>OY987298.1:85891567-87184692 GCA_963920635.1 Pseudeuparius sepicola | reverse complement strand
GTATATTATGTATTGGATCTTTGCACACCAACACCTTGAGTGGTCCTATTGACCATTCAACTGTTTTGAGGGGATTCCATGGCACTCTTGACTTGGCAGATGCCTTTAAAATTCCTATTTTGCTCAACTTTGACACTCTGCAGAATGGAACTCCCTGTATATTTTTTATTCAAATTTGGTATATCGGGGTTTCGGGGTGTTCTGATTAACGCTGTGGGGTCAGATTTTAAATAAAAAAATCGCTAAATAATAATAAATTAAAATATCATCAAACTATTTTACGTATCTAAGCAAAATTCTTGACTTTTATGGAACAAATAATTATTACCTTTAAGTTTAATTTCACATTAATCAATATTGATGAGTAGGCCATGGAGAGAATAGAAGCAATTGTTTTTATTTGACAGTTTGATAACTGTCAAATAAAAACAATTGCTTCTTTTTGGAGGACACTGTATATGGACATAAATATTTTCAATGTTAAAATGTCAAAAAGGTGAGTATACTCAATACTAGTATCGTTTCCCTTCGAAAAAATAAAATATAACCGAGGTCTGTATCAGTATTTGTGTACCTAATTTTGAATATAATATTTATAACGATTGGACAAATATATGACAGATAGGTATAATAGGACAAAACGTTAACATTTTTGGGAATTTAAACAGGCGGCTGTGGAAAAAAAGATAGGTAGGTACAAGGTCTCTAGAAATGGACCTTGAGGTAGGTACACCTATAGGTATCATGTAGGTATTGAAATAACCCAGGATAAAACTGAATCACCCTAAGTAGACATATTGTTTTTCGAGTTTCCGCCTTAATAATTAGTAGAGAAAAAAACCTCCTGGGCTTCTACCATTTAATTGTAGGTTACGACAGATTTATAAATTTAATAATTCTGAAATTTTATGCAAGGAAAATGATTTTCTCAAACGAAATGTTTTGGAGATGGTTCAAATTAAAAAAACATAAAGATTCCATTAATTTTAGAACTGACACGGATGGTCTTTCACATATTTATTATAACCTTATTTCTGAATAGTTTAGAAATATAAATATTAAAGTACAAAATATTTTTAAGACTAAATTTGTTTTATATTGATCCTAGGTTTTTGCATTTTCCAGTGTATATTGTCGTATTTATACCTTATTCTTCACACTGTATAGAGAGTGTTTTTTTTTCTGAAGTGTGAAATCGATTTGCTTCTCCTTTTTAAATCAATAAAAAATGTATATTTTTTCCCGAATTTGGAACAGTACGCTGTATTTCCCAACAATCCTATAGAGTAACATCATGTTAATAATTTAAATTCTACACAAATTGTTGTAATGATAAGTCAAAACATGTAGAAACTCTGTTTAAACACTAAAATGAATTTTTAATTTGTCCACGTCTTTTGTAAGTAAAAAATTTTAATAACTAATGTATTTAATGACATAACGACTTTGAAATAAGTCTTTTTAATGTTTAATAATTTTTAATTTGTCTTTTTAGATATAATATTATTGTTAAACACAAACATAAATTTATAACATTATGTAAACAAATTTAATAACCTGATGATGGCCGGTAAAAGGCCGAAACGTACGTCCTTGATTTTATATTTATAAATCTGTCGTAACCTACAATTAAATGGTAGAAGCCCGGGAAGTTTTTTTCTCTACTAAACGAAACCTACCAGGAAAACATGAAGAAATTTAATAATTAGTTATATGATGGAAAACTATGGCAGAAGCCAAACAACAACCAAACCGTTGACAGGAACCAAAGACAGCAATTGGCAGGAGTCAAAACAATTGGTCTGCACCGACTGCACCAAAACAATCGGTAGATACCAGAAACAATTGGCAGGTACCAGAAACTACTGGCAGGTACCAGAAACAGCCTATGGGGAAAGAAACACATGTTGCAATTCACCGGTGTTCAGCATCAAATATAATAATAAAAGAATGACAAGTTATAAAAAAAAAACATCATTGTAGTAAAAAAAATTAACTAGAAAGAATTCTTTTTATATACCTTGAGATGTTGATCGGCTGGCAGTAATTTCTTTTGATTTGCTCGTTTATACAACGGATAAGTCAATGAAAAATCATACTACACTGACTTAACTAGAGAACTTTGGAAAAATCCGACAATGTCGATACGTAAAATAATAACGCAACACCAAAACTTCTCTTCAAGGCAAATCTCAAAATTTATGTGTCTTAAAAACGAAGAGATCGATCTATAAATACATTTTAACCGATATAAAAACTTTGCTATGAAGTTCGTGCCCTCCTCTTCTTTTTGTTTTGTGACAGGACAGTTCCATTTGAACTAAAACCCAATTGACGATAAAAGCAACAACCAAACAAAAAGAAGAAGAGGTACTATTTTGACATCTGAATTTGATAACCTATAAAACGAAAATTGATTGAAATTTTTGAAGAATGGTAAATATATAAAATGCAATTACTTTTTGAGCTGAACACCAAATGATTATGCAACATATGCCACTTCCCATAGTAATACAATAAAAGGTAAGTAAATGTTTATGTTTATGCTGTAGACCCTACGATGACCTCATAGTACTTATAAATATATGGATTACAATAAAAATCTTAACTAAATGTTTAATATGAAAACCAGAAATGAGATATACCTAGTTTGTAAAAGTGAATAATAATAGAGTAAGTATGTAATGATTATTTTTTTCTTTATTACAGTTACCAAGAAAGCAAAACATTGTAGTAGCGAACCACAAAAGTAAACAAACAAGGAAATTAGAATTTCCTTATTTTCCCATGACTAGAAATGTTCAAGAAGCAAGGAAAAGCATGCAATGGCATGGTAAGAAGGTTATTGTAATATTTTATTATCGACATAAGGCTAATATTATTTAAATATTTTAGGTTAAACACTGTTCGAGGAACCAGCGTAGAATGAAATATGAAGTGACTGAAAACTTATAATTTTAAATCAATAACTATGAATAAGTCAAAAGAATAACCTTTAAATACCATTGCTTCTTGAATTTTATGTTTTATTTGGAAAATAAGTGTTACAAATACCACCCTAACGTGATATAAAAAAACCAAGAACTGTTTTTTTTTCTTACGATGCCACTACCAGCATCTAAACTTACAAATACTTAAATCTCAAATGTGCCCAAAATATTTGTAAAATAATAACCGAAAATAATCGAAAAATTGAATTAAAAATATATATATGGAAATTGAAACTGTTATTGATTGGTACCAAAATTACCCAAAAATTTTGTGACGGTAGGTCGATAATTTGTCAAGTCGCGGTGCCATGCATCGAAATGTATGACTAAGCCAAAGCATCATCCCATCGTAACAAAGTAAACTACCAAAACAGATATATACCAACCAATTTCAAAACATGTTAAATATACGATTTAAAAAAAAATGGAAATGAACTTAAAAAAAATCAATCAATGGTCGCTACTACCCCAACACAAGCACAAAACGTGTGGCTGGAAGAAAATGAAAATCCCACTTCCTTCCTGTTACCCACCGATGGATGGTAGTCATTGTGTTCTTCCTCTGGGAGTATCTCGTGCCTCCACGGCGACCGATTGACATCCTGGCGCATTGCGATGTCCGAAGACTACGCCAGGACCCCCATCTGCCACCGCAAACGCAACGAGACACTCCGAAAGGAGACTCAACTTGGCTGTGGGCTCTGCCACGAGGCCTAAGAGGTTTAGAGTCAAAGCTCAGGGTTTACCAGCCCTGTAAACCCAACAAGATGTAGGACTTGTCAAACTTAAAATAACAACAGGAAATGTTACGGGTTACGAAAAAAACTAGTATGTGTATCATTCAGTGAATAAATAAATAAATAATAAATACTTATTCATTTATTCACTCAATGGAGGAGAAAATACTTTGCAAATAATTAAATGTTGAGGTAAATGATTGAAAGTTTCTTTCAATCATTGCCGAAGAGGAAAATTATAGAGAAAATATATATTTGGCTGAAAATTGACAAAATTACTGTAACTTTCGAGGCCAACGATAAAGACAGGCCACGGCGCTAACGCATAATCGCCTAGTCACGTGACCAACTTAGTTCTATATAATGAAAGGCATTTTTGGAGATAAGTAGAAAAAACAAATTTCGTAACAATTTGGCAAGTTTTCTTTCATCTATTACATTTACATTTTTTCACAATTTTCAACCTGCCTCAGCTGTTTTAGGCTGAGAGTTAAACGGCACTGCACTCACAATATTTTGGCACATTCTCCAAAATTGTTGGGACATCACCTTCCTTTAGCTTAGGTGATATTCTCTATAGGTATTTTCCTCCCACACATTTGTCCACTTTAATTATTGTTTCACTTTCTTGAAAATGTGTTAGCCACACATACTTAAGGGTTTTTTAGAAATTAAATCTCAAATTTTCATCCCGAGGCAAAACAAATGTTTGTTATGGCGACACTTTCTTCCTGGCTTTTGTAATATGTATAAATATAATATAAACAGACCTAATATTTGGTATTTAGGTTATTTTTTACGAAATAAAAATGAAAATTCACCTCAGAATAGGTACTGTAAATATTGACGAGGTCTCAGTTGATCGGCAGCGTGAAAAACCGAATAGAAACCATATCAGGGCGTGGGTCGACAACGAAAATCCTCGAGTACGTTACAACACTGATTTATTTCGCACAAGGTGAATGGTGAATACAACAAATACACAAACCCGAACGTGGTCAACGGGAACGGCTTCCAGCCACCCGGATCTCCTGTAAGCAGTTCACCCCTCTGTGTCTCAGGCTCCACTACTCCACTGTCCAATACTGTCCCATGTCCATAATAGTCCATTCCGGGTTCCCTATTCTGTGGTTTGGGGGACAATTCCCCTTACAGCGCTCACACGTCGCGTCGCGTCGGTGCGAGCGGCACCAATACCTACTCTTGGATGGCACGACTCCCACCCAGACACCCAGAGGCCATAATAACACCTGGGCGGTGCCCCTCCGCCAGGACACACGCGCACTAGACACAAACTTGTTTCTAAAATATAAACTAAGACGTTTAAAAACACTTTAAACATTGAAAACTTCTCAAAACCCAAGCTGCCGCTTTCAGTTATGTGACAAATGACATGTACCGTCTGACTAAGATGGTCACGTGATTTTTGTGCGCCAGGGCCTGTCTTTATAGTAGGCCTTGTGTAACTTTATTGATCTGGACCTTGTTTAAGATCTTTAGCATGCCAAGTGCCAACGTTTTTATTGTCAACATCTATTAGTTCATAAGTCCATGGTGAAATTTTCTTTTTGATGGTAAATGGTCCAAGAAATTTGGGTGCTAATTTAGCATTAAAATATTTAGCAGAATCAGACAAAGCAAAATTACGTCGCCAAACAAGTTGACCTACCTCGAACGAATAAGGTCTTTTCCGTAAATCATATTTTTTCTGATGCTCGTGTGCTTTTATAATTCTTTGTCTGATTTCCGGAAAAATATTACGTAAAGCTTGCAATTTTGAAACATGATTTTTTAAATTAGAATTATTTGAATTTTGGACATTAATTAAATTATTTCTAAAAGAATTATTAAAATTGTCTTTATCTGCAAAATCTTTACCCGAAAGAATAATTTCTCTTCCAAAATTTAAAAAGTATGGAGTATACTGGGTGGTCTCACTAACGTTTGTTCGCATTGCACAAGAAATTTGACCAATATTTTCATCCCAAATTCGGTGATTTTCGTGAACATATGAAGCTAACATTGTTTTCAACACTGTGTTGACACGTTCTGACGGATTAGCTTGCGGATGGTAAGCTGGATTATACGATAATTTTATATTGAAGTCAGAACAAAGAGTTTTAAATTCCTTTGACACAAAGTGAGGTCCGTTATCTAACTGAAGTATTTCTGGTGCACCAAAGAATAAAATAACGTTATTTAGAAAAAGTTTACAAATTTGCTTCGAATTAGCTGAACGCATGGGACATCTGATCTTAATTTTGGCCAATAAAACCTCTGATGAATTCTTTGAAAGGTTTTAAAAATGCCTGGATGGCCAGCAGTAGGATCGTCATGATGATCTTTTAAAACCTTCCATCTATTTTGCTTTGGCACTATTTGTTTCCATTCGTTATCTGTCTGTGACAAATTAGAAGACTTAGAACTGACATGTTTATATAAAATATTATTAATAATAAACCAATTGGGAAATTTTCCAGGTTTTTCTGTCACTGATTTAAACATTTTATTATACCATTTGTCTGAAATTAAATTTTGATCGGCATTATTGTTAGAATTTTTTATTGATACTGAATCGACAACTTCAACTGCACGCGAAAGCATATCAGGAACTACCATAAATTTTCCTTTACGATGTTTAATAGAAAATGAATATTGTTGTAACCGAACAGACCATCGGGCTAATCTGCCATTTACGTTCTTTAGATTTTGTAACCAGACTAATGATGCATGGTCTGTTATGACTTCAAAGGTAATACCTTCCAAATATCCCCTTAGTTTTTCGATACAGTATAAAACTGCTAAACATTCTCGTTCGGTCGTAGAATATTTGCGCTCTTGAGTGGTTAATGAACGACTTGCATAAAAAATCACCTTGTCTTGTCCGTCACTATCTGGTTGTGTCAAAACACCAGCTATACCATACCCTGAAGCGTCAGTCTGCAATATTAGCGACTATAATCTGGTCCATGCAAAACTGGACTTTTTACTAAAGATTCTTTGATTTTGATGAATGCGTCTTGACACTTCTGGTCCCAGTTAAACGTTTTATTCTTTTTAAGTAGTTCAGTCAGTGGCGCGACACGATCAGAAAAATGTGGAACGTATTTACGATACCATGAAACAGTTCCTAATATTCTACGTACCTCACGGATATTCTTAGGAGTTGGAAGTTTTAAAATAGCTTCGATTTTGTCATGATCGACATGCAAACCTTGAGAATCAACAACATATCCTAAATATTTTACGCGAGAGCAACAAAAATTACTTTTATCTTTATTAATGGTAAGACCTGCTTTATTTAAACGATTGGCTACTTCTGTTAAAATTTCGATATGCTTCTCAAATGCAGGAGTACTAATAACAATATCGTCTAAGTATGTGATTGCATACGGTTCCAAATCTGGACCAATGATGCCGTCAATCAAACGTTGAAAGGATGCACTGGAGTTGTGAAGACCGAATGGTAATCGATTAAAATGGAAAAGGCCTCGATTGGGCACAGTAAAAGCCGTGTACTTTTTCGAGTCTTCATCTAGTTTTATTTGCCAGAAAGCACTTTTAATGTCGATAGTAGAGAAATATTTAGCTTTTGAAAGTTTATCTAAAGTATTTGACAATGATGCCGTCAATCAAACGTTGAAAGGATGCACTGGAGTTGTGAAGACCGAATGGTAATCGATTAAAATGGAAAAGGCCTCGATTGGGCACAGTAAAAGCCGTGTACTTTTTCGAGTCTTCATCTAGTTTTATTTGCCAGAAAGCACTTTTAATGTCGATAGTAGAGAAATATTTAGCTTTTGAAAGTTTATCTAAAGTATTTGACAAATATGGTATTGCATAAGCATCTTTTTCAGTGACAGAATTCCGAAAATCAACACAAAATCGATAAGACTCATCTTTCTTTTTAACCATTACAATTGGACTAGACCAAGGGCTATGACTAGGTTCAACAATGCCTTGATCTAACATGTCGTTAAGTTCTTTGTCAATATGAGCTTGCATAACTGGATTAACTGGATAATATCTTTGTTTTATTGGATTAGAAGATGTTACAATTTTATGTGTAACTAAATTGGTACAACCTATTGCTTTTTTGTTGTCAAAAATATTTACAACATTATTTAATTCAAGTTTTTGAGAAGGTGTTAATAGATTATCTGCGCTGCCAAGAATTTCATCAATACTAACATCAACGGATTTATTAAAAAATTTCCAAGTGCCGTCACATAAATTTGGAATAATTTCCAAATGATATTTTTTTCTAAAGTATAACCGATATTTTTCAATAAATCCCAACCTCTTTTACCAAGAATGGTTCTAGTCGCACCAGAATCTAATAAACCAATAATTTTAATGTCTAATATGGAAATAGTGACGTATGGGCGTTGATCATTACCTAAACTTTCTAAAATGTAATCAATAATAATGTGAGTTTTGTCAATGTCCGAAGTGTCTACAGTAGTTGTCTTGATGCCATGGGGCGATGTGCAACCAACTATCGCTTGGCCAAAGAGTTTTTTGGACAGTTGTCACAAGTTTGACCAACACTGTTGCTCGTTATGGCCTATACATTTGCAAAAATTCATTGATTTGACAGTTGAGGTGGATTATTACTTGAAAAATTGGAAGTGGAGGTAGAAGGTTTATTTTGAAGGCGTCTACGGTAGTCCTTGACATGCCCGGGCTTTCGACAATAAGAACAAAATTTATTATCTCTAGGTTGAAAAACATCAACTTTGGCTGCATCAAAAGCTTCAACGTAAGCTAGATCCGGTTGCAAGTCTGATTTTTTTCACGAAGGAGGAGTAAAATTGCCTACTAGTTCTTTCTTTTCCTCAGTTTCTTTACCAATTTTCTGTAAATCAGATATTGAATTTATTTTTGTGAAACCTAACTGAATCTGATAAAATGGGGCTAAATTTTTAAGAATAATTTTTAATTTTGTACTTTCTTTGAGAGAAACCGTTAAACGGGAAAACATAACCTCCATTTTTAATATGTACACACTTAAACGTTCATTTAAACCCTGGGTGCGTCTTTTAATTTCGTCTAGCATTTTATCATTGTAGTCTGATGGTAAGTAAAATTCCCTAAGATTTTCGACCAGTTCTTCCCAAGAATTGAAATTAGATCTGCGGGACTGAAACCATAAATAGGCTTCGCCTGTGAATAAATCACCCGCACTATGAAAAAGTTGGTCTTTAGTTAAATTTCTTGCTACCCACAGATCTTCAATTTGTTGTAAAAACGCACTCAGTGATTTACCGGGACCTTCACCAGAAAATTTAAGATTCCATTTTACCACGGGAGTTGGCTTTATTGACGCACCCAACGGTTGAGGTTCCACCTCAGTAGAATTTAAAAGAGGGTTTAAATTCAAATCACTAACACTAATAGAATCCTCATTATCAGATTCAGAGGCGGATTTGATAATAGTTAAGTTGCTCACAGCCTTTGACTTGCTTTTAGACATTTTATTTTCAAATTTATTTGTAAGCACTAAAATTTTAGCAAACCACAGTGATTTTAATTTAGTTCCCTCGTCAGAAGATGTTTTAAGTTTATCTATTCGCCCAGAAATATGATGAACTTGTGCTATTAATTTTTTTTCACCAACAGGATGCTTATATTCATTTACCCACTTTTGAATTTCATTATATTTACTTTCGATAATTTTAATTTCATCGTTAAAATCAAACTCAACAGACCTAAGAGAAATATTTTGCCCTTTTTTTTCCAAAGACAGTAACTGCCTAAGTGCACCACGCATATCTTTGGCTGACTGTAGCCCTTCAACACCGCGAACCTTTAATTCCCATGCCAATTCGTCGGACACTAAGCGATTTATATCGGAGGCATTTATTGAAACCATTTTGTAAAGTTAATTTGGAATGTTCAGAAAAAGAAATAAATCAAAGTAAGAAAGTTAAAAATTAAAAAGTTGGAATTTAATTCAATATGCTAAGTTCTAAAATAAATGAAGCCGCAAAAGGTTGTAGAAATAAATCCAGTTAATACAATAGTGAAGCAAGTATTTAAGTATCAAAATGATTTATAAAAAGTAAAATATATGCCACCAGAAATATTCATATAAAATTTAAATGGTAACCTTGAGCCAAACTCTTTAAAATTTTGCACAGCTTAGTGAAAAAAAAATTGATACCTTTCAACAGTTTTTAGACTGAAAAAAATTTATGGTTTTCATATATACAAAATATATACTAAAAATAGCAGTAGAAATCGTAATTTTCCTCAAAATATACCAAAAATACTATTTTGTAACAAATTTGAAGTGCAAAAAGTATAATAAATTAGTTGGGCGCAATCTTGAAACGATATAATTAGGTGGAAAAATGTTTAATAATATATCTGGTCTGTTCCAAAAAAAATTTATAGTGCACCGCCTTGGGAACGGGTAGTATAACGCGATGCACTTGGTAGCTGAGTGGAGACGGGGTGAATTCTTGTTACTCTTGCACTTCAAAATGAGACACTTTTTCAGCACATACACATGAATTTATTATATGTTAAATCGCAAATTACAAAATGTCAATGCAGTAAATGCGGTACAATGCCAAAATGCATTAGACCTTTCCGTTACTCGCCAATTTATGTGGCAATTAAATAGTATCATGAACCTTAATATTTAAAAATTTAATAACAAAATCCCGGGTTTGTGCAACACCCAGGGTAATCAAAATATACAAAAATAATTCATACGCTTACACTGTGATGGCCAAAGAGAAGGTCTTGACCAGCAGCAAGAACGTGCGATTGGCAGAAGCCAAACAACAACCAAACCGTTGACAGGAACCAAAGACAGCAATTGGCAGGAGTCAAAACAATTGGTCTGCACCGACTGCACCAAAACAATCGGTAGATACCAGAAACAATTGGCAGGTACCAGAAACTACTGGCAGGTACCAGAAACAGCCTATGGGGAAAGAAACACATGTTGCAATTCACCGGTGTTCAGCATCAAATATAATAATAAAAGAATGACAAGTTATAAAAAAAAACATCATTGTAGTAAAAAAAATTAACTAGAAAGAATTCTTTTTATATACCTTGAGATGTTGATCGGCTGGCAGTAATTTCTTTTGATTTGCTCGTTTATACAACGGATAAGTCAATGAAAAATCATACTACACTGACTTAACTAGAGAACTTTGGAAAAATCCGACAATGTCGATACGTAAAATAATAACGCAACACCAAAACTTCTCTTCAAGGCAAATCTCAAAATTTATGTGTCTTAAAAACGAAGAGATCGATCTATAAATACATTTTAACCGATATAAAAACTTTGCTATGAAGTTCGTGCCCTCCTCTTCTTTTTGTTTTGTGACAGGACAGTTCCATTTGAACTAAAACCCAATTGACCATAAAAGCAACAACCAAACAAAAAGAAGAAGAGGTACTATTTTGACATCTGAATTTGATAACCTATAAAACGAAAATTGATTGAAATTTTTGAAGAATGGTAAATATATAAAATGCAATTACTTTTTGAGCTGAACACCAAATGATTATGCAACATATGCCACTTCCCATAGTAATACAATAAAAGGTAAGTAAATGTTTATGTTTATGCTGTAGACCCTACGATGACCTCATAGTACTTATAAATATATGGATTACAATAAAAATCTTAACTAAATGTTTAATATGAAAACCAGAAATGAGATATACCTAGTTTGTAAAAGTGAATAATAATAGAGTAAGTATGTAATGATTATTTTTTTCTTTATTACAGTTACCAAGAAAGCAAAACATTGTAGTAGCGAACCACAAAAGTAAACAAACAAGGAAATTAGAATTTCCTTATTTTCCCATGACTAGAAATGTTCAAGAAGCAAGGAAAAGCATGCAATGGCATGGTAAGAAGGTTATTGTAATATTTTATTATCGACATAAGGCTAATATTATTTAAATATTTTAGGTTAAACACTGTTCGAGGAACCAGCGTAGAATGAAATATGAAGTGACTGAAAACTTATAATTTTAAATCAATAACTATGAATAAGTCAAAAGAATAACCTTTAAATACCATTGCTTCTTGAATTTTATGTTTTATTTGGAAAATAAGTGTTACAAGCGTCGCAAATTTATTGAAAAAATATAAACTTCCTTTTTTTAATGGAACACCCTGTATATTTGTAGATTTTTAATTGCACGCATTTTTCCGATTCCAACAATATAAATATTTTATGTTTGCTCTAAGCATTCGCATGATATTCCAAATTGCAGATAAATACGACCTTTATATTTCATCAAGGCTGCCATGGAAAAACATTTCAATTTAGACAAGAGCATTCCTGTCCATCCATTCTTTTTGAGACCATACACCTTGGTACCCTACAACTTTCATTTCGGTATTATTTTTCTAACTCGAAAAATGAAGCCTTTAGGGGTGAGTCAAAATATACGGGAACACCCTGTACACACAAGTGCCTGTTACGGCAGTAGACATTTTTTTGCCTGAAAGCAAACATAAACTTAACAAAACTGATAACAGAAACAAATCAACAATAGAAAATCCAACAAGAACTGAAATAACTTTAACGAATTAATAACAATAAGGCAATAATATCGAAACGATAGCGCTCACACCGCACATGCACAATGCATCATAATTTCAATTGTGAAATAGTTACGATCAGCTGTGAAATATAAAACCAGAGTTGGAACATCGCGAAAACAACCTTATAGAAATCTGCGGAAATTCTCCGCCCGACCGCCGCCCGCCGTTTTTAGTTCCTCTCTATGGTGCATCCTCATGTAGAATGGCCAAATAGTTCTGTTGCCCGCACATAGAGGCTCCAATGAGGATAAGAGGGCCTCTGTTCTGGGTGCCTGGGCATTCAGGAATCGAGGGAAATGAGACCGCCGACTTTTGGCCAGGAAGGGACCATGAGCAGGTCGATGAGACCGGAACACCTTTTGGGGATCGCACCTCGGGTAGCAATTGGAGTCTGGGACGAGTGGCTGCAGGGCAGATTCGTCGAGGAATGGCTCAGAGCTCCGGGGATGAGGCAGGCGAGGCTTATGATTCGTGGGCCATCGCCTGCCTTGTCCCGGGAATTGCTGGGTCTGCCAAGAAAGGAGATTAAGGGTTTGGTGAGGGTCCTCACTGGGCACTGTCGCTTGGCCCGCCACCTACACCTCATTGGGGTGGAGGAGGAGCGGGAGTGCAGATGTTGCCTGGAAGAAGAGGAGACCCCCCCACCACCTAGTAACAGTGTGCCCTGCGCTTGACAGGGTCAGATTCGAGTCCTGCGGCATGGCTAGGCTATGCGATGAGGATGTGTATGGTTCAGGATGGGGGAGCCGCGGGCCTTCGTTAAGAAGGCCGGCATGCTGGAAGCCCTGTGATACCGGCCGTGGGGGCACAATGGGCCCATGGAGGCCTACGTGCCGGGCCGATCAGAGGCGGCCACCCATCCTGAGGTACACCGTTTCAACGTCATGAGAACTCTTAATAATCCTCACCCAACGATTGGATTCTACGTAAAAAAGTGCTCTAGAAATGTTTTTACAGAAACCAAAATTTTCAACCTGAAAAAAGTTATGGCCACTTTTAGAGAACTCACATTCGAAAAACGCCCTGTAACTCGAGAATGGTGACAGATATCAATTTGTGGTTTTCACCATTAAGTGTATCATACAAAATGAGAATCAGACACCGATAACAGTTTTCCTCTATCTCCGTTTAAAATAGGAGCTTCCATTTAAAAGTGTCTAATTTGGCCTACCCTGTACAGTGCTCAGGTGTTAGCATGTAATTTAGTGATTTTTTTATGACATTGCGTGTTTGCCAACCCCGGAGTGCCCAACACAGCAAACTGCCACACTGCCATTTTATACATTGGGAGTCATATGACTACTAGGAGATAAGAAATTTGCTTTAGAAAATAACTTAGGGTAAATCCTCACTAAAGGTTACAATGCTCAGAGGCATTTTTCATTACAGTATATTTATAATGTTTTAAATTCCTAAAATGTCAATTTGGTATTGCTATTTTATTCTTCTTTTAAAAGGTTGGTCATTATGCAAGGGACTGCAAGGAAGAGCAACCTCGTTGCTACCGCTGCTATGGGGAGGGACATTTCGCAAAAGATTGCATACAGAGTCCTGATACACCATCATGTTATAACTGCAGGAAACCAGGTCACATTGCCCGCAGCTGCCCTGAAGGTAAGATGATTCTTTAGATTTATCTAACTAGGGAGGCATTAAATATTTGGTAGAGGTGATGTATAGACAGGAGACCCAGCAAAGCCTTTATGAGTGGTTGTCTTACTAACTTTTAAGATACTTGTATGATGTCAAGATGGGGATTCTGCCAAACTTTGTAAGGTATTTGAATTTGATCGTTAGCCATAGGTTGTAGGTTCCTAAACGCTTAATAAAAAAGGGAAAGGGTATTCCAATATTTAAAATGGCTTGTTACTAATGTTTCAGAAATGGCATTAACAGTTACAGTCCATTATACATCTTTGAAGAATAAAAAATATTCATATAAACATTGGGCCAAAAATCGTATGTTTCCCAAATACAGAGCCAGGTTCATGATCAGATCTGTTCCCGAAGTTGTAATTTTTTGGGTTTGCAATTCTAATTTGTTTTGTTTTTCAAATTTGACATAGGGGCATATTAACAAAATAAGGATGGATTTTTTTACCTGTAAATAGTAGTAGAGTCCCGGGATCGAATCTCGGTTATAGTGCATTTTTTTAGGTTAGGTAAATTTTCACTTTTTGCATAGTTTAGTACAAATCTTGCTGTACCTATTTGTTGTATATCTCTTAAAAATAAATATAGAAACTAACACAAGTGCTGACAATGAAATTGAATCAAAAATTAAATTAACATCAGTTAGTAAAGAGATAACTGGAATAGGAACATAACAATGTTTTTAACACCCCATAAAATTTGTAATTGTCGTCCGATTCGGAACGTTTTTTTAAACGATAGGGCATGAAAAACTTTACTTTACCTACTATATTTTACCGACCTACTGGCTTAAATCAAGTTGCATGTGGATTAAAAACAATTAAAACTGTAACTTTATTACAAGTAATAGTAATATCAATACAAAAACCCTAATGTAAAAATTATGAGGTATGAATAATTTATCTAAATAAATGGTGGATTAGTAGAAAAAAGATTAAATTTCATTTTTACTTTAGTTTTTTGTATTTAGGTACCTATACCTATTTGTAATAAAGCAAGTTACAGTGAGGTTACGAGTCAAGTGGGCCATGGAATCCCGTCAAAATAGTTGAATTGTCAACAGAACCATTCAAAGTATTGGTGTGCAAAGATTCAATACAAACATATACAGGATATTTTTCTCCGCGCCATCTCAAAATGCTGAATTTTTACAAGCTTTTATTTAACTTGCCCTATTAGTGTGGGTCAAATCTTGCAAGCTGAATTAGAACCACTTCTTGACATCCGATTGAGCTGAAATTTTGCATACACCTTTAGTTCTGGTGACAATACAATAATTATGCAGTACTCAACATTGTAATATTTTCAAAATGGACTTCACCACAAGATGGCGAATGATGTATTTTTTGTCAACCCCCTTAATACGGGTATGAAATGAAAGGGCTTGAGGAGTATAAAAAGTTAGTGACATCACATTAAATTCAATATGGCCGCCGCTCCAAGGGCTTGAAGATTAGAAAACGATAAAGTTAGTGACATCACACTAAACTCAGTATGGCCGCCGTAGTAAATTAACAGGCAATCGACCGTGAAACAATGACGCATTAATTGAAATGATCAGACTTAATAGAAACATGTTCAGAGAAAACTAAAAAAATAATAAATTAATAGTAAAAATATTTTTAAAAACAAGCTTTTGCTCTGAAAATAGTAAAATAAACTTTTAAATAAATCAAGCCAAAGCAAACCTATTCCTAATTTTGTTACATTATACAATTGTATATGTTATAAGTAAAAGCTTGTCGCGAGAATATTTAAGCTTTTATATCATATACAATTGTATAATGTAACAAAATTAGGTATGGGTTTGCTTTGCTTTGATTTATTTCAAAGTTTATTTTCTTCTTTTCAGAGCACTTCAATAAAAGATTTTTTAAAAATATTTTTTTTTATTATGACTTGACTTGCCAGAGATGCCCTTCATTCCCTATTTTGCTCAACTTTCACATCCTGTAGAATGGAACTCTATATTTTTTGTTCAAATTTGGTATATATGGGTTTTCGGGTGTCCTGATTGACGCTGTGGTGTCAAATTTTAAATAAAAAAAAATGCCTAAATGGTTTTTGTTTAAATCTGGGGAATAAAAAATCGTAGCCGGCCCTGGATTTGCATTTTGAAAATTTTGGGATTGCTAAAATAAGCTGTTTTTGAAGGCAGCATATAAATAAAAAGAAGTCGGGTCGGTTCTCTACATATACGACCTTCTTAGAACCACTTTTGACTCTACCTTGATATTAAACGAACTGTTTCATGAATAATCAGTTAACTCAAAAACTCATTAAATTATCGTTTGGAATAAGTAAAAATGTTATTAATTTTTATCTTTAATTTTAATAGGAAAAATAAAAGATGGTTTCTTAGATATTTTTGTTCAAATTTATAAAATTTGAAATTATAATCTTAATAAAACAAGGAATTTTCTTTTTAATTTTATTACAGGGCGATTCACTTCCGAATTTAGCATAAAGTCGGCCGGCCGACGTAAACGTTATATTTTTTTGCCAAAAACTGAATGAACGGAAATGAACGGCACCCCGTATAATTATACGTGGGATATATCTGCCTCAACCCCAATTGAGATCAAAGCGTCACATCTTTTAGTTTCGAAATTACAGGATGATTCACTTCCGATTTTAGCATAAAGTCGACCGACGTCGACGTAAACGTTATATTTGTTTGCAAGAAATACGAAACAAACAAAATGAAATTATGGATAATATATTAACATTATCACCGAAAAATGAACAAAATATCGTAAATAAGAAGAATCCTAACACAGATGAGGATGGGTTTACTTTGGTAAAAAACCAGAGAGGGAAACAAAAAACAAATGTTACACCAAAAGTGGTCGGAACAGACAAAAATAAGGACGATGAATTATTCTCAGCAGTAAAAATAACAAAAAGGACTTGGCTCCATGTATCAAATTTCAAAAGAACCGTGGAAGCAGAGCAACTTTAAGATCATCTCAACAAAAAATTCAACAGAAATGATTTTTTGGTTTTCAAAATAGTACCCAAATATAAAAATCCGAAGTTCGGCTCTTTTAAAGTAGGTGCTGATTTATCAATGGAACAGGAACTAGTGAAGCCAAACAGATGGGAAGAAGGAATCGACATCTCTAAGTTCGATTTTTTTTTTAGAGCCTCCCGAAACAAATTGCAGTATGAAAAAAGACAAACGACAAACGAAGGACTCCGAGAATGAGGAACAAATAGGCTTTGTACACCAAAACCTGCAGTCAATAGGAAATGTAACAGAAGAGCTTGAAGCATTCCTAGAAAACCATGCAGATTGCCGATACCTACTAGTCACAGAACACTGGAAAACAAAAGAACAATTAGAGCAACATAAAATTCAAGGTTTCAACCTGGTGTCAAGATTCTGCAGAAATGAAAATAAACATGGTGGAAGTGCAATATATGCCAGGGAGGATGTGGAAGCAAAAGAAAGAAAAGAAGTACGTTTAGCCACAACAGGTGATTATAGAGTCAAAAATTCAGGGCAAAAAGTTAGTGATAGCTTGTGTATATAGATCAGGATTTAGTATAGACAATGTAGGTACTAGCAGATTAAACAACGAAAACTTTAGGCTGTTTCTTGGCAAAGTGAATGAGCTGTTGGGTAAATTAATCATAGGAAATCCACTCATAGTAATGGGTGGGGACTTTAACATAGAAATGTTAAGTGACAATAAATATAAAAAACAGCTTTTATCTTTGTTGTCATCATATAATCTCAAACCTACAGTAAAACAGAACACAAGAATAACTCATAAAAGTCAATCTTGTAAGACAACATATTTACAAATTTCAAAATTAAAATGGAGTCCACAGTTCTGCACTCACTTATCTCAGACCACGCAGCACAAAAATTAACTCTATTTACAAAAAATATATGTGATACACATTTCAAAAAGCAAAGGTTTTTTAATAAATCAAATACAACCCATCTCAAAGAAATTTTAAATACGATGGATTGGTCTGATATCTACGAAATTCCTGAAAATAAAGTAGATGAACAATGGGATATCTTTACCTTGATGTTTGAAAATGCTTTCGAAACTAGTTTCCCCATAAAAAGTGTGCCCGCAACTTGCAAATATAAAAGTACTAACTACTTGACAAACCCAGGAATAACTGAATGCAAAAGGCTGCTCGACAACTTGTTTGTCTTAAAAAGTATCAATAATCACTATAAACAACAATATAAAGAAACAAAAACAAAATATGACAACCTTCTGCAAAAATATAAATCACAAAAACTAGAGATGAAAATTAAATTATCTGATAACATAGCAAAAAGTGCATGGCTGCTGTAAATGAAATAGTAGGCAAGAATAAAAAAAGCAAAGAAATACGAATAGAGGGTTATAGTGCTATTTGCGGTCACGTCCGATTTTCCCTTTTTCTGGTACTCACCGGTGGGCTTCCTTATAGCCTCCTTTATCTAGGAAAGGGAAAATCGGATCTACGGTGAAACGGTTGCTCAGGCGCCAGTTTTTTAGAGCGGTATGCTCCGCTTTATATCCAGGATAGCTTTCGTCACAGAAAATATTTTCCAGGGGTCTGTGGTTCGTCAAGGATAGGGTATAAATAAAGAATGTTAAGCAAAATTAACACGGTTTATTTTGTACAATTTTTGCGTATATGATTTTACAATAAAATAAATTCAATAGACGTCGCCGGCCCCGAGAGGTCCACCGATCTGTAAGCAAAGAAAGAAAGACTCGTTAATCAAGCAGTACAGGATCTACCTTCTAGATAAACAATCTACTAGCGGTTATGCGGTGCGGTAGCACCCTCTAAAATTTCCTAGCCGTAAACTATTATTCTTATTTTGATCAGGAATGCTCTAGCAGGAGATTGGTCCGGGAATTCTCGCCATTCCAACCGTAAGTGTTGAGAAAGAAAGCTTATATTCGCGTCTATTCGGTGGGGTAGCACACTCTAAATTTTCCTAGTCTCAAACTATTATTTAGGGGCGCTCTAGCAGGTGGTTGGTCCGGGAATTCTCGCCATTCCAACCATAAGTGTTGCGGATTTCTTTCCTACCAATACTCACCCGGTATATATCGGCACAACAGGCCGAAGAAGAAGCAGGAGAAGAACGAAAAGCAGGAGAGAGAGTCAGTGAAGAGAGTCAAGAGAGAGCCTCCTCGGCGACCGCAGCCTTTTTATGTCGTGTGGCGGCGCCACCATCGGCGAGTGCACTGGCCGCCCATTGGTCGGGGCCGCGGCGATGGATCGGGTGATCGTCCCCACTCCTCTGGCATCCAGAACGGTCGCAGGGGGCTCGGCGGGCAGTTAGGGGTGGTTGCGCCCCGTACAGGTCCCGGACGGTGGTTTCTCTGGATCGGGCATGTCTCATTTACCCGGTTTTCCAAAAAGAACGGCGGCTCTAGCTGCAATGTGAGTTAGTAACCCGGTTCTACCCTTATCCGGTATCCCTCAACCCTTAAGGTAACATAAAAATTTATTACAAGCAGTGGAAAGTCGAAACTTCGTTACAGGGTTGACCTCAAGATCTGGCAGAAAACTTTAATAAATATTTTATTAAATCTGCAGAGGTTTTAGTGGGAGACCCTAACGAATCAACAGATCATACCAATCAGTTTACACAACTAAATTCTAGCAGTTTTCACCCAATACACCCCTTCACAGAAAAAGAAATACAGCAGTTAACAAACAAATTTAAAAATAAACTAAGCAGTGGCGAAGATCATATTCCGATAAAAGTAATAAAAGCCTGTATTAACATAATCAGTAAACCTTTAACCCATATAGTTAATAATTCCCTGAGAAGTGGAATCTTTCCACAAAAACTAAAACTAGCATTAATAAAACCTATACATAAGCGAGGCGATGAAACTGCTTCAGGAAATTACAGACCTATAAGTCTATTGTCATCTTTTTCAAAAATTTTCGAGAGCTGCATGTGTAACCGATTAACTGAATTTTTCTTAGAAAATAATTTGATTATTGACAACCAACATGGTTTTATCAAAGGCAAGTCTACGAGTACGGCAATTTTTAGTTTCATACAAAAAATCGTTGAAGCAATAGAAGCAAATCAACAGGCCCTAGGCCTTTTCCTCGACCTCTCAAAAGCTTATGATACCGTCAACATCAATCTATTGCTAAAAAAGTTGAGAAGCTATGGAGTAAAGGCAAATTCCCTTAAATGGTTTGAAGCATACCTTACAAGACGGAAACAAAAAACAATTTTATCCTGCAAACAACAAAACTATGAGTCTGAACCGCTAGAAAGAAAGCTAGGTATTCCTCAGGGAAGCGTAATAGGGCCCATACTATTCCTAATATATATAAATGATCTTCCCACTTATGTAACAACTTCAAACACAAGCCTTACCAACTATGCCGATAACACAAATATCTTAATAATAGATAATGCATTTACAATATTAGAAGAAAAAGCAAATGATGCCCTTGAACGAGCTAAGGCATGGTTCACACAGAATAGCTTAACACTAAATGAAAACAAATCAAACATAGTATTGTTCCAAAGTCCACGAGCTATTATGGAAAGCAATATCATTGCAATTAGAAATAATACATACCAACTTCAGGACAATGTAAAATTTTTAGGAATTTATTTGGATAGCAGACTTAAGTGGGAAGTGCAAATAGAAAACGTTTAAATTAAATTAAATTCGGCATGCTACTCCTTGAGAATATTGTCCAGGTACCTGAAAAGCAAGGTTACCAGAATGGTATATTATGGACTGTTTGAATCAAGAATGAGGTATGGAATTATCTTCTATGGAGCCTCTCCAGACATGATAGGGGTTTTCAGAGTTCCAAAAAGCTGCAGTAAGAGCAATGCTAGGTTTAAAAGCAAAAGAGTCTTGTAGGGGGAAATTTAGGGAAAACAAAATATTGACTGTTTATGCGTTATTCATCCAAGAATGCTTGCTATATTTGTATAAAAATAAACAACTCTTTGATCCATCAAGACCCCTAGATATACATAATACAAGAAATATAAATTACATATACCCCAGACATAGGCTGTCATCTACAGAGAAAAATGTTTATTACACTTGTATAAAATTGTTAAATTCGTTGCCGGTTCACATTAAATCTAGCTGTAACTTGAATAATTTCAAGAAATGCCTATATGACCATTTAATAAAAATTTAACCTTACTCGTTAGAAGATTTTTATAAATCTAAGTAGATAGTTCTAAGCAATTGTATGACATTATTCCCTTTGTAAACATGTACCTGTATATGTGAAATATATGGAAATAAAGAATATTTATTATTATTATTCTTATTATATTTCCCTCAACCCCAATTGAGATCAAAGCGTCACATCTTTTATTTTCGGATATACAGGATGATTCACTTGCGAATTTAGCATAAAGTGGGCTGGCCGACGTAAACGTTATATTTTTTTGCCAAAAACTGAATGAACGGAATTGAACGCCACCCCGTATAATTATCCGAGGGATATATCTCCCTCAACCCCAGTTGAGATCAAAGCATCACATCTTTTAGTTTCGGAATTACAGAATGAATCTTCCGAAATTAGCATAAAGTCAGCTCGCCGACTTAAATTATAATTTTTTGCCAAAAACTGAACGAAAGGAGTTGAACGCCACCCCTTATAATTATCCAAGGCATATATCTACCTCAACCCCAATTGAGACCAAAGCATCACATCTTTTAGTTTCGGAACTACAGGATGAATCACTTCCGAAATTAGCATAAAGTCGGCTCGCCGACGTAAGTTATATTTTTTTGCCAAAAACAACAAACGGAATTGAAAGCCACCCCGTATAATTATCCAAGGGATATATCTCCCTCAACCCCAATTGAGACCAAAGCGTCACATCTTTTAGTTTCGGAATGACAGGGTGATTCACTTCCGAATTTAGCATAAAGTCGGGCAGCCCACCTAAACGTTATATTTTTTTGCCAAAAACTGAACGAACGGAATTGAACGTCACCCCGTGTATTTATCCGAGGGATATATCTCCCTCAACCCCAGTTGAGATCAAAGCGCCACATCTTTTAGTTTCGGAATTACAGGATGAATCACTTCCGAAATTAGCATAAAGTCAGCTCGCCAATGTAAATTATATTTTTTGTCAAAAACTGAACGAAATTGAACGTCACCCAGTATAATTATCCGAGGGATATATTTCCCTCAACCCCAATTGAGATCAAAGCGTCACATGTTTTAGTTTCGGATATACAGGATGATTCACTTGCGAATTTAGCATAAAGTCGGCTGGCCGGCATAAACGTTATATTTTTTTTGCCAAAAACTGAACGAACGGAATTGAACGCCACCCCGTATATTCATCCGAGGGATATATCTCCCTCAACCCCAATTGAGATCAAACCGTCACATCTATTAGTTTCGGAATTACAGAATGAATCACTTCCGAAATTAGCATAAATTCGGCTCGCCGATGTAAGTTATATTTTTTGCCAAAAACTGAACAAACGGAATTGAACGCCATCCCGTATAATTAGCCAAGGGATATATCTCCCTCAACCCCAATTGAGACCAAAGCGTCACATCTTTTAGTTTCGGAATTACAGGGAGATTCACTTCCGAATTTAGCATAAAGTCGGCCGGCCGACGTAAACGTTATATTTTTTTGCCAAAAACTGAACGAACGGAATTGAATGTTACCCCGTGTATTTATCCGAGGGATATATCTCCCTCAACCCCAGTTGAGATCAAAGCGTCACATCTTTTAGTTTCGGAATTACAGGATGAATCACTTCCGAAATTAGCATAAAGTCAGCTCGCCAATGTAAATTATATTTTTTTGTCAAGAACTGAACAAACGAAATTGAACGTCACCCAGTATAATTATCCGAGGGATATATTTCCCTCAACCCCAATTGAGATCAAAACGTCACATCTTTTAGTTTCGGATATACAGGATGATTCACTTGTGAATTTAGCATAAAGTCCGCTCACCGACGTAAATTATATTT
This sequence comes from Pseudeuparius sepicola, assembly GCA_963920635.1. Lineage (NCBI taxonomy): Eukaryota > Metazoa > Arthropoda > Insecta > Coleoptera > Anthribidae > Pseudeuparius > Pseudeuparius sepicola. The sequence continues at coordinate 87,161,744 of OY987298.1, read as the reverse complement.
TGTTGCCAAAAACTGAACAAACGAAATTGAACGCCACCCCGTATAATTATCCGAGGGATATATCTCCCTCAACCCCAGTTGAGATCAAAGCATCACATCTTTTAGTTTCAGAATTACAGGATGAATCACTTCTGAAATTAGCATAAAGTCAGCTCTCCGATGTAAATTATATTTTTTTGCCAAAAACTGAACGAACGGAGTTGAATGCCACCCCGTATAATTATCCAAGGGATATATCTACTTCAACCCCAATTGAGACCAAAGCGTCACATCTTTTAGTTTCGGAACTACAGGATGAGTCACTTCCGAAATTAGCATATAGCCGGCTCGCCGACGTAAGTTATATTTTTTTGCAAAAAACTGAACAAACGGAATTGAACGCCACCCCATATAATTATCTGAGGGATATATCTCCCTCAACTCCAATTGAGATCAAAGCGTCACATCTTTTAGTTTCGAAATTACAGGGTGATTCACTTCCGAATTTAGCATAAAGTCGGCCGGCCGATGTAAACGTTATATTTGTTTGCAAAAATCTGAACGAATGGAATTTAACGCCACCTTGTACAATTATCCAAGGGATATATCTTAAAAAATAAACTAATTAATATTTAAATTATCAATAGGCTAAGGCCTGATATCATCGTGGGCCTCCTGGATGTGTTCTGCGCATGGCGCTAAGAAGTTTCTACAGTCGGGCGTTTCCGGAAGTTTGGCTGCTATCTTTAGCTGCTGTTTTCACACCGGTCTGACCGTCGGAAGCAATAACAACGCTTTTCACTGCTTATGCGATGTTGCCGTGATTTTTTAGGCTTGAAAGTCCTCTTGATATGAAAGAATTTATTTTATATAGCTCGGAAGTTACTACGATCGCCACAGGTGAAGCGCAGGCGACACCAGCGCCAGCGGCGGAGATCAGAATTAAAACCATGTATTCGGAGGTGTAGCCTGTACGTTGTGGCCTCCAAGCTAAAATCGCGTAGAGTGCCGTCGTAGCCTGCAGTTTGCGGGAAAAAAATTACTATGGTGAGACGTTGTGGCTTCGGAAATCGGAGGTGACAACGTATTTTTGGAGGTCACAACGTTAGTATATTTTGGAGGCCACAATAGCTATATGTATACAGGGGGTTTCATATTAAGTGTGAACACCCCCATAAAATTTGTATTCTTCACCCGATTTTAGCCGGGGTTTTTTCTAAAAATAGGCCACAAGAAACTCTTTTTTTACGTTGGTGCAAAATTTCAGTCCTTAATCTTAATTTTCAAGGCCTACTACAATTTTTTTCTAGTAAAAAAAGAAAATCATTTAGCATTTTTTTTTATTTAAAATCTGACACCACAGCGTTAATTAGGACACACCAAAACCCCCACATACAAAATTTTAACAAAAAATATACAGGGAGTTCCATTGCGCAAGGTGTGGAAGTTGAGCAAAATAGGAATTTTAAACTTATATGGAGAGTCAAGTGTGCCATGGAATTAATTAATTAAATATACAAGGTGTTCTTCTCTGTAGCAACTCGAAATGCTGAATTTTTTAAACAGGTCAAAAATCGAGTATATCAAAACCACCCTAGACATTATAAACGAACTAAGTCTAAAAAATAAAGAAGCCTGCATCAGTAAGTCCATCTAAGTTAAGGTGGCTGGTGTGCCACGACAGGAAACACGCAGAAAATGTATCATCTGAGACAGTGACTTTATTGATAAAGGTCCAACAATTTGAATTGTTTTTATTTGTTGGTTAAATGATGTAAAGAAATAAATTGCTTTTGTGTTTATTAATATTTTTTCAATGATTTGAGAGCTCTCCTGACCAATATAAAGTTTAATAAAAATTCAGCATTTTGATATCACCCAGAGAAAAAGACCCTGTACATTTTTGTATTAAATCTTTGCTCACTTTGAGTAGTATTGTTGATCATTCATCTGTTTTGACGGCATACTTGACTCTCCAGATGCGTTTAAAATTCCTATTTTGCTCAACTTTGACAACCTGTAGAATGGAACTCCCTGTATATTTTTTGTTCAAATTCGGTATATGGGGGGTTTTAGATTGTTCTGATTAAAGCTGTGGTGTCATATTTTAAATAAAAAAATCGCTAAATGGTTTTCGTCATTTTTTACTAGAAAAAAATTCGTAGTAGGCTTTGAAAATTGAGATTAACCGGAAATTTTGCACCAACGTAAAAGAGTTTTTGTGGACTATTTTTAGAAAAAAACGCGACTAAAATCGGATGAAGAATACAAATTTTACGGGGGTGTTTGCACTTAAGATGAAACACCCTGTATATACAGCGTGTAACTGAACTGATGGTGAAAAATGAAACCACATATTCTTGGAGTCAAAATAAGGCCATAGTTTTTTTTAGAGTGTAAAAGTTTAGAGAAAAATACACATATTTCTTAGTATCTCTAGAAATATATGAGATATTTTCTTCAAACTTGGGGTGTCACATGAGCGGATGAGTTGCGGAGATACAGGGTGTTACTAACATTAATTAGTTCAGAAAAATATGAATACCCTGTATAATCGCATTTTTAAAATTTGACTGGTAAAGCCAATGGTTAACAAAAAGTATCTCTTAGTATTTTTTCATATTCTCAGCCGTTTCTTAATTATTTTTGAAGAACGGCAATGCTGCTAATAAACAAGTCATTTCAAGAATAGAAATCTGTGGATGTCAATAATTAAACTTGGCATTATTTGAATCATTTGGCTGTCAATTTTGCACTTTAATATCAATATTTTGAAAAATGATATTGTCATTCGAAGAATTGACTGACATGCACTTTTTGCTATGGACTTGCCAATAGCAGTAATAAAAATGCGGAAACGCATAGTTGCGTGTATTGAAAGAGAAAAGAGACGGCTGTCATTTCGAACATTTAATAATTTAATAATTTTCTAATAGCATTAAGTTTCTTTCATTATCGTTTTTGCTTTCGTATTTTGCTAAATAAAGTTTAATTGACAGCCACAGATTGCTATAGATTTATTCTTAAAATGACTTGTTTATTGCAGCATTGCCGTTCTTTGAAAATAATTAAGAAACGGCTGCGAATATGAAAAAGTACTAAGAGATACTTTTTGTTAACCATTGAGGTCACCACTCAAAACAAATGTAAAAAATGGGATTATACAGGGTATTGACATTTTTCTGAACTAATTAAATTTAATAACACCCTGTATCTCTGCAACTGGGTGCCTCAGAAGCTTCATATCAAGTTAAGTTTGACGGCGCATCTGCTCATGTGCCACGTCAAGTTTGAAGAAAATATCTCGTATATTTCTAGAGATACTAAGAAATATGTGTATTTTTCTCTAAACTTCTACGCTCTGTATAAAAAAAACTATGGCCCGTATGAGAAAAAAATATATGAAGAAGTGCCCTTATTTTGACTCCAAGATTACGTGGTTAAGTACGTTAAAATATTTCAGGGTGTTGATCCTCAGCCAATTCTAAGAAAAAAAGTTCATATAAACATGTGTCCAAAAATTCTTCGTTTTCGATATAATTCTCCAAAAAAAAGTCGTCTTTTCCCCATAACTTTTTTATTTGTAGAGCTTTTTTAACCAAATTTGGAGCACATCATACTTGGGTAGGACCCTTTTAAATTTGTTATTTTCAAGCTCTAGATTGAACCAGTGGCGGAGATATGGGTAAGTTGTTCGACAAATTTAAGGAAAAAGTTAATATGGCCCTGTGCGTAATTAAAGTGCTTAGCAGTTTTGGATGGAGCATTCAATTCTGAACAAGAAGTGTCTCTGGACTTCTTTTTGTATCTATCGTCTTTTCGTGGCAAATTTGATTTTTCTAATTTATTTCATCGTACTTTCAAAAAAATGTCGTGTATTTAAAAAGCTTAGGGAAGAGATTACGATCTTGTACTCAATCAAAGACGAAATTTTGGTTAAAAAAAGCTCTAGAAGTAAAAAAGTTATGGGGAAAAGATGATTTTTTTTTGAGAATTTTAACACCCCGTATATCGAAAACAAAGAATTTTTGTACACATGTTTATATGAACTTTTTTCTTAGAATTGGCTGAGGAACAACACCCTGAAATAGTTTAACGTACTTAAGTTACACCCGTATACAATACAGGGTGTTCCTAAATATCATGTACATACGGAAGGGTGTAATTCTTTGGCTTATTTCATGGCTAAAACTTCATATAAACATAGGTCCGCAAACGCTTCGTTACCGATCTACAGGGTGTTGAAATTTCAAGATTTTTTTAGTTTTTTTCTTTATAGCTCCTACAGTTTATGAGATATTTAGCTCAAATTTTGAATATAGGTTACGCTATAGGGCCTACATCATTGGGCATGCCAATTGGTTGTGTGAATCTACAGGGAGATATTTTTTCAGGGGTCATGCCCCCTTTTCTGCCCCTGAACATTTTTGCGATGTGCCGCTGGTAGATTCTCAAGTACAAAACAAATTTCCTGTTTTGTTTAGAAACTTTTTGGTTTCTTTCAGTTTTTTCTTACCTGCGACCATTATCGAAAAAGAAATAAAAAGTTATTTTCTGTAATTCCCTAGATGAAATTAAAATTTTAAAATTAGTCTAGTAGGCTCTGGCTTTATTTGGATAATCTCTTGTTTTTATTAATTTCTGACAGTTCACATTTGAAATCGTAACTTGTGTCTGCATAATATGTTTATAAATTAAAGGTTTCAGTTTTAAACTGTAAAGTCTACAAGTGTTTTAAATACTCGTTATAATGTCTTAACATGCCAAATTTTACAAATTCTGAAATGGCTGAGATGCATTTCATCTATGGCCTTGCGAATGGAAATGCAAGAGATGCCAGTTTGTTATTTAGGTTTTTTGTATTGTAATAAATCATTGCTACAAAAACTACTAAAAATTTACATTTTATTCTTTTTCATCCAGCGAAATACAATTTTTTTTTTTTTCGATAACGGCCGCAGATACGAAAAAACTACAGGACACCAAAAAGTTTCTAAACAAAACAGGAAATTTATGTTGTATTTTAGAATCTACCAGCGGTGCACCGCAAAAATGTTCAATGGCAGTAAAGGGAGCATGACTCCTGAAAAAATATCTCCCTGTAGATTCTCACAACCATTTGGCATGCCCAATGATGTAGGCCCTAGAGCGTAACCCATATTACAAATTGGAGCTAAATATCTCATAAACTGTAGGAGCTATAAAGAAAAAAACTAAAAAAATCTTGAAATTTCAACACCCTGTAGATCGGTAACGAAACGTTTGCGGACCTATGTTTATATGAAGTTTTAATCATGAAATAAGCCAAAGAATTACCCCCTTCCGTATGTACATGATATTTAGGAACACCCTGTGTGTATATTATACAGGGTGTTCCTTAATGACATGCTAATACTTAAGGGGGTTATTCTTGGGCCCATTTTAAGAAAAATACTTCATATGAACGTATGTCGTAAACGTCCTAACTTTTGAGATACAGGGCGTTGAAGTTCATTTTTTTAAATTGAATTTTGGCTACATCTCCCGAAATAATCAAGCTGCTGAACTGAAATTTGGCACTGCTGTGTTTTTGGCGATGGAGAATAAGCTGAAAATGTAAATTTCACCGTATCTCATAGAGGGCGCCACTTGTGCTGTTTTTTTATCACGCTTTTACGCGTAACTTTTTTGAGGTTATCTTTTTGGTCCTGCAGGTCCATCATTTTAGTGCATCTTTTCATTCTGCAAGAAAAATGTACTCTTGTTTCATAACGATAAAATCAACCGTTTGCGTTGAAATTGGCAAAACGTGCCCCGAAACACCTGTTGACTTCAATATTCGAAACATAAAATTTTCACCTACCACCTTCAAGTGTTACAGATCAACTGTACCATTTAAACTGAGAAAAAAATCCCTATGAACAATGTACCAAAAATTATTCGCTTTCAAAATGGAAAGGATTGAATTTGACAAAATTTGGACACTCTATTTCAAGAAAACCAATGGTGTTTTGACCAATGCCCATTTGGCATTTTTTTCATCATTTTGAATGTACAGTTGATCTGTAACATTTGAAAGCAGTAGGTGGAAATTTTATGTTTCGAATATTGAAGTCAACAGGTGTTTCGGGGCACGTTTTGCCAATTTCAACGCAAACGGTTGATTTTATCGTTATGAAACAAGAGTACATTTTTCTTGCAGAATGAAAAGATGCACTAAAATGATGGACCTGCAGGACCAAAAAGATAACCTCAAAAAAGTTACGCGTAAAAGCGTGATCAAAAAACAGCGCAAGTGGCGCCCTCTGTGAGATACGGTGAAATTGACATTTTCAGCTTATTCTCCATCACCAAAAACACAGCAGTGCCAAATTTCAGTTCAGCAGCTTGATTATTTCGGGAGATGTAGCCAAAATTCAATTTTAAAAAATGAACTTCAACGCCCTGTATCTCAAAAGTTAGGACGTTTACAACATACGTTCATATGAAGTTTTTTTCTTAAAATGGGCCCAAGAATAACCCCCTTAAGTATTAGCATGTCATTAAGGAACACCCTGTATATACAGGCATCTGCCCAGTCAAGAGTGCCATGGAATCCCCTCAAAACAGTTGAATGGTCAATAGGACCTCTCAAGGTGTTCGTGTGCAAAGATCCAATACAAAATATACAGAGTGTTCTTATCCTGTGCCATCTCAAATTACTGAATTTTTGGAACTTTATACTGGTCAAAAATCGAGTATATCAAAACCGCTACACACACTATAAACGAACTAAATCTAAAAAATACAGAAGTCTGCCAGTCAGTAAGTCCATATCAGTTAAGATGGCTGGTGTGCCACAACAGGAAACGCACAGAAAATGTATCTTAGACAGTGACTTTGTTGAGATAGGTTCAATAATTTAAATTGTTTTTATTTGTTGGTTGGCATTTGGTAAAGAAATATGTACATTACTTTTGCGTTTATCAATATTTTTCAATGATTCCACAGCACTCATGACCCGTATAAAGTTTCATAAAAATTCACCATTTTGAGATGGCAAAAGATAAGAACACTCTGTATATTTTGTATTGGACCTTTACACACCAACACCTTGAGTGGTCCTATTGACCATTCAACTGTTTTGAGGGGATTCCATGGCACACTTGACACGCCAGATGTCTTTAAAATTTCTATTTTGCTCAACTTTGACACCCTGCAGAATGGAACTCCCTGTATATTTTTTATTCAAATTTGGTATATAGGGGTTTTGGGGTGTTCTGATTAACGCTGTGGGGTCAGATTTTAAATAAAAAAATGCCTAAATAGATTTTGTGAAAATCTGGGTTTAAAAAAAATCTTAGCCGGCCCTGGAATTGCAATTTGACAAATGTGTTCACGTAGAAAGTTGCGCATTTTGAAGACCTTTGTATAAAAAAAATAATTTTGAAAATATCCCAACAAATCAATTTTTTATTGATTTGTGTCCACTTAAAAGTATATATACAGGGTGTTTCATCTTAAGTGCGAAGACCCCCGTAAAATTTGTATTCTCCATCCGATTTTAGCCGCGTTTTTTTCTAGAAATAGGCCACAAAAAACTCTACGTTGGTGCAAAATTTCAGGTCTTAATGTCAATTTTCAAGGCCTACTACAAATGTTTTTCTAGTAATAAATGACGAAAACCATTTAGCGATTTTTTTATTTAAAATCTGACACCACAGCGTTAATCAGAATAACTCAAAACCCCCGTATACCAAATTTGAACAAAAAATGTACAGGGAGTTCCATTCTGCAGGTGAGAAAGTTGAGCAAAATAGGAATTTTAAACTCATCTGGCGAGTCAAGTGTGCCATGGAATTACTTCGAAACAGTTGGAAGATGAACAGGACCACTCACAGTGTCGATGTGCAAAGATCAAATAAAAAATATACTGTAGCAACTCGAAATGCTGAATTTTTTAACTTTATAAAAGTCAAAAATCGAGTATATCAAAACCACTCCAGAAATTATAAACGAACTAAGTCTAAAAAATACAGAAGCCTGCCAGTCAGTAAGTCCGTTTAAGTTAAGGTGGCTGGTGTGCCGCAACAGGAAACGCCCCGCAAATGTATCATCTTAGACAGTGACTTTATGGGTGAATTGTTGGTTGGATGATGTAAAGAAATAAATGACTTTTGTGTTTATTAATATTTTTCCAATGATTCCAGAGCACTCCTGACCAGTATAAAGTTTAATAAAAATTCAGCATTTTGACATCGCCCAGAGAAAAACGCCCTGTACATTTTTGTATTGAATCTTTGCACACCAACACATTGAGTGTTCGCACTTAAGATGAAACACCCTCTATATACAGTGTCCTCCAAAAAGTTCGCACCATAGGGGGGAAATTTTTAATTAACGTTTTATTTTGAAATTTAATTTTGGGGTTACCTTTTGCTTCAAAAAAGATGAAAAATGACCCACTCAAACGTGGTCATATGACTTTTGTTATCTGTCAAAAATGACATTTAAAAAAATATATCGCCAGAAATGGGTTTAGTTGTTAAAATATCAAAAAGTTTTACTTGAAAAAGTTGATTGTTTTTTAATTTTATGTATTTTATGTAATTATTACTAAATTTGAACGCTCTACTAAAATATTTAGTTTTTTGCCAATTTTTAATATTTATGAAAGTTCTGAAAATTTTAAAATCTCGAAACTTCGTAAAATCTATTTTATATCACCAGCTTTATCATACTATTAATTTTTTATTACTAATTACCGATAAGAATAGGTATTTTTCAAAAGAAAATGATATTTACGCTTTAAAATTCTGTTATTTTTGTTGCAAAGTTGATGTACCGTCTAGCATTTGGGGTATAAATTTAGTTACATTACGTTTCCCAGTTCTAAATTGATGCCAAAATAATAATAAATTAAAATATCAGTAGATAAGCTATAAGAGTTCTAGGCCAGCTTCCCCATGTTAATCGCCCATATAACAGAATCTCCCTCCCCCGCACAAGCATGTGGTTGCTTCTGGGGTACTCCTAGTTTGGAGTATTGTGAGGGTGAGTATTATTATTATTATTATTATTATTATATTGATTGAACCCCTTTCTATAGCATCCATTGTTTAAATTAAAATCCTTAATAATCGCCAAAGTGCCATAGTTGTCGTTCCGACACTGCGAGCATAATTTTTAAATTCTTCATAGGTTAGATCGGGCGATACGTGTGCAATTTTTAATATTTATGAAAGTTCTGAAAATTTTAAAATCTCGAAACTTCGTAAAATCTATTTTATATCACCAGCTTTATCATACTATTAATTTTTTATTACTAATTACCGATAAGAATAGGTATTTTTCAAAAGAAAATGATATTTACGCTTTAAAATTCTGTTATTTTTGTTGCAAAGTTGATGTACCGTCTAGCATTTGGGGTATAAATTTAGTTACATTACGTTTCCCAGTTCTAAATTGATGCCAAAATAATAATAAATTAAAATATCAGTAGATAAGCTATAAGAGTTCTAGGCCAGCTTCCCCATGTTAATCGCCCATATAACAGAATCTTGCAAAAAATTGACCAAAAAGGCCGAGATCACCCGAAGATACACGAACATGCCCGATCTTATCTCTTCATCAGTCACCCGAAGATACACGAACATGCCCGATCTTATCTCCTTATCAGTCAGGAGGCCCGAATGTACCCGATCTTATCTCCTTATCAGTCACGAGGCCCGAATGTACCCGATCTTATCTCCTTATCAGTCACGAGGCCCGAATATACTAGATCTTATCTCATCTTGAGCCACTAGGCCCGAATATCCTACCCTTCGAGGTCCCCGAGGTTATACGAATATAACCGATTCGGGGGTGAATCATCGCGTCATCGTACGGGCGCGCCCGAGTGCTTGAGGGGACACCTATCAGGTAGCGTTAAAGCTCCGAGGATCTAGAGATGTATCGATATAAAAATATATAATCTTAATAAAAAATGAAATTTTCAAGTATCTAAAAATACTGTACAGGCGAATGAAAAAAAATTTCAGATAATATCAGATAATTAAAATAGATAGCCTAATTCCATGGCATTATTATCTAAAAGAATAAATAAGGTACCCTCAAAATGATAGTGTTCTGATAAGAATAAAACTCGTTAAAGTATCCATGAGAATATAAAAAAATACTGTCTTCAGATAAGATCAGATATCGAAAATAGGTAGCCTAATCTCGCGGAATTATTACCTACAAATAAAAATATAATCTTCAGGTAACAATAAATAATGTATCCTCAAAAATATACAGTGTTCTGATAAGAATAAAATATAGAAAATATAGTTCCAAGCATTTCAAAACATAAAATACGATATAAAATTCAGGTTTGACATAATATTATGTTGAAAATTTTGTCACGAACTTAATAAATGAGGTTGCTTTCTTTTAATTCGTTTATGATAGCGACAATCTCGTCGTGAGAATTATTTCCGGCATTTTTGGATGCCAAGAGCAGTCTCAACCTGTCCACTAATTCATTTATATTGTCCCAGTACACGTACTCTATTGGTGTCTTATTAAAAGTCAAATTCATACCCCCACCTCCAATCGACGACGTTGATTTTGAATGTGTACTAGCTTTCCTTACGGGAATGGTGCTAGGTGTTCTAAAGAAAGGTTTAATTATTTGCATGTACTTGTGACGAGTGGTACCCTTCAATCTGCCAAGCATATCGAGATGAGCTCCAGTAAGAGCTAAGATGGACTTGTAATTTTCCTGTCTTCTTCGTTGCTTTGTGGGTCATCGTGAAAAATTAAATTATAAAGACCCTTTGTGCCTTTAAAATCCTTTCCATCGACAATAATATTTCCTGTAGTTTTATCAAAATCGATAAGTTTGTTTCCTAGTATCCATTTTGACTGAGAGGAATCATAAACCGGACCATACACGTTATCTATAAGCTGCGATTTATCGTGATATTTTCCGATATAGGGATGAGCAATCTCAGGGTACGATTCCATACATTCTTGATAAACTTATGGTGGATATTGTGATATGTCAACATCGTCATCACTACGCAATGTCGTGTCGTCGCTATTGGGGCGAATGGAATCTTCCCAGTACGTTTCGTCTCGAAGGAAAGACAAACGAGATCTGTCAATGCTGGCTTTCAACGCAGCGAGTTTTCTGTTTATTCTGTCTTCAATTCCTTCTTGCTCTACTTTTTCTATAATATTTTCTGGTGCTTCTTTTTTAGGTTCAAATTTTAAATTATCAGTCAAAGGTGTATTGGTTTGAATCTTTTCTGCGTGTTATGGGTTTGAACATTTTCTCAAGCGTCTCATCCTCTTCGAATTTCCCCAATTTTAGGGCCATGTACTTTTTTCTTATGAACCGTGCGAGTTCATTGATTTTCTTGGAACGTTGCGCCTTTACGATTTCTTCTTGCGTTGTCAAAGGCATATTGACAAATGATTAATTGCATGATAAAATCAAAGTTTTATATAGGGGGCGTGGTGGCGTCGCTCGTACCGGCGCTGACTTTTTAGACTGCATGTTTTTCTGCCTTCGATCGACCTTGGTTCGAACCGATGTCGAGGCAGGGGCATGCACATGTCTTTAAAGAAAAACACCGTTATGACCAAGAGCGCTGGACAAATGTGGGTTCACGGTATTGCTCCTAAATAGCTTTATATGTGTAATTTACTAATTGTCCTACACTCACTGGGATTACTACAGTTTTCTAGGGTTTTCCGTAGTACTTGAGCGAATGCTATCCTAGTTCTATCGGGAAAAAAGTCGGCCCTAGCCGCAAATGGAAACTAAGACAAAATAATAGTAATTGCCCCCCTCCCCCGCACAAGCATGTGGTTGCTTCTGGGGTACTCCTAGTTTGGAGTATTGTGAGGGTGAGTATTATTATTATATTGATTGAACCCCTTTCTATAGCATCCATTGTTTAAATTAAAATCCTTAATAATCGCCAAAGTGCCATAGTTGTCGTTCCGACACTGCGAGCATAATTTTTAAATTCTTCATAGGTTAGATCGGGCGATACGTGTTCGTCGTACACATACCTGAGATTAAGATCATCCTGTCTAAATAGTACAATGACATTACAGTTGTCGTGGATCAGCTGTTTAGGTATTTTCGAATAAGTCTGACAAAGATAGGCAACATCTATACCCTTGTGTCTACCCATGGAATAGAATTCTCTAATTTTGTTTTGTTTATCACAGGTCACATCGTCAAAAATGAAAATGGAATTTGGACGAGTGTCCGAAGGTTCGATTACATCGTCATTATCTTTAAAAGGAAAATACCCAACACATTTGACATTTTTAGGATGTCTTGCAGTAATTGATATTTCGGCTGGTACAGAGATTTACTATACACCTAAATATTATCGAATTTGAGACCGTTCGGGTTAAATATTAAACTTAGTAGCGCGTTCGTCTTTCCGCAACCGCTAGGTCCACAAAATATCGCTCTTATCGAGTTTGGTAGTAGTTTACCATGTTTTGAGTTTACACGACATTGCTCATTGCAGTCTGTTGTTGCTGCAAATGCATCTTAAACACTAAGACCGACAATTCTCAGGTAAAGCCTTATATAGGTCATCCCATAAGCGCTCGTTTTTACTCACTGTTTACGAGATGTTTTCCTCGACGTTTGACGCACGGATTGACATTTTGACACACGGATTGACGTTTTGACGCACGCGTTGACGCACGGATTGACGTTTTAACGCACGGATTGACGTTTTGATGCACGCTTTGACGCACGGATTGACGTTTTGACGGACGTTCTTCAAGACGAAATAAAAAATTAAAATCAAGACAACAATTTATTTTCACAATTTCATGGGAGGCAGGCTCGTATTTCAGTAATTACAATTTTTCTACACAATGGACATGTATCTATCAAAGGAGAACACCTCATGCAAAATACTAAGTGTCCACAGGGCACTAGCAAAATTTCTATATTCTCGTAACAAATTTTACATAAAACATTGCATTCATTCGTAATTATCTTACAGCTTAAATTCTCATCATCGAATTTCTACGGTGGCAATGGGTAGAATTTCTTGTGTCGGCGTATCGTCATCCGGTGCATTTAATATAAAAGGACAGCTGGGGCTCCATCTTTTGTGATCTTCTTTAGGATCGTCTTCGACTTGCCATTAATAACCTTCGAATAACAGTACGGACACTGAACGACATCATCAAAAATTGTGTAGAAGAATCCGGCCTCAGCCAGTTTTTTTGGGTGAAATTACGGAAGTATGCAGCCATGTTTTGAAAAATTAGAGTCTATTGTGTAGTTTTCTATAGTACATGCTACTACTGTCGTTGACGGATCACTAATATTTTATGCGTCGTTCTAACAACTGATTTTAGTACAAGCAGCGACAAACATACCGTTATGTAGTAAATGAGACCCAATACTGGCAAGACATTAACCATGTCATCATCTTCATTATTCTTTGTATTCGTTCTGTTTTTGGTTTCAGCGTCACTACTACTACTACTCAAAGTTTTCCATGCCGTATCTCCGTAAGTGCGATTTTTGAATATCATTCGTAACTTATACTGTGTGATATTTTTGGGTAATCCTATCATCAACACTGAAGATTCCATAGTTGATGGATATAAAGATACCCACTTATCATCTTTATCTGTACAATGATCTACCAGTGGCTGTTGACCATCATAACATTATTATGTTTGCTGATGATAACAGCTATGTAGCCACAGGAAATAGTATCAGTGAAGCTAGAGTGCATGCGCAGAGCATGGTTGATAAGTTTGTGACATGGTTTATTAATAATAAATTATATCTAAATATCAGCAAAACAGTATTTATGGAATTTACCACTAGATACAAATCTGAGGTATCTTTACTGATTAGAGCCTTGGGTAAGTCACTAGAACAAGTGAATGTAACAAAATTTTTAGGAGTCACATTAAGAAGCAATCTAAAATGATCCAGTCATCTTGATGAATTATGCCGAAAATTAGCTACTGTTACATATGCAATATTCAGTCTATCACAGTTATGTAATGGGGACGTACTTCTCTCTTACTATTATTCCGGCTTCTATTCAAGAGTCAAATATGGAATTACACTATGGGGCTGTAGTGGTGAAATTTCAGGTGTCTTCCGTATGCAAAAAAAATTGTTCGAATTATTACTAATGCGCAGGCTAGAGCCACATGTCGCCCTATCTTCAAAAAACTTAACATGCTAACAATTTCAAGCATATATATCTTCGAAATACTAAAATACGTTAAAACAAATATTAGCTCTTTTGCACCTAGCAATTTTAACGATACATAGATGACAAGATTTGCAAGTGATCTTAGGGTCCCTGCTCACAACCTTTCCCTAGCTGAGAATAATGTTAGATTTGCAGGAATGAAGTTATTTAATAAGCTTCCTCCACATATAAAAGGGATTGACAACTATAAGGAGTTCAAAAAATGTGTTTTTAATTTCCTAGTCTACCATTATTTCTATTCTATACAGGAATATCTCTATATGTAATTATCATAAGCAGTAATCTAATAGAATAATCAATGTGATGTTGACTTAACCTATACCTGTGGTATTCATATACTTGTAAATGGTCGATTGGTTTAATAAAGTTACTTTACTTTAGCATAGGATAAGGTAGTCTGCTCTCAACAACATCTTGGTTCTGAATGAAAAATCTATATGAAGAATTTCTATTATATACAAAAAGGAGTGGGGATTAAATAAATCAAAACACATTGGCGTACATATTTTTTTTATTTTAAAACAATTTCTTTACTACAATTTGAATTCTTAAATCTATTTTTATTGGTAAAAACATTGCTAGTCCATTTCTCTTCTTCTATGTTAAGTTTCTCAAACATCGCCACCATCCGATTGCGGGTCTCGAGAGTTTCCACCATTCTTTTCACTTCTTTGATTTCCATCAGATGTTTCTCGATGCGATCGTTAAGGGACATGGTAACAGGACAATAACCCCCCGGGCAATCACCCCCCGGACTTATACCCCCGGAAAACCACCCCCCGGACATTTACCCCCCTTGGTAAATACTCCCCGGACATTTACCCCCCTTGCCCTTGCCTATCCCAGTGTCAAATACAGAGAAAAGCCGAAATATGATAACACATTTATTAATTATTTACAATAACTAAAAATCATTTATTACGCATATACATAAACTTAATTATAAAGAAAGGTTGTACGCTATTCCACGTATATAATCCAATATATCTCTTTGACGATAGCTATGTACAATATTCAGAATTCGCGCATTTGAATCGGCAAATTTTTTTCTTTGTTGTTGAGGTGGATGCCCCGCTAAGGCTTGAGTGCAATAGACTTGTTGTGTTGCTTGTTCCCTCTGTAGAAACGAAATGAATTTATAAATTGTGGGATGACAACCACCGACATTTGATTGGAAACTTCTGTGCCATCCTTCCACTGAGTTGTTGGTTTTTGGCAATTCGTTCTCGGAGCGCTCATACATATTCCACATGTTTTTATCAAATATTGGTTTTCGTCTACCATACTGTTGTGGCCGTCCAATGTAGGTATCTTCAAAATAGTCAGCTACTGGCAAGCTTTCTGGTGGTAATATTTCGCCGTCCAATGTAGGTATCTTCAAAATAGTCAGCTATTGGCAAGCTTTCTGGTGGTAATATTTCGAACACTTTCTCAAAAGCATTATTAACTTCATTTACTGGTACAAATGCAACTTCTGGGACCATTCTAAGCTTCAGGGCAACATCGGAGTCTTCCTGGTATCGTTGCTGTAACCCGTTCTCCTGAATTTTTTACTGAGTGTTTAGGTATTTAGCCTTGGATTTAGCAGGTGCTTGAGCATACGGCCTACGTATACGGCGGGCGGATTAACGTTTTTCATTATCCTACGGCTAAAGCAAGGGTAGGCCACCTATTACTACCACAAGTAGGCTAAATAAACAACACCTTATTATTTATAGGGCCAATAATATTGAAATTGTTTTTTTTATTGTACATTACAAATTTTTGTTGGGTTGATATCCTAAAATGCCATGAGAAAATATCTAGTGTTTTTCGTAAAAATTCCCAATTTTCATACTTATTTTTTTTGCTTGACTAGAAAAAAATTTAAACACGTCTTCTATTTGTTTTCTTTATTTTTTACAGGGGTTATTGTCCGGGGGGTTATTTTCTTAGAAGCAGGGACATGGCTCTTA
This sequence comes from Pseudeuparius sepicola, assembly GCA_963920635.1. Lineage (NCBI taxonomy): Eukaryota > Metazoa > Arthropoda > Insecta > Coleoptera > Anthribidae > Pseudeuparius > Pseudeuparius sepicola. The sequence goes on along the minus strand of OY987298.1, from coordinate 87,145,585 downwards.
CTGCGGTTGAAACGTGTATAACCACTCATAAAATTTTTCGCAATTATTTAAACTACACAGGTATTTTGTTTTTTCGCCGTGGTACATACACAATGGTACTACCGTCTCGTATTTGGGAATTTCCAACCAATCACGATTCTTCAGATTTTCCACATTGATTATCTTGACTGCCTAGTCGAGAATGGACCGTAGAAATGTTTCTTTTTGGTTACCTTTGACATATACACAGTCGACGTTGAACAAAAATTTTTCCATTATTTCTCGTGCAAGTTCGTATGCCACATAGCCGCTCGAATACCAAAAGCCAAATAAATTGTTCTCCAATTTTCGCAACTTGTTTTTTATCTGAAGCACTAAGTGGAAGAAAATCCCTGGGTGCTTTCAACAGTAAATGTAGCGTGTGTTTGTTGATTTTAATTGTGAGTTCTTTTGGGTGAAAACAGCCCTCCAACATAAATCCCTGAATGTCGAGTACTGCTATCTTCATCGCTGCACAGAACCGACTAACGAAAATATTTACATGAGGTTTCTAATAATTTCGCTCAAAGACAAATACTCCATGACGCAATCGTGAAAATGATGATGCAATAGACTCGAGTTTTATCTGGAAAACCCTTATTGAGAAAATGTTAAAACATTCTCTCATTTGGTCACCTTCACAGTGGTTCACGGTCTTTTCAACAGCACGGCAGGACCCAAGACCATACAATGTTGAATCATTAACTTTTGGGGAATTCAAGAAGTGGGACGTTATAGGCGAAAAGTATTTTAAAGGCAACCTTACCGGCAAAATTAGCAAGATTCGTGTTGCTACATTTCGAAAGAAACATACTCAAAGTATAATCATCAAATACTCTATGAACGACAAAGCCCCATCCTTTGAAATAGAAGTTAATACGAAAACTAAAACAACTTCTATTGCCTGCTACAAAACGAAGATACCTATATCAAAGCTAAAATTTGATGCCCTTAATAAACTTTGTAAGGACAAGGTTATTCCAGAATTATTTCATCATGAATTTATAAATATTCCTACTTCTAATACCATAAGAGATACCCTACCAGAATCAGACATCGAGGATGAAAATTTGGATGACTAAATTACAACCTTGATTGTTTTTGCCGAATTATGGAGCGTTTTTGTTTTGTTTGGAATTACATATTTTTATTTATATTTCTTACATTATTTATAATAATGCAAGTGAAAATTTAAATTTTCTTAAAAATAATTTGGTGTTCCTTTTTGAGAAAAATCTTAGAATAAACTTTGTACTTAAGTAGGTACTTGAATTTTATTTTATCTAACCTAATAAAATACAAAAAATTATAGGCTATCTACAAAAGAAAGAGAAAAAAAATAATTTTCAATCTCTATTATCTAAGTTGGGAATCAGGAACCTTTTGCTTAACTCCACACACCAAAACGTTGTTTTTTTGCACTCGACGCGCGTTTCGCTAATAATGATAGCATCATCAGGAGACTAAAATCTTACCTCATTAAGACCAAAGTCTTAATCATCTCCTGATGATGCTAACATGGTTAGGGAAACGCGCGTCGAGTGCAAAAACGTTTTGGTGTGTGGAGTTAAGCAAAAGAAGCAATCTCTATTATCTTTCCAAAATTTTAAATTATCGACCATCAAATGGGTGATACAAGAGGGATTTCAAATTTTTTTCTAGATAAACCAGTTAATATTAGTGGTCCATAAAACCTTTTACCTTAATGTTTTTGTTTAATTACTTTCAAATAGACCCTTTTACCTGCGTAATATTTTGCTATCAAAAGTAAGCTCATTCTTTTTACCTGTATAAAATTTAAGACTAAAATTAACTTAAGCCCTTTTACCTGTATATTATTTTGGGAGCAAATTGCTTAAGCGACACACAATTTTTACATAGAAAACCTATATTGAACATATAAAACAAAATCAAAACGTTTGAAATATGTTTCTTTTATTTAAATACAACAATTGTACAAAAAGTTATATTTTTTACACTTTTTTTAAACTTTAAACCGCTCTACTGTAAAGTTACTAAAGTGTCGCTTATGCCCTTTTACCTTTCAAGCATCGATAGATACAAATACAGGGTGCCCGATTTAGATGGAATAATGGATATAACTTTTTAAATACGCGTTGTATAAGAAAATGTTTCAGACAAGAGTTTTTCAGTTGATCTATCTGCGTATTTTGATGATCTTGAATTTTTTGGTAGCTAGTAATTTCGTTGCTACGGCAACCAACTTTGTTTTTTAAATTGCACCATACATTTTTCTGTTCAAATTTAGAATCAGCTCCTTTTTGTGCATACGAACATCTAAAATTTCATTGGGGTTGCATAAGAAAAATTTTGAGAAAAAGTAGAATTTCTGCAAGTACGCCAAAATTAAAATTCGAGAGCGTTGCCTAAAAAGTAGGCGAATGCCTAATGAAAATTTTGACATTTTTGCATGTAATGATAACTTACCGACGACTAGTAAATCATGTTAAGCTTGCAAAATTTGTTTATTAATAAATAAATAGGCACAATAAATCAATGGTACAGGGTGGCCCATCCAAGCGGAAAAAGTGTGCTACGTGGAGACAGGTTAACATAAAATCGTCATTCAAAAAATGAGGTTGTAGTAAAAATTAAGGGGAATTTGAGGGTGTACCCTAATTTTGTATACGAGGGTCGGTAAAAAAGTTATCGCGAAAAAACATTTTTTGCAAAATAAAAAAAATATTTTTTTTACCTACAAATCCATTAGAGAACCTTTAAGTAGTATTCCCGAATATTCAGTTTTTTAATATAACTTCCGGTTATAGCGGAAATGAAAGTGGTATTCTCTATTTTACAACTTACACATTTCTCTTAACCATCACAGGATTCATTTTTTAATTCTGAATCCAACGATATATAATTTGACCTATTTATCTCCAACCGTTTCCGAGATATTTATCAGAGAAGCTCCATCAAACTAGATACATGGTCTCATGGTCGGTGTCTGATGTTCGAATGTTAAAGTGGCTATAGCCATTCAACTGCATTAAACTTAATTAAAAATCTCGTGGAAATTATAAAACATTTATTATTTTTACTACTGTCATATTTATTATAACAACAACAATATGATTAGTTATTAAAAATTAGTTAGAAGTTCATTTACATTAAATGTTCAAAATGGTTTCCATTATTATTTACACATAACCTAAGTCTTTTTAAGAAATTTTTTCGGGCATTTTCAAAGATTAAGTAAGGGACGATTGTTTAAACTATCAATTTCTAATTTTACTCGTCTTTTAATCTCCTCAACATTTTCGGGGCGGTTCTTATAAACTTTATTTTTTAAATGCCCCCACAAGAAAAAACCCAAGGGGGTTAAATCTGGACTACGTGGCGGCCACCTTATTGTTCCAGGTTTACCAATCCAATTTTCAAACGAATTGTTCAAAAATTCCGTTATGGGCCCACAGTTATGGAAGGAAGCGCCATCTTGCTGCCATATTAATTGTCTTTCTTGGAGTTGGTTTAGAAAAATTAATGGCAACTGGTCAAAGTATTGTTCCAATTCGTTCTGGATTAAATGTAGGTATTTCCTACCTGTCATACTTCCTGAATAAAATAGAGGGCCCATTATAAAATTTCCCACAATTCCGCACCAAACACCCACGGAATTTCTGCCGGATTTCACAACTTCACGAAATGCCCGTGGATTGTCAACAGACCAAAATATACTATTTTTCCGGTTGTATATTCCCGCCGTTGTAAATATAGCGTCATGGGACCAAATAATTTGTTTAAAAAATCCAGCTCCACCTCTTGCAAAATAAAAGTTTAACATTGTTTGACAATATTTCAGTCTTCTTGCAGCATCTCCAGGGAATAGCCTTTTAACAGGTAATATTTTGAAGGCTTTAAATTTGCTTAATTTCATTACCCTTTGTATTGTAGACCGAGGAATTTGTAAGTCTCTCGCTGCATATCTCTGAGATTTTTCGTTATTCTGAAATAATTTAAAATTCGTTCTCTCTCGTCCTCACTAATTCTAAACCCTTTTTTTCTCTTGCTAATCACACTTCCTGTCGATCTGAATCTTCGATACAGCTTACATATAAATGAAGCACTCGGAACATTTCTATTTGGATATTTACGAGAATACTCCCTCAAAGTTTCTACGTATCTTTTATCATTTTTGATGAAGTTCTCTAAAATATCACAGCATTCTTCTTTGAAAAACATTTTTTAAACTGCAACTACTAACAGCTTCAGCAACAAAATTTTAGACTAATCTGACACGTAAGTGGAAATATTGAATTGACAGCCTACTCGCTTGTCAGTTTTATTATCATGGCTGACTTGATTTGTCATAAATTTGGTTTTATTGTTTGGCCTACTCAGATCGAACATCAGACACCGACCATGAGACCATGTATCTAGTTTGATGGAGCTTCTCTGATAAATATCTCGGAAACGGTTGGAGATAAATAGGTCAAATTATATATCGTTGGATTCAGAATTAAAAAAGGAATCCTGTGATGGTTAAGAGAAATGTGTAAGTTGTAAAATAGAGAATACCACTTTCATTTCCGCTATAACCGGAAGTTATATTAAAAAACTGAATATTCGGGAATACTACTTAAAGGTTCTCTAATGGATTTGTAGGTAAAAAAAATATTTTTTTTATTTTGCAAAAAATGTTTTTTCGCGATAACTTTTTTACCGACCCCCGTATACAAAATTAGGGTACACCCTCGAATTCCCTTTAATTTTTACTACAATCTCATTTTTTGAATGACGATTTTATGTTAACGTGTCTCCACGTAGCACACTTTTTCCGCTTGGATGGGCCACCCTGTACCTAAAAATCAATTAATCAAATGCTCGAAATGTTCTCCATTCACAATGGCCGAGTCTGTCCTAAAAACTACTAACTATAACATTCCTAATCCATTCTGGAGGAATCAACGCTATTCCTTTCTTATGCGCTGTTCTATTCTTCTGCCAATCCAAGATTGTGGAAAGACTTAGTTTAAATAGCTGCGCACGTCACGGTGGTAATGGGGAGGTGCTTCATCTTGCTGGAACCAGATATCCTGGATTGGCATACCAAGGGCAGGAAACACCTCATTTTGCAAAATATACAAATACATTTCGCCAGTCAAATTACCATTGATAATAAATGGACCAATAATGCGGTTGTTATAATGACATACGTAAGTGTCAAAATTTTCATTAGGCATGGCCTACTTTTTAGACAAAGCTCTCGAATTTAAAAAATTTTCTTATGCAACCACAACGAAATTTTACATGTTCGTATGCACAAAAAGGAGCTGATTCCAAATTTGAACAGAGAAGTGATTTAAAAAAACAAAGTTGGTTTCCATAGCAACGAAATTACTGGCTCCAGAAAAATTCAAGGTCACCAAAATATGCAGATAGATCAACTGAAAAACTCTTGTCTGAAACATTTTTTATACAAGGTGTCTTTAAAAAGTTATATTCATTATTCCATCTAAATAGGGCACCCTGTACATAGATAAAAAATACATAGATACAAATACATACAGTGTGGCCCCTTTGGAATTGAGACACCTCTGTAATTTTTTTATTTTTCATCCGATTTTAGCCGTTTTTATTTCTGAAGATAGGTCGCAAGAAACTCTACTTTCGTGCAAAATTTCACATCTTAATCTCAATTTTCAAGGCCTACTACGTTTTTTTTTTTTTTTTTTTCTAGTAAAAAATTACGAAAACCATTTAGCGAATTTTTTATTTAAAATCGGACACTACTTAAAGGTTCTCTAATGGATTTGTAGGTAAAAAAAATATTTTTTTTATTTTGCAAAAAATGTTTTTTCGCGATAACTTTTTTACCGACCCCCGTATACAAAATTAGGGTACACCCTCGAATTCCCTTTAATTTTTACTACAATCTCATTTTTTGAATGACGATTTTATGTTAACGTGTCTCCACGTAGCACACTTTTTCCGCTTGGATGGGCCACCCTGTACCTAAAAATCAATTAATCAAATGCTCGAAATGTTCTCCATTCACAATGGCCGAGTCTGTCCTAAAAACTACTAACTATAACATTCCTAATCCATTCTGGAGGAATCAACGCTATTCCTTTCTTATGCGCTGTTCTATTCTTCTGCCAATCCAAGATTGTGGAAAGACTTAGTTTAAATAGCTGCGCACGTCACGGTGGTAATGGGGAGGTGCTTCATCTTGCTGGAACCAGATATCCTGGATTGGCATACCAAGGGCAGGAAACACCTCATTTTGCAAAATATACAAATACATTTCGCCAGTCAAATTACCATTGATAATAAATGGACCAATAATGCGGTTGTTATAATGACATACGTAAGTGTCAAAATTTTCATTAGGCATGGCCTACTTTTTAGACAAAGCTCTCGAATTTAAAAAATTTTCTTATGCAACCACAACGAAATTTTACATGTTCGTATGCACAAAAAGGAGCTGATTCCAAATTTGAACAGAGAAGTGATTTAAAAAAACAAAGTTGGTTTCCATAGCAACGAAATTACTGGCTCCAGAAAAATTCAAGGTCACCAAAATATGCAGATAGATCAACTGAAAAACTCTTGTCTGAAACATTTTTTATACAAGGTGTCTTTAAAAAGTTATATTCATTATTCCATCTAAATAGGGCACCCTGTACATAGATAAAAAATACATAGATACAAATACATACAGTGTGGCCCCTTTGGAATTGAGACACCTCTGTAATTTTTTTATTTTTTTTATTTATTTTTATTATTATTTTTTTATTTTATTAATTTTTTTATTTTTCATCCATTCTGCGGGTTGTTAAAGTTGAGCAAAATAGGATTTTTAAAGGCATCTGGCAAGTCAAGTGTGCCATGGAATCTTTTCAAAACAGTTGAATAGTCAACAGGACCACTCAAATTGTTGGTGTGCAAAGATCCAATACAAAAATATACAGAGTGTCTTTCTCTGTACCATCTCAAAATACTGAATTTTTTGGAACTTCAAAATCGAGTATATCAAAAGTGCCCCAGCCGCTATAAACGAAGTAAGTCTATCAAAATACAGAAGCCTGCCAGTCAGTAAATCCATATGAGTTAAGGTGGCTGGAAGGAAACGCACAGAAAATGTTGACCAGTATAAAGTTTCATAAAATGTCAGCGTTTTGAGATGGCCCATAGAAAAATACCCTGTATATTTTTTGTATTCAATCTTTGCACACCAATACTTTGAGTAGTCCTGTTGATCATTCAACTGTTTTGAGGGGATTCCACAACACACTTGACTCGCCAGATGCCTTTAAAATTCCTATTTAGCTCATCTTTAGAACCTTGTAGCATGGAACTCCCTGTATATTTTTTGTTAAAATTTGGTATGTGGGGGTTTTGGGGTATCCTGATTAACGCTGTGTTGTTAGATTTTAAATAAAAAATCGCTAAATGATTTTCGTCATTTTTTTACTAGAAAAAAATTCGTAGTAGGCCTTGAAAATTGAGATTAGGACCTGAATTTTGCGCCAAAGTAGAGTTTTCTGTGACCTATCTTTAGGAAAAATTAGCTGAAGATAATACAATTATTGAATAAACAGTACTTATTTTTTAGTAGATGAGGCCTCAAGGGGAAACCGCATAAAAACGTGCCGGGAGCTCTACTTCAGCGGTGGTGTGAAAACGGGCTCGAGTACATATGAAAGACATAGTAGTAATAATAAAGTTTTCTGTAGTCATATTTCCTGTCCTTATAGCCAGGTTTTTGTAAGAAAAATCTTCTTTGCATGTAATATTTTTCTATGGCCGATGTATTTCAAGATATTTGTCACTTTACTCGTTTTTACCTAACTTTAGCAACGTATATCCTAATTTTTCATACCATATTTGTGAGATAAGGGCTGGATATACGAAAAAAATTTAGAGGACCTAAATGATGTATAATTTCATAACAAATATTTTTTTTTCCTCGTCAGAGCAACAGTTTTTGGGAAAAATCAATCAGGTCACATAAGAGGATTGTTTTTGAAGCAAAAGGGAATTAGGCACACCCCTGAGAGGTGGGGACTCTTTTGATATGTATTTGGATGTCTATTAGGACTCTGCACCCAAATTTTTAAAACTTTATAAAAGTATTTCTTCTAAAAAAACTAATTTACTTAAACTATTTTCGTAGAAAACAATTAGCTAACAAATATGGATTTATTTCCATTTAAGGAAAAAACTGAACATTTTTTATAAAGCAAACATAATTTTGTTAAAGGACAGTTTTTATCTAAAGTGGTTAAAAAATATCCAATTTTAATTATTACATTCGGCAATGAAAAGTCAAAACAAAAAAAGTGGACAATTATTTTCTTATTTTTATAGATCGCTATAATATTTTAACCATAACAAATGAAAATAAAAATATTTTTTTATTTTGTTGTTTCCACTGAGGAGTTTTATTTCTAACTGAAATTATAAAGTTTAGATTGTTGCAATATGGTGCAAATGTCTAATTTTGAAGCTTGATCTAGTATGATGTTCTGTTAAGAAATTGATATTGACGGCCCTGCTCTTTCGTTTTTGAAGTGATATTTATTATGTATTGATTTTTTCCAATCGATATTTATTTGAGCCATAAAACAATTTATAAATTTAAATCCTTATAAATGTTAACCCAGTGAATGGATTCAACCGACCACATCAAGATTTCAAAAAGACATAAGTATGTTTTTTTTTTGTTAAACATTATTCTGTTTTAAGAATAAAAAAAGATAAAATTAAAAATCAAATAAGGTTTAGATAATTGAATTTTTGAACTAAGTCACTTAATTCCATTTGTTCGTGTCCCTTTTAAAGGTAGGTACAGTTGGAGCGCTTTGTCCTTGTTTTCTTTAGGACAACACAACAAATGTTAAAGTTCCTTGGAAAATTATAATTTCAATAAATTTTAAATATTTGGAACTAAAAACTAAACAAATTATTTTTCTTGCTTACATTTTATAAATATAAATATATACCAGGGTCTAATAACGTTCAAAAAGGCTTGACATTGTAGGTAGAATAACGATGAGTTGGGCCAGTATAAGCGGTCAAACAAATAATCGTTTAAAGCCGAAGTGCCAAAACGCCCATATTTCCGTAACTGGTTATGAAAAATCATAAAATCAAAACAATCAAACTTGTATGGAATGCGTTGTCATTATGATAATCTAGTTCCAAATACGTAATCAGCGATTTCAAAAGCCTTATACCAGGTATCATAAAACTTGGCTAAATTTTTAATTTGACGTCCGTCAAATTGGATCCGCCATTTCGAATTTCGAAAATCTAATTCCAAATTCGCAATCAGTGATCCCAAAAACCGCCTTGTTCCATGTATAAAAAAAATTAAAAACCAAATACGGTTTTAAATTAATTATTGAATTTTTGCACTAAACTACTACTTAATTCCTTTTTTCCATATCTCTTTTAAGGCTACTACTGGGATACTTTGTTTTTATTTTCTTTAGAAAAATACAACAAATGTTAGAAGCTCCTTCGGGAGTTAATTTCATTACATTCTAAATATTGATTACCAAACACAAAACAAATTTTCTATTTCTTGCTTATATTTGTTTCTAATTTGCAAATGTATCTAATTGAAAAAATAAAGGTGAAAACGTTATTAGGCCCGGGTCCAAAATGGCTTGACTTTCCAAGTAGAATATGTGGGAATTGGATTTGTATAAGCGGTTTTAAGAAGAAAATAAAAAAGTAATTACTAATTAAAAATTTCAAATTAGGTTTATATTTGTCCTTATCTCTTTCAAATGTATAGTGCACCTGAGATAATTAAACTTTTGTATCAATAGGGTCCCATTAAGCCATATAAGTTATTCAACCAATTTCACCTTTACTGATTGCTCAATTTTTGGGGACAAGTTTCAATCTAATTTTCTACCGATTTCTAGTCAAACTCAAAGGAAAAGTCCCTTTCCTCAGAAACACTTGTATTGAAACACCAAAATATGTAGATCAATAGGTTAGCGTTTGAATTCTTAGATCACAGAGTACTAGTATTTCATAAAATTATTTTCGGAAAGAACGTGAATTTTACTGTTCATAATTTTAGTATCACTTTTCTTAGCATCTAAATTCTCAAGCTATTATTCTACACATAGTTTTATCTTGAAACCTATGTGATTAAAAGTGTAGAATTTCCACAAAAATAAATCGTAAAACAATATTATGAATACAATTTGATGCCATTTTCACTATTCAAATCTTAGTATAAATGAATATCCTAATCCCGAGTATCCCCCACTAAAATCGTTACTAAAAAATCTCTAGCCCTAAAATCTGAAAATAGGTATATCCAATCCTCAGGTCAGAACTCGTTTGGTACCCGAACGATAATCTGAACGTTGATTTCTCAGTATTTCATTGCTTTCAGCTACAGTCACAAAAATCCATTCCTGTACAAAAGTTAAAATTTCTCGCATAAACTGATCAAAGCATATTCGGAAAATTCCTTTATTTTCACCAATCAAATCTTAGTAACACTTGTGTATGTCTTGTCTCACATATTCCTAATAGGTTACCGAGAATGAAAATCTGAAAAAGTCGCGTGGAAATTTTTGCCACAAATGGTCCCCAGTATAATCGACTTCTACCTACGAGCAAGAACCTTGACTACCCGATGGCAATCAATAGGTTACCGAGAATGAAAATCTGAAAAAAGTCCCCTGAAAATTTGGTTAGAAATGTTCCCCCGACCCCCAGTATAATGTCAATTCCTATCCTATTGAAAATATCTCTGGTGCTTTTTTCAAACTGTCCAATTCAAAACCGGGAAATTGTGGTCGAATGCTATCCCAGTTCTGTCGACCCTAGCCACATGTGTAATTGTCACCTCGGCACAATAATTCGGTTTTGTCAAGTTTGGGAAAATCACAGAAAGTTCTTAGTACCTACTTGCTGGGGAGTTTTCCTGAAAAATGACCTCTGAAAAAAAGTCGCGGACAATTTTTGAAAAAATTCGCAGACGGTTAGTCACGTTTTTACCCATTTATAGGCGCATAAGGATTAACATGGGAAAAAATGTCCTCGTACTCTCATAGCCTATCTACTAAGCCATGTACGTTAAGGTAATTGCTTGTCACGCGAAATTTTCATAAAGTAGGTACCAATTAATTTTATTGGACGGTGATTGGTTGACAAGCAAGTACTTGCCAAAGTATGTATTTTCTATAAAAGTCGCCCGAAAAGCTTTTTGATTTCAAAAGCGCATGTCGCAATTTAGCATTGAAATACCTTAACGAAAAGCTAAACGTATTTAGTTCGTTTTACTACATGGCTTAAATAAAAGCTTGTTTTTAAAAAGTTCCTTATTTTTTTTATTTTGTGCCTTTTAGTAGATATTTGGTTCCCATGTCACGAGGATGGTAAAGAAATTTAGTCCATCATCTTGGGTATCCGCCATATTCGATTTAGTATGACGTCACCCACCGTATCGTTTTCTACTCGTGAAACCCTTTCTTCTGATACCCATCTCAAGGAGCCTGTGAAGAAATAAGTAATCTGCTATTTTGGGGCGGCCGCCATCTTGGATTTAGTATGACGTCGCTGACCTTGTCGTTTTCTATTCTCAAACCCTTGCATTTGAAATCATGTCGAGGAGGTGGTGAAGAAATATGTAATCCGCCACCTTGGAGCGGAGGACATTTTGAATAAATTACAATACTGAGTATACTAGATTGCATTGTCACCAGAACCAAATATGCTCAATCGGTTAGGTGGAGGTGGAAGTGGTTTAAAATTAAGTTGCAAGATTTGACCACATATACACACTAACAGAGCAAGTTAAATAAAAGCTTGTAATAAGATAATCTTGATCTATGTCTAGACGGTAAAACGTTTTAGTTGAATCCAAATTTTTACTTATTTATTATGTTTTCATTTTTAACAGAGATCTCATAAACGTAATTTAAATATAGCATTAGTTTCATTTTTTCAGATAAATTAGAAAAATATATAACTCGTTCGTAAATGTCTCGCTTGTTACAAAAAATCACGCTTTTTAAATGCCTGTGTAAACACCCTAGTTTTTATAATTTCCAAGTAGAAAAATATATTTACTACCAAGTTATTTATTAATTGGAATTTATTATCGAATTGTACGTTCATTTACTCAATAAAAAAATCTGTGGAATTTATAAAGACATAAAATTATTTTAATACACAGTAAAAGTTGTTTGTAATGCTAAAATAGCTTAAATACTCTCTATCAATCAACTAATCCGAATGTTATAAAAGGCCCATATCTCTTACATTTTGAGGCAAAACACGATGAGCGATATCCCGAAGTTATCTGAATATTAGTTTTGTTCATATTTAGATTAGACAATTTCGATATTAGGAACAACTTAGGTATTAGGAATTAAAAAAATAACTGAATTTATCGATATTCTATATCTTCTTAATATTAGAAATAACTTCTATTAATAACATGTTGTAGTAGTTCTTAAAATAGGACACCTTTATGCCTAAGGTAACTTTGGTTTTCCCAATTTTTTAAACACCTATATAATATAAATTTGTCACATTCTAATACTATTTTTCAGGCTCAGATCAAGTAAAATATTTTATCAAGAGTGACTTTTGCGATAAAATGAAAACTAAAAAAGTTTTTCCTTTTGGAACCTCTTCCCGTGGACCTAAAGAACTACATACACCCGATACAACATAAAAGACACTCATATTATGTAATTCTAGGCGATACATTCGTTGAAAACACTGTTGTCAAATGTAGGGTCTGAGAGAGCTGTAGAAAGTATCCGGGTCTGACTTTGTTACACGCATTTATACGGCATTCTCCGCTGCGCCCTCTGCAGAACGCAGCAATGAACTAAATCCGTATATAATGATATATACAACCGCCTTTACAGACCCGGCTGAAAATTCACCCCCTGCACCCCCACTACCCCCTTCACCTAAATATAGGTGAAAACATTCTCAGACCCGCAGCCGGGTCTGGGAACGTCGAAAATGGTTTCACATTGTAGGTAGAATATGGCGAAATGGGTCTGTATAAGCGGTCAAACAAATCTATATATATATATATATATATTTCTTTACGGCATCACCGAGCGTCCGATATACGGGCGTCGGGTGACCAACACCTGAAAATCTACTAATCTACTTCTCCTCAAGGTTTTATATCGTTTGGACATAAATTTGGGAGGACGCTAGGCCTGAGACAAAATATCGATAAAATTGAAAGTATCGATACTATCGATTTTATCGATACTCGATATTCAATTTTGATAAATCGAAATATCGATATTATCGATTTTATCGATATTTTCGATCTTTCCGATTTTATCGATCTTTTCGATTTTATCGATCTTTTCGATTTTATCGATCTTTTCGATTTTATCGATCTTTTCGATTTTACCGATCTTTTCGATTTTATCGATGTTATCGATCTTTTCGATTTTATCGATCTTTTCGATTTTATCGATCTTTTCGATTTTATCGATCTTTTCGATTTTATCGATCTTTTCGATTTTGTCGATATTTTTTATTTTACCGATCTTTCCAATTATATCTACCCTTTGATGGGAATAAAGGAAATTGCTGCACCCATTGCGTCCAGACCGCGCCCGCAGAAAACCGATCGAACTTTTTTCGTCTAGCTTCTTAAATAAAATTGATTATATCGATTTTATCAATAAGATTAATTATATCGATAAGATCGATTTTATCGATAAGATCGATTTTATCAATATGATCGATAAGATCGATTTTATCGATAAGATCGATTTATCGATTTTATCGATATTTTTTCGGTATCGATTTCCGATACTGAAATTCGGAGATCGAACAGCCCTAGAGGACGCTGAATGACGCCGAAATTGAAAAAATGTACAAACCACAGTTCAGGACTTGACCGCTATGCGGCGCTTCAAAATACTCTTATAAACACGGTGAATATAAAAATCACGGCTTAGGTCCTTCTGGCGCTGTATAAAAGAATCGTAGTAGCGGCCTAACGAGCGTATTATATTACGTAGAATAACAGCAGGTGTTCATTCGGCACCGTATTTTTTTTTTCACATTCCATTTCTCAATTTCCAATGTGACTGCGATGTGGCCACGTGATTTGTAGTTTGATAGCAAATTCATGCAACTTCGGACAATTGTGTTGCTGAATGTTGAGTGGAATTCGGTAAAATATAATTGCCACTTATTCAAAGAGAAGTTAGTATAGATAATAAGATAGAACACAGGGTACAATATCAGACAGGTGGAAAGGCTGTTGTTTCTGTTGTCATGACATTTTAACCCGAAATTTATTAATCTGTCATTTCACTTTGACCTAACATGATCTTTGAGAAGGGAGAAAGATTTATTCTCCGAAACCTCAGAAAACAAATTTGTTGAAGTTATTTTTTGAGTTACACGTTCAAAGTTTCGTTCAGTTACTGTTAAAAATTTATTAATTTTCCAGGCAACTTGAAAAAGTTGTCTTTTAACCAGTTTGGTGGCAAAAAACAAATTAAAAAATTCAATAGATGTTTCATTTGTGTTACATAGTGTAATGTTTTCAAGCAATAATGGAATATATATTTTTTTATTAATTTTTCCTTATTTTTTTAGATATAATTAACCAACCCACATTATTGGCGATATTATAAAAACATTCATTTCTAAGTATATTTCATCCACACTGTTAAATTGTCAAAATTTGTTTGTCTCCTTGGACTTCATGTAAAAATGTATTACATTTAAATGAGGCAACATTGATCTACAGGATGTGTCAAAAATAATGATGAATAATGAAAGCTATTTTTTTTGTTTAATAAACGTGTTGCCTAAAGATAGCTTTTGTTGTGATTTACTTTGTAAACTGTGAGCTCAAAGTTGAGTACTTATATGAGAAATGAACCAGACAACGCGATGAGGAATAAACAATAAAATTGCAGTAACATTAAAAAGGTACCACTTACGTAATATTGCTGGTTGGTGTTCTTGCCTGGAATGGAAGCATTTCTTGAGATATACCTCACCCTGCTCGATCTGGACGACTTCCTCTCCTGTACAACAGTACTGTTGCAGCATGGCGCGTTATGATGACCACAAATAGTCTTACAACGTACTTTTTTTGGTTTTAAATTGGAATGATGAAACAGCGTTTATCAAAAATAAATACGAATACGTTTCCTTATTCCAATCGTGGAAACCAGGCTGGTGTCATTATTTTCAGAATTTTAGAAAACTTATATTTTTATTAAACGAAAAACTTAACAAATATGATAGGCCAGGGTAGATAATTTTTGAGAACAAAAAAATCTAGAACAGAATGGAAAAGAAAGAAAATATAGCAAAAATAACAGAAAAAAAATTAAGGGCGATTTGAGGTGCGGGGGTTGTAGGTTTATCACGTTTTCCGGCAAAACTGCAACTCCTATCGAAAAAAGTTAAATGGCAAAGTTGTAGGTAATAAAAAGATCTACAACTTTTGTATTTACACTTTTTTCACGTAACCTCAAAATATCCGCGAAAAATTTTAATAACCGATTTTTTGGATTTTTAATTTTTATCTCCCACAAAAAAAAATTCCAAAAAATTTAGTGGAAACTTACCTTCTTATGTCCCGAATTCGCTGTAATTTTTTCTAATCAAAATATTTATTTTTTACCCCTTTTTTTGATTTTAAACCGAAAAAGTAACCTCATTTTCAATCGAAAATGCTCACGTAAAAAACCTGCTTTTTTAAAAAAGTCAGTACGCTTTTTGTTCGCTGAAACCTCTACTTTCTGATGGTGTAGAAAAATATACATCACTATGGAACATTTTCTCAGAAAATGCAAAAAACGAAAAAAATCGATTTCAAAAAATTTTTTTTAATCATTGTTTAAAATTTTGCGCTATTTATTGAAATTTACACTTTAATTAGGTACTTGAAAATTTTAAGATTCCATGTTATATTGATAAACCAAGAAATTGCAAATCGATATACAATGTGTCCCGGATAAGAATGGGGATCTTGCAAACGGAGAGATAGAACAACGGTTAAATGGGGAAAAAGTTGCGCAATTTTGAGGTCAATAAAATGACAAAACAGATTTCTAATATCTCTTTTCGTTTTTGAGTTATTTTGAAAAAAGTGAAATTTTGCATTTTCCATTTTATTTTTTTCTGAAGTTAGGATAGGAAAAAAGAAAAACACTTTATTATGTCACTTTTTAACGGGCTTTAAGATGGCGTTTTTAGATTTGTTCTACAACATTTCGTTTTTTGAGAAACCATCTTCAACTTAATTTTTTTAAAGACGGACCTGGATTTTTTCATGGAAATTTTTTTTTGTGAGAGATAAAAATTAAAAACCAAAAAATCGGTTATTACAATTTTTCGCGGATATTTTGAGGTTACGTGCTAAAAGTCAAATACAAAAGTTGTAGATCTTTTTATTGCCTACAACTTTGCCCATTCACTTTTTTCGATAGGAGTTGCAGTTTTGCCGGAAATCGTGAAAAACCGTTTTTACCCTTAACAAATCACCCCCTGCAACCCCCGTACCTCAAATCGCCCTTAAATTATTTTTTCTGTTATTTTTGCTATATTTTCTTCCTTTTCCAATGGTTTTGATACTGTTCTAAATTTTTTTCACTCTTTGTCATTTATAGAACAATAACATGTTTTAGATCATACCCATATTATAACTAAATTAATTCTCGATTTAGTTGGACACCAGTGTATTTCGTTCAACATTTTTTGTTTCAACTACGCTTTTTGCTCAGAAAAAAAATATCACAACAAACATTCCAAAGCTGTCAATTTTTAGACCGTAGTATTATGACTTATTTAGTTGGCATCAGAACATTGATTCTATTGATTTTTAATTCAAAATTTGTATTGAAAATGGTAGATAATTTATCATTTGAAGAACTTACTATCTGATATCTTATGGTACAGCAAATTGTAACGTATGCTTAATTATGAAAAGCTGCACCATCATTTATTTTTATTTATCAATGAAATAAAGTCCTCATGAACATTTTTTGTGAAATGAAATTAATTATTTATCACTGAAATGAATATAACCCACCAAAACAATTTTTCCTTTGTTCCGTCCAAACGGCTCATTTGCGTGTTAATTAAACAAAAAAGGTTTGTTTTCATGTCCCCTTTCCATCCCTTAAAGTTTGTCGATATGTTTTTGGGACACCCTGTAGAAATTTATGTTTGCAGTGAAGAATCATGATAAATGTTTCAAGCATAAGTAACAAACAATAACTTGTTGACTGCTAGTTTTACAGGGTGTTCCGTAAATATGTTTAAAAAATGGAACTGCGTAGTGCTTGGAGTATTTTAGGAAGGTTCTTTAATAAAAAAAAGTCCAATTTGCCCTAGCCTTAACCCCCACTTTTTTATCTGTAGTAAAGTTTTAGCGTTCCACTTGGATTTTGCACGAAATATAAAATCTCTCAACATAGTTTACTGCAACATTAATGCAGAGAAAAAATAAAAATCCACAGAAAATACAATGCTATTCATAAACTTTGCACCAAATGGCATGGGCTGTGTCGTCACGACTCTCTTTAGGCGCAATATACTCCAATATATCCCGAAATCATGTTTTCAAAAAAATTGAATAATAAAAATTTTTTCCTATTTGGTGCAAACTTTATGAATAACACTGTATATTATTTATTAAAAAATAATGCCTATACAAAAAATATGCTGTTCTTTGGTTTAAAAGTAACACATCTGTCATACAGTGTGTCTACGGATCGAGTTCACATAAGGTGTAAATAACAAAAAAAAAAGAGTTGAAATTTGAGCTTCTGGGGATCACCCCTGCCCTGCTTAGGTTAAAACTAATTTGTGACATAATTTTGCTTTTCCAAAAATCCCGTATGCCTTGGAAATTATTAAAAAACTAATCAGATCAGTAAAATGCCCTCTTTGTAGGTTTTACGACAAAAAAGGAAACTTGTTCAGAATGAAAAACTGAGTAGGTAGGTTTTCGAAATTTCGAAAGTCTAGGCTACTTCGATTTTTTGGCATTTTTTGGCAACAACATCAAAATGTTACTAAGAAACTGCATAGGTGTGAAAAAATTCAAAAGCCTAGGTCGACTTTGATTTTTTCTGCTAAAAAATTAAAACGCACAAAAATGAAAGTAGGTCTAGGTTTTTAAATTTTTTCACACCTCTCCAGTTTTTCATTGTGAACAAGTTTTCTTTATAACATTTTGATGTGAAAGCTACACAAAGTGCACTTTTCTAAAAAAGTGGGAAAATGACAAAAAATCAAAAAAGGCCTAGACTTTCGAAATTTCGCAAACGTACTCAGTTTTTCATTCTGAACAAGTTTCCTTAATAACATTTTGTCGTAAAACCTACAAAAGGACATTTTGCTGATGTGGAATATTAGTTTTTTCATCCAAGGCATGCGTGATTTTTCGAAAGTAAAATTATGTCACAAATTAGTTTCAAACCAATCAGGGCTGATCCCAGAAGCTCAAATTTCAACTAGATTTTTTTTTTGTTATTTACACCTTATACAGTGTGTCCTAATTGGATACTGGACACCTCAGAAATATATGAAGGGCAAAGAAAACAAATGGTCTCTATTTTTTATTGGTAGTACCAAGGGAGAGTATCACATAGGTGGTGGTATTTGGATGGGGTAATTATTCCATTGCCTGCTATGATTTTTTAAAATAGCAAATTTTCAAGAAACCCCATTAGAGTTTTTCTACGACAAAATGTTATTAAGAAAACTTGTTCAGAATAAAAAACTAAGTAGACTCGCAAAATTTTAAAAGGCTAGGCCTACTTTGATTTTTAGATTTATCTCCCACTTTTTTCTTAGAAAAGTGTATTTTCTGGAGCTTTCACGACAAAATTTTATTTTTTCATTATGCTCCAGCTCCAGAAAGGACACATTTCAAGGAAAAAGGTGGGAGAAAAAGGCTAGGGTTCCCAAATCCCGGGACCGAAAATGTATTCGGGACTTTGGTCCCAAATTTTAAGTCCCGGTACTAGTCCCGAAAGTCCCAAAAATAGTCCCGAAATCAAAATTTTGTTTCTCTACTACAAATTTTGTAAGAAACAATTTGTAAAAATGAAATATTTTTATTTAGATGTGGGTAGTACCTACCTACAAAATACCAAACATGAAAGCAAATTAAAACTGAGATTACTTAAAAAACGCAACACACAACTAAAGTAGTTCCAACTCCAACTAATTTAATTGTATGACTAAGTATACAAGTAAGTATTCTTATTTCAGTAAAATCTAAAAATTTTAATAATTCCACAATTTTATGTATTAATTAAAGAACTATATATGATTAACCACACCACACAACCACACGGTATTGTATTACAAGGGGTAAGGCTTCACGGCCTAGAATCGTAATAATATTAAAAAATATGAATACCAGTGAATCCCCTAGGACCCCTGCCCTAGTTTTTTTAGGTTTTCTGGGGAACTGGTGGCGTGTTTATGATGTAATAAAAAAATTCGGGACTTTTAAGGTTTCGGGACCATGAGAAAAATCCTGGGACCACACTTTTCGGGTAAAATCCCGGGACAATCCCGATACTAAATACCGGGACTGGAAACCATAAAAAGGCGAAAAAGCTAAAAATCAAAGTTGGCCTAGACTTGAAATTTTGCAATTCTACTCAGTTTTTCATTCTAAACAAGTTTTCTTTTGTCGTAAAAAATCCCTAATAGGGTTTCTTGAAAATTAGCTATTTTGAAAAATCATAGCAGGCCATGAAATACTTACCCCATCCAAATACCACCACCTCCCCTT
Organism: Pseudeuparius sepicola; assembly: GCA_963920635.1. Lineage (NCBI taxonomy): Eukaryota > Metazoa > Arthropoda > Insecta > Coleoptera > Anthribidae > Pseudeuparius > Pseudeuparius sepicola. Next base: position 87,125,799 of record OY987298.1, on the reverse strand, counting down.
GGGACCACCAATAAAAAATAGAGGTCATTTGTTATCCTTGTCCTTCATATAGTTCTGAGGTGTCCAGTATCAAATTGGGTCACACTGTATGTGAACTCAATCTGTGGAAACATTGTATATAAAAGAACTAAAAAATAAATATATTTTTTTAATAGTATAACACGTACTGAAAAAACGTGGGGCGCATGCAATAGATAATAATAATAATTTGATGCATGCACTAATTGAGTCACTAAAAGCTTATTGTAGGTACTGCAAATACCTAATGTTGTCCAATGTCAGCTGCTTCTCTACACTCTTTACTATTATCTATAGCACGCGCCCCACGTTTGTCGAATGTACGGAAGCGTGGAAGGGCCACGTTGTATTTTTTTTTTAGATTTTTTTCTCAAAATTTTTAAATGTTTAGATCTTTCTTAAAATTTTGAGTTTTCTCAAAATTTGGACTTTTTCTCCGAATTTTAAAATTCAGACTTTTTCTCAACATTTTGACTTTATTCTCAAAATGTTGAGATTGTTTGAGAAAAAGTCTGAATTTTAAAATTCAGAGAAAAAGTCTGACTTTTAAAATTCAGAGAAAAAGTCAAAATTTTGAGAATAATCTTAAATATTGAGACTAAAGTCAAAATTTTGAGAAAAAATAAGAATTTTAAAATTCCAAGAAAAAATTCTGAATTTTAAAATTCAGAGCAAAAGTCTGAATTTTAAAATTCGGAGAAAAAAGTCAAAACTTTGAGAAAAATCAATCAAAATTTAAAAAAATTGCCACGTGGCTCCTCTACCTTTCAGTACGAATCTTTATGGAGCTAGGATTATTTCATATTTTAAAAGCTTGGTATAAAAAACGTTCTCCTGGGGACTGCCGGGAGCGGGCTAAAATCGGCGCAGACGGCAGGCCGAGGGGCGCTCAGGCTAAGAGGGCGGGAGTGGGGGAATCGCCCCCTGCCCCCACCTAGCTATGCCACTGAGTAAATATGTAGAATATAATACAGTGTGTCCCAATTTGATACTGGACACCTCAGAACTATATGAAGGACAAGGAAAACAAATGGTCTCTATTTTTTTATTGGTAGTCCCAAGAGAGAGTATATCATAGGCAGTGGTATTTGGATGTGGTAATTATTGCATGGCCTGCTATGATTTTTTAAAATAGCTAATTTTCAAGAAACCCTATTAGGGATTTTTTTATGACAAAATGTTATTAAGAAAACTTGTTCAGAATGAAAAACTGAGTAGAACTCTAAATTTCAAAAGTCTAGGCCTACTTTGATTTTTAGCTTTTTCGCCTTTTTCTCCCATTTTTTTCTTAGAAATGTGTCCTTTCTGGAGCTTTCACGTCAAAATATTATTAAGGAAACTTGATCATCGCGAAAAAATAAAATTTTGAAGTAAAAGCTCTAGAAAGGACACTTTTCTAAGAAAAAAGTGGGAGATAAATATAAAAATCAAAGTAGGCCTAGTCTTTTGAAATTTTGTGAATCCACTCAGTTTTTCATTTTGAACAAGTTTTCTTAATAACATTTTGTCATAAAAAAACCCTAATCTGGTTTCTTGAAAATTTGCTATTTTAAAAAATCATAGCAGGCCATGAAATAATTACCCCATCCAAATACTATGAGATACTCTCCCTGGGTACTACCTCTCATATATTTCTGAGATGTCCAATATCAAACTGGGACACACTGTATATGGCAATTTTTTTATTGAAAGTCCTAAAATGCACCAAACAATACGTGGTTCAATTTTTAGACCTAGTCCAGTAGCACCCTGTAGAGCAACGCAAATATTTGACTTGATCAGACTTTTGCGGTATCCCAACTCAAAAACCATCGTGCAGCGATTTTTCTGGATATTAAAAAACTAGTTTTTGAATATGGAACTCTCTGTCTATTAATGAATCCATTTAATCACATTATACGAGTATCTGTTAAAGTAAGGAATGCGAAACATATCCAATTTTTTCTATATGCATAGATTTTTTTGCCACTTTGCCACGAAACCATGTCAGATTGTAGCATCCCTCAGTCGTACTGGTATTAAATAACTTTAATTGTTTATTATTTTGTTGACTAGCAAGAATAAATAACGGGTTTTGATCTTTCTGATAAGTTCTTTTGCAATTTAATTTTAAAATTCAGGTTTTCGTTTTTGGTTTGCTCAGATACCTACCAGATTTTTTTTAAGTAGTTTACTCACCCAACCGTCTGCCCAGGCTAGCTTATTAGTCAACGTGAAACAAATCAAAAAGATAGCTATGATTTGGGAAGCAACAAATGGAAGTCCAGGTAGGAGCCAACAGGACATTTGCAGCTTCAGTTGTTAGCACATCTCCTGGATTTGTGGCTTGTACTCAGGCGCGATCTTGGGGGGGGCATGGGGGCCATGGCCCCCCTAATAAAATAAAAACATAATAATAAATAAAAAATAAATACAAAATATTATTCTAATATTATGTAACCTACAGTGTCCACGAATCGAGTTCACATAAGGTGAAAATAACAAAAAAAAATTCGAGTTGAAACTTGAGCTTCTGGGATCAGCGCTGCTTGGTTTGAAACTAATTTGTGACATATACTTTCGAAAAATCACCTTGGAAATTATGCAGAAACTAATTTTCCACATCAGTAAAGTGCCCTTTTTGTAGGTTTTACGGCAAAATGTTATAAAGAAAACATGTTCAGAATGCAAAACTGAGTAAATCTAGACCTGCTTTGATTTTTTGGGATTTTTCCCACTTTTTTAGAAAAGTGCATTTTGTGTAGTTTCACAACAAAATGTTATTAAGAAAACTCACAATGAAAAACTCGATAGGTGTGAAAAATTCCAACAGCCTAGGTCTACTTTAATTTTTGTGCGTTTTAATTTTTTAGGAGAAAAACTCTTGTTATTTTTCGAAAAACTTTATCGCTTTCGCCAAAAACGCGAATAACTGAAAACACGTATTGCAGATGTGATATTTAAAATTTTTGAAAATTCAAAATTTGGCAATGAAATTAAACGTCAAACTTGAATAACAACCGTTTAATGGAGAAAGAATCTAAACAACAGGAATAACAATAATTTGCACTGAATAAGAGTTATTAGAGAAATTGTTGAAAATGATCACCGTTTTCTCTGAGGCATAAAATTATTCTTCGTCGAAAATTACTAATACAATTACTAAAATTAAATGACATTTTTCCTTATAGTCAAGTTTGACGTTTAATTTCATAGCCAACCTTCGAATTTTCAAAGATTTTAAATATCACATCTGCAATACGTGTTTCAGTTATTCGCGTTTTTAGCGAAAGCGATAAAGTTTTTCGAAAAATAACAACCGTAAAAAAAGTCTACCAACGGACAAAAAAGTTGTCACATTTTTAAGGTGCATCACTCTGTATCAACCCTTTATACAATTGAACTATGTTTTCTGTCGATTAATACTCTTGGTACATAAACAACGTGTACCATATTTGGGTTTTCCGAGTTCAAAAATAACTGAGATATTGATTTTTTCGAAATTTCAAAGCCCACTTTCAAGCCCTATAACTTTTCAAGGGTGCAACTTGAACTTAGTATAGAGGTAAGTTGCCTTAAATCACCTTATTTTGGGCTCCTCTGTATGCTCCTGCTCCTTGTCGGTTCTTATGCGGAACACCCTGTATAACCAACGTACATGAAAAAAATTTGTTTGCATAATTTTTATTTAAAATATATTTTTTTTATTTTTATTTTTTTTGTGATATTGCCTGATTGTCTTATTGAATTTCTATTGTTATAGTAGGTACTTACCTAAAACCGCCTAAAGGAATACATACACAGGTATGGATATAACCGTGCCTGCTTGTACTAACGTCGCCACGAAGGCTGCTAAAGCGACGTACGTGGAAATTACATATCTGCATATCTCTCATACGTTACACCGAACTGATTGCCATATAGCATGAAACACGTATAGAGGATGATTTTTTTAGGTCTACCACCGCGATTTTCTCGCTCATTTTGCGGCCTACAAAAGAACGTAAGAAACAAAAATGTGGCAATTTTGGACAGCTAAGTGGTGCTGGAAAAGAAATCGGCATCCATGGCCAACTTGTCGCGCAATATTAAAAAAACCTCAAATTGAGCAAAACTATTAATGGCCGTGGAATGTTTATTTTAAGAGACAGAGAAAAACTTTTATATTGAAAATTGATGGCACTAAGAAGCTTTATGCAAAAGGGTACTCAGATAGTTTCAGAAAATTACACAGGGTCTTCGGCTCTCTTGAGGCTATCAATTTTTTTTGTTTATTTCTTGTTAAGCGATTTTCTTGCTTATTTTGGGCCGCTCAGAAAATATGTAAGAAAACAAAATATGGAAATTTTGGTCAGCGAGGCGACATTAAAAAAGGAATGGGCCTCCATACCCAACTTTTCGCAGTGTCCTAAAAAAAACTAAAATCGACAAAAAATTTCATGGTCTCAAGAGAGCCGAAGACCCTGTGTAATTTGCTGAAACTATCTGAGCACCTGGGAGGATAAAGCTTCTCAGTGCCATCAATTTTCAATATAAAAGTTTTCCTCTGTCTCTTAAAATAAACATTATGATTTAAATTTAAATGTAGATTATTGAGTGTAGTTATAAACAAAATACTTACTTTAAAAATTAGAATAAGGATGTAAGATTAGTAAGTGTGAAAGTTTTTACATACAAGAAGAAGTGGTAATGGGCAAGCACTCAAAAACAACAAAAAAGTAGTAACGGTATACAAGTGTTTTGTGCTATTTGGCAATCATCAGTTCGGTCACAAATCCAGGAGATGTGCTGACTGAAACTGTAAATGTGCTGTTGGCTCCTGCCTGGACTTCCATTTGTTGCTTCCCAAATCATGTCTATCTTTTTGATTTGGTTCACGTTGACTAATAAGCTACCCAAGTAACATTTTAAGTTATAATTATTTATCTTAAGTCCAAATAGTTGTATAAGGGTTATAAAATTGTCGCTTAAGGTAGACAAAATAACTATAGGTCTTATAGTAGGTAGTTGCTAGGATGTTATTTACTCAGTGAAAGTAATTGTTCTATAAAAGTCTTATAACAGGCATAACATGGTTACTTTAACGTCAACATTATATAATCTTTCAAAGGTTATTATAAGGTAGTAAAGAGATCTCCGTCGTTGAGAATACAACAACTTTTACGACTTTAGAAATATAGATGTACGACGGTTGTAAAGAAAATAATTTGACCACATTAAAACTTGGTGGAGCTATAGTCGTATAAAGACGATTTAAATATATATTATAAGACATCAGTAAGTGGAAGTCATAGATGTTGTAGAATAGTCTTAAGCAAGATCTTAATACAACATAGAAATGAGAACATGACGGTAAGAAAGTAGTGCACATGCGCGTTAATATTAATTTCAACCTCAATATGACCCCAGTAAGTGGTAATTTTAATAAAATACCTTTATACGACTTTCGTAGGGTCATTAGTAAAATTGAGACTTAATTTATTGTATCATAATATGTATCATATTATGATGTGCCAAATATCTACAGTATAAGCATATCAGCATCTGTTAAAAATTATTATGAGTTTTACAAAAGACTGGGCAAATACAAATGCTCAGGAAGTTATAGACGAGCAGTTACAAAAATTTGGAATTAAATCAGTTTTGTCATACAAATCTTTATTTTTTTATATAACTACTACTAGCACTACTACGAACTTGACGAGGCACCTACCCCGGACTGCAGAAATTTCCCTCCACGCGCATGCGCATATAAATACTTATTCTGTAATTTTGATTTTAGTTTTAGTCGATTTATAACCTCTTAATAGTCGTTTGACAGTTTTAGAACTATTTATGACCTCTCAGTAGTTTGACTGAAGTTTTACAACTACTAATAAGTCATATAAGCACCGTCGGCCATGTTTGCCATCAGAAATTCAGTTAAATAGGACAACCATGTTTGTCTTACGAAAGTGGCAATTTAATTTGTGGGCACAAATCATAGAAATTTGAGTGGAAAACATGTATTTTCGACATATCGAACGATCCTGTACAACTGAAGCACTTTAAATTTTAATTTAAAGCACGTTCATATTTTACATTTTTTCTTTCATTTCCTTTAATTTCCATTATTTTAAAGGCGCGTTGTAAATTTTCTAGCTATATTTATAATTTCCACAGTAAATAAAAATTCTCAATAGATTCCGTTGAGTACAATTGTCAAAAACCGAGATATTTTATTGCATAATATCACCAACGTATAATTTCGTTTTTGCCACTTACGGCCGAGACAGAATGAAATGCACAATATGCACAATATGACACTACGTTCCATATTTACGACCAATTGGTAATAGGAAGGTATTATAATAGAGATCTTCACAACTTTAGAGCTACTTCTTTATGACGTTAAGGTATCTTTGAATTTACACGACCTAATGTTCTTATAAAAGTCATATCCAATTAAGTTAGATAAAAGTTGAATGAAAAGTCATGAAAACTCGTTTTCAACAGTCCATATTCAGTCATAAAGGAGTTGTAAAAAGGACGATACGTCTATAGACAAGTTGTATTATTGGTCGCAACAACGTCTTCACGTGTTTTATGCAACTTTAAATGTTACTTGGGTACCCTAGGCGGACGGTTGTGTGAGTAAACCGCATAAAAAAATCTGGTATCCGAGCAAACCGAAAACTTGAATTTTAAAATTAAATTGCAAAAGAACCTATTAGTGGAGCGAAATCGAGCTAAAAAGTCGTTAAAATTTTTTTCAAGGTAGAACTAGATCAGACCCTATAGGTGTTGTTAAGTACATCACTCTGTATACTGTATACATTTTGTTTTTCGGAAAAACTGTCAAAATTGGCAATTTATGTAAATTGTGTTTTTTTACGTTTCCATCGTCATATCTTTAAGAGTAGTGGAGCTATATATTTTTTTTAAATTGAAGCTAACATAATATGAGCGCTTACAACGAATGCCATTGTTGTTGTCCAATATGGTTTATTAACCACTTTAAATAGCAACAAAATTGCAAGGTTATAAAAAGTGTAATGAAATTTTCACTAAGCGAGAAACTTTTTTGTTTGTGGAATTTTTTATCTACATGCTGCGAGAGAAATGTGCCCACAACATGAAAGAAGTTCTTGGTAAAAAAATTACCTACAGCGCCTATAGTTTTTGAACTGTGCATTTTTTGTGGCAGGCGCTACTCACGTGGAACGCAAAATTAATCCCTTGCGTGAGAATATGCACGCGTGGCAGGCATGTCTCAACAACTAATGCGTAGTTTAGATGCGCAAGTGAAACTACCAAAAGTATATATATCTGAGAGTAGTTCCTAATAGTTTGCCAATGTAAACCCTCTCAGGGAGAACTCTCTGCTATAAAAGAGTAGGTACGTCTCTGGGAGCATTTACATAAACTATTTGGAACTACTCTTAGATATAAGGCTTGTGATAGTTTTACCTCTCCGTGTAGCATGTAGACTATTCTATAACAGATCGCTAGTAAAATAAATTGATAATTTTAGACCAAATAATGTGCGTTCAAGCAGACCAATAAAATAAAATAAGAAATAAAATAACCAAAATGGTTAATTTTTGGCAATTTTTGAGCAGTAATTACAGTTGCCGCAGGTGAACAAACAACCACCTGCTTATTTTATTTATCAAAGATACAGTTGCAATTTTTAGTATTAGTTTTTGTCAAAACAAAAACGCTTAAACTTTGGCGGTGGTATGGATTCTTGAGAGGAAAATATATGTGAAGCCAGTTTAGGTTTACTGGAGTCCATCCATAAGATCCAGGATCTTCAAGTTGTGACTTCGCAACATTATTTGAATACCATATTTTTAACTGCTACGGGCACCTGCAACTGCCAATAATTAAACAGTCCAAAAATAATTATTTTGAAACTAGCAATACCTCAAAAAATGTTGATAAAAAGCACAATTCTGGCCACCAAATCTAATAAACCTTCTTACGAACTTCTCCCTACTGACTACTGACTGTGCTTTTTATCAACATTTTTTTAGGTATTACAAAAGTTTGAAATTATATTATATTGGATTGTTTCATTATTGGCAGTTGCAGGTGCACACAGCAGTTAAAAAGATGGTATTCAAGTAACGTTGTGAAGTTGCAACTTGAAGATCCTGGATCTTATGGATATAGACTTCAGTAAACGACAATTGAATTCGCACATTTTTATCTCAAGAATCCATACCAAACATTGTACGCCAAAGCTTAAGCCTTTTTGTTCCGAAAAAGTGCAACTGCATATCAAGGAAAGACTGAAATGCTGTGATCAATGTAAATGTGGCAAGTGCAATAATAGTGATAGTAATGTAGAAAATACCGAAGACGAATCTGTTGATAACGTGAAAGAGATTTTTTTAATATTTATTTTATACCTATATTTAGGTGCTATGATATACTATAGGTGCATCATGCACAAAGATTTAATTATTATAAAAAATCAATATAAAAAAATGTTTATTTTGCAGTTCATTAAATAAATGGTGACTTTAATAAGATACATAAAATAAGCAGGTGGTTGTTTGTTCACCTGGCTACTGTAATTACTGCTCAAAAATTGCCAAAAATCAACCATTTGGTTATTTTATTTCTTATTTTATTGGTCTGCTTGAACCCAAATTATTTGGTCCAAAATTATTAATTTATTTTACCAGCGATCTGTTATACTATCACACGTCGTATATCTGAGAGTACTTCCAAATAGTTTATGTAAACGCTCTCAGAGACGTACCTACTCTTTTAGAGTTCGTTTACAATTCTCCCTGAGAGGGTTTACATTGGCAAACTATTAGGAAGTACTTTAAGATATTTTTATACTTGTAATAGTTTCACTTGCGCATGTAAACTACGCATTAGTTGTTAGTTTTTGACACACGCCTGCCACGCGTGGATATTCTCACGCAAGGGATTAATTTTGCGTTCCACGTGAGTAGCGCCCGCCACAAAAAAAATGACAGTTCAAAAACTATAGGCGCTATAGGTAATTTTTTTTACCAAAAACTTGTTTCATGTTTTGGGCACATTTCCCTAGCAGCATGTAGGTATATAAAAACTTCCACAAATTAACAAGTTTCTCGCTTAGTGAAAATTTCATTACACTTTTTATAACCTTGCAATTTTGCTGCTATTTAAAGTGGTTAATAAACAATATTGGACAACAACAATATGGCATTCTTTGTAAGCGCTCATATGTTAAAAAAATCAATTTAAAAAAAAATCGAGTCGATAGCTCCACTATTCTCAAAGATATGACGATGGAAACGTAAAAAACACAATTTCCGTAAATTGCCAATTTTGACAGTTTTTTCGAAATAAAAAAGGTCTCTTAGTTCTACCCTCAAAAAATTTTTCGAGAACGGAGCGACTTTTTAGCCCGATTTCGCTCCACTATATCAGAAATATCAACACCCGTTATTTATTCTTGCTAGTCAACAAATAATAAACAATTGAAGCTATTTAAAACCTACACGTACACGCTACAATCTGACATGGTTTCGTGGCAAAGTCGCTTCTATAAAAAATCTCTGCATATAGAAAAAATTGGGTATGTTTTACATTCCTGACTTTAACAGATACTCGTATAATGTGATTAAATGGATCCATTAATAGACAGAGAGTTCCATATTGGGGGACTGCCTGCTGCCCCGCTCCCGGCAGTCCCCACGAGAATGCTTTTTATAACACAAATATGAAATAATCCTAGCCCCCATAAAGATTCGTACTGAAACGTAGAAGAGCCACGTAGTATTTTTTTTAAATTCAGGTTTTTTTTCTTCAAATGTTTACTTTATTCTCAAAATTTTGGTTGATTTTTCTCAAAGTTTTGACTTTTTTCTCCGAATTTTAAAAGTCAGACTTTTTCTCTGAATTTTAAAATTCAGTCTTTTTTCTCAAAAAATCTCAACATTCTGAGACTAAAGTCAAAATGTTGAGAAAAATGTCTTAAGAGGCTACGATACTTATGAAATCCGCCTGAAGTGCCCGACTCAATTCAGGACAAACGTCGCTCGATTAGATATGCCTATCCTTTTCCTTCCTCTAGTCCCCACGACTCCCCACTCCAGCCTGCCCCTTCATAGTGCTACGATTGAGGGGCAGCCGGCCGTAGTTACTACACTGAGAAAAATCTGTCACTTTGTAAAAAAAAAACCTGTTTAATTCAATATGAGATATTATTCCTCAAACTCAAGCAGAAGCTTTTTTGTAACTAACAATAATCAATTCAATGACAATTGATATTGAATTCTAATGAATAATTTAAATGTAATATTTTATTTCAATAAATAGCATGTTCTGGCATTGATTCTACAATATCTCTTTTCTAAGCACATTCTTTTGTCAGAACAACATAACAAAACGTTTCATGGTGTTGAATTGAATAGGGGTACATTTAACTGTTCATTATACTGAAATTACAACTACTGTCACTGAATTTTTGCTGAATTTGTAATAATTGTGGGTACTAATATCAATTATAATTATTAGTAATATATCATATTATTGCCTAAATAATAAGCAAATGATGTGTAAAATGCAAATCAAGTTGCTAGTGTAGCAACTTATAATTGACAAAACAGAAATGTAGCAGATGAGATCATTAAATTAATAAACATTTAATATTAGTGGATACAAGTTCTAGTAACCCCCAGTTTGTTAATAGCCATTCACTTGCACAGTGTTCATTATGACTATGAACGATATAAAATGTAGGGTTGATTCAAAACCTTTGCGATCATTAATTTGCGATCATTGATTTTGGTAAATTACTCAGTCAAGGTCACAGCTTTTTTTTACTAACATGTTTGTAATAGGATATTAGTTCAGTCGAGTAAAAAGTACTTGATTCAATCTAACTTGTATTTGACATGAATTCTAATATGAAAATTCTAAGAATTTCTTGAACACCATAAAAATTGAAAAACATGATTTACTGATTATATTGATGAATACCTATAAAAGTTGCATTAAGTTGTTTTGTTCATCCAATGAATTATAATGTTTTTTCAGTTGCTTCTGGGGTACTCTTAGATAGTTTGGAGTAGTCTGAGGGTGAGAATTATTATTATTTAAATAAAATAAATTTAATTGTTTAAATAAAACATGAGACATTTTAAAACCGAGGTTATGCTTTCATTGTAGTATGCCAATTTTAGTATCGAAGTGACAATACGTCTTCTTAACGGAAATTTAAACTATTTTAAACTTATTGGTTCATCTGCAATTAAGTCAAAAGTATAGATTAGATTAGAAAAGTGACTATATACACGAACTCACTAAAATCACAACAGTCTTTTTTTCCTGTGTAGATAATATGAAATAATAAGTCAGGTGCCGGCCGCCGCCGACGGGTCACACCAGTCTCGCCGATGCCGACGAAGAAGCGCGAATATTTAAAAAACGGCGGTGGCCTGTTTGCTTTATTGCAAAAATGATATTTTTTGGGAGTTATAGAGGGTGTTCACTTTTCGTTGGCAACACACTGCATAGCTTTTTGGTGTCGAAGCAATTTTACTATTATTTTTCATATCAGCAAACGTGCATAGGTACTATGAAGAGTTCATGTATAAAAAACTTCTGTAATTGCTGAATTATAAAATCTAAATTAATTATTCGATTACCGAATTCTTCTTGAACCACGTTAGGGTCAGTTGAACATCTATCAATGTTTGATTGGATAATTATTGTTCTGCATAATAGTGTTGTTACGACTAAAAAAAGTGCGTCTAAAGTCTACTTCTATAAAATGTTTTATATACCTAGTATTCCATATTTATATTCGTGTAATAATAAATAAATCTAACTGAAAACTTTCTACACTGTAAGAGCAGCGTCCAGAGATATACTTTCTAGACTTTGGTAAGAGTTCACTTTATAGGAATTAGAGTGAATAGGCCATAGGTATAATATTATATCACAACTATGATTTGTTTATTTAAAAACAGTAAGCGGTTTCGTTAATCTATAAAATTACATAAGGACTACAATATAAGATTTAAAAAAGTAAATAAATAAAGGATAATCACTTATAGTCCAAGAGCTTGCAGGAAATTTGAAGGAGATACTTGAAAAAAGGTTATAATTATGTAAATGTTTTTAATTGTTTCAACTTTGACTTGTGGCTGAATGTATATATTTCAAATATATAATGGCTAGGTAAGTAAAGGTTCTTTATTTATTTATACATATACCTACTACCTGCCCTGAGGATGTAGGTAAATTTATAATTTATAGAGTTGCGAAACCGGTCTCCGTTTTTAAATAAAGTAATAGTTTTGAGATAGGAGCTATTAATTCCTAATCCCGTGTAAATGTTTCATTCAAAGCCCTGTTTTTTCCAGAAAGTTTGTTTCTCAAACCCTATGCACCTGCACTTATACCTAAATCCGAATAATAAGTGTGCAAAATGCAAAATATGTGTTAGTACCCTAGTACCCCTCTCAAATTCTGGGAACCATATTAGGTACAGGAATAAAAGCACACAAGCCCACAAATTACTCTATTGGTTTCACTGTGACTGTTGCGACATCATTATCAAACATTATAGGTATTCTTGCAATGACTGCCGTTCAGTTTCAGAACCTTCTGACAAATCTGAATTATCGAACATCCTAAAAAATGTATTAAAATGTCATAAATTTTTGATTTTCAACTCAAATGACTTTCGAACAATTTTCTAACGAAGAAGTTTCTAAAACTGACTGGGTGTCAGAATTATTATCGGTCCCTCTGGAAAGTATATAAATTAGCTTTTATCATGCAGCAATTTGACACAATAATCGTATTACATAGGATATTATTCGTTTTCAAAAAATGCTTCACATGACCCATTTATTTGACAAAAATACTACTTGTACCTATCACATTTTTAAAGTAAAAATCAAGCGCACAATTTGGTCTAGAATTTAAATTTACTCTTTTTGCACGACCAGGCCATTTTATGCCCTAGGGATTAACCATTTTAAACAAAAGCAAAAAATACTTTGTGAATAATAATTATTTATTTATTATTCCTGGAGGAATAATAATAATGAGTATTATTATATGCCAGTCGACATACATAATGTAATATTCTAACATTCAAAACAAGCGAAACACAAATAAGGGAGACTGAGACTAATAAAATGAAAAATGAAACATCTGATATCGATTGAAAGTTCCCCTGACGTGGTTCCCGAGCCCGGTGAGGTACTCCAAAGTACGGGGAGTAGGGGAACCACGAGTTCCAGCGAACGCCCGCCCGCCCGTCTATCTCCGTACGTCTAATTCCTGCTCGGATGGCCAATTCACGGATCATTTTATTGCCGGGCAATGGGTTCGTAGTTTTCAAATCATAGCCAAACGAACAAACGTATCGACTTGAAAGTAGTCTTAAAATAATGTTATCGAATGCCTCAATCGTCGTTGTGTCTTTCGAATTATTTTTGAAAAAAAAATCAAGTGAAAATATTAAGAAATGCAAGTAGGAGATGTAAACTACGAAACCCTTGAAAATAGGGGTATCGTAGCGCCTTAATTTAAAATTTCAGAGAATAAGTCTGAATTTTAAAATTCCGAGAAAAAAGTAAAAAAATCTTAAAATGTTTTGTAAAATCTAAATATTTTGAGAATAAAGTACACATTTTGAGAAAAAATCTGAATTTAAAAAAATCTACGTGGCCCTTCCACGCTTCCGTATATTCGACAAACGTGGGGCGCGTGCTATAGATAATAGTAAGGAGTGTAGAGAAATAGCTGACTAGCTGACATTGGAAAACATTAGGTATTTGCAATGCAATAGATACCTACAATAAACTGTTAGTGACTTACGTGCGTGCATCAAATTATTATTATTATTATCTATTGCATGCGCCCCACGTTTTTTCAGTGCGTTTATTAAAAACGTTATACCTATTAAAAATTTTATTATTTTTTGTTTTTTTTTTATAGAAGGTGAGTTTTTTTGATGCCCACTATGGGGATCTCGGAAACTAGCAGAGCCAGAACAATGGTTAAATGCCCCTTTTGGATTTTTAAAAAAGTTCATGGCTCACTAGATATTTTGGAAAAAATGATTTTTTGCTATTTAATCAGATTTCTGTAGCTCCGTTATTTCTGATTATAAAGAAAAACTGTAGAGACAAAAATTGTAGATAATTTTGGGCTTAATAATATTTTATGTTGTATGTGATTTTTGAGATATGACATAAACTTGTGTTTTTTTAAATGTAAATCATAGTTGGCTGTGGCCTTATAAAATCGGCCATTTTTTGAGCTTTCCAAAGATATAATACTGGGCATAGTTATTATAAAAAATAAAAGAGCTATGGCTAATTTTCTATTTTTTTTAATTTTCACATAGTCAGCCATGGAATATTTTCATAATTACGTTCTATTTCATAATTAGACATACTTCAAACTTTCTAATATTTTGTTTTCAGCTGGTAACAAAATGTAACAAAATAAAACAAAAATAAAAAACTCGAAGTTCAAATTATTATTATTTTGAAGGTCACCTTTTAAAATAAAAAAGGTGTTCAAACAATCCACCATTATCATTTTTGCAAATATTGCATCTTTTTAATACTGAATTTGTCGCCTTTCTTAGAGAGCGCCTGTCAATACTGGCAATTGCTTCTAAAACAGCTGCTCTTAATTCAACAATTGCCTCATACTTTATTTTGTACTGTTCCCCACAAAAAGAATTCCAAAACAGACAGATCGGGGGATCGGGGCTGCCAGGAACTATTTGGATAGAGCTGATCTGGGTAATTTCTTACGGACAAATAATTATGTGGTGGAGCTCCATCATGATATTTTTTGTTTTATTTTGTTACATTTTGATACCAGCTTAAAACAAAATATTTGAAAGTTTGATGTCTTATTATAAAATAGAACGTAATTATGAAAATATTCCATGGCTGACTATGTAAAAATTTAAAAAAAAATCAGAAAATTAGCCATAGTTATTTTAACTATGCCGAGTATTATATTCTTGGAAAGCTCAAAAAATGGCCGATTTGATAAGGCCACAGCCAATTATGATTTACATTTAAAAAAACACAAATTTATGTTATATCTCAAAAAGCACAAAGAACATAAAAAATTGGATTATATTATCTTATTAAGCCCAAAATTATCTACAATTTTTGTCTATATAGTTTTTCTGTACAATCAGAAATAACGGAGCTACAAAGACCTGATGAAATATCAAAAAATCACTTTTCAAAATAAGTAGTGAGCCACGAACTTTTTAAAAATCCAAAAGGGGCATTAGATTGAACATTCAAAACTGCAATTCTTTCCCCATTTAACCTTTGTTCTAGCTCTGCTAGTTTCAGAGATCCCCATAGTGGGCATCGAAAAAACTCATCCTGTATACAGTGTTTCCACAGATTGAGTTCAAAATATAAGGTGTAAATAACAAAAAAAATTCTAGTTGAAATTTGAGCATCTGGGATCAGCCCTGCTTGGTTTGAAACTAATTTGTGACTTAATTTTACTTATGAAAAATCACGTATGCCTTGGATGAAAAAACTTATTTTCCACATCATTAAAATACCTTTTTGTAGGTTTTACGACAAAATGTTATTAAGAAAACTTGTCCAGAATGAAAAACTGAGTAGGTTTGCGAAATTTCGAAAGTCTAGGCCTACTTTGGTTTTTTTGGCATTTTCCCACTTTTTTAGAAAAGTGCACTTTGTGTAGCTTTCACATCAAAATGATACTGAGAAAACTTGTTCACAATGAAAAACTGGATAGGTGTGAAAAAATTCAAAAGCCAAGGCCTACTTTGAGTTTTGTGCGTTTTAATTTTTTAGCAGAAAAAATTAAAGTCGACCTTGGCTTTTGAATTTTTTCACACCTATTCAATTTCTTAATAACATTTTGATGTGAAAGCTCCACAAAGCGCACTTTTCTAAAAAAAATGGGAAAAATGAACAAGTTTCCTTAATAGCATTGTCGTAAAACCTACAAAAAGGGCATTTTACTTATGTGGAAAATTCGTTTTTTATTCATTTTCAAGGCATACGGGATTTTTGGAAAAGTAAAATTATCTCACAAATTAGTTTCAAATTAAGCAGGGCAGGGGTGATCCCCAGAAGCTCAAAAATTCTCAGGTTTTAATTTTTTTCTCTGCATTAATGTTGGCGTAAACTATGTGTAAACTATGTTGAGAGATTTTGAATTTTGTGCAAAATCCAAGTGGAACTCTAAAACTTTACTACAGATAAAAAAGTTGTGATAGAAAGAACAAAAGGGTTAAGGTTAGGCAAATTGGATTTTTTTCTGAAACAACCTTCCTAAAATACTCCAAGCAATACACGGTTCAATTTTTTAAACATATTTACGGAACACCCTGTAAAACTAGCAGTTATCAAGTTATTGCTTGTTATTTATGCTTGAAACCAAGTAGAAAAAGACTTCCTTTATTTCTAAAAGTTTCTAAAACTGACTGGATGTCAGAATTATTATCGTTCTCTCTGGAAAGTAGTAGGTATATAAATTAGCTTTTATCATGCAGCGATATGACACAATAATCATGTTACATAGGATATGATTCGTTTTCAAAAAATTCTTCACATGACCCATTTATTTGACAAAAATATTACTTTTACCTATCACATTTTTAAAGTAAACATCAAGCGCACAACATGGTCTAGAATTTAAATTTACTCTTTTTGAAAATATTAAGAAATGCAAGTAGGAGATGTAAACTACGAAACCCTTGAAAATGGAAGGTATCGTAGCGCCTTAACACCTGTATGGTATTGGGTAAAAGATCGCTATGTCGTCGGGCATTAAGCAATTTATCTCCCTCTAGCATCTCGTTCAAATTAAATAGCACCTTCGCTAAAGGAGCGGGTCTCTTAAACAACGCTATAAATAACTTGCCGATCGAATTACACATTCCCGGCTACTCGTATTGCGGACCGGGCACGCGTCTACTAGAACGACAAGCCCGCGGAGATAGCCCCTCGAAATCAGCTGGACAGCTACTGTCTAGGGCACGACCTCTATTACCACATGGATAAAAGTCTGAAAGGTCGACGCATCGCTGACAAGCTATTAGAAGAACAGGCTCTGATCCGCGTACAGGCAACAGACTCGAGTTTTGGAGAAATATCGGCCGGCTGGCTTGTCGCCATAGGAATGAAAATTAAAAGAAAATTAGGCATGGGTGCCGCCTCCACTGCTGCTACTGCTACGAGTGACGCCAGTAGCGACCGCTCCGCTAAAAGTAGAAATTAATCGAAAATTTGTTTCAAGCGAAATATCTTAAAGAAACTAAATTATCGCCCCGAGGGAGAAGGGGCGGCACTTAAAAAGAAAGACGTATCTATGGCTTTGAAGACTGCCAGAATGCTCGTTAAAAATGCGGGAGGTCGTCGAAAAATTAAAGTACCCCATGTCATAGCTTTCCCTAAAACCTGGGGCTTCTTACCGTTTCTCGTGCCCCTGTTTGCAGGACTCAGTGCCGTAGGAGCTTTATCCAGCAGTGTCGCCCATGTAGCGAAAGCCATCATCGACGCCAAAAATGCCAAACAAAACCTGGAAGAAGACAAAAGACACAACGAAAAAATGGAAGCCATATCGATCGAGAAAAACGGAACTGGATTATTTCTGAAGAAGCAAAAAACCGGACTGGGATTATATTTGAAGAAAATGCCAAAAAACTATCTTTGAAGCTGCCCAATCGTCCACTCTCGGACCACGATTTACAGGCGAATGTGAGAAAGCTCCTAGAAAAACAGAGTGCGCTATAGTGAATTTGGATAAAAACGATGGCCGAGGCACCCATTGGATAGCGTATAAGAAAAAAAATAATAAAATTGTGTATTTTGACAGTTTCGGCGGCCTAAGACCGCCTCGAGAACTTGTTAAATATTTTAAAAATTGTAAGGTTATGTACAATAATTATGACCAATATCAGACTTATGATACGTACGGTTGCGAACATCTTTGTTTGAAATTTTTTTTTTCAATAAAACGTTATAAAAAAAAGGAGTGAGCCTTTTCAATTCAAACATGTCGCAGACGTTCACGCTGATAGGTAGCGGCAGTTACATCTCCAAATCGTTTTATCCCCCGCTGGAGTTAGATCCTCGATTCGAATACTCATTGGCGCTAATATCGTTCTCCACCTTGTACTCCATTTCAAACAGAACCGGGAAAAAACAAATTGTATGCGAGAAAAGACGAGAATCAACATCAAAAAGTAGTTACTATACCGACAGGACCATACGAAATAAGAGACATCGAGCGCTTTGTGCATAAACAATTATTATTAACGGGGTCGTCGGAGATGACGACGACGGCGACGGCCTCGACGGCGGCTAATAGGGCAGCGACCTTCGACGAGGACGTGAAAGTGCTGAACAAAATGTTCTCATTGAAGCCTAACAATAATACTTTAAAGTGCGAACTGATATCTGTGTTTGATATAGATTTCCGCCCGCTCAATACCATAGCCAAATTATTGGGGTTTTCCAATAAAGTACTTAAAGCAGGATATTTAAATACTTCAGATTTTCCCGTAGAAATAGTACAAGTTGTAACTATAGAAGTAGAGTGCAATCTAATTTCGGGTTCTTATTATAACAGTTTGCCATCGCACACTTTGTTCGAATTTATGCCTGCAGTGGACCCAGGCTACAGTATCAACATAGAACCCCGAAATTTAATTTATTTACCTGTAAATAGGCAAACCATAGACGACATAACTCTACAGATTCTCGACCAAAAGTCTAAGCCCGTAAATTTCAAAGGCGAAGAAATTGTTGTAAGATTGGAATTAAAAAGAACAGGGGTTAGTTTTTAATTTGGAAAATGGTAATAGTAGGTCGGGGGATTATTTATTCAGACAAATAACTCAATTTCAACCAGTATACAGAGATACGTCATGGAGGACCGCTACTGCAGCAGCAACATCCACTACTATGAGTACGCTTTCTCCACAAAACATTTCTTTTTTGCGCCATCTGGGAAAAATAAAAAAATTCAATGTCCGAAAAACTGCAAATATTCAGACAAGCCAAAGTAGATGAGTCTATCGTTCGCGAAGAATGGCACACCTACCATCCAATTACTAAATTCTACAAGAACATCGACGAAATAGAAATAGTAATAAACCAGCAAGATGTTTTTATGGATAAGTGAAGCTCAGCTGTACATAGAGGTCGCATTTAAGGAAGAAGCAACGGGGACCGGCACTTGCGAGTTAACCTCCAATTTTGGCGCATTTATTTTCGAGTCTATTTCATATAAACTCAATGGAAAAGAAATCGATAAAGTTCGAGATCTAGGTGTTACGTCGACGATAAAAGCCTTACTAAGCTACAATGCCGATGAAATCAAAATTTTGGAGATGGCGGGTTGGACATGGCCTCACACCGCTGCACATCCCACTTTAGGCACTACAACGAAAAAAATTCACCCTACGGATTCCAATCAGTTTTCTTCTCGGCATATTCGTCGATTACAAGTGCGTAATTGCAGGAAAACATAAAGTGAAATTGATTCGTGCCAGAACCGACGAAAACTGCCACAAAACCGAGGGCGGAGACAAAAAAGCTGCTCTCGAAGTCCAAAAAATCGAATTGAAAGTTAAACACGTATACCCGAACGATGGCGTGAAAATCAGAATTTTTGACGAGATAGTCAAAAATATTCCGATCTTGTTGCCATTCAGGGAAATGCACCAATTGCTGGCACTAAGAAGTTCCAAAAACGATATTTGGATGAAAACTTCGACGAGTCTGGAACGTCCGAGATTTGTAATATTGACCTTCCAGACAAATCTCAAAGATAATTATAAATCCGACTGCACTTATTTTAATAATCTCTCCATCACCGATATCAAACTGTATCTTAATTCGGAGTGTTATCCCTATGAATCGCTTAACCTAAATTTTAGAAATCGGGAGTACACCGAAGCCTATAGGATGTACTGCGATTTCCAAAAAATCATTTTTTGGAAAAAGAAATTCCGATCTGGCGATCGAATTCCATATTTTCCAACAACATGCCCTGTTCGTTATCGACTGCAGCAAGCAAGACGAGGCTTTAAAGCAGTCTACGCTCGACATCAAATTAGAATTTCAGTCATCAGAAATATTTCCGGCCGATACTCGAGCCTACTGTCTCATCATCCACGATTGTCTGATGGAGTACACCTCGTTAACAGGCACAGTTAGAAGTCTGTTTTAAAAATGAATAAATTAAAGTGTACATAAATTACAAAACATGGTAGGGAAAGGACATGGCACTGAAACAAGAGTAATCCTGGCTTTCAGTATATGTTAGTTATATGTTGCTAGGGGCCTTAAGAGAAACATAAATATGCGAGGAATTTTGTGTGGGCATACTGAGTGATAGACAAATGAGGTCCAAAGTTGTCGAAAACGGTGCCCCAAATCGGTCACTTTTAAATGCATTTATTGGCTGGTGGAAAACAAGTCGTGCAAAAAAATATCTTTATTTGTTTTTTTTTTGCAATATATACAGGGCGCGATAGTGTCCTATTCGTTTGATAACTGTCGAATAAAAACAACTAACAAATAAAAACAATTGCTTCTATTCTATGTGAAATTAAACTTAAAGGTAATAATTATTTGTTCAATAAAAGTCAAGAATTTTGCTTAAATATACGTAAAATAGTTTGATGATATTTTAATTTATTATTATTTTGGTATCAATTTTTCTAAATTGATGCCAAAATCTGGGAAACGTAATGTAACTAAATTTATACCCCAAATGCTAGACAGTACATCAACTTTGCAACAAACATAACAAAATTTTAAAGCGTAAATATCATTTTCTTTTGAAAAATACCTATTCTTATCGGTAATTAGTAATAAAAAATTAATAGAATGATCTAGCTAGTGATATAAAATAGTTTTTACGAAGTTTCGAGTTTTTAAAATTTTCAGAAATTTCATAAATATTAAAAATTGTCAAAAAACTAAATATTTTAGTAGAGCGTTCAAGTTTGATACACTTACGTAAAATTGAAAAACAAACAACTTTTTCAAGTAAAACTTTTTGATATTTTAACAACTAAACCCATTTTTGGCGATATATTTTTTTAAATGTCATTTTTGACAGACAACGAAAGTCACATGACCACGTTTGAGTGGGCCATTTTTCATCTTTTTTTAAAGCAAAAGGTAACCCCAAAAGTAAAATTCAAAATAAAACGTTAATTAAAAATTTTCCCCCTATGGTGCGAACTTTTTGAAGGACACTGTATATTTGTTTTTTTATTAACACAGCTTTGTCAACAAGTTTTTACTTATGACAATAAAGCATATTTGATTTGATTTAATGGGCCAATAAGGCGAATTTGTGTGGCTAAAAGTTACATAACTAACGATGCGGGGACTGCTATTTCTACCGAAGAGATTATCGGGCCAATTGACGGAAGAGCTCCAAAAACAGCTTCTGGGAGGAGCAGGGTGTTCTATAAAATTTTTGGGTAAAAAAAGACTACCAAATCAGTCGTATCCTGCCAATATGTTTGAATTTGTCAAACATTAAGTAGATTATCATTAGGGTTCCCAAGTCCCGGGACCGAAAATATATTCGGGACTTTGGTCCCAAATTTTAAGTCCCGGTACTAGTCCCGAAAAATGGTCCCGAAATCAAGATGATGTTTCTTTAGAACAAATTTTGCAAGGAAAGGTTTATATAAAAGAAATATTTTTATTTAAATGTGGGTAGTACCTAGGTACCTACAAAATAACAAACACAAAATAAACTAAAACTGAGATGACTTTAAAAAAAGCACAACACAACTAAAGTAGCTCCAACTCCAACTAATTTAAATATATCACTAAGTATACAAGTAAGTATTCTTATTCTTATTTCAGTTTAAAACCTAAAAATTGTAATAATTCCACACCACACGACCACACGGTTGGCCGTTCAGTGGTGGAATGTTCATGACTTAATAAAAAAAATTCGGGACTTTTAAGGTTTCGGGACCATGAGGAAAATCCCGGGACCACACTTTTTGGGTAAAATCCCGGGACAATCCTGGTACTAAATACCAGGTTTTCTAGAAATTTTCTAGAACTTTATGATTTGTAGAACTATCATTGGCCAGGAATATTCTAGAGTATTTTCCGGTCTTCCTTTTGAATATATAAGCCCTGGGAATTGGGCCTGGAAGTAAGTAAAAGGTTAGAATTTGAGAGCAGAAGAATATTTCTGGTCAGTGACAGTGCCTGACAAGTTAATTTGTGGATTCTACAATAAAGGTGGTAACCAAGGAAACGCATTTGGACTGTGAAATATAGTACAATATTTACAGTCTTTTCTATGCACTACTCGTATATACGAGTCTGAAGGAAATAGTTCAGTACTCAGAATATTAGTATTTAAATTAGTTTTGTATAAGGCTAGTATATCAAATTCTTCATCAATGATATCACACACAAACCTTTGACCAAAGACCACGAACATTTTGATAGTAGCAGATAAGATCGGAACACTTATTGTTGGACTTTGTAATTTTTCGGACTATCTTTGGGACATCATTAAAATATTTAATTTTTAAAGTTGACTCACAGATTTAAATTGTTCTTGCAGTTGTTCTTTCAAATTGCGATAGAAGCTCAGCTGTCATGGTGTACCATCATAGGAGACAAAATGGTATATTATGTCACAAGGAGTAGAAATGAGTCTTTTTGTACTGATGCCAGAGGTTGACGACCAAACCTAAGGTGAATCCCGGCAACTTAGCGCAGCACAAAAAGACCTTCTACTCTGAGTAACATATACTATTTATTTAATCTTCAAGAGCTTGAAATAACAAGAATCAAGTGAAATCAAGAAACTGTTAATTATTTCATTGTCAATGTCAGATATTAGTGAGATTATGAATACTACCTTCAGAAGTGGCCATAGCCTAACCGGTAAAGGCGCTTGCCTATGAAAGGATCATTTATTTTATCATAGGTTCAAATTCCAGAAGATGCATTTTATTAGTTATCTACAAAAATACAGATTATACTGTTAATATTGTGGTACATTGCAGTCAAATGAAATAGTATGAAGATTGTTCCACGAAGTGACTCATATCTAACGTTAGCATTGAATCGATTAGTATTTAATTAATAAAAAAAAATGGGGTGCATCCAGAGAGGGGCCTTTTTTGATGTTTTGTTCGGGTGAATTTTCTGAACAGAAGAAGTCCATATGAGTTAAGGTGGCTGGTGTGCCACAACAGGAAACACACAGAAAATTAGCTTGGGCAGTGACTGTGTTGAGAAAGATCCAATAATTTAAATTGTTCTTTATTCGCTCATTGGCATTTTGTAAAAAATAAATTACTTTTGTGTTTAATAATATTTTTTCACTAATTCCAGAGCACTTTGACCAGTATAAAGTTTCATAAAAATTAAGCATTTCGAGATGGCCCAGAAAAAAATACCCTATATATATATTTGTATTGAATCTTTGCACACCAACATTTTGGTCCTGTTGTTCATTCAACTGTTTTGAGGGGATTCCATGGCACACTGACTCGCCAAATGTCAGAATTTAAAATTCCTATTTTGTTCAACTTTGACACCCTGCAGAATGGAACTTCCTGTAATTTTTTTGTTGAATTTTGGTATATGGGGGTTTTGGGGTGTCCAAATTAACGATGTTCTGTCAGATTTTGAATAAAAAATCGCAGCCGGCCCTGGATTTGCATTTTGAAAATGGTAGGATGGTTATCTCCAAAAATAAAGATTTTAATGGATTTGCATATGTTTAAAAGTAGACACCTGTGTATCATCGGCGTCTGAATTATTCCTATTTATTTATCTAAAGTAACACCGATGGTTTTGAGTTTTGTCATTGAACCGTCACGGAGCCCATGGGCTTCTCGAGTTGTCCTAGTGAAGAAGAAGGATGGTTTTATGAGGTTTTGCGCACACTACCACTGTTAAATGATGTCACCATGGACAGCTATCCTCTACCTAGAATAGATGGCACTTTAAAGATTTGACACAAACTTGTGTTTTTTTAAAATGGAACCCTAGTTGGCCTTGGTCTCGAAAAATCAGGCATTTTTAGAGCTTTCCAACGATATAATACTAGATATGGTTATTCGGAAAAATAACAGAAATAACTATGGTTTCCATTAAAAAAAAACACAGAAGTTTGTGTCATATCTCGAAAATGACAGCTGTCATGGAAAGGACATGATAACCGCGTTAGGGACACAATTCCCTCCGCCTTTGGTATTTACACTTTTTATCTAAAATCAGAAACAACAAAGCTAGATAGATTGGAATAAATCGCCAAAATTTCGTTTTTTTATGGGGATCTCGGAAACTAGCGGAGATACAAGGAAGGTTAAATGGGGAAAGAATTGCAGTTTTGTGGGCCCAATTTATCCCGCCTTGTGGATTTTTTTAAAATATGGTTTACTAGATATTTTGAAAAAACGAAATTTTGGCGATTTATTCTAATCAATCTAACTTTGTTGTTTCTGATTTTAGATATAAAGTGTAAATACAAAAGTTGGAGGGGTGTCCCCAATGCGGTTGTCATGTCCTACTTTCCGTGACAGCTGATCATAGAAAAAACTCACCCTGTACACATATGTATAGTACATGGTATATGTATAGTACATGGTCGACATATATAGTACATGGTCGTCTGTCACATTTTTATACCAATGTTTTTGGTTGTTAACCGATGCTGTGGAGACGGTTGATAGCGGGTCTCCGTAATTGTGACGTGAGTCCTTTGAATAAAGAATCCCAAGAAGGAGTCAGAGCTATGTGTGTTATAAAATCCGTGAGATGGAAATCGCCCCGAGTAGTAACCAAGTTTTGACACATTTTGGTATCTGACAAGATGATAGGTGTCAGTATGGGGTATTTTAGATACTTTTTCGAATTATTATGCTTAGCTGTACTGCTTAAGGCACTTACCTGACTGCCAAAACTAAAATGTTTGAGGATAATAATCCATCGGTAATTAATTTTGTAATTTAAATTAAATTTTAAGGCCATGCACCAAAGTGGCATAGGCGTTTGTGTAGTTAGCTACTTCTTCAAAATTAGAAATTTAAAATTAAATTGCTTTATTATCAAGGATTCCTAAACTTAAGACATAAACGTGCCTTATAATTTCTTGCCTGTATTGTAGGTACATATTTCACGGAGAATGAGCATTTCTGTCTCAATTAGTTTGTCGAAACAACTCAAAGGTGCGCACCACTGTAAAAACAGAAACTGCATCCTTCCATATGCAGAGAATGTCCCAGTGAAGCATTAAGCCCAAATTTGCTCCTTCCTGTGGGTTCTTTATTCAAAGCGTGAGTCTTTGCCGATCAAGACCAGTGGCTTTGTCCCACACCTTCGGGTGGGATCACCATGATCAATTGATTGCTTTGGTGATTAATTAATTAATTTATTTATTTCCAAAGAACCCAACATAATGTTAAAACATTACAATTTACAGGGTACAGAATAATTAGATTGGTACATAATATAACATTACAGAATATTGTCCAGTGTACTTTAAATCTTTACAATTATAGTACATACAAACACAAAAAAGTGAAAACAAAAAAGCAAAAGCAAGGTAAAAAATATCCCAAAAGAAACAAAAAAGTTTATGTATAACTAAGTGGGATTATTAAAGACACATGCTGCTTCATGTCTGACTGTAGACAATCTAAAAATATCAATATGTTCAAAACAATTGTTGTATGCTTTTTGAATTTGTCGAAGGGGGGAGTTGGAGGCATGACTTGTATTATAGGAGGGACAGTAAAATAGAGAGGCACACCGAGTCTGGAAGCTCCTAACATTAAATTATAATTGATTCTGAATCTCAGAGCAGTCGATTGACCTGCTGAAGATCCTGTGTAATAGTACGGGAGCCAGCGACAGATCTTGGTGACAATTTGATGCAAAGTTGAAAACCCATTTATTTCTTAATTTGTACCCCGGAAATGCGAATTTTGCTTTTCTGGCTAGCTTTTAGCGGTGCAACGTTCCGCTACAGGGCTTCAAAAACTGCGAAAAAGAATAAAAAATGTCTAAATCGAGCAAAGCCAAACCTTGTTTAATTTGGTTATGTAGACCGTAAATAGCCATAAAAAACTTTTCTGGCATCATTCCGATGGTGCAAAAGCTTTCTCTTTAACCAACGAACACTGCAGAATGTAATCTAAAATGTCTGAGTCGGGCAAAGGTAAACCTTGTTTTATATGTTTATTTACACCATAAATAATTAAAAAAATAATTTTCTGGCGTAATTCTAATGGGGAAAAAGTTGTCTGGCAAGCAATTAAAAGTAGTGTGCGCGATGCCTGTCGGACGCGGGCGCGCCTATGGAACTACACGCAAATCCTGGTAGTGGAGCGAAATCGGGCTAAAAAGTCGTCAAAAATTTGTTCAAGGTAGAACTAGATCGGACCCCAAAGGTTTTGTTAAGTACATCACTCTGCATACGAAATGACGATTTACGACATTTCTTTGTGGTCGAGACCTTTTGTATTTCCAAAAAATTGTCGAAATTAGCAATTTACGGAAATTATGTTTTTTTTACGTTTCCATCATATCTTTGAGAGTAGTGGAGCTATCGACTCGATTTTTTTTTTATAATTGAAGCTAACATAGGAGCGCTTACAACCAATGCCATTGTGGAGAACTCAACCCCTTTGTTGGTGGTAGTTGGCGAGCGGTATTATACAGGGTGAGCCACAAGTTATTTTCTTTTAGTGTGGGCGCCTAAGGGTGTATGACGGAAACACAGGGATAGTTTAATATGTATATTAAGATTAATACAAAACAGTACATTGAGTTAACAAAATACAGTTTAAGAGGAAGTTTAAAAACACCTTCTCGAAAAGGCAATTCAGACACAAAGGAATTAAAACACAAATATTTGGCTTTTTGGCCAGTCCAAACTTACTGCGGTGCTTAGGCGAATATTTCTTTCTTGGTTTTCTTCATTAGGGATTTTTTCTGCAACTGGGTGATGGCCTGCGGCTGGCTAGCCGCAGGGGCTGCCGCCTGCCCTCTTCTTTCGGGCAGAGCTTTCAGCGGCAACTGCTGTCTGGATGGAAACTACTGGAGATTCGCGCATTCGGTTCCCCTTTTATATCATTTCTCGAGGAGCCTCAGCTGGGATTTCGCTGCGCAGCGCAGGTGGCCTGACATTTCCCTGGAATCTCGCGTTTAACCTTGGCACGTGCGGTCTGGCCAGCTTCATAGAAACGGATGGTTTTAAGTTTTAGGAATCTGGAATGCTGGGCCTCTAGGATACTGTAGGAATATTGTGAATTTAAATATTCTGGCTTTAGGCGCTTGCCTGGGCACTACATCATCATTGTTGTCCAATATTGTTTATTAACCACTTTAAATAGCAACAAAATTGCAAGGTTATAAAAAGTGTAATGAAATTTTCACTAAGCTAGAAACTTTTTTATTTGTGGAAATTTTTATATACATGCTGCAAGGGAAATGTGCCCAAAACATAAAAGAAGTTTTTGGTAAAAAAATACCTATAGCGTCTATAGTTTTTGAACTGTGAATTTTTTTGTGGTGCGCGCTACTCACGTGGAACGCAAAATTAATCCCTTGCGTGAGAATATCCACGGGTGGCAGGCATGTCTCAACAACTAATGCGTAGTTTACATGCGCAAGTGAAAGTATCATAAGTATAAATATCTTAGAGTATTTCCTAATAGTTTGCCAATGTAAACCCTCTCGGGGAGAACTCACTTACATAAACTATTTGGAAGTACTCTCAGATATACGACTTGTGATAGTTTTACCTCTCCGTGTAGACTATTCTATAACAGATCGCTGGTAAAATAAATTAATAATTTTAGACCAAATAATGTGGGTTCAAGCAGACCAATAAAATAAAATAAGAAATAAAATAACTAAATGGTTGATTTTTGGCAATTTTTGAGCAGTAATTACAGTTGCCAGATGAACAAACAACCACCTGCTTATTTTATTTATCATACAGATACAAAAACCCTTAAACTTTGGCGTACAATGTGTGGTATGGATTCTTGACAGGCGCGGTCATATCCATTTGCGAAGGGGGGGGCCATACCTGGATATGTATTCCTTTAGGCGGTTTTTAAGTATGTACCTACTATAACAATAAAACTTCAATAAGGCAATATCACAAAGAAATATATTCCTCACAAAAATAACAAAAATAAAAAAATATTATATTTTAAATAAAAATTATGTAAATAAAATATTTTGCATGTGCGTTGGTTAATACAGTGTATCCACAGATTGAGTTCACATAAGGTGAACAAATTTTTGAGTTGAAATTTGAGCTTCTGGGGATCAGCCCTGCTTGGTTTTAAACTAATTTGTGACATAATTTTACTTTCGAAAAATCACGTATGCCTTGGAAATTATGAGAAACTAATTTTCCACCTCAGTAAAGTGCCCTTTTTGTATTAGGTTTTACGGCAAAATGTTTAGAATGAAAAGCTGAGTAGGTTTGCGAAATTTCGAAAGTCTAGGCCTATACTTTGATTTCTTTTGGCATTTTCCCGACTTTTTTTAGAAAAGTGCATTTTGTGTAGTTTTTACATCAAAATGTTAAAATTTCAGAAGCCTAAGCAGACTTTGATTTTTCTGCTAAAAAATTAAAACTCACAAAAATCAAAGTGACCTAGGCTGTTGGAATTTTTCACACCTATCCAGTTTTTCATTGATAACAAGTTTTCTTAATAACATTTTGATGTGAAAACTACACAAAATGCACTTTTCTAAAACAGTCGGAAAAATGCCAATAAATTCAAGTATAGGCCTAGACTTTCGAAATTTCGCAAACCAACTCAGTTTTTCATTCTGAACAAGTTTCCTTAATAACCTTTTGCCATAAAACCTACAAAAAAGGGTACTTTACTGATGTGGAAAAATAGTTTTTTCATAATTTCCAAGGTGATTTTTCGAAAGTAAAATTATGTCACAAATTAGTTTCAAACCAAGTAGCGCTGATCTCTAAACTCTTTTCAAACTAAACGCAAGTGAAAGATAAACAAAAGTTGTTGCATGGCTAGCACCTGATCGGCTTGCTATTTGGCTATAAAGTTTTTCCCGGCAGGCGAGTTCAGCGAGTCGTTATTTATTACAGAGGTGTATTGAGTTGCAAGTGGACTTTTAATTTTTTCCGATATAATTCTTTCGTTGTTTATTAATTGTTGGAGCTACGATTTGTGTTAATAGTAGAAATTTGCAGGTAAGTGAATGACTAGGTGTGCCATAAAAGTTTGTTTTTAAAGTTCTTAATACCGGGGCATATTATTTTAATATTTTATATTGTAAAATTCACAGAGATCGTCCTTAATGCGGCCCTGCCCCGTATTAGTCCTCGGAATTGTTCACGTGTTTCCATCGTGTAAATGTTTACGTCCAACTTGCATTTTGATTGAATAGAGTGTAGTTTTTTTTTGTTATTTACACTTTATGTGAACTCAATTCGTGGACACTGTAGGTTAGATAATATTAGGATATTAGTAATATTATTCGTATCTATTTTTTATTTCTTATTATTTTTTCATTTTGTTAGGGGGGGCCATGGCCCCCATGGCCTGATTCTTGATATGAAAATATATGAGAAGCCAGTTGTCGTTTACTGAAGTCCATCCATAAGATCCAGGATCTTCAAGTTGTGACTTCGCAACATTACTTGAATACCATATTTTTAACTGCTGCGTGCACCTGCAACGCCAATAATTAAACAATCCAATATATAATTTCAAACCTGTAATACCTCAAAAAAAAATGACAAAAATTTGTCAGTAAGGGGAAGATCAGAAGAAGGTTTATTAGATTTGGTGGCCATTGCGTTTAGTAACTATGGCCACATTTTTATGTTTACAGCTCTTTGTTTTTGCATGATTTTAAAAAGTCACGAAACTTATGCACCTTATTCTACTACTATGTACGTTAAAATGTATAAAATAAATAAGTTTCATTTCCATAAACAAAATTGTACAAAAATTAGGGCAGACTTTTTCGTCGATGCATCGTTTGACGGGATGCGATACTACAAGCGCATTTTAGAAAATTGGAAAAAAACGCTTTTCAAGTTCTACAGAAGAATATAAATGTGCTTGAAAAATTGTCACAGAAGGTACAAAATATATTCTCCTATTATATAAATACAAAAATGTGTCCAAGTCACCAAACGATTTACGCCTAGCAATGGCCACCAAATCTAATAAACCTTCTTACGAACTTCCCCCTACTGACTGTGCTTTTTATCAACATTTTTTGAGGTTTTACAAGTTTGTAATTATATATTGGATTGTTTCATTATTAGCGCAGTTGCAGGTGCACGCAGCAGTTAAAAAGATGGTATTCAAGTAACGTTGAGAAGTTGCAACTTGAAGATCCTGGATCTTATGGATATAGACTTAATTCACTAAACGACAATTGGATTCGCATATTTTCATCTTAAGAATCCGTACCAAACATTGTACGCCAAAGCTTAAGCCTTTTTGTTCCGACAAAAAGTGTAATACGAAGAAGTGCAACTGTATCAAGGAAAGACTGAAATGCTGTGATCAATGTAAATGTGGCAGGTGCAATAATAGTGATAGTAATGTAGAAAATACCGAAGATGAGTCTGTTAATAAAGTGAAAGAGATTTATTAATATTTATTTTATACCTATATTTAGGTGCTATGATATTATATAGGTGAAGCATGCACAAAGATTTAATTATTATAAAAAATCAATATAAAAAAATGTTTATTTTATTTCTTATTTTATTTTAGTGGTCTGCTCGAACCCACATTATTATTTGGTCTAAAATAAAAATAAAAAAGTTTCTCGCTTAGTGAAAATTTCATTACACTTTTTATAACCTTACAATTTTGTTGCTATTTAAAGTGGTTAATAAACAATATTGGACAACAACGATGGCATTGGTTGTAAGCGCTCATATGTTAGCTTCAATTTTAAAAAAATCAAGTCGATAGCTCCACTACTCTCAAAGATGGAAACGTAAAAAAACACAATTTCCGTAAATTGCCAATTTCAATATTTTTTTGGAAATAAAAAAGGTCTTGACCACAAAAAATGTCGTAAATCGTCATTTCGTACGCAGAGTGATGTACTTAACAAAACCTATGGGATCCGATCTAGTTATCTACCTTTAACAAATTTTTTGACGACTTTTTAGCCCGATTTCGCTCCACTACCTGGATTTGCGTGTAGTTCCATAGGCCCGCCGCGGCCGACAGGCATCGCACTACTTTTAATCGCTTGCCAGACAACTTTTTCCCCATTAGAATTATACCAGAAAAGTTTTTTTTTTTAATATTTATGGTGTAAATAAACATATAAAACAAGGTTTACCTTTGCTCGACTCAGACATTTTATATTCCATTCTGCAGTGTTCGTTGGTCAAACAGAAAGCTTTTGCACCATCGGAATGATGTCAGAAAAGTTTTTTTATGGCTATTTACAGTCTACATAACCAAATTAAACAAGCACAGACCTCGGAGCGCCACCAACTTGAGGAGTGCCCAGTTGTAGCCGTGCTGAAACCACGGCAGGCTTATAAACGCCTAGAAAATTCCATCCCGGCAGCTTGAATTTGAAGAAAGTTATGCGAATTGATTTAATTTTGAATAATTCATGAAAGTGTTTAGGGTGAATATTTAAAAAAAAATAGGACATTATTACCTAATATTTTAAAAAAATTGTTAGGAGGCCATGTTTTGGTATTTAGGCATAATATATTTTAATTCTAGACAACTTTTTTATTAACATTTTGCTGAATTTTCTAAAATAAGGGTACTCTATATTTTAATTCTAGACAACTTTTCTTATTAACATTTTGCTGAATTTTCTGAAATAAGGGTAGGTACTTTACTCTTGTACAAGTTTTATATTTTTTTTCCTACCCTGTATGCTGTTTGACTTGCAACAATTCTAAGTACGCCTAATATGATTATCAACATTCGAGAAAATTTGTATTTTGGTTGCGCAATTAATGCGCAATTAATAAAAAAATTCCATGTTGCACACTTAAATGACCAACACTGTAGACTCGGGTATAGAAAAACTTTTTTTTCTAACAAAAATAAATGTATAGGAAATTCAGTGAAAACACAATAAAGTATAAATTTTCAAACAGGAAAATGTTCAGTTTAATTTTTGGCAATCCCCAAAATATCACCCTCTTCGCGTGCAGCGGCAGGATTTGAGAGGTGACTAATAAAACATTAGTTATGTAAAAAACGGAACACTTGGTTCTAATGCATTCAGTGAGTTTTGCAACTAATTCCGTGAAGCATAGGGCTAGTTTTACAAATAACTAGCTCTTTTGATGTTACATTTAGGTATCAAAAAGCTTGGTTTCAGCAAAACTGACTTGACCAAATGACTCGCCTTATGAAACTGAACATTTTCTGTCATACAACCGCAAAAATGTCGATTAGCAAGTTTTGCAAATAATAGTAGCGTAGCCCAATATGGGATTTTGGGATTTACTCAAACACGGCAGATTAACATATTATGCACCCTGTTGGGAGGACCTCCACCATATCTAAACCCTCGATATAGGATAGGACCGGGTTTGTAGGGCAGCCGATCAGAATAGTAAAAAAATCGATAGTTATCGGTTAACCGTCAGATTAAGAAAGTCACTCCAAATAATCGTCATATTATGAATAAGCACGACCAGGACATCAAGCTGAACCGTCTGTATGAAAATGATTTTCAAGAAGCCGCCACAAAGTTGCGTCACATTCGAATTGAATGGGAGCTTCATTTGGGTTTACTTAACATCCATTCTAAATATCTGACGAGGTCGAGAAAAATTTTCCCCCCATTTTTAACCCTTTACGTACGGCCGCCCCCACTATGCAAACCGGCAGATTAACATACCTTCGTCATCAGAGACACGTGGGGCATATACCTACACTATCAATATCTGAGGCGCTCGAGTATTTCCATGTGATTTTTTTTTCATTTTTGACAGCCTATAGACACTCCCCCCACCGGTGAAAGGGTATATGATATAACCTTGCTGTTCTCAATGTAGAGGCAAAAGGAACGCGTTTTATTATTATAGATATGTATGCAAAAGTAGAGTTCTATCCAAGAACCCTAGGCAAAATGAAACCAAACACCTCATATAAAGTATAAGTATCTACTATAGGTATACCTGTTTACTGACAAATGACCCAGAATCAGCTTTTACTCCAAATAGTCGGACCTAAAAACCACGCAAAATATCAATAAATTTGCTTCCAAATTTAGGAAATTCCAATTATTATTTAGTTTAGACCATCCACTTGGATAATGTTCACAAAGTAGAAAGTTAAATATTCCACTATACTCTATTCAAACTAAATGCAAGTAGCGCATAAACATTTCCACGATGGAATCACGTGAACAATTCTGAAGGCTAATACGAGGCAGGGCCGCATTAAGGACCATCTCTAGGAATTTTATAATATAAAATATTAAAATAATATGCCCCAGTATTAAGAACTTCAAAAACAAACTTTTATGGTACACGTAGACTTCTTAAAAATGTAATCGTAGCTCCAACGATTGATAAACAGCGAAATAATTATATCGGAAAAAAAATAAAAGTCCACTTGCAACTCAATAAATACACCTCTGTAACAATCACCGACTCGCTGCACTCGCCTGTCAGTTAAAACTTTATTGCCGTCTAGCCAATAGCAAGCCGATCACGTGCGTATCATGCTCTAGCCATGCAACAACTTGTGTTTATGTTTTACTTGCGTTTAGTTTGAATAGAGTGTAGAATATAAGTAGGTTATGTACATACCACCACAGACAGAACAACCACAAGACCAGAACGAAATACGAAATATAAAAGTTAGGTGGGTTACCACGAAATGAGGTTGATTACAGTAGGGTTCCTTTAAAAGGAACCCTAAAATTACAGAACTATTCGGTGACAGAAACAGAAAAATAAAAAGAGTTATTATAGGTGCGTTCAGTGTACTTTGAGTTTGCTTTTGCTTATTAGCTAACCTATACAGGATATAAATGAATAAGTGCAAAAAAATTCAAGGGGTCAATCTTTGAGTGATTCTAAGACCAAAAGTCTATATAAACATAGCTCCGCTAATGCTTCGTTTTCAAAATACAGGGTGTCAAACATTTTTTAATAATTATTATAATAAAACAAAAATTTGTTATAGCTAGCATTATCATTTATAGCAATTTTTAAGACTAGAATAAACTATTAATATGGAAAAAATATCGGGTATATCCTAGTTTTTGTTAATTGATAGTTTTAATTTTTTATTGTGTTGTCCCGGACATGCAATAAAGTGATTTTTATTTTTTTTCTCAAAAACGAAGCGAGATACGAGAATAATTCAAGAGACAAAAAAGTTGTATTTTTAGTTGCTGAATGCGAAAAAAAAAGTTTTGAAAAAGTCAGTGGCTCACTTTTTTTTTACAAAATTATTAGTTAAGGTGCCCTCGGGGCGCCACTGTACTTAATAATTTTAATCTGGTAGGAGCTAAATTAGCCTCTTTCTACCATAAATAACACTGCCAAATTTCAACAAAATCGGCTAAAGGATTATTAAGATATTTACGAAAAAGCGATTTTTTAAGAAGAGTTGGACACCCTGTATCTTGAAAAGGAAGCATTACCGGACCTATGTTTATATAAACTTTTCGTCTTAGAATCACTCAAAGATTCACCACTTGAATTTTTTCGCACTTATTCATTTACGCCCTGTATATTTTGTGCTTATTAGTAGAATGGAACGCGAACGTGCAGAAAACGAGCGTGACCTTCAACTATCGTAGATAGAGGAGGGAAAATATAGGTAGTCAGATTTATTTTAAGTAGTCCTTACTGCGACTGTAAATTGGTAATTTCGACATCCTAAGTTGGCATCAATTGAGCAAAAAATGCAACCGGGTCATAAGTTCAGGTCAGTAACGAGTCCACTTGCACAATGAATAACTAATAACTAAGTTGGCATCAATTGAGCAAAAAATGCAACCGGGTCATAAGTTCAGGTCAGTAACGAGTCCACTTGCACAATGAATAACTAATAACACGAAAAGTAACAATTTTAATTTTTGAACCATCAATTTATCTTTAAAATTACCGAGAAAATCGTGTTTATCACGTTAACTTGGACACTCTGTATGTAGAAGTTGACTTCTTAGGAATCTTAGGATACCCTGTAGAAATAGTTTTAGGTATTTTCTGTTGAAAATAAGTTCTCTATATTTTTTATTTATTTTTATATTTTTATCAAGTACTACTAAAAATGAAAAAAATATCTAGAGAAGTTATTTCGAACAGATACCTGATACCCTACAACTACCTCTATCTACAGCACAGACCTATTCTATGCCTACAGTGTTGTCATTTAGGATTTTTTTATTAATTGCACAAAATAAAGATATTTCTGAAAGTTGATGCATGTTAAATTATCATATTAGGTGCACTTAGAATGGTTGCAAGTTAAACAACATACAGGGTAGGTAAAAAAATATAAAAATTCTACAAGAGTAAAGTACCCTTATTTAATAAAATTCAGCAAAATGTTATTAAAAAAAGCTGTTTCCTAAATAAGAAAAAAAAAGCCTCATAATGGAAAAAAATTTTTCATCAATTAATTTCCAGTTTCTTTCTAAACATTTAAAATACAATTTTTGCACCTTAAATGAGAGTATTTTAATATGTATACACATTATCATTACTAATGTTTTACCTTGTTCAGAAGAACTTCTGCGGAATTTTAAAGTTTTGTTTAATATCGTTGCAACAAACATGAAGTTTGTGATGCCCTAAAAAATTAAAAATCTAAGTTAATTTTACAAATATGCTTGAATTTGAACAAAGTTATGCGAAATTGATTTAATTTTGATTAATTTATGAAAGTGTTTAGAGTGAATATTAAAAAAAAGGAAATTATTGCTTAATGTTAAAAAAAAATTTTCTTAGGCCATGTTTTGGTATTTAGGCAACTTTTAATTCTAGACAACTATTCTTAATAACATTTTGCTGGATTCTAAAATAAGGAAACTATTCTTGTACAATATTTATATTTTTTGACCTACCCTGTATGCTGTTTGACTTGGAACCATTCTAAGTGGGCCTAATATGATTATAGAACATGCACCAACTTTCGGCAATATCTGAGCATTTTGGTTGGCAAATTTGCATTTTTTGGCCATTGTGACGTGCATTGCTTTTTGTTCTATACGAAGTATAGCTCACAAGTTGTACCGAGTAAGGTTGTCGCACAAACCGATAAAGCGTTGGTTAGCAGTTAAGGGGGCGTTCCCCACTGAATCATATTCGGTTGAGGCCCCTAAAACAGGACAGGGGATGAAATAATGGTACTTAAGCGAACAATGCACTTACCGGAATAGACTCGGAGGCCTATTTGAGGACATCGGATACTTGGAAGATAGATATTAACAAATTTGGGGGGAATCCAATCCACTATGGTTTATGATCGCCTTGGGCCACGGGGCGCACTTTCATTTGTTTTTTTGTTGTTGCATAACCCCTCGACCAGCTCAGGTAGCTCACAAGTTGTACCTACCGGGTAAGGTTGTCGCACAAACCGATAAAGCGTTGGTTAGCACTTAAGGGGGCGTTCCCCACTGAATCATATTCGGTTGAGGCCCCTAAAACAGGATAGGGGATGAAATAATGATACTTAAGCGTACAATGCACTTACCGGAATAGACTCGGAGGCCTATTTGAAGACATCGGTTACTTTGAAGGCAGATATTAACAAATCCAATCCACCATGGTTTATTATGATCGCCTTGGGCCACGGGGCGCATTTTCATTTGTTTTTTTGTTGTTTCATAAACCCACCTCAGGTAGCTCACAAGTTGTAGCGGGTAACTTACCAAAATGTCCACAAAAAGAGCCTGAAACCACCTATTCCAACACACTATAACGTTTTTCAATGGAGTTGCACCCAAAATTCGTTTTTTTATTTACGAAAAGAGGAAAAACCCCTCATGGATTTGTTTACATAATGGCCTAACTAACCGGCGCTCTTCTAACGTCAGACGACGCGTCAGATTAAAGGCGGCCACAGACGTCGAGATTTTTCGTCGGTCATCGGTAATCACGCCGTGACAAAACTGAAGTCTGTGTCCCGATCAGGGACCCTTTAAAAGGGTCCCTGGTCCCGATGCACTGTTACGATGGATATCAGTCGGTGAAAAACAATCGCGACGGCTTGTCACGATCCCGATGACCGACGAGAAATCACGAAGTGTGTGGCCCGCTTAATTTGCCTAGCCGCGCCGCTCGTTTTCCGAACAGCCAAATTCGAATTACGGCGGGAACGCCAAAATCGGAAAAATGGCCCAAATGGCCGAACCGCTTTTCCGATCGGGGCGCCCTTCGGCATGGGAGAGGCCCTTGCGGGTCCGGGGCGCCACGCCAAAGTCGAACTCTATCGACGACCTAGGTTCGAAACGCCGGCCCCTTTTAAATAAATCGAAAAAAAATTCCAGGGGCCAAACGGCTCTTCCGATTCGGGCGCCCTTCAATAGCTCTGGAGTAAGTACGCATGCACCGCCCTAGGCGAAATTTCGACTCGAAATATCGAAAACTGCACCCCGTAGCGCCTGGCAAAGGTGTGCCAAAGTGGCCTGGGCGTACACACAACACATACTATGGCCAGCAGCAACGGCGACTATAAACACCTAGGAGGTCCGACAGGGCCGGACTAGGCGTTTATAACAAGGTTTGGCTTTGCTCGATTTAGACATTTTTTATTCTTTTCTGCAGTTTTTGAAGCCCTGTAGGGAAATGTTGCACCGCTAAAAGCTAGCCAGAAAAGTAAAATTCGCATTTCCGGGGTACAAATTAAGGAATAAACGGGTTTTCAACTTTGCGCGAATTGTCACAAAAAATATGTCGCTGGCTCCCGTACTATAAGAATACAATATAGCTGACGCTTCTCCTAGTACTCAGCTTTGACAAGTTATATTTAGATAAACTACATTGGTAAGATGTGCCTAGTAAATGTCTATTAAACCGTTAATTTAGATGGTATATTTTTTTTGTGTTGTTTATACGACGCGTTTCGGCATGTTTGCCATCATCCGTGAACTACGTCCTACAAAATAGATGTAAGTAATTTTATTTATTAATTTTTAAAAAAATTTTGTGACTATATAAAAATAAAATAAAAAAAATAGCGACTTTAAAAATAAAAAAAAAGAATGTAATAAACTATTTTTTTCAGGACATTTATTTTGTATACCTGATGATGGCAAACATGCCGAAACGCGTCGTATAAACAACACAAAAAAAATAACTTTTGGTCCAAACCCAGGATTTTATTTACAATAATAAGAACCACTAGGAAAAATTTTATAATTTTAGATGGTATAGGAATCTTCTCTGAACCCTTTCAATTCTTTCAATGTATTTCAGATATATTGAGGATTCCAGATAATACAGCAATACTCTATACTCCAGTCTGAATAAAATAGAAAGTAGGTCAGTCTTGCGCAATGCGGCATTTGGATCGATGATCAAAAACAGAGTTGCCAAACGTGGCATATAAAGCTTTCTTTCCACCTCGAAATATAACCCATAACCCGCGATTTCTGATCACTTGCCTCATTGATATGGCAACCTCGAATTCCAGGTTCTCTTTCTGTCAGCTCTAGCGCCTCTGATTGGCTTAAAGGCCGAGCGCGCCAAATGTCTATTTTTAGAGGGTCCGCAATCCATGGGCGCATCACGTCGCAAATACTTTCTCCCGTGCATACTGAAAACCGCGGTTTTGCATTACGGCAGGGGGCGAGTGCTGTAGATTGTGCCACCTTATTTCGGAGTGTTTATTGTAATAATTATGCGTTAAAAATGCAGGAAACAATATGGGGACGCCCATGGTGGCTTTCATAGAAATAATCGGGGAATTCTATACTGCGCATGACTGACCTACTTTCTATTTTATCAAGACTGAAGTATAGATATGATCGGACTAGAGAGTTAAAGAGGCATATTAATGCGTTCAGATTCTTAAAGTCGGGTGTTACACGAA
Source organism: Pseudeuparius sepicola (assembly GCA_963920635.1). NCBI lineage: Eukaryota > Metazoa > Arthropoda > Insecta > Coleoptera > Anthribidae > Pseudeuparius > Pseudeuparius sepicola. The sequence continues at coordinate 87,086,756 of OY987298.1, read as the reverse complement.
GTAAAAACCCGAGATTCTTGGTGGCCTGTGTCACACAGTATTCTGTTGTTCGAAAGAAAGTTTATTATCCAAAATTACTTAGTAATTAGTAATATAATGTATTATTATTTACTAATTTTTTTTTCTTCTCTTCTGTATAAAAAAAATATTTCAATTATCCTCATTTTTTACACGAGAGAAGCCTCCTATGAAATCATTTTGTGCCATGGCCTTTTTGTGGTTTTTGTCTGCCGGAAACTCCACAAACATGTTTCAACCCATCTAGGGGGTCATCTTCAGCAGTAAATTATCTTATATGTAAGCTAACAAAGCCAGAAAAAAGAGAAGTTCCTTTTTTATTTTTTTTAAAGGGGGGAGAAAATGATTAACACTTTATATTGACTAATGAGGACTGACCTTCCTAGACATGGTGTGTGAGTTGGCTGTATGTGGAAAATTTATCAATAAAATAATAGGAATTTTTATACAGGGTGACCGTATTTCGAGTTTTTGCATGGAGATTATAACGTTATTTTTTACTTCGGAATTAAACTTTTTACAAAATTACTTTTTCTTTGCAGTTGGTCTGATTTTCGAATATACAAGAATTGACAAACGGAAATTTATACTGTTTAATGTATTTCCCGTTCTGATTTCCCTTTCTAGATGCGGGGGGCTTCCTTATAGCCTCTAATGCCCTAACGGTGAACGTAAGCAACGGAAAAGCTAGAAGCAAGCTCAAAATATTCGGTTCGGATTCTAGGTTACGGTTAAGCAACGGATTTGACGGCTAGCAAAGTTCGGATAGCTAAGGGAAGCGGTAGGCCGTAGGTTGGGACAAAGTTCACACTTTTCCCCCTGGTAGAGAATATTCGAAGAGTGAAATTGCTAGTACGTTCCTCGGTTGTCTAACCTGAACTAAATCATTAATAAATGCGTAAATAGCTAAAGGGCCGCGGTAGGCAGAAGATTGGGACAAAGTTCACACTTTTCCCCCTGGTAGAGAATGTTCGAAGAGCGCAAATTACTAACCTGGAATTTAGCGGGCAAAAGACGGAGTCCGTGGCGGCCGCAGGCGATTCTAGCCCCAGTTTAAGCATCCCCTGCTGATCTACCCCTATTCGGCGTTCCTAACCCTCTCAGACAACCCAAAAATATTTGATAAATTATTTCTAGCCGGAAACACCCCCACAAGTAATTATATTAAATGCAAATGGTTCCGAATAAAGAACGCGGCTCTCCGCGGTGGTACTTAAAAAAAACTAGGAAGCGCCGAAGCGTAAAGCATTATAAAAGTGGTAGAGAACAACCTTTTCGGCATAAAGTAATGAAACTATATTATGAAAACTGGTAACTTCGTTACACATCCCCCTTTCTCCCAAAAAAAAATTGAAAGTTTACTTGCGGATTTTTTTACTTCGTAGCGGCCTCTACGATTAATAATGGCAAACTCTGCAACAATACGCCGGACATCGGTGGTCTGGTATGGTTCGAGCGGACCTCTGACGATGGGGCACGGACAGACCACCGACAGTACGTCCAGGCGGCCACACCTCGAACGAAACCTGATGGCCGGCTCGGTGCATACGTCGCGACGGTGGTTGGGCCGGCCGCACTGCCAGCATAGTAGGTCGGGCCGCGGGAGATATCGCGGTGGCCCCTCGGCGGAGTGCAAGGGGGGCGCATACTTAATAATATAGCCCACATTTGGCGGGACCACTAGTACGGCTCTGGATACAGCCGTAACAGATCGGCCAGGATCGTGGGCGTCCACCGACGGATTTCCGGGTCGGCCGGTCGGAGAATGATGTTCTCCTGTATGTTTATTCGGGGATCCGGCCGGACCGGAGCGGTGATCACGGGCGGTACGGCTTCCCCCAACGGCGGCGGCGGGCCAGGTACGCCAGGTGGGTACGTCGGCGCAAATTATAATTACGACTCTGTTGGGTGAATGATCGACCCGAATTCACGCGTACAAGTTCAAAAGTCTCCCTAAGTTTGACCAGGCGGTTAGTTTTATATTCTACATTTTCTACCGGGTCTTCCACGGGTTTGTCAGATCGGTACAATGCGCCAGGTACATCAAATTTGCGCCCAAAATTTAGAAAAGCAGGACTAAAACCTGTGGAATTGTGACGTGCGGTATTTATTGCAAATAGTAACTCGGGGAGGTGTGCGTCCCATTTCTTTTGGTCGTCGCGACAAAATTGCGTAATCATGGTTTTTAAAGGTCGGTTGGTGTGTTCTACGGGGTTGGTTTGCGGAGTGTACGGCGGAGTAGGTCTATGTTGAATATTCATCTCGGTAAGAAAATCATTAAACATATGACCATATTGGGTTCCATTATCGGTAATAGCTATTTTCGGACACCCAAAACGCGTAATTATTTCTTCGTAAAAAGCTTGCGTAACGGCCTTAGCCGTAGCTTTTCGAATTGCGCGTGCGGCTACCCATTTTGAAAATGTATCCTGGAAAACTACTAGGTAGGAATTGCCCTTGCTGGAGCGTGGTAACGGCCCTACTAAATCTGTACTGATTATTTCCCACGGATCTTGATTACGCGAGGGATGCATTTTACCGGCGGGTTTTTGTGATTCAACTTTATACGGTTGACAACATGTACAACGGCAAACGTAGGTAGCTACGTCCCGCAGCATCCCTGGCCAATAATAACGTGCAGCTACTCTCGCAGTAGTTTTCGAAATTCCGAGATGTCCCGCTGTTGGAAGATCGTGGCATTCCCTGAGTACTCGCGGCCGAGATTCGGTTGGTACGCATAACTTCCACGGCTCGGAAAGTTCGGGTTCGGTCGGGGCGGAAAGGTCCCAAATGTGACGATACAAACGACCCTGTTTTGCGCAATAGTCCGGGTGTTTTTCCGGATCGCGCTCTACTTCCGCTTGTTTACGGACATACCACCTACACGTAGGGGTATCAATGAAAAGTAAGCGTCTGCTACCCGGTTAAGCGTGCCTCGGCGGTACTTTATGTCGAAATCATATTGTTGTAAAAATACAACCCAACGCTAAACGTCCGGACGGATTAGTAGGTATCGGGACACTTGACCGGACCCCCTCCACTTTCCTCCTAGGCCCCGCCCCCAGCCAATCGTAGCTAACCTCTGACGTCATGGCGCCAAATTCAAACCGTGGGAGATAATGGTCCATCATCTCGTGGTCCAGCATCTCCAGCATCTCATCTCGTGCTCTGACGTCACGGCGCCAAATTCAAAATTCTGAAAATAAAAAAATCCGCCAGGGTTCGAACCTGCGACCATCGGTTTATAAAATCAACGCTCTAACCAACTGAGCCATCGACGCATTTGAAAATAATACTTTAAAATGGTGTAAACTAGATTCTCAGTGACGTCACAGAATTAAGAATAAGTACAAGGTGTCTCAAAAGCAACTGATAAAAATTATATACAGGATGCGTTAAATCAAGGGAAAGTCAAAAGGGCCTTAATAATTTCATCAGATTTTTTCTCGTACAGAGGTGGACCACAAAAATATACAAGGTAGGTAAAAACAGTTGATATGTCAAAAAAAGTCAAATATAGGGTGAGACAAAAATAAAAAAGACCTATTTATATCACGTGACGTCTCAGACTTAAGAATAAGTAAAATACATGGTGAATCAGAAACTAAAGCCAAAAGGACCTTAATAATTTATCGTCACAGATTTTTTCAATTAGCATAAGTACAGGGTGGACAACAAAAATATACAATGTGTGACAAAAAAAATGACCTGAATCAGCACGTTGCGGCTCAGACTTAAGAATAAGTTAAATACCGGGTGTCTCAAAATTCACATTTGTACAGGGTAGAACAAAAACTATAGATAAAATGGCGTTAATCTAAAGTCAAAAGGACCTTAATCGTTGTGTGACAGATTTTTCTCGTACAGGGGTGGACAACAAAAATATAGAAAGCTAAAAGGACCTTAATAATATCTAGGTACGGGGTGTGACAAAAGCCAAAAAGGTCTAATTTCACGTGGCGACGCAGATTTAATGTCTCAAAATTCATGTACAGGCTGGGGTAATCTAAAAGGTCCTTAATCGATGCGAGATTTTTTTCAAATAAGTGGACAACAAAAATATACAGGGTGGGCATAACAGCTGATAAAAGAATCATGTACAGGGTGTGACAAATGCCAAAAAGACCTAATTTCATCACAAGGCGTATCATAATTATTAAGAACAAGTAAAATTCAGGGTGTCGCAAAATTCATATTTATACAGGATAAGACAAAAATCAAAGCAAAAACGACGTTAATCTAAAGCTAAAAGGACCATAATCATTGCGTCGCAGATTTTCTCAAATAGTACAGGGTCGGACAACAAAAATATTCAAGGTGGCATGAGAAAGCCAAAAGACCTTATCACCTGGCGTCTCAGAATTAAGAATAAGTAAAATACAGGGTTTCTCAAAATTCAGGATAGTGTACTATGGGTATTTATCCTAATGATAAGATTATTTTTTATATATAGATTTGCCCGTGTTAGAATTTTTGAAGAGATAAAACATAAATAATATTGTGGTTATAAAAATAATTTTTGTAATTTTAACCACACGTTTTTTGGGGTTTTCACTGTGTTTTGACGTTTACGTGGTGGCATTTGGTATTCATATAGACGACAAAAACCAATACCAAAACGGTCTTAGGCGCCTCAAGCAAAAAATATTCTATTGCTATAAGATTCAAAACAATTTTATGTTAAATCTACCAGCGCAAGACAATCTACGTAATAAATCTCCTGATGTCAAAACGGCCTTCTAAACACAGACGATTTTCAGCTTAATGACCTGAAGGTGAATAAAAAATTCGATGTAGGTACAGCATGCATAAAAAACAAAAACCAAAAAGACGTTACTCCACGCGAAATTCCACAGCTACCAAAAATAGCATTTTTCCTAAAACGACATGTAGACTTACTCAAAAAGTATATTTAAAGAGAGGCAAAACTTTTCGCGAAATTAGTTTGTTATAAAAATTGGAATTATAAATGCATCGTAAAATAAGCTACGAAAACGTTGGCCCGCCAACACCCGCCACTGGTAACGGTATTTGTCATCATTTTTCCAACATACAAGGCAAATATTGCATCGTCAGCGAAATCACAAATAAAAACGTAGGTTGCGGGCATCGACACAGACGGATATCTACGTCTGGTAAAATATAAATTCCACACTTTTAAAATTAATAATTTCAGAAATAAGTAAAATACGGCACCAGGATTCGAACCTACGACCACTGGAGAGACAAAAACTAAAAGGGCCTTAATAGTTTCAGCACGTGACCTCGTGGAATTAAGAATAGAGGGTGTATCAAAATTCATGTACTTACAGGGTGTGACAAAAAAAAATCAAAGCCAAAATGTTCTTAATAATTTAACCTTGTGACATCGCTGAATTAATGGACCGTCTGTATAAAACTTCATATACCGAGACAAAAACATATATACGAAAAACAAATGGACTTTAATCGTGGCGTGACATTACAAAATTTTTCTCAGATGACGTAGACACACAGAAATTACAGATATACATATGAACTCAAAATATACTTGCAAAAAAAATAAAGACGGGGCTACTAACGCAAGAACAAAGTATATGCTAAACCCTCAGTCTCAAAACGACCTACAACCTTGACGAAAAAAATCGTGGGTAAAAATATCTCTTTATTAGGTATAAATTAATTTTAGAAAAATGGGTCCAAATAAAATTACTACTACAAAACGACCGGCAAAAAAATCGTAAAATTGGTCAAGATATTATGTGGTCATAAATCTTAATTCGTAGTAACAGAGTGTACAAAGTACCTAACAACAGTTATAATATTATAAAAAATAATATACAGTGTACGTCAGAACACTGCGCAAACGGAAAGCCAAAAGGGCCTTAATAATTTCATCGCACCCCAGAATCTTTTTCAGACTGCATAAGTACAGGGTGGACAACAAAATACATGGGTGTGACAAAAGCCAAAAAGACCTAACTTCATCACATGGCGTATCATAATTAATAAGGGAAATACAGGGTGTCTCAATGAAAACTGTCAAAAATGTATATGTGTATGGATAAAAACATAAGAAAATTACATCTCAACACGTGACGTCACTGAATTTTTCAGACTGCATACAGGCCGGCCAAAAATCAATACAAGGTATATCAAAAATGTATATACAGTGGGAATAAAAACACATACAAAAATTCCGAACTATGGTATCTGACCAAATAACTGAACTACCAAAGCCAACGCGAGCAAAAATTACTCATTTAGAAAAATAGATCCAACAAAATTAATTATTGACGTTCTCTGCTGTATGCTACAAACCGGCCGACACAAACCGTAAAAATTGGGCAAAATATGCATACTTAATTCGTAGTAAGACAAGACTTTGAATATTTTTTCGTAATAATTACCTACACACGAGCCTGAAATATAATCTATAATCTTCAAATAAACACACAAAATATGACATAAAAATAAAACATCACGTGAAGTCGCAGAATTAATATATTGGTCGTATAAGAATTCAAAATTTCGCTGTTTGTTCTAATAATACAAGAATTTTTAAACTAAAACGCAGGGACGGATGGCGTACTAAACCCCCTAATATCAAAACGGTCTGTGAGATGGACAAAAAAAAAACGAAAACTTGATTTTTAAAAATGGCTCTTACCGGTGTTGTATCAAGTAGAAATTAATTTCAGAAAAATTCGTACTCAAAGTACTTAACAATAGAAGCGAATATTTTTCGTTATACCTCTATACGACAAAAAAAAATTGCATTCTTTCATGTTTTTCGGGGTGTTTTAATAATTCACTCACATAGTCTGCTAATTGATTCCTGAAATAACAATCTTCTAAGTCGTTTGGTCGACGCACCGATTTTCTGGTTATTAGCATTAATATTTTGCAAAAATTATTATTCAGGGTGCGTATAGAAACACGACGCAATAGGAAAGCCAAAAGGACCGTCGTACTCGTCTCCACAATCACGCAGAATTGCAAAGATTTAGAAAATTTCCCCTTGATGCAGGTGCAAATAATTTAACTATATATGGACTTAATGTATTATAGAAAGTAATAATTTTCAATATATTCCCCGAAAACGGGAACCTCGTGTATTGGAGAGAGACAGAACTTCCACAAGGTGTTAGCGGTCATGAACCCTGGGAGCCTATCGACAGGCAGGGACTTGTAGTAGGTAACCCTTTGTCAACGTTTTCGACTCGATGCAAAATAATGCAGAGATAGCGGAAACAAAAATTGTCTACGTAACTGACCTCAATATCAAGTTGAAATTTTCCACCCAACGTTGCCATATAATGCAATATGCGTGTATTTCTCGTTTTTTTAGTAATTTCAAAGAATGAAACAGGATTTTGTTTGGAAAACATGACAACGCTGGCGACATAAAGTTTTAATAAAAAGTTATGTATTTCGTGAGCGGACCACAGATTATTTGTCGTCCGAAAACAAGCCTCAACGTAGATACCCACCACCAAGCGCCCAAGAACATACCTGAATAAGGAAGAAAACTCTAAGTAAGTACAACATATTGTTACTAAAATCTGTGTGCATTATGAAATTTCGAAGAGATGTAAGAAAATTGAATTTTACAAAAATATGAACACGAATTTATTTTTGTTACAGATTACACCTCCGATCATCGCTACTGACGGACTCCTGCTGTTGCTGCTACGGTTGTTTTTCGACTCGTCTTGCCACTTGAGCGAAAAAATTTAAACCGTAAGTAAAAAATACATCTTTTGCTAGTAGTATAAATTAATTTCAGAAAAATGGATTTAAACAAAATCAATTCACGCTCTCTGCTATAGTCACAACAGGCTGTTAAACCGAACCAGTTGGATGAAGACACACCGTTTCAAATCTTGGGTGGAAAAATCATCAAAGGAAAATTTGGAGAAAATGTACTGCTGCAGCTCGAGCAGGGTGCGGTGTTCCTACCAAATCGAGTGACGGAAGATTTCAGACCGCATCTGAGTGAGTTTGAGTCAAAGAAATTTTCGATAATCTACAGAGGTGAACAAGATCTGGGGAAGAGTCATCCAGCAACAAAATTTGAAATTATAAAAAATTAGTTTTCGATTAAAATATTTTCCCGAGTAAGAAGCTATTTTCAAAAATAGCAAAAATTGTAAAATATTTTTACCTGTATGATTTGGATAAGAAAATAAACCCTTTAAAACATAGTGGTGTCTTTATTTGAGTAATAATAATTCAAAATAACCACAGTTTTTGAATTAACTTTATGAAGAAATTTTGTGACTTAAAATACCAGCTGCAAAGCTTGTTAGAGAGTGCACAAGAGTAATACCCGACAATAGGACTTTGAAAATTGAGAATAACAAATACCTGTATTGGAAGGTAATCTAGACTTTAGATATACACACATTATTTGACATAAATTGTATTTTTGCGAATTCTTCGAGGGGTTTTTTAAATCATATGCGTACCATTGCCAATCGTTAGTAGGTTAATCAGCTGTCTCTTCACCTTTCACGTCACTATTTTTCTAATTATAGTTAAATAATGTTTACTTGTAGAGAAAAAAATACAAATTAACCGTTTTACACTGTTTTTATTTAAAAATATCTTCTCATATACAGGTCAGCTAGCAGCTTATTTCTATTAAAATGCAGGAGTTCAAAAATACAATATGTCTCTAACGTGAACGATGCCCTACATAAATCCAAAATTAAATCGATCGGGCTTAAAATATAATTACACTTCAGCGATATATCATTAATGCGACCCAGAAAGTTATAATAAAATTCATTGATATAAAGTAATTCCATCACCTCAGAGTCCACAAAATATTGTTGAATGTTGCCACGTGAGAGCACAGTCATTCTAAGCCCGTCCAGTCCAATAACTATGTTCAGCTCCATATTTCCAAATTGCACGGGCGTCGGGGAATCAGCATTGTCGGGGCTGTAGTGTAGTGGAGGGGATTTTTTAAAAAGTATAAGAGTGCGCTAGCGACACATGGTATAATTAGTTGGTGCAAGATGAATGATAGTGGCTATGGTTCCTGCTCATCCCTTGTTGCGATTGCAGTGGCGAGGTTGGTCGCATGACTAATCTCGGTGAAGAGTCGACGATGGCAGAAAGACATCTGGTTTTAAACACGTGTTTCATGTTGGAGACCAGCAACTACTTCATGGTACATTGCGGTCTAAGTCCGGAGAGATTCTTCAAACCTACCATAAACATTATTAACCGGTTGGATACTCTTGATCGTAGCTGCATTTCTCTAGACCACATGGAATGGACCGAGTTAGTTTTAAGTCTGAATAAAATCGTTGAAGAATTTTCCAGCAGCAGCCCCGACAATGCTGATTCCCCGATGCCCGTGCAATTTGGAAATATGGAGCTGAACATAGTTATTGGACTGGACGGACTTAGAATGACTGTGCTCTCACGTGGAAACATTCAACAATATTTTGTTGACTCTTGAGGTGATGGAATTACTTTATATCGATAAGGTTATTTCACAAAAAATTAACTTGTTATTACAATTAAAAATGGATGAATTTTATTATAATTTTCTGGGTCGCATTAATGATATATCGCTGAAGTGTAATTATATTTTAAGCCCGATCGATTTAATTTTGGATTTATGTAGGGCATCGTTCACGTTAGAGACATATTGTATTTTTGAACTCCTGCATTTTAATAGAAATAAGCTGCTAGCTGACCTGTATATGAGAAGATATTTTTAAATAAAAACAGTGTAAAACGGTTAATTTGTATTTTTTTCTCTACAAGTAAACATTATTTAACTATAATTAGAAAAATAGTGACGTGAAAGGTGAAGAGACAGCTGATTAACCTACTAACGATTGGCAATGGTACGCATATGATTTAAAAAACCCCTCGAAGAATTCGCAAAAATACAATTTATGTCAAATAATGTGTGTATATCTAAAGTCTAGATTACCTTCCAATACAGGTATTTGTTATTCTCAATTTTCAAAGTCCTATTGTCGGGTATTACTCTTGTGCACTCTCTAACAAGCTTTGCAGCTGGTATTTTAAGTCACAAAATTTCTTCATAAAGTTAATTCAAAAACTGTGGTTATTTTGAATTATTATTACTCAAATAAAGACACCACTATGTTTTAAAGGGTTTATTTTCTTATCCAAATCATACAGGTAAAAATATTTTACAATTTTTGCTATTTTTGAAAATAGCTTCTTACTCGGGAAAATATTTTAATCGAAAACTAATTTTTTATAATTTCAAATTTTGTTGCTGGATGACTCTTCCCCAGATCTTGTTCACCTCTGTAGATTATCGAAAATTTCTTTGACTCAAACTCACTCAGATGCGGTCTGAAATCTTCCGTCACTCGATTTGGTAGGAACACCGCACCCTGCTCGAGCTGCAGCAGTACATTTTCTCCAAATTTTCCTTTGATGATTTTTCCACCCAAGATTTGAAACGGTGTGTCTTCATCCAACTGGTTCGGTTTAATAGCCTGTTGTGACTGTAGCAGAGAGCGTGAATTGATTTTGTTTAAATCCATTTTTCTGAAATTAATTTATACTTAATAATGCATTAGCAAAAGATGTATTTTTTACTTACGGTTTAAATTTTTTCGCTCAAGTGGCAAGACGAGTCGAAAAACAACTGTAGCAGCAACAGCAGGAGTCCGTCAGTAGCGATGATCGGAGGTGTAATTTGTAACAAAAATAAATTCGTGTTCATATTTTTGTAAAATTCAATTTTCTTACATCTCCGAAATTTCATAATGCACACAGATTTTAGTAACAATATGTTGTACTTACTTAGAGTTTTCTTCCTTATTCAGGTATGTTCTTGGGCGCTTGGTGGTGGGTATCTACGTTGAGGCTTTTTTTTTCGGACGACAAATAATCTGTGGTCCGCTCACGAAATACATAACTTTTTATTAAAACTTTATGTCGCCAGCGTTGTCATGTTTTCCAAACAAAATCCTGTTTCATTATTTGAAATTACTACTACTAAAAAAACGAGAAATACACGCATATTGCGTTATCTGGCAACGTTGGGTGGAAAATTTCAACTTGATATTGAGGTCAGTTACGTAGACAATTTTTGTTTCCGCTATCTCTGCATTATTTTGCATCGAGTCGAAAACGTTGACAAAGGGTTACCTACTACAAGTCCCTGCCTGTCGATAGGCTCCCAGGGTTCATGACCGCTAACACCTTGTGGAAGTTCTGTCTCTCTCCAATACACGAGGTTCCCGTTTTCGGGGAATATATTGAAAATTATTACTTTCGATATACCTCTTACGTATTTTTATAATACATCTTATGTTGTATTAAGTCCATATATAGTTAAATTGTGAGTGAATTATTAAAACACCCCGAAAAACACGAAAGAATGCATTTTTTTTTTGTCGTATAGAGGTATAACGAAAAATATTCGCTTCTATTGTTGAGTACTTCGAGTACGAATTTTTCTGAAATTAATTTATACTTGATACAACACCGGTAAAAGAGCCATTTTTAAAAATCAAGTTTTCGTTTTTTTTTTGTCCATCTCACAGACTTGTCGTCCCCTATTGAAATTTCCCGGATTCGGTTTGTCCCGCTGGTAGAAGGTTCCGGGAGGTCGGTTATTAAATCTACGGCGGTATCCGCGGAATTATTAAATCCCTCGTCCCTCGCAGAAACTTGTTGACAGCGGTCGGTTTCGCGGTGGCAAACCTATACGAGATCGAGTCTGCTACCCGCAGCGGCGTCTGCGGGTCGCTGCAGCATTTCATCTCTTGCAGAAATTTTCCCGGTGCCCAAATCTAGTTCAAAACGTAATGGACGCATTACATTCATCCCTATCACGAGCTCAGGGGCCAACTGTGGTAGGTACGTGAGTTTTACAGTTATCTTTTGCCGTCCTATTTCTAGCGGCACGGCATAAGATTCGGTTACGGCAATCGTTTGTCCGTCGGCTAAGCGGGCGAAACCCATACAAGGCACTTCGCTACGGATCCCCTGATTTCGAATAGCACGACGGATGCGTTCCCCTATATAAGAACCCGCGGCGCCGGTATCTAAAAGTGCGCTATAGCAATCATTGAAAATTCGGGCGGTGGTGTGCGGTCGCGTTTCCGCTGGAAAACAGCCGAGGTCGGCAAACGGGGCGGTAATTGCCACAACGCGAGCAAAATAATTTCGGGATGCCAGTGCACTCCCGCCGTGTATGACCTTGGCCACCGCACCTCCAGCAGGTGTCAGCCAGGCGCGAAGTATTCGCCGTCGCCGGGACGACGTAAGCCGGCCCGTGGGTAGCGGTCGACTGCGGCGGCGGGCACGGCCGCGGCTCGAAATTGACCCGATGCGCCGCCCGGCGAACGGGCCCGTTTGGCTGCGCGCAACTTCGGGGAGTACTTTCTGGTAACGGCGGCGCGGAGCTTCTGCCGTGATTTAATTCGGCTTGCAGAACTTCGAACTCTCGGGTAACACGCGAAAAAGATGGTAAATCTGTGAAATCATCCCGACGGATATTTACGCGGTATTCTGGCAGGTTACGATAGAGCCACGCAAGCTGTTGTGCAGGAGGTACACCTCCATGTCGGCGAATCAGAGTTTGTATCCGTAACATATTTAGCCACGGGTTCACCAGGGCGTTGTCGTCTTTTCCCGATTTCGGCTTCCAAATCGACTTGATAATTTACCGGAAAATAAAAAAATCTTAAAGTCATTTACAAATCCCTGCCAGGTTTGCCAACTCTCGCGGTTATTACGGAACCACAATGCCGCATCCCCTTCCAGGAGTTCGGGCATGTGTGGTAACACCCTATCTTGGTGTATACCCTCCGACGTGCAAATTTCCTCTATGCGTTCCAGAAAAAGCGCGGGATCGGTTTTCGCATTGAATGAAATATGCCAATCGCGTACTTTGAATGGCTTGTCCGGAAGCTGTACTTGTGCCGTCGGTACCGCGAAATTTCCTAGCGACGGAATCGTAGTGGTAGTATCTACAGGTTGTCGTAATCATAGTGGTACTTGAAATTGTACATGAAATTGTATAAATCGGCGCACTAACCGTGGTAGTCGGTGCTAATAATTGCGGAAAAGTCCACGGTAAATTCATCGGTCGGGGAGTTGCTTGTCCTTCTCGGAAAAATTTTATTATCCGTTTGCGCCCTTCTTCTACCGTACCCTCTGCGGACAAGGAAAATTTTTCTAACTCGGCATCTAACTCAGCTCTCAACTGGTAAATCCACCCCACACGGACATCCGGTTTTACCCCTGCCATCTCGGCCTCTGTGGTAACTGATGCCTCGTTTTCGTCAATATTTTAAAAAAATCTAATTCGGTTTGAAAAATACTAATCTGATTCCTATATGTCTGTGCCACCTTTTTTCTATTCCACGGAATTAATGGCTTTCGGTAATAACTCGTTCGCGTTCAGGCGCAGCGCGAGGCAAAAACGACGTGGCCAAAAAAACCAGAGTTTTTTTTTCCTGCCGGCGCGCCGTCCGGCGGCCGGGGATCTCTATGACGCGAAGCCGGCGTAGTTCCGATCTCCGGTGGTTTCTTTATATTAAGTCCACACCGCTACAAACTACCTACTCGCCACCTCTATACGCAAAGCAAAGCTACTTGTGATTGGACGAAAAGCAAACAATAAATTTACAAAGTATTATTGGGAAAGCAACTACTAAAATTCACGCTGGGCCCCCCTGGCCAAATAAATTCGGTTTTGTTTTATTTTACTCCACCTCAAAACACCACGGTTCCTGCTCGGGTACGCCACTTTTTATGGCGTTCTTTTTTACTTCGGAATTAAACTTTTTACAAAATTACTTTTTCTTTGCAGTTGGTCTGATTTTCGAATATACAAGAATTGACAAACGGAAATTTATACTGTTTAATGTATTTCCCGTTCTGATTTCCCTTTCTAGATGCGGGGGGCTTCCTTATAGCCTCTTTTATCAGAACCCTGTCGGAAAGGAATGCTCAAGCGCCAGTTTTTTAGAGCGGTATGCTCCGCTTTTACCTAGGATAGCATTCGTCAGAGAAAAATAATTCCAGAGTGCAAAGGTGGTGTGTTTGAGGGGTAGGAGCAAAATTAAACAATATTTCAAGACATCGTATATTGACTAAACAAAGTAATAAATTCTTAAATAAATAATACAGAATAAGTCCGGCGAGTCGCGATCGGGGGGGCCGCGGGAACTCTGCAAATAAGAGAAACAACGCGACTTTAGTATTAATTTAGGGGTGCTAGGCTTGGCTTGCTTGCGGTACTTTAAATGCCCTAACGGTGAACGTAAGCAACGGAAAAGCTAGAAGCAAGCTCAAAATATTCGGTTCGGATTCTAGGTTACGGTTAAGCAACGGATTTGACGGCTAGCAAAGTTCGGATAGCTAAGGGAAGCGGTAGGCCGTAGGTTGGGACAAAGTTCACATTTTTCACCCTGGTAGAGAATATTCGAAGAGCGAAATTGCTAGCACGTTCCTCGGTTGTCTAACCTGAACTAAATCATTAATAAATGTGTAAATAGCTAAAGGGCCGCGGTAGGCAGAAGATTGGGACAAAGTTCACACTTTTCCCCCTGGTAGAGAATGTTCGAAGAGCACAAATTACTAACCTGGAATTTAGCGGGCAAAAGATGGAGTCCGTGGCGGCCGCAGGCCGTCTTATAGCCGGCTCCCACGTGACCCAGCGGTGGGGCGACGGCGGCTCATTGGTCGGCGCCGCCGGCATGAATTCGCAGGCGATCCCCTCCACATCGGGCTCGCTGCGGCGGCTGACGGACGGGTAGAGCAGCTAAGGGATGAACCACCCCTGGCTCGCCCTCAGCGGCGGCTTCCTTGGATCGGCGATGTCCTAAATACCCTGTTTCCCAAAAAGAACGGCAATTCTAGCCCCAGTTTAAACATCCCCTGCGGATATACCCCAATTCGGCGTTCGTATCCCTCTCAGACAACCCAAAAATATTTGATAAATTATTTCTAGCCGGAAACACCCCCACAAGTAATTATATTAAATGCAAATGGTTCCGAATAAAGAACGCAGCTCTCCGCGGTGGTACTTAAAAAAAACTAGGAAGCGCCGAAGCGTAAAACGTTATAAAAGTGGTAGAGAACAACCTTTTCGGCATAAAGTAATGAAACTATTATGAAAACTGGTAACTTCGTTAGAAGATCTTGGTTATCTTAAGAGATACGAGGTCGGTTAAATTGGGCAAAGTTGCGGAATTTGATGGCGAGTAACGTGGTAAAAAAAATTTTTGGCTGGCCCTTCTCGTTTTGAAAGTAATGCGAAAAAACTGAAAATTGTCGTTTTCGTTTTTATTTTTTTAAACGAAAACGAATGGCGCTGGGCATTTCTAAGTTAAACATTATTTAGGTACTTTTTTATAATAATGATAATAATAATAATAATACTTTATTTCTTAAGTTAAAGTGTACAATAACAGTACAGGAACCAAGAAAAGGTCAAGCTAAATATACCCACATAGTAAAACACATTTTATAATAAGAACTCGTTGACAGAATAATGGACTTGCTCGACTAACATTTTCTTTAGACCATATTTAAACACTTTAAGGTTGTGAGCATTACGCAGTGTTAAGTTTGTTAAACAATTTACACCCCATGTATTGAAAACTTTTCTGAAACATTGCTGTTCTATGCTGGAGAGGAACTAAAGCATTCCTGTCTCTTGTTGGATACGAATTTGAACTTTTACAGCTCAAAAATGCCGCCCTGTTTTTATAAACAAAGATGCACAGTTCATATATGTACACTCCAGCAAGAGTCAAAATCTAAATATGATCTCGCATTTTTTTCTCGCCTCCCTGGACAAAGATATGACGATCAACTTTTACTTTTCTTATGGGCGCCATATTGGATTTTTGCATTTTTGAAAAGAGGATTTTTTCTTTTTAAAATGATATGTCACACATGCTTTACTTTATTTTTCTTGCCGTAATATGAAATTAATCGTTTTTGCATAGAGTGCTTTGGAAATGTAAGCCCCATAATGTTTGACGTTTTTGCATAGAATGCCTTGGAAACATAGGCCTAGTTACCCATTGTTGCGAAGTGTGCTTTGGAATATTGTTTAACGGTTCAGTAAAAATTCAGTTAATGTTAAATTTATTGATTAAATAAATCATAAACATACCGCGAGGACAAGAGTATGATCTGAGTCCTTGTTATTTATTCACCATTTGCCACTAAAAGAGTCAAACTGAAAACACAAAGAACAAACAAAAACCTAGACGAGTAGCCAATCCTATTTTGCAATAAATGTTCAATTTGTCCTCCTTGTTCCTCAAGGCACCATGCAGCACGTTTCATTAAATTGTTTATGGCTCGTCCAATATCCCTTCGACGTCATTTATATTTGAAGAATAATACATTTGAATCATGTCACGCTTTTCTTCATGTGAAAATGAAATTTTTTCAGTAAAATAAAGTATCCATGACATTATTTAAAATTGTACTAAACTATCAAACGTTATGGGGCTTATGTGTCCAAGGCATTCTATGCAGAAATGTCAAACATTATGGGGCTTTCGTTTCCAAAGCACTCTATGCAAAAACGATTAATTTGATATTACGGCAAGAAAAACAAAGTAAAGCATAATGTGTGACATATCATTTTAACCAGAAAAAAATCCTCTACAAAAATTCAAAAATCCAATATGGCGCCCATAAGAAAAATAAAAGTTGATCCAGGGAGGCGAGAAAAAAATGCGAGATCATATTTAGATCCTTGTAAAAAAGTTCCTTAATAATGTTTAACTTAGAAATGTCCAGCGCCATTCGTTTTCGTTTAAAAAATAAAAACAAAAATGACAATTTTCAGTTTTTTCGCATTATTTTCAAAACGAGAAGGGCCAGGCAAAAATTTTTTTACCATGTTACTCGGCATCAAATTCCGCAACTTTGCCCCAATTGAACCGACCTCGTATCTCTTAAGATAGCCAAGATCCAAATGCAAAGACTCGAAATACGGTCACCCTGTATATCCAATGAGTTAAATTTAAAAAAATTCACAAACTATTAGTTTTTTATCATTGAAAAATGGTGTCATCTGAAAGAGAAAATTAACTAATAGAGAACAGCTAGGTGAAGGAAGTCTGACAAATCTTACGATCAAAAAGTAGGATATCAATTTGTTAACGTTTATAGCGTGATTTCTTTTTGATTCCTTGGAACCCCAAGGGTATCAATTTGTTAACGTTTATAGAGTTTATAGCGTGGAACCAAAAAGAAATCACGCTATAAACGTTAACAAATTGATACCCTACTTTTTGATGGTAAGATTTGTCAGACTTCCTTCACCTAGCTGTTCTCTATTAGATAAAAAAACTAATAGTTTCTGATAATTTTTTTTTTAATTTAACTCATTGGATATATAAAAATTCCTATTATTTTATTGATAAATTTTCCACATACAGCCAACTTACACATCATGTCTAGGAAGGTAAGTCCCTATTAGTCAATATAAAGTGTTAAATATTGTCTCCCCCCTTTTTTAAAATAAAAAAGGAACTTCTGACAATAAACAAAAGATTATAATTCGTTTATATTATTACGTATTAGTTAGCATATGACTCTTTTTTCTAGCTTGACATATAACATAACCTTGTATCAGCCCCCTTGTGGTCTCCTTGGAGTCAACAGAAAACAAACTTCTGTTAGCTTACATATAAGATAATTTACTGCTGAAGATGACCCCCTAGATGGGTTGAAACATGTACAGTTTACCTTGAATACACTGTGTTTGTGGAGTTTCGACTGAAAGTTTTTTCCCTTCTCATTATATTCCCACACTCCACTGCAATATATGGACTATTTTCTTCACTTAAAAAAAGATGCACTTCACTGTTTCTAAACAGAAACATAAGCATGCTATTTATGGCAGCTTGAAGATAAACTTTGTTTTTGAAACGAGAGCTCCTTAGAGTCTTAGCATTACATATGACTTCAAAAACGAGCTGTTATAGGCCGACATCTTCCTTCGGCCAAGTGCCCAAGTCTTAACGGTTTTAATGATTACAAGTTAAGGACTTTATTGTTGTCAATAATATTGAGAATTTCTGACATTTGAAAGTATTTTCTGGAGATCTGACTGGTGTAGAAGTTATGAGACATTTTTTCGAAAAATTTCAAATTTTAAGCAATTTTTACAGAAAGAAAGTTAGCGGCTTTATGGGAATTTTGGTAACTGGTAACATCATACTGGTAACATCATACCAACATCAAATATGAAAACACCGGCACATCCATTAGAACTTGGATGTTGGTATGATGTTACCAGTTGCCAAAATTTATAGTCCCATAAAGCCGTTAACTTTCTTTCTGTAAAAATCTATTGGGGATGTGAAATTTTATCATTTTAAGCAATAACAATAACTACATCAACGTTTTCTTGAACCGAATAATACAATAATTTCTCAGTTTCTCGAAAAAGTTACTGTTTATGAAAAATTTTGCTCAGCAACATGCAAAAAGGGTTTCTCTTTAGCAATACAGGGGGTTTCAAAATACTAAATTTGGTGCATTATAAAGGGCAGGGGTGGCCAACTTGATTAGTACTAAGATCTACTATTTACTGACGAAACTGCGAATTACCAATTACATACTTCTTGAAATTTTAAATGAAACAGTGTAGTTATTCATGAAGTATTTTATTAAAAGGGAAAATATAAAATTGAATTCGTAGTAACTAGTTACTAACTACTTATAATATTAGTGTGAGCATTGCGCCTGAGCATCTTCCGCTAGATTAGCAAAGTCAGTTTTGTAGTTGGAAATTGCCAACCTTAAAGAGTCCAATGTATGAGCGTCCGTTAAGCGTGAACGGTGTTTACTTTTTGTTTGTTTTAAATATGAAAATGCTGATTCATATAAATATGTTGAACCAAAACATGAATGCAATTGTTCAACCCATTTCTTCACATTTGGATATTTCTCATTGGAAACCAATGTCCAGAAGTCTAGACCAGAGGATGTCCTTGCTTTTAGAAATATGTCGCAGTGAAGAGTAATAATTTCTTTTTGCAATATCATGTGGTCCATTTGAAATATATCTGCAATTCTTTTAGTCATTTCATAGATGCCACTATAATCAATGGAATTATTAAACGGATAACTGAAGAATTCCACCAACTTCTCAATTTTTTTGAAATCACTAAAGCGAATTTTGAAATCTGATACCACTCCCTTAATTTCTGCTATGTACTTGTCAGAATGAAATTGTAGGTAGGATGTTTTTCCATATGATCCTTGATGTTTGCAAATTGTTGAAATTTTTTCTTCTCGATGCCAACTATCATAGATGCTGTTTGACTTTGGAATGCTGCAATAGAACTCATCATTTCTGTAAGTGTTTTATTCTTGCCTTGTAGTTCCAGATTTAATATGCTCAATTTTCCGGTAAAATCTGCTAAAAATGCTAAATCACGTTGCCAGTCTAAATCACGCAGTTGCTGATAATCATCACCCCTCTCTTCAAGAAATTTTATTATTTCATCCAATAGAGCTCGAAATCTTTGCAAAAACTTACTCCGACTTAACCACCTCACGTCAGTGTGCAATGCCAAATCTGGTTCCTTCTCATCTAATTGCTGTTTAAAGAGCCGCCTTTAGAGAGATTTTCCTTTTATAGAATTTACGATCTTGAAAGAAATATCCATCACATGCTTTGTATTTAGTCTCTTACTAGCCAATACTTGTTGATAAATTATGCAGTGGTAGCTAATGAAGTGTGGAAAGTCTTCGTCTTTGTGACAAAGAGCAATAAAACCTTTCTCAATACCTGTCATAGCAGGAGCTCCATCAGTTGTCATTGATACGAGTTTATACAAAGGTAGCTTAATCTTGCTAATATATGCTTTGAATTCCGTAAATATATCAATGCCACGAGTTTTTTCTTTAAAGGAAGAAGTTCTTCTTTCGTTGAGAAATCTTCAAAAACCCTCCGAATAAAAATAAGTAATTGTGCAGTATCAGTGATATCTGTCGACTCGTCAAGCTGAAGTGAAAAAGCAATGCAGCGAACGATATCTCTTTGTAGCTTTTCGTTTATATTTACACTTATTGTTTCTATACGGCGCATTACAGTATTCCGAGACAGCTGTAAACCATGAATAGCTTTTTAATTTAATTTTTATTTTTGAAATTCACGAATAGCGAATCTGACACGTCTTCGAAAATTTCTTTAATGTATTCTCCCTGGGACAATGGTTTTCACTTTTGTGCAATTCTATAGCTTACTCGAAAAGAAGCTTCAGTAGTAGCCTTACTTTGCTCAATAGGCCTAGAAAACATGTTTTCTTGAATTTTTAATTGCGATTTCAATGCTTGCAATTTACTCTTTCTTATTTCACTGTTAGGTGGAAAATCTGTCTGGTATTTACTATGAATTGTGATAAAATATCGTTCTAAGTTTCCTTTTTTCGGTATTGCCATGGATGTATTGCATATCAAGCAGCAACCGTTTTCTTTTACCATTGTAAAGAAGTAGTCCAGTTCCCATTCTTCGTGAAAATTATAAGTTATGGATTTCTTTGGAGCACATTTTTCAGGGACCTACAAAAATAAAATTAATATATCGACACCTCACCAGCCAAACGGTGTAACCCACAAAAAGTAAATTTTACAGGAGGAACAAATAACTGAATAAAATTGTTATTACATTTATCTGCTTACTGATGATTTATGTTTTTAATAACCTTGCTTTCATGAGATTATTTTAGATCATTCATTTTTATAATAAGTGGGATGAAAAACCACAATTGTAATTTATTTTTCCAAAAATGTTTTTTACATCTTTTGGCTTGCGCCAAAAACTAAACAGTTCGTTATAATAGGAGGTAACCATGGAGGATACGTCTATTAGCTTGATTAAAAAACTGGTATTCCCAAAACCTTTTAATCGTTTCTGCATAGACAAGAACAAAGTTTTATGAAATAACATAGTTTTAACTGTTTTAAGTACTACTTCAACTTAACTATTAAAGCAAATCACGTTGGTTTATTATTTTTTGTAAAACTAATTGTAATTCTTTTAAAGGTAGGTCATCGTCACTAAGATTATCTTCTTCATCAGTTTCAGGCAAAACATCTTGAACACTAGAACTGGGGTTTAAATTCAAATATTCGGCATGGTACATTTCCGGAATTAGCTTCTTTTTAACAAGATTTTCTAGACCTTTGAACTTTTTTTCTGAAATAGGAAGTTTAGTTTTGTACAACTGAATTGGCCCTACTTCTTGTTTTGAGTGTCTTAGTTGCGATTTTTTAGGTAAAACTACCACTATCATTTTCGTTGTCAAAAAATGTGTAATTAAGTTTGATAGCATCACTTTCTTTGCAAAATGTAGCTTTTCGAATTTTTTTTAAATTGCAGAGGTTTTCCAGAGGCAGTTGTTTTGATTAGATCTGGAAAAATATTCTTCTGTAGAGCTTTAAAATCCTTAAAGTCACTGAATGTCAGCTTTATTACTCGTAGGGATTTTTTATGTCGTGCATTACGAATGATAGTTGGCCATTCTGATGGAGCCCAAACAGTTGTTCTTTTTATTGCAGTGTCAATTGACGCATGCACAGAGTCAACCGGCATGTAGGTATGACCAGGCAACAGAAACGTAATCGAGGTTTGTTTGAGATTGATTGATACAGGTCTGATGAACCAGGCAAGGCAGCTTAAAACTTGTCTGTTTTTATTTTGCCCAGGGCATGAATCACAAAATAAGGCTAAATCTGTTACACCACCACGAGCATCCACGATTTCAAGGTATTTCATTACTATTGAGCAGATTTCATTTGCTCCTCGTTTGCCGTCTTCTTCGCCCCACAGGAAACAATAAACATTTTTTGTTCCCGATTCGTAGAAGGTTTCATTATAGAAAGAATATTTACGAGAATAGTATAAAAGCATACAATCTCCGTGGGGCGTATTTAAAACTTTTTCTAAATCAAAGCTGGCACAAACAAAACTTTTTTCAAGTTTGGCGAGGTTTTGTTCTTTTTGAAAAAGTTCATAAGAATTCTTTTTCTCAGTTAGATGTAAATTTTATATCTCACTATTTGCATCCGGTTTTTCTTGAATCTCATACAATACACATTTATCCTTTTTAGGCAAATGAAATCCAACATTATAATTTTTCTTAAAAAACAGTCGAAAATATTTCTCGGTTACATAACTTTGATTATTATCGGCACAGTATTTTTTATAGATTTTGTATAAATTGGCCACGTTTTTGAATTCCTGTGGCAAATAACGTTTGGTCGTTTTTCCGCGGCAGTAATGAGAAGGGATAGCAGGTAAATTGGACAAGAAATCCTTCAAATTATCAATAATGTGACCTGGGGTTTTATTTTTTGGTTCAAACCTTCCCCGGCCTTCCTCTTTTGGAGTGTTCATACCAGTTCTATTTTCGTCGACATAAAATCGCTTTTGAGATATACAGAGTGTAGCCAATAAAAACTGTTGACAAATTTGTCTTTGTTCACCATTTTGTGGTAAAAAATACGATTTTGACAATGAAGTTCAGAAGTCCCATAACGACGTTTTATTGAAACCTTTTTTACGCATGATAACAAAAAATGTTTTTGATGTTGCTCATCTGGAAGAGAGTAAAAATTTTGAAATAATGCCTTCCTTTCATCTTCGGTGAATACTGCAGCACACTTATGCTGACAGTTTTTATTTTGACAAGGATTCGTTTTAATTTCTTTCGCTGACACTTTTTTCTTATTTCTCTGTTGATACTGTTTCCCGCAAACCCGTAACTTTTTTTGTATTGATCTAAAACTGCCTACTGTTTTCCTTTTTAGGCCAGCTTCACCAACTATTTCTCCCTCGTTCAAAAAATTTGCATATTGCTTACGAGTTACATGGCGAATATTGACTAATCCTTCATCGTCCACCCTTTCATTCTGTTCTTCAACTCCAAGCTCCTCAACAGTTACAGTAGTTTTTAAGCTTTCACGGCCGTCGTTGATAATTGGATGAGTTTCCGGGCTGTATTGCCGTGGTCGATGGTGTTGAATACCAGACGTTTCGCTGTACGTAGCTGCCAGCATCTTCAGTGGTGTCTTGCAGAGTGCTCGATCGCGACTGATGCCGTTTGCGATCTCGTGATTCTTCTTACAGTGTCGATGTTCCCGCGCTTAGGACTCTCAGGTAGTGGAGCTCTGGACTGTGCATTGGCGGGTACCTGAGCGGCGCCGAGGGCGGGGTTTAAATCGGCGCGCTGGGTGGTGGCGGGAGTTTCTTTTACCTGTTTGTTTTTCATAATCGGTCGCCAAGCTCTACTTATTCGTAAACCATCGTCCTTGTTCAGGTTTCCAGGTTTCGTGGATGTTGATCTATTTCTAGTGCCTCTCTTCGCGCCAAATTGTAGAAACCTTTTTCCAGTGGCGGCCCGTGGGTTTTGGCAGCGGGTGGGCAAGGTGAAGAAGAGGTAAAGCCTAAATAACAGGTGACATCCCCCCGGAAATAGGGAAATAGGGATATGTCCAACGATATATAGGTATAGATGATACATTACCAAAGGCAACTTGTTTTGTTTCATGATATTGAAAAGATGTTATTGTTGGCACATTCAAGTTTTGCCAGTTTTTTTATACGACTTAGGTTTTCTTGTAAATATAAGTATACCTATCTCAAAGCATATATACGATATACAAGTCTATCAAAAAACGATTTATTATGCAATACAAAATAGGAAAGACTGAATTTAAGAAATGACAATGTAAACAAATTACCTCGTCTTCGTCCCCCCTGACCTGCTAATTATAGACGCAAAATAAAACCGATTTATTTGTATTGGAGTGAGTCACCTTTATATCGTTGGACATGTCACTCTACTCACAGAAAAACTTGCCGTTTTTCTGTGCTCTAGTTTATTTTTTTTTAAGTCAGACCTTCCTCCCCCTAGCGTTCATCAATGGACGAGCCCGGGCTAGCCCCGCCTGGCCTTCGCCGCGCCGCCCGCATCGCCGGTCCCGGCCGGAGACTGAAAAATAAGAATAAGAAATGCTATTTAATTCAGGGTGCTGCTCCGAAAATTTGAAAATTCTGTTTTGTAATGTACTCCTAAGTAATAAGATTTGAGATTTGAAGAAAAAAACAAAGGAACTTACGTTACTACTTTTACTTTCTGATTTGATTGATAAAATGATAAGTGATAAGGATAAATATAAAGTATAAGTTATAAGTATCGTAAATATATGTATTATACTTTACATACCTTACCAAAAAAAAATGAAGTTAATAACTAACTGTTAGGTACTAATAGTTACACACTCACATAAACATGGATTCATTTTTTCTGAATTTTCGCGACTTAATTTAACCTAATAAATTTAACAGACGCAGACGGCCTCGTTCGGTCGCTGTTTCCGGCCGCTCGCCGCTGGGTCGGCTCAGTCGGCTGGGCTCGCCCACCCTGATAGTTAAATGCCGAACATATGCGTAACCTACGTTTATGTCTTCACGCAGCTCGGGCGCGTTAGCTCTCGTCGCAGACGTATGGCTTGGCTAGATTCGACCGCTCGGGCCGCTACGGGCTTGCCCATCGGCATCTGCTGGGACGGCTGGAGAACCGGGCACGCGTAGTTTGGGAAATTCAATCGTGCCCTCCCATAGTAATTATTACCAAATTCAAATTTTGAATTTTGGTACCTATACGTTACAGTCGTGAAGTAAATTTATTACTATTGTTGAACACGATAAAAATTATCTTTTTTTTCTTTTCCGTTGTCCGGTTGGGTGGGCACTGCCCACCCTGCCCAATGCCACGAACCGCCACTGCCTTTTTCCCTAACAAGTACTTTGGTGTTCTTGAAATCGATTGTGTGTTTGTCTGTCCAGAAATGTTCGGCTAGTGCTGATTTCTCCGGTTGCCCTAGTCGTAAAGCCCGTTCGTGCTCCTTCTTTCTCGTGGCCACACTTCGTTGAGTCATTCCTATATGTACTTTATGCATAGAATCCGGTATATTCCTGGGGTCAGCAAGGGATCTAGTTTGTCTTTGATAGGTCGTAGTTCCTGGGAAATTTTCTTTGTTGGAAGATGGATCTGATATTTTTCTTTCGAAGGACTTTGGAGATTCGGTCGGGTACCCCTTTGATATATGGTAGGCACGCAATCGGTTCAGTTTCAGTTCCCTCTCGGATGGCTTCTGGTCTCTTGTTGTAAATCGTTCGTTTGATGTCTCTTGCGGAATAACCATTGGCCTGTAATGCTTTGGTGAGGTGTTGTAATTCTTCCGCTAAATGGTCTGCGTCGCAGATTGTTTTTGCTCGATTTACTAAGGTCTTGATTATTCCCCTTTTTTTGTGGCCGATGGTGGTTCGAAAGAATATTGAGATAACGGTCGGTATGTGTTGGTTTTCTATATATGGAGCGGCCTAGTTGTCCTCCAGTGGTCCTTATTACGCAGACGTCCAGGAATGATAGCTTCGCATCAATTTCTTTTTCCATAGTGAAGCGGATATTCGGGTGCTGGCTGTTGATGTGCTGAAGAAATTCTTCTAATTTTGAAGGACCATGTGGCCAGACAATGAAGGTGTCATCTACGTAGCGATACCGGTGAGATGGTTTGAGGACTGCAGCTTCTAACGTTTTTTGTTCGAAATGTTCCATGAAGAAATTGGCTATTGCAGGACTTAAGGGGCTACCCATGGCGACGCCGTCTTTTTGTTCATAAAAGTTCCCATTGTATAGAAAGTAGCACGATGTGAGGCAGTGTTGGAAAAGTCCTATTTCTTCGGAGCAGAAGTTATTCCTCAGAAGGTCCATCTTGTCGTTAATTGGTACATTGGTGAACAGGGATTCGACGTCGAAGCTTACAAGAATGTCCGATTCATTAATTCTTATCTGGTCTAGGATGTTTACAAAGTTGGCTGAATTCTTGATGTGGGGGCTACTTCCGATGTACTGTTGTAACATGGTGGTAAGATGTTTTACTAGGTCGTAGGTTGGCGATCCTATAGCGCTGACAATTGGCCTTAGAGGAACATCCTGCTTGTGAATTTTAGGAAGCCCATACAGTCTTGGTGGCCGGTTGTCCGAAGGCTGGAGTTTCTTGACCAGTTGTTCTTCCCATTTGGTTTTCTTTAAAAGTTGCGTTGTTTTTCTCTCAATTGAGTTGGTGGAGTCACGTTTGATGGGGTTGTATGTCTCGGGTGTTAAAAGCTCAGTTATTTTTGAATGATACACGTGAGTATCCATGACGACGATGGCGTTGCCTTTGTCTGCCGCGAGGATAATGATGTCAGTGTTGTTTCGGAGGTTCTTCAGGGATGCTCTTTCTGCTGCCGTTATGTTGTTTTTGGGGGGTTTGGCTTTTCTGAGGATACGGCATACATCCTGCCTGATTTCTTCGGAGTCGGCGGGTGACTTTAGACGGATTGAACTTTCCACGCTGGCGATGATCTGCTCGTTGGGAATTGACCGTGGTGTAATGGCGAAGTTCCCACCTTTGGCAAGCACGGACAGATCGCTTTCGGTGAGTTGCATTTGGCTAAGGTTTACGACCGTCCTGCCTGTATCAAGGGTTGGCGTTGCGGGTCTTTGCTGCCTGATATGGTTGTCGAATTTCTTCTTCTGTCTTTCGGTGCAGTTGTTAAATTCAATTTCTGCCGAATTTGCTGTCATGGCTTCAATTTTTGTCCATAACGCTGGTTGGATTATCTTTGGAAGGGTTAAGTGTAGGTCGAGTAGTTTCCGTGATGTCAACTCCAAATCTCTTCTTGTCTGGTGGATTTGTTCTCGTAGCAGGGCATGGCTGGCTGTCTTGTAGATTCTTGAAGCTGCTCTGGATGTGATGGTTTGTCGTAGTTGAAGGTACTTGGGCACAACATCATGGTCTCTACACCTGCATAGGAATGCCAGGTTCGAGAGAAGATGAGCCATTTTCTTGCGAAGGGTTTCAAAGCATCGAATTCGATGGTGCATTCCCTCCCCGTAAAGGTTTTGTCACAGTAGTTTTTAAGCTTTCACGGCCGTCGTTGATAATTGGATGAGTTTCCCGGCTGTATTGCCGTGGTCGATGGTGTTGAATACCAGACGTTTCGCTGGACGTAGCTGCCAGCATCTTCAGTGGTGTCTTGCAGAGTGCTCGATCGCGATTGATGCCGTTTGCGATCTCGTGATTCTTCTTATAGTGTTGATGTTTCCGCGCTTAGGACTCTCAGGTAGTGGAGCTCTGGACTGTGCATTGGCGGGTACCTGAGCGGCGCTGAGGGCGCAACAAAGAAAATTTCCCGGGAACTACGATCTATCAAAGACAAACTAGATCCCTTGCTGACCCCAGGAATATACCGGATTCCATGCATGGACTGTGACAAAGTATACAGGGACCGGCAGAAAGTTGCACAAAAAATTAATATTTTTAAAATTTGATTTCGATTAATTTAAATTTCTAGCTGCTAATCGAACAAAATTAAAGTTTAGTCGCAAATTCATGTGTTATCCGATGATAAGTTATGCTTGTGGTATTTTTTTTTGTAATACACAGGGTGGTCGAAAAAACTACAAAAAAATTAAATTTCTTTTCTTTTGACTAGGTGGCTGTGACTTTAAATCTGACATCCACGTTTGATTTCAAACAACTTTTGTAAGTAACTTTTTACCATATTTTAAAAAATAAGGGTACTTTACTCTTGAGTTATTTCGAGTTTTTTGAATCTACCTCGTATCCAAAAAGAGATATTTATATTTTGATATGTACGTTTTGAGTTTGAAATGATGCACCAACTTTTATCAAGAATAAAATTTTCTGAGAAATTAATAATAAAAGAGTTTTCCATTTGTGTCCAACTTTCTGCCGGTCACTGTATATAGGAATGATTCAACGAAGTGTGGCCACGAGAAAGAAGGAGCACGAACGGGCTTTACGACTAGGGCAACCGGAGAAATCAGCACTAGCCGAACATTTCTGGACAGACAAACACACAATCGATTTCAAGAACACCAAAGTACTTGTTAGGGAAAAAGGTTTCTACAATTTGGCGCGAAGAGAGGCACTAGAAATAGATCAACATCCACGAAACCTGAACAAGGACGATGGTTTACGAATAAGTAGAGCTTGGCGACCGATTATGAAAAACAAACAGGTAAAAGAAACTCCCGCCACCACCCAGCGCGCCGATTTAAACCCCGCCCTTGGCGCCGCTCAGATACCCGCCAATGCACAGTCCAGAGCTCCACTGGAACCTGAGAGTCCTAAGCGCGGGAACATCGACACTATAAGAAGAATCACGAGATCGCAAACGGTATCAGTCGCGATCGAGCACTCTGCAAGACACCACTGAAGATGCTGGCAGCTACGTCCAGCGAAACGTCTGGAATTCAACACCATCGACCACGGCAATACAGCCCGGAAACTCATCCAATCCTCAACAGTTATTTTCTTTTGCTCTTCACCTGCAAACTCATCAATTTCATTCTGCTCTCGATCTTCAATTTCCTCAACAACTTCATATTCTTCAATAGTAATACTATCACGCTGCTCTACAATTTCTGGATCATTTCCAATAGTAACATCTCCATAGATGTCTTTTTGCTGAAAGGTACTATTGACATCATTTTCTATCAGTATGAAATCATAGCCCTGCTTTGCACTACTTTGCATTATGCTCGTAGACGAAATAACATCTGTAAGTAAAAAATCATTGGAACTAAACAATAGCAAGAAGATAATAAGTAAAAATATTTATTGTAAATAAACCTACCGAAACAAAGTTCCGTATCGACATTTGTATTATCCGCGTCAGACTTAGTCATATTGTTTTCGCTTATTGCATTTTCTAAAACATCTGCCAGTTCATGATCAGGTGTAAGACAGTACACTGGATCGGTAACTTCGTTGCTTGTGATTGCTTGATTTTGTTCCAATACAAGATCTAATATTTTTCTGCTTCTGGATCGTGACATTGGCCTACAAAAAAAATATATAGTGTAACAAGGGAACATAGGTATATGTTAATAATAATTATTATTATCATAGTTAATTCTTAAAAAAAAAGACTAGTTCCCCAATTCCAATAGTTTTCTGTATCTTCAAAGTAAACAAAGAAAATAAAAACAAACAGTTTTCCTATTCTATACCTACATAGAAAAGCTACCTACACTAATTATTTCTTCTATTATAAAAAAAAATCCAGGTTTGTAGGGAATTAATTCCAACTAAAAATAAAGGGAACAAAAACGTTTTGTTGGAGGGCAAATTACTGAAATTCCTCGACAAATTACGAAGAAATGTCACACGTAATTTAACTTAACCTAGAAAAGCGATTTGAATTAAAATGCCATAAAAGTTACCTAGAGATACTCGTAGATTTATTATTTATTATAATGCTTATAATTATAATTGGCACTTACCTTATTATACACTGGCGAGCAAAAAATTTAGGTCATCTTGAAATTGTGATATATTTTTTTAATTTTCGGTTTCATTCTTATATTTGCATAATGTAAATTATCCTAGTGTATTTTATAAGCTAAATTTAGTATGCAATATTGAATTGAAGCGCTTTATTTTAGTTTTCATGATTTATTCTAAAAAAGTAACAAAATTTGCCTTGAAGTGAATGTTATTTGAAGTAAAGAAATAAGTGAAACTTAACATTATTGGAAAAAAATTATTATTAGTAACGTGTATTCCCCCCTCTTGCGTTAATGACTGCTTGAAGTCGGCGAGGCATACTTTCAATTAAATTAAGGATTGCATTCTGGTCGATGTTATTCCACTCCTGCAATAGCAACTCTCTCAGCTCCTGGGCAGTCCTTGGAGCTGGTGTATGGCTTCGGATACGTCGTCCTAACTTATCCCAGACGTGTTCGATGGGATTCATGTCTGGACTGAGTGCTGGCCAATCAAACCGCCTGATTCCTATCTCATCTAAATACTCTCTGACAACATTGGCTGCGTGGGGTCTAGCATTATCTTGCATAAAAATGCCATGATCATCCATAGTGATCATGAAAGGCATAACATGATCTTCCAGAATTTCCGTGATATACCTGTGTGCTGTCAGGGACCCATTCTGTACAAAAACTAACTCCGTGCGTGCTTGTGAAGTGACTCCTGCCCAAACCATAACTGACCCACCACCAAATGGAAGTCGCTCGTCAATACAAACTGGGGCATATCTTTCTCCGGGTCTTCTCCATACTCGCCGACGTCCGTCTGACCCAGTGAGGCAAAAACGGGACTCATCTGAAAACAGTACCTTGCTCCAGTCATTATTGTTCCATGCCAAGTGATTTCTGGCAAAAGCTAATCTTGCAACTCGATGTCGACGTTGCAACGGTGGTCCTGTAGCCATCCTTCTACAAGATAATCCGGCGGCACGAAGTCTTCTTCTGACGGTCCATTCGCTAACATTAACATTTCTCACCTCGTGAAGGTGATTTCGCAACGAAACCGCAGAAGCTGTTCTATTCCGTAAACTTGTGAACACCAAAAAACGGTCATCTCTTGGAGTGGTGACTTTTTTTCTCCCGGATCCTGGCTTTCTGGTTATCAGGCCAGTCTCCTGATAGCGCCGATACACATTTTGAACAGCACAAAGGCTCTTACCAACAATTCTTGCAGTTTCACGTTGTCCTCGGCCATCTTGTATCATTGCTACAATTCTTGCCACAGTAACAGGATCTAGAGGCATTATGACTTGTTAAAATGAATTTCACAAACAATACACCGAACGACTGATAGGTTGTACAGATGGAATTTAACACTAAACTGAAAATTACTCAACAAAGTATGAATTTTTAATTAAGCCAAATACGCGTTATTTCATAGAAGACGTAAACACGGTAGCAATAAGTGACAGATATCAAATATGACAGATAGCATGTCTCGGCAAACAAATGATTAACCGCCTACTAGACCAAAGATAACCTAAATATTTTTTTTCTAAAATTATTTGCAATTTCCTAAGTGACCTAAATTTTTTGCTCGCCAGTGTATTTTAACGAAATCTGCTAACACACTACAATTTTGGTTAAAGATTATTAAAAAAACACAAGAAAAAACCTGTAGGACGTTATATTATTTATGTGGGTTACAACACATGGCATATGACAGTAAGCGCACTCTGGTTTCGTTAATTTAAACTTAGTGTGGCTTACGCCATTTGGCTTCGCCTACTGTCAGCAAAGCAAGTAAAAATATATGGATTACTTCTGATGCAGTGGCGTAGCTAGGTGGGGGCGAGGGGGGCCGACCGCCCCCCCGCCCTCTTAGCCTAAGCGCCCCCCGCTGCGCCGATCTGGCCCACTGCCCGCTGCCCCGCAGTCCCCGCGAGAATGTTTTTTTATAACGCACTTTTAAAACTAACTAAAAAGTATAAAATATTAGAAAATCGGACTAACAAGTTGTGTATTGAGAAAAACAACTGAATGTCGCGTTTCAGAGATATAGACCAAACTTATATTTTTTTATATGGAACACCCTCTATATTTCTCAATTTGAGATTTGACAGTTTTCATTACTTGTTGTATCCACACTACAGTACCATAATGTATTGAGAATTCAACAAAGCTAATACTGCTGTGGAAATTTTCCAGAAGTTATATTTTATTTGTGCTGTCATTTTAGTGTTATTTAAAGGCATATTTATCGATGGAACGTATTACTTTATTATGGATTAAATTAAATTATAGAAGGTGTTCTGCAGGGTGTCCAACTTTAAAACTGTACAGGGTGGGTCAAATTGGACACTTTTAAAGGGAAACTCCTATTTTTGACGGAGATAGATGAAAACTGATGTCGGTTTCTGAGGCTCATTTTTTATGATAAACTTAATGGCGAAAACCGCAAATCGATATCTGTCACCGTTCTTGAGTTATAGGGCGTTTTTCGAAAATGTGCGTTTTCGAAAAGTGGCCGTAACTTTTTTCGGGCTGAAAATTTTGTATTTCTGTAAAAACATTCTTAAAGCACTTTTTTACGTAGAATCCGCATTGGATTCTACGTGGTACTACATTTTTTTTCTAGTTAATGGTTTAAGAGTTACGGATAAAAAATATTATTTTTTAAATGGAACACCCTGTATATTTTTGCATTTTTTAATAGAGCAAAAAATTACTATTCCAAAAATATATAACACTTAATGATTTACTTAAGTAGTTATTAATTACTAATAGCTTTATGATTTCATGTGTATAATTGGAAGCACGCCCTTTCAACAAGTCGGCTTTGGACGGTAAGACAATGAAACAATCGTGGAAAAATGTTTACTGTTACCTACCTGTAAAATACATACCTACAATGAAATTTGAAAGTTATGAAAAATGGGATATGATAGTCTGTTTTATACAATCCGGGAAAAATGCCTATCTCTGTTTAACTCATACGTACCACCTACCTTTTCGGCGTACTATTAATCAAATCTATTAACTATTACTCTAACACTATTAATCAAATTGTGTCGCAATCGTGCAAAAATGTGCTTGAAAAGATGTCTTCTCTCTGGATACCACTCGTAGTATAAATTGCTTGTTGCATGTGATTTTCCCCGGATTGTATAAAACAGACTATCTTATCCCATTTTTCATAACTTTAAAATTTCATTGTCGGTATGTTATAAAGTTTTTTCCACGGTTGTTTCATTGTCTCACCGTCCAAAGCCTACTTGTTAAAAGGGCGTGCTTCCAATTATACACATGAAATCATAAAAGCTATTAGTAATTGATAACTACTTAAGTAAATCATTAAGTGTTATATATTTTTGGAATAGTAATTTTTTGCTCTATTAAAAAATGCAAAAATATACAGGGTGTTCCATTTAAAAAATAATATTTTTTATCCGTAACTCTTAAACCATTGACTAGAAAAAAATGTAGTAGCAGCATTGGATTCTACGTAAAAAAGTGCTTTAAGAATGTTTTTACAGAAACACAAAATTTTCAACCCGAAAAAAGTTACGGCCACTTTTTGAAAACGCACATTTTCGAAAAACACCCTGTAACTCAAGAACGGTGACAGATATCGATTTGCGGTTTTCGCCATTAAGTTTATCATAAAAAATGAGCCTCAGACACCGATATCAGTTTTCGTCTATCTCCGTCAAAAATAGGAGTTTCCCTTTAAAAGTGTCCAATTTGGCCCACCCTGTACAAATCTTCATTTTTGGAGATAATCGTCTAAACTTTTTTTGTTTGGAAGGCCTTCAAAAACCGCTTCTTTTGACTTCTGCCATTTTCAAAATGCAAGTCCAGGACTGGCTGCGATTTTTTTATACTTACCTCCGATTTTCTCGAAAAAAATTAGCGATTTTTTTTTATTTAAAATCTGACTCCACAGCGTTAATCAGAACACCCCAAAACCCTTGAATACCAAATTTGAATATAAAATATACAGGGAGTTCCATTCTGCAGGGTGTGAAAGTTGAGCGAAATGGTAATTTTAAAGGCATTTGCCATCTGCCAAATCAAGTGTGCCATGGAATCCCCTCAAAACAGTTGAATGGTCAATAGGACCACTCAAGGTGTTGGCGTGCAAAGGTCCAACAGAAAATATATAGAGTGTTTTTATCTGTACCATCTCAAATTACTAAATTTTTTGAACTTTATACGGGTCAAAAATCGTGTAAAACAAAACCGCTCCACTCGCTATAAACCAACTAAATCTAATAAATACAGAAGCCTGCCAGTCAGTAAGTCCATATCAGTTAAGGTGGCTGGTGGTGCCACAACAGGAAACGCACAGAAAATGTATCATCTTAGACAGTGACTTGGTTGAGAAAGGTCCAATTAATTTAAATTGTTTTTATTTGTTGGTTGGCATTTGGTAAAGAAATAAATTACTTTTTTGTTTATTAATATTTTTTCTATGATTCCAGAGCACTCCTGACCAGTATAAAGTTTAATAAAAATGCAGAATTTTGAGAATGCTCAGAGAAAAATACCCTGTATATTTTTGTAGTAAATCTTTTCACACCAACATTTTGAGTGGTCCTGTTGACTATTCAACTGTTTTGAAGGGATTCCATGGCATATTTGACTCGCCAGATGTCTTTAAAATTCCTATTTTGCTCAACTTTGACACCCTACAGAATGGAACTCCCTGTATGTTTTTTGTTCAAATTTGGTATATGGTGGTTTTGGGGTGTTCTGAATAACGCTGTGGGGTCAGATTTTAAATAAAACAATCGCTAAATGGTTTCCGTGAAAATCTCTGCGGTATAAAAAAATGGTAGGAAGGTCAAAAGGAGCGGTTTTTGAATGCCTTTGAAAAAAAATTAGGCAATTATCTTCAAAAATGAAGATTTTACGGATTTGTACAGTTTTAAAGTTGCACACCAATATCTTCAAATTCGTGCACAATATTTTTCCCGCAAAATAACTTAAGACACTTTGCTTTCTTACTAAACCATAAAAATAAAAATAAATTTCAACCCAAAACGGGAAAAATAAGATTTTTTAAAATAGTTGTTGTGTAACAACACAATATTGGTGCAGACTGCAGAATCTTTAATTTTAAGCCAAGTTCATGCCCTGGGCCAGTGTTGTAATATTTTTACACAAAACACATCTATATTTTGAAATTGACTGAAGCAAAATGATAAGGTAAAGTTTTGTATTGAATTTTATGGTTTCAGTTTCAATTCCTGGAA
This sequence comes from Pseudeuparius sepicola, assembly GCA_963920635.1. NCBI lineage: Eukaryota > Metazoa > Arthropoda > Insecta > Coleoptera > Anthribidae > Pseudeuparius > Pseudeuparius sepicola. The sequence goes on along the minus strand of OY987298.1, from coordinate 87,052,150 downwards.
AGAAAAAAACGAATATCCTTCTAAAAATTGACATAGGCGCACAACAATATAACAAGAATACATTTTCTTAATAACCTTTTCCGATTTCCAAGGTAAAACCCCATTTTTTTCTAATGTTTACTTTAAATGTCACATTTGACAGGCATGGGCAGTAACGTCGCGACTCTTCAGGCGCAATAGTGTACCCAAAACATGCACCAACGTTGCCCGAAATCAGATTTTCAAAAAATCCAATAAAAAAATCTAATAATAAAATTTGTATTTTCCGTGGATTTTGTTAATTTTTATTTACCTATTTCAATCCGACCAAACACAGTAGACGGCAATATTTCACAATTAATTGTCAAATGCAGTTTCCTTTATTTTTTTTTAAGTTTTTGGTAGATTGAATTTGATTGTGGGTTACATCCTTTGGACTGGTGATGTATTTCAACTTTAGGCACCTATTAATACGCTTAACTCCATTTCGATCATTTTGAGGGTTACACCCTTTGGCTGATGAGGTGTCTTATTATCATTCATATAATAATAAAAATAGAAATATCCTACCACTTCTGATGTGTATTAAATTTATTTTCGTAGTGATGACTCGAATAAAGGCTTGTAGAAAAATGTATTAAACATTCAACTCTAATATTGTGCGTCATAAATTTTATTTTGACTGTTTATGTTGAGAAATATTACGCGTGAGTGAGAAAAGTGCCAACGCTTAAACGCTTACGTCTTGCTTTTTCTACTGATCTATTATATTTATTAAATATCTAAAAAACAACGCAAACAAATTGTTATACATATAAAACAGTTAATATTACACATAATACTACAAAGAAGTAGCAGGCATTAACAATATTGAAAGTATTATCTTACTTTATTTGAGGAACCTTCTGAAGCATTTCTTTCTTCATTTGAAGTTCCTTCGGTGTTTCTCTTCAACCATTTATCCATATCATCTGAGCCGCGAAGATTTACATCGGTAGTCATTGACGTCGTAACTCCGCTAGTCCCTGTCGTCAACTGCCGGAGCCGGACTGAGTTGTTTGACAGACCCCCCCACCTCCGCATCCCACCCACTTCGCGTTCGCGCTACCGTTTCGTACCGAAAACAAAAAAGAGCTACCGCGTGGAAGAGAGTATAAATAACGTAATGGAACGGCGATCGAAACATGATACAAAAATATGGGGTCAATAGTTGGTAATTACTTTGTGCAGTCTGTTCCACATATTTTTTTTACATATAAATATTATTAATAGGTCTGCCTTGCCGCGATCGACTTGACTAATAGCTGCGATTGACCGGTCGATCGCGATCGACCGGTTGGCGACTCCTGATAAAGGGTCTACCAATAGGAGTGATAGAAGCTTCAAAGGTCATATGTGCATGGTGTCAAATCTTTCAACGTGAATCAAACGTCATTTGTGCTTAGTATACTCCAACATTTCACCATGAATCATTTAACTACAGATAGCAGCGTTTAGTTATTGTACAAAGGTACTACGAAAATGCGCGATTGGTTAGAGCTTATTATTGTACACTTCAATAAGATTTTGCGAATGCTAATGTATTCGTTCTGCGCCATTCTCAGCAATTGGGCCTTTCGCCGATGTAAAGGTGGCGCATTGAAGAAAGATTTGGGCCTACATCCATATAAGATGGTCTAACCTAAGAACCCAAGCCTGCCGACCATGGTTTGCGTAGAACGTTTTTAGGAGCGAATAATTTCGTGACATGGTCCTATCAATTGGCCACCACGGTCGTGAGATCTTATGCCCCTGGACTTTTTTTCTCTGGGGATATGTAAAATCATTGGTGTACACTAACAATCCTCAAACCAGCGACCACTTAAAAGTCAACATCAGCCAAGTTATTCGCGAAATTCAGCCCAACTTGTTGAAAAAGTTGTTGAAAATTGGGTTCGTGGTTTACAAGTCTGCCGTCGCAGCCGAGGTGACCATCTCGATGACGTCTTATTCGAAACATAATGTGATGTAATGTACTACAAAATTAAAAATACATCATAGAAACATCAATTTTTTTGAATTTTATAGCAATTTGTAGACCCTTTATTTTAAATTTTAAAAAATGTGCTAGTCAGATAAAATATAAACACATCGGACAGTAAAAGTTTGTTGCTCTAAGAAACTCATTTTTGCCTTCAGGGTACACTTGACAACCTCAATAATAATCTTATATTTAGAACGAATTATTTCAAAAAATATATTGACCGACACTTCTGTTTTAATTTGAAATCTCCACCAAATTTATTATGTGAACAACAATAATTCTAAGGAGAAAACTTGTTTTGAGTTTTGCTATAGGTTGCTTCTTTGGTATATCAAATGTTGCTTTTGGTTCATAATAATGACTAATAAAAATAAAATATCTCTAAAATACATAATATGGAGGCACACTGTATATAGTGAATTTTGTTTTGAGTTTTGCTATAGGTTGCTTCTTTGCTGATAAAGGGTTGTTTTCCCTACGTAAATTTCCCATTTTTTAATTCTTTGGTATATTAAATGTTGCTTTTCACTATTATTTTCAACATACAAAACTTGAAGCCTTATTTTTTCGTAATAATGACTAATAAAAATAAAATGTCTCTAAAATACATAATATGGAGGCACACTGTATATGGTGAATTTTTGGACACTATTTGACATTGAAAATTTCTTTAAAAAAAATAGCCCTTAAAAGTAAGGGAAAGCAAAGTACTCTATTCATATTAATGAAATCTAATTAATTTTGCAGGTGATGGAGACCGTTTGTTAAGCGACACTTGCCACAACTGTCAACGGCCTGGGCATATTTCAAGAAATTGTCCAGAAAATTCGAAAATTTGCTATTTATGTCACAAACCAGGTCACTTGAAGAGGGATTGTCAAGAAAATGTGGAATATTCAAATTAGATTTATAGAGCAGTAGTCTAAAAATTGATCTTTTCTTTTGGAAGACCATTGTTGACTTGGAATATTCTATTTTGGCATGAAAAATTACATTAAATTATTATATATCATAATATATTGTGTTTTTAATTTACGTGTCGAATCTATTAACTGTTTTCACTAGATACATCCTTTATTCTCTTCACATTTGGTATTACAAAAATAATGTCCAATTATTTCAAAAAATATATTGACCAACACTTCTGTTTTAATTTGAAATAATGTCATTTATTTTCGTAATATGCCCTGTCAACTGTACTACCAAAAGCAGTCTCATTTGTATGTGCCAAACTTCCGTTTGCTTCTACATTAAAGAATTTTTACGGTTCCTGACCTTAAGGAAGCGGCTGAAGAAGTATCAACAAATTTATTATAAATAAAAGAATGATAAGATCAAGATCTAATTCCCACAGCTATTTTTTTTTAAATTTTATAAAATAGGCGACTAGTTACTAGACTACAAAATAAGAATTGATAATACATTACAGAGGCACTAAAACTTAAGTAGCCATAATGGCTTTGTATGTAAGAACTACATGTCATAGAAATAAAAATGCAAAAGCTTTTATACAAAACAATATTCAAATTATTTGTAGACTTATTTCTCTTCAAATCAATACTCAATATTTTTCACAAATAGCTTAAGACACTTATTTACTGCTTGTTCTTTTACTAAATCATAACAATTGCATCATAGTTTTTCTAAATTACACTAATAATTTTTGTTGGGTCGGGGTCTCTCAAACCATTTCTATTTTAAGACTATAATGCGCCAATTATTTTCGCAACAAAAATGTGTGAAAAATAATTTGTCTTGTTCCAAGGAGTAACCCGCAAAGGCATTTTGGTGTACAAGTACATATTGAAGCCATTTTTGGAAATTTGGAGGCACTTTTTGAATGTTTTCTCTATGCTCAAGCGTATGGCTGAAAAGTGATGTTTTATATAACATGAAAATAGTGAAGTGTAAACCGCAGCTATATTTAGTTGTTTATAGTTTTTAGTACGTTTTTTTTTACAAAAATGAATTATGATTCAAAAAGTATTCCCCTCCAAACAAAAATGTGAGCAATGTTGCATAAACCACACATGTACCTACTGAATTAGAAAGGGTGTGCACTTTTATCTGGGACATACAAAAATAGGGAAATGGCTCTAGAGGGGCTCGTAGGGTGCAAGCGATTTTTCAAAAACAGCACGAGCTGAATTAGCAAGGATCCATTCTTTTGGGCACAACAATATAATCTGATTTCAATTTTTTTATTCCAGTATTGCCAATCGAAAAGACTTTCCAATGATGTATCACACGTCTCAAAAAAATAGAGGGTGTGGCTCTGGAGGGTAAGGGGTAGGCTCTATAAAATGAAATTATGATTCAAAAAGTGTTCCCCTCGAAATAAAATTTGACAGGTTCGGGTGATTTGTCAAAAACAGCGTGCATTGAATTAAAAAGGGTGGACACAGAAAATAGCGTATAATATAAGAGTGTCATTAGTGGTTACTCGGAGGATAGCTCTTTTATTAAGAGCGGTATTAAAATGAAATTTGGTACATTGGTGGGGGTCGATGGGAGGCACATTTTAAAATTATTTTCACTTTATAAAATCGACTGTATAACATAAACTTATGTTTTTTTAAATGGAATGCCTATGTTTTTATTACATATTTGGATAGCGCTATGAAAATGCAGCAAAATGATATATGGATTGCAGGGGTTTTAATTAGCAGATTTCCCTGTAGAGGCTCTTAAAGCCGAAAATAGGGTCATATCTAAGCGTATGTGAACACCCAGTATAAGAAGCTGGTGACGATTTTTCTTCGCAGATAGTCACTAACGGTCTTGAAGTTTATAAAATGCTTTTTTCATTGCCATCCCATTAATACAGGGTGTTGGATTTTGCTAAATCAATATTTTCTCAAAAATTTTAAATGGAATGCCCTATTTCTGTGAATGGATATCAAAAGTAGACAAAATTACCTTTTCAATGATACCACATGATGTGGGGTTATTCTTGATAGTTTACGAGTAATGGTACTTTCAAAATTTAATTTTCAATTTTTTCACTTTTCGATTCCATATGGGTTTATAATTTCTCTATCTTTCAAAATGCTGTTTTAGTTTAATTACTACAAGTAATGTTGAAACTATCAATAGGTAGATACCTATCAACAAGAATTTAATAACACAAACGAGCAAGAAATGAACTGTTTATTAAATTATTAAATAAATTATTTTTCTAAACATGTTCAATATGTCCCCCATTATTATCAAAACAAAGCTCAATTTTTTTTTTACTTTTCCAATGCATAGGTATGATTGTTGTAAAAACGCTGAGGTATTAGAAATCCATGCAGTTTGGATTTTTAAAATTCTCGAACAGTCCTTTTCCAACTTTTTGCAGAAAATCTGATACTTATCTCAGGAGACCATGGAAAAAAATGACATTAAAAAGTAAACAGGGACTCTTTAAAGTAAGGGGACCCAGTATTATACTTTCCAAAGTGAGAAAGTGAGGCCTATTCTTTCCTCATTCTAATGGTATCAGTGATGCCAAGTATGCCATTCTATTGGAGAATCTATGAATAAAACAGGTACTTTGATTGTTAGTAAAAATTAACAATGGTTTCGATGATTTCTAAAAATTAGACTTGACAATGTTGTGTCTACAAGTACAGAATATGGCAACTGTCAAATGAAACAAATTTATTGTATAGTTGATATTCTTTAATTGTCACATCTGAGTATCTGGAAGTTACAAAACTTAAAAATTGTAAATTATGCTGGGAAATTTTTTGCCTCCTTTAGAATCTATATCACTATCGTATCACATAAAACCTGATGGCAGTTGTACACTGACATATAACATAACCTTGTACCAGCCCCCTTGTGGTCTCCTTGGAGTCTACAGAAAACAAACTTCCCCTCACTTTTCCTATGTGATAGACTGAAATGCTGGGTCCCCTTATTTTAAAGAGTCCCTGAATAAGTAAACAATATTTTCATTATGTGTCAATAGTTTCATTTACCGCTTTTCTGATCTGTGGTTTCATTGAAGCTGAGTGTAGACATTAAAAATAATGAATTATTCTCAAGATGAACTGATTGACATGATATTTGTGCTTGGTGAGAGTTATAGAAATTGCCTCTTGGCGAGTAGAATGTATGCTGCAAAATATCCTGAAAGGCGACATCCACAACAAAAGTGTTTCAAGATATTATGAGAAAGATTTCTAGTCACTGGTAGTGTATCTAAAGAAAAAAAGGCACGGAAAAAACTGTACTTACCAAAGAAAATCAATTAAATGTTCTTCTTTTTGTTACCGAGGATCCGGAAACAAGTATTAGGAAAATTAGTAAAAATTCTGATATACCTGAAAAATGTGTACAACGTATTTTAAAAAAATCACAAATTAAAGTTCAACTAGATCAGAAATTAAATATTGCGGATTTCGAAAAAAGATAGAGTTTTGTACGTGGGTGCTAGAAAAAATTCGTCAAGACCAACATTTCTTTAAAGATAAAAGACCTTTAATGGTCCACTATAATTATAACACACAACCTTTATTGGTACTCCTATGGTGGACCATAAGTAAATTTGCACTGGCCATCCATGCTGGAAAAGTGACTGATGGAACGCAGCCGGCCACCGGGACATTACGGACCCGGGCCAATGATGTTTTCCATCATCGTTCCAATGATGCAGTGATGGTTACCCAATACATTTTTACAAATGGCCCATTTATCAGTGTTTGTTGGGAAAGTAAACAATATTTTCATTATGTGTCAATAGTTTCATTTACTGCTTTTCTGATCTGTGGTTTCATTGAAGCTGAGTGTAGACATTAAAAATAATTAATTATTCTCAAGATGAACTGATTGACATGATATGTGTGCTTGGTGAGAGTTATAGAAATTGCCTCTTAGCGAGTAGAATGTATGCTGCAAAATATCCTGAAAGGCGACATCCACAACAAAAGTGTTTCAAGATATTATAGAAAGATTTCTAGTCACCGGTAGTGTATCTAAAGAAAAAAAGGCACTAAAAAAACTGTACTTACCGAAGAAAATCAATTAAATGTTCTTCTTTTTGTTACCGCGGATCCGGAAACAAGTATTAGGAAAATTAGTAAAAATTCTGATATACCTGAAAAATGTGTACAACGTATTTTAAAAAATCACAAATTAAAGTTCAACTACATCAGAAAATAAATATTGCGGATTTCGAAAAAAGATTAGAGTTTTGTACGTGGGTGCTAGAAAAAATTCGTCAAGACCAACATTTCTTTAAAGATATATTATTCAGCAATAAATCGACTTTTCATAAAAATGGTTTTGTAAGTAGACATAATTTTCATTATTACTCTACCGAAAACGAACATAAATTTAGGACAACAGATAGGCAGCACAGGTGGACTTTGAATCTACCTATCTTGAAGACGTTCCTCTTAATACTCTTGCAAAAATTTGGCTACAACATGATGGTGGTCCCTCTCATTACTCGAGACCTGTTAGACGATTTTTAAATATGGTTTTTCCAGTCGCTTGGCCTCCTAGATCACCTGATCCCAACAAACACTGATAAATGGGCCATTTGTAAAAATGTATTGGGTAACCATCACTGCATCATTGGAACGATGATGGAAACCATCATGTCCCGGTGGCCGGCTGCGTTCCAATAGTCACTTTTCCATCATGGATGGCCAGTGCAAATTTACTTATGGTCCACCACAGGAGTACCACTAGAGGTTGTGTGTTATAATTATAGTGGACCATTAAAGGTCTTTTGTACTTCAAACATTGCTGGTCATTTAATTTGTACACATCAAATGGTATATTTTCGGGTTTCTTACTTACCTATACGGTGATTTTTAAATCAAAGGCAAATAATAATAAACAATTAATATATTGAAAACAAGAACAAAAATGCAGAGTTCGAAAAAAACTTAAAATAAATCACTATAAAAATTAAAGACAAGAACAAAAATTCAAAATTGTAATAAAACACCAGATGTTTACCTGAAAAGAGAAAGAACATAAATTATTATTGAAATTATCAAATACCTACATTAATTTTTTATTTTAACTAGAATTTTTTCCGGGGGTGAGATATCTATATTATCATTATTTATTAGATATTAACTATTACTTAACTTTGGGATCAGTGTGAGACTCATAACTTCGATTTAACCTGCAGGTATCAGGTATGCATAGCCCCCAGTGATAGCCCCCAGGTTCATATATTAAATTTCCTTATCTTTCACCTATTTACCATAACACAATGCACTAATCCATAATCCACATCTATAAGTCGCTTCCTCACAACATGCAGATATAGTACGGCTTATATTTTAACCACATTTTGATGCACTGTGGACCGAACGAACTCGGCGTGCACGCACACACGGCAACACACGACCACAATATGGCGCCAGCGACGCCGGCCTCACGGCAGTAAAAATGATGAACGGTGACACAGCGCAAGCGCGGTAAACTCATCAGGTTTTGCCATTCATGGTAATTTAAATAAAAAGTACAGCTAATAATGTGGACTTTTGCCTATAGTGGACCGCAATAAGTGGCACATCATTCATATATTTGCACATCCCTTGCTGATGGTTGCATGGCAAAGAAACATTATTAGCCCATTGGTGTTTTCTTCTCATATTTACATCGGTAGTATTCCAACACTTTAGCTGAAATGGGCCATTGAAGGCTAACCAATCCCATCACAAATCCATCAATTACAGCAATGGCCCATTAAAATGCCAGAAGTTGAATGTTTGTTGGGATCTTACTGCACCAGATTTTTATCTGTGGGGGCATATAAAGGATATTGTGTATCGTACACCTCCTACTACATGTCAATATATGATGATGAGAATAACGGATACATTCGCTAGCATAACTCCAGATGCATTACAAAATGTTGAGCTTAATTTTAAGAAAAGGGTACAGCTTTGTTTTGATAAGAATGGGGGACATTCGAATATGTTTTATAGAAAAATAACTTATTTAATAATTTAATAATATTTCTTGCTCATTTGTGTTATTAAATTCTTGTTGATAGGTATCTACTTATTGATAGTTTCAACATTACTTGTAGCAATTAAACTAAAACCAAAGATCATGATATTCGAGAAGATATCCCACTAAATGGGGGGTAAACGACTAAAATTGGTTTCCCTGGAGCTCACTAGCGCCTCTACATACCGGAGAATGTACTATTTTACCAGTTTCCAGAGAGATTTTCATCAGCACTCTCTAAGCGCCGACTGATAAACTAAAGTAGCATCGGTCATGAAAGCCGTAATAATTTACAGGTTCCTAACCACCGAACTGTATTCAAACCTGACCCACGTTTTATGCCCCCCACCTACCGTTTCCCCTTTGTTGACGGCTTTTTCAGTGTCTGGTTATGTCATCTGTGGTATCTGCAAACAGCAGCTGCCTCGTTTGCTTTCGATTATCGGGGTCAGGCACATATTTACGGATTGCTCTTTGTTACGTATTTTTGTTGTTATTGTGTTTGTTAAACGTTGTTACACTGTTGGATCTGTTTATTGTTGTTGTTGTGTTGATTTGGTTTCCGAAATCGGAATAATGTCCTTCGCGACCACCACTTGTGTTTATAGTGGAGTTTAAAAATGATCCTATCGTGTCATTCCGTTTGCACTTTATTGCTAAAATATAAAACCTATCTTACATATAATTCCTTCAAATCGCCTGGTCGTCAAAAAATCGTGGTGTGCAGGGGGTAGTAAGGGGTGTTTTTTAAAAAAATATTTTTTTTTTGCTTAATTTACATCTACGCAACATGTCTAATCATTTGCAAAAGTTTTGTTTCAAAAGTCCAAGAAGAAGTAGGTATTTTATTTTTAATTTTAAATTATGTGTGCAACACGGCCTTATATTAGAATGCCCATTCTAATGAAAAAAAAAACACTTACTATAAACGCTGTAGACCAAAGATCAAGGATTAAAATGCTCCTTTGTGATCAAAAATCCGATGAGTATTTCCGTCAAAAAAACTGTAAAATCTAAAAGCATGTCATGACGACCGCGCTCTGACGCCGAGATGCAAGATGTGCGGATGGTTGAAATTCGCTGGGCACGCGGCTGTATCTGCATGGTAAAGGCGTCCGTATGTATTTTCGTGCCTAGATGGTCGCTTTTCTTTTAAAACAGCGGAAGGTACAGCGTGTCCCAAATAGTTTGTCCTACCCCCCGGATCTCAGGAACCGTAAGAGATACGAACTTGAATACAAAAGTTGTAAGGTTGGCAGTGGACGTAACCTCTCTTTTATTTTCACATATACCTAGTGATTCGTATTTGCAGGACAAAAATAAAATATTTAGATTTTGACAATTGCATTAATCCTTTGGAATATTTGCATTCTCCATAAAATTTTCTACAGAACCGTTTTTTTGTTTTGTATTTTGGATGCAGCGTTGCCAAGATATCACATTTTTCTTGGAATTTAGGGACTTTGTGGAGGTTATGGGAACTGAATGCTGTATCTTTATTTTAATAGATATCAAAGATATCTTTTAGCCGAAGTATGATAGCACAACCGTGTGTGGTGTAGTATGTCGAAATTGGTTTTTGCATATAGAGTGTGTTCATAACAGGCTCTCAAAATCGGATAATTTCAAACAGCAATAACTTATTTTTTCAAATGGAATGACCCATATTTCTATAGTTTGTTGGATGCCGGCGTCCAAGCCCCACATTTTGTGTAAATAACATTCTATACCAAAAACTACCCGTTTTCGAGATATTTAGTACCCAGATAGCATCGAAGTACTTTAAATGTTCTAAGTATATGCACTCAAGGTGCGGGTTAGAACGTTCTTTAAAGTATCTGCTATGAGTATGTATGTTATGAACCAAATCAGAACATTATTAAAACATGTGCTAAGTTCATGCCCGTCAGGAACATACTTGGTGGGTACATGAAATTCATATGTTTTTTGGAATATACTTAACTTGTACTTTTAATGACATGTTTTCCATGTACTCACTAGGTGCCCTGATGCATTTTAATTAGGTACGTTCCATGTATATTCACAGTATATACCTAGCTATTAAGGTGGTCTAGGTCTAGGAATACCTATTATGGTATATCCATATATCGAAATAACTATATTTTTTAATATCGATATTCGATATCAAAAATTTAATATCGCCCAACCCTGGAAATTTACCTATTTTGGTATATTAAAATATTTTTTATGTCCTAAACAAGCGAACTTGTAAGTAAAAAATTTAGTGAAATGTAGTAATTAAATAAGTTAAAAATTTAGAAATATATACAGAGACCCTCACGATAAAATCATATTTATTTTTGTGTTAGGCAGTTACCTATAAACCTATCTGGATATTTAAAAAATGCGAATTTCCCGCGCTATGATGGTTATCTAATCAGATAGCAGCATAACAAGCCAGCTTGGGACGGAGGCCAATGAGCGGCGACGGCTTGGCGGAATCCAGCTACGTTGCCAGGTGTTGGGCATAAATTTACTGCATTGTGGGTACACGATCCTTAAAAATTTGCAATTTTCACCCAACTCTATAATCATAAATAGGTTAAATATTTTCTTCAACTTTCTTGCATATTAAAGCTCTTTGAAGATTAATAATGAAAGTTTTCTGGTTTTTATTCTTATTCGTTACGTCTCTTAGTTCTTGACATCTTGCCGTTAGTGAGTGGCCTGGCAACGCTGCGTCGCGACAGGCGCGTGCGCGTTCGTGTTTCGTCTTCGTCAGTTCTGATCTGACGTTCCGACAGTTCCATCCGGCCGGCGTCCACCGACCACCATACACGATCCGTTTATTGTATCATACCGTCAATGCCGTCCACATAACACATAATGTTATGTGGTTCCGTCCACGAGCGTGCGACCAGCGACTCCAGAGGTGGGTAATCTGTGGACTCCAGCGAGTAGCGAGCCGAGCGGAGGGACGAGCGACCAATGCAACTGACGCCGACACCTCCATGTCCATATACAGGGTGGTTCACTTTTATGTGGTAGGACTTTAACATTAGATAGAAAAAGATAATCTAAAATGAAAATTTTATATCAACATATATCGGGGAAAGCTTAGTTTCCGAGATACAGGGCGTTGAAGTGTTGGAAAAAATATGAAGTATTTTTTACACTGTCCGAACCAGTGGAGATATTTAAACCAAATTTGATGTGTAGTACCACCTTTTTGACTACGATATTTAGTGATAATATGAAGGTCCTGAAATAACCAGTGGTGGAGTTATGGGTTTTCACTATCACTAAATTTAAAAAGTAATTAGTACGGACCTGTCTCACATCAACGTTTTTTCGTAAAGTTCTTTCAATTCTCTACAAAAAGTGTATCTTGACATTTTTTTGTATCTGCCACGGTTGTGTAGTAAATAAATTATTTCGTTTCCATCTCAGCCTTTTTTGCCTAAAAATGTGTTTTCTAAGATTATTGATAAATATCGCAAATAACAGAAATTAATTATGGAACACTTATCGGATTCAGCTATTTTATTTTTAATTTTATGGAAACAATTTTAAAAATAAACTGGCACTTGGTTTGAGGTACATTACTTTATTATCATTTTAACATTTTTATCAAATCTGTATTATTTCTTAATAATTTTTATAATTCTAAATTTGTACAACATTCAACAATTGTTCAAAATGTGATCCATTCTGTTGCACACATAATTCACTTCGACGCCTAACAGATTGAACAGCATCGATTAAATTGCCATTTCTCAATTCATCGCACGCATTTCTGATACGATCAATAAGTTGTTCCCTTGTTTCTACAGGAGTCGCATAGACTTGTTCTTTTAAAAATCCCCATACGAAGAAGTCCAGAGGTGTTATGTCCGGAGAACGTGGTGGCCAAGCGACCGGTCCCCCTCGTCCGATCCACCTATTTGGAAAGTTATTATTTAACCAGTTCCTCACATTTCGGTGAAAATGTGCAGGACAGCCGTCAAGTTGGAACCAAGCCAACAATCTTAAGTTTAGAGGAATGTCTTCCCACATATTATTATGCTCAGCTACTAAAAACTCCAAAAAATTGTCACCATTCACTCGCTGTGGCAAAAAAAGGGTCCAAACAGATGATGGTTGTACAGTCCAATCCAAACATTGACACTAAATTCGACCTGAAAATTTCTTGGCCAGATTGCATGTGGGTTTTCTTGTGCCCAAATATGCTGATTATGAAAGTTTACTACTCCACGACGAGTAAAACACGACTCGTCCGTCCATAAAATGTTATTTAAAAATTGTCTATTTCCTTCAATTGACTCCAAAATCCATCGGCAAAACACTAATCTTCTTTCTGCATCGCCGGGCCTTAAACCTTGTACGGGTTGTAGATGATACGCATGCCTGTGATCTCTTTTTAAAGCTCGCAAAATTGCAGACTTTGAAACACGTAGGGCCACTGACACTCTTCTGCTACTTGTTGTAGGATTCCTATCGAATTCACGAAGAATCTCATTGTTGCGTCTGACTTGTTGGATATTGTTTTCATTTCCTCGTTCGACGATTCTAGTTCTCAGACCGCGAGTTCTGAATTGCCGGTGCATGTTAACAAACACCGAGGGACGCGGATGGCGCCTATTTGGAAATCGCCTCCGGTATTCTCTGGCTGCTTCCGCAGAGTTCCCATTTGCAACTCCATAGCAGAAATGGATGTCAGCCTGCTCTTCATTTGTAAATTGGAACGGCATTTTAATTATTAACAAAGACAAACTGCGGCGCTGCTACGTTCATCTACTGGATGACAGATTATTGTATTATTAACTGTCAATAAGATTTTCTTTTCCATGGCACACTAATCTTCACCAGTACGGCGATGCAGAAAGGACATTAGTATTTTGCCGATGGATTTTGTAGTCAAAGGAAATAAGACAATTTTTAGATAACATTTTATGGGCGGAAGAATCATGTTTTACTCGTCGTGGTATAATTTAGAATTCTACAAATTTAGAATTATAAAAATTATTAAGAAATAATACAGATTTGATAAAAATGTTAAAATGATAATAAAGTAATGTACCTCAAACCAAGTGCCAGTTTATTTTTAAAATTGTTTCCATAAAATTAAAAATAAAATAGCTGAATCTGATAAGTGTTCCATAATTAATTTCTGTTATTTGCGATATTTATCAATAATCTTAGAAAACACATTTTTAGGCAAAAAAGGCTGAGATGGAAACGAAATAATTTATTTACTACACAACCGTGGCAGATACAAAAAAATGTCAAGATACACTTTTTGTAGAGAATTGAAAGAACTTTACGAAAAAACGTTGATGTGAGACAGGTCCGTACTAATTACTTTTTAAATTTAGTGATAGTGAAAACCCATAACTCCACCACTGGTTATTTCAGGACCTTCATATTATCACTAAATATCGTAGTCAAAAAGGTGGTACTACACATCAAATTTGGTTTAAATATCTCCACTGGTTCGGACAGTGTAAAAAATAATTCATATTTTTTCCAACACTTCATCTCGGAAACTAAGCTTTCCCCGATATATGTTGATATAAAATTTTCATTTTAGATTATCTTTTTCTATCTAATGTTAAAGTCCTACCACATAAAAGTGAACCACCCTGTATTCTAACGGATTTAATACAACAGGTAATGAGAACATTATTATGTATAATAATACCTATTTGTTGTTATTCTTAAAAAAACACCAAAATAATACGTTTCCATAGAACATTTTGGCGACATGCACAAACATACTGTTTCGTTCTTCTTGATGTCGGCTGACGGAATTAGACCACGATATCTAAGTTTTCTTTTTTAATGTGTTGTTTTTGTCAACTTTTGTTTGAATATACCCCGAAATTTAAAAGGATTTACCAGATTTTAATGGATTTAAGATATAGGTTATGTTATATGTATATTGTTCTGGGTAGGGTAGGGCGTTGAAGCCCGACCTAGGGATGCGAAAATAGTAAAAAGTATCGATACCGATACAGATACTTTTTTACCAAGTATCGATTCCTACCGATACTTGTCTAAAAAGTATCGATACTTTTAGGTATCGGTATCGAAAGTTTACGTAGCATTTTCGTGATTTCCAGAGAAATGTAATTTCCAATTTCTGTCCAGACTTCAGATGTCAGTGGTCCAGTGGTGCCACTAATGCATCACGACTCGAATTACGCTTACAAGAAACAAAACGGCCTAAAGACTCCTACGATTCCTACGTAAATAAATGCTCGCTTTAGCTAAGGCGTAACAGATGGCGGTGGCAACTGACAGTATAATAAGTAATTATTTTCGATACCGATACCGCTACGAAAGTATCGATACCAACTTGGAATCGTTCTAGAACTATCGATACCAAAAATACTCGATACTGCAGCAAAAGTATCGATACTTTCGAAGTATCGTTAGCATCCCTAGGCCCGACCTCATGTACCTATAAACCTAAAGAAAAGTGGTTAAATAGACAATTCCAAGTTAACAACTGTAGTTAGGTAGGTAACTTTTTCCTAATTTTGGCATGTAAAGAGATACCTACTTACCTATGTTTCAAAACCGAAGCAACTGTTGAAACATCCTATTTTAATTTTACAGAAGTTAGGTCCTATCTACATAAAATCATAAAATTCGTTACATCACCCCCTAGTCTAGTCAGTATCAGGGCTGGGAAAAATAGGTAGGTATGGGAATATCAATAAAAACTATTTATTTATTTTTTAATCAATGTTGTGTGATATATTTCTCTATTTGTGTTAGGTATCCGTATCGAACGAATATCGACTGAAAATTATTCCATATTATGGTCAGAAAAATGCCTGGACGTTCCTTGCTGCACGTTCGACATTTCTCTATTTTGGCATTTCATCGGTATCAAACGAATATCGACTTGACAATTATTCGATACGATGAGAAAAAGTGCCCGAATGATTGATATTTCTCTATTTTTGGTATTTGGTAAGTTTTTGAGTTGACCTGTATACTTTGCGGTTTTTAGGTTATTTTTGTTCTCCCCTGGGTTCTCCCAATTTCAGCGATTTACATATACAGGGTGGTCCAAACTTTCTCAGCAATACTTTAAAAACTGCTAGAAAATTTCAAAATAATAGAATTTTTTCATATGAACATATATCAAAAACTCGATGGTTTTCGCTGTACAGGGGATTAAAGTTGGAATTTTTTTAACAATATTTTTATGTATGTATCTCCTAAAATATGAGAGATAAGTCAACAACGTTTGGTAGGCATCTACACCAATAAAGTAGCTTTAATATTGTGGTATTTCCGATTTGTTTTATTCAACCAGTGGCGAGGCGTTGAGGGTAGTCTTAGACAAATTCTCACCTAAAAATGATGCGACAATCCGAAAATGATTATATCTCATCACTTTTGAGTTCTTCTGTTAATTTAGATGAAGTGCTCTTGGTGATTTTTCGAAGAACCCTTCGTTTTGTCCAAAACACGTAGATATTTAATCCTTGTTCAAGAGTGGTCAAACATATAGTCGAAGACTTACGCTATCATGTTAGCCTTGAATGAAGGAATCAAGCCTTTTGTTTTTCAAATAAACTGGTAGTTTTGACGTTTGAGCAAATAATTATATTGTCATTAATTCAGTGTTAGGTATTAGATCTGTATCTGGAAATCGTTAGGTATGCCCAGATTATTTTCACATTATTTTCTTTCTTATTTTATTTCAAGTTAAGTGTTTCAATAAGTTACCGGAGGAACGTCGTTGAGTGTTTTGGACAAAACTAAGGGTTTTTCGAAAAAACACCAAGAGCACTTTTTTCTCTAAATTAACAGGAGAACTCAAAAATGATGAGATAAAATAATTTTTGGATTGTCCCATCATTTTTAGCTGAGAATTTTTCTAAGACTACCCCCCAACGCCCAACTGCTTCAACAAAACAAATCGGAAATACCCCAATATTAAAGCTACTTTGATGGTGTAGATGCCTACCAAACTTTGTTGACTTGTCTCTTATATTTTAGGAGATACATAAAAATATTGTTAAAAAAATTCCAACTTCAATCCCCTGTACAGCGAAAACCATTGAGTTTTCGATATATATGTTCATATGAAAAAATCCTATTATTTTGAAATTTTCTAGCAGTTTTTAAAGTATTACTGATAAAGTTTGGACCACCCTGTATAGTTATCTAAAAAATAATGGAGAAACACATTTTAATTTTTTGGTAAATTTCATCCGATATTTTTCAAATAAGTACCTATATGATATCGTACGATATATTTGCATAGAATGCTAAAATATTATTAACACTCAACAGGGTTGGGCAAAACTTGATTTAAATACACCTCGAAATACACCTCACTGGTCTCTATTGACAAGCATCACATTTATATTCTCTACATAAAATGCATAAATGGATACGATAATATTACTTCAAAGGCAGAAAAAAATGACTTGGGCTGTGGTTAAGTTTGAAGAAGAAAACACTGTTGAAGTTGTACCTTTATTGTGGTATGTTGACGATTCCGAAGAATGTTTTTGGCCTCCACTAAACACAAAGAGAGCCAAAGTAGCCAACTTCATAGAAAAATGCCAAGAACCTATGTCAGAGTGGGTCGTTTGCAAAGCCAAATTATTAGGAAAATATGGTGAGCAAGGCACGTTTAAGCTGGAGTTTGTTACATTGACAAATTATTTATAACATTGAGTAATACAAAAGTCAGTCTCATCAAGTTTTTAAATCCCCAAATTTCGAGAAATGAATTTTGTGGTAATTAAATATCTCATTTTGTCTTATAGGTACAGGGTGGGCCAAAATGGGCACTTTTAAAGGGAAACTCCTATTTTTGACAGAGATAGACGAAAACTGATATCGGTGTCTGAGGCTCATTTTTTATGATAAACTTAATGGCGAAAACCGCAAATCGATATCTGTCACCGTTCTTGAGTTACAGGGCGTTTTTCGAAAATGTGCGTTTTCGAAAAGTGGCCGTAACTTTTTTCGGATTGAAAATTTTGTGTTTCTGTATAAACAATCTTAAAGCAGTTTTTTACGTAGAATCCAATGCTGCTACTACATTTTTTTCTAGTCAATGGTTTAAGACTTACGGATAAAAAATATTATTTTTTAAATGGAACACCCTGTATATTTTTGCATTTTTTAATTGAGCAAAAAATTACCATTCCAAAAATATATAACACTTAATGATTTACTTAAGTAGTTATCAGTTACTAATAGCTTTTATGATTTCATGTGTATAATTGGAAGCACGCCCTTTTAACAAGTAGGCTTTAGACGGTGAGACAATGAAACAACCGTGGAAAAATGTTTACTGTTACCTACCTACCTGTCAAATTTTCAGTTAGGCTGTTTAGGCAGGGTAAAGATTTTCCTATTTTTGTGTAATTTATAAACTTTATAACATACCGACAATGAAATTTGAAAGTTATGAACAATGGGATATGAGCAATTTATACCACGAGTGGTATCCAGAGAGAAGACATCCTTTCAAGCACATTTTTGCAAGATTGCGACACAATTTGATTAATAGTGTTAGAGTAATAGATAATAGATTTGATTAATAGTAGGCCGAGAAGGTATAGGTACGAGTTAAACTGGATTGTATAAAACAGACTATCATATCCCATTTTTCATAACTTTCAAATTTCATTGTATGTTATAAAGTATATAAATTACACAAAAATAAAAAATCTTTACCTTGCCTAAACAGCCTAACTGAAAATTTTACAGGTAGGTAACAGTAAACATTTTTCCACGATTGTTTCATTGTCTCACCATCCAAAGCCTACTTGTTGAAAGGGCGTGCTTCCAATTATACACATGAAATCATAAAAGCTATTAGTAATTGATAACTACTTAAGTAAATGATTAAGTGTTATATATTTTTGTAATGGTAATTTTTTCCTCTATTAAAAAATGCAAAAATATACAGAGTGTTCCATTTAAAAAATAATATTTTTTATCCGTAACTCTTAAACCATTGACTAGAAAAAAAATGTAGTACCAGCATTGGATTCTACGTAAAAAAGTGCTTTAAGAATGTTTTTACAGAAATACAAAATTTTCAACCCGAAAAAAGTTACGGGCACTTTTCGAAAACGCACATTTTCGAAAAACGCCCTGTAACTCAAGAACGGTGACAGATATCGGTTTTTGGTTTTCGCCATTAAGTTTTCATAAAAAATGAGCCTCAGACACCGACATCAGTTTTCGTCTATCTCCGTCAAAAATAGGAGTTTCCCTTTAAAAGTGTCCAATTTGGCCCACCCTGTACATACAATGTTATATTGTTTTTTTTTCAGCAACGTCAACACCCTCTGTTTATGAACTGGAAAGTTGTGGAAAAATCGATCAAGAAGTTTCCCCGAAAAGAAGATGAGGTTGGCACCTAGATCATCTAGTGGAGAAAGGATTCATGAGCCTATAAGCAAGAGAATCTCCAGTTCAGAAAATATTTCGCAGAGTTCTCATAAGATAAGTTCATCTGCTTTGAAAAATGTTTATAGACATAATAAGGGAACTTTCAGTCTTGATATGAAGAAAGGTCATGATCTGAACTCAAGTAGTGCGGATATCTGTCGATCTCCAAAAACATTATCGAGAATGTGGAAGATGATGGTAAGCTATTTTCATCGAAGTTTTAAAGCACCTCATCATCTAGTGTCGATATCTAGGAAATGTCATTTTAAGCCGAAAATTTCACATGAAGATGCCTTCATATACAGTGTGTCCCAATTTGATACTGGACACCTCAGAACTATATGAAGGTCAAGGAAAACAAATGGTCTCTATTTTTCATTGGTAGTCCCAAGGGAGAGTATCTCATAGGCGGTGGTATTTGGATGGGGTAATTATTTCATGGCCCGCTATGATTTCTTAAAATAGCTAATTTTCAAGAAACCCTATTAGGGATTTTTTATGACAAAATCTTATTTAGAAAACTTATTCAGAATGACAAACTGAGTAGAATTGCCAAATTTCAAAAGTCTAGGCCTACTTTTATTTTTAGCTTTTTCGCCTTTTTCTCCCACTTTTTTCTTAGAAATGTGTCATTTCTGGAGCTTTCACGTCAAAATTTTATTAAGGAAACTTGATCATCGTGAAAAAATAAAATTTTGACGTGATATCTCCAGAAAGGACACTTTTCTAAGAAAAAAGTGGGAGAGAAATCTAAAAATCAAAGTAGGCCTAGCCTTTTGAAATTTTGCGAATATACTCAGTTTTTCATTCTGAACAAGTTTTCTTAATAACATTTTGTCGTAAAAAAATCCCTAATGGAGTTTCTTGAAAATTTGCTATTTTAAAAAATCATAGCAGGCCATGAGATAATTACCCCATCCAAATACCACCGCCTATGAGATACTCTCCCCTTGGTACTACCAATAAAAAAATAAAGACCATTTGTTTTCCTTGCCCTTCATATATTTCTGAGGTGTCCAGTATCAAATTGCGACACTGTAGAATTTTCGGCGGCTTAAAATGACATCTTTTTTATGTATCAATTTGGCCCCATAATTCTACAATACCCATAATGTATATTTATTTATTTTTAGATTTCAAAAAAGTTGTTTTAAATGAGTTATCATTTTTACATCTTAAAGTTAATAGTTTAATTGATAAAGTTGATGAAGTTATAAAGCTTCAGAGTCGAGTGAAGAACATTAGCGACCATGATACGACAGAGAATCGAGAAGTGTATGAGAAGTTACCTATCTCAATCTCAGAGATGAGAATAGCCTAAAAGAGTTGGAGAATTGGCTTCAAAATAAACAAAGTTCATGGTAATATATACTCACAGTGTGATCCCTTTTAAACCGAAACAAAAAAAACTCGAAGTCAGATGACAAATACAAATTTACTGGGGTGTTACGGTTTAATGTGGGTCATATTCTGTACGTCAAATACAATTGTTTTCAAAGTTGCGCGATTATTTTTCAATGGTTTTAAAAGTAGAGTAAATTAAAGATTAGAATATATTTCAAGTTGGCTCGCTCTGCATATTATACTGTGCCATACATAAGAAACAGTGCAATTAAATTTTAGCTTTTGGTAATGGGTTTAATGTTCTTTCAGATCGCAGAACTGAGTCGATTAGGAGGTGCCACTCCGTCTCAAAGCATCAGGAAGATATTATACAGAGTCCTTTCTAACGAGGTAGCTGTCAAATACTCATGGGATGGGGCCAAAGGCAAAAAAGCTTTCAAGGATTTGTTTTTGGGAAAAATTGTACTGGGTAAATTTCACTGATAAATAATTCACGTTTTTGAGATTTATTAGACTTGTATCCTTGTATTTATAGTAAATTATCTTTTCTGATATTTTATTAGGTATTTAATTTTTTAGATATTATTCGGCCACAAAGTATTACAGAAACTGAGGCAATAAATGTCATAAGGGCATGGCTTGTAAAAGCAAAAGAGAGGATGAATAAAAGCAAATCTGATAAGGAAAACCTACAGCAGATAGAGCAGCCGATAGAGGTATGATAATGTATAGGTATCAGATATTTTAATTAATTTAAAATCTACTAATACAGTGTACTCCATTTGTTTTCGGGCCATCCTTTAAAAAGTTTATTAATTTTGTGATTTAACTTTAATTTTTCTAAAATTGTAGAACTTGGTAAACTGCATTTTTTGATCAAAAATAACCTTGCCAGTTTCTAGGAGCAAAATTTCCATAAATCACTAGGGATTTTTTTTTAGAAAAAAATCTGAGCCCGCCACTGGATTCAGTACCCCCCCCCCCCAAAACGGGCCTCTGCTAAATTTTACCAAAAAATTTCAAGTAATAACGATTTTGTAGAAAAATTAAAAATGCACTCTACTAATGTCCATATGAAATAATATTGTCGGGAATTTCTTTGTGGCGCAAACTGGTTCATTTAATTTTCAATTGGGTTTTTCACAGCAAGTCTATAATCAACTATAATCAACTTTAAAAACGCATAAATGCATAGCGAAACTTTAAACGGTAACTCAAAAATAACTTCAACAACTTTGTTTTCTGAGCTTTCCGAGAATGAATCTTTCTCCTTTCTCAAAGAAAATGCCAAATCAGTGTGACATGCCAGAATAATTATTGTATTTATATTATAAATGATTATATATTATAAATAATTATTAGAGTATATTAATAAATGATTATTCTGTCATGTCACACTGACTTGCCATTTTCTTTGAGAAAGCAGAAAGATTTATTCTCCGATAGCTCAGAAAGCAAAGTTGTTGAAGTTATTTTTGAGTTATCGTTAAGCATTTATGAGTTTTTAAAGTTGATTATAGACTTGTGGCCAAAAACCCAATTAAAAATTAAATGAATCCATATGAAATATTTCAATATTCACTATTTTTTAATGGTTGGTGTTGGTAATGCTTGCGAATTAAAAATTGGGCCACCCTGTAGAGATGTGCCCAGGGGTTTAATTAAGAAAAAAGTTAGTGGGAGGGCGTTTTCAGTGAGCACTAGGCCGCACAGCAGCACAGGCCAGCATAGATTGCTATCTCTCTCTCCATATACGTCACGCTAACCGCCCGATCAGTCCAGGCCACCCAACAATTGTATTTGTTGCCCAACACAAAACAACAATTACAATTGTTCGGTAGCCTGGACTGATCGGGCGGTTAGCGCGACGTACGTGGAGAGATAGCGCTCTATGCAGGCCTATAGTATTGCTGTGCGGCCTAGGTGAGCACCCTCTACACATTCTAGGAATGTGTGATGTGGCATTATTTTGACATGCGATAGGAATGTTAGATGGCCATTCATACGATATACTTTATACCTGAGAAATATGACCTATGTATTATGCATAGCCTATACCTGAATGTGCTTAGAACGTACCACAATGCATTACTTTATGACATTACGTGAGAAGCATATACAAAAGCATATGCTCAGAATGTAGAGAAGTACATGAAACAGGTTATATATTCAAACTGCATAGCATATACCTGAATGTGCTTAGAACGTACCACAATGCATTACTTTAGGACATAACATGAGAAGCATGTACAAAAGCATATGCCCAGAATGTAGAGAAGTACATCAAACAGGTGGACAACAACTCATACTTTGTATGTACTTTGTATATCCTGTATGAAAAATCAGGACATACCTAGCATGTGCAAGTTTTAGAAAGAATATTCCTGACACGTACTTAGCACCTAAAAATGTTATCTGGGTATTTAAGAAAATTTCTTTGCATCTTTCATTCAGGTGAGAAGGTTTTATCAAGCAAGCCATAACTATTTTTCCAGACAGTGGCAGAAATAATTGTCATTTTAGATAATACGGGAAATAAAATTCCATACCCGTATACAGTATGTCCAAGGATAGACATCCCAAGAGGACAAATGGACAAAAAATTTCAATTTTTCGACAAAAAGCCATTCTTGATAAAAGTTTCTGCTTCTCGAGAAAATATGGTCCACGAAGAGAATTTTCGATTTTTTTTATACAGGGTGTCCAAAAAATACAAAAACATGAAATACGATCAAGAATAAACTGCCTTTATTTTTAAAAATATCAAAAACTTTTACTTAGAAAAGTTGTTTAGAATTAAAATGTGTGTCCGATTGTCACTTTTCAAACAAATCAGCCAACTCCGACTTTTTTAATTTCCAAGGGTGAGGTTCCTTTGTTTTTAAAAATATCAAAAATATTTATTTAGAAAAGTTGTTTAGAATTAAAAGACGTGTCTGATTGTAACTTTTTTTAAGCAAATCGGGCGACTTTAATTTAAATGGGTAAAAAATTGAAAATCAAAGTCGGCGGATTTGCTTCAAAAATTACCCTCCGACACGTCTTTTAATTCTAAACAACTTTTCTAAATAAATATTTTAAATATTTTTAAAAACAAAAGAGTTTCACACTTGGAAATTAAAAGAATCGGAGTTGGCTGATTTGTTTGAAAAGTGACAGTAGTAGTAATACAAAGAGAGTACGGGACCACTTTGACCTCAGTTGACCCCTTGATCCTGAGAGTCCCCTACGGCCCGAGGTCACGGGAGCAAAGTGGCTACGTCATGCCCGAGGTCACGTGACGTCACCGGATGACCCCAGTTGACCCCTAGATCTTGATAGGTTAACCTTTGGGCCACGTGTGACCCCCAGTTGACCCCCCCCACTCCAACGACGGGGCAACCCCCACTCCAACGGCTTGGTGGGGTGAGGTTTATATATTCGTGCGCAAGAGCAGTTTTCCCGTTATATACACTTACAATTTCATACAGTCTGATTTGCCGAGTTCAAAATGCAGTCGTTCCTGAATCACCTGAACAAGAATTTGATCGTCAAGAAATTCGAAAGCGTTCAAAATATGGAGGTGGATGAAAATTTTCAAATCACGAGCGTGGACAAAGTGAACACGCAATACGGAGAGAAGGTCTACGTCAAGTTCGAAGAATTTAAGACGGTGCTGCCGCAACGATACACGGCCGAGTTTACGCCCCAACGGATCGAAGAAATTAACAGGGATATCGGTAACGGAAGGAGGTATTACATGAATAGTCTTGGGCCCGTCGGCCTATCTACAAATATCGAATTTATTGTAGAATGAGAAAACTGGACATTTGAAAAATTTGAATGTGACATGCTGTAGTTAATAGGAATATATAACAAATATGTATAATAATTGATTTCTAATAAACGTTTAAAAGCCATTTGTTTGTTTTTTCAAATCTTGGAAAAAGGTATAAATAAAACTCATCGTTGTTCGTTCAGCTCAGTGTGATGTCGTCTTTCGCTGGAAGTGGATTGGTTAATAGCGTCATCAATAGGTTGCCAGTCGAATTACACCTTCCCGGCTACCAGTACTGCGGTCCAGGAACAAAGTTGGAGAAACGCCTTGCTCGTGGAGATCCCGGCATCAATAAGCTAGACGCCGCTTGCAAAGATCACGACATCGCATATTCCAAAAATAAGTCTCTGGAAGAGAGACATAAAGCAGACAAAGAATTGGAAAATCGAGCGTGGGAGCGAGTGGTATCGAGGGATGCTAAATTCGACGAAAAAGCTGCCGCGTGGTTCGTTACAAATACGATGAAGGTCAAACGCAAGGTCGGTATGGGCATAAATAAGCGCCCGGTTTCGTTTAAAAGAGACATCGTCAAAAAAGTTGGAAGATCTCTGAAAAAAACTTTGAGCAACAGTCAGTTGAATGACATGAAGCACTTGAAGAAAGCGTCGTTGGTTGCTTTAAAAGCGGCACGAATAGCCGTTAAGAAGGCGGGTGGAAAGAGGAACGTGAAAATTCCTCGCATAATTCCGTTCCAGCATACCGGCGGATTTCTTCCTTCACTGCCCCTCCTAGGTGCCTTGGGCGCCCTTGGTTCGGTGGCAGGCGGTGCCGGTGCTGTAGCCAAGACAATTATCGACGCAAATAATGCGAAGAAGCTTTTGGAAGAACAAAAACCGCATAATCGGTCGATGGAAGCCATCGGAAAAGAAGGCTCCGGCTTATATTTACGTAAAAATAAGAATGGATTAGGACTGTTCCTCAAGAAACAAAAAAACTCCCAATGAAGCTACCCAATAGACCGCTGTCCGACGAAGATATATTGAATTACGTCGAAATTTTAAAAATACCATATTTCAGAGGCGTCTTTATGAGATACACTTCCGTCGACGCCGAAAAATTACGAAGCGGCCATTTTAAATTTAGACGTGCAACGCAACAAAGGAACGCATTGGGTAGCTTACAAAAAAAGAGGCTGTGCCGTAGAATATTTCGATAGCTTTGGCGCTTTGAAACCGCCCAAAGAACTGATTCGATATTTTGGAAAGGGTGTCAAGGTCACGTACAATAACGACGCCTATCAAAATTTTAACGAAATAAATTGCGGTCATTTGTGCATTGAATTTCTCTATAAAAGGTGGGGGACAACTTAAAAGTCGCCAGTCATGTCATTGTTGTTTACTCTACACGGACGCACATCCACGCTCTCCATCGATTTTGACAGTCCGATAGTTTTGGACCCAAACGCCGAGTACGGTTTAGCTTTGCTGGGATTCCACACGTTCAACAGCATACCGAATATCGAAGAGGAGAGCGGCGACAACAATTATCTAACCGGTAGTTTCGGTGCTAGCAAAGAAATATCACTTCCCACCGGTTCATACGAGATAAAGAATATAGAAGAGCACATACGGAAAAATTTGAAAAAATCGGAAGACGAAAACGATAGCGGTAGCATATCGATACAAGCGAACAAGAGCACTCTGCAGTGTGAGATCTACAGCGATCAATATACCATAGATTTTGTTACAGCCGGGTCTATTGGAAGACTTTTGGGGTTTTCCGAACGATACTTAGATAAAGGGAAAGTGCACGTTTCAGATTTGCCGGTAAATATCATTAAAGTTAGAACGATACATATAGATTGTAACATCACAGCCGGTGCTTATTACGTAAACCGACCTACGCACACG
This sequence comes from Pseudeuparius sepicola, assembly GCA_963920635.1. Lineage (NCBI taxonomy): Eukaryota > Metazoa > Arthropoda > Insecta > Coleoptera > Anthribidae > Pseudeuparius > Pseudeuparius sepicola. The sequence goes on along the minus strand of OY987298.1, from coordinate 87,025,770 downwards.
ATTTACGAATTCGCCGTTGGGGTCTACCCCGGTTACGCCATAGACGAAACCCCTAAAAATTTACTCTACGTGCCTGTCACGAAACGTGAAATAAACAACCTGACCATAAACATCCTCGATCAGAATTTCAAGCCTGTCAATTTCAGAGGTGAAGAAATTATCGTTAGATTGGAAGTGAAACGACTGTCTATGTGAAATGCGTTTGGTTTTTGGAGGCAACTACCAACCGTATAAAAGGCGGTTTAGTGACCTCCGACCCTCATTGACGAAGACGTCATCGAAGTGGAAACACCATTGCAACTTGAATCTAACGCCGGAAAACCGTCGATTTCTAGAAGCACTCGGCTACCATGTCGTTAACGCCGCAAGTATTCGACGTGCACCGCACTCCAACCTTCGATGAGTCCATTCAGCGATTAGAGCAACGAACATATTACCCGTTTGTGAAATCTTTTCTGAATAATGACATTGTGGAGATAACGATTAACCAAGGAGACACTTGGTTATTGATGTATGACGCTGCAATTTATATCAAAGGTAAAATAGAGAAGAAAACGGGAACGGGGAAATGTAGTTTTGCTAATAATGGAGGTGCGTTTCTCTTCGATTCGATTTCATATGAACTGAATGGAAAGGAATTGGAAACAGTTCGAAATCCTGGAATTGTGAGTGCTATCAGAACATATCTATGCTACGCCCCCAGCGATGAAAAATTCCTGGTAACTGCAAGTTGGTCTGGTCCAACCAAGCCTTTGACCGTAAATTTGGATGGAACATTTAGCTTGAGAATACCTCTGAAACATTTGTTTGGAATATTTAACGATTATCAGTTGGCCACTTGCGGAACACAAACTTTAAGATTAACACGAGCTAGAAACGATAACAACTCTTTACTTCTGGAAGATGATCCTGCATCTGCTGCTGAATTGACGGCAGAAATAACAGTTTCCAATGTCGAGTTAAAAGTGAAACATATTCAACCTAGCGATTTCATTAGATTGGATCTGCTTCAGTCTATTAAACGTGATCGTATCGTAAATGGGAACTTCACGAACTGCCAAGTCTTACGGTCAATGCCAACAAAGAAATTTGGTCAGTCAAAACTTCAATGTCCGTGTCGAGTCCTCGATACGTTATAGTGGGATTTCAAAGGAGTCGCAATGAAAATGCTAGAAAGGACCCTTTCGTATTCGATAATATAAATATAGCGGATGTCAGATTGATTTTAAATGGTGAATATTTTCCTTTTGAACGGCTGAGATTGGATTTTAATGGCAATGACTATCTGGAGGCCTACCATAATTACGTAGACTTTTGCTCTAGTTATATGAATGAGAGGCACCCCTTGCTTAGCTACACCGAATACAAAAATAACGCAGCTCTCTTTGTCATCGACTGTTCCCGACGAATAGAGTCCATGAAAAGCACCACGGTTGACGTAAAGCTGGACATCGAGAGTAACGAAGGATTTCCAGCCTCAACCCGAGCTTATTGTATTATTATACATGATAGTACCATCGAATATTTACCATTAAGTGAAGTAGTTAGGGAACTTATGTAGTTTAATTTTACGGAGAGTTTTTTTAGGTGTAAGGTATTATTGTACTTGTACTTGACCTAATAAAATAATAAAAATAAAATATCGGTGTTTCCTTTCCCTCCCATTACCATACATTTTCCGAAATCGATAAATAAAGTGGTTGGGGTAGACAGATCCCCATTAAGATGAAAGTCGCCGTAGTGGACGCACAGGGATTTATGATAGACGGACGTTTCTGTCCTAAAGAGCTGACAATAAAAGTTAACGATGAAACTTTACATATTCTTATAAGACCTCCGAAAACCTTTAGTGATCTCAACGAACGCGACAAAAGACAAGTGCGGTATTTGGAGAAAAATCATTTGGGGATCGCATACACTAGCGGCCATGTGGACTACGTCGAGATGGAAGGTCTCCTAAAAAAATATCTCAGTGTCGAGCGCGTCTACGTCAAGGGTCAACAGAAAGAACGCTTCCTACGAGAAACCATCAATGCCGAAGTAATTAACCTGGAACGTCATTCAGGCGTACCTAAATTTGAAAAAAGCATTTCGATGTGTGCACACCACAACCAAGAGTCAATGTGGATGTGCAGTTTCATAAATTGCGAGAAATTATTTGTCTGGCTCGGTAGTGGGAGGCAGGCGCCTCCCATTAAGATTCCCCCCACCACAAACGCCTCCCACTTCTGTTTCATACCTATTTAAACACAGCGAGCATGTCCCTACTGTGTATAAAATGGAAGAAGTGTGTGACTATACAAACCGAAATGATAGATTGAAATCTTTCGCGAAGTGGTCAAATCCGTCGATTTCCCCAATACAATTGGCTGAAGCGGGATTCCATTACACAGATTATGAAGACGTAGTCAAGTGTCCATTTTGCTTCATAGAAGGCTACCGGTGGGAAGAAGGCGACGATCCATTGCAAGACCACGCAAGTTGGAACCCCAGTTGCCCTTTCATCCAAGCAAGTAATGCGGGACTTAATACCACGTTCGCGGATATTAAACCCTTGCCAGTGGTCGCAATACTACCAAACTCCGTCGTCGAAGATACCGTAGTTCGTCAACCTCAAACCGCATCAAAAAGTAATTTATGTAAAATTTGCTACAACAACGATATACAGGTTGTGATGATTCCCTGCGGACACGTAATGCTTTGCATAGAATGCGCACTTCAAATCTCCTCATGTCCTTTGTGCAGAACGATGATACGTGAAAAAGTGCGTGTCTATCTACCATAAGCTATTTATGTAGTAAATGTATAAAACAAATAAAATTTTAAAACAAAAACTTGTTTTTATTTTGGGGTCAGTCGCCTATATATTGAGAAGTAGCACGCAGAATTTCTCAGTTGACAAGATGCAAGTTCAGCAACAGCAAGTTTGTCTCCCTATCGAAAATCTAGATGTCATACAAGGGGGTACGGTAAAATCAAAACACGGTACCCTACTACCAGACTCGTTTAGGGCAATCTTGTGTGGACCTAGCGGGTGTGGTAAAACGAACGCACTCCTTAGTTTGATTTTCAACGAAAACGGTCTGACATTCGAAAATATCTACTTATATACGAAATCGTTGTACCAACCGAAATATCAATTATTGCAGGATGTAGTAAAAAAAGTCGGTTGCATCGGCTTCTTTCCGTATACGATAAACGAGGACGTCATCGATCCGTCGGAAGCTCTAGAAAATTCGATATTCATATTTGATGATGTGGCCTGTGATAGACAAAATAAAATCAGGGAATTTTATTCGATGGGGCGCCACAAAGCGGTGGACGTCGCTTATCTATGTCAAACGTATTCGAAAATTCCGAAGCAGCCCATACGCGATAATTGCAACGTGATCGTGTTATTTAAACAAGACGACGTAAATCTGAAACACGTTTACGAGGAACATGTGTCGCCAGACGTCACGTACGAAGATTTCAAAAAGCTGTGCTATCAATGTTGGGACGACAGCTATGGCACTCTGGTCATAGTTAAGGATTTTAGTCTGAAAAACGGGCGGTATAGGAAAGGTTTCGATAAGTATATAAGGCTGTGAGTACTTCTCTGACGTTAGTGGTCAACATGCCGCTGACGTCAGAGGATCAAATTCTAAAAGCGCACCGCGCAAGGAAAATCAGTGAACTTGCACGAGCGATTAGAAAAAAACACACGGCTTTGAAGTTGGGGAAATTCGAGGAAGACGAGACGCTGGAAAAAATATTCAAACCAGTGACGCAATCTATCAAAACGTTACAAATAAAAAAAGACATTCTAGACATCGAACCGAAGAAAGAAAAAACTAAGGTGGAAACTAAAAAAGAAGAAGAAATTGGGGAAAGCAGTGATACAAGAATACAGAAAAAGGTAGAAACATTAAAGCAACGGATTGAAAAGTTAAAAGGAGATTTTACCCCGAAACTTCCACCACACGCCGAAAAGGCAACGGCAGATTTTAGTCGACATTGCCATCAGTCGAAGAGAAAAATGAAGAGGAAGAGGACATTTTTGAAGATGTATCTCAGTATTCTCCTACCGTTGTAAAGGACTACCTAGAAGCATATCCGGAAATAGCTCGACCGTATATTCAAAAATATAACGCAAAGGCACCCCAAATCGATTTTGTATACGGACCCAAGTATAGCGCAAGCGAATCAAAATGGACCTTGGGAAAAGAAACTTTAGATTTCGATAGAAAAACGTCGGATATAATAGTGGGTAGGAAGAGGTATAAAGGTACCAAAGGACTTTTTCAATTGATTTTTTATAACGATCCTCGAGCCAATTTGGTGGAGATGAAAAATTATAGTAAAATTCTAACTGAAACGTCGGTACATCTGAATAGCGCGGGTAAATTTAGAGGTTCATCTCGATATAAGTACACGAATGTTATTAAACCGTTACTAAAACGCGGAGAAGATGAGGGGGCAAGCGGTAAAGGTATGCGTCTCACTTATAACGAAAAACCGGTGGAGTACATGTTTTGGGACGACGTCAACGAATTAGTTGACAGATTGCGATTACTGGTGGCATCCAAAAACGCCGGCAACACTTCTCACGACAACGAAATCGTAGCCATTATAAACGAACTGAAGGAAGCTAAAGTCATCAGATAACTTAGTCGCGCTGAAGAAAGCGGGTCACAAATTTCGATATGAACTCTAAGTATACCAAGGAAAAAATTCAACTGATTAGGGAATTGCATAAACCGATACGAAAAAAATACCCTAGGCGTAGAACTATTATTAAAGGTTTGGATGATCTTTGGCAAGCCGACCTAGGGCAGCTGGATCAGTACGCCAGCCGCAATAGAAACTTTAAATTCATACTAGTCGTGATCGACTGCTTTTTCAAATTTGTCTGGTGCAAACCGTTAAAATCCAAGTCGGGAGAAGAAGTCACGAAGGCTTTCGCCGATATTCTCAAAAATTCCTCGGGGCGTCGACCTCGAAATCTCCAGACCGATCAAGGCAAGGAGTTTTACAACTGTCATTTTAAGAAGTTATTGAATACTTTTAACGTCAACCACTATAGCACGTTTAGCGACACGAAAGCGGCGATAGTAGAGAGAGTGATCCGCACCTTGAAAGAACAACTGTTCAAGTATTTCAGTTTAAGTGGCACGTACAAGTGGATCGATATTTTACCGACGCTAGTTGACGAATATAATGATAGGAGACATAGAATCATACGTATGAAACCCAAAGATGTGAACAAAACAAACGAACGGAACGTTCTTAATGCCTCTTTCAGTCACGTAAAGACTTTCGATAAACAAAAGTTTAAACTAGGCGACATAGTTAGGATCAGCAAAGTCAAGCACGTCTTTCAGAAGGGATACACGCCCAACTGGACGACTGAATTGTTTAAAATCTCAAAGGTTCAAATTACGAACCCTCCCACATATCTCTTGGAAGACTTGAACGGAAGACCTATCCAGGGGGGTTTATACACCGAGGAATTGCAAAAAACGTCCGATCCAGACGTCTTCTTGGTAGAAAAGGTGTTGCGTAGAAAAGGAAAGAAGATTTTGGTCCGTTGGCTGGGGTTCGATAAAACCCACGACTCCTGGATAGACGCAACAGACGTCTTGTAGTAGTGGCGGAGCATGGGTGACAGTAGTGGCTACGAATCTGATGCAGCCGGCGATGTCGACGACGTTCCACAGCAAACGACTCAAAGAGAGAGACTTCTTCTGTTGAAAACATGTTTTCATTTGGCACCTGGTCACGTATATACCGTACATTGTGGGTTGAGTCCACTACGATTTTTTACAGCTGCTGTAAATATCGTCTGCGGACAAGGTACCCGAGAAGAATGCGTTATGACCATCGACCACGTGGAGTGGAAAGAACTTATCTTGCACCTGTATAAGTTTTTCGAACACGGTGATGGTCTGCCTGTGAAATTTGGTTGCGACATGGAATTGGACACGATTAATTCGGACGGACTAGAAATCGTGTCGCTCGGCAGAAACGGCGTATACTTTTACTTCAGCGAGGCATGTTGTATCGAACTGCTACGCATAGATAAGGATGTTTCTTTTAAAATCGCTTTATTGCACAGTTTTAAGTTAGTTGATTTCTATTTTAATTTTTTAGATACGGTAAATGAGATGTTGATAAAAAGTAATTTTAGAATAAGTATTAGAGATACTATTAAGTTACTTTGTAATCCAATGTGTAACATAGAAAAGTATTGTATTTATGAACTCTTTTATCTTGATAGGGAGTTTTTGTTAGCTGACTTGTATAGGAGAAGGTTTTCTTAAATAAAACGACATTTTAAAAATATTTTTTTATTCACACACCCACACATTCTCACATTTCAATCTACATCTATGATATCCTTATGACCCCAAGGCAGGGTGACTATATTGTCGACGATATATCTCTTATTATCGAAAGGGTTGAGGCCGACTTTGCTTTGTTCGATACTAAACACCGTATGGGCGTACGAACGTATGGTGCACTGGCTGGCGATTTTTCCCTCTTTTCGAACAAGCAATCGACGTAATCCTGGTACGTGATTTTATTTTTTACCACGCTGTATTTGACTCCCTTGGCTTTTTTCACGCACTTCTTTCCCCCGTCCACCAGATAAGTATACATTTTCGATCGGAGTCCGACGAAATGGGTTAAGATCCTACCGTTTAACTCGTCCTTCATCAGTCCCGGCACTTTTTTATTTACTAGCGGAATTTCGTAACCATTATTAGGTGGGAAGTCGGAGGTGTCGAAACGAGCTAAATTTTTAAGTATGACATCGCGGTAAACGTCATCGCAAGAAATTTCATAGATGAGACTGTCCGTGTCCGTGTACAATAATTGACAGTCGGAAGGCGAGGAGTTTTTTAGCATAAAATCGTAATGAAATTCGTAGACGCAGGTTTTGGATATGTCTAGAATCGCCATTCCTATATACAGCGGCTTATTAAAGTTAATACGCGTCTTATTCAATTCGACGCTAATTAGGTTTTCGTCGAATATCGATCTGGATCTAAAAGCCGGACACGAAATTAAATGTTTCGCTCCGTACCTGCCCTCCCACTTATTCACCAACTTAACGATTCTGTGTTTCCTAATATTTTCCATGGTTTTTCCGTAGATAGCGTTGTTCATAAGTTTAATGATGGTCTTTTCGAAATCAAACTTTGCCTGCGCCCTCAATCGCGTGTTGAACTTTATGTATGGCGCCAAAAAAGCGGACTGTTTAAATTTTAAGATTCTGTGCGTCTTTTTTAAAATCAGACCGTGATTCAGGGCCTGCTTGAGCGCCCTGTAATGTATCACGTATTTTTCTTTAGGATAAAGGGTGGTCATGAGTTTAGACGATTTCGCTTCCGGCGGTATGCGATGTTCGGCCGCGAAAGGTAGATCTTTGTGCGAGTCATGTAGTCCCTCCAGATATTCTAAGTCCACCTCTAACACGTATCCCTCTTTAGCGTCGTCGGGAATTTTAGTGACGTCGATGGCGTCGATATTGTCGACCCAACGAAAATCGCCCTGTGGCAGACACTCGCACATCGCCCAGCCGTACAGATTATTAACGTCTAGATACAAGATATATTTGGAGGGATCGCTCGGATCGTACTCTTCCATGTACTTGTTATTAGCTCGCGCGAAGCGCTTACAACACTGACTCAGTCCGCCCCTAACGCCCCTCTCGAAAAATAGCAAAATATCTATATCTTGAAACGTCTCCAGTCGACAGCCGGTGAATTTTAACATACAATCATAAGTATACCCTGCCATGGTGTAATACCAAGCGGGATCCAATCCGTAATTAGCGTGACACGACTTTCTGAACGTTTCGAAGATGTCGGTCAGCAGCATTATGTCGGTTTTTAAGTACAAATCCGAGTACTCGCCGATAGTCTGTATGTGGAATTTTTCCCAAACCAGTTGCGCGTGCGCGTAGTCACTTTCGGCAATATCGGTGTCGTTTAGTTTGTTATAGAATTTATCGATGGGCGGAAGCGAATTTTCTCGTAATTTCTCCAAGTCGTCGATGTAGTCGTAACAAAAAACGCCTTTTCTAGTTAACAATGCCAAATCGTCAGAGGGAACGTCACGAAATTCCTTTCCGGTATTGACGAAATCCGCTTTTGTGAGAGAGGAAGCTAGCGTGTCGAGTGAAAACCCCATGAATCTGAGGGAATCGATAAAGCGGAATTTTACGTTGGTGTCGGCGTCGAAAATCGTAAAACTTATGTATTTTTCTTTATTTATGGGAAGCAGGGTGATATGATTGCGTTTGGCGAGATCCCTGATTATGAAATGACTGTCGTAACCGCTGAAATTGTGAAATACCACGGGGATCATGAACGAATTTCTATAATTTAGATTACAGCTCTGATGGGCGTACCCACGAAACCGCGAAGTCAAATGACAATGATCGCGAACTATGATGTCATCGGGAGTGAATCTTTTCTCGCAAATATGGCAATTCGCCGTGGCATTTTTCAAACTTATGTTTTCCTTCATCGGTTCGACGTTTGTCAGTTTCGTTGCGACAAATTTCGCGATTTCCTCCATCTGATCCGCGAACCAAGACATGCAATCCGGTCCTCGATAGCTTTTGTAGAAAGACAGAGTTATCGTAGGAGCATTTAAAATAAAAGCCGGCGCTGAACGCCTCGTGTTTCTGATACTTGGAAGTCTGGGACATCGGCTCAGAGTCGTGATAAGGTTTTAGAATAGACTCGAAATCCGAGTACACGACGAAAGGAGTACGTTCCTTATGTACGTAGTTTTTAAAGTATATAAATCTTTCTTTGGGGAACGTTACCTGGTAATTATTCCGTTCTCGACAGTAAACCGCGTGCTCGTCTAATTTCGCTTGGGTTTGAAAATAATTCAGACATCTGTCACATATGAACATTTTGCCGTTGTGTTTATTCATTTGCGTTGAAATTAGACGCGATAAATTTTTAATCCAACAGAAATGATATTTTATATCTGTCATTGGGACGTCATCCGCGGGAGGCGTCTCGTAATCGTTCATATTCGGGAAATATTGATCCTGAACGATGAGCAAGTTTACGTGTCTATCCATCTTCTTTTTAGTTAACCGCAACGGACCAGTATTAAATTTACGCGGATCTTCACATACTAACTCTAGGGCGTACACGTTTACGGATATTTCGTTTAACTTTTCGAACCTATCAATTTTAGCTAGCGTCATGGGAAATTCTAACCCATCCAGATTTAAAACCTGTGTGAAATAGGGGTATGCACTAGTGCGATCCGAATGACGGTCTACGGGGTATAGCGCGGTAACGACGGCCCACAAGAAACAGGCATCGTCGTTGTTTTTAACGTTAACGCAAGCTTGCTTCTTCAAAATTTCATTCGGTAGGCTCACGTAGGTCCCTCCGCCGTTTCCCATTTCGACTTTGCTTATGTTAATTTCCAAACTTAAAATTCGATGTAGCGCCCAACCGGAATCGCGCTCCTGGAACTCCTCCAGGCTCTTTAGGATGCTATCGGTAACGTGGTCGGCGAACCATCGTTTTAGGTCCGTCCCCCCGTCGATAGTGACATTTTTCGTGCTGAAATATTTATTTTCCAAAATTTCTTCGTCTCCGATTTTTTTTATAAATTCACCGTAGAAAACGGTGTTGATCTTGATCATCCTATATTCTTTCACGATCATAGGTACGCGACGTTTTAGAAGGAGAAAAGCGTCATTCAAAAATTCCTTTACGTCTTTATGATTCAGATTTATGATTATACCCGAACGAATTCTACGTTTAAATGCCGACTTAGTTTCCTCCCATTTCACCCGATCGCGTCTCGTCAAACCGCTCCCCCTGTGTCTCGTTTTTAAGTAAGCTCTGAATCTTTTTAAATGCCCCAAATTCGTTTGAAGTTTCGTCATCGTACCGGGATTGCAATCGTATACTTTTATAGCGGCGTAAACCAGTCTAATATTTCTGTTGATTAGCTTCAGACAGCGCTCTCGCGTCGTCATGTCCATACAGTTTGTTAGTAATCGAAAAGCCTGTTCGCAAACTTCGACGATGTCGTCACTCACTGCGGAGATCTCCGCAGCCATGATGTTCGTCGTGCGGTCGCAGACTAATGCCGTTCGATGCGAGACCTCTTTATATACCTATCGGACGTCACATTTGCTACACTAAAAAAAAAATAGAAAAAAGTGAAAAAGTTCAAAAAACATTGGGAAGATATAAATTTACATATTATAGAAAAAATTTTGGGAAAAAAAATTTTTGGTAAAAAAAAAATTGACAAAAAAATGTAGAAAAAAAAAATTTTTGGTAGAAAAAAAATTTGACAAAAAAATGCAAGAAAAAAAAATTTTGACAAAAAAAATTTTGGTAAAAAAAAATTTTGGTAAAAAAAAATTTTGGCAAAAAAAAATTGGCAAAAAAAATTGAGGCAAAAAAAAAATTGGCAAAAAAATTGTCAAAAAAAAATTAACAAAAAAATTTTGACAAAAAAATTTTGTCGAAAAAGAATTTGGCAAAAAAAAAATTGGCAAAAAAAAATTCGACAAAAAAAAATTTGGCAAAAAAAAATGTCAAAAAAAATTTTACAAAAAAAAATTTTGACAAAAAAAAATTTTGACAAAAAAAAATTTGGCAAAAAAAAATTTGGCAAAAAAAAATTTAGCAAAAAAAAATTTTGCAAAAAAAAATTTTGGCAAAAAAAATTTGACAAAAAAAAGTTTTGACGAAAAAAAAATTTGGTAAAAAAAAAAATTTTGGTAAAAAAAAATTTTGGCAAAAAAAAATTGGCAAAAAAAATTGAGGCAAAAAAAAAAATTGGCAAAAAAAATTAAAAAAAAAATTTTGTCGAAAAAGAATTTGGCAAAAAAAAAATTGGCAAAAAAAATTCGACAAAAAAAAATTTGGCAAAAAAAAAATGTAAAAAAAAATTTAAAAAAAAAAAATTTTGACAAAAAAAATTTTGACAAAAAAAAAATTTGGCAAAAAAAAATTTGGCAAAAAAAAAATTTGGCAAAAAAAAATTTGGCAAAAAAAAATTTTTGCAAAAAAAATTAAAAAAAAAAAATTTTGACGAAAAAAAAATTTGGGGAAAAAAAAATTTGCAAAAAAAAATTTGGTAAAAAAAAATTTTGGCAAAAAAAATTTTGGCAAAAAAAAATCTGCCAAAAAAAAATTGTGGCAAAAAAAAATTGACAAAAAAAAATTTTGGCAAAAAACTTCTACAAAAAATCACAAAAATTTTTCACCTGTCTGAATGACAGTCGGTCCTCCGCCTATTAAGATATGGCTTTTACTTCCTTTATATAAGAACTGATACGCAGTGGAATCACGCACCCTTCTTATAGGCCATTATTTGTCGACTAAGGTTTTTTTTTTGTCTGGTCAGCAGACCCGCGTTTGCCTACCAAGGTTTTTTCCTAACCTTATATATTTTTTGAATCCACCGGTATAAAATATCGTCATTATTTCCTTCTGTGGGGAACTAAAAAATATTTACTTTCAAATAAGGTTGAGGAAACCGGTATTTAAAAAAGTAATAACCCCTAAAATTTTTCCAAACGAGATGAACTGAAACAGCTAGGGTGTATAAAATGGGACAGCTGCGCAATTACCTTTTTCGGTCTTGTGTATATTTTACTGGAATAAATAATTATTTCCAATTTTTTTTGGTACAACCTCTACATCGTATTTTTTTTACTGAATTTTTTTCATCATTTTTTTCCAAGTGAAACTGACGTTATTTTTACCTTTACATATATTTTTACCGGTATACAAAACTTATTCGAAAATTCTACCTACATTTTCACGTCTTGGATTTTTTTACAGATTTTGTTCAAACAAAATTTCCTATGTTATCTGGGGCCTTCCGATTAACTATTATAATAACTGTTTTTATCAGTCACTCGAAAAAATTCTATCTGCACTTGTATATAAAACATTCGTCTGAGTCTTGTCTTGTACATTTCACCGTCAAAAAATGAAAATTTCCCAAAATGTTATCGGGATTATAGGATCAGGACCTTTTTAAAATTACATTTTTTGAATAAAAAATTTTCAAAATTTTTCGAATTTTCATAGGTATCAAAAGTGCGGAACTGCGCATGCGCGAAACGCGTGCAAGGGGGAAGGGTGGATTTTGTTCGGGCAACTACATGCCAGTCGGACGGAGGCCTTCGGCCTAAATCGTTTGCGTTACATGCTGATTTTCCCAAATTTTCCGTTTATTATTCTATCTGCAATTTTTTCAGATTTTTTTATTTAGAAGATAATTGGGTGAAATTTGTAGCCTATTGTTCTATATGCGGTTTCAGCAAAATCGCTGAGTGCTCGACCAAACAAAGCAGGCGTCTGTCGTGAACTATTCCACGTGTTTTCTCTTACTATATATTTACTATGCAGTCACGCGTTCGCAGCGAGTAACCCGACGCAACAGCTGAGTTATAATTTTGTGTACTTGAACAATTCGGGTTTTTTTAAATTTATTTGTGCAAATGCACAAATAAATTAAAAATTATGGTTCATAAGATCACAAACGCAGACCTTATCGATAACAATTTTATTAGACTTTTTTTTTCATTATTAGCCATTACTTGACATAACCTACAATTTTCCAAATTTATGTGTATAAGTTAAGAATCACCCTGTATACACATAACAGTGGAATAGAGTGATATTATTGCTTAGAGTGAGAGTTTTATTATAATATGATGCTTCAGGTGTTTTCCCTTCAACACAAAGATTCTTATAAAAAAACACAACAAAAGATGTTTAAACGTTTATTAAAAATTAATTGTGTAAGTCAATATGTTTTATCTTCATTTTAATTTCATATAACATAAGTTCATATTTCAATGCTTCTAAATTCTTCAAATATTGTTGCAGTTTTCTTCTGTACTCCAGCTTCGTCATGGTTCTACAATAAATTCGATATTTGTAGATCGGCCGACGGGTCCAAGACTCTTCATGTAATACCTCCTTCCGTTACCGATATCCCTATTAATTTCTTCGATCCGTTGGGGCGTAAACTCGGCCGTGTATCGTTGCGGCAGCACCGGCTTAAATTCTTCGAACTCTACGTAGACCTTCTCTCCGTATTGCGTGTTCACTTTGTCCACGCCCGTGATTTGAAAATTTTCACCCACCTCCATATTTTGAACGCTTTCGAATTTCTTGAAGATCAAATTCTTGTTCAGGTGATTCAGGAACGACTGCATTTTGAACTCTGCAAATTAGACTGTATAAAACTGCAAGTGTATATAAGGGGAAACTGCTCTTGCGCTCGGATATATAGACCTCTCCCCACCAAGCCGTTGGAGTGGGGGCTGACCCCCACCATTGGAGTGGGGGGGGGGGGTCAACTGGGGGTCACACGTGGCCAAAAGGGCAAAGGTCAACTTATCAGGATCTAGGGGTCAACTGGTGTCATCCGGTGACGTCACGTGACCTCGGGCATGACGTAGCCACTTTGCTCCCGTGACCTCGGGCCGTAGGGGACTCTCAGGATCAAGGGGTCAACTGAGGTCAAAGTGGTCCCGTACTCTCTTTGTATTACTACTGACAGTCGGGCCCATCTTTTAATTCTAAACAACTTTTCTAAGTAACAGTTTTTGATATTTTTAAAAATAAAGGCAGTTTATTCTTGATCGCATTTCATGTTTTTGAATTTTTTGGACACCCTGTATAAAAAATCGAAAATTCTCTTCGTGGACCATATTTTTTTGAGAAGCAGAAACTTTTATCAAGAATGACTTTTTGTCGAAAAATGAAATTTTTGGTCCATTTGTCCTCTTATTTACCCCATCCGTGGACATACTGTATATAGCAATTGGTTTACAAAAGACATATGGTCCCAAAAATACTTGAATTTTAACTCTAGTGTTTCAACTAAATATAAAAAAAAGTGTAATTAATGATTTAACGGACAGAGCTGTAATTCTTTCTCATCCGAAATTTCGTCCAAATAACATTAAAAAAATTAAAGACGTTTTTAATAATAATAATTATCCTCCTTCGTTTTATAACCCTTTAATTAAGAACAGAATACATTAATTACAGGGTGAGTTTTTTTCGATGCCCACTATGGGGATCTCGGAAACTAGCAGAGCTAGAACAAAGGTTAAATGTGAAAAGAATTGCAGTTTTGAATGCTCAATCTAATGCCCCTTTTGGATTTTAAAAAAAGTGCATGGCTCACTAGATATTTTGAAAAAAGTAATTTTTTGCTATTTCATCAGATCTCTGTAGCTCCGTTATTTCTGATTATACAGAAAAACTGTAAAGACAAAAATTGTAGATAATTTTGGGCTTAATAAGATAATCTAATCCAATATTTTATGTTGTTTGTGATTTTTGAGATATGGCATAAACTTGTGTTTTTTTAAATGTAAATGGTAGTTGGCTGTGGCCTTATAAAATCGGCCATTTTTTGAGCTTTTGTAAAGATATAATACTCGGCATTGTTATTATAAAAAAATAAAAGAGCTATGGCTAATTTTCTATTTTTTTTTAAATTTTCACATTGTCAGCCTAGGAATATTTTCATAATTACGTTCTATTTTATAATTAGACATACTTCAAACTTTCTAATATTTTGTTTTCAGCTGGTAACAAAATGTAACAAAATAAAACAAAAATAAAAACTCAAATTCAAATTATTATTATTTTAAAAGATCACCTTTTGTAAACGCTCGTGTGTTGTGTGTAATGTGAGGTACTAAAACTTCGGGAAATGCGATTTTAACCACTTTATTCCGCGTAAACGACGGAGCCGAACGACGTGATGATAACACCAGACATGTGTTGCTCTAACTCTCTAATCTCACGCCAGAGGCGCTGTAAGTCGCTCGCGCGCCAACACAATTCAAATTTTACATAGGTAGGTACGCCGCAACATACCGCCGGCCTTGAAATTTTACAAACATTTCAACAATCAAAATAAACAATATTTGAAATTGTCACTTTGACAAACATAAGCTTACAAAATTATCGCTGGTTTACTCTTTCAATAGTCACATCAGGGAATTTGTTCACATTGGTAACGCGCACACCTTGTTAACGGAGCGTCTTGCTACACTTTTGTCACTGTATTTTATCGTCACCACTCTTGTGACGTTGTCCTCGCCTGGGTGAACAGTTATCACCCGAGCCGTCTTCCACAGCAACGGAGGAAGGTTGTCTTCCTTAACCACTACTAGACTGCCAACGCCTAGCATTCCACCATTTTTCTTCCATTTGAGTCGAGTCTGCAGTTGTGATAGATACTCGTGGCTCCATCTCTGCCAAAAGCTCTGCACCAATTATTGTTGCAGCTTTCTGTACTGCTTGAGACGATTTTCGGGTAAAGGAAGTAAATTTGGTTCGGGAAGGGATGTCATCGGACGGCCAATTAGAAAGTGACCGGGAGTCAGTGGTACGTAATCATCGGGGTTTGAGGAGAGGGTGCCTAGTGGTCTTGAATTGAGTATCGATTCTATTTGTGTGAGAATAATAATAATAATAATAATTCTCACCCTCACAATACTCCAAACTAGGAGTACCCCAGAAGCAACCACATGCTTGTGCGGGGGAGGGGGGCAATTACTATTATTTTGTCTTCGTTGCCATTTGCGAATGGTCGAAAAATCTTCATAGTGCAAATGAACATTACCAACAACTCGTTTTAAATGGTGTTTTAAGCTCTTAACCCCTGCCTCCCATAAACCGCCAAATGTGGGAGATCTTGGAGGAATGAACCGCCATTCCACTGATTTCTCTAGACAATGCCGTAGCAATGTTGTCTTTGTTAGTCTTCAAAAACCTGACCATCTCGGAATTCGCACCGACAAAAGTAGTACCGTTGTCTGAAAACACCCTTTTCGGTTTTCCCCGTCTCGCAATAAATCTCTTAAAGCAAGCTAAAAAGGCTTGACTCGTCAAATCGGTTACCAGTTCTAAGTGAATGGCCTTAACAGATAGGCATACGAAAATGCACACCCAACACTTTGTCAATGAAGGTTTTCGCGTCTTTCTGTTCTTCAACAAAAAAGGACCTGCTTAATCGCAACCCACATTCTCGAATGGATTATATTGACTAACCCTCTCTGTAGGCCAATCGCCCATTAAGTACTTACAAACCTTAGGCGCAGCCTTGTAACAAATCAAACAATTACTTCTTGCTATATTGCGACCTGATATAGGCCAATATGATTCTCTAATCGAATATAGGAGTTGCTGTGGACCGCAGTGAAACAATCTTGAGTGTTCCTCACGAAATAATAAATCGGTAAACTGATGTTTATTCGGTAAAATTATTGGATGTTTTTTGTCATAATCTATACTCGCGTTGGTTAATCTTCCGCCTACTCGAATGATTCCAAACGAATCAACAAACGGATGTAAGGACAGTATGTTACTTGATTTATGAACAGACCCTGTGTTCTTTAAATCGGTAAGTTCTTTTTTAAATGTTTGCCCTTGTGCCAATTTTATTAAATTTCTTATTGCATCATTCAATTCAATTGTGCTCAAAGGACCCGTAATTTTACTATTACGATTTCTAGTATTATAGACAAAACGTCTACAGTAACCAATTACTCTCTTTAACTTCGTAAGGCTCGAAAATCTTGTAAAAATATTAAAATCGCTTAATTTTTCAGTGTTGCTAGTCATAGCGATGCTATTAATCGTGGTATTTGATCGTTGTTCGGGAACTTGGTCTGTGGCCGAAGGTACAATAGGTATGTCCCATTGTTTTTCTGGTAGAGACAACCAGGTGGGTCCATTCCACCAGTGCTTGTTTCGCAAGAGTTCGGTTGCTGTTGTACCTCTCGATATATAGTCGGCAGGATTATCCTGAGACCTAATGTGCCTCCATTCGTTTTTAGTAGTAACAGATAAAATGACGCTTACCCTGTTAGACACGAAAGTTTTCCATCTGTCAGGGCTGCCCTGAATCCAAAACCATGTTATTGTCGAATCAGTCCAATAATACAACCTGTCAAATTTAATGTTTGTCGCACTCGCCTCGCTAATTTAGCACCTAAAAGTGCTGCGCATAGCTCCAAACGGGGCAAAGTCAGCTGTTTTATAGGAGCTACCTTGCTTTTTGCGCAGAGAAGATTGGTGGAAAATTCCGTATGGCTAATTTTACTCCGAAGGTAGACGCATGCGCCATAACCCTTTTCCGAAGTAGGTATTTCGAAATTTGCTGCGTTTCCTTTTAAAACATACCTGGGTATTTTTAGGTTATTTAACATTTTTAAGTCGTCGCAAAATTCAATGAATTTGATTTGAAACGCCTTGGGGACCTGTCGATCCCAATTGAGCTCTTCTTTCCATAAAGCCTGAAGCAACATTTTCGCTCGTATCACGATAGGCCCAACAAGTCCTAAAGGATCAAATTGCGCATGTGCAAATAATTTTTAAAAAGCAAGCTGCCTGAACGTATGCTTTATTTCTTTAAGAGGGAGTTGCCGACAGCGAAAGTGACGTTAGATTTCCTATTTTTTAAGTTGTATAGCATAAAATCTACCTGCCAAAAATTTAGTAACAACATCTCTGTCTTCATTTTAATCATAAGATCTTAAAAGCATATGCACTGGAATTATTATTTTCCCCAAGGTTTTCATAACCTATAAAACAACACTTTGCTTGTAAGATCTTATGATTAAAATGAAGACAGAGATGTTGGTACTAAATTTTTGCCAGGTAAAATGTTATTAGATTTTATGTTATACAACTTAAAAAATACGAAATCTAACGTCACTTTCGCTGTCGGCAACCCCCTCTTAAAGTAAAACATAAAGCAAAAGCATAAAGATAAAAATTAAGTTTCTGCGTGAACCAGGCTACAGTCTGTCTTGGGAACAACAATTTCTCAAGTAGTTTTTTATTAATTTTAATTTAGAGAACGACCGTTCTGAAGAGGCAACAGTTACAGGAAGGGTTAAGAATAATATCAAAACAGAACACGCCCAGAGTATACGCCCGGTCGAGGGGAGGCCCCCTTGGCGTAAGGGTCCCCCCGCGGCCGCGGGGTTTCGCTACGCCACTGAACTAAATCATCATTGGGTCTCTTCAAATATGTTATGGTATCTCCCGCTTTATAATTCTTGTTTAGTATTAAATTTAGTCTGCCATTGCATTTAGTATGACCCCAGAAAAGGATGAATCAGAAGTGGCACTTGGCTAATTTAAGAGGACAGAGGGGTATTTTTATGAGGTGGTGAGGACGGAGAGTATTGCTAGGCCGCCAGATCGTAAGAAAGGTTAAAACATATCGACATATTTTTCACTATCATTTATTCATTTTGGGTAGGTATACCAATAAAATAAATATGAAAGCAATTAATATTATCTAATGTGTGCCAGGTAGTAAAATTATAATGTTTTACGAACCATTTATTCTATTTATCTGACCCCAGAAAACCCACAACCTGACCCCTGTTTTCTGGGACTTGATTATGAAAGCGGAATGCTTGACAACAGCGCGGCGCGGCGCCATAGATTCCGTTCTTGTGGTACTGCCAGATCGTCCAGTCGGGAGCCGTTAACCAAGGCAACCCACAAAAATATAATGCAAATTTAATTCTTTAAAACTTAGTATAAAATGAAATCGATGATAATTTACTTATAAAAATGTTAGTCCTTGATAGTATTTTGGTTGATATTAAATTGAAGGCGATAAAAATAGCTAAATGAATTTAAGGAAGTTGTCAGGCATAAAAGCTGACGAAGTCCGGCAACGTCGTTCGTGGCCTACGGCTGGCGCGCCATCTACGCCAGACAGCGTCAGCATGTTCAATTGAGGTTAAACCCCTTATAAAACGTAAACAATAAAACGATTAAAAATTTCTAAGTAAAAAAGCTCCATATTATTATCATGACTGTGATAAAAGTAGCCAAAACAGGGACCAAACTAGGTGTACAATATGTATTCAGCTCAACTTGAAGATCAGTTGCAACACTACGATTAGTATCGTCAGTATCAGTACTGCTTGTGTTGTTACTTCGAATACTTCGTTGCTGTATTTACACTAGTGCATTGTGCCCCAGAAAACCCACTTTGTGCTTAGGTTTTGTGACGAAATGGCCCCGCAATATTGCTGTGTTCGTGGATGTTCTAACAACACGAGGAATGTTGGGATAAGTTTTTTCAAAATACCTGGTGATGAAAACAGGTAGGTACCTATGTGTAGTTTGTCCCTACCTTGTTACCACAATATTATATCCTTATTATAAATTTTATGTCCTACGTACTACCCCTTTTACTGGGGTATTACCTAACCCAGAAAACCCACAAATGGTTTCCTACTGATAATACCTACCTAACTATTGTTTTTAATTTTTTTCCAGTGTTATGCATGGATGAGAAAGTGTGGAAGGAAGGATTTGTTAGAAAAAACACCCACACAGCTTTTTATTAATTATAAAGTTTGTTCAATGCACTTTGAAAATAGAATGTTTGCAAACCAGTCGAAGTCTAGGCTAAAGAAAACAGCAATACCAACTGTGTTTCATCATGTAAGTACCTTCATTGGTAATTATGGAAATTAGTGTATGCACCGCCCGATTTTCTTGACATTTTGGCTACCCCCCTATTTTCGAGGGCCCTGAACACGAACCTGACCTCGGTGTTTTGAGGTCGGACATAGTTTCCGAGAAAGTGAATATTCAAATTTCCTTCATAATTTACAAGAAAGATATAAATGGAAATTTAAGAAGGACATTACATTTCTATATTTGGAGCTTCCGTTTTGTTAAATAGAGACAATACTCCTTCAATTTCTTGGCCACTGGGACGGATCGTGTAATAGTGAAGATGGCAGCGTTTGTGTTGTTACTGTCAAGACGAAGCATGCGGTTTGTTCAAGAGACTGTAGCAGAATATTCTTTCTGAATTATTTAAATAATTTACCAAATTTGGGCAAGCGCGCCCCCTATAGGCAAATAGCTGTGCTGGGAGGAAGGAAGGAAAGAAACCGGTCAAAAAGTGTCTGCGGTCTGGTACTGATTGCGGTTGTTAACAGATGTCTCCACTTGCTTGACAATTCCACATGGTGCATCAGATTTCTTATAGAATATATTCTTTTCTCATTGTTTTTTTAACACAAGAAAAACTGTGTGGCTCCGCGTCCTTCGCGAAAACGGTTGAATTTATCGGCCATTTACGTGCCAAACCTGAAACGATAAGCAGCAGCCTAGGGTGCACAAATTTTCAACCATTATTGTGGGGCTTATTTGGCCTGGTGCAGGTATGGAACAC
This sequence comes from Pseudeuparius sepicola, assembly GCA_963920635.1. Lineage (NCBI taxonomy): Eukaryota > Metazoa > Arthropoda > Insecta > Coleoptera > Anthribidae > Pseudeuparius > Pseudeuparius sepicola. The sequence continues at coordinate 87,005,523 of OY987298.1, read as the reverse complement.
TTTTATATTGTATTTTAACATTATTCAAACAGCATTCGTGTTATTTGCAGCTTATTGTTTGCTCAAGAGAATCTGTGATATTAAAAAACCCCCATCTCCTCAAAGTCTGCATTTTTTTGTTGGCCAAAGAACCCCATTCCGGCACAACAAGCGGGGCCAACAAACACGATGAGCGACGAGGGGCGAGATCAGCAAACACCGGACATACATGGGTATAATCTGAGGACTGGCATCAGGGAAAGGCACCCGTTTCTTCGCCGCTCTTGGGCCCCAGCAGCCCCCCCAAATGACAGGGAGGCAGCATTGGAGGCCATCTGCGGGATGCGTTCCCAATATGGGAGGCAATCCACTTCCAAATAGATCAAGTTCATCAAGTTTGTTAGAAAATATGGAGTTTCCTCGACAAAGGGAAACTGCTGGATTGCTACCACCCCCATATGCCCCGCTGGCTGGTGTTGGAGGCATCTGAACTTCGCCTACGTTCACGTTATAGCAAGAAGATATCACAAGGGTCGTAGCGCAAGTGGTTGCGACCATGCATAACCTCAATTTAAATAATAATCAACATAATTTTAATTTGAATAGTAATCAGAGTCAGGGCAATAATATACAGTCAGAAAATAATGTAAGGTTGAAATTTCTTGCACCCAAGGTTGAAATGCTGATTTTTGATGGTGAGGGGAGCCTGCACCCAGTTGACTTTATCCACCAGTTGGAACATATTTTCGATGGTCAAAATAACATTAGATTCGTTTTTGTCAGAACTTTATAACAGAACTTTAAGTGATGCTCTAGAAAGGCTTCGGCAAGCCGAATATTATTTTAGACAGAACGCTTCTTCCCGAGCTCATTTTACAAGAGCAGCAAGGCCAAATCAGGCTCCTAGAAGTGAGTCTGTTGCGAGGTTTTCTCAGAATAATGCGGGTGGCAATAATCAGTTTCCAAAACGCAGTAACATGTTGCCTCTTGCTATAGGGGAAGGAGAAAATGAGTCGGGAAACGGGGAAGTTTCCCACCGGTAAGCCCTTTCGTGGGAAGCATTTTGAAAAAGGCTCCATTCCCGGTAAATGACCCTAGAGGTGATTTACTGGATGATCGTGATTGTGCCTTTAATCATGTCCGTGCCAGGCATCAGTCGCCTGTGTTAGAGATAAGAATTTTTAAATTTAGTTTTCCTTCTCTTGTGGATTCTGGCAGTCAAATTTCTGCCATATGTGAATGTATTTGGGGTCAAATACAAAATGAAAACGACGTGCCATATTTCCCGTGTTCGGGCGTGAAGGTGGTAGGTGCGTTTCCTGGTAGACAACGTAGCGTACGAATCCAGGCACTTTTACTAATCAAAATACAGGATTTTGATTTCATTCAGGAGTTTCTAGTTATCCCTGTCCTGGTCTATCCAGTAATTTTGGTGGTAGATTTTTTGCGATGCTACAAAGCACGCATCGAAATGTGGTTACTTGCAGGGTAGATGATATAGAAGTAACGTTACTTGAAACAAAATTTGAGCATGAGTACCAGGCTCCTGATGAATCCCAGGTTTTGCGTTGTATTGCGCGGGTCGATGTATATCTGGTTGCTGCCTCATTGGTTGCAAACGTTGAGATTAACTTTAGGGATGCCGTTCAGGGCTCACCTGAAGGCGGTAGGGACCGGTTGGAAGGTTTGTTGGGGAAATATTCGAATATTTTTTCTAATATCCCGGGCGTGGTCACAAATTACGTTCATAAAATAAGATTGGTGGACGAAAACCCATTTTTCGTCAAACCTTACCCGGTTCCGGTGGCGTATCGCGATGCTGTGGAACAAACGTTACTCCAAATGGAGCAACATGGCTTCATTGAACGAAGTCCTAGTCCATACATTTCCCGGTCACCGTTGTGGTAAAGCGTGATGGCTCGATCAGACTTTGTCTAGATGCGTGCAAACTCAATTCTCGGCTAGAGATGGACCATGAGGCACCCCGTCCAATTGAGGACATCCTGCACACCGTGAACTTTCAATCGTCCACTGGAAAGAAATTCTTTTCAAAATTGGATGCTACCAATGGGTACTGGCAGATTCCTGTGGAGGACGATTCCAGAAGGTATACTGGGTTTATGGTGGGTTCGAAAACATATTCCTTTCGAAGGCTTCCTTTTGGTCTTGCCACCAGTTCGGCAGCTTTTGTTCGTATGATTAAGGCGACCTTTGGCCTCGAGTTTTCGTCGTTCGTGGTGGCCTATGTGGACGATATCTTAGTTTTGTCTGATAGTCTAGCTGAACACTTACACCACCTAGAGCTCGTTTTTAGACGGCTACAGGAAGTCTCAAACGAAAAATGCAAATTTTTCTGCCCGCAATTAAATTTCCTAGGGTATATTTTTCCCCGAGAGGATACAGGCCATAAGTAACTACAGTCCTCCAAAAAATGTCAAGCAGCTGCAACGCTTCTTGGGCATGTGCAACTTCGATAGGGCATTCTGTCCCGACTTTTCCACATTGTGCCAGCCCCTGACCTCCCTTCTAAAAATGAATACTCCCTGGGTTTGGTCCGAAACTCACCAAAAGGCTTTCGAGCGGGTCAGGGACGCATTGGCTGATGCTACGATGCTGTATCACCCAGTATTAACTGCCGATTGGCACGTGGGGGTTGATGCTACTGAAGTTGGCATAGCTGCTCAACTTTACCAAATAATAAATGGCGAAAAAAGAACAGTTGCTTGGGCGAGTCGCTTGTTGTTGCAGCGGGAGGTCAGTAGGTAATCCGCCACTTGAGACGACCCCCTCCACTTTTCCCCCTCCCCTCCCAGGCCCCGCCCCTTCCCCATCTCAGGCCCCGCCCACCCATCCCCACCACTGACCACGCCCCTTCCCCCTCCCCCGCCCCTTTCGTGACGTCATTAGGCCCCGCCCCTCTTAAGCCCCGCCCCATGACCTCGCCGACCAATTGGAAGAGCCGAATTCGATCACGTGGTCTCTGACGTAAGATGCTTATCGCCATTTTCGACGCCATTTTGTTTCTTATCGCTCCTTTCGACGCCAGTTTCCTCCTAAGCCCCGCCCCATGGCCTCGCCAACCAATTGGGAGCGCCGAATTTGGACGCCATTTTGATTCTTATCGCTACTTTCGACGCCATGATAATTCCCGCCCTGACCTCGGCGACCAATTGGGAGCGTTGAATTCGAGCACGTGGTCTCTGACGTCACATCCTTATCTCTACTTTTGATCTCTCGCTTGTCGCGGCGTTGCCGGATCCTTGAAACTTTCCTGGGATGCGACGTTGCCTTTTCCTGGCGCCAAGTTCAAAATTCTGAAAAATAAAAAATCCTCGCCGGGCTTCGAACCTACGACCCTCTAATTAAGAGTCCGACGCCTCAACCAACTAGGCTATCGGCGCACTCGGAAATATTACTTAAAACGGTGTAAACTAGAATCTCGGTGACGTCACAGAATTAGGAATAAGTACAGGGTGTCTCAAAACTCGTATAGGTACAGGATGGACTAAGAAAAAATAAATATCTCTGACGTCTGGGTGTGACAAGAAACAATGCCAGAAGGGCCTTAATAATTTGATCACGTGACTAAGAACTGGCCAATCACAACGCTCTAACCCATGACGCGCGCCTAGGCACGTGGTCTCTGACGTAAAATTCTTATCGCTGCTTTCGATCTCTCGATTATCGCGACGTTGTCGGATCCTCCATTAATTCCTTGGATGCGACGTTGCCAATTCCTGGAATAGCGCCAAATTTTGAAATCTTGAAAAAAAAAAATGCAACGCTGTGACGTCAAGATGTGACAAAAAATCCAAAAGGGCCTTAATAGTTTCATCAGGTGGTCTCGTAAAACTAAGTATACAGGGTGATTCAAAACTCGTCTAGGTACAGGGTGTACCAAGAAAATTAAATAACTCTGGCGTCAGGGTGTGACAAAAACAATGCCAAAAGGACGTTAAGAGTTTCATCTCGGGACTAAGAAAGAATACAGGGTGATTCAAAATTCATGTACAAGGTGTGACAGAAACAAAGCCAAAAAGACCTAATTTCATCACGTGGCCTCGTATAACTAAGTATACAGGGTGATCTAAAATTCATGTACAAGATTTGACAGAAACAAAGACAAAAAGACCTAATTTCAGCACGTGGTCTCTGACGTAAAATTCTCATCGCGACGCTCTGACGTTTAAATGTGACAAAAATCCAAAAGGGCCTTAATAATTTGATCACGTGATCTCGTCAACTAAGAACACATGATGGGAGAAATACAAGGCGAGAGAAAAATTCAGAGTGAGCAAAAGTTCGGTAAAAAATTTTTAAATGTGCCCTATGGCATCTCGTTGGAATCGTCTCGACGTTAGGAACACGAATTTTAAATGAAAAATTGTAATGTCTTATCGTGGGAGATCGGGCATGTGGAACATGCTCTTACGAAACTTTGTTGGAATCGTGTCGAAGTCAAGAATACGAATTTTAAATGAAAAATTTTAAAGTCTTATCGCGGGAGATCGGGCGTGAGGAATATGCCCTTACGGCACTTTGTTGGAATCGTCTCGACGTTAGGAACACGAATTTGAAACGAAAAATTTTAAAGTCTTATCGCGGGAGATCGGGCGTGTGGAAAATGCCCTTACGGCACTTTGTTGGAATCGTCTCGACGTTAGGAACACGAATTTTAAATAAAAAATCTTTAAAGTCTTATCGCGGAAGATCGGGCACACTTAGAACAAAACGAATAATTAAAAAAATGATCAGATCGAGGAGAATCTAAATATGTCATAAAATGACAACTTCCGGTGCTAATTTTCGTGTGTGAGGAATATGCCCTTGCGGCACCTCGTTGGAATCGTCTCGGCGTGAGGATCACGAATTTGAAGTAAAAAATCTTTAAAGTCTTATCGCGGGAGATCGGGAACACTTAGAACAGAACTAATAATTAAAAAATGATCAGGACATCGAAGAGAATCCAAATATACAAAAAAATGTAAACTTTTGGTGTCAATTTCCAGTGTGAGGAATATGCCCTTGTGGCACCTCGTTGGAATCGTCTCGACGCCAGGAACATGAAAATAACCCTCGCTCATAAATACACGGTAAGATGTAGAAAAATTAAACGAAAACGAGTCTAATCAAAGCACGTTTCAACATAAAATGTGATTATACAGGATGGGGACAAAAAACCGTTGGAAAAATGTAAAATACAGGTTACCCAAAGGATGCTGATTTCTCCGAATACACACACCAACCTAGGTACGCTCCTGTAGCGTTGGATGGGACGGATTCGTGGACATAAAAGGAAATGCTTTGAATATTGTGTCGATAGAAAAAATAAAAAGTTACATGTGTTTAATTAATACTGTTCAAATATCAAATTTGCATTCTGCTAATAAGTGTGTAAATACATGTGTCGTATCACTAAAATTATCAAAGGTTATCACCGTACGCTGACCCTAACGGACTTTTGTTCGTAACAAGTATTTATCGCAAAAAAATTACCAAAGGTTATCACATCTTGACCCTCTTGGTTAATAATAAAATTTTACGATAAGTTTCAACAACGGTCACTCTTGTTTACCAGAAGACTTTGTAACTAAGCCAAACATCTGATCTGATTGACATTTTAGAATTTCCAAAGACATAAAATATTACGATTATAAAAATAATTTTTGAATTTTTAACGTGATGTTTTCGCAACGTAGGTACCATTTTGGTGTTTCCTTGACATTTAACGATAAACTCAGCAACGTAGATATTCAACAAGAACGTGCCCGAATAAGGAAGAAAATTCCTCGAGTAAGTATAACACATTGTTTATAAAAACTGGGCATTTTGACATTTCTAAGTCATATACGAAAATTGAATTTACGTACTGATTGAAATTTTTTTTGTTGCAGATTACACCTTTGATCACCGGACGGGCGGACAGACGGACGGACTCCTGCCATTGACAGATAATAAAAGAAATAAGAAAACCAGAAGTTTCTTGCATACTGAATAAGTTAAATTTAATTTCTCGCGACTGAACGAAAACATCTAAATCGTAAGTAAAAGAAAAACTCTTTTGCTAGTTGTGTATTAAGTATAAATTAATTTCAGAAAAATGGATCTAAACAAAATAAACTCACGTTCTCTGTTACAAACACAACAGACAGTTAAACTGAATCAGCTACCCAAAGACACGGCGTTTCAAATATTTGGTGGTAAAAATTGTAAAAAATTAGTTTCTGATTAAAATGTATGTTCATTCCCAAGTAAATAGTAAAATTGTAAAATAATAACTTTATATCTCTAAGTAATACCCTACATTTATATCTGAATTTTTATAAAAAAGGTATGGGAGGACGGATGGGGAAAAACAAAAAAAAACGAGAAATCTTTAAGACATTTCTATTTTCTCTAAATCCATAATATTTTTTTTCCAATTATAATTTAAAAATTCCAACATTAAACAACTTAGATCGAAGTGATTGAGTAAGCACATATTTTTAAATCTATGCAAGTCTGCTGTGTTGATCGCAATTTGCTTATATAACGTAAAAGACCGTTGTAAAATTCCAAAAAAATTAAACCGTCCAGATAGCGTAATCGAAACCAACTTATTTCATTTAAATTAATCAATTCGCCGGCTTCCTTCAAGGTCAAATGCAAGTAGTTTTGTTGCTTTTTGGTGTCCCTATCCTCCATAACGATAACCTTTCGTTCTAGGATCGTTTTTATACAAACACTAATATGATCGAAGAAAAATGCTGGTTTTGCGACGCGTAACCTTCGTCTTCTTCGTCTTGTCCATTGCCTATCTCTTCGCGTTGAACAATCCACTTCAAATTTTCAATAAAATCCACCCAGTCCGTTTGAGTCAAAGAAATGATAGTCGACGTTGAGGGTCATTTGCACTGGTCAGTCGCAGGCACGATGCAAACTGTCTGCTAGAACTAATGCCCGTACTCACTTTGAAGGTGCTGTCCGGAACATTATACCACACTTCACCCAATAATTTCTTCTCGTTTCGCACTTCTCGGTAAGAAAGCAAAATGTTGTCTATATATTCCCAACAAGGGAACGATTCGTTTGAGGACGCACTAGCTACTTCGAAGTCAGACATAATTGAATTGGCAATGAAGAACAACTTTTTCACCACTTATATTCGTTAAAAGGACGGACGGAGTACTAAACTCGCTTCGAAAAGGCCCCCTGATAATCCTGAATATGTTTGTGTTTTCCATAACAAGCAATGTAAATTTGGTGTTTTTGGGCAGTGTTGTTCTAGACTGCTACTATCGATAGGAAACCTATAAATGAATTCCATGTATATATTTTCTCATTCCGATGTTTGCACTCGTATCGAGCGTCACGCTGTAAACGATGACGACACTGTTCCCAACACGCGCAATGTTGCTGATCATAATTTTTTATATATTTTTGATAAACAGGGAACTGTTTCTTGAAAATGCGGTTGCCTACAATGACAACAAAAACAACGTCAACTTTACCCAAGAAGCATTGAACGCGGTTGCCGATATCCACGATGCTAACTATACAGCTAATCTAGCCAATAAAAACATTATAGAATTTCTGATAAAATACGGGTATTTAAATGAAAGCGACAACTCTGCTATGTCTGCCGAAGAGGCCCTGGCAAATTTTCAAGATTTCTATAGGATAGAGGGAGGTGGAAAAGTGAATTCAGAAACCGTAGAACTCATGGGAAACCCCTATGTGGGGTGGTGGATACACCGACCACCACGAATTATAATTTACACGGAACCAAATGGAAGCGAAACCACCTACGCTGGTATTTCTATTTACCTTCACCGGATCATAAACGGATTGCTTCTCTAGCTTTTGAAAAGTGGCAAAACGTGTCGTCTTTAACTTTCGAGCTTAGCCGCCAGAATACGGATATCATGATTTCCGTAGCAAAGCAGTTCGGTAATCATAGTCAAAATCGCAGATGTGAAGGCCCCGGCATATATTCATATGTTCATTTCCGTTCAATTTCCGCTGATGGACGAATTATTCAAGTATAATGTTACCGTTACTACTACTACTACACCTATGAAAATTGGAAATTTGGAATTAGGAACGATGATCGGCTTGGACGGATTGAAATTCGTAGTTCTTACAAAAAAACAACATTTCTCAATTTTTTGTCGAATCTGATGTTTCAGAACTGCTTAGAATTGATAAAATTATTTCGCTAAAAATTAATTTATTGTTAACATTTAAAATTGCTGAATTTTACGATAATTTTTTGGATAGAATTAATGAACTTTTAATGAAATGTAATTACGTCTTAAGTCCTGTGGATATTATTTTAGAAATATGTAGTGTATCGTTCACATTAGAGACGTACTGTATATTTGAACTTTTGCATTTTAGCAGAGATAAAATGATGTCTGATTTGTATAACAGAAGATATTATTAGAAATAAAACACTGATTAAAATTAATTGTTTTTATTTATTTCCTCTAACTATTTACAGATCATAATAATAGCAAAAATTAAAAACCGATAAAAAAAATATATATACAAAAAAAACTAGTTATTTTTGAGCCGTTTGTGGTAACCGTAGGGTATAGAGTATAGAGTCATAGCCCTCTATGCGACGCCTCTTACTAAAAGTCACTCGGAATATTTTCTTTTGTTCTACGGTTACCACTTCGTGCTCTTTTGTACGGCGAATGTTCTGGCTTGTGGCGTAGACCGGGGGCTCCTCTACCAAGATCATATCTCTTAGCTTCTGGAAGTTTACCAGTCTAGAGGAGTCGTAGGTGATGCGAATACCTATAACAGAAAATTTTTGTGATTTTTTTTAAATAATAAAATTATTATTACCTTTTGCCTTGCACACTTCGTGAAATTTTCCGGGTGACGAGGTAGGCGTAGAGTTTGGGGCCGCCAGATGCAAACTCTGTTATGTAGGAACCGGGGCCATAGCACTCCAGTTCGTCGGTCATTTCACCGAGAGAATTTCCGGTAGTTACGTCGAAATTGTCGTTACCGCCGTCTGACCTCGAAATGTAAATGACGCTATCGGTGTCATAGTACAGTACCCTTTCACCTAGTTGTTCGAGATAGCTGTAGAGTTTTAAGCGGGCCTGTGTTGTTGTGTATGCAGCCAGAGATACGTTCACGGTTGAAATAGGGTCAAAACTTTCTTCTTTGTATTCCCAACTGACAACCAGAGTGTTTTCGTTGATGGGTATAGCCGCGTTTACCTCCATGGCGGGGTTAGTTAACATGGCAAAAAACTCATCTGGGCTATTGATGATGCTCGTTTTTGCCTGGTTCTCTCTCTGTCCAAAGTTACCCCAGAAACTGTTTAGAATTAATTTGGCCAGCGACCTTAGACCTGGATTACTTACAATTTTCGAAAATTCAAGTTTAATCCCCTCGCTATCTAGGAACGCTTTTATGTAGGCGTCCTTCTCTTCCTGTGTCGCACAGTTAGAAGGCCAGCCGGATGCATCCTGTTTGGTCTTGATGAATCTATTCATCATTTCCGCAAAAAGTCCGCCGGTTTTGTTTTCCTTATCGTATAGCGAGATGTCGTATTTCCAAATTTCGAAAACTTAGAGTATTTTATAGCCCTTTTCTAGCGCTTTTAGTACCTCGTCAATCACCCACGTGCCGTTTAGTGCTCTGTCTTCGTCATTGTGTTTACAATCATCCTGATTTTCCACTTCAACGCACGAACGACACAGCGTGAACATCAATTTTGAGTTCATTTTCAGTTTTGTTCCACGGGTGATTAGTTCGGGCGTCAGGTCTGTCTGTGTAAGGATATGATTCAAAATGAATTGGTGATCGAAGGCTTGGCCATTATGGGCAAGGACGACAACGTTCTTAATTTTTTTCCTTATCTCCAAAATATGTCTCAAAAGCGACTGCACAACATTTTCTCGAATAACTTGCCGTCTTACACCACATTTTTGACAAAAATAAAGATTTTTCTCACCTAAACAGTGAGAACAACGTTGGGCAAATACGCATAGGTTCGGCTCGTGTAGTTTTTGGTTATCACCTATAATTTTGTCCTGCATCGTTTCCAGGTCGTAAAATATAAAGAGCACATCTTTGGTCTTTGGCTTTCCTGTGTCCACCTGCATATAACATAAATGATCGCCAGGCATGTGTTTCTGGCAGATCTTACAGAAAATTTCGCCACAGGATATGCGGGCGATTTTTCTTCACGGTTTTCAAACAATCTGTACAACGTTGCACCTGTTCGCAAACACTTTTCTTTTTACTATTGCCCGCCTTGTGGTTATCGAAATAGGTTTTGCTTCGAAAGACCCTGTTACAGTCCCCACACTGTACATTTTGCTCCAATGTACAGGGTGGAGCTTGTTGACACGCGTAACATGTGCCCCCACATCTGTGCTCGTTTTTATTGTTGAATGGTACAGGACATGTCTCACAGAAATAGTGACACACAAAAGCAGACGTCAGCGAGGTTATGACATTGAAATGTCCTTCGTGATGGAGTAAATTCAAATTTTTGCTAGCGCCTGTACCTTTAAACACAAGGTCCCTTCCCTTCGTGCCGTACCTGTAGACAACTATGTTGTAGTTTTTCAGGTATTTTTGAAATTTATGCAGCTCCGGAATTCCCGCCCCCTCTTCGAGAATTTCGGTATCGGCATCCTCCATTAATTTTTTCGCCCTCTGGGTCTGGAGCTTACCTACGTCTCGACGTACCTTTATGTATTCCGGATCTCTCTCGACGTGTGCTATGGCCACGACCAGAGCCCGTGGCAGGCACAAATTGTCCTTGTTGTTGACGGTTATTACACCCCGTCGTTTGGCGCATTCTTCCGCAAAGTTGTTATACTTTGCTCCTCGGCCTTTTCCAGTGGGCAGCTGGACGGTGGTGACACCCAGTATAAAGGTGTCGGTGTCCAGAGCCTCCCCGTTGCTCTGGAAAATGCTCGAGAGAACGCGCCAAACGTCTTCCACCGTGACCTTAAAATTGTTTTTTTTTAGTAATTTACGATCAAACTTATTATCAGTAAAATTATGAAAATTTATTACCTTCGATGCCTCCCTAAAAGATAACCACCCCTCTCCTATTTCGAAGGCCGGGCTACTAAAGGTGAACGCAACCCTGTCCGTGGGTAACAGGTTCTGCGAGGCGTGCAGGATCGCGTCCTTAATCGCCGTTTTGGCCCAGTCGCTGGCGTCAACGTCCTGTGGAACGGCCTTAATTTTAAAATTAAGGCGTCGCCCCACCATGTTATAACGCCTAACCCTCTGAATGAATTCTTGTATAACCTCGAACTTATCCATCTCTATAAAAAGTGATTTTTTTATTGTTCAATAAGCAAAAATTAGGAAAAAATTACCTCTTAATAACGATGGTTAAAATCAACTCGCTTCCTTGGGCTAGTACTAGTAGTGTGCATAAAACTAGAAAAGAAACATTATTTTAGGTTTTCGCTCCACGTACCGATGGCAAAAGCACAAAAGTATGAAAAGTAGCTTATATATTTTTTTTAAATACATACAAATTGACAACTTTAGACGGTTCCCAAGACAATTTAGTTGTAACGAATTTTAGTTTTTAAATGACGTAAAGAACTTTCCATGTTTTTGTAAACACCCTGTATAACGCCCACGTTTTTCACTGAAAAATTAAACTTACCCTTTATAAATTCCTAGACGTTGACCCACACAAAACACACAATTGTTCTAAAAATTAACTTAAGACATTATGAACTGCTACAGTAAAATACACTTGTTGTAAAACAGATGGCAGAGACTGGTCCAGACAACTTCGGCAACTGTTGGCAAGTAAGTGACGATCTTTTCGTAAACAGCCTATTTATACAAAAACCCACGAGATAACACCAGCGAGTTACAGGACCTAATATTGCCTAGAAAGCACGAGAGACTATTTTGCCGACTCAACTCCAACCGAGGTTATATATTCTCGCGCTGGCCCGCCTTAAGTCAGTCTTGGCATTTTTATTGTATCGTAATTATCTTACAACCCTTATAAATTTTGTTAGGTTTTATCGAATAAAATCTGTTTTTAAAGACGGGTTGTTTCGGCCACAGATCCTAACTGGCGCAGTCTTGCTGGTAGGATCGTGAAAGAGTCCGCGACGGGAGTAGAGATACTAAGAGAGCACCAGACCAAACTTGTCGAAACCTGTCTGGTCTGGTACTCTCCTAGGTTTTGCCCGTCTCCCCACTCTCTCCCCACTCCTATTGAAACAGCTATATAGGAGAGGTTCAACTAAGATCTCATCAGACACGCAGATCATTTACAACATGTCCTTCTTAAATAGTTTAAACAATTTGCTGGTGAAAAATCTGGTGAATGTTCGAGATTTGGAAGTAAATAAAAAATTTGAGATCCAGTGTTTTAAGAGAATAAATACCAAGTTTGGGGAAAAGGTAGTGGTGGAATTTGCCGACTTCAAGACCATCCTGCCTCAGCGTTTTACGGAGCAATTAACTCAAGAGCGAATTGACGAATTGAATGGTGACAAAAGGTATTTTTTAACAAGCTTGGGCCCCGTCGGCAAGACTACAAATATTATATTTTCTGAAGCATGAGCGAGAGACTGCGGCGATATATGGAGGCACTCGAAGAGCTGAGACGCTTGATTATTATGTATGAACTAACTAAAAAGTTTAGAAATGTAAAGTTGTGAAAATAAAAACTATTATTTGTTTGTGTGTTTTTTACTACAAATCCCAATATTGTCTGGGCACAGATATTCTGATTTTAAACAAATCATAAAAAAATGCAATTAGACAATTGCTCTAAGAATATGCAAAAAAAAAGTAAAACATTTTTTGAAAAAGTAATTTTTATTTTTTTATTTAAAAAAATATTGCCAATTGCCAATTGCTTTAATTGCCACTTAGCCACTTAGCCACTTAGCCACTTAGCCACTTGGCCCCCTTGGCCCCCCCTCCCCCCCTCCCCCCATTAGTTTTGTTTTCAGTGCTCTGAAATACCCGGGGATTGAACCCGAGACACCTAGCTGGTAGCAAAAGACGCTTGTCTCTTAACCACGGCTGTATTTCCAAAGGGGTTTCTTGAAAATTTCTACCCTTTCTTATTCAGGTAGCGCGTTGAAGTCGCCTGCTTGGGGTATGCAACGTGGGTGGGCCAGTAGGAGAAAGTATCCGCCGCGCTGCGGTGGTACAGTCAGTGGTACCGCTTCTCGGGGGATGCGGATGCTTTATATTTTCAGAGAGTTCTATGGTATACAGAGTGTTTAACTCGGCGCTCTCATTCCAGAAGGTGGCGGACACGCGCCACGCGCTCCATCGAAGGTCGAGGCGCGGTTCCAGTCGACGTGTGGTACAGACGACGCTTCGGGCTGGAAGCTGTGGTCTTGGGTTGATTATAACTTATTTTTTGAACACTTTATGGTTGAGTTATATAAAATTATTCACTATTTATTATAAAAATCGTTTTTCTTTATATTTTCAGAGAGTTCTATGGTATACAGAGTGTTTAACTCAGCGCTCTCCAGACTAATTATATTGGTTTCTATGCTTAAGAAACATTCTTGAAAATTAACTGGGGGCGACTATAGTTTATTTTTGAAAACATTACGGCTGTGTTATACAAATTATTCTCTATTTATTATAAAAATCGTTTTTCTTTATATTTTCAGAGAGTTCTATGGTATACAGAGTGTTTAACTCAGCGCTCTCCAGACTAATTATATTGGTTTCTATGCTTAAGAAACATTCTTGAAAATTAACTGGGGGGCGACTATAGTTTATTTTTGAAAACTTTACGGCTGTGTTATACAAATTATTCTCTATTTATTATAAAAATAGTTTTTTCTTTATATTTTCAGAGTTATATGGTATACAGAGTGTTTGACTGAGCGCTCTCCAGACTAATTATATTGGTTTCTTTGTTTAAGAAACTGGAAAATTAAAGGCTCAGAATGATTTTGTTAGATATTTAATGTGTGGAATGAAACAAGAGAAATATATTTATGTTTTATATTAAAAAAATATATATATATACAATAAACACTAATTTCTAAATATATACACACTTACATCTAATTGGATAAAATAATGAAACTTATCTATACATATACGTATAACTAAATATATTTAGGGGAGACATGAGGCACGCCCTTCTTTCGCACGATTATAAATGGCTTTTATTTTCAACATCCTACTTTCACATTCATCCCACTCCCTTTGCATTCGGTTCATCACACATTCAAACCTTCTCTTTTTTTCGTTTGCGTTTGAAATGCCCCCATCTGCCAACTCTCTCATATTCATAAATACTTCACTCACACTTTGATGCTGCTCGTTCACAAATCTCCCCTTTTCATTTAGCATTGTCAAATTCTTTCCCCCACGCGTTGTCTGTGACTTCTGGGAGGGTCGCTTCGCTACCAAATCGTCTGCCTCGTCGCTTAACCTCTTGCATGACGACCGCGATGAAGCCCTGGAGCCCCCACACCGGCTTTGATTATCTATCTGTGAGGAAGAAACCTTATTTGAAAATAGCGAATTTTATAAATGTTAGCTTACCTTTGGCGATGCTGCCGGTGATGGAAGACGTCCAACTTCAAAATCGGAACCATAATCATCAAGAGCCATGTCGCAGAGTTGCTGGTTGGTGAGCCCTGCGATGAATGGCTCCTCCAGCAGACTCAACACGCTTGAGTTGAGATTGGGCAGCTATGAAAGGAAAACATTATATGGGAAAATACTGATTAATGCAAACTTACAGGTTCGGGGCAAATTGACGCCACAGCATTGACCGTCTCGTCGGCACTCCGAGTTGGCTACAAGTAAATGGGTTCAATGAGAATCGAATGAGAAATTAAACTAAAAAACTTACAGCTACCAAACGGCAATCACTTAGAATTTTAATTTTTGATGATTCCATACTGTTCAAAGCGACGAAGCACAGGTGAACTGAGTAAAAGCGGTTCGGAACACGGGTGAACTGAGTAAAAGCGGCTCGGAACACGACTGTGAAACACGGGTGAACTGAAGAGGAAACGCGCCACGCATCGTGTGTATATCGGAACAGTGTTGCCAGTTTGGTAGATTTTTCCTGAACGTTAGGGAGACCCGCCCACCGGAGGCAACGTTGTCAGATTAGCGAAAGTCCCCACCAACCCCGCCCCATCAGTGTCCTCCTACATGGTACCGCCCACATCCCTTCTTTCCGCATAGTAAGAAGTATTGGAATATAAGAGTCATATCTTTGCTTTCAGTGATAGTTTCTACAAATCTTTAGTTTTCTGCAAATCGTAATGTCTAACATCAGGTATATCATCGACGCTGATGGCTTTCAAGTTAGTGGAAAGTTCGTTATAAAAGAAATGGCAATATACGATATGAAATCGAGGGAAGTGACATCCAGGTATTATCGTGTGGGAAACTACCGCAGCCTATCTTCTAAGGATGCATGCACTGCTCGTTGGTTAACGATGAACTTGCACGGCTTGAAGTTTGAAGATTGTGCAACGGATGGAGCCCAGGAAAGTGCGTTAGAAGAGATTCGGCGTCTGGGGGAGTCCGCTGGCAATGAACTTATAGCTTACAAGGGAGGACAAGTTGAAAGGAATCTGCTGCAGGCCGCGGGGTATGCCCACTTATCCTACAATATCGAGGATATAGGCTGCCCCAAGTTCGACGTCCTTGTTCGGAAGCAGCAGAGGTTCTACGAGCGAGTGCGTGCCAACCAATGTGAGCGACACATCACGAGGCCTGGAAAAGCATTTCACTGCCCGAGGGTAGAACTAATGTTTTTTTCTGAATTTATAATTCGATGTAAATAATTTAGTTTTTGTGAAAATGTAAATAAAAATGTAAAGTTATTATGCTGTTTCATTTCCAGCAGAAAAGAATGATTAAAATAAAAAAGGGAGCAAAAAAAACCTTTTCTCAGATCCTGTTTTCATACTAAAATTTTGGAGAGGGGACCATCCTTCGACGCTCTTACCCTATATAGGTAGGAACTCTGCATATTTCTAGCACACTGCTCTACTCATTGCTTCGAAGATGATCGATGGTAATGAAATAGCTACAGTGAGCGACAAAACTGTAAAGGCATATGAGAAGGTGTTTAACATACTTAATGAAAGTGACAGACCTACACTTCCGCAAGTATTACAACGTTGGCAGCAAAAGTTGCAATTGTCGGTGAGACAGCATTCCTCAGCACTCCGATGTCATTTTCACCAAGGCACTTTGTCCAAGTTGCATGCCAATCTGCAACATCTCAAAAGACTTCAATTATACTTCAAAACATTATGCAAAACTGGATCTGGTAAGCAACACCTCAATAGAAGTCACCGAGTCAAATGGGTGGACGTTCAAGCAGCGTTCCAGAGTCGTCTTCGCACAGGTGTTATAGTAAATATGAGGCACATCGATTTATTCCAGTTTTTTGACGATGCATTTATTCTTTTTAAGAGTCGCATAACTAGAACTTTAAATGCTTTTCACATTGTTAAGGTAAATGCGGTTTTTAATGGTGAATTTGTTAAAATGTCTCAAGATACAGTCATAAGTGACAACAAATGCTTCAACACAAAAAATGCTATAATTGACCAGGGGAGTGATTTAAAGTTGTGGTTTACAGATAATATAAAGGATAGGATTATAAAGAAGCTTGAAGATTTTCATGACAATGGATCGGGGTGGGCGTTACGCAAAATTTTGAGTTTAGTCATCAGTATAAATAAAGTTGAGATAGGAAACGGTGCTTCATATCTGACACTCCCCGTTGAAATTTCCAAAAAACAAGCATGTGTCAATGTAAAAAATAGTGATGAAGCATGCTTCTTTTGGAGTGTTATTGCCGCTCTTTACCCCTCTCAAAAGCATATTGATCGGGTTAATTCATATCCTCACTACAGGCTGAAATTTAAATTAGATGATATAGACCTACCAATGCAATTATCCCAAATATCGAAATTCGAAAAATTAAATGAAATTTCTATAAATGTGTATATTTTGGAGTTGGTAAGTGAGACTCCACATCAATTTATCACCTCTCCAGCTCGACTAACTAAAAATAAAATGGATAGACATGTGAATTTACTTCTAATTCAAAGTCATTATTTTTTGAAAACTAGCGACTTTGAAGCACCGTCTGTCGACGATTCGCACGTTGATATAAAATACCATTATTGTTGGATTAAAGATTTATCTAGACTGATTTCGAAACAGTCTAGCAAACATAACGGTAGAAAATTTATATGCGAGAGATGTTTAAATTACTTTTCATCGCAAGATAAGTTAGAATTGCATACAGTTTATTGCGAGCAAATAAATAATTGTAAAATCGAGTTTCCCAAAGAGAAGTTTATCGAATTTAAAAATTTTGTTAATAAAGAACGCACCCCATTCACCCTGTATGCTGACTTTGAAGCAATGCTAGAACCCTGCGGAGATTCTGATGCTAGCCTAAAAACTGTTAAATATCAAAGACACGAAGCATTCAGTGCCGGTTATTATTTCAAGTGCTCTTTTGACAACTCGCTCTCTTTCTACAAAGCTTATCGCGGGGGAGACTGTATGATATGGTTTGCCAATCAAATAGAGGAAATTGCTAAGTTTATATCATCCAAATTGAATCTTGTTGAACCTATGGATGAAGCCATAAGTCTTAAAGATGCCACCCCTAATTGTCACATTTGCGAGAAAAAATTCAATGTTAACGACATAATTGTACGTGACCACTGTCACCTGTCATCGATGTTTCGAGGTTATGCACATCAAGCGTGCAACTTAAATTATAAAAACTCGTTTGTAGTTCCCATCATTTTCCACAATCTTAGTGGGTATGACAGCCACTTTATAATACGAGAACTTGCCAAACGGAATCATGTCAACCTACTTCCTGTTAATAATGAAAAATATATAAGCTTTACAGTATTCGATAATGAAACAAATATAAAAAATAAATTTCGGTTCATCGATTCTTTCAAGTTCTTGGCCTTTCCTCTCGACAAACTCGCATCATCTCTAAATAGTTTCGAAAACACTAGAAATGAATTTAGATTGTCTTCCGAAAATTTTGACTTGTTAACTAGGAAAGGGGTTTTTTGTTATGATTATATCGATTCTCTGGAAAAATTGGAGGAAACCGCATTACCATCGATTCAACATTTTTATAACAAATTAAATGACACTAATATTAACGAGAAGGATTATGGACATGCGCAATTAATTCGGGAGAGGTTTGGTGTAAAAACCTTGGGTGAGTATTTAGATCTGTACTTAAAGACTGACGTGCTCTTGCTCACAGATATATTTGAACACTTTAGAACGACTTGTCTTCAAAATTACGGTTTAGATCCTGCCTGGTACTATACTTTGCCTGGATTCAGTTGGGATTGCATGCTTCGATATACGAAATGTAAATTAGAAACCTTCCAAGATAGTGACATCTTAATGTTTTTCGAGAGGGCAATTCGAGGTGGGGTAAGCCAGGTAAGCCACCGCTTTTCTCAGGCCAACAACAAATATATGGCAAACTATGATGCTAGTATGCCATCAAAATATATTCTTTATGCGGACGTTAACAACCTTTATGGCTGGGCAATGTGTGAACCCCTTCCTTACGGAGGATTTGAGTGGGCCTCCAACGATACTGACGTCACCAAGGTTGCTGACAATGCCGATGAAGGATATATTTTAGAAGTGGATTTGTCGTATCCCGATCATCTTCATGACCATCATAAAGATCTTCCTTTCGCACCTGAACATCGTAAACCTCCAGGTTCCAAAATAAAAAAGCTCATGACCACTCTCGATGATAAGAAGAATTATGTGATTTATTACAGAGCGCTTAAGCAAGCTTTACAACATGGTTTAATTCTGAAAAAAATTCACAAAGTTCTGAAATTTAAGCAGTCTACCTGGTTAGCTCCCTATATACAACTCAATACCCACTTAAGAACTGTGACAACATTAGATTTTGAAAAAAATATAATAAAACTAATGAATAATGCAATCTACGGCAAAACAATGCAAAATGTTAGAAAACATAGGATTGTGAGATTATTAAGGACGTGGGAGGGTAGATACGGCTCCAAAAATTTAATTTCTAGCCCTCGTTTTAGACATAGGATAATTTTTGAAGAGAATTTAATAAGTGTCGAATTAAATAAGACAAATATTATGTTTGATAAACCTCTGTACGTTGGGATGTCTATTCTGGACATATCAAAAACCTGTGTTTACGAATTTCACTATGACTTTATGTTGAAAACATTTTCACCAACTAACTGCTTATTATTATATACTGATACTGATAGTTTAGTTTACGAAATCCGTTGTGAGGACATGTTCGAGGATGTAATTAAAAATCATATTCATCGGTTTGACACTAGTGACTATCCTGCAGATAATCAATATGGAATTCCGCTTGTAAATAAGAAGGTGCCAGGACTGATGAAGGACGAATTAAATGGTCGTATTTTAACACATTTTGTTGGACTTAGATCTAAAATGTATACTTATAAGGTTCAAGGAAAAAATTTGTGTGTTAAAAAATCCAAAGGTGTTAGAGGTAGTGTTGTAGCGAAGCAGATAACGTATCAAGATTATTTCGATTGTTTATTCAATAAGACAGAGAAAATTGTAAATCAACGATCTATACGATCGTTTTCTCATAACGTCTTTAGCATAAGCATATTTAGTTGATAGTGTTTCAACCCTTCCTTGGGGTCATAAAGATGTACGTGTGGATGAATAAAAAATATATTTTACAAATAGTGGTTCATTCACTTGTAGCCCCCCACCCCTGACGTCCCACCGCCCAGTTTGTATATATAACCGAGACATCGAGCTCATTCTGCAGTCTGAAAACTTGTAACAAGAGTTCGCAGCAACATGTACAACCAGACCATTCAGATCGAATCAGACATGGTGCCCCTACATTGCCAGCCACATGGTACGGAGAAATCGACTGCAGAATCATCTGGTGAAGTGTCGGCGACAGTTGGGACATGTGCCTGAAATCAATTGGGAAGAGTATTACCGACATATCAACAATCAGCCGCCGATGATTATAAGAAATCCCAGGATTGGCCCGGAATAAAAATGTTGTAAAATAAAAATATTGTAAAATAAAAGTCATATTTTTTAATCAGTGCTTTATTCCAACCTTCTTCTACACAAGTCTGCTAACAAAAATTGATTATAATAAGAGTATAGTTCAAAAATGCAATATGTTCCCATGCTACATACTGCATTGCACATTAAAAATACAATTTCCATTACATTTATGGCATAGTTACTACGTACTAATAACTCATTGACCTTATCTAAAAAATTAAGGTAAAAATCATACAATTCAAAATTAATCAAAAAGCTCATCCTTAAAGTAACATATGGTGCGATATTTAGTAGCTCGAAAACCTCTGCTATGGAAAACCATTGGCTAACACCATTTTTTGCAAGCAACACTCATTGATTTCCATCTGCAGTCAACATGGTTCTTAACAATATATCGTCAAATCTGATGAACATCGGGGTACCCAGGTTGTTGGTAAAGTTGTTTAAATTATTCACTAATTCTTTCCACTCCAAATAGTCCAGCGAAATCACATTTCGTCGCACTGTTGATCGGATATTAACTTGGGGTTTGAAATATCTCATAATGCTCAAACCATTATTAATAATATATGTAGGTAATGTGAAGCATGATGATAGAAGCAGAGAATCTTCGCTTACATTGTTTACTTCTTCATGGTCGCTACCATCGGTTTCATAGCCGCTGTCAACCATCTTAACACTTGAAGCTCTACACGACGTTTGACTCAGAGATCCACGAGTCATGGTCTTTATCAAAGCCCAACCATCGTACTAGCACCTTCCCCCTCTTTCTACGAAGAATCTTTTCAACCAGGTAGACATCGGGATGTTCAGTTTTTTGCAATTCTTCGCGGTAAAACCCGCCCTTTATAGGACTTCCATTTAAATCCTCTAGAAGATATGTAGGCGGGTTGGTAATTTGTACTTTGCTTATTTTAAACAATTCTGTACTCCAACTAGGCATATATCCTTTGGCAAATACGTGTTTCACTTTACTTATTCTCACAATATCTCCAACCTTCAATTTACTACCTCTGAAAATCTTCACGTGACTATACACTTTTTTAAGCAGATATTGTTCGTTACTTTTATTAACTTGGTTGGGTTTCATCTGAATCACTCTATGCTTTCTGTTATTATACTCGGCAACTAGCGTAGGCAAATAATCATCCCATTTAAATTTACCATTTAGACTAAAATACTTAAATAATCGCTCTTTTAGAGTTCGTATTACTCTCTCGGCCATGGCGGCTTTCGTGATGCTAAAAGTGCTGTAATGATTAATTTTGAATTTTCGCATCAAATTTTGAAATCTAGAGTTATAAAACTCTTTGCCCTGATCAGTTTGAAGGTTGCGAGGCTTTCGAGTTCCCGATAGGATATCAGCAAAGGCGTTGGTAACATCTTCGGCAGACTTGGATTTGAGCGGTCTGCACCAAACAAATTTAGAGAAGCAATCGATTACAACCCGTATGAATTTGAAGCCATTATTGTGACTAGCATACTGATCTAACTGCGCGAGATCAGCTTGCCACAAATCGTCTAAACCTTTAATGATAGTTCGACGACGTGGATAATTTTTTCGCGCTGGTTTATGTAATTCCTTAACTACTTGAATTTTTTCTTTACTATGCATGACTATGCTCCACCCTCAAGGATCTCTGCAAGTCTGAGAGATAGTAAGGATTGCATACTCTTACCAGTTATTTTTAAATAATAATCTTCCATAGTTTTAACCAACTCTCTCAATTCATCGATCTTATCTTGGAAATTGTCTATCATTGTGTTGCGAATATGAAGATCGCATTCATCAGAATGCTGTTTAAGATTTGTGTAAAAATATTGTAATGTATGAATGACCCCCTCATCGACATATTGTTTTGTGCTGGCATCGCTTTCATCGATCGGGTGATTAACGTTGCTCAGTCTGCGGTTGCTACAATCATAGTTTCCTTCTAGAGTCAAATTTAATGTGTAAACAGGTGGGCAAGACTTGCTCCTTGATTTCGAGGCACGTCCGAACTTGTTTAAGGACATCTTTTAACTAACTTGAATGATCTATAGGGACAAATCTGTCTAATAATTTGGGATTTGGCCCGGACTGTTCACCAACCATTTTTAAATAACATTCTTCAACAATTTTAACAAATTTTCTTATTTCATCGATCTCTTTCTCCAAAGCGTCTTTCACGCTAGTCTCAATATTAACATCATGTTGTTCGAGCGTGACGTTAAAAGTTTTGAATGCCTCATTCATTTGTTTGTCAACATATTGCTTTGTCACAACATCATTGCTGCTAATCGGATAATTAACGTTGCACAGTCTGCGGGTTTTCAAATCATAATCCCCGTCATTCAGCGAGTAAGGAATAGTCCTTGAAACACGTCCGAACTTGTTTAAAGGCATCTTATAAATAACGTTAGAGAATAATTTTTGCTTCTTCCAATTCATTGATTATTGCGGTTATTTCGTTTTCGTGGGAAGTATTTCCGGCATCTTTTGATGCTATTAATAACCTTAACCTGTCCACAAGTTCATTAGGATCATCCCAGTAAACATATTCCACAGGTTTTGTGTTATACTTGAGATGCATGCCAGAACCCTTTACAGGTGTGGAGGTAGCCACCGGGCCCTTCATAAGAGGTTTAATAATATTAGAATACTTATTTTTGTAGCTATGTTTTAATCGTCCGTTTGAAGTAAGATGAGCACCAGTGAGATTTAAAATATCTCTGTAACTTTTCAAATCATCATCAGTACCTTCTGGATTATTATAGAAAATTAGCTGGTAGAGACCATCAGTTCCCGCGAATCGGCTATTGTTGATGATTATATCACCAGACGTTTTTTTCAAAATCGATATATTTATTTCCTAGCATCCATACTGATTTAGTTTCGTCATACTTAGGACCATATGTCCTATCGATTTTAAGCGAATTAGCCATAAAGTCTGTTATACATGGTATAGATACTTTAGGATACACAGTATCAAAATGCCTGTACACTTTGTCAATTCCTTTCTCAACATCATTTAACGTTTCATTCATTTCTCCTAAAAGTGCAATTGGACTTTTCAACGACTCGCGCCACTTTTCCATAAATGATTCAACTTTTGGTTCAACTTTCGGTTTTACTTCCGGTTTTAATTCTTGCTTAACTTGTAGATTTGCTAGAGAGCTTGTCACAGGTTTGAAAATTTTTTGTAAAGTTTCATTCTCATCAAATTTCCCTATTTTTAAGGCGGTGTATTTTTTTCTAATCGTTCGAACTAGTTCACTGATTTTCTTTGCGCGCTGCGCTTCTTGAATCTGTTCTTGCATCGGCATCTCGATTAATAATAAGCGTATTGTGCTTCTCATAACTTTATATACCTATCAAAACCTATTCTATAGCGTCCCTCATTCATATTGAAATCTTTAACAATAACTAGAGTTCCAAAATTATCATTCCAACAGAGCGAGCAGAGATTCTTGAAATCACCGTATGAGATGTCTGGTGATACGTGCTCTTCATAAATATGTCTAAGGTTTACCTCATCTTGTTTAAACAAAACGATTACATTACAATTGTCTCGTATTAATTGCTTAGGTATTTTTGAATATGTCTGGCAGAGATATGCAGCATCTATATTTTTATGACGACCCATGGAGTAATATTCTCTAATTTTTTCCTGTGTCCCACAAGCCACATCATCGAAAATAAAAATTGAATTTTCTCTAGCCTCTGATGGTGCAATGACGTCATCGTTTGAGCTAAATGGAAAATATCCAACACATTTTGCTTCCTTAAGCACGTCTTGTAGTAACTGATATTTAGGTTGGTATAGAGATTTACTGTAAAGGTAGATGTTCTTAAATTTTAAGCCATTCTCGTTGAATATTAAACTAAGCAGACTGTTTGTTTTACCACAACCGCTAGGACCGCAAAATATTGCTCTAATTGAATTTGGTAAGAGTACGCCATGTTTAGATTTCTCACTTCGAGCAAAATCTAGATTTTCGATTGGTAGAGATAGTTGATGTGATTCGATACGCATCTTGTATACATCTAATAAGATAGCGTATGCTTGATGCATATATACCTATCGGGATGTAAATAATAAACAGTTTTTCGATTAAGAATATTTATTTTCTACAACTATTACAATACATTTAAGGCATGTAAGCTCGAATCTTCTGCTGCACAATACTCCTACACAGCGGGCACTTCTCCATGGAGTTTGCACAACTCATACAACATGCCAAATGTCCACATGGAACCAGCAAGACTTCTATGTTTCTGCAGTAGCATACTATACATAAAAAGTCTGGATTGGTGTTATTTACTTTTTCAGGTGGGATGTCCACAGGCTTGATTTCACCTTTAATAAATGGACAACTGGGACTCCAGCTAGCATGGTCTTGCCATGGATCATCATCCTTTTCCCATTTATATCCTTCGATATTGCAAAATGGACACCGGACAACATCTTCGCAATTCGTATAAAAAAATCCTGCTCGGGCAAGCTTCTCTGATGATAGGGGGCTTGACCAGTTTTCAAACGTTCTTATAAGACTCTCGTAATTATGCTCCATCGCTCATTCAGTAATACTCTTACTATTTCAATAAATAATTTTGCTACTAGCAATGAAGAACATATAGTAATGTAGTAAATTAGTGGCACGAAAGCGAGGTCTTTTATATGTTGTTCTTGACTGAGGTCTCTGGGTGTGGCCATTGTGGGCGTGGTGGAAGGTGGGACCTCCCTCCACACACTTTCAGCAATCGTATGATTTTGGAATACTGCTCGAAGTTTAAACTGAGTAGCATGTTTAGGCAGTCTTGCTACCGAAATTTTTTCAACTACCGTTTTAAATGGGAAACACCTTTGATCCTGTTCGCAAATAGATACCTTAGCATCTTCAGGGTTGTAAATATAGAACACATTATTTATTAATGAGAACAAAATAATGTGACCCAAACTCAGCAACATCTTGATTATAACTGAAATGTATCAGTAAATGTTCTTTTATATATACGGATCTACATTAAATCTCGTACAGTTTCACTTAAAGGTAAATACTCCATGGTACAGTCATGAACAATTATGCAGTAGGCTCGAGTTCTATCAGGAAATCCATCACTATTTTCTATATCCAACTTAACATCAACTGTGTTTATTTTTATAGATTCATTCCGGCGAGAACAGTCAATTACAAACAGGGTTGCATTATTTTTGTAATCTGCATAGCTAAGTAGCGGGCGACTCTCCATTGCATTCATGTAACTCGGATAAAATTCCACATAGTTGTGATAGGCCTCCAAAAAGTCGTTAGCAGCAAAATTCAATCTCTGACGTTCGAATGGAAAATATTCACCGTTTACAATTAATCTTACATCAGTCGCATCTATGTGATCAAATGACGTGGGATTTTTTTAGAATTATCATTGCGATCAGTCTGAAATCCAACTATGACGTACCGAGGAGTTGACGCGGCTGCTGACGATTTTACGGCCCATATTTCTCTTTGGGAGTTTACAGTAAGATTTGGCAATTCGTGTAGCTCCCATTTGCGGAACGCCATTATAATTGGACGATCAATTTTTATAGATTTAAGCAGATCCAATCTAATGATATCATTCGGCTGAATATGTTTAACCTTTAATTCAATGTTGGAAATTGTTATTTCTGCAGTTATGGCAGGATCTGGTCTTGCAGCGTCTTGGGTTAGTAATAAGGCATTGTTATCATTTCGAGCTCGTATTAGTCTCACTGTTTGTTTACCACAAATTGTCATCTGATAATCGTTGAATATTCCAAACAGATGTTTTAGCGGTATTCTTACATTGAATGTCCTATCATTGTTAACAGCAAAAGATTTATTAACCCCAACCCAGCTTGCTGTTGACATGCATTTTTCGTCATTAGCAGTATAGCAAAGATACGATCTGATCGTACTCACAATTCCAGGGTTTCTCACTACTTCTACTTCCTTGCCATTTAGTTCATAAGAAATTGAATCGAATAGAAATGCGGCACCGTTGTTGGCTAGTTTGCATTGTCCAGCACCGGTTTTCTTAGCCACTGTACCTTTGACAAAAATCGACGCATCGTACATCAACAACCATGCATCACCCTGATTAATGGTTATTTCCACAGTATCATTATTCCTAAATGACTTTACAAATGGGTAATAGGTGCGCTTCTCTAAACGTTGAATAGATTCATCATAGGTTGGAGTGCGATGCACATTAAACACTTGAGGTGTTAGGGACATAGCCAAGTACTTTCAAAAATTCTTGATTTTCCAACGAGAGACGATCTGCACTCTTCGGTGAAATATTTGTTAGTGAATTTTTGGAGCATTGTGATTGCCTTTTATACGGTTGATATCTGTCATCAAAAACCAAAACCATTTTCACAAAAATTTCATACACGCTTCAACTCCAACCGTACAATTATTTCCTCACCTCTAAAATTTACAGGTTGAGAGTTCTGATCGAGAATATTTACAGTCAAATTATTAATCTCACGCTTTGCAACTGGCATGTACACCAGATTTTTCGGAGACTCGTCTATAGCGTAACCAGGATCGCTGCTAACTGCAAACTCGTAAATCGTATGAGTTGGTTGATTTTTATAGTATGCTCCAGATGTTACGTTACAATCTATATGTATAGTTCTGACCTTCACGATATTTACAGATATATCAGAAGTATGTAATTGTCCAGACTCTAAAAGACAGGAGAAAATCCTAACACATGAGCAATAGAGTCTGCTGGTAGAAAATCTACTGTATATTTATCACTGTAAATTTCACACTTTAAAGTACTGTTATTGGCTTTTATTGAAATTGGATTTTTCTGATCAGATTCCTCCTTTCTTAAAGCGCCAACTATGTACTTTTCTAGAGCCTCAATTTCGTACGAGCCTGTGGGGATTACTAAACATTTGCGATATCCATCAGCATTTATATAATAAAATTTGTTGACACCAACATCTATATTGGGTATGCTGTTATATGTGTGAAATCCTAGCAGGGCCAAACCATACTCAAAATCTGATTCTAAATGTATAGGAATATTAAAGTCAATAGACAGTGTGGAAGTAAATCCGTGTAGTGTGAACAACAGCGACATAATTGATGAAGTCTCTCCTCAACTACCCCTTTTATAGAAAAACTTGAAAACTGTTTTAAGTATGAAAATATAGGGTTTTTGTAGTAAACCCACCATTATTGTTATTATCCAATTGGTATTCAGAATATTTTCGGCGACTTTTGGGGACAAATTAAACACACTTCATATTTTGAAATTTTATTTAGTTTCTTAGGAAGCTTAGACACAAATGACCACAGTTCATATCGTTATAGTTTTGATAAGAATTGTTGTTATATTCAACTTCAACCTCATTTCCCAAATATCTGATGAGTTCTTTTGGCGGTTTCAGGTTGCCAAAGCTGTCGAAATACTCGCATTTTCTTCCTCTCTTGCGATATGCCACCCAATGAGACCCGGAGTTCCTCTGCACATCCAAATTTAAAATGGCCGACTCATTTTTTCTCGGTTTTTTAGGTAGTGTATCTCTCATATACACACCTCTAAAGTAAGGAATTCCATAGGCATATTTAAGTAAATCTAGGTTGGATAAAGGTCTGTTGGGCGGCTTCAATAGTTTTTTTCTTTAAAAAAAGACCGAACCCACGTTTATTTTTCCGCAAATAGAGTCCAGAACCGACGATCTTCATAGATTGCTTTCCATTCTCCATCAGCTTTTTTGTATTATTTACGTCAATTATTGTTTTGGCTATACTGCTAGCCCCTCCGGCTATAGAACCAAGGGCCCCTAAAGCAGCCAGTATAGGCAGAAGCGGGAGAAAACCTCCTTTCTTTTCTTCAAAGGGAATAATTCTAGGTATTCTTAGTTTACTTTTTCCACCCGCTTTTTTTATATGCACGCGTGCTGCTCTCACGGCTGCTAACGATGATTTTTTCAATTTTTTTAGATCATTCAACTCATTGTTAGTAAAAGATTTCTTTAGGGCTTTTTCAACCTTCTTTACAATATCTCTTCTAAACGAAAATGGGCGTTTCATACCCATACCCAATTTCCTTTTAACTTTCATTGCACTCGTACCGAACCAGGCAGCTGTTTTCTCACCAAATTTGGCGTCTCTTGATTTGACTCTATCCCAAGCCCGATTTTCCAGTTCCCAATCTGCCTTGCGTCGTTCTTCTAATGATTTGTTTTTACTGTATGCAACATCATGAATTAAGCAAGATTCATCCAACTTGTTTATGCCAGTATCACCTCTAGAAAGACGTTTTTCTAATTTAGTACCAGGGCCACAATACTGGTATCCCGGAAAATGTAACTCGATCGGTAATTTGTCAATTAATGTATTCAGCACTCCACCCCCTTTAACAACCAGCATTGGATTGACACAGGTTTATTCAATCACACCCTCTTATATAGGGAAATAAAAAACACACAAACAAATAATAGTTTTTATTTTCACAACTTTACATTTCTAAACTTTTTAGTTAGTTCATACATAATAATCAAGCGTCTCAGCTCTTCGAGTGCCTCCATATATCGCCGCAGTCTCTCGCTCATGCTTCAGAAAATATAATATTTGTAGTCTTGCCGACGGGGCCCAAGCTTGTTAAAAAATACCTTTTGTCACCATTCAATTCGTCAATTCGCTCTTGAGTTAATTGCTCCGTAAAACGCTGAGGCAGGATGGTCTTGAAGTCGGCAAATTCCACCACTACCTTTTCCCCAAACTTGGTATTTATTCTCTTAAAACACTGGATCTCAAATTTTTTATTTACTTCCAAATCTCGAACATTCACCAGATTTTTCACCAGCAAATTGTTTAAACTATTTAAGAAGGACATGTTGTAAATGATCTGCGTGTCTGATGAGATCTTAGTTGAACCTCTCCTATATAGCTGTTTCAATAGGAGTGGGGAGAGAGTGGGGAGACGGGCAAAACCTAGGAGAGTACCAGACCAGACAGGTTTCGACAAGTTTGGTCTGGTGCTCTCTTAGTATCTCTACTGACGGGATACTTTTCGTTTTTAAACGTTAATTCGCGATCGGACCGCTCAAAAACTCTTAATTCGTGGTTCCATTGGAGGCAGCACTTGGACGCTCACCCCCAGAACTTGGATTAGCTTTTCAAGAAAGCAGAAGACGGAATGCAATTGGGCATAATCATCTTACTGTGAGTATTTCATGTCAGACTCCTCTGTTCCTTATCCTTTGTCGGACCCAAGTGCAGAGTTAGGCTTAAGCGAACTCCTCAGCAACTTGCAAATTTGCTCGAATTCAGAAGATTCATCAGAAGAAAATATGGCTAGACCACAATTCGATTTCAAAGTTCTTACCATTCTCCCGAATTTCGATGGAAATGCCAACGAACTTCACGACTTTATAAACGTATCTACCACATTATTAAATCATTATTTCGACTTCGCACCGGCAAATGTTAACTGTATTCAAAATAAATTGCTTCTACACGGTATTACAAGCAAACTTACAGGAAGCGCAAAAGAAGTTATCTCCATTCACGGATGTCAATCCTGGGACAGCATAAAAAACACCCTTATTCAAAATTTCGGTGACCAACGTGACGAAAATTCTTTAACCAGAGACTTAGTTAATTTACGACAAGCTCCAAACGAAGCTCCAATCAATTTTTATGAACGTTGTATGGGACTGTTAAATACAATCTGCAATTATATCGATATTCATAACAACATAGAAAATATCAGGAATAACAAAAAGGACTTTTTCAGAAAACAAACACTAACAACCTTCTTAGCAGGACTTCGTGAACCTCTCGGTTCAACAATAAGAGCTATGCGACCAACTACACTCGCACTCGCTATGCAGTACATTCAAGAAGAAAATAATATTCGTTATCTTCAAAGAAATTACTCGCCCCAAGTACAAGTTCCAAGAAAACCCCAATCTCAACTTCAACCAAAAATGCAATGGCATTCTCAAAACACGTCTCAAAACCAAAATTATCAACAAGCACACTTCTCGCAAGCACCTCAAAATCATTCACAGCAATATCAAAATTATTATCAACAGGCACCCCAAAAATTTCCAACAGGACCTATACCTGTAACGCCTAAACCAAACTTGCAACCTCAAAAATTTTTCACTAACCAACAAGTTTTTGGAAAGCCACCTCAGAATGTATGGGCACCAAAAAATACCCCTTCCGGCTTACTTCCAAAACCAACTCCCATGAGCACAACTTCGAGATATACTCAAAGTCAACAGAATAAAAAACCATTTGCGACACCACCGTACAAAGCTCCACTTTACAATATTGAACAGCAAGAGCAATCTTATCACCATGCCGAAGAAAATTTGAGGAAACCCCACAAGAAGAATTTTTGACAGAACCCCAATATGAAAACACGACCGAAGAGGAAGTAAATTTTCCTACAGAGGCCTACTTCCACGAAGCAACATAATTGAACTTAATAATTAGACAAAAAAGAGTTACCCTATATTGTCATAAAAAACCCACCTCTCAAATTACTTATTGATACCGGATCGTCAAAATCCTTTATAAATCCCGACATCGCTTTTCAAAATTTCCAAAAATATATCCAAAACGAACCCTTTATCGTAACTTCTGTGTTCCAAAATTATTCCCAAGAATATTCAGCAGAAATTCCTAGTTTTAACGAATTTAATCACCCAAAATTATTCCTAAAATTATTGGAATGGACAATCTTAAGCTTTTACAAGCTCTGATAGATCTCAGATCGTATCCACATCGTTTATTGACTTCAAAAGCCATATTACCCCTCGAATCATACGAAACAAAGCGCATTTTTATCACATCCAACTTGAGCCCCACACAGTAACAAAGGTTAAGTTACCAGTAACACAAGAACATGGATCCGTAATGTTATCCCAACAGAATATTCAAGGCGCAATTCTTAGAAACACGTTGTCGACAGCAAATAAAAGTTTAGCGTGGGCAGAACTTATCAACAACACTGACAAACTTATTCAGATTACAGTAACCGACCCAGTAATTGCGACTGAATTTAATTTAGACGAACATCATCTTTATTCAGCGGAAATATATCCAGTCCCCGTTTCCCAAGAAGACATAGATATAAAAAATCTGATACGTACAGATCATATGAATGCCGAAGAAAAAGAACAAGTAGAAAGACTATGCGAAAAATTCTCAGATATTTTCCACCGACCTAATATGCCATTAACTTTCACCAATCAAGTCAAACACCGAATTAAAACTAAGGACGAAATACCAGTGTACACAAAATCTTACCGGTACCCACATGTCCACAAACCAGAAGTACAAAACCAAATTTCATCAATGCTAGATCAGGGCATAATAAGACCGAGTGATTCCCCATGGTCATCGCCAATTTGGGTAGTCCCAAAAAAACCAGACGCATCTGGAAAAATTAAGTGGAGAATAGTAGTCGACTACCGAAAGGTAAATGAGAAAACCATCGACGATAAGTATCCTCTCCCCAACATCTCAGACGTATTGGACAAATTAGGACGATGCCAATACTTTACTACATTGGACCTTGCCAGTGGCTTCCATCAAATAGAAATGGCAAAAGAAGATATACCTAAAACTGCATTTAACGTGGAACATGGACATTTTGAATATGTCCGAATGCCGTTCGGCCTTAAGAACGCTCCTGCCACTTTCCAAAGGGTTATGGATAGTGTGCTAAAAGGACTACAAGGACATATCTGCTTGGTTTACATGGATGATATTATTATCTATTCAACTTCCCTACAAGAACACATCGTTAATCTCACAAAAGTCTTCCAACGACTTCGAGAGACCAACTTGATAAGTCAGAATTTTTGCAAAAACAAGTTTCATTTTTAGGTCACATCATCACACCAGAGGGAATAAGACCCAATCCCGACAAAATTCAGGCAATTTTAAAATATCCTATTCCTAAGACAACACGAGAAATTAAAGGATTTTTAGGACTTTTGGGATACTACCGTAAATTCATCAAAGATTTTGCTAAAATTACCAATCCGTTAACCTCATGTCTCAAAAAAGATGCAAAAATAGAACATACGCCAAAATTTATTCAATGTTTCGAAAATTGTAAGAATCTACTTACAAATGAGCCTTTACTACAGTATCCAGACTTTGACCAACCCTTCAATCTCACAACAGATGCTAGCAATTTTGCAATTGGTGCTATCCTATCTCAAGGACCGATTGGGAAAGACAAGCCAATAGCATATGCTTCAAGGACACTCAATGACTCTGAACAAAATTACTCGACTATAGAGAAAGAAATGCTTGCAATCATTTATGGTACCAAGTATTTCAGGCCGTACTTGTTTGGCAGAAAATTCACAATTCTTTCGGATCATCGACCTCTACAATGGCTCTTCTCATTAAAGAACCCAAATTCAAAATTAATTCGATGGAGACTAAAATTAGAGGAATACCCCTACGACAACGTGTATAAAAAAGGAAAAAGTAACACCAATGCCGATGCCCTCCCAAGGATAGAAATTCATACAAAAGAAACTTTCGACCTTTTTGACTATATGAAAGATTTTAATAAACAGCTCGAAAACAAAGACGTTGAAAATGCTTCGCTGTACAATAACCCGCCTGATGACAGAACGGACGATTTCTCAGAAATTACCGCTCCTGTTCAACCTTCAACCCAAAATATAAGACGAGAGAGCAACGAAACTTCCACAACAGAAACAGCTGATGAAATACCTGACTTATCTCCCGATGATGACGAAACTGTTCACACAAACCAAGAAGAACCTATATTTAGTTTTCCAATTTCAGAAAAACCCTTAAATTACTATAATAATCAAATAAGACTAAGTTTTGTCAATCACAGTGCAGCCAGACCAGTCATAGAACAATGTTTTCTAAACAAAAAAAGATATCATGTTCAAATTGGCTTAGATAACACAGAACAAAATATAATTAATTTTTTCAAAGAATATGTCCGACCTAAAGTGAAGTACGCAGTACTTTTTGAACCCGAAAACAATTACCAACCAACATGCGAATTTCTTCAAAAAACTTTTAAAAATACAGCCTTCGACCTTGTCAAATGCAACCAATTTTTGGAAGACGTCAACAACACCGAGCGTCAACAAGAAACCATAAAAAACTATCATGAAGGAAAGACCAACCACCGAGGAATAAACGAGACAGAAATTCAAATCAGAAGACGCTATTATTGGCCAACTTTAAAGAGTGACATCGAGGAATATATTAAACTTTGCGACACTTGTCAAACCAACAAATACGACAGAAATCCACCAAAACCAAAATTTATGATAACACCGACCCCAACTAAACCATTAGAAATTATTCGCTTGGACACATTTCAAGCTAACGGGCAAAAGTTTTTAACAATAATAGACGCATTCTCAAAATATGGACAGGCATACCCAATTGATGGATCCAATGCAGTCAGCGTACTCAATGCCTTATTGATTTTTATAACACACCATGGTTTTCCCCACATGTTAGTTTCGGAAAACGGAACCGAATTCAAAAACGGACTTATGCAAGAATTTGTCGATACACACAAAATTTCAATTCATTATACAACTCCAGAAAATCCACAATCAAATGGAATGATCGAACGTTTTCATTCAACTATCATCGAACATCTCCGCATTCTAAAAGAAAAGAAAAAAACCGTTTAATATAAAAGAAGAAATGCCCTACGCAATTTTAGGATACAATCACTCTGTACACTCCGTGACGAAACAAAGACCAATCGACGTATTAAATGGACATCTAGACCCGAGCGACCCTTTCGATATTGATATAAATCGTACTTTGGTTAATAACTACATCGAAAATCACAGAGAAAAAACAAAAACGATATATTCTGAACTAAATAAAAAATCTATTCAAACAAAAGAACGTACTATCGAAAACAGAAACAAAAAACGACAAGTACCAGTGACATATAAGGCAAACACTAAAATTTACACCAAAACTACAACAAAAAGGAATAAAATGTTGCCTAGATTTACACACTAAAGTAAAATCAAATAATAAAGTCACAGTAAACCTCCCTAATACAACCATCCATAAAAAAAATATTAAACATACACCCAAATTGAAACAACAAAAATTTGACACAGGTACTTCATTACAGATGGACCCTCGCCATGGGCCAGGAAGTGAAAATAAAAGACCTGAAAGACAATCCAGGGATACTTCCCCTAAACCTGGATTCAAACTAGTACACACGATTTTATACATTATTATAACTTGACACCGATCGCCCAAGATCGACCACTTACAAAAACATTTCCAAGAACTTTCAAAATGTATGCCTACTCTAATTGGATACGGAAACGAAAACTTAAAAAACTTCAACAAAATTCTACAATATCAAATACAAGTAGTTCATCGAAAATTTGAAACAATTTACCCAATTCACAGGACCAAAAGAGGACTAATAAATGCCTTAGGCAGCATTATTAAAACGATATCTGGAAATTTAGACAACGCAGATGCTGAACGATATAACAAGGCAATTTCGACCTTACAGAAAAATAAAAAAAATGTTATTCGAGAAGTAAACCAACATATTTCCTTAACTAAAAAACTAATCGATAATTTTAATACTACGACAACAATGGTAAAACATAACCAAAATATCCTGGCAAAAGAAATAAACACGTTAAAAAATGAACTTCAACAGAATATTTATGAAACATCCCAGTACATAAGAATACACAGTATCATGGACCAGCTGAGTTTATCGCTACCGATTGTATTACATCTTTTAACTGACCTAGAAAACGCAATCACGTTTGCAAAGGTAAATACCCTACATAAGAGTATAGTAAAAATAGATGAAATGGAAACCATAATCGAAACAATGTTAGAAAGCCATTTAAAAGAACAGCTGCTTTACGTCTAAGAACAAGATTTGACTGCATATTATGACGTCATATCAGTAGACGCCTACTACTCGAACCAGATGATAGTCTTTATTCTGCACTTTCCTCTCCTACACCCTCAAGTTTTTACACATTATCATCTCTATTCAATCCCCACTAGTAATTTTACCACAATTATTCCACCTTTCCCTTATCTGACCATGAATACTGCACTTTACCAATACTCAAATGTACCATGTCGAAAAATTCAATCAATTTATTTATGCCCTACTCGATCTTTACGACTCCACGACAACTCGGACGATTGCATCGTAGAAATATTTCGCCTCACCGATCGAGAAGCCCGTTGCCACTACATTCCAGTTGTTGCGAACTGCACCCTTATTGAAGAATTAACAAAATCAAGTTATATTGGAATGTTCCCGAAGCCAACCAAAGTCTATCTACAGTGTACGACTTCAAGCATCGCAGACCTTCACGGTACCTACCTCATCGAGTTACCCCTAGGCTGCAACTTCAAAACTCCGACAGAGAACTTCATCAACTCCGATGACTCATCCAAAGAAAAACCCTTGCTGTTACCGAAAATCAAGACAACCCAAATTAATCGGAAAGAAATCAGAAGGCCGATTAAATTGGATAAAATACCTTTAGACGAGTTGCATAAAATTCAACAAGAAGAACAACTCCAATCATTAGTCTACGAAGACGCCATCGACTACACCCATTTTTGGACCACTGTACTTACTTGTGACAGTGATTTTCGCATTTGTCTGCTACAAATGCCTGCACCGACTTAGACTCAAGAAGCACCAGGAAGAAGAAGCCAAAAATAAAGTTTTGTTCGTCCCTTACAAAACTTCTTCAGAGGATGGAGAAGTTACAGGAGCTAATATTGCCTAGAAAGCATGAGAGACTATTTTGCCGACTCAACACCAACCGAGGTTATATATTCTCGCGCTGGCCCGCTTTAAGTCAGTCTTGACATTTTTATTGTATCGTAATTATCTTACAACCCTTATAAATTTTGTTAGGTTTTATCGAATAAAATCTGTTTTTAAAAACGGGTTGTTTCGGCCACAGATCCTAACTAGCGGTTTCTCGTTATCATTTCAACGTATTGCGCAATTTATTATTTTATTAGCAAGTGACGGAGTATTCCAGTAAAAAAGAACGTTCGTCCGTTTGATAAGAAATTTCTGTTATGCATTTTATATATAGATAAGGTTAAAGGTCAATAACAAGATAAGAAAAGACGTTTGATAAATTTAATTTTTTCATCTAAGTAATTAATATAACCGTTTTCGTTCAGATTTAATGCATGTCACCACATGGAGACGAGTCCAGCGAGGTGCCACAAGGGCACATTTAAAATTTTTAACCTAACTTTTCTTTACTCTGTATTTTTCTCGCATTGTATTTTTCCCGTGATCAAATTATTAAGGCCCTTTTGGATTTTTGTCACATATTGACGTCAGAGCGAGATATAGGTCATCGGCGCATGCGCCTTAATTTTCGTCACACCCTGTACATTGTGTTTACATTTTTCTCTCATCCTGTATTCTTAGTTCTGTGACGTCACCACGTGATGAAATTAGGCCTTTTTGGCTTTGTTTCTGTCACACCCTGACGTCAGAGATATTTATTTTTTTCTTGGTTCACCCTGTACCTATAGGAGTTTTGAGACACCCTGTATACTTAGTTCAACGCCTGATAAAAATATTAAGGCCCTTTTGGATTTTCGTCACATCGTCAGACGTCAGAGCGTTGCAATTTTTTTCAAGATTTCAAAATTTGGCGCTATTCCAGGAATTGGCAACGTCGCATCCAAGGAATTAATCGAGGATCCGAGAACGCCGCGATGATCGAGAGATCGAAAGCATCGATAAGAATTTTACGTCAGAGACCACGTGCCTAAGCGTGCGTCATTGGTTAGAGTGCTTTGATTGGCCAGTTCTTAGTCACGTGATGAAATTATTAAGGCCCTTCTGGCATTGATTTTTGTCACACCTTGACGTCAGATATAATTATTTTTTATTGGTTCACTCTGTATCTATACAAGTTTAGAGACACCCTGTACTTATTCCTAATTCTGTGACGTCACCGAGATTCTAGTTTACACCGTTTTAAGTAATATTTCCGAGTGCGTCGATAGCCTAGTTGGTTGGGGCGTCGGACTCTTAATTAGACGGTCGTAGGTTCGAACCCTGCAAGTAGTGTTGGCGTTTTTTTATTTTTCAGAATTTTGAACTTGGCGCCAGGAAAAGGCAACGTCGCATCCCAGGAAAGAATCAAGGATCCGGCAACGCCGCGACAACGACCGAGAGATCGAAAGTAGCGATAAGAATTTGACGTCAGAGACCACGTGACGGAATTAACACCCGATAGGAAATTTCCCACGGAGCGATAGGACAGAAGCGCGTGCCGTAATTAACACCTCTTATCAAAATAATTAACACCCAAAGGTCACCAAGGTCAAACCCATTAACACGTAACCGACACGTGTCGTTGACACACCTGTAATTAACACCTGTGGGCGCGTGCCGCTGATAACCCCTTGACCCCATTAACACCTCTTATCAAAACAATTAACACCCAAAGGTCACCAAGGTCATTGACACACCTGTAATTAACACCTGAGGGCGCGT
Source organism: Pseudeuparius sepicola (assembly GCA_963920635.1). Taxonomy (NCBI): domain Eukaryota; kingdom Metazoa; phylum Arthropoda; class Insecta; order Coleoptera; family Anthribidae; genus Pseudeuparius; species Pseudeuparius sepicola. The sequence goes on along the minus strand of OY987298.1, from coordinate 86,967,908 downwards.
GCCGCTGATAACCCCTTGACCCCAATTAACACCTCTTATCAGGGGTCACGTGACCCCAGCTGATAACCCCTGACCCCAACTGATAAGGATTTTCCCACGGTCCTCCAAATTTTCCCAGGCTGAGGTGGCCCATTACCTACTGAGGTCCGCTATCACAGTAATGAGAAAGAAGCATTGGCGTGTTTGTTTGCCCTTACACGTTGGAGGGTCTATCTTTTAGGTCGAAGATTCACTCTTCATACTGACAATCGAACAATAACTTATTTGAACACATGTCGCCTTCTCTCGCCGAGAATTTCTCGATGGGCCCTGGCGCTACAGGAATTTGATTTCAAAATTGAGCACATCCCGGGTCGAGATAATATTGTCTGTGACACACTCCAATAAACAAATGTTTTAAGCTCTTGTCTTTGCTTAAGCTTCCTGTTAACTTCCTTGAAAAGATAAAAAATATAAGTAGTCTCCAAAAAGATGATACGAAATTGAGTGACATCATGAAGGATTTACCTGCAAATTCAAAGCTTCAGCAACGATTCGTTATCCATGATAACATCTTGTATTATCTCCAGGCCTCAGATGAGTGATACCTTCTGTGCGTACCCAAATCCTTAGTTGCAGACTTCTGTAGGGCTTATCATGAGTCGATGGGCCATTTTGGCGCCTTTAAAACATGGAAGGCTCTTAGGCTTGAGGTGTGGTGGACAAACATGTATGTGTCGATTAAGAGATACACAAAGAGTTGTGGCGTGTGTCAAAAGACAAAGTGCACCTCTGTGCCCAAGCCTCCTATCACACCGGTGGTTCCAGAGGGAAAATCGGATCTTGTGGCTCTGGATTTATATGGGCCTCTTCCGAAGAGTCGTGGTGGCACAACTTGTATCCTGGTTGTGCTAGATTGCTTTACCAAGTACGTGGCGCTCTACGCTTTGAAGAGAGCAACGACAAATGCTGTCCTGAGTCGGTTAATGATTGACTATTTTCCTCGTTGTGGTCGTCCTAAATGGATTCTTTCAGATCACGGAACCCAATTTACGGCTACACGATGGAAGACCTCTCTTTCATCCTTGGGAATCGAAGTCATTCATAACTCAAGACATCCCCAAGTGAACAGTGCCGAAAGAGTGAAAGTTTCGTTCGTTCAGGGAGGCAGATGTAGCAGAAGCAAAATATTCTTTCTGGATTATTTAAATAATTTACTAAATTTGGGCAAGCGCGCCCTCTATGGGCAAATAGCTGTACTGAGAAGGATGGGTGCTGGGAGGAAGGAAGGAAACCGTTGGAAAAGTGTCTGTGCTCTGGTACTGATTGAGGTTGTTAACAGATGTTGCCACTTGCTTGACAATTCCACATGGCGCATCAGATTTCTTATAGAATATATTTTCTCATTGTTTTTTTAACACAAGAAAAACTGTGTGGCTCCGCTTCCTTCGCGAAAACGGTTGAATTTATCGGCCATTTGCGTGCCAAACCTGAAACGATTAGCAGCAGCCTAGGGTGCACAAATTTTCAACCACGATTATGGGGCTTATTTGGCCTGGTGCAGGTATGGAACACTTTTATATTGTATTTTAACATTATTCAAACAACATTCGTGTTATTTGCAGCTCATTGTTTGCTCAAGAGAATCTGTGATATTAAAAAACCCCCATCTCCTCCAAGTCTGCGTTTTTTTTTGTTGGCCAAAGAACCCCACCAAATTATGTCTTTTCCCTATTAATAATTCCGAATTGGACCAGACGAACACAGTGAATGTTGTTTTAGACGCTTCTCGTGAGTGCGCCCCTTGATTTAGAATTTCTAATGATCATGTACTTAAAAATTTGGACGCTTTTTAACAGTGTATTTTCCAGACTTTGACAACATGAGTTATTTATTTTATTCAATTTATTTAATTTCACTAACATATTACCCATTTTTTCCTTGAAAGCTATGGTTCCAAGGATGGCAGTTTGGTTAGGCTATTCTATATTTTTAAATGCAGACCTGTTTAAAGAATACCAGCATATTGTTGAATGAAACAACCTTAACGGTAGCATAATAAAAATAAAACATCAAGTAAAGTAATATTTTTTAATTATAATCTATAATCAAGTGTCCCAAAATCGTCATTAAAAGCTCAGAAATCGGCACTGAAGTAGCCCATTATTGTACGATTTTTTCAATAAGTAGGCCTTGGTGAGATGTAAACATCAAACAGTGTCAGACGCGGAGCCATCGCCCGTCAAAAGTGACCAAATATTCAAAACCCGGGCAATAAAGGCCCATTTAACTTTTCGTACACATGGCGAAATTGTTACCTAATAGCAGAGCAATCTTTCAGTATAAATATTTTAGTAGGTTTGAATATCAATAGATTTGTTAAGGAGGCTGCACAACAAGCAGCACTTTGGTTGTCATACTTGACCTAGGTAAAGCGATCGTCAAAGTCAAGCAGCGCCGCACGTGGTTGGTTTTTGAACGGGTGAACTAAATTCCGCATGAGTCATAAAAAGTTGAACTTCAGTGCTTTTGTACATAAATAACTATTATTAGAATTTTTTTTATGCTCATTACTTGCCAGAAGCTACAATTTCGCAAGTTTATGCGTATAAGTTAAGAATCATCCTGTATTAGTTGTGGGAGTAATCGGGATATTTTCATAAACGAGATATTAGTAACATTGGGTGTTTCATAATCAAAATAATAATTCGAGATATTAATTGAATTATATACGAGTAGTGTGACCAATGAAGTACGCACCATAAGGGATTTTTTTATTTTTGGATAAAATGAAAATTTGACTTTGCCATCGATTTGTGCTGGTCGGAGGATGAAAAATGATGTCACAAGAATCGACCACGTGACTTCCGGTATCTGTCAAAATTGACATTTTTTTCAAAAATCATGCAAAATCGGCATTTTTTAAAGCATTTTTGAAAAAAGTTATTAGAAAAAGTTGTTTCTTTTGCACTCGTTAGCCTACATACCAATTTTAAGGGACCCACGATGACTTTTGTTTTCTGCGACTTTTTCTAAAAAAAAGTCCATAGTTTATAAGTTTCGGGAAAATGAAAAAAACTTTCTATTTTTAGGTATTTCTTTTAAATACTTTTTGATATAGATATTAAGGATAGAGTTGTCGGGGTAACATTAAAAAACATTATTATAAAAAACCATATGAGCTATATTTTTTGAAAATTTGGACTTGTCCGATTTTTACATCGAAAATAGTTGAAAAAATTTAAATAAAAAAGTAAATGATCTTTTTTAGAGTTTTTATTTGAAAAACTGATAGCAGTTAAATATAAAATAAAAAACTAAATCTAAATAAATGAAGAATCAGAATCCTGGGCTGTTTCTTCAGCTCTTTCATCTTCACTTGGTAGTTCATCAGCTGGCTCTTCTCCGAATATTTCTTTATAGTACCCTTGATCTACAGCTGGAACATACTTTGCTACAAGGGTTTTAACGTCTTTGGACTTTTTTTCATTAAGAGATAAGGGATACACTTGGGTCATTTTAGATGTTGGCAGTGAACAAAATGACTCCAGGTTTCAGTGCAGAAAATGTTGTGAACATTGGAATCGCGGTGGCAATGCTGCATTCAATAAAATTAAATCCCTTTCATATTTAAATAACCGGTAATTGGAAATAAGAAATTTGGACTTTTTAGATATGTTAGAAAAGGTTGTTTTAAACATTGGTTTAAAATGGTTGGTAAAGTCTCTAATCATCCTTTTGATTTACTTCTACTACGCGAAACTGTTTGGATGTTTTGCGCACTAAATCCTTCCATTCTTCTGGTACGTGTATTCTCCCCTTTCTTCTTTTTTCCTTTTCTATTAACCCACTCGTTTCATCTGATTATTTTTATTTACTAGCGTATATAGGTTGAAATGTTATGTGCTGGTTTCTTTCCTTGTACGGGTTTCGGCAGAATAAAAGGACCCTTCGATATAATGGACTCTATTTGTGATTATACAGTTATTTGATGGTAAACCAATGCAGCCCTATGTGATGAACTTGCTTCTCATGACTGCGACAGATGATACCTTTGGGTGGCGTGATCTTTGGTTATCCATATATAAAACCTGGTTGTCCATATATACAAAACCAAACATAGGTACCTACTTAACGATGGTGTGGTTTTTATTTTGCGGAAAGGCGTTATCAGAAAACAAGTACCTACAACGTTGTCACAGTATCTGGCAAAAAGGTTTCAAAGTAATGTTGCAGGAAACTAATAACCTCATTGCTGCCTTTTTTTATGTAACCTCGTCATACATGTAAAAAGTAGATACACTTGTTTTTCCAGAATATACGCGACTGATAGTACGTGGAAGTGACCGGGGCGCGAGCTGCGCCCTTGACCCGGCGGCACGCTGCCGTTGCTGACCAGCTGACAACTTTAACAGTACCCGGGGGTGCTGTCGACTGCCCCTCAGAGCCCGACCTGAACAAGGAGGCTATCTAGCTATTATTAGGTCAGACCACCGAGGGTGGTCAGTGATCAAGTAGCTGCTAATAAGCAGGGCTTACTGATGCCCAGCTTGTGGCTGGCGCCGAATTTATACTAGCAGATTTTGCCGACTCGGCGATTGGACTTCGATCTATCTAGTGTTTTCTTATTGAACAATCCTTGTATGTTTTGTTATTGATCGACTCCTGTATTTATAAATTTGTATGTTATCTTTTACTTATTATCATTTAGTAGAAATGAATTTAAATGGTTTGGTCATCGGTCCACAGATGTCCCAGCACTTCGAATTCTCGCCAGACCGACTTCTCGACAGGCCGACCTTTGCAACACCGCATTCGCCATACGAAATCGTCGCCGACACCTAAATCCCAGGAGTCAGACTTTCCATAAAACCGAAGTCTCGCGAGGCCGACTTTTAGTTTAGCAACGCTGTACGTGGTTAATTCTGCCCCCCCCTGTCTCCCTTCCCGCCCAAGTCCTTCCTTTGTTTTTCTGGGATCTGTTTATTACTCGATCACAGAGACATGGAGTAGGGAGAACGCGCTTTGACCTACTGCGCATCCTATTTCCAGGCAAACGTAACGTCCGGCATATTGTCCCCAGTTTGACGTTTGCAGTTTGTTTTCAACGGTAGTTGTTGTATTTTCAGCAGAGAAATTGTCAGTGTTTTTGGAAATTGTCGTGTGCAGAAGAATTATAAGTCTAGGAGACCTCCGGGAGTATCATTTTTTCGGTAAGTTTAGTAAAAACAATCGCCGAAATTTTGGGCACCATAGGCGCGCATCTGTATAATTTTAGTGATTTTGCAGATTTCCTAAAGATGATCACATGTTGAATATGTGGTTAAAAATTCTTAACTTGGGGGACTGATTGGACTTTGAGTCCAAATAAATTTGTTTCTTCAAAACATATTGCTGCTGATGCCTTTACTGTGCATCGTGGCGAACGAGGACGAAGACCTCTAAAGCAGTCTGCAGTGCGAAGTCTGTTTCTGGAGCAGACAGAAAAATGTTTGGAGCATGGGTTTGCATTCCTTCTAGTCCCGGGCCATCTTGCTCTGCACTCTCATGTAGTGCCGCTAATCAAGAAAAGCCTGCTGAGTCTAAGTAAAAAACTAAGAAAAAGCAAGAATTCTATCTGAATCGAATAAAGTTCCGTAAGTATTTTCCAAGGTTAGTGGAGAGTAGGTTGAACGGTAACTTTTCGGTTCATGCGATGACGTCACATATGGATATCGTGCGCATATAATATTAGCTTGTACGTGGCTTGTACGCCTGCAAGGTTAGTAAAGAGCTAAATATCAGGATATTAATATCTAATTATTTGTTTTACAATATACCTGCATGATTGTACGCCTGCAAGGTTAGTAAAGAGCTAAATATCAGGATATTAATATCTAATTATTTGTTTTACAATACACCTGCATGATTTTTATGTTTTAATTAAGGTAATACACTATAAAAAATATAATATCTATAAAACTGTCCAAAGATAGTGTAAAAATCGCCACACACGTTTAAACAAACAAGCTAAAATCGAGGTTATTTAAATGAGCTAAAACAGAGAACGCTAAACCATCTGAATGCATGTAAACTCAAAGCAAGTATCCATTTTATCCACATGTGACGTCACAGCCTTTCCCTTCCCGCTCGCCTCACCCGAGTTACCGTTCAACCTACTCTACCAGAGCTGGGTCAATTACAATTAAAAACTGACCAATTCCAATTTCAATTACTTTTGTAGGAATGTAATTAGATCCAATTACAATTCCTTTGATATTTTGAAATGTAATTGAATTACAATTACAATTACTGGTATTTGGAATTGGAATTGATGTAAACAATTACTTTTTCAATTACTTCTTGTTTGCTTTATTTTCTATTAAATTTGTAGACACCAAAATAAGGTAGGTACTTACCTAGTTACTTAAAAACCATAACTGATAACTTAACTATATTAAGAATTATTTGTTCTGCGATGCAAAAAATTTTTAGTCTTTGTGTCTTTGTAAATGGCAAATATTCAAATTGAAATAAATAAAATGTACAGGGTGGGCACTGATGAAAAAATTCATAAAAGCTATTAGTAATTGATAACTACTAAGTAAATCATTGAGTGTTATATATTTTTGGAATGTTAATTTTTTGCTCTATTAAAAATGCAAAAATATACAGGGTGTTTCATTTTTTTCATCAGTAACTCTTAAACCATTGACTTGAAAAAAAATTAGTAGCTGCATTGGATTCTACGTGAAAAAGTGCTTTAGAAATGTTTTTACAAAAACACAAAATTTTCATCCTGAAAAAAGTCACTTTTCGAAAACGCACATATTCGAAAAACACTCTGTAACTCAAGAACGGTGACAGATACAGATTTGCGGTTTTCACCATTAAGTTGATCATACAAAATGAGCTTCAGACACCATATCAGTTTTCGTCTATCTCCGTTAAAAACAGGAGTTTCCCTTTATATTCAGTAGGTAACAGTATAATATAGTAATACCTATGTCTAGAAACACAATTGCCTCACAGAGTCACAGCTCATTTTCTATGAAAATAAAACTGAAAATAAACGGCTACATGAATAGAGAAATAAAATAAATCTTTTAAAATGTATACAAAAACATCTCAAGGCCGCGCCATATGGGCTTTACAAGAGATATAAGAAAAATAAAAAAAACGGCATCTTTGTTAAGAAATTTTGTTAGCTTTCATTATTACCAACATTTCAAAATTATTACCAGTTAGAGCATGCCTTTTGGGGGCATTCACAAATGTCGCAAACGAAAATAGTCTCTCGACTGGTGCTGACGATGGAAGAATAGAATTATATTTTAAAAAAACTTTTCTAATTAGTTCAGACTTTGTCAGTGATGACGCATTTATTTTGCATTGCATTTTGTTGGCGAGGTTGTCCCAAACAACGTTGCAACATTTCCAAAATCAATCCAGGTTTCCCCGATTAATCAGCTCGGGCCGTCGCCGGCCGGCACCGCAAGATTGTGTAAGTAATTGTAATTGAAAAAGTAATTGTAATTGAAAAAGTAATTGTAATTGGAAAAGTAATTGTAATTGAAACAGTAATTGCATTAAAGGAATTTTAAAAAGGAATTGCAATTCTCAGAAGTAATTGATTTTAAATTACAAGTACAATTCCTTTTCAAAAAGTACCTACTTGATATTAAATTACAATTACTGTCTCTATTTCAAAAGTAATTCCAACTAAGTACAATTCCATGAAAAGGAATTAATTGACAGTTCAATTACTTTCGCCTAATTAGTTTCCCAGCTCTGCTCTCTACTAACCTTGAGTATTTTCAACAATTTTTGTGACTATTTACAGGTATGCGGAATATTATAATAAAGCAGTTCTGAAAGAAAAACAAATATTTTTTAAAACTATGAACTACAAACACATTCTTTCTTGTAGACACACCGATACTAGTACTTCAAGTACAAGTACTGACAGTCATGGTCGAAGTGGTGTGAAAAGGATATTAAGGTTATTTTTTAATCATATCGCATCATTCCAGTTATTTTATGTTATTATTTATTACAGTACGTCAGCAACTCCAGCTCATGAAAGTTCTGGAACGAGTACAGGTAGCAGTACAAAAAGAAGGAGAATTACTCAACGCATAAAACTTCTTCACAGCTATTTGTAAGTACATACAAAATGATATTAGGCATTTATTTACCTATTGCAAATATTTTTAAAAATAACTATAAAACCTCTATATTTTTTAGTACATCTCCAACTACACATGCTATTGTGCTTAAAAAGAAAAATGTAGCTTTGCAAAAACGCCAACTAGAATATCGTAAAAACTCTATGGTTCAAATAAGAAAATCAAAACTCTCAAAAAAGATGTTACTTCTTTGAGAATAGTGGTAGATTTTCTCAAAAAAATTATGTATCGAGTAATGGGGTGGAGCATATAGAAAAAACTTCAGGAAGAGGAAAATATGTAGGTACATTGCAAATAAAGTTAGATCGGCACATATAAATTGGCATAAACAGAAAATGAAGGTGAATTAGTTTTTTAAATACTTTGAATCATTTTTTTTTATTTTTTATAATGTATATTTTAGGTTAATTTAGCTGCGCAAACACTGAGTGGTAGTATGGCAATTGCACTTGAATTTTTAAACAAAGAATGCCACATACCGAAATTCAAAGAATGTGAAGCTACTGTCAAATTTATCAGGTACATTGACCAGTTATTTGATGTTCTGAATTCTAGAAGTCTTTGGTCAAGGGGATACAAGGCACCTCTTAAAATAGAAAATGAAAACTGCTGGCGACCTTTTTTAACAGAAGCGATACAGTATTTCCTGAGATGTACAGATGTGAGTGGACGACCTCTCTGGCTTACTTCCAAAAAAAACCTCCTTTCATGGGCTTCGCAATATCTGCTACGTCAGTTGCAGGTATTTTTGATGAGTTCGTCAAAGGCAAGAAATTAAATTATTTGCTTACTTATACAGGGTGATTCAAAACTATGCGGCACCCTTTCAGGGGCTTAATTTACTCGTTAAAATAAGACGAAAAGTTCATATCAACATGGGTCCAAAAACGCTTCGTTACGAAGATACAGGGTGATTAAGCTTTCAAAAATATCGATTATTGTTTATACCTTCCAAACCAATAATAATCAAAAATTACCTATTCTTACTGCAATTCCATTTGAAAATTTATTTCGTTTACTTAAAATAATAGTTACTTCAAAGTAAAGTAAAGAGTCCAAAAAAGATGAGAAATAGGAAAAACTCAAATTTTTCGCGAAAAGGAGAGATATGAAAAAATGAAAGAGGCATTTTTTGTTCCATATTGTATTGTTTGTTCAACAAGATAATAAATTTTTGTATTGTACAAGTCCGTATTATTTTTTTTGTTTAATTAATGGTACTGATTACCCATACCTCCGCCACTGGTTTCTTTGGAGACCTGATATTAGCATTTATTATGCCACCCTCTGATGGTATTATTGTGTACCAAGTTTGGTTTAAATATTCTTGTTGGTTTGGAAGGTATAAACAAAAACCGATATTTTTTTGAAAGCTTAATTACCCTGTATCTTCGTAACAAAGCGTTTTTGAACACATGTTGATATGAATTTTTCGTCTTATTTCAACGAGTAAATTACGCCCCTGAAATGGTGCCGCATAGTTTTGAATCAAACTGTATAAATGTAGTCAGGACCACTTGGAAATTTTTTTCTGTTCAATAAGGTGAGACACAAAGGAAAATACACAGCCTTGTCTGAAAAATAAAAATATTCTTATGTTTTAGAAGCAGAAATGGATGGAATAACAACCCTTCAGCATTACAGTTCATGTACACCTTTCGGAGGCTCCTCTTGCATAGCAAGATATCACCAAGAGGTGGGAATTGTAAAATTCTTGACACTACCTCAGTTTTAACGGTGCCAAGCAGCCAAAAAAAACTAGTGATGGGTTTACTCCCGGGATTTTTAAAAACTCCCATTCCTCCCAGCCTGAAACCTCCAATCCGCCATTTTATTTAGCTGTCAATACTCCCGGAGCTTTGTAAAAACTCCTGGGAAAAAAACCAGGAGTTTTTAGAATAATGATTCATCATTCTAAGTGTATTCCTTACATGTTTCCCTTTAAATCGATATATCATAAGCATAATTATAGTACTTCGACTGCATAAATTGCATAAATTAAATAAAGAATAGAATATTAAAGATTAGGTTTCAGCATGGAGCATATTATATGCATGTGATATAAGTTTTTAGTTTTAATGATGGAAGTCAATAACATGGTTATCAGCAAGCAACAGTGTTTTTACAATAATTTTTAATGAACCATAATTATTAATGTTCCAAGCTTTCGTCCTTTGATTGAGGGCTTCGTCAGGGAATTATATTAATAGTTCAATTATTGCAAAAATTATATAAATTTGGTGTTTCAATATGGCCGAAAAAGAAGTATTATGGTAAAAGGAATTTGTATATGATTCTACTGAAATGTGAAGATAAAAAAATTGCATAAATATCAAATTCCTTCCGCCATATTCTTTTTCGGCCATATTGAAACACCAAATTTATACCTATAATTTTTGGAATAATTGAACTATTAATATAATTTATAATTCCCTGACAAAGTCCTCAATCTAAGGGCGAAGGCTTGGAACATTTTAATAATAATTATGGTTCATTAAAGATTATTGTTGCCGATAACCCTGTTATTGATTTCCATGATTGACACATGCACACAGCAGTTACATTTTCTATTAATTATTTAATTTTAATTAAATAAACAAAACAAAAACAACTCCAACTGAAAACTTACCTAGTACCAGTAGTGAATAAAACTCAAGCACTATATACAAGCAGAGAGCAACCTCAGGGGCCCTAGTTCTTCGTTTAATATTTAAAATTAAAACATTTAAAACAAACGGTTTATTTTTCAAAACCGAAATTTGAGGCTAAATTATCAATCAGTTAGACAATTGACAGCTTAATGGCGGCAAATTTAAAAATTGGGAATGTTCCCGGGAGTTTTGGGAGTTTTCGAGTCAATACTCCCATTTGTTGGGAATATTCCCAATTTTGTAATGCTCCCGCCCCGGAATATTCCTGGGAATATTCCCAGCGACCCATCTCTAAGAAAAACAAAACATTTGGAATGAATCTACAGTGGATATATCATTTTGTAGAAAGTATAACATCGATCCAGTTGAACTGTGTTTGAAGGATGATGATTATGATGTCATACCAAATTTTATAGGACTTAATGATGTATCATCAAACGTAGTGGTGTATGTGGCAGGATATGTCGTAAAAATGCTAAAACGAACATTAAAATGTATCGAATGTTTAGCATGCTGTTCTGCAAGTGTGGAAACGATGGCAGAAGATTGCCATTGTTCACTAATTTGGATAAGAAATAAAGGTAAAATTATTGAGCAATTATAATTATAAAACAAGCAACTTTCAACTTAGTAGAACATAACTCACATATAATAACCAAAATATCTATCATAGCATGTTTTTCTTTATTAATCGCAATTTCAGGTGGTCTGCAAATTCCCTCTGCCGGATTAGTCAAGATATGTAAACATGTGGAGACAGCTATAAGAAATTTACTACAAGCAACTGACAGCAAAATACCCGAAGATGAAAATTTCAAATTTCTTAAAGAAATTTACAATAGCTGTAGGACAAAAATTATTCCAGGAAGCAGAGAGGCTGTTTCCAGCATTTGAAAAAAATCATACATTTGTAGATTTACCATTTGAAGAAAGACACATTTTTAGGCTAATTAATTGGGTTTTTTTGTCCAAACGGTACACTGCAATGATTCAAGGGCCAACCGTCCGTAAAGAATTAACAAAATTAATCCGCAAATGGCAACGAAGACAAAATAATAGTAATTGCTCCCCTCCCCCGCACAAGCATGTGGTTGCTTCTGGGGTACTCTTAGTTTGGAGTATTGTGAGGGTGAGAATTATTATTATTATTATTATTATTATTATTAATCATCAATAGTCCCTGTCGACGAAATTTGGTAAAATATTATTTTTATATGGTTTATATTACTCCCGTACTAAGGCAAAACAGTCTGTGGGAAAAAATGTCAATTTTGAATTTCCTGCCTATCTTGTACAGTTTGTCAAAGTCTTTCTATACGTTATTTTGTCGTAGTAATAGAAGATTTACATACATTGTGATATCTCTGCATGGCAATACAGTCTATAATACTCCTCATGCTAAAGTTTACCGTGGCAAAACAACCTAACCATTAAATACAACCATGCAAAACAGCGTGTGAGAAGCACATAGATTATTATACGCTTGAATTTTGCGTCAACATAAAAAAATCAAAACAATCTATCCAACCAAGAAATAAGAAACAACTGCACAAGACGTTTATTTATTTTGAGTAGTATTTTCCAGATAACCAACATTCCAGTTACCAAGAAAATCTAGCAAAAATGAAATCGCTGCCAAACCGAGGGCAGCGATAACTAGCGCTATCTATCATTTCTGCTCGTTGAATGCACATTGATGTAAAGCGCTGGCAGCGATTACATATTTGGGAGTGCATTGAACTCAACCATTAATGTCTTTTTTCAATTATAATTTTTAGCCTTTATGCCATCACTAAAAGTTTCGAATATATCTGGCGCATTTTTAGTCGAACACTTTAAAAGGGAACAAAAACAAAAAAAAATGGAGTAGGTACTATACAATCCCTTGAACTGTACGAATAAAAAGATTTGAATTAAACGTAAATTTATATAGGTACATGATGACATGATTATTTCATCACTAGAAACTCACTATATTATAAATCATAATATATTATCCTTGTATATAAAGAATATCTATGAGAATGACTGATGCCTTATTTAATAATAATGATTGTCTACAATCTACAAGGATATTATTTTTATAGTCAGGCGCATATGCGCTGTGATATGCTATATGTATAAGTTGTTTTTGTTACAAAAATAACTAAATATATTGTGTCCACATCCACTTATTACTTACATTTTCCATAAGTACTTAAGAACGAAAGTAAGATTTTTAGCTCCCAGGTCATGAATTTTCTACTTTATACTTTTGACCAAAATTTGTTTTCTTATATGTTTATTACAAAATATTTAAAACATTACTAGTATTGTTAGCAATAAGCAACTACTTATAAATCTCAAATCTCATAGTAGTCATTATTGTTCATGTTAAAAAAATAATATTTAACTTATTTAACAATGATACGCCCATGGATGAAGGTGGTTTAATATGGCCGGTACTTTTATTAGGCAGTTCGCGCAGCTTGTAACATGTTCTCCCTACTCCATTTCTCTGGTTTTATCACAGTTTTGTGATATTAACCCCTAACCTAACTCCTTCTGTGCTGTTTCCTTTTGTCTGTTGTTTTAAATTAAAATATCATATCATGGAACCATTGAGGTAGTATGGGGGGGGAGAAGCTATCACGTGACCCAAAACGGGTTCACCCACGTGATAGATTACAAGAATAACGTCAATTTGTTGACTCGGTGCTAAAAGTGCATTAAAAGTGGCTAAAAGTGCAGTTTTCCTTGTTATTGCCAGCTATTGACCTCTAGAAATAAATATGTCATGTGCTGTACGTTTTTTTTTGTCTTTTTGCGGTAGGAGAGGAAAACCTTTTATAGGCACCACGCGGCCGTTCCGCGTGGTAGTGTGGGTGTCTCCCCGAAATGGGGCATACCCACTAAAAACCTCGCCTATTTCAGGGTATAGTGGATGGATTCCAGCCCTATTTTGTAGGAGAGGTGGCCGTAGGGATGTTTGTGTGGCTACTAGAAGAAGCCATGGCGGTTGTGTTTAGAGCTACGAGTGGATTTTCGCCAGACGAGTGTCAGTTTGTTGCCTTTTAAGAAAAAGGACTAGAGTATACCTCAGATGAGAGTGTGTCGGGGTCTTTTGTGTAGCAGATCTGGATTTGGGACATAATTTGTAGCAGCTCGGAGAAGAGCGTTTGGATGAGTCTCCGTCTTTGTGTAGGTCTTTAAGGAGAGTTCCTTAATATAATCATTTAAAGGAGATATATTCATGTCACGGTGGATGTGGCGATTGGCGACGTACCAATCGGCACCCGTGATAGTCCTAAGACAACGACTTTGAACTGCTTGGAGTCTTTTGTGATGAGTTTTTGCCATGTGTTGCCAGCCAGCACAGGCATTGGTCATCACGGGGCGAACAATGGTTTTGCAGAGAGTGAGTTTTGTAGGAATAATAATCACGATAGCGTGTTTCCAACAAGTAGGGAAATAATAGTGACGAAGACATTGATTTATTAAGTTAAGAAGTTTGGTAATTTGTTTTTGTGGGAGGAGTTTGATTGTCTTGTTGGTTATGTTGTCGTATCCTGGGGCCTTTCGAACGTTTAAAGTCGAGATAATGGCGACGAGCTCTTCGTAGGTGCAAAACGGGAGAGGATCCGGGGGGTTTTGGCGCAAAGAGCGCCCCGCCTCGGTCTCTATAGTCTCTTCCCACTCGATATCATCGTCAGGATCTATGTTTGGTTGGAATTGAGACTGAAAATGGTCGGCGAAGACTTCGGCCTTCTCCTCGGAGGTGTATACCACCCCATTGGGGCCGTGGATCGGCGGAAGCAGACCACGGGAGGATTTGCCTTTGAGTGCCTTGATAATTTGCCAGTAATTGCGTTTCTGGGGATTTAGGGACTCTAGACGTTGTTGCCAACTGTCAGAGCGGACTTGCTGCAGAGCATCTTTCAGCTCGGAGATCAGCAAGTTGGCTACTTGTCTATGTTCGGGGTGGAGAGTGCGGCAAGCCCTTTTGCGGGCCGCGCGGGTTCTTTTGAGGAGTTGCCTAACATCGGGAGGGAGTGGGTCTTTGTTACGACTGATGGCATGCTCTCGGGAAGAATCCTCTAGCGCCCTGCATATCCGGTGTTCCCAGGACCGGGCCTCGCGTTCCAGCTCGACCACGTTCCGGGCGGATACTTGGGCTTTACAATCTTGTAGAATTGAGTTATTTCGAAAGTGGGGCCAGAGGACCCGTCGAACAGTGACGGTGTGGTCCGGAGGGGATTCGGGATCCCCCAGGATAATTGTAAGGGGATTATGATCGCTGCGGAGATCATGAGTTGCGCGAATATCGCATTCGAGTCTGCAGTCTTTGAGAAGGGCAATATCTATGACGTCGGGTCTATGTTCGGGGTTTCTAGGGTAGAAAGTGGGTTCTTCGGGGCCGAAAGTTAGGACATTTGTTACTGTATAATAATCTCCTAAGACCCTGCCCGCGCGATTTGTCAGCCGACTCCCCCAAGTGGGGGATTTGGCGTTAAAATCGCCGATGGCAGCGACCGGACCTTCGTAGTCGAAGAGCTTGTCTAGGTCAGCTCGAAGCATAAGCTTTGATGGGGGTAAATAAACGGGAGAAAAGCAGATTTTTTTATTTCCGTGAGGGATAATTAACGAGGCAACCTCTAGGTTGTCGTAGGAGTGTTTTGAATAGATAACGGGGTTTAGGTCTTTGCGAGCGAGTATTGCCACGCCCCCAGAGCGGCAACCTACTCGCTGCCTATCGAGCCTGTGCACGTGAAAATCTCTGATAGTGAATCTGTCGGTGGGTATTAGACATGTTTCCTGCAACAGGACAACATCGAATTTTTGGTCTTGGATGAAGCTTTCAAGCTCGGATTTTTTATGACGAATGTGACAGGCATTCCAGGAAAGTATCCGGAGATGTTTATTATCTACCGCCATTTAAACGGAGTGGAAGTACGGAGCAAAATAGCGTGGGAATCCACCTCACTTGCGGAGGGATTGTAGGAAGTTTACCAGGGCCGAAATTTGGTCCATGGCAGACGGGATGTCGCCAAGGGGGGCGAGGGTTTCTTTCAGGTTTACCAGAACGGAGGTGGCCTCGTCTGTAGCACTGGGCTTGGGGGGGGGGGGGTTGTGGGGTGGCAGCCTTAGCGAAGGAGCGCACCCTAGGAACGGCCTTGCAGCCCCTGTAACTTGCCGGATGCGGCAGGTCACAGTTGGCACACTTGGCCGGGGTGTCCCTAGATTTTTTGCATTCATATGTCCAATGCGAGGACGCGCACTTAAGACATAGAGGGGTGGCTGTGCACTGTGCACCTGGACTGAGCGTGGCCGAATTTCTGGCACCTATGACATTGAACGATCGGGCTAGGTGACTTTTGGGGCTCGTATTTAACCTGGGTCAGACCAAGTAGACCTTGGTCTTCGAGCAATGAAAGTGATTTCGGAGTCCTAGGCAAGACGATAAGGACGAGAGGCATGGGGCTGCCATCTCGTTTCTTTAGCCGGATAACGCTGTTTGGGTCGTAGCCCCTAGAGTCATTTATTTCCACGTGCAATCATGTGGAGAGTCTTCTCCTCTGGGGTGGGGAAGGTGTGGAATGGTAATTTGTGATGTTCCAGGACCTTGATAACGGCCCTGTAATCATCAGGAGTGGCCGGCACGATACGGATACCCAGCTGGATAGCCGTGGCCCTGGTGTATTCGATTTTGTGGTTGCGGAGGACTTTGGTAAGGGGTACCCACTTACTTTTGTCCATGACAATGGGGGTTATGGATTTTGGTTTGGGCATAGAGTTAGGGGCTACTTGAGAGGTGGAAGGGGTAGCAGAATTTTGCTTGCCCTGCTGAGGGGTAGCAGGGGCTTTGGAGAATTGTGCCGTTGACAATGTAGTTATGCCCCCCTTGGAGGTGGTTTGGGAGGGCTTCGGAGATTTATCCTGGGGTTTCGGGGGTTGGAAAGGCTTCGGGGGTGGTTGTAGAGGTGGGAAGTCCTCATGGCAGCGACGGGCCCTCCTCGCCTTAACCCTTCGTCATCGGAAGCCGAAGAGTCCCCGAGGTCCTTCTTGCGTTTACACGCGGCTTCCTCAACCTCCATATCGTTGTTGGGGGTTTGGGGGGTATCTTTGGGGGGGGGGGGTGTTGCCTGGATTCGGCTATGTGGGTGATCGGGGTAGGTTGCCTGGATTCGGCTGATTGGGGTGATGGGGTGGATTGCCTGGAATCGGCTAATTGGGGTGGTGGTTTCTGGGGAGGAGCCCTTGCGGCCGCCAGCTCCGCACGGAGAAGGGGCAGCTCGGTAGCCATCCCTCTCATGTTCGCGTTGAGGGCTCTAATTTGCTCTCGCAGGAACAAATTATCGGCCTCAAACCTGCGGATGAGATCCGCTTGGGGTGAAGTTTCGATTGGGGCGGGATCTTTGGGGGTAAGACAAGCCTTTATGTGGTCTAGCAGAGCCTCAGGAATTTTGGGTGGGGGGGTGAAGCGGGGGGGAGATCCCCCCCGTCAAAAGAACCGGTTGACGAATTTTCGTCAGTGGCTTGGGAGGAACGGGACGCCCCTTGGGGTGCCTCCGTGTGGGACATTTTGCCCAGAAATGGGCAGTTGGGGGTGAATTTGTGGCGAAAAAAGTAAAAAGTCGGACCCACGGGGATCCCGTGGGTCGACGAAAACTCTGCAGTGCCCAAGTGGGCCCTAGAGCACGCTTAGAAGAAGTGAAATGTTGGGAAAGATATAAATACCTGACTGGATCGTAGCTGAGTAGTCTCTCTTCGGTGGAACACGCTGTAGCTGGCCCGCACACGAAACGCTACGTGCACTACATGGCTGTCGCGGGTGTACTTGTGCTGTACGTTGTTGCAGTAGAAATTCTAAAGTGGATAAAAAGAAATTCACAGGAATTACATTTCACAGGTAATGTAAACAATAGACAATATAATATAATTATATAATATATATAATAAAATAAAAAAAAATAAAATAAAAATATAATTTATATATCCACTTTGGTACTTTATGAAAAGAAAAATATTACCTTTATAACTACTCTAGCTATGTATTTGACTGACTGACTGACTGACTAAACCCAGCTTTTGATTTCGTCGTTAGTTTTCGTTTTTTTTTACATTTTTTATAATTTTACTAGGAATACTGTTTAATCAGACCCTGGCGTTTCAGCCATATTGATCACAACTTAGCCACACCCCCTGAACCCGTTTGCTATATGCGGCAAAGTAATGCCATGGCGCCTCCCCCCCCATACTAACTCAATGGGCTAGTCTGGTCATATAGAAAACTGCATGCAGGCGGATAATAAAAGTTTAGTAGACTCCCCTGGCATATTTCATTTTTGCTAGTTCCTCTTAGTTTTTAAATAAAAACAAATCCAAAATTTTAAGGTATTGCTCCTTTTGCTTTCAAAAGATGGCGCTACATACAATCGATGTGTACAGTGGCTGTATACAAGACTCAGAAAAATAAAAAACGTAGAACTGGCTTTGTATTGGCAAGTTTGTTCCCATAATAAAAAAAATAATGTTTACAGTTCGGGTGACAGATCTGGTGCTAACGATTACAAGACAGTGGCGTACCTCTTATTTTTTTAAATAGTTATAAAAATAGGAAAAAATATATCTATATATCTCAATTTTTTTATAAAAATAGAAGTATAACCCCAGGTACAACTACATTCAAACTTTTCAATGTTATTGACAGTTACTAGTTGGGGATTGTTCGGCGAACACAATATAAAAAAATAAAAACTTTTTAAAAACAAGCTTTTATTTAAGCCATGAACTAAAATGGATAAAATAAGTTTGGGTTTTCGTTAAGATTCAATGCCACACTGCGGCAAAAGTGAGATGTTCATAAAAGTAGGTACCAATTAATTTTATCGGGCAGTGATTAGTTGGTAAGCAAGTACATGCCAAAGAATATATTTTCTTTACAGTTTGCGCAACAAGCTTTTTGATTTAAAAAAGCTTGTCGCAGTTTGGCATTGAATTATCTTAACGAAAACCTAAACTTATTTTATCCGTTGTAGTAAATGGCTTACTTAAATAAAAGCTTGTTTTTAAAAAAGTTTTTTATTATTTATTTTATTTTGTGCTTTTTTAGTAGGTACCTATTTGATTCCCATCTCAGAAGGGTGGTAAAGAAATTTAATCTGCCATCTTGGGGCATCGGGCATCCGCCCTATAGGATTTAGTATGACGTCAGTCACCTTATCGTTTTCTACTTTTCAAATCCTTTCATTTGATACCCATGTCGAGGATACGGTTGTGAAGAATTAGGCAATCCGCCGTCTTGGGGAGGCCGCCATATTAGATTTATTATGACGTCATTCACCTTATTGTTTTCTACCCGTCGAGCCCTTTCGTTTGATACCCATGTTGAGAATTATTTTCCCTCTGGTGGTAAAGATATCTTTTACCGTGCCCCGAACTAGGTACGCCTATGTACTTACACATGATATGTAACCTCCTTTGGCGAGTTGCTTGATTTGCAAACAATACACTTTTTTTGCCCATAACGTATAACTTAATTGTCTATATAAGCATTTTAAACCGACGAATACTTAAGAAACACTTAAAAACAGCGAAAAATTGCTTCTAAAAGACACAGCACCAGTTGTGTCAAACACAAGGTGAGGCACACTCATTTGCTCGTTTGTCAGATTGTGCGATTGGTATTGGTAATTGTAGGTACCTACCTATATTATTGTTTCCTTAGTTGTATCACAGATTAAAGTACTACACGTAGTATAGAAATACTGCCTAATAAGTGTCTAGATAATTATAAATACTAGATTCACCCATTAGTCATGCAGACCTTATCGCATCAATACATAAATAACATATATTATCTACCATTATTTACTTCAAAGCAAACGTATTTGCAACTGATTGGGTATGTCCCTAGTCCCTACTTCCCTACATACAAAGGAAACCACTGTTGAAAAACTATTATTATCTTGAAGATTATTTTAATTATTAGGTACTAACAGAAATAAGTTTTTCATTATGAAGTATTGGCAACGCTGTTAAACTTTAACTAGTAAATAAATAATAGAGTATAAAAAGTGCTACCTCTTACAAACATTTCAATCTACAGATGCCATTTCTATGTTTTTTATTTTTCTGAGATACAAGACAGTGGCGACACGGCCGCCATGTTTTGTCAAATTAGAGGTGGGACTATTTAAAAATACATCGATATTGTGAATCCAGATCCAGTATCGATTTTTTTATCGATATGACTATTATATATGAAATAAAATCAATTTATTGACCATTTTTTGAGAAATAAACGGTAAAACCTACCTACCTGTTCCGTTTCGTTCATATTTTATGATTAATTACTAATATTTAATGGTTCTCACTGGACATGTCTAGAATAGACGAACAAATTTTGAGCATGTGTTTGTATTTTGAAAAGTTTAGAAATGAGTAGATAGCAATAAACAAATTTTAAAAATATAAAATAGGGAAAACAATATAATTATATGGTATGCACTTTTAGCTTAGGAAATAAAGTAATGATAACTATATTATAATAAAACAACTGCAGGTATGTTCAATTTATAATGGGGGTTTATTGGTGTTATATGTACAGGGTCATTTTTTTTTAATTCCGAATTTTGAATTTATTTTAAAAATATATGCAAAAACATATTAAAATGTTTAAAATATACGCCTTATGTGAAATTTTCCCAAGTTTTTTATGGTGATATCAGAATCTGCGTATCTGGTCCCGTATGCAGGGTGTACTACAAACTTGCATTTTTTTAAATGGAACACCCTATATTTTATTGCACTATGTAATAGCACCTAAAAAGAGATTCTCAAATATATATAGGTACATGTCTATATTTATGTTTTACAGTTTTAATAATATTCAAATTTTTATTGTGATTTTAGGATATTATTTATTAAATTTAAAAAATCGAGCTGTGTGCCATGGAAAATAAAAACAAAGAATAAGTCTGCCTGTCATTTTCGTAAATTAATATTGTAATGATCACATTAGTGTCACAAAATTTAGTTTGCTACTGGTTTTACATTATTTTGACCCATTGTTACTTGTAGTAGTTTAATTTTTTTAAGATAGAGATGACAATTCAGAAGTTGTAGGTATGTTTATGAGTTCTTAATAAAAACAAAAATTCGGCTATACTTATACATATATCATTTCCATGGCATACTGCTCGATTTTTGAAATTTAATAAATTATCCTAAAATCAATATAAAAATGTGAATATTATTAAAACTGTAAAACATAAATATAGACATGTATATATATTTAAGAATCTCTTTTTAAGTGCTATTATGTAGTGCAATAAAATACAGGGTGTTCTATTTAAAAAAATGCAAGTTTGTGGTACACCCTGTATACGGGACCAGATACGCAGATTCTGATAGCACCATAAAAAACTTGAGAAAATTTCACATAAGACACATATTTTAAACATTTCAGTACGTTTTGCATATATTTTTAAAATAAATTCAAAATTCGGAATTTTAAAAAAATGACCCGTACATACAGAAAACTTTGTAATTAACAATTTTCTTCAGAGCTGTTGAAGTCCTAAAGCACTTGGTAAACGAGACTAAAACTCAAAGAATAACTGCTTTTATTTTTGGTTTTTGACACTTTTTATTTACTTATTTTCATGGATACCTATAGGTACAATAACAAATTATTCATAAGAGAAATGAAAAGTGATATTACAATCTTCAACATCCTTCCCTTTGGATGATTTTTCTTAAACCAATTGTTTTACAGGAGTAACAGCCTCTCAAAATGTTTTTGGTTCAAATAACGCTTTCATGAAAATGTTCGCAATTTGCTCCATTGTGCTTGTTTGAGACCATAAAAACTTGTCTACAAAACTCTATTGGTTTAATCTTCATAAGCTTTTGGTTGTTTCATGTAAACATCTTCATCGATTTTTCGATATAAGCGCTTGCTGTAGAGACATCCATTAGGCAATTCAACATTTTCACCAGCAGCTATATGCTTAATATTGCTTTTATTATGATTCCAGATTTGACTACAGGGTTAAACTTTTGGACGTAGTCTTCACCTTTTCTTTGTGAACAACCTTTCATTACCAACATCGCCTAGTATTTTTCTATTGATCCATCCGGAATTATCCTCTCCTTGTAGGTATATCAATTTACAACATACTATACCTAATGCTTTCTTGTCTTCTGGAAGTCTCTGTAAAACTCATTTTTGTTTTATTCATGTGACTTCATTTCTTTATCCATTACAGCTAACCAGTGTAGCTTCGATCACCAGTCTTTACAGCGTCTTCATAGTTATTAGGCTCACTAATTTTTAAAACATTTGCAACAGCTTTCATAACAATGTTTGCAAATTTTGCTGGTTTTGCAATTTTCTACGGTGTCTCAGCGCCATTATTTTCATTTCTTCGTGGCCTTCCTCCTGCTAATCAGTCTTCTTTTGACCTTCTGTACCGCCTTTTCCAACTTCTTCATTGTATTCTTCTCCTGGATAACCATCATCTTCTTGCAACCTTCCCTCGCTTTTATACATTTCTTGCATGAAAACCATCTACGTTGTGGTCACCTTACTTTACTTTTCTCAAAGGAAAACACATATAAAGCTCAGAAATATGATAATACACACATAAACATGACAACACGAATGACGGATCTGTAGAATGACGCCGTCATTATGAAATCGATACAATAAGTCGATCCATTATGACAGAATTTGACGAAACATGGCGGAACCAATCAAAAATAGAACCATGACTGTCGCCATCATAGAGATCATATATATAGGTAGAGTGCTGAACAAGTCCCTCTTTATGGCAAATTGTGGATTTGCGCATGGGACTATGGAACATGCGCATTAGACCTTCAGACCGCGCAATTCAAAACAGTGGTTGTTTTTCTGAATTACTATCTCTCTTCAAACTTGTATATTGATAATAAATTAAGCTCACCTCAACGTGGACTGGTCAAGACTTCGATAACTACAACTAGATTCGTTTATACTTGTAAAACTAGTTTCGTCCAAACTACTAGAATTTGCTTCACTGATGCTACAACTTGACTTGTTTTCATCTACCTTTATAACTTTAACACTGAAACAAACAAGCTACTAATAGTTTCTTACACCACAATCATGTTAATACATATACTTACTTAAATAATGGTTTAGGTGGTTTTAATAGAAGAGTTGGTACCGCATTTTCAATTAGCTGCGTATTGACTCCTTCCGTTTTTAAACACTGGTGGAAAATGAGCAGAACATATTCGAGATGATCACTTAATTAGATAAAACACTCAAACAACTAAAACGCGAAGAGACTATTAATAATTAGCTGAAAATCGAAAAAATTATGCCACAAAGCGTCTATAATGCAAACAACGGTAGGTTAAACTTAGTTTGTCGCTGTCAAATGGCTGTCAAAGAGTGTCAAGTTTCACAAAACACTACCTCAAATTGCAAATGCGCATGTCTACTGGGTCTATTTATTAGGTACTATTTTTTACTATTTTGTGATTTTAAATTCGTCAAAAATTTTCCGCGCATCCTATGTATAAAAAACATCGTCCAGCACTCTACCTATATAGGTATATGATCTCTATGGTCGCCACTGTCTTGTATAAAGTCACTGTATCGATGTGCTGAAAGTCCCCTGTAGCTTATTCACACAATCTTCCTAGTTATTATTTGTGAGTTATCGATTTTTTACAAATCTAACCTAACTACTTATCCTTGATATACTTCAAACTTCATGCCCGTTTGCACCGGTTCTACTCAAGTCTTTTACTTAGCAAAGGTCCACCTCAAAGTAAAGCTCTAGCTTAGCATGAAGTGCTTTTCACCAATTAGGTTTACCTAAAACTTAGCTAAGGAACGAAATTGTTTGGCAACGTTGCAGATTTTGTACGTTTTGTGACTTCTGACATTTAACTGACAGAAAAAGAGCTTATGGGTTGTTGACGCGTCAGTTGCGAGTCAGAATTTAAACTGCTCCATATGTCTTGTCTGGGGCATGTAGCAATCGATTTTTTTGCAAGATTATTGTCCTTGGGAAATCTATAGTACTTAATTTCCGTTCCCTTACTGTTTCTGTTATTATTTGGACAAACGCTGACTGCACATCCCGGCATTTCTGGCCTATTTTAAAGCACTGTCGAGCTGGACTGGCAGTTGTTTACACTTTTTTCTTGACACATTAAACTGTAAACTATAAAAAAATCGTAAAACACAACCGCATTTTGAAATCGTGACTCGCAACTGACGTAGATGCGCAGATTTGCCTTGTTTTCGGATTCGTTACTGACATACCGTGGGTAAGTCTATCGTGGTTGGAATCATAGACAAAAGAGAGTTATTTTTCGTGGCGAAAGTTGTAATCGGAGTGCATTTCTTTTTATTTTTGTTTGTATTGATAAAAATGAGTGAACAGGCAAAGAAAAGAGCTCCAAACTTTACTCTACAAGAAAAATCATTACTGCTTAGTATAGGTAATCAGTGAATATAAAGGAATTATCGAAAATAAACAAACAGATGCGTTAACCTGGCGACAAAAAGATAGTGCCTGGGATGAAGTGTGCAAGATTTTTAACTCGCAGAATCCAGACACCTTAGCCAGAAGTAAAGAATCGCTCAAAAAATTTTATGATAATATTAAAAAAAAAGTAAGAAAGGAAGTTTCAGAAGAAAAAGTAAAATTGAAGAAAACAGGTGAAGGCCCAGATCCAAATAAGAGGGAGGACCCAATAACAGATTTATGCCTGAGTATAATTAATAAGAAGACTGTTTTTGGTTTAGATAATCCATTTGATGGAGATGCAAGTAGCCCAGAAAGAATCGAGAAGGAATGCGATGCAACTTCTCCAATGGCATCACCTGAAAACACGTTTCTTTATGACCACTCATACCCGAATATGTCAAAACCTAATACACCATTAACATTAATCTCTAACCAGATACCTTCTACAAGTAGCAGGTAGGTTGCAAGTTTATTTTGTGTATATTGATAATGTTACAAAATTGACCTATTGCTAGTTGCTGACCTATATTCTTTCAGACCGAGGTACAGCCCGATTGGAGTAAGGTGGCAGCACGTCAATTAAAAAGTTGAAGCATTCTTGGACAAAAAGAAGACCAACCACTGTGAAAGGAAACGTTTCGAATGTAGAAGAAGAGTATTCGGCGTTGGCCAAAGTGAACCAAGATTTATTCTTGGCGGAAAAAGAAAACCTGAAGAGGCGTGATGCAAGAGAAGAAGAACTATTCAATTTACAAAAACAGAAGCTTACGCTGGAAATACAAATTGATAATAGATTTTATGTTTTTTGTACCTGATATCACAGCAAGAAGAAATACTTTTTTTTATATATTATATTATGCATATTATGTTATATATATTTACGAGTTGAGACTGAATATATTTTATTTTGTATTTAATAGGTACTCGAGTATTTTTTTCCCGCTGATATAGGTTTTAGCACAGAATAAATAGTTTCGCAACAGAAGCCTCCTTATGGACATTAATACAATTTCTTTACTATGTAGATTACCCTAAAATCAAATAAAATGCACAACGTTTATCTCTTTAGAAGATATTTCGCCTAAAAGCGAGTCTCCTTTTGACAAATGTCGCTAAGGAATTGTCTGTATTACTCGCTAGTCTGTGGTTTTAGTAAACAGTATTTTATATATTTTTGCGAGAGTGATAATAGATTTTATGTTTTTTGTACCTGATATCACACCAAGAAGAAATACTTTTTTTATATATATATTTTGCATATTATGTTATATATATATTTACGAGTTGAGAGTATTTTTTTTCCCGCTGATATACCTGCCTAAAAAGGGGCTGCTATATAAAAAAACAATAAGTTATTCAGTATAAAAACCAATTTATTGATCTAAACGGAGGAAATCTAAAAAATTTCTAAGTGCCTGGCCAGCGCACTTTTTCAATTTTCAAAAAAGTTGACATGCTCCGAAAAAAAAATCCTATGCGACGTAAATTGTGTTCTACAACACGATTCCACCCTCCAAATTTTTCTAAAAAATTTCTGAGTGCCAACACGATTCCGCCCATCAAATTGTTCTATAAAATTTCTAAGTGCCAGGCCAGCGCACTTTTTCAATTTTCAAAAATGTCGACATGCTCCGAAAAGAAAATTCCTATGCGACGTACGGACACGATTCCGACCTCAAAATTTTTCTACAAAATTTCTGAGTGGCCAGCGCACTTTTTCAATTTTCAAAAATGTTGACATGCTCCGAAAAAAAAAATTCATATGCGACTTAAATTGAGTTCTACAACACGATTCCGCCCTCAAAATTTTTCTAAAAAATTTCTAAGTGCCTGGAAAGCGCACTTTTTCAATTTTTAAAAATGCTGACGTGCTCCGAAAAGAAAATTCCTATGCGACCTAAATTGAGTTCTACAACACGATTCCGCCCCCCAAATTTTTCTAAAAAATTTCTGAGTGCCTGGCCAGCGCACTTTTTCAATTTTGAAAAATGTTGACATGCTCCGAAAAGAAAATTCCTATGCGACTTAAATTGAGTTCTACAACACGCTTCCGCCCTCAAAATTTTTCTAAAAAATTTCTGAGTGCCTGGCTAGCGCACTTTTTCAATTTTCGAAAATGTTGACATGCACCGAAAAAAAAATCCTATGCGACGCGACGTAAATTGAGTTCTACAACACGAATCCGCCCTCCAAATTTTTCTAAAAAATTTCTGAGTGCCTGGCCAGCGCACTTTTTCAATTTTCAAAAATGTTGACATGCACCGAAAAGAAAATTCCTATGCGACTTAAATTGAGTTCTACAACACGATTCCGCATTCCAATTTTTTCTAAAAAATTTCTGATTACATGGCCAGCGCACTTTTTCAATTTTCAAAAAAGTTGACATGCTCCGAAAAAAAAATCCTATGCGAAGTAAATTGAGTACTACAACACGATTCCGCCCTCAAAATTTTTCTAAAAAATTTCTGAGTGCCTGGCCAGCGCACTTTTTCAATTTTCAAAAATGTTGACATGCACCGAAAAGAAAATTCCTATGCGACTTAAATTGAGTTCTACAACACGATTCCGCATTCCAATTTTGTCTAAAAAATTTCTGATTACATGGGCAGCGCACTTTTTCAATTTTCAAAAATGTTGAAATCCTCCGAAAAGAAAATTCCTATGCGACTTAAATTGAGTTCTACCACCCGATTCCATCTTCAAAATTTTTCTAAAAAATTTCTAAGTGCCTGGCCAGCGCACTTTTTCAATTTTCAAAAATGTTGACATGCTCCGAAAAAAAAAATCCTATGCGAAGTAAATTGAGTACTACAACACGATTCCGCCCTCAAAATTTTTCTAAAAAATTTCTGAGTGCCTGGCTAGCGCACTTTTTCAATTTTCGAAAATGTTGACATGCACCGAAAAAAAAATCCTATGCGACGCGACGTAAATTGAGTTCTACAACACGAATCCGCCCTCCAAATTTTTCTAAAAAATTTCTGAGTGCCTGGCCAGCGCACTTTTTCAATTTTCAAAAATGTTGAAATCCTCCGAAAAGAAAATTCCTATGCGACTTAAATTGAGTTCTACCACCCGATTCCGCCTTCAAAATTTTTCTAAAAAATTTCTAAGTGCCTGGCCAGCGCACTTTCTCAATTTTCAAAAATGTTGACATGCTCCGAAAAAAAAAATCCTATGCGAAGTAAATTGCGTACTACAACACGATTCCGCCCTCAAAATTTTTCTAAAAAATTTCTGAGTGCCTGGCCAGCGCACTTTTTCAATTTTCGAAAATGTTGACATGCTCCGAAAAAAAAATCCTATGCGACGTAAATTGAGTTCTACAAAACGATTCCGTCCTCCAAATTTTTCTAAAAAATTTCTGAGTGCCTGGCCAGCGCACTATTTCAATTTTCGAAAATGTTGACATGCTCCGAAAAAAAATCCTATGCGACGTAAATTGAGTTCTACAACACGATTCCGCCCTCCAAATTTTTCTAAAAAATTTCTGAGTGCCTGGCCAGCGCACTTTTTCAATTTTCAAAAATGTTGACATGCACCGAAAAGAAAATTCCTATGCGACTTAAATTGAGTTCTACAACACGATTCCGCATTCCAATTTTTTTTAAAAAATTTCTGATTACATGGCCAGCGCACTTTTTCAATTTTCAAAAATGTTGAAATCCTCCGAAAAGAAAATTCCTATGCGACTTAAATTGAGTTCTACCACCCGATTCCGCCTTCAAAATTTTTCTAAAAAATTTCTAAGTGCCTGGCCAGCGCACTTTTTCAATTTTCGAAAATGTTGACATGCTCCGAAAAAAAAATCCTATGCGACGTAAATTGAGTTCTACAACACGATTCCGCCCTCCAAATTTTTCTAAAAAATTTCTGTGCCTGGCCAGCGCACTTTTTCAATTTTCGAAAATGTTGACATGCTCCGAAAAAAAAACCTATGCGACGTAAATTGAGTTCTACAACACGATTCCGCCCTCCAAATTTTTCTAAAAATTTTCTGATTGCCTGGCCAGCCCACTTTTTCAATTATCAAAAATTTTGACATGCTCCGAAAAGAAAATTCCTATGCGACTTAAATTGAGTTCTACCACCCGATTCCGCCTTCAAAATTTTTCTAAAAAATTTCAAAGGGCCTGGCCAGCGCACTTTTTCAATTTTCAAAAATGTTGACATGCTCCGAAAAAAAAAATCCTATGCGAAGTAAATTGAGTACTACAACACGATTCCGCCCTCAAAATTTTTCTAAAAAATTTCTGAGTGCCTGGCCAGCCCACTTTTTCAATTATCAAAAATTTTGACATGCTCCGAAAAGAAAATTCCTATGCGACTTAAATTGAGTTCTACAACACGATTTCGCATTCCAATTTTTTCTAAAAAATTTCTGATTACATGGCCAGCGCACTTTTTCAATTTTCAAAAATGTTGAAATCCTCCGAAAAGAAAATTCCTATGCGACTTAAATTGAGTTCTACCACCCGATTCCGCCTTCAAAATTTTTCTAAAAAATTTCTAAGTGCCTGGCCAGCGCACTTTTTCAATTTTCGAAAATGTTGACATGCTCCGAAAAAAAAATCCTATGCGACGTAAATTGAGTTCTACAACACGATTCCGCCCTCCAAATTTTTCTAAAAAATTTCTGTGCCTGGCCAGCGCACTTTTTCAATTTTCGAAAATGTTGACATGCTCCGAAAAAAAAACCTATGCGACGTAAATTGAGTTCTACAACACGATTCCGCCCTCCAAATTTTTCTAAAAATTTTCTGATTGCCTGGCCAGCCCACTTTTTCAATTATCAAAAATTTTGACATGCTCCGAAAAGAAAATTCCTATGCGACTTAAATTGAGTTCTACAACACGATTCCGCATTCCAATTTTTTCTAAAAAATTTCTGATTACATGGCCAGCGCACTTTTTCAATTTTCAAAAATGTTGAAATCCTCCGAAAAGAAAATTCCTATGCGACTTAAATTGAGTTCTACCACCCGATTCCGCCTTCAAAATTTTTCTAAAAAATTTCTAAGTGCCTGGAAAGCGCACTTTTTCAATTTTCAAAAATGTTGACATGCTCCGAAAAAAAAAATCCTATGCGAAGTAAATTGAGTACTACAACACGATTCCGCCCTCAAAATTTTTCTAAAAAATTTCTGAGTGCCTGGCCAGCCCACTTTTTCAATTATCAAAAATTTTGACATGCTCC
This sequence comes from Pseudeuparius sepicola, assembly GCA_963920635.1. Taxonomy (NCBI): domain Eukaryota; kingdom Metazoa; phylum Arthropoda; class Insecta; order Coleoptera; family Anthribidae; genus Pseudeuparius; species Pseudeuparius sepicola. Next base: position 86,938,399 of record OY987298.1, on the reverse strand, counting down.
GAAAAGAAAATTCCTATGCGACTTAAATTGAGTTCTACAGCACGATTCCGCATTCCAATTTTTTCTAAAAAATTTCTGATTATGGCCAGCGCACTTTTTCAATTTTCAAAAATGTTGAAATCCTCCGAAAAGAAAATTCCTATGCGACTTAAATTGAGTTCTACCACCCGATTCCGCCTTCAAAATTTTTCTAAAAAATTTCTAAGTGCCTGGCCAGTGCACTTTTTCAATTTTCAAAAATGTTGACATGCTCCGAAAAAAAAAATCCTATGCGAAGTAAATTGAGTACTACAACACGATTCCGCCCTCAAAATTTTTCTAAAAAATTTCTGAGTGCCTGGCCAGCCCCCTTTTTCAATTATCAAAAATTTTGACATGCTCCGAAAAGAAAATTCCTATGCGACTTAAATTGAGTTCTACAACACGATTCCGCATTCCAATTTTTTTTAAAAAATATCTGATTACATATCCAGCGCACTTTTTCAATTTTCAAAAATGTTGAAATCCTCCGAAAAGAAAATTCCTATGCGACTTAAATTGAGTTCTACCACCCGATTCCGCCTTCAAAATTTTTCTAAAAAATTTCTAAGTGCCTGGCCAGCGCACTTTTTCAATTTTCAAAAATGTTGACATGCTCCGAAAAAAAAATCCTATGCGAAGTAAATTGAGTACTACAACACGATTCCGCCCTCAAAATTTTTCTAAAAAATTTCTGAGTGCCTGGCCAGCCCACTTTTTCAATTATCAAAAATTTTGACATGCTCCGAAAAGAAAATTCCTATGCGACTTAAATTGAGTTCTACAACACGATTCCGCATTCCATTTTTTTCTAAAAATTTCTGATTACATGGCCAGCGCACTTTTTCAATTTTCAAAAATGTTGAAATCCTCCGAAAAGAAAATTCCTATGCGACTTAAATTGAGTTCTACCACCCGATTCCGCCTTCAAAATTTTTCTAAAAAATTTCTAAGTGCCTGGCCAGCGCACTTTTTCAATTTTCAAAAATGTTGACATGCTCCGAAAAAAAAATCCTATGCGAAGTAAATTGAGTACTACAACACGATTCCGCCCTCTAAATTTTTCTAAAAATTTTCTGATTGCCTGGCCAGCCCACTTTTTCAATTATCAAAAATTGTGACATGCTCCGAAAAGAAAATTCCTATGCGACTTAAATTGAGTTCTACAACACGATTCCGCATTCCAATTTTTTCTAAAAAATTTCTGATTACATGGCCAGCGCACTTTTTCAATTTTCAAAAATGTTGAAATCCTCCGAAAAGAAAATTCCTATGCGACTTAAATTGAGTTCTACCACCCGATACCGCCTTCAAAATTTTTCTAAAAAATTTCTAAGTGCCTGGCCAGCGCACTTTTTCAATTTTCGAAAATGTTGACATGCTCCGAAAAAAAAATCCTATGCGACGTAAATTGAGTTCTACAACACGATTCCGCCATCCAAATTTTTCTAAAAAATTTCTGAGTGCCTGGCCAGCGCACTTTTTCAATTTTCGAAAATGTTGACATGCTCCGAAAAAAAAATCCTATGCGACGTAAATTGAGTTCTACAACACGATTCCGCCCTCCAAATTTTTCTAAAAAATTTCTGAGTGCCTGGCCAGCGCACTTTTTCAATTTTCAAAAATGTTGACATGCACCGAAAAGAAAATTCCTATGCGACTTAAATTGAGTTCTACAACACGATTCCGCATTCCAATTTTTTTAAAAAAATTTCTGATTACATGGCCAGCGCACTTTTTCAATTTTCAAAAATGTTGAAATCCTCCGAAAAGAAAATTCCTATGCGACTTAAATTGAGTTCTACAACACGATTCCGCATTCCAATTTTTTTTAAAAAATTTCTGATTACATGGCCAGCGCACTTTTTCAATTTTCAAAAATGTTGAAATCCTCCGAAAAGAAAATTCCTATGCGACTTAAATTGAGTTCTACCACCCGATTCCGCCTTCAAAATTTTTCTAAAAAATTTCTAAGTGCCTGGCCAGCGCACTTTTTCAATTTTCGAAAATGTTGACATGCTCCGAAAAAAAAATCCTATGCGACGTAAATTGAGTTCTACAACACGATTCCGCCATCCAAATTTTTCTAAAAAATTTCTAAGTGCCTGGCCAGCCCACTTTTTCAATTATCAAAAATTTTGACATGCTCCGAAAAGAAAATTCCTATGCGACTTAAATTGAGTTCTACAACACGATTCCGCATTCCAATTTTTTCTAAAAAATTTCTGATTATGGCCAGCGCACTTTTTCAATTTTCAAAAATGTTGAAATCCTCCGAAAAGAAAATTCCTATGCGACTTAAATTGAGTTCTACCACCCGATTCCGCCTTCAAAATTTTTCTAAAAAATTTCTAAATGCCTGGCCAGTGCACTTTTTCAATTTTCAAAAATGTTGACATGCTCCGAAAAAAAAAATCCTATGCGAAGTAAATTGAGTACTACAACACGATTCCGCCCTCAAAATTTTTCTAAAAAATTTCTGAGTGCCTGGCCAGCGCACTTTTTCAATTTTCAAAAATGTTGACATGCACCGAAAAGAAAATTCCTATGCGACTTAAATTGAGTTCTACAACACGATTCCGCATTCCAATTTTTTTTAAAAAATTTCTGATTACATGGCCAGCGCACTTTTTCAATTTTCAAAAATGTTGAAATCCTCCGAAAAGAAAATTCCTATGCGACTTAAATTGAGTTCTACCACCCGATTCCGCCTTCAAAATTTTTCTAAAAAATTTCTAAGTGCCTGGCCAGCGCACTTTTTCAATTTTCGAAAATGTTGACATGCTCCGAAAAAAAAAAAATCCTATGCGAAGTAAATTGAGTACTACAACACGATTCCGCCCTCAAAATTTTTCTAAAAAATTTCTGAGTGCCTGGCCAGCCCACTTTTTCAATTATCAAAAATTTTGACATGCTCCGAAAAGAAAATTCCTATGCGACTTAAATTGAGTTCTACAACACGATTCCGCATTCCAATTTTTTTTAAAAAATTTCTGATTACATGGCCAGCGCACTTTTTCAATTTTCAAAAATGTTGAAATCCTCCGAAAAGAAAATTCCTATGCGACTTAAATTGAGTTCTACCACCCGATTCCGCCTTCAAAATTTTTCTAAAAAATTTCTAAGTGCCTGGCCAGTGCACTTTTTCAATTTTCAAAAATGTTGACATGCTCCGAAAAAAAAAATCCTATGCGAAGTAAATTGAGTACTACAACACGATTCCGCCCTCAAAATTTTTCTAAAAAATTTCTGAGTGCCTGGCCAGCCCACTTTTTCAATTATCAAAAATTTTGACATGCTCCGAAAAGAAAATTCCTATGCGACTTAAATTGAGTTCTACAACACGATTCCGCATTCCAATTTTTTAAAAAAAATTTCTGATTACATGGCCAGCGCACTTTTTCAATTTTCAAAAATGTTGAAATCCTCCGAAAAGAAAATTCCTATGCGACTTAAATTGAGTTCTACAACACGATTCCGCATTCCAATTTTTTTTAAAAAATTTCTGATTACATGGCCAGCGCACTTTTTCAATTTTCAAAAATGTTGAAATCATCCGAAAAGAAAATTCCTATGCGACTTAAATTGAGTTCTACCACCCGATTCCGCCTTCAAAATTTTTCTAAAAAATTTCTAAGTGCCTGGCCAGCGCACTTTTTCAATTTTCAAAAATGTTGACATGCTCCGAAAAAAAAATCCTATGCGACGTAAATTGAGTTCTACAACACGATTCCGCCATCCAAATTTTTCTAAAAAATGTCTGAGTGCCTGGCCAGCGCACTTTTTCAATTTTCGAAAATGTTGACATGCACCGAAAAGAAAATTCCTATGCGACTTAAATTGAGTTCTACAACACGATTCCGCATTCCAATTTTTTTTTAAAAATTTCTGATTACATGGCCAGCGCACTTTTTCAATTTTCAAAAATGTTGAAATCCTCCGAAAAGAAAATTCCTATGCGACTTAAATTGAGTTCTACCACCCGATTCCGCCTTCAAAATTTTTCTAAAAAATTTCTAAGTGCCTGGCCAGTGCACTTTTTCAATTTTCAAAAATGTTGACATGCTCCGAAAAAAAAAATCCTATGCGAAGTAAATTGAGTACTACAACACGATTCCGCCCTCAAAATTTCTCTAAAAAATTTCTGAGTGCCTGGCCAGCGCACTTTTTCAATTTTCAAAAATGTTGACATGCACCGAAAAGAAAATTCCTATGCGACTTAAATTGAGTTCTACAACACGATTCCGCATTCCAATTTTTTTTTTTTAATTTCTGATTACATGGCCAGCGCACTTTTTCAATTTTCAAAAATGTTGAAATCCTCCGAAAAGAAAATTCCTATGCGACTTAAATTGAGTTCTACCACCCGATTCCGCCTTCAAAATTTTTCTAAAAAATTTCTAAGTGCCTGGCCAGCGCACTTTTTCAATTTTCAAAAATGTTGACATGCTCCGAAAAAAAAATCCTATGCGACGTAAATTGAGTTCTACAACACGATTCCGCCATCCAAATTTTTCTAAAAAATTTCTAAGTGCCTGGCCAGCCCACTTTTTCAATTATCAAAAATTTTGACATGCTCCGAAAAGAAAATTCCTATGCGACTTAAATTGAGTTCTACAACACGATTCCGCATTTCAATTTTTTCTAAAAAATTTCTGATTATGGCCAGCGCACTTTTTCAATTTTCAAAAATGTTGAAATCCTCCGAAAAGAAAATTCCTATGCGACTTAAATTGAGTTCTACCACCCGATTCCGCCTTCAAAATTTTTCTAAAAAATTTCTAAGTGCCTGGCCAGTGCACTTTTTCAATTTTCAAAAATGTTGACATGCTCCGAAAAAAAAAATCCTATGCGAAGTAAATTGAGTACTACAACACGATTCCGCCCTCAAAATTTTTCTAAAAAATTTCTGAGTGCCTGGTCAGCGCACTTTTTCAATTTTCAAAAATGTTGACATGCACCGAAAAGAAAATTCCTATGCGACTTAAATTGAGTTCTACAACACGATTTCGCATTCCAATTTTTTTTTTTAATTTCTGATTACATGGCCAGCGCACTTTTTCAATTTTCAAAAATGTTGAAATCCTCCGAAAAGAAAATTCCTATGCGACTTAAATTGAGTTCTACCACCCGATTCCGCCTTCAAAATTTTTCTAAAAAATTTCTAAGTGCCTGGCCAGCGCACTTTTTCAATTTTCGAAAATGTTGACATGCTCCGAAAAAAAAATCCTATGCGACGTAAATTGAGTTCTACAACACGATTCCGCCATCCAAATTTTTCTAAAAAATTTCTAAGTGCCTGGCCAGCCCACTTTTTCAATTATCAAAAATTTTGACATGCTCCGAAAAGAAAATTCCTATGCGACTTAAATTGAGTTCTACAACACGATTCCGCATTCCAATTTTTTCTAAAAAATTTCTGTTTATGGCCAGCGCACTTTTTCAATTTTCAAAAATGTTGAAATCCTCCGAAAAGAAAATTCCTATGCGACTTAAATTGAGTTCTACCACCCGATTCCGCCTTCAAAATTTTTCTAAAAAATTTCTAAGTGCCTGGCCAGTGCACTTTTTCAATTTTCAAAAATGTTGACATGCTCCGAAAAGAAAATTCCTATGCGACTTAAATTGAGTTCTACAACACGATTCCGCATTCCAATTTTTTTTAAAAAATTTCTGATTACATGGCCAGCGCACTTTTTCAATTTTCAAAAATGTTGAAATCCTCCGAAAAGAAAATTCCTATGCGACTTAAATTGAGTTCTACCACCCGATTCCGCCTTCAAAATTTTTCTAAAAAATTTCTAAGTGCCTGGCCAGCGCACTTTTTCAATTTTCGAAAATGTTGACATGCTCCGAAAAAAAAATCCTATGCGACGTAAATTGAGTTCTACAACACGATTCCGCCATCCAAATTTTTCTAAAAAATTTCTAAGTGCCTGGCCAGCCCACTTTTTCAATTATCAAAAATTTTGACATGCTCCGAAAAGAAAATTCCTATGCGACTTAAATTGAGTTCTACAACACGATTCCGCATTCCAATTTTTTCTAAAAAATTTCTGTTTATGGCCAGCGCACTTTTTCAATTTTCAAAAATGTTGAAATCCTCCGAAAAGAAAATTCCTATGCGACTTAAATTGAGTTCTACCACCCGATTCCGCCTTCAAAATTTTTCTAAAAAATTTCTAAGTGCCTGGCCAGTGCACTTTTTCAATTTTCAAAAATGTTGACATGCTCCGAAAAGAAAATTCCTATGCGACTTAAATTGAGTTCTACAACACGATTCCGCATTCCAATTTTTTTTAAAAAATTTCTGATTACATGGCCAGCGCACTTTTTCAATTTTCAAAAATGTTGAAATCCTCCGAAAAGAAAAATCCTATGCGAAGTAAATTGAGTACTACAACACGATTCCGCCCTCAAAATTTTTCTAAAAAATTTCTGAGTGCCTGGCCAGCCCACTTTTTCAATTATCAAAAATTTTGACATGCTCCGAAAAGAAAATTCCTATGCGACTTAAATTGAGTTCTACAACACGATTCCGCATTCCAATTTTTTTTAAAAAATTTCTGATTACATGGCCAGCGCACTTTTTCAATTTTCAAAAATGTTGAAATCCTCCGAAAAGAAAATTCCTATGCGACTTAAATTGAGTTCTACCACCCGATTCCGCCTTCAAAATTTTTCTAAAAAATTTCTAAGTGCCTGGCCAGCGCACTTTTTCAATTTTCGAAAATGTTGACATGCTCCGAAAAAAAAATCCTATGCGACGTAAATTGAGTTCTACAACACGATTCCGCCATCCAAATTTTTCTAAAAAATTTCTAAGTGCCTGGCCAGCCCACTTTTTCAATTATCAAAAATTTTGACATGCTCCGAAAAGAAAATTCCTATGCGACTTAAATTGAGTTCTACAACACGATTCCGCATTCCAATTTTTTCTAAAAAATTTCTGATTATGGCCAGCGCACTTTTTCAATTTTCGAAAATGTTGACATGCTCCGAAAAAAAAATCCTATGCGACGTAAATTGAGTTCTACAACACGATTCCGCCATCCAAATTTTTCTAAAAAATTTCTAAGTGCCTGGCCAGCCCACTTTTTCAATTATCAAAAATTTTGACATGCTCCGAAAAGAAAATTCCTATGCGACTTAAATTGAGTTCTACAACACGATTCCGCATTCCAATTTTTTCTAAAAAATTTCTGATTATGGCCAGCGCACTTTTTCAATTTTCAAAAATGTTGAAATCCTCCGAAAAGAAAATTCCTATGCGACTTAAATTGAGTTCTACCACCCGATTCCGCCTTCAAAATTTTTCAAAAAAATTTCTAAGTGCCTGGCCAGCGCACTTTTTCAATTTTCAAAAATGTTGACATGCTCCGAAAAAAAAATCCTATGCGAAGTAAATTGAGTACTACAACACGATTCCGCCCTCAAAATTTTTCTAAAAAATTTCTGAGTGCCTGGCCAGCCCACTTTTTCAATTATCAAAAATTTTGACATGCTCCGAAAAGAAAATTCCTATGCGACTTAAATTGAGTTCTACAACACGATTCCGCATTCCATTTTTTTCTAAAAATTTCTGATTACATGGCCAGCGCACTTTTTCAATTTTCAAAAATGTTGAAATCCTCCGAAAAGAAAATTCCTATGCGACTTAAATTGAGTTCTACCACCCGATTCCGCCTTCAAAATTTTTCTAAAAAATTTCCAAGTGCCTGGCCAGCGCACTTTTTCAATTTTCAAAAATGTTGACATGCTCCGAAAAAAAAATCCTATGCGAAGTAAATTGAGTACTACAACACGATTCCGCCCTCTAAATTTTTCTAAAAATTTTCTGATTGCCTGGCCAGCCCACTTTTTCAATTATCAAAAATTTTGACATGCTCCGAAAAGAAAATTCCTATGCGACTTAAATTGAGTTCTACAACACGATTCCGCATTCCAATTTTTTCTAAAAAATTTCTGATTACATGGCCAGCGCACTTTTTCAATTTTCAAAAATGTTGAAATCCTCCGAAAAGAAAATTCCTATGCGACTTAAATTGAGTTCTACCACCCGATTCCGCCTTCAAAATTTTTCTAAAAAATTTCTAAGTGCCTGGCCAGCGCACTTTTTCAATTTTCGAAAATGTTGACATGCTCCGAAAAAAAAATCCTATGCGACGTAAATTGAGTTCTACAACACGATTCCGCCATCCAAATTTTTCTAAAAAATTTCTGAGTGCCTGGCCAGCGCACTTTTTCAATTTTCAAAAATGTTGAAATCCTCCGAAAAGAAAATTCCTATGCGACATAAATTGAGTTCTACCACCCGATTCCGCCTTCAAAATTTTTCTAAAAAATTTCTAAGTGCCTGGCCAGCGCACTTTTTCAATTTTCAAAAATGTTGACATGCTCCGAAAAAAAATCCTATGCGAAGTAAATTGAGTACTACAACACGATTCCGCCCTCTAAATTTTTCTAAAAATTTGCTGATTGCCTGGCCAGCCCACTTTTTCAATTATCAAAAATTTTGACATGCTCCGAAAAGAAAATTCCTATGCGACTTAAATTGAGTTCTACAACACGATTCCGCATTCCAATTTTTTCTAAAAAAATTTCTGATTACATGGCCAGCGCACTTTTTCAATTTTCAAAAATGTTGAAATCCTCCGAAAAGAAAATTCCTATGCGACTTAAATTGAGTTCTACCACCCGATTCCGCCTTCAAAATTTTTCTAAAAAATTTCTAAGTGCCTGGCCAGCGCACTTTTTCAATTTTCGAAATAGTTGACATGCTCCGAAAAAAAAATCCTATGCGACGTAAATTGAGTTCTACAACACGATTCCGCCATCCAAATTTTTCTAAAAAATTTCTGAGTGCCTGGCCAGCGCACTTTTTCAATTTTCGAAAATGTTGACATGCTCCGAAAAAAAAATCCTATGCGACGTAAATTGAGTTCTACAACACGATTCCGCCATCAAAATTTTTCTAAAAAATTTCTAAGTGCCTGGCCAGCCCACTTTTTCAATTATCAAAAATTTTGACATGCTCCGAAAAGAAAATTCCTATGCGACTTAAATTGAGTTCTACAACACGATTCCGCATTCCAATTTTTTCTAAAAAATTTCTGATTATGGCCAGCGCACTTTTTCAATTTTCAAAAATGTTGAAATCCTCCGAAAAGAAAATTCCTATGCGACTTAAATTGAGTTCTACCACCCGATTCCGCCTTCAAAATTTTTCTAAAAAATTTCTAAGTGCCTGGCCAGTGCACTTTTTCAATTTTTAAAAATGTTGACATGCTCCGAAAAAAAAAATCCTATGCGAAGTAAATTGAGTACTACAACACGATTCCGCCCTCAAAATTTTTCTAAAAAATTTCTGAGTGCCTGGCCAGCCCACTTTTTCAATTATCAAAAATTTTGACATGCTCCGAAAAGAAAATTCCTATGCGACTTAAATTGAGTTCTACAACACGATTCCGCATTCCAATTTTTTTTTAAAAAATTTCTGATTACATGGCCAGCGCACTTTTTCAATTTTCAAAAATGTTGAAATCCTCCGAAAAGAAAATTCCTATGCGACTTAAATTGAGTTCTACCACCCGATTCCGCCTTCAAAATTTTTCTAAAAAATTTCTAAGTGCCTGGCCAGCGCACTTTTTCAATTTTCAAAAATGTTGACATGCTCCGAAAAAAAAATCCTATGCGAAGTAAATTGAGTACTACAACACGATTCCGCCCTCAAAATTTTTCTAAAAAATTTCTGAGTGCCTGGCCAGCCCACTTTTTCAATTATCAAAAATTTTGACATGCTCCGAAAAGAAAATTCCTATGCGACTTAAATTGAGTTCTACAACACGATTCCGCATTCCATTTTTTTCTAAAAATTTCTGATTACATGGCCAGCGCACTTTTTCAATTTTCAAAAATGTTGAAATCCTCCGAAAAGAAAATTCCTATGCGACTTAAATTGAGTTCTAGCACCCGATTCCGCCTTCAAAATTTTTCTAAAAAATTTCTAAGTGCCTGGCCAGCGCACTTTTTCAATTTTCAAAAATGTTGACATGCTCCGAAAAAAAAATCCTATGCGAAGTAAATTGAGTACTACAACACGATTCCGCCCTCTAAATTTTTCTAAAAATTTTCTGATTGCCTGGCCAGCCCACTTTTTCAATTATCAAAAATTTTGACATGCTCCGAAAAGAAAATTCCTATGCGACTTAAATTGAGTTCTACAACACGATTCCGCATTCCAATTTTTTCTAAAAAATTTCTGATTACATGGCCAGCGCACTTTTTCAATTTTCAAAAATGTTGAAATCCTCCGAAAAGAAAATTCCTATGCGACTTAAATTGAGTTCTACCACCCGATTCCGCCTTCAAAATTTTTCTAAAAAATTTCTAAGTGCCTGGCCAGCGCACTTTTTCAATTTTCGAAAATGTTGACATGCACCGAAAAGAAAATTCCTATGCGACTTAAATTGAGTTCTACAACACGATTCCGCATTCCAATTTTTTTAAAAAAATTTCTGATTACATGGCCAGCGCACTTTTTCAATTTTCAAAAATGTTGAAATCCTCCGAAAAGAAAATTCCTATGCGACTTAAATTGAGTTCTACCACCCGATTCCGCCTTCAAAATTTTTCTAAAAAATTTCTAAGTGCCTGGCCAGCGCACTTTTTCAATTTTCGAAAATGTTGACATGCTCCGAAAAAAAAATCCTATGCGACGTAAATTGAGTTCTACAACACGATTCCGCCATCCAAATTTTTCTAAAAAATTTCTAAGTGCCTGGCCAGCCCACTTTTTCAATTATCAAAAATTTTGACATGCTCCGAAAAGAAAATTCCTATGCGACTTAAATTGAGTTCTACAACACGATTCCGCATTCCAATTTTTTCTAAAAAATTTCTGATTATGGCCAGCGCACTTTTTCAATTTTCAAAAATGTTGAAATCCTCCGAAAAGAAAATTCCTATGCGACTTAAATTGAGTTCTACCACCCGATTCCGCCTTCAAAATTTTTCTAAAAAATTTCTAAGTGCCTGGCCAGTGCACTTTTTCAATTTTCAAAAATATTGACATGCTCCGAAAAAAAAAATCCTATGCGAAGTAAATTGAGTACTACAACACGATTCCGCCCTCAAAATTTTTCTAAAAAATTTCTGAGTGCCTGGCCAGCGCACTTTTTCAATTTTCAAAAATGTTGACATGCACCGAAAAGAAAATTCCTATGCGATTTAAATTGAGTTCTACAACACGATTCCGCATTCCAATTTTTTCTAAAAAATTTCTGATTATGGCCAGCGCACTTTTTCAATTTTCAAAAATGTTGAAATCCTCCGAAAAGGAAATTCCTATTCGACTTAAATTGAGTTCTACCACCCGATTCCGCCTTCAAAATTTTTCTAAAAAATTTCTAAGTGCCTGGCCAGTGCACTTCTTCAATTTTCAAAAATGTTGACATGCTCCGAAAAAAAAAATCCTATGCGAAGTAAATTGAGTACTACAACACGATTCCGCCCTCAAAATTTTTCTAAAAAATTTCTGAGTGCCTGGCCAGCCCACTTTTTCAATTATCAAAAATTTTGACATGCTCCGAAAAGAAAATTCCTATGCGACTTAAATTGAGTTCCACAACACGATTCCGCATTCCAATTTTTTTAAAAAAATTTCTGATTACATGGCCAGCGCACTTTTTCAATTTTCAAAAATGTTGAAATCCTCCGAAAAGAAAATTCCTATGCGACTTAAATTGAGTTCTACCACCCGATTCCGCCTTCAAAATTTTTCTAAAAAATTTCTAAGTGCCTGGCCAGCGCACTTTTTCAATTTTCAAAAATGTTGACATGCTCCGAAAAAAAAATCCTATGCGAAGTAAATTGAGTACTACAACACGATTCCGCCCTCAAAATTTTTCTAAAAAATTTCTGAGTGCCTGGCCAGCCCACTTTTTCAATTATCAAAAATTTTGACATGCTCCGAAAAGAAAATTCCTATGCGACTTAAATTGAGTTCTACAACACGATTCCGCATTCCATTTTTTTCTAAAAATTTCTGATTACATGGCCAGCGCACTTTTTCAATTTTCAAAAATGTTGAAATCCTCCGAAAAGAAAATTCCTATGCGACTTAAATTGAGTTCTACCACCCGATTCCGCCTTCAAAATTTTTCTAAAAAATTTCAAAGGGCCTGGCCAGCGCACTTTTTCAATTTTCAAAAATGTTGACATGCTCCGAAAAAAAAAATCCTATGCGAAGTAAATTGAGTACTACAACACGATTCCGCCCTCAAAATTTTTCTAAAAAATTTCTGAGTGCCTGGCCAGCGCACTTTTTCAATTTTCAAAAATGTTGAAATCCTCCGAAAAGAAAATTCCTATGCGAATTAAATTGAGTTCTACCACCCGATTCCGCCTTCAAAATTTTTTTAAAAAATTTCTAAGTGCCTGGCCAGCCCACTTTTTCAATTATCAAAAATTTTGACATGCTCCGAAAAGAAAATTCCTATGCGACTTAAATTGAGTTCTACAACACGATTCCGCATTCCAATTTTTTCTAAAAAATTTCTGATTACATGGCCAGCGCACTTTTTCAATTTTCAAAAATGTTGAAATCCTCCGAAAAGAAAATTCCTATGCGACTTAAATTGAGTTCTACCACCCGATTCCGCCTTCAAAATTTTTCTAAAAAATTTCTAAGTGCCTGGAAAGCGCACTTTTTCAATTTTCAAAAATGTTGACATGCTCCGAAAAAAAAAATCCTATGCGAAGTAAATTGAGTACTACAACACGATTCCGCCCTCAAAATTTTTCTAAAAAATTTCTGAGTGCCTGGCCAGCGCACTTTTTCAATTTTCAAAAATGTTGACATGCACCGAAAAGAAAATTCCTATGCGACTTAAATTGAGTTCTACAACACGATTCCGCATTCCAATTTTTTCTAAAAAATTTCTGATTATGGCCAGCGCACTTTTTCAATTTTCAAAAATGTTGAAATCCTCCGAAAAGAAAATTCCTATGCGACTTAAATTGAGTTCTACCACCCGATTCCGCCTTCAAAATTTTTTTAAAAAATTTCTAAGTGCCTGGCCAGCCCACTTTTTCAATTATCAAAAATTTTGACATGCTCCGAAAAGAAAATTCCTATGCGACTTAAATTGAGTTCTACAACACGATTCCGCATTCCATTTTTTTCTAAAAATTTCTGATTACATGGCCAGCGCACTTTTTCAATTTTCAAAAATGTTGAAATCCTCCGAAAAGAAAATTCCTATGCGACTTAAATTGAGTTCTACCACCCGATTCCGCCTTCAAAATTTTTCTAAAAAATTTCCAAGTGCCTGGCCAGCGCACTTTTTCAATTTTCAAAAATGTTGACATGCTCCGAAAAAAAAATCCTATGCGAAGTAAATTGAGTACTACAACACGATTCCGCCCTCTAAATTTTTCTAAAAATTTTCTGATTGCCTGGCCAGCCCACTTTTTCAATTATCAAAAATTTTGACATGCTCCGAAAAGAAAATTCCTATGCGACTTAAATTGAGTTCTACAACACGATTCCGCATTCCAATTTTTTCTAAAAAATTTCTGATTACATGGCCAGCGCACTTTTTCAATTTTCAAAAATGTTGAAATCCTCCGAAAAGAAAATTCCTATGCGACTTAAATTGAGTTCTACCACCCGATTCCGCCTTCAAAATTTTTCTAAAAAATTTCTAAGTGCCTGGCCAGCGCACTTTTTCAATTTTCGAAAATGTTGACATGCTCCGAAAAAAAAATCCTATGCGACGTAAATTGAGTTCTACAACACGATTCCGCCATCCAAATTTTTCTAAAAAATTTCTGAGTGCCTGGCCAGCGCACTTTTTCAATTTTCAAAAATGTTGAAATCCTCCGAAAAGAAAATTCCTATGCGACATAAATTGAGTTCTACCACCCGATTCCGCCTTCAAAATTTTTCTAAAAAATTTCTAAGTGCCTGGCCAGCGCACTTTTTCAATTTTCAAAAATGTTGACATGCTCCGAAAAAAAATCCTATGCGAAGTAAATTGAGTACTACAACACGATTCCGCCCTCTAAATTTTTCTAAAAATTTGCTGATTGCCTGGCCAGCCCACTTTTTCAATTATCAAAAATTTTGACATGCTCCGAAAAGAAAATTCCTATGCGACTTAAATTGAGTTCTACAACACGATTCCGCATTCCAATTTTTTCTAAAAAAATTTCTGATTACATGGCCAGCGCACTTTTTCAATTTTCAAAAATGTTGAAATCCTCCGAAAAGAAAATTCCTATGCGACTTAAATTGAGTTCTACCACCCGATTCCGCCTTCAAAATTTTTCTAAAAAATTTCTAAGTGCCTGGCCAGCGCACTTTTTCAATTTTCGAAATAGTTGACATGCTCCGAAAAAAAAATCCTATGCGACGTAAATTGAGTTCTACAACACGATTCCGCCATCCAAATTTTTCTAAAAAATTTCTGAGTGCCTGGCCAGCGCACTTTTTCAATTTTCGAAAATGTTGACATGCTCCGAAAAAAAAATCCTATGCGACGTAAATTGAGTTCTACAACACGATTCCGCCATCAAAATTTTTCTAAAAAATTTCTAAGTGCCTGGCCAGCCCACTTTTTCAATTATCAAAAATTTTGACATGCTCCGAAAAGAAAATTCCTATGCGACTTAAATTGAGTTCTACAACACGATTCCGCATTCCAATTTTTTCTAAAAAATTTCTGATTATGGCCAGCGCACTTTTTCAATTTTCAAAAATGTTGAAATCCTCCGAAAAGAAAATTCCTATGCGACTTAAATTGAGTTCTACCACCCGATTCCGCCTTCAAAATTTTTCTAAAAAATTTCTAAGTGCCTGGCCAGTGCACTTTTTCAATTTTTAAAAATGTTGACATGCTCCGAAAAAAAAAATCCTATGCGAAGTAAATTGAGTACTACAACACGATTCCGCCCTCAAAATTTTTCTAAAAAATTTCTGAGTGCCTGGCCAGCCCACTTTTTCAATTATCAAAAATTTTGACATGCTCCGAAAAGAAAATTCCTATGCGACTTAAATTGAGTTCTACAACACGATTCCGCATTCCAATTTTTTTTTAAAAAATTTCTGATTACATGGCCAGCGCACTTTTTCAATTTTCAAAAATGTTGAAATCCTCCGAAAAGAAAATTCCTATGCGACTTAAATTGAGTTCTACCACCCGATTCCGCCTTCAAAATTTTTCTAAAAAATTTCTAAGTGCCTGGCCAGCGCACTTTTTCAATTTTCAAAAATGTTGACATGCTCCGAAAAAAAAATCCTATGCGAAGTAAATTGAGTACTACAACACGATTCCGCCCTCAAAATTTTTCTAAAAAATTTCTGAGTGCCTGGCCAGCCCACTTTTTCAATTATCAAAAATTTTGACATGCTCCGAAAAGAAAATTCCTATGCGACTTAAATTGAGTTCTACAACACGATTCCGCATTCCATTTTTTTCTAAAAATTTCTGATTACATGGCCAGCGCACTTTTTCAATTTTCAAAAATGTTGAAATCCTCCGAAAAGAAAATTCCTATGCGACTTAAATTGAGTTCTAGCACCCGATTCCGCCTTCAAAATTTTTCTAAAAAATTTCTAAGTGCCTGGCCAGCGCACTTTTTCAATTTTCAAAAATGTTGACATGCTCCGAAAAAAAAATCCTATGCGAAGTAAATTGAGTACTACAACACGATTCCGCCCTCTAAATTTTTCTAAAAATTTTCTGATTGCCTGGCCAGCCCACTTTTTCAATTATCAAAAATTTTGACATGCTCCGAAAAGAAAATTCCTATGCGACTTAAATTGAGTTCTACAACACGATTCCGCATTCCAATTTTTTCTAAAAAATTTCTGATTACATGGCCAGCGCACTTTTTCAATTTTCAAAAATGTTGAAATCCTCCGAAAAGAAAATTCCTATGCGACTTAAATTGAGTTCTACCACCCGATTCCGCCTTCAAAATTTTTCTAAAAAATTTCTAAGTGCCTGGCCAGCGCACTTTTTCAATTTTCGAAAATGTTGACATGCACCGAAAAGAAAATTCCTATGCGACTTAAATTGAGTTCTACAACACGATTCCGCATTCCAATTTTTTTAAAAAAATTTCTGATTACATGGCCAGCGCACTTTTTCAATTTTCAAAAATGTTGAAATCCTCCGAAAAGAAAATTCCTATGCGACTTAAATTGAGTTCTACCACCCGATTCCGCCTTCAAAATTTTTCTAAAAAATTTCTAAGTGCCTGGCCAGCGCACTTTTTCAATTTTCGAAAATGTTGACATGCTCCGAAAAAAAAATCCTATGCGACGTAAATTGAGTTCTACAACACGATTCCGCCATCCAAATTTTTCTAAAAAATTTCTAAGTGCCTGGCCAGCCCACTTTTTCAATTATCAAAAATTTTGACATGCTCCGAAAAGAAAATTCCTATGCGACTTAAATTGAGTTCTACAACACGATTCCGCATTCCAATTTTTTCTAAAAAATTTCTGATTATGGCCAGCGCACTTTTTCAATTTTCAAAAATGTTGAAATCCTCCGAAAAGAAAATTCCTATGCGACTTAAATTGAGTTCTACCACCCGATTCCGCCTTCAAAATTTTTCTAAAAAATTTCTAAGTGCCTGGCCAGTGCACTTTTTCAATTTTCAAAAATATTGACATGCTCCGAAAAAAAAAATCCTATGCGAAGTAAATTGAGTACTACAACACGATTCCGCCCTCAAAATTTTTCTAAAAAATTTCTGAGTGCCTGGCCAGCGCACTTTTTCAATTTTCAAAAATGTTGACATGCACCGAAAAGAAAATTCCTATGCGATTTAAATTGAGTTCTACAACACGATTCCGCATTCCAATTTTTTCTAAAAAATTTCTGATTATGGCCAGCGCACTTTTTCAATTTTCAAAAATGTTGAAATCCTCCGAAAAGGAAATTCCTATTCGACTTAAATTGAGTTCTACCACCCGATTCCGCCTTCAAAATTTTTCTAAAAAATTTCTAAGTGCCTGGCCAGTGCACTTCTTCAATTTTCAAAAATGTTGACATGCTCCGAAAAAAAAAATCCTATGCGAAGTAAATTGAGTACTACAACACGATTCCGCCCTCAAAATTTTTCTAAAAAATTTCTGAGTGCCTGGCCAGCCCACTTTTTCAATTATCAAAAATTTTGACATGCTCCGAAAAGAAAATTCCTATGCGACTTAAATTGAGTTCCACAACACGATTCCGCATTCCAATTTTTTTAAAAAAATTTCTGATTACATGGCCAGCGCACTTTTTCAATTTTCAAAAATGTTGAAATCCTCCGAAAAGAAAATTCCTATGCGACTTAAATTGAGTTCTACCACCCGATTCCGCCTTCAAAATTTTTCTAAAAAATTTCTAAGTGCCTGGCCAGCGCACTTTTTCAATTTTCAAAAATGTTGACATGCTCCGAAAAAAAAATCCTATGCGAAGTAAATTGAGTACTACAACACGATTCCGCCCTCAAAATTTTTCTAAAAAATTTCTGAGTGCCTGGCCAGCCCACTTTTTCAATTATCAAAAATTTTGACATGCTCCGAAAAGAAAATTCCTATGCGACTTAAATTGAGTTCTACAACACGATTCCGCATTCCATTTTTTTCTAAAAATTTCTGATTACATGGCCAGCGCACTTTTTCAATTTTCAAAAATGTTGAAATCCTCCGAAAAGAAAATTCCTATGCGACTTAAATTGAGTTCTACCACCCGATTCCGCCTTCAAAATTTTTCTAAAAAATTTCAAAGGGCCTGGCCAGCGCACTTTTTCAATTTTCAAAAATGTTGACATGCTCCGAAAAAAAAAATCCTATGCGAAGTAAATTGAGTACTACAACACGATTCCGCCCTCAAAATTTTTCTAAAAAATTTCTGAGTGCCTGGCCAGCGCACTTTTTCAATTTTCAAAAATGTTGAAATCCTCCGAAAAGAAAATTCCTATGCGAATTAAATTGAGTTCTACCACCCGATTCCGCCTTCAAAATTTTTTTAAAAAATTTCTAAGTGCCTGGCCAGCCCACTTTTTCAATTATCAAAAATTTTGACATGCTCCGAAAAGAAAATTCCTATGCGACTTAAATTGAGTTCTACAACACGATTCCGCATTCCAATTTTTTCTAAAAAATTTCTGATTACATGGCCAGCGCACTTTTTCAATTTTCAAAAATGTTGAAATCCTCCGAAAAGAAAATTCCTATGCGACTTAAATTGAGTTCTACCACCCGATTCCGCCTTCAAAATTTTTCTAAAAAATTTCTAAGTGCCTGGAAAGCGCACTTTTTCAATTTTCAAAAATGTTGACATGCTCCGAAAAAAAAAATCCTATGCGAAGTAAATTGAGTACTACAACACGATTCCGCCCTCAAAATTTTTCTAAAAAATTTCTGAGTGCCTGGCCAGCGCACTTTTTCAATTTTCAAAAATGTTGACATGCACCGAAAAGAAAATTCCTATGCGACTTAAATTGAGTTCTACAACACGATTCCGCATTCCAATTTTTTCTAAAAAATTTCTGATTATGGCCAGCGCACTTTTTCAATTTTCAAAAATGTTGAAATCCTCCGAAAAGAAAATTCCTATGCGACTTAAATTGAGTTCTACCACCCGATTCCGCCTTCAAAATTTTTCTAAAAAATTTCTAAGTGCCTGGCCAGTGCACTTTTTCAATTTTCAAAAATGTTGACATGCTCCGAAAAAAAAAATCCTATGCGAAGTAAATTGAGTACTACAACACGATTCCGCCCTCAAAATTTTTCTAAAAAATTTCTGAGTGCCTGGCCAGCCCACTTTTTCAATTATCAAAAATTTTGACATGCTCCGAAAAGAAAATTCCTATGCGACTTAAATTGAGTTCTACAACACGATTCCGCATTCCAATTTTTTTTTAAAAATTTCTGATTACATGGCCAGCGCACTTTTTCAATTTTCAAAAATGTTGAAATCCTCCGAAAAGAAAATTCCTATGCGACTTAAATTGAGTTCTACCACCCGATTCCGCCTTCAAAATTTTTCTAAAAAATTTCTAAGTGCCTGGGCCAGCGCACTTTTTCAATTTTCGAAAATGTTGACATGCTCCGAAAAAAAAAAATCCTATGCGAAGTAAATTGAGTACTACAACACGATTCCGCCCTCAAAATTTTTCTAAAAAATTTCTGAGTGCCTGGCCAGCCCACTTTTTCAATTATCAAAAATTTTGACATGCTCCGAAAAGAAAATTCCTATGCGACTTAAATTGAGTTCTACAACACGATTCCGCATTCCAATTTTTTTTAAAAAATTTCTGATTACATGGCCAGCGCACTTTTTCAATTTTCAAAAATGTTGAAATCCTCCGAAAAGAAAATTCCTATGCGACTTAAATTGAGTTCTACCACCCGATTCCGCCTTCAAAATTTTTCTAAAAAATTCCTAAGTGCCTGGCCAGTGCACTTTTTCAATTTTCAAAAATGTTGACATGCTCCGAAAAAAAAAATCCTATGCGAAGTAAATTGAGTACTACAACACGATTCCGCCCTCAAAATTTTTCTAAAAAATTTCTGTGCCTGGCCAGCCCACTTTTTCAATTATCAAAAATTTTGACATGCTCCGAAAAGAAAATTCCTATGCGACTTAAATTGAGTTCTACAACACGATTCCGCATTCCAATTTTTTTAAAAAAATTTCTGATTACATGGCCAGCGCACTTTTTAAATTTTCAAAAATGTTGAAATCCTCCGAAAAGAAAATTCCTATGCGACTTAAATTGAGTTCTACAACACGATTCCGCATTCCAATTTTTTTTAAAAAATTTCTGATTACATGGCCAGCGCACTTTTTCAATTTTCAAAAATGTTGAAATCATCCGAAAAGAAAATTCCTATGCGACTTAAATTGAGTTCTACCACCCGATTCCGCCTTCAAAATTTTTCTAAAAAATTTCTAAGTGCCTGGCCAGCGCACTTTTTCAATTTTCAAAAATGTTGACATGCTCCGAAAAAAAAAATCCTATGCGACGTAAATTGAGTTCTACAACACGATTCCGCCATCCAAATTTTTCTAAAAAATTTCTGAGTGCCTGGCCAGCGCACTTTTTCAATTTTCGAAAATGTTGACATGCACCGAAAAGAAAATTCCTATGCGACTTAAATTGAGTTCTACAACACGATTCCGCATTCCAATTTTTTTTTTTAAATTTCTGATTACATGGCCAGCGCACTTTTTCAATTTTCAAAAATGTTGAAATCCTCCGAAAAGAAAATTCCTATGCGACTTAAATTGAGTTCTACCACCCGATTCCGCCTTCAAAATTTTTCTAAAAAATTTCTAAGTGCCTGGCCAGTGCACTTTTTCAATTTTCAAAAATGTTGACATGCACCGAAAAGAAAATTCCTATGCGACTTAAATTGAGTTCTACAACACGATTTCGCATTCCAATTTTTTTTTAAAAATTTCTGATTACATGGCCAGCGCACTTTTTCAATTTTCAAAAATGTTGAAATCATCCGAAAAGAAAATTCCTATGCGACTTAAATTGAGTTCTACCACCCGATTCCGCCTTCAAAATTTTTCTAAAAAATTTCTAAGTGCCTGGCCAGCGCACTTTTTCAATTTTCAAAAATGTTGACATGCTCCGAAAAAAAAATCCTATGCGACGTAAATTGAGTTCTACAACACGATTCCGCCATCCAAATTTTTCTAAAAAATTTCTGAGTGCCTGGCCAGCGCACTTTTTCAATTTTCGAAAATGTTGACATGCACCGAAAAGAAAATTCCTATGCGACTTAAATTGAGTTCTACAACACGATTCCGCATTCCAATTTTTTTTTTAAATTTCTGATTACATGGCCAGCGCACTTTTTCAATTTTCAAAAATGTTGAAATCCTCCGAAAAGAAAATTCCTATGCGACTTAAATTGAGTTCTACCACCCGATTCCGCCTTCAAAATTTTTCTAAAAAATTTCTAAGTGCCTGGCCAGTGCACTTTTTCAATTTTCAAAAATGTTGACATGCACCGAAAAGAAAATTCCTATGCGACTTAAATTGAGTTCTACAACACGATTCCGCATTCCAATTTTTTTTTTTAAATTTCTGATTACATGGCCAGCGCACTTTTTCAATTTTCAAAAATGTTGAAATCCTCCGAAAAGAAAATTCCTATGCGACTTAAATTGAGTTCTACCACCCGATTCCGCCTTCAAAATTTTTCTAAAAAATTTCTAAGTGCCTGGCCAGCGCACTTTTTCAATTTTCAAAAATGTTGACATGCTCCGAAAAAAAAATCCTATGCGACGTAAATTGAGTTCTACAACACGATTCCGCCATCCAAATTTTTCTAAAAAATTTCTAAGTGCCTGGCCAGCCCACTTTTTCAATTATCAAAAATTTTGACATGCTCCGAAAAGAAAATTCCTATGCGACTTAAATTGAGTTCTACAACACGATTCCGCATTTCAATTTTTTCTAAAAAATTTCTGATTATGGCCAGCGCACTTTTTCAATTTTCAAAAATGTTGAAATCCTCCGAAAAGAAAATTCCTATGCGACTTAAATTGAGTTCTACCACCCGATTCCGCCTTCAAAATTTTTCTAAAAAATTTCTAAGTGCCTGGCCAGTGCACTTTTTCAATTTTCAAAAATGTTGACATGCTCCGAAAAAAAAAATCCTATGCGAAGTAAATTGAGTACTACAACACGATTCCGCCCTCAAAATTTTTCTAAAAAATTTCTGAGTGCCTGGCCAGCGCACTTTTTCAATTTTCAAAAATGTTGACATGCACCGAAAAGAAAATTCCTATGCGACTTAAATTGAGTTCTACAACACGATTCCGCATTCCAATTTTTTTAAAAAAATTTCTGATTACATGGCCAGCGCACTTTTTCAATTTTCAAAAATGTTGAAATCCTCCGAAAAGAAAATTCCTATGCGACTTAAATTGAGTTCTACCACCCGATTCCGCCTTCAAAATTTTTCTAAAAAATTTCTAAGTGCCTGGAAAGCGCACTTTTTCAATTTTCAAAAATGTTGACATGCTCCGAAAAAAAAAATCCTATGCGAAGTAAATTGAGTACTACAACACGATTCCGCCCTCAAAATTTTTCTAAAAAATTTCTGAGTGCCTGGCCAGCGCACTTTTTCAATTTTCAAAAATGTTGACATGCACCGAAAAGAAAATTCCTATGCGACTTAAATTGAGTTCTACAACACGATTCCGCATTCCAATTTTTTCTAAAAAATTTCTGATTATGGCCAGCGCACTTTTTCAATTTTCAAAAATGTTGAAATCCTCCGAAAAGAAAATTCCTATGCGACTTAAATTGAGTTCTACCACCCGATTCCGCCTTCAAAATTTTTCTAAAAAATTTCTAAGTGCCTGGCCAGTGCACTTTTTCAATTTTCAAAAATGTTGACATGCTCCGAAAAAAAAAATCCTATGCGAAGTAAATTGAGTACTACAACACGATTCCGCCCTCAAAATTTTTCTAAAAAATTTCTGAGTGCCTGGCCAGCCCACTTTTTCAATTATCAAAAATTTTGACATGCTCCGAAAAGAAAATTCCTATGCGACTTAAATTGAGTTCTACAACACGATTCCGCATTCCAATTTTTTTTTAAAAATTTCTGATTACATGGCCAGCGCACTTTTTCAATTTTCAAAAATGTTGAAATCCTCCGAAAAGAAAATTCCTATGCGACTTAAATTGAGTTCTACCACCCGATTCCGCCTTCAAAATTTTTCTAAAAAATTTCTAAGTGCCTGGGCCAGCGCACTTTTTCAATTTTCGAAAATGTTGACATGCTCCGAAAAAAAAAAAATCCTATGCGAAGTAAATTGAGTACTACAACACGATTCCGCCCTCAAAATTTTTCTAAAAAATTTCTGAGTGCCTGGCCAGCCCACTTTTTCAATTATCAAAAATTTTGACATGCTCCGAAAAGAAAATTCCTATGCGACTTAAATTGAGTTCTACAACACGATTCCGCATTCCAATTTTTTTTAAAAAATTTCTGATTACATGGCCAGCGCACTTTTTCAATTTTCAAAAATGTTGAAATCCTCCGAAAAGAAAATTCCTATGCGACTTAAATTGAGTTCTACCACCCGATTCCGCCTTCAAAATTTTTCTAAAAAATTCCTAAGTGCCTGGCCAGTGCACTTTTTCAATTTTCAAAAATGTTGACATGCTCCGAAAAAAAAAATCCTATGCGAAGTAAATTGAGTACTACAACACGATTCCGCCCTCAAAATTTTTCTAAAAAATTTCTGAGTGCCTGGCCAGCCCACTTTTTCAATTATCAAAAATTTTGACATGCTCCGAAAAGAAAATTCCTATGCGACTTAAATTGAGTTCTACAACACGATTCCGCATTCCAATTTTTTTTAAAAAATTTCTGATTACATGGCCAGCGCACTTTTTAAATTTTCAAAAATGTTGAAATCCTCCGAAAAGAAAATTCCTATGCGACTTAAATTGAGTTCTACAACACGATTCCGCATTCCAATTTTTTTTAAAAAATTTCTGATTACATGGCCAGCGCACTTTTTCAATTTTCAAAAATGTTGAAATCATCCGAAAAGAAAATTCCTATGCGACTTAAATTGAGTTCTACCACCCGATTCCGCCTTCAAAATTTTTCTAAAAAATTTCTAAGTGCCTGGCCAGCGCACTTTTTCAATTTTCAAAAATGTTGACATGCTCCGAAAAAAAAAATCCTATGCGACGTAAATTGAGTTCTACAACACGATTCCGCCATCCAAATTTTTCTAAAAAATTTCTGAGTGCCTGGCCAGCGCACTTTTTCAATTTTCGAAAATGTTGACATGCACCGAAAAGAAAATTCCTATGCGACTTAAATTGAGTTCTACAACACGATTCCGCATTCCAATTTTTTTTTTTTAATTTCTGATTACATGGCCAGCGCACTTTTTCAATTTTCAAAAATGTTGAAATCCTCCGAAAAGAAAATTCCTATGCGACTTAAATTGAGTTCTACCACCCGATTCCGCCTTCAAAATTTTTCTAAAAAATTTCTAAGTGCCTGGCCAGTGCACTTTTTCAATTTTCAAAAATGTTGACATGCACCGAAAAGAAAATTCCTATGCGACTTAAATTGAGTTCTACAACACGATTTCGCATTCCAATTTTTTTTTTAAAATTTCTGATTACATGGCCAGCGCACTTTTTCAATTTTCAAAAATGTTGAAATCATCCGAAAAGAAAATTCCTATGCGACTTAAATTGAGTTCTACCACCCGATTCCGCCTTCAAAATTTTTCTAAAAAATTTCTAAGTGCCTGGCCAGCGCACTTTTTCAATTTTCAAAAATGTTGACATGCTCCGAAAAAAAAATCCTATGCGACGTAAATTGAGTTCTACAACACGATTCCGCCATCCAAATTTTTCTAAAAAATTTCTGAGTGCCTGGCCAGCGCACTTTTTCAATTTTCGAAAATGTTGACATGCACCGAAAAGAAAATTCCTATGCGACTTAAATTGAGTTCTACAACACGATTCCGCATTCCAATTTTTTTTTTTAAATTTCTGATTACATGGCCAGCGCACTTTTTCAATTTTCAAAAATGTTGAAATCCTCCGAAAAGAAAATTCCTATGCGACTTAAATTGAGTTCTACCACCCGATTCCGCCTTCAAAATTTTTCTAAAAAATTTCTAAGTGCCTGGCCAGCGCACTTTTTCAATTTTCAAAAATGTTGACATGCTCCGAAAAAAAAATCCTATGCGACGTAAATTGAGTTCTACAACACGATTCCGCCATCCAAATTTTTCTAAAAAATTTCTAAGTGCCTGGCCAGCCCACTTTTTCAATTATCAAAAATTTTGACATGCTCCGAAAAGAAAATTCCTATGCGACTTAAATTGAGTTCTACAACACGATTCCGCATTTCAATTTTTTCTAAAAAATTTCTGATTATGGCCAGCGCACTTTTTCAATTTTCAAAAATGTTGAAATCCTCCGAAAAGAAAATTCCTATGCGACTTAAATTGAGTTCTACCACCCGATTCCGCCTTCAAAATTTTTCTAAAAAATTTCTAAGTGCCTGGCCAGTGCACTTTTTCAATTTTCAAAAATGTTGACATGCTCCGAAAAAAAAAATCCTATGCGAAGTAAATTGAGTACTACAACACGATTCCGCCCTCAAAATTTTTCTAAAAAATTTCTGAGTGCCTGGCCAGCGCACTTTTTCAATTTTCAAAAATGTTGACATGCACCGAAAAGAAAATTCCTATGCGACTTAAATTGAGTTCTACAACACGATTCCGCATTCCAATTTTTTTAAAAAAATTTCTGATTACATGGCCAGCGCACTTTTTCAATTTTCAAAAATGTTGAAATCCTCCGAAAAGAAAATTCCTATGCGACTTAAATTGAGTTCTACCACCCGATTCCGCCTTCAAAATTTTTCTAAAAAATTTCTAAGTGCCTGGCCAGCGCACTTTTTCAATTTTCGAAAATGTTGACATGCTCCGAAAAAAAAATCCTATGCGACGTAAATTGAGTTCTACAACACGATTCCGCCATCCAAATTTTTCTAAAAAATTTCTAAGTGCCTGGCCAGCCCACTTTTTCAATTATCAAAAATTTTGACATGCTCCGAAAAGAAAATTCCTATGCGACTTAAATTGAGTTCTACAACACGATTCCGCATTCCAATTTTTTCTAAAAAATTTCTGATTATGGCCAGCGCACTTTTTCAATTTTCAAAAATGTTGAAATCCTCCGAAAAGAAAATTCCTATGCGACTTAAATTGAGTTCTACCACCCGATTCCGCCTTCAAAATTTTTCTAAAAAATTTCTAAGTGCCTGGCCAGTGCACTTTTTCAATTTTCAAAAATGTTGACATGTTCCGAAAAAAAAAATCCTATGCGAAGTAAATTGAGTACTACAACACGATTCCGCCCTCAAAATTTTTCTAAAAAATTTCTGAGTGCCTGGCCAGCCCACTTTTTCAATTATCAAAAATTTTGACATGCTCCGAAAAGAAAATTCCTATGCGACTTAAATTGAGTTCTACAACACGATTCCGCATTCCAATTTTTTTTAAAAAATTTCTGATTACATGGCCAGCGCACTTTTTCAATTTTCAAAAATGTTGAAATCCTCCGAAAAGAAAATTCCTATGCGACTTAAATTGAGTTCTACCACCCGATTCCGCCTTCAAAATTTTTCTAAAAAATTTCTAAGTGCCTGGCCAGCGCACTTTTTCAATTTTCAAAAATGTTGACATGCTCCGAAAAAAAAATCCTATGCGAAGTAAATTGAGTACTACAACACGATTCCGCCCTCAAAATTTTTCTAAAAAATTTCTGAGTGCCTGGCCAGCCCACTTTTTCAATTATCAAAAATTTTGACATGCTCCGAAAAGAAAATTCCTATGCGACTTAAATTGAGTTCTACAACACGATTCCGCATTCCATTTTTTTCTAAAAATTTCTGATTACATGGCCAGCGCACTTTTTCAATTTTCAAAAATGTTGAAATCTTCCGAAAAGAAAATTCCTATGCGACTTATATTGAGTTCTACCACCCGATTCCGCCTTCAAAATTTTTCTAAAAAATTTCTAAGTGCCTGGCCAGCGCACTTTTTCAATTTTCAAAAATGTTGACATGCTCCGAAAAAAAAATCCTATGCGAAGTAAATTGAGTACTACAACACGATTCCGCCCTCTAAATTTTTCTAAAAATTTTCTGATTGCCTGGCCAGCCCACTTTTTCAATTATCAAAAATTTTGACATGCTCCGAAAAGAAAATTCCTATGCGACTTAAATTGAGTTCTACAACACGATTCCGCATTCCAATTTTTTCTAAAAAATTTCTGATTACATGGCCAGCGCACTTTTTCAATTTTCAAAACTGTTGAAATCCTCCGAAAAGAAAATTCCTATGCGACTTAAATTGAGTTCTACCACCCGATTCCGCCTTCAAAATTTTTCTAAAAAATTTCTAAGTGCCTGGCCAGCGCACTTTTTCAATTTTCGAAAATGTTGACATGCTCCGAAAAAAAAATCCTATGCGACGTAAATTGAGTTCTACAACACGATTCCGCCATCCAAATTTTTCTAAAAAATTTCTGAGTGCCTGGCCAGCGCACTTTTTCAATTTTCAAAAATGTTGAAATCCTCCGAAAAGAAAATTCCTATGCGACTTAAATTGAGTTCTACCACCCGATTCCGCCTTCAAAATGTTTCTAAAAAATTTCTAAGTGCCTGGCCAGCGCACTTTTTCAATTTTCAAAAATGTTGACATGCTCCGAAAAAAAAATCCTATGCGAAGTAAATTGAGTACTACAACACGATTCCGCCCTCTAAATTTTTCTAAAAATTTGCTGATTGCCTGGCCAGCCCACTTTTTCAATTATCAAAAATTTTGACATGCTCCGAAAAGAAAATTCCTATGCGACTTAAATTGAGTTCTACAACACGATTCCGCATTCCAATTTTTTCTAAAAAATTTCTGATTACATGGCCAGCGCACTTTTTCAATTTTCAAAAATGTTGAAATCCTCCGAAAAGAAAATTCCTATGCGACTTAAATTGAGTTCTACCACCCGATTCCGCCTTCAAAATTTTTCTAAAAAATTTCTAAGTGCCTGGCCAGCGCACTTTTTCAATTTTCGAAAATGTTGACATGCTCCGAAAAAAAAATCCTATGCGACGTAAATTGAGTTCTACAACACGATTCCGCCATCCAAATTTTTCTAAAAAATTTCTAAGTGCCTGGCCAGCCCACTTTTTCAATTATCAAAAATTTTGACATGCTCCGAAAAGAAAATTCCTATGCGACTTAAATTGAGTTCTACAACACGATTCCGCATTCCAATTTTTTCTAAAAAATTTCTGATTATGGCCAGCGCACTTTTTCAATTTTCAAAAATGTTGAAATCCTCCGAAAAGAAAATTCCTATGCGACTTAAATTGAGTTCTACCACCCGATTCCGCCTTCAAAATTTTTCTAAAAAATTTCTAAGTGCCTGGCCAGTGCACTTTTTCAATTTTCAAAAATATTGACATGCTCCGAAAAAAAAAATCCTATGCGAAGTAAATTGAGTACTACAACACGATTCCGCCCTCAAAATTTTTCTAAAAAATTTCTGAGTGCCTGGCCAGCGCACTTTTTCAATTTTCAAAAATGTTGACATGCACCGAAAAGAAAATTCCTATGCGATTTAAATTGAGTTCTACAACACGATTCCGCATTCCAATTTTTTCTAAAAAATTTCTGATTATGGCCAGCGCACTTTTTCAATTTTCAAAAATGTTGAAATCCTCCGAAAAGGAAATTCCTATTCGACTTAAATTGAGTTCTACCACCCGATTCCGCCTTCAAAATTTTTCTAAAAAATTTCTAAGTGCCTGGCCAGTGCACTTCTTCAATTTTCAAAAATGTTGACATGCTCCGAAAAAAAAAATCCTATGCGAAGTAAATTGAGTACTACAACACGATTCCGCCCTCAAAATTTTTCTAAAAAATTTCTGAGTGCCTGGCCAGCCCACTTTTTCAATTATCAAAAATTTTGACATGCTCCGAAAAGAAAATTCCTATGCGACTTAAATTGAGTTCTACCACCCGATTCCGCCTTCAAAATTTTTCTAAAAAATTTCTAAGTGCCTGGCCAGCGCACTTTTTCAATTTTCGAAATAGTTGACATGCTCCGAAAAAAAAATCCTATGCGACGTAAATTGAGTTCTACAACACGATTCCGCCATCCAAATTTTTCTAAAAAATTTCTGAGTGCCTGGCCAGCGCACTTTTTCAATTTTCGAAAATGTTGACATGCTCCGAAAAAAAAATCCTATGCGACGTAAATTGAGTTCTACAACACGATTCCGCCATCCAAATTTTTCTAAAAAATTTCTAAGTGCCTGGCCAGCCCACTTTTTCAATTATCAAAAATTTTGACATGCTCCGAAAAGAAAATTCCTATGCGACTTAAATTGAGTTCTACAACACGATTCCGCATTCCAATTTTTTCTAAAAAATTTCTGATTATGGCCAGCGCACTTTTTCAGTTTTCAAAAATGTTGAAATCCTCCGAAAAGAAAATTCCTATGCGACTTAAATTGAGTTCTACAACACGATTCCGCATTCCATTTTTTTTCTAAAAATTTCTGATTACATGGCCAGCGCACTTTTTCAATTTTCAAAAATGTTGAAATCCTCCGAAAAGAAAATTCCTATGCGACTTAAATTGAGTTCTACAACACGATTCCGCATTCCAATTTTTTTAAAAAAATTTCTGATTACATGGCCAGCGCACTTTTTCAATTTTCAAAAATGTTGAAATCCTCCGAAAAGAAAATTCCTATGCGACTTAAATTGAGTTCTACCACCCGATTCCGCCTTCAAAATTTTTCTAAAAAATTTCTAAGTGCCTGGCCAGCGCACTTTTTCAATTTTCAAAAATGTTGACATGCTCCGAAAAAAAAATCCTATGCGAAGTAAATTGAGTACTACAACACGATTCCGCCCTCAAAATTTTTCTAAAAAATTTCTGAGTGCCTGGCCAGCCCACTTTTTCAATTATCAAAAATTTTGACATGCTCCGAAAAGAAAATTCCTATGCGACTTAAATTGAGTTCTACAACACGATTCCGCATTCCATTTTTTTCTAAAAATTTCTGATTACATGGCCAGCGCACTTTTTCAATTTTCAAAAATGTTGAAATCCTCCGAAAAGAAAGTTCCTATGCGACTTAAATTGAGTTCTACCACCCGATTCCGCCTTCAAAATTTTTCTAAAAAATTTCAAAGGGCCTGGCCAGCGCACTTTTTCAATTTTCAAAAATGTTGACATGCTCCGAAAAAAAAAATCCTATGCGAAGTAAATTGAGTACTACAACACGATTCCGCCCTCAAAATTTTTCTAAAAAATTTCTGAGTGCCTGGCCAGCGCACTTTTTCAATTTTCAAAAATGTTGAAATCCTCCGAAAAGAAAATTCCTATGCGAATTAAATTGAGTTCTACCACCCGATTCCGCCTTCAAAATTTTTTTAAAAAATTTCTAAGTGCCTGGCCAGCCCACTTTTTCAATTATCAAAAATTTTGACATGCTCCGAAAAGAAAATTCCTATGCGACTTAAATTGAGTTCTACAACACGATTCCGCATTCCAATTTTTTCTAAAAAATTTCTGATTACATGGCCAGCGCACTTTTTCAATTTTCAAAAATGTTGAAATCCTCCGAAAAGAAAATTCCTATGCGACTTAAATTGAGTTCTACCACCCGATTCCGCCTTCAAAATTTTTCTAAAAAATTTCTAAGTGCCTGGAAAGCGCACTTTTTCAATTTTCAAAAATGTTGACATGCTCCGAAAAAAAAAATCCTATGCGAAGTAAATTGAGTACTACAACACGATTCCGCCCTCAAAATTTTTCTAAAAAATTTCTGAGTGCCTGGCCAGCCCACTTTTTCAATTATCAAAAATTTTGACATGCTCCGAAAAGAAAATTCCTATGCGACTTAAATTGAGTTCTACAACACGATTCCGCATTCCAATTTTTTCTAAAAAATTTCTGATTATGGCCAGCGCACTTTTTCAATTTTCAAAAATGTTGAAATCCTCCGAAAAGAAAATTCCTATGCGACTTAAATTGAGTTCTACCACCCGATTCCGCCTTCAAAATTTTTCTAAAAAATTTCTAAGTGCCTGGCCAGTGCACTTTTTCAATTTTCAAAAATGTTGACATGCTCCGAAAAAAAAAATCCTATGCGAAGTAAATTGAGTACTACAACACGATTCCGCCCTCAAAATTTTTCTAAAAAATTTCTGAGTGCCTGGCCAGCCCACTTTTTCAATTATCAAAAATTTTGACATGCTCCGAAAAGAAAATTCCTATGCGACTTAAATTGAGTTCTACAACACGATTCCGCATTCCAATTTTTTTTTAAAAATTTCTGATTACATGGCCAGCGCACTTTTTCAATTTTCAAAAATGTTGAAATCCTCCGAAAAGAAAATTCCTATGCGACTTAAATTGAGTTCTACCACCCGATTCCGCCTTCAAAATTTTTCTAAAAAATTTCTAAGTGCCTGGGCCAGCGCACTTTTTCAATTTTCGAAAATGTTGACATGCTCCGAAAAAAAAAAATCCTATGCGAAGTAAATTGAGTACTACAACACGATTCCGCCCTCAAAATTTTTCTAAAAAATTTCTGAGTGCCTGGCCAGCCCACTTTTTCAATTATCAAAAATTTTGACATGCTCCGAAAAGAAAATTCCTATGCGACTTAAATTGAGTTCTACAACACGATTCCGCATTCCAATTTTTTTTAAAAAATTTCTGATTACATGGCCAGCGCACTTTTTCAATTTTCAAAAATGTTGAAATCCTCCGAAAAGAAAATTCCTATGCGACTTAAATTGAGTTCTACCACCCGATTCCGCCTTCAAAATTTTTCTAAAAAATTCCTAAGTGCCTGGCCAGTGCACTTTTTCAATTTTCAAAAATGTTGACATGCTCCGAAAAAAAAAATCCTATGCGAAGTAAATTGAGTACTACAACACGATTCCGCCCTCACAATTTTTCTAAAAAATTTCTGAGTGCCTGGCCAGCCCACTTTTTCAATTATCAAAAATTTTGACATGCTCCGAAAAGAAAATTCCTATGCGACTTAAATTGAGTTCTACAACACGATTCCGCATTCCAATTTTTTTTAAAAAATTTCTGATTACATGGCCAGCGCACTTTTTAAATTTTCAAAAATGTTGAAATCCTCCGAAAAGAAAATTCCTATGCGACTTAAATTGAGTTCTACAACACGATTCCGCATTCCAATT
The DNA here is from genome assembly GCA_963920635.1 of Pseudeuparius sepicola. Taxonomy (NCBI): domain Eukaryota; kingdom Metazoa; phylum Arthropoda; class Insecta; order Coleoptera; family Anthribidae; genus Pseudeuparius; species Pseudeuparius sepicola. Next base: position 86,906,558 of record OY987298.1, on the reverse strand, counting down.
TTTTTTAAAAAATTTCTGATTACATGGCCAGCGCACTTTTTCAATTTTCAAAAATGTTGAAATCATCCGAAAAGAAAATTCCTATGCGACTTAAATTGAGTTCTACCACCCGATTCCGCCTTCAAAATTTTTCTAAAAAATTTCTAAGTGCCTGGCCAGCGCACTTTTTCAATTTTCAAAAATGTTGACATGCTCCGAAAAAAAAAATCCTATGCGACGTAAATTGAGTTCTACAACACGATTCCGCCATCCAAATTTTTCTAAAAAATTTCTGAGTGCCTGGCCAGCGCACTTTTTCAATTTTCGAAAATGTTGACATGCACCGAAAAGAAAATTCCTATGCGACTTAAATTGAGTTCTACAACACGATTCCGCATTCCAATTTTTTTTTTTAAATTTCTGATTACATGGCCAGCGCACTTTTTCAATTTTCAAAAATGTTGAAATCCTCCGAAAAGAAAATTCCTATGCGACTTAAATTGAGTTCTACCACCCGATTCCGCCTTCAAAATTTTTCTAAAAAATTTCTAAGTGCCTGGCCAGTGCACTTTTTCAATTTTCAAAAATGTTGACATGCACCGAAAAGAAAATTCCTATGCGACTTAAATTGAGTTCTACAACACGATTTCGCATTCCAATTTTTTTTTAAAAATTTCTGATTACATGGCCAGCGCACTTTTTCAATTTTCAAAAATGTTGAAATCATCCGAAAAGAAAATTCCTATGCGACTTAAATTGAGTTCTACCACCCGATTCCGCCTTCAAAATTTTTCTAAAAAATTTCTAAGTGCCTGGCCAGCGCACTTTTTCAATTTTCAAAAATGTTGACATGCTCCGAAAAAAAAATCCTATGCGACGTAAATTGAGTTCTACAACACGATTCCGCCATCCAAATTTTTCTAAAAAATTTCTGAGTGCCTGGCCAGCGCACTTTTTCAATTTTCGAAAATGTTGACATGCACCGAAAAGAAAATTCCTATGCGACTTAAATTGAGTTCTACAACACGATTCCGCATTCCAATTTTTTTTTTTAAATTTCTGATTACATGGCCAGCGCACTTTTTCAATTTTCAAAAATGTTGAAATCCTCCGAAAAGAAAATTCCTATGCGACTTAAATTGAGTTCTACCACCCGATTCCGCCTTCAAAATTTTTCTAAAAAATTTCTAAGTGCCTGGCCAGCGCACTTTTTCAATTTTCAAAAATGTTGACATGCTCCGAAAAAAAAATCCTATGCGACGTAAATTGAGTTCTACAACACGATTCCGCCATCCAAATTTTTCTAAAAAATTTCTAAGTGCCTGGCCAGCCCACTTTTTCAATTATCAAAAATTTTGACATGCTCCGAAAAGAAAATTCCTATGCGACTTAAATTGAGTTCTACAACACGATTCCGCATTTCAATTTTTTCTAAAAAATTTCTGATTATGGCCAGCGCACTTTTTCAATTTTCAAAAATGTTGAAATCCTCCGAAAAGAAAATTCCTATGCGACTTAAATTGAGTTCTACCACCCGATTCCGCATTCCAATTTTTTCTAAAAAATTTCTGATTACATGGCCAGCGCACTTTTTCAATTTTCAAAAATGTTGAAATCCTCCGAAAAGAAAATTCCTATGCGACTTAAATTGAGTTCTACCACCCGATTCCGCCTTCAAAATTTTTCTAAAAAATTCCTAAGTGCCTGGCCAGTGCACTTTTTCAATTTTCAAAAATGTTGACATGCTCCGAAAAAAAAAATCCTATGCGAAGTAAATTGAGTACTACAACACGATTCCGCCCTCAAAATTTTTCTAAAAAATTTCTGTGCCTGGCCAGCCCACTTTTTCAATTATCAAAAATTTTGACATGCTCCGAAAAGAAAATTCCTATGCGACTTAAATTGAGTTCTACAACACGATTCCGCATTCCAATTTTTTTAAAAAAATTTCTGATTACATGGCCAGCGCACTTTTTAAATTTTCAAAAATGTTGAAATCCTCCGAAAAGAAAATTCCTATGCGACTTAAATTGAGTTCTACAACACGATTCCGCATTCCAATTTTTTTTAAAAAATTTCTGATTACATGGCCAGCGCACTTTTTCAATTTTCAAAAATGTTGAAATCATCCGAAAAGAAAATTCCTATGCGACTTAAATTGAGTTCTACCACCCGATTCCGCCTTCAAAATTTTTCTAAAAAATTTCTAAGTGCCTGGCCAGCGCACTTTTTCAATTTTCAAAAATGTTGACATGCTCCGAAAAAAAAAATCCTATGCGACGTAAATTGAGTTCTACAACACGATTCCGCCATCCAAATTTTTCTAAAAAATTTCTGAGTGCCTGGCCAGCGCACTTTTTCAATTTTCGAAAATGTTGACATGCACCGAAAAGAAAATTCCTATGCGACTTAAATTGAGTTCTACAACACGATTCCGCATTCCAATTTTTTTTTTTAAATTTCTGATTACATGGCCAGCGCACTTTTTCAATTTTCAAAAATGTTGAAATCCTCCGAAAAGAAAATTCCTATGCGACTTAAATTGAGTTCTACCACCCGATTCCGCCTTCAAAATTTTTCTAAAAAATTTCTAAGTGCCTGGCCAGTGCACTTTTTCAATTTTCAAAAATGTTGACATGCACCGAAAAGAAAATTCCTATGCGACTTAAATTGAGTTCTACAACACGATTTCGCATTCCAATTTTTTTTTAAAAATTTCTGATTACATGGCCAGCGCACTTTTTCAATTTTCAAAAATGTTGAAATCATCCGAAAAGAAAATTCCTATGCGACTTAAATTGAGTTCTACCACCCGATTCCGCCTTCAAAATTTTTCTAAAAAATTTCTAAGTGCCTGGCCAGCGCACTTTTTCAATTTTCAAAAATGTTGACATGCTCCGAAAAAAAAATCCTATGCGACGTAAATTGAGTTCTACAACACGATTCCGCCATCCAAATTTTTCTAAAAAATTTCTGAGTGCCTGGCCAGCGCACTTTTTCAATTTTCGAAAATGTTGACATGCACCGAAAAGAAAATTCCTATGCGACTTAAATTGAGTTCTACAACACGATTCCGCATTCCAATTTTTTTTTTAAATTTCTGATTACATGGCCAGCGCACTTTTTCAATTTTCAAAAATGTTGAAATCCTCCGAAAAGAAAATTCCTATGCGACTTAAATTGAGTTCTACCACCCGATTCCGCCTTCAAAATTTTTCTAAAAAATTTCTAAGTGCCTGGCCAGTGCACTTTTTCAATTTTCAAAAATGTTGACATGCACCGAAAAGAAAATTCCTATGCGACTTAAATTGAGTTCTACAACACGATTCCGCATTCCAATTTTTTTTTTTAAATTTCTGATTACATGGCCAGCGCACTTTTTCAATTTTCAAAAATGTTGAAATCCTCCGAAAAGAAAATTCCTATGCGACTTAAATTGAGTTCTACCACCCGATTCCGCCTTCAAAATTTTTCTAAAAAATTTCTAAGTGCCTGGCCAGCGCACTTTTTCAATTTTCAAAAATGTTGACATGCTCCGAAAAAAAAATCCTATGCGACGTAAATTGAGTTCTACAACACGATTCCGCCATCCAAATTTTTCTAAAAAATTTCTAAGTGCCTGGCCAGCCCACTTTTTCAATTATCAAAAATTTTGACATGCTCCGAAAAGAAAATTCCTATGCGACTTAAATTGAGTTCTACAACACGATTCCGCATTTCAATTTTTTCTAAAAAATTTCTGATTATGGCCAGCGCACTTTTTCAATTTTCAAAAATGTTGAAATCCTCCGAAAAGAAAATTCCTATGCGACTTAAATTGAGTTCTACCACCCGATTCCGCCTTCAAAATTTTTCTAAAAAATTTCTAAGTGCCTGGCCAGTGCACTTTTTCAATTTTCAAAAATGTTGACATGCTCCGAAAAAAAAAATCCTATGCGAAGTAAATTGAGTACTACAACACGATTCCGCCCTCAAAATTTTTCTAAAAAATTTCTGAGTGCCTGGCCAGCGCACTTTTTCAATTTTCAAAAATGTTGACATGCACCGAAAAGAAAATTCCTATGCGACTTAAATTGAGTTCTACAACACGATTCCGCATTCCAATTTTTTTAAAAAAATTTCTGATTACATGGCCAGCGCACTTTTTCAATTTTCAAAAATGTTGAAATCCTCCGAAAAGAAAATTCCTATGCGACTTAAATTGAGTTCTACCACCCGATTCCGCCTTCAAAATTTTTCTAAAAAATTTCTAAGTGCCTGGAAAGCGCACTTTTTCAATTTTCAAAAATGTTGACATGCTCCGAAAAAAAAAATCCTATGCGAAGTAAATTGAGTACTACAACACGATTCCGCCCTCAAAATTTTTCTAAAAAATTTCTGAGTGCCTGGCCAGCGCACTTTTTCAATTTTCAAAAATGTTGACATGCACCGAAAAGAAAATTCCTATGCGACTTAAATTGAGTTCTACAACACGATTCCGCATTCCAATTTTTTCTAAAAAATTTCTGATTATGGCCAGCGCACTTTTTCAATTTTCAAAAATGTTGAAATCCTCCGAAAAGAAAATTCCTATGCGACTTAAATTGAGTTCTACCACCCGATTCCGCCTTCAAAATTTTTCTAAAAAATTTCTAAGTGCCTGGCCAGTGCACTTTTTCAATTTTCAAAAATGTTGACATGCTCCGAAAAAAAAAATCCTATGCGAAGTAAATTGAGTACTACAACACGATTCCGCCCTCAAAATTTTTCTAAAAAATTTCTGAGTGCCTGGCCAGCCCACTTTTTCAATTATCAAAAATTTTGACATGCTCCGAAAAGAAAATTCCTATGCGACTTAAATTGAGTTCTACAACACGATTCCGCATTCCAATTTTTTTTTAAAAATTTCTGATTACATGGCCAGCGCACTTTTTCAATTTTCAAAAATGTTGAAATCCTCCGAAAAGAAAATTCCTATGCGACTTAAATTGAGTTCTACCACCCGATTCCGCCTTCAAAATTTTTCTAAAAAATTTCTAAGTGCCTGGGCCAGCGCACTTTTTCAATTTTCGAAAATGTTGACATGCTCCGAAAAAAAAAAAATCCTATGCGAAGTAAATTGAGTACTACAACACGATTCCGCCCTCAAAATTTTTCTAAAAAATTTCTGAGTGCCTGGCCAGCCCACTTTTTCAATTATCAAAAATTTTGACATGCTCCGAAAAGAAAATTCCTATGCGACTTAAATTGAGTTCTACAACACGATTCCGCATTCCAATTTTTTTTAAAAAATTTCTGATTACATGGCCAGCGCACTTTTTCAATTTTCAAAAATGTTGAAATCCTCCGAAAAGAAAATTCCTATGCGACTTAAATTGAGTTCTACCACCCGATTCCGCCTTCAAAATTTTTCTAAAAAATTCCTAAGTGCCTGGCCAGTGCACTTTTTCAATTTTCAAAAATGTTGACATGCTCCGAAAAAAAAAATCCTATGCGAAGTAAATTGAGTACTACAACACGATTCCGCCCTCAAAATTTTTCTAAAAAATTTCTGAGTGCCTGGCCAGCCCACTTTTTCAATTATCAAAAATTTTGACATGCTCCGAAAAGAAAATTCCTATGCGACTTAAATTGAGTTCTACAACACGATTCCGCATTCCAATTTTTTTTAAAAAATTTCTGATTACATGGCCAGCGCACTTTTTAAATTTTCAAAAATGTTGAAATCCTCCGAAAAGAAAATTCCTATGCGACTTAAATTGAGTTCTACAACACGATTCCGCATTCCAATTTTTTTTAAAAAATTTCTGATTACATGGCCAGCGCACTTTTTCAATTTTCAAAAATGTTGAAATCATCCGAAAAGAAAATTCCTATGCGACTTAAATTGAGTTCTACCACCCGATTCCGCCTTCAAAATTTTTCTAAAAAATTTCTAAGTGCCTGGCCAGCGCACTTTTTCAATTTTCAAAAATGTTGACATGCTCCGAAAAAAAAAATCCTATGCGACGTAAATTGAGTTCTACAACACGATTCCGCCATCCAAATTTTTCTAAAAAATTTCTGAGTGCCTGGCCAGCGCACTTTTTCAATTTTCGAAAATGTTGACATGCACCGAAAAGAAAATTCCTATGCGACTTAAATTGAGTTCTACAACACGATTCCGCATTCCAATTTTTTTTTTTTAATTTCTGATTACATGGCCAGCGCACTTTTTCAATTTTCAAAAATGTTGAAATCCTCCGAAAAGAAAATTCCTATGCGACTTAAATTGAGTTCTACCACCCGATTCCGCCTTCAAAATTTTTCTAAAAAATTTCTAAGTGCCTGGCCAGTGCACTTTTTCAATTTTCAAAAATGTTGACATGCACCGAAAAGAAAATTCCTATGCGACTTAAATTGAGTTCTACAACACGATTTCGCATTCCAATTTTTTTTTTAAAATTTCTGATTACATGGCCAGCGCACTTTTTCAATTTTCAAAAATGTTGAAATCATCCGAAAAGAAAATTCCTATGCGACTTAAATTGAGTTCTACCACCCGATTCCGCCTTCAAAATTTTTCTAAAAAATTTCTAAGTGCCTGGCCAGCGCACTTTTTCAATTTTCAAAAATGTTGACATGCTCCGAAAAAAAAATCCTATGCGACGTAAATTGAGTTCTACAACACGATTCCGCCATCCAAATTTTTCTAAAAAATTTCTGAGTGCCTGGCCAGCGCACTTTTTCAATTTTCGAAAATGTTGACATGCACCGAAAAGAAAATTCCTATGCGACTTAAATTGAGTTCTACAACACGATTCCGCATTCCAATTTTTTTTTTTAAATTTCTGATTACATGGCCAGCGCACTTTTTCAATTTTCAAAAATGTTGAAATCCTCCGAAAAGAAAATTCCTATGCGACTTAAATTGAGTTCTACCACCCGATTCCGCCTTCAAAATTTTTCTAAAAAATTTCTAAGTGCCTGGCCAGCGCACTTTTTCAATTTTCAAAAATGTTGACATGCTCCGAAAAAAAAATCCTATGCGACGTAAATTGAGTTCTACAACACGATTCCGCCATCCAAATTTTTCTAAAAAATTTCTAAGTGCCTGGCCAGCCCACTTTTTCAATTATCAAAAATTTTGACATGCTCCGAAAAGAAAATTCCTATGCGACTTAAATTGAGTTCTACAACACGATTCCGCATTTCAATTTTTTCTAAAAAATTTCTGATTATGGCCAGCGCACTTTTTCAATTTTCAAAAATGTTGAAATCCTCCGAAAAGAAAATTCCTATGCGACTTAAATTGAGTTCTACCACCCGATTCCGCCTTCAAAATTTTTCTAAAAAATTTCTAAGTGCCTGGCCAGTGCACTTTTTCAATTTTCAAAAATGTTGACATGCTCCGAAAAAAAAAATCCTATGCGAAGTAAATTGAGTACTACAACACGATTCCGCCCTCAAAATTTTTCTAAAAAATTTCTGAGTGCCTGGCCAGCGCACTTTTTCAATTTTCAAAAATGTTGACATGCACCGAAAAGAAAATTCCTATGCGACTTAAATTGAGTTCTACAACACGATTCCGCATTCCAATTTTTTTAAAAAAATTTCTGATTACATGGCCAGCGCACTTTTTCAATTTTCAAAAATGTTGAAATCCTCCGAAAAGAAAATTCCTATGCGACTTAAATTGAGTTCTACCACCCGATTCCGCCTTCAAAATTTTTCTAAAAAATTTCTAAGTGCCTGGCCAGCGCACTTTTTCAATTTTCGAAAATGTTGACATGCTCCGAAAAAAAAATCCTATGCGACGTAAATTGAGTTCTACAACACGATTCCGCCATCCAAATTTTTCTAAAAAATTTCTAAGTGCCTGGCCAGCCCACTTTTTCAATTATCAAAAATTTTGACATGCTCCGAAAAGAAAATTCCTATGCGACTTAAATTGAGTTCTACAACACGATTCCGCATTCCAATTTTTTCTAAAAAATTTCTGATTATGGCCAGCGCACTTTTTCAATTTTCAAAAATGTTGAAATCCTCCGAAAAGAAAATTCCTATGCGACTTAAATTGAGTTCTACCACCCGATTCCGCCTTCAAAATTTTTCTAAAAAATTTCTAAGTGCCTGGCCAGTGCACTTTTTCAATTTTCAAAAATGTTGACATGTTCCGAAAAAAAAAATCCTATGCGAAGTAAATTGAGTACTACAACACGATTCCGCCCTCAAAATTTTTCTAAAAAATTTCTGAGTGCCTGGCCAGCCCACTTTTTCAATTATCAAAAATTTTGACATGCTCCGAAAAGAAAATTCCTATGCGACTTAAATTGAGTTCTACAACACGATTCCGCATTCCAATTTTTTTTAAAAAATTTCTGATTACATGGCCAGCGCACTTTTTCAATTTTCAAAAATGTTGAAATCCTCCGAAAAGAAAATTCCTATGCGACTTAAATTGAGTTCTACCACCCGATTCCGCCTTCAAAATTTTTCTAAAAAATTTCTAAGTGCCTGGCCAGCGCACTTTTTCAATTTTCAAAAATGTTGACATGCTCCGAAAAAAAAATCCTATGCGAAGTAAATTGAGTACTACAACACGATTCCGCCCTCAAAATTTTTCTAAAAAATTTCTGAGTGCCTGGCCAGCCCACTTTTTCAATTATCAAAAATTTTGACATGCTCCGAAAAGAAAATTCCTATGCGACTTAAATTGAGTTCTACAACACGATTCCGCATTCCATTTTTTTCTAAAAATTTCTGATTACATGGCCAGCGCACTTTTTCAATTTTCAAAAATGTTGAAATCTTCCGAAAAGAAAATTCCTATGCGACTTATATTGAGTTCTACCACCCGATTCCGCCTTCAAAATTTTTCTAAAAAATTTCTAAGTGCCTGGCCAGCGCACTTTTTCAATTTTCAAAAATGTTGACATGCTCCGAAAAAAAAATCCTATGCGAAGTAAATTGAGTACTACAACACGATTCCGCCCTCTAAATTTTTCTAAAAATTTTCTGATTGCCTGGCCAGCCCACTTTTTCAATTATCAAAAATTTTGACATGCTCCGAAAAGAAAATTCCTATGCGACTTAAATTGAGTTCTACAACACGATTCCGCATTCCAATTTTTTCTAAAAAATTTCTGATTACATGGCCAGCGCACTTTTTCAATTTTCAAAACTGTTGAAATCCTCCGAAAAGAAAATTCCTATGCGACTTAAATTGAGTTCTACCACCCGATTCCGCCTTCAAAATTTTTCTAAAAAATTTCTAAGTGCCTGGCCAGCGCACTTTTTCAATTTTCGAAAATGTTGACATGCTCCGAAAAAAAAATCCTATGCGACGTAAATTGAGTTCTACAACACGATTCCGCCATCCAAATTTTTCTAAAAAATTTCTGAGTGCCTGGCCAGCGCACTTTTTCAATTTTCAAAAATGTTGAAATCCTCCGAAAAGAAAATTCCTATGCGACTTAAATTGAGTTCTACCACCCGATTCCGCCTTCAAAATGTTTCTAAAAAATTTCTAAGTGCCTGGCCAGCGCACTTTTTCAATTTTCAAAAATGTTGACATGCTCCGAAAAAAAAATCCTATGCGAAGTAAATTGAGTACTACAACACGATTCCGCCCTCTAAATTTTTCTAAAAATTTGCTGATTGCCTGGCCAGCCCACTTTTTCAATTATCAAAAATTTTGACATGCTCCGAAAAGAAAATTCCTATGCGACTTAAATTGAGTTCTACAACACGATTCCGCATTCCAATTTTTTCTAAAAAATTTCTGATTACATGGCCAGCGCACTTTTTCAATTTTCAAAAATGTTGAAATCCTCCGAAAAGAAAATTCCTATGCGACTTAAATTGAGTTCTACCACCCGATTCCGCCTTCAAAATTTTTCTAAAAAATTTCTAAGTGCCTGGCCAGCGCACTTTTTCAATTTTCGAAAATGTTGACATGCTCCGAAAAAAAAATCCTATGCGACGTAAATTGAGTTCTACAACACGATTCCGCCATCCAAATTTTTCTAAAAAATTTCTAAGTGCCTGGCCAGCCCACTTTTTCAATTATCAAAAATTTTGACATGCTCCGAAAAGAAAATTCCTATGCGACTTAAATTGAGTTCTACAACACGATTCCGCATTCCAATTTTTTCTAAAAAATTTCTGATTATGGCCAGCGCACTTTTTCAATTTTCAAAAATGTTGAAATCCTCCGAAAAGAAAATTCCTATGCGACTTAAATTGAGTTCTACCACCCGATTCCGCCTTCAAAATTTTTCTAAAAAATTTCTAAGTGCCTGGCCAGTGCACTTTTTCAATTTTCAAAAATATTGACATGCTCCGAAAAAAAAAATCCTATGCGAAGTAAATTGAGTACTACAACACGATTCCGCCCTCAAAATTTTTCTAAAAAATTTCTGAGTGCCTGGCCAGCGCACTTTTTCAATTTTCAAAAATGTTGACATGCACCGAAAAGAAAATTCCTATGCGATTTAAATTGAGTTCTACAACACGATTCCGCATTCCAATTTTTTCTAAAAAATTTCTGATTATGGCCAGCGCACTTTTTCAATTTTCAAAAATGTTGAAATCCTCCGAAAAGGAAATTCCTATTCGACTTAAATTGAGTTCTACCACCCGATTCCGCCTTCAAAATTTTTCTAAAAAATTTCTAAGTGCCTGGCCAGTGCACTTCTTCAATTTTCAAAAATGTTGACATGCTCCGAAAAAAAAAATCCTATGCGAAGTAAATTGAGTACTACAACACGATTCCGCCCTCAAAATTTTTCTAAAAAATTTCTGAGTGCCTGGCCAGCCCACTTTTTCAATTATCAAAAATTTTGACATGCTCCGAAAAGAAAATTCCTATGCGACTTAAATTGAGTTCTACCACCCGATTCCGCCTTCAAAATTTTTCTAAAAAATTTCTAAGTGCCTGGCCAGCGCACTTTTTCAATTTTCGAAATAGTTGACATGCTCCGAAAAAAAAATCCTATGCGACGTAAATTGAGTTCTACAACACGATTCCGCCATCCAAATTTTTCTAAAAAATTTCTGAGTGCCTGGCCAGCGCACTTTTTCAATTTTCGAAAATGTTGACATGCTCCGAAAAAAAAATCCTATGCGACGTAAATTGAGTTCTACAACACGATTCCGCCATCCAAATTTTTCTAAAAAATTTCTAAGTGCCTGGCCAGCCCACTTTTTCAATTATCAAAAATTTTGACATGCTCCGAAAAGAAAATTCCTATGCGACTTAAATTGAGTTCTACAACACGATTCCGCATTCCAATTTTTTCTAAAAAATTTCTGATTATGGCCAGCGCACTTTTTCAGTTTTCAAAAATGTTGAAATCCTCCGAAAAGAAAATTCCTATGCGACTTAAATTGAGTTCTACAACACGATTCCGCATTCCATTTTTTTTCTAAAAATTTCTGATTACATGGCCAGCGCACTTTTTCAATTTTCAAAAATGTTGAAATCCTCCGAAAAGAAAATTCCTATGCGACTTAAATTGAGTTCTACAACACGATTCCGCATTCCAATTTTTTTAAAAAAATTTCTGATTACATGGCCAGCGCACTTTTTCAATTTTCAAAAATGTTGAAATCCTCCGAAAAGAAAATTCCTATGCGACTTAAATTGAGTTCTACCACCCGATTCCGCCTTCAAAATTTTTCTAAAAAATTTCTAAGTGCCTGGCCAGCGCACTTTTTCAATTTTCAAAAATGTTGACATGCTCCGAAAAAAAAATCCTATGCGAAGTAAATTGAGTACTACAACACGATTCCGCCCTCAAAATTTTTCTAAAAAATTTCTGAGTGCCTGGCCAGCCCACTTTTTCAATTATCAAAAATTTTGACATGCTCCGAAAAGAAAATTCCTATGCGACTTAAATTGAGTTCTACAACACGATTCCGCATTCCATTTTTTTCTAAAAATTTCTGATTACATGGCCAGCGCACTTTTTCAATTTTCAAAAATGTTGAAATCCTCCGAAAAGAAAGTTCCTATGCGACTTAAATTGAGTTCTACCACCCGATTCCGCCTTCAAAATTTTTCTAAAAAATTTCAAAGGGCCTGGCCAGCGCACTTTTTCAATTTTCAAAAATGTTGACATGCTCCGAAAAAAAAAATCCTATGCGAAGTAAATTGAGTACTACAACACGATTCCGCCCTCAAAATTTTTCTAAAAAATTTCTGAGTGCCTGGCCAGCGCACTTTTTCAATTTTCAAAAATGTTGAAATCCTCCGAAAAGAAAATTCCTATGCGAATTAAATTGAGTTCTACCACCCGATTCCGCCTTCAAAATTTTTTTAAAAAATTTCTAAGTGCCTGGCCAGCCCACTTTTTCAATTATCAAAAATTTTGACATGCTCCGAAAAGAAAATTCCTATGCGACTTAAATTGAGTTCTACAACACGATTCCGCATTCCAATTTTTTCTAAAAAATTTCTGATTACATGGCCAGCGCACTTTTTCAATTTTCAAAAATGTTGAAATCCTCCGAAAAGAAAATTCCTATGCGACTTAAATTGAGTTCTACCACCCGATTCCGCCTTCAAAATTTTTCTAAAAAATTTCTAAGTGCCTGGAAAGCGCACTTTTTCAATTTTCAAAAATGTTGACATGCTCCGAAAAAAAAAATCCTATGCGAAGTAAATTGAGTACTACAACACGATTCCGCCCTCAAAATTTTTCTAAAAAATTTCTGAGTGCCTGGCCAGCCCACTTTTTCAATTATCAAAAATTTTGACATGCTCCGAAAAGAAAATTCCTATGCGACTTAAATTGAGTTCTACAACACGATTCCGCATTCCAATTTTTTCTAAAAAATTTCTGATTATGGCCAGCGCACTTTTTCAATTTTCAAAAATGTTGAAATCCTCCGAAAAGAAAATTCCTATGCGACTTAAATTGAGTTCTACCACCCGATTCCGCCTTCAAAATTTTTCTAAAAAATTTCTAAGTGCCTGGCCAGTGCACTTTTTCAATTTTCAAAAATGTTGACATGCTCCGAAAAAAAAAATCCTATGCGAAGTAAATTGAGTACTACAACACGATTCCGCCCTCAAAATTTTTCTAAAAAATTTCTGAGTGCCTGGCCAGCCCACTTTTTCAATTATCAAAAATTTTGACATGCTCCGAAAAGAAAATTCCTATGCGACTTAAATTGAGTTCTACAACACGATTCCGCATTCCAATTTTTTTTTAAAAATTTCTGATTACATGGCCAGCGCACTTTTTCAATTTTCAAAAATGTTGAAATCCTCCGAAAAGAAAATTCCTATGCGACTTAAATTGAGTTCTACCACCCGATTCCGCCTTCAAAATTTTTCTAAAAAATTTCTAAGTGCCTGGGCCAGCGCACTTTTTCAATTTTCGAAAATGTTGACATGCTCCGAAAAAAAAAAATCCTATGCGAAGTAAATTGAGTACTACAACACGATTCCGCCCTCAAAATTTTTCTAAAAAATTTCTGAGTGCCTGGCCAGCCCACTTTTTCAATTATCAAAAATTTTGACATGCTCCGAAAAGAAAATTCCTATGCGACTTAAATTGAGTTCTACAACACGATTCCGCATTCCAATTTTTTTTAAAAAATTTCTGATTACATGGCCAGCGCACTTTTTCAATTTTCAAAAATGTTGAAATCCTCCGAAAAGAAAATTCCTATGCGACTTAAATTGAGTTCTACCACCCGATTCCGCCTTCAAAATTTTTCTAAAAAATTCCTAAGTGCCTGGCCAGTGCACTTTTTCAATTTTCAAAAATGTTGACATGCTCCGAAAAAAAAAATCCTATGCGAAGTAAATTGAGTACTACAACACGATTCCGCCCTCACAATTTTTCTAAAAAATTTCTGAGTGCCTGGCCAGCCCACTTTTTCAATTATCAAAAATTTTGACATGCTCCGAAAAGAAAATTCCTATGCGACTTAAATTGAGTTCTACAACACGATTCCGCATTCCAATTTTTTTTAAAAAATTTCTGATTACATGGCCAGCGCACTTTTTAAATTTTCAAAAATGTTGAAATCCTCCGAAAAGAAAATTCCTATGCGACTTAAATTGAGTTCTACAACACGATTCCGCATTCCAATTTTTTTTAAAAAATTTCTGATTACATGGCCAGCGCACTTTTTCAATTTTCAAAAATGTTGAAATCATCCGAAAAGAAAATTCCTATGCGACTTAAATTGAGTTCTACCACCCGATTCCGCCTTCAAAATTTTTCTAAAAAATTTCTAAGTGCCTGGCCAGCGCACTTTTTCAATTTTCAAAAATGTTGACATGCTCCGAAAAAAAAAATCCTATGCGACGTAAATTGAGTTCTACAACACGATTCCGCCATCCAAATTTTTCTAAAAAATTTCTGAGTGCCTGGCCAGCGCACTTTTTCAATTTTCGAAAATGTTGACATGCACCGAAAAGAAAATTCCTATGCGACTTAAATTGAGTTCTACAACACGATTCCGCATTCCAATTTTTTTTTTTAAATTTCTGATTACATGGCCAGCGCACTTTTTCAATTTTCAAAAATGTTGAAATCCTCCGAAAAGAAAATTCCTATGCGACTTAAATTGAGTTCTACCACCCGATTCCGCCTTCAAAATTTTTCTAAAAAATTTCTAAGTGCCTGGCCAGTGCACTTTTTCAATTTTCAAAAATGTTGACATGCACCGAAAAGAAAATTCCTATGCGACTTAAATTGAGTTCTACAACACGATTTCGCATTCCAATTTTTTTTTAAAAATTTCTGATTACATGGCCAGCGCACTTTTTCAATTTTCAAAAATGTTGAAATCATCCGAAAAGAAAATTCCTATGCGACTTAAATTGAGTTCTACCACCCGATTCCGCCTTCAAAATTTTTCTAAAAAATTTCTAAGTGCCTGGCCAGCGCACTTTTTCAATTTTCAAAAATGTTGACATGCTCCGAAAAAAAAATCCTATGCGACGTAAATTGAGTTCTACAACACGATTCCGCCATCCAAATTTTTCTAAAAAATTTCTGAGTGCCTGGCCAGCGCACTTTTTCAATTTTCGAAAATGTTGACATGCACCGAAAAGAAAATTCCTATGCGACTTAAATTGAGTTCTACAACACGATTCCGCATTCCAATTTTTTTTTTTAAATTTCTGATTACATGGCCAGCGCACTTTTTCAATTTTCAAAAATGTTGAAATCCTCCGAAAAGAAAATTCCTATGCGACTTAAATTGAGTTCTACCACCCGATTCCGCCTTCAAAATTTTTCTAAAAAATTTCTAAGTGCCTGGCCAGCGCACTTTTTCAATTTTCAAAAATGTTGACATGCTCCGAAAAAAAAATCCTATGCGACGTAAATTGAGTTCTACAACACGATTCCGCCATCCAAATTTTTCTAAAAAATTTCTAAGTGCCTGGCCAGCCCACTTTTTCAATTATCAAAAATTTTGACATGCTCCGAAAAGAAAATTCCTATGCGACTTAAATTGAGTTCTACAACACGATTCCGCATTTCAATTTTTTCTAAAAAATTTCTGATTATGGCCAGCGCACTTTTTCAATTTTCAAAAATGTTGAAATCCTCCGAAAAGAAAATTCCTATGCGACTTAAATTGAGTTCTACCACCCGATTCCGCCTTCAAAATTTTTCTAAAAAATTTCTAAGTGCCTGGCCAGTGCACTTTTTCAATTTTCAAAAATGTTGACATGCTCCGAAAAAAAAAAATCCTATGCGAAGTAAATTGAGTACTACAACACGATTCCGCCCTCAAAATTTTTCTAAAAAATTTCTGAGTGCCTGGCCAGCGCACTTTTTCAATTTTCAAAAATGTTGACATGCACCGAAAAGAAAATTCCTATGCGACTTAAATTGAGTTCTACAACACGATTCCGCATTCCAATTTTTTTAAAAAAATTTCTGATTACATGGCCAGCGCACTTCTTCAATTTTCAAAAATGTTGAAATCCTCCGAAAAGAAAATTCCTATGCGACTTAAATTGAGTTCTACCACCCGATTCCGCCTTCAAAATTTTTCTAAAAAATTTCTAAGTGCCTGGCCAGTGCACTTTTTCAATTTTCAAAAATGTTGACATGCTCCGAAAAAAAAAATCCTATGCGAAGTAAATTGAGTACTACAACACGATTCCGCCCTCAAAATTTTTCTAAAAAATTTCTGAGTGCCTGGCCAGCCCACTTTTTCAATTATCAAAAATTTTGACATGCTCCGAAAAGAAAATTCCTATGCGACTTAAATTGAGTTCTACAACACGATTCCGCATTCCAATTTTTTTTTAAAAATTTCTGATTACATGGCCAGCGCACTTTTTCAATTTTCAAAAATGTTGAAATCCTCCGAAAAGAAAATTCCTATGCGACTTAAATTGAGTTCTACCACCCGATTCCGCCTTCAAAATTTTTCTAAAAAATTTCTAAGTGCCTGGGCCAGCGCACTTTTTCAATTTTCGAAAATGTTGACATGCTCCGAAAAAAAAAAATCCTATGCGAAGTAAATTGAGTACTACAACACGATTCCGCCCTCAAAATTTTTCTAAAAAATTTCTGAGTGCCTGGCCAGCCCACTTTTTCAATTATCAAAAATTTTGACATGCTCCGAAAAGAAAATTCCTATGCGACTTAAATTGAGTTCTACAACACGATTCCGCATTCCAATTTTTTTTAAAAAATTTCTGATTACATGGCCAGCGCACTTTTTAAATTTTCAAAAATGTTGAAATCCTCCGAAAAGAAAATTCCTATGCGACTTAAATTGAGTTCTACAACACGATTCCGCATTCCAATTTTTTTTAAAAAATTTCTGATTACATGGCCAGCGCACTTTTTCAATTTTCAAAAATGTTGAAATCATCCGAAAAGAAAATTCCTATGCGACTTAAATTGAGTTCTACCACCCGATTCCGCCTTCAAAATTTTTCTAAAAAATTTCTAAGTGCCTGGCCAGCGCACTTTTTCAATTTTCAAAAATGTTGACATGCTCCGAAAAAAAAAATCCTATGCGACGTAAATTGAGTTCTACAACACGATTCCGCCATCCAAATTTTTCTAAAAAATTTCTGAGTGCCTGGCCAGCGCACTTTTTCAATTTTCGAAAATGTTGACATGCACCGAAAAGAAAATTCCTATGCGACTTAAATTGAGTTCTACAACACGATTCCGCATTCCAATTTTTTTTTTTAAATTTCTGATTACATGGCCAGCGCACTTTTTCAATTTTCAAAAATGTTGAAATCCTCCGAAAAGAAAATTCCTATGCGACTTAAATTGAGTTCTACCACCCGATTCCGCCTTCAAAATTTTTCTAAAAAATTTCTAAGTGCCTGGCCAGTGCACTTTTTCAATTTTCAAAAATGTTGACATGCACCGAAAAGAAAATTCCTATGCGACTTAAATTGAGTTCTACAACACGATTTCGCATTCCAATTTTTTTTTAAAAATTTCTGATTACATGGCCAGCGCACTTTTTCAATTTTCAAAAATGTTGAAATCATCCGAAAAGAAAATTCCTATGCGACTTAAATTGAGTTCTACCACCCGATTCCGCCTTCAAAATTTTTCTAAAAAATTTCTAAGTGCCTGGCCAGCGCACTTTTTCAATTTTCAAAAATGTTGACATGCTCCGAAAAAAAAATCCTATGCGACGTAAATTGAGTTCTACAACACGATTCCGCCATCCAAATTTTTCTAAAAAATTTCTGAGTGCCTGGCCAGCGCACTTTTTCAATTTTCGAAAATGTTGACATGCACCGAAAAGAAAATTCCTATGCGACTTAAATTGAGTTCTACAACACGATTCCGCATTCCAATTTTTTTTTTTAAATTTCTGATTACATGGCCAGCGCACTTTTTCAATTTTCAAAAATGTTGAAATCCTCCGAAAAGAAAATTCCTATGCGACTTAAATTGAGTTCTACCACCCGATTCCGCCTTCAAAATTTTTCTAAAAAATTTCTAAGTGCCTGGCCAGCGCACTTTTTCAATTTTCAAAAATGTTGACATGCTCCGAAAAAAAAATCCTATGCGACGTAAATTGAGTTCTACAACACGATTCCGCCATCCAAATTTTTCTAAAAAATTTCTAAGTGCCTGGCCAGCCCACTTTTTCAATTATCAAAAATTTTGACATGCTCCGAAAAGAAAATTCCTATGCGACTTAAATTGAGTTCTACAACACGATTCCGCATTTCAATTTTTTCTAAAAAATTTCTGATTATGGCCAGCGCACTTTTTCAATTTTCAAAAATGTTGAAATCCTCCGAAAAGAAAATTCCTATGCGACTTAAATTGAGTTCTACCACCCGATTCCGCCTTCAAAATTTTTCTAAAAAATTTCTAAGTGCCTGGCCAGTGCACTTTTTCAATTTTCAAAAATGTTGACATGCTCCGAAAAAAAAAAATCCTATGCGAAGTAAATTGAGTACTACAACACGATTCCGCCCTCAAAATTTTTCTAAAAAATTTCTGAGTGCCTGGCCAGCGCACTTTTTCAATTTTCAAAAATGTTGACATGCACCGAAAAGAAAATTCCTATGCGACTTAAATTGAGTTCTACAACACGATTCCGCATTCCAATTTTTTTAAAAAAATTTCTGATTACATGGCCAGCGCACTTCTTCAATTTTCAAAAATGTTGAAATCCTCCGAAAAGAAAATTCCTATGCGACTTAAATTGAGTTCTACCACCCGATTCCGCCTTCAAAATTTTTCTAAAAAATTTCTAAGTGCCTGGCCAGCGCACTTTTTCAATTTTCGAAAATGTTGACATGCTCCGAAAAAAAAATCCTATGCGACGTAAATTGAGTTCTACAACACGATTCCGCCATCCAAATTTTTCTAAAAAATTTCTAAGTGCCTGGCCAGCCCACTTTTTCAATTATCAAAAATTTTGACATGCTCCGAAAAGAAAATTCCTATGCGACTTAAATTGAGTTCTACAACACGATTCCGCATTCCAATTTTTTCTAAAAAATTTCTGATTATGGCCAGCGCACTTTTTCAATTTTCAAAAATGTTGAAATCCTCCGAAAAGAAAATTCCTATGCGACTTAAATTGAGTTCTACCACCCGATTCCGCCTTCAAAATTTTTCTAAAAAATTTCTAAGTGCCTGGCCAGTGCACTTTTTCAATTTTCAAAAATGTTGACATGTTCCGAAAAAAAAAATCCTATGCGAAGTAAATTGAGTACTACAACACGATTCCGCCCTCAAAATTTTTCTAAAAAATTTCTGAGTGCCTGGCCAGCCCACTTTTTCAATTATCAAAAATTTTGACATGCTCCGAAAAGAAAATTCCTATGCGACTTAAATTGAGTTCTACAACACGATTCCGCATTCCAATTTTTTTTAAAAAATTTCTGATTACATGGCCAGCGCACTTTTTCAATTTTCAAAAATGTTGAAATCCTCCGAAAAGAAAATTCCTATGCGACTTAAATTGAGTTCTACCACCCGATTCCGCCTTCAAAATTTTTCTAAAAAATTTCTAAGTGCCTGGCCAGCGCACTTTTTCAATTTTCAAAAATGTTGACATGCTCCGAAAAAAAAATCCTATGCGAAGTAAATTGAGTACTACAACACGATTCCGCCCTCAAAATTTTTCTAAAAAATTTCTGAGTGCCTGGCCAGCCCACTTTTTCAATTATCAAAAATTTTGACATGCTCCGAAAAGAAAATTCCTATGCGACTTAAATTGAGTTCTACAACACGATTCCGCATTCCATTTTTTTCTAAAAATTTCTGATTACATGGCCAGCGCACTTTTTCAATTTTCAAAAATGTTGAAATCTTCCGAAAAGAAAATTCCTATGCGACTTATATTGAGTTCTACCACCCGATTCCGCCTTCAAAATTTTTCTAAAAAATTTCTAAGTGCCTGGCCAGCGCACTTTTTCAATTTTCAAAAATGTTGACATGCTCCGAAAAAAAAATCCTATGCGAAGTAAATTGAGTACTACAACACGATTCCGCCCTCAAAATTTTTCTAAAAAATTTCTGAGTGCCTGGCCAGCCCACTTTTTCAATTATCAAAAATTTTGACATGCTCCGAAAAGAAAATTCCTATGCGACTTAAATTGAGTTCTACAACACGATTCCGCATTCCATTTTTTTCTAAAAATTTCTGATTACATGGCCAGCGCACTTTTTCAATTTTCAAAAATGTTGACATGCTCCGAAAAAAAAATCCTATGCGAAGTAAATTGAGTACTACAACACGATTCCGCCCTCTAAATTTTTCTAAAAATTTTCTGATTGCCTGGCCAGCCCACTTTTTCAATTATCAAAAATTTTGACATGCTCCGAAAAGAAAATTCCTATGCGACTTAAATTGAGTTCTACAACACGATTCCGCATTCCAATTTTTTCTAAAAAATTTCTGATTACATGGCCAGCGCACTTTTTCAATTTTCAAAACTGTTGAAATCCTCCGAAAAGAAAATTCCTATGCGACTTAAATTGAGTTCTACCACCCGATTCCGCCTTCAAAATTTTTCTAAAAAATTTCTAAGTGCCTGGCCAGCGCACTTTTTCAATTTTCGAAAATGTTGACATGCTCCGAAAAAAAAAATCCTATGCGACGTAAATTGAGTTCTACAACACGATTCCGCCATCCAAATTTTTCTAAAAAATTTCTGAGTGCCTGGCCAGCGCACTTTTTCAATTTTCAAAAATGTTGAAATCCTCCGAAAAGAAAATTCCTATGCGACTTAAATTGAGTTCTACCACCCGATTCCGCCTTCAAAATGTTTCTAAAAAATTTCTAAGTGCCTGGCCAGCGCACTTTTTCAATTTTCAAAAATGTTGACATGCTCCGAAAAAAAAATCCTATGCGAAGTAAATTGAGTACTACAACACGATTCCGCCCTCTAAATTTTTCTAAAAATTTGCTGATTGCCTGGCCAGCCCACTTTTTCAATTATCAAAAATTTTGACATGCTCCGAAAAGAAAATTCCTATGCGACTTAAATTGAGTTCTACAACACGATTCCGCATTCCAATTTTTTCTAAAAAATTTCTGATTACATGGCCAGCGCACTTTTTCAATTTTCAAAAATGTTGAAATCCTCCGAAAAGAAAATTCCTATGCGACTTAAATTGAGTTCTACCACCCGATTCCGCCTTCAAAATTTTTCTAAAAAATTTCTAAGTGCCTGGCCAGCGCACTTTTTCAATTTTCGAAAATGTTGACATGCTCCGAAAAAAAAATCCTATGCGACGTAAATTGAGTTCTACAACACGATTCCGCCATCCAAATTTTTCTAAAAAATTTCTAAGTGCCTGGCCAGCCCACTTTTTCAATTATCAAAAATTTTGATATGCTCCGAAAAAAAAATTCCTATGCGACTTAAATTGAGTTCTACAACACGATTCCGCATTCCAATTTTTTCTAAAAAATTTCTGATTATGGCCAGCGCACTTTTTCAATTTTCAAAAATGTTGAAATCCTCCGAAAAGAAAATTCCTATGCGACTTAAATTGAGTTCTACCACCCGATTCCGCCTTCAAAATTTTTCTAAAAAATTTCTAAGTGCCTGGCCAGTGCACTTTTTCAATTTTCAAAAATGTTGACATGCTCCGAAAAAAAAAATCCTATGCGAAGTAAATTGAGTACTACAACACGATTCCGCCCTCAAAATTTTTCTAAAAAATTTCTGAGTGCCTGGCCAGCCCACTTTTTCAATTATCAAAAATTTTGACATGCTCCGAAAAGAAAATTCCTATGCGACTTAAATTGAGTTCTACAACACGATTCCGCATTCCAATTTTTTTTTAAAAATTTCTGATTACATGGCCAGCGCACTTTTTCAGTTTTCAAAAATGTTGAAATCCTCCGAAAAGAAAATTCCTATGCGACTTAAATTGAGTTCTACCACCCGATTCCGCCTTCAAAATTTTTCTAAAAAATTTCTAAGTGCCTGGCCAGCGCACTTTTTCAATTTTCGAAAATGTTGACATGCTCCGAAAAAAAAATCCTATGCGACGTAAATTGAGTTCTACAACACGATTCCGCCATCCAAATTTTTCTAAAAAATTTCTAAGTGCCTGGCCAGCCCACTTTTTCAATTATCAAAAATTTTGACATGCTCCGAAAAGAAAATTCCTATGCGACTTAAATTGAGTTCTACAACACGATTCCGCATTAAAAATTTTTTCTAAAAAATTTCTGATTATGGCCAGCGCACTTTTTCAATTTTCAAAAATGTTGAAATCTTCCGAAAAGAAAATTCCTATGCGACTTAAATTGAGTTCTCCCACCCGATTCCGCCTTCAAAATTTTTCTAAAAAATTTCTAAGTGCCTGGCCAGTGCACTTTTTCAATTTTCAAAAATGTTGACATGCTCCGAAAAAAAAAATCCTATGCGAAGTAAATTGAGTACTACAACACGATTCCGCCCTCAAAATTTTTCTAAAAAATTTCTGAGTGCCTGGCCAGCGCACTTTTTCAATTTTCAAAAATGTTGACATGCACCGAAAAGAAAATTCCTATGCGACGTAAATTGAGTTCTACAACACGATTCCGCCATCCAAATTTTTCTAAAAAATTTCTAAGTGCCTGGCCAGCCCACTTTTTCAATTATCAAAAATTTTGACATGCTCCGAAAAGAAAATTCCTATGCGACTTAAATTGAGTTCTACAACACGATTCCGCATTCCAATTTTTTCTAAAAAATTTCTGATTATGGCCAGCGCACTTTTTCAATTTTCAAAAATGTTGAAATCCTCCGAAAAGAAAATTCCTATGCGACTTAAATTGAGTTCTACCACCCGATTCCGCCTTCAAAATTTTTCTAAAAAATTTCTAAGTGCCTGGCCAGTGCACTTTTTCAATTTTCAAAAATGTTGACATGCTCCGAAAAAAAAAATCCTATGCGAAGTAAATTGAGTACTACAACACGATTCCGCCCTCAAAATTTTTCTAAAAAATTTCTGAGTGCCTGGCCAGCCCACTTTTTCAATTATCAAAAATTTTGACATGCTCCGAAAAGAAAATTCCTATGCGACTTAAATTGAGTTCTACAACACGATTCCGCATTCCAATTTTTTTTTAAAAATTTCTGATTACATGGCCAGCGCACTTTTTCAATTTTCAAAAATGTTGAAATCCTCCGAAAAGAAAATTCCTATGCGACTTAAATTGAGTTCTACCACCCGATTCCGCCTTCAAAATTTTTCTAAAAAATTTCTAAGTGCCTGGCCAGCGCACTTTTTCAATTTTCGAAAATGTTGACATGCTCCGAAAAAAAAAATCCTATGCGACGTAAATTGAGTTCTACAACACGATTCCGCCATCCAAATTTTTCTAAAAAATTTCTAAGTGCCTGGCCAGCCCACTTTTTCAATTATCAAAAATTTTGACATGCTCCGAAAAGAAAATTCCTATGCGACTTAAATTGAGTTCTACAACACGATTCCGCATTCCAATTTTTTCTAAAAAATTTCTGATTATGGCCAGCGCACTTTTTCAATTTTCAAAAATGTTGAAATCCTCCGAAAAGAAAATTCCTATGCGACTTAAATTGAGTTCTACCACCCGATTCCGCCTTCAAAATTTTTCTAAAAAATTTCTAAGTGCCTGGCCAGCGCACTTTTTCAATTTTCGAAAATGTTGACATGCTCCGAAAAAAAAATCCTATGCGACGTAAATTGAGTTCTACAACACGATTCCGCCATCCAAATTTTTCTAAAAAATTTCTAAGTGCCTGGCCAGCCCACTTTTTCAATTATCAAAAATTTTGACATGCTCCGAAAAGAAAATTCCTATGCGACTTAAATTGAGTTCTACAACACGATTCCGCATTCCATTTTTTTCTAAAAATTTCTGATTACATGGCCAGCGCACTTTTTCAATTTTCAAAAATGTTGAAATCCTCCGAAAAGAAAATTCCTATGCGACTTAAATTGAGTTCTACCACCCGATTCCGCCTTCAAAATTTTTCTAAAAAATTTCTAAGTGCCTGGCCAGCGCACTTTTTCAATTTTCAAAAATGTTGACATGCTCCGAAAAAAAAAATCCTATGCGAAGTAAATTGAGTACTACAACACGATTCCGCCCTCTAAATTTTTCTAAAAATTTTCTGATTGCCTGGCCAGCCCACTTTTTCAATTATCAAAAATTTTGACATGCTCCGAAAAGAAAATTCCTATGCGACTTAAATTGAGTTCTACAACACGATTCCGCATTCCAATTTTTTCTAAAAAATTTCTGATTACATGGCCAGCGCACTTTTTCAATTTTCAAAAATGTTGAAATCCTCCGAAAAGAAAATTCCTATGCGACTTAAATTGAGTTCTACCACCCGATTCCGCCTTCAAAATTTTTCTAAAAAATTTCTAAGTGCCTGGCCAGCGCACTTTTTCAATTTTCGAAAATGTTGACATGCTCCGAAAAAAAAAATCCTATGCGACGTAAATTGAGTTCTACAACACGATTCCGCCATCCAAATTTTTCTAAAAAATTTCTGAGTGCCTGGCCAGCGCACTTTTTCAATTTTCGAAAATGTTGACATGCACCGAAAAGAAAATTCCTATGCGACTTAAATTGAGTTCTACAACACGATTCCGCATTCCAATTTTTTTTAAAAAATTTCTGATTACATGGCCAGCGCACTTTTTCAATTTTCAAAAATGTTGAAATCCTCCGAAAAGAAAATTCCTATGCGACTTAAATTGAGTTCTACCACCCGATTCCGCCTTCAAAATTTTTCTAAAAAATTTCTAAGTGCCTGGCCAGCGCACTTTTTCAATTTTCGAAAATGTTGACATGCTCCGAAAAAAAAATCCTATGCGACGTAAATTGAGTTCTACAACACGATTCCGCCATCCAAATTTTTCTAAAAAATTTCTAAGTGCCTGGCCAGCCCACTTTTTCAATTATCAAAAATTTTGACATGCTCCAAAAAGAAAATTCCTATGCGACTTAAATTGAGTTCTACAACACGATTCCGCATTCCAATTTTTTCTAAAAAATTTCTGATTATGGCCAGCGCACTTTTTCAATTTTCAAAAATGTTGAAATCCTCCGAAAAGAAAATTCCTATGCGACTTAAATTGAGTTCTACCACCCGATTCCGCCTTCAAAATTTTTCTAAAAAATTTCTAAGTGCCTGGCCAGTGCACTTTTTCAATTTTCAAAAATGTTGACATGCTCCGAAAAAAAAAATCCTATGCGAAGTAAATTGAGTACTACAACACGATTCCGCCCTCAAAATTTTTCTAAAAAATTTCTGAGTGCCTGGCCAGCCCACTTTTTCAATTATCAAAAATTTTGACATGCTCCGAAAAGAAAATTCCTATGCGACTTAAATTGAGTTCTACAACACGATTCCGCATTCCAATTTTTTTTTAAAAATTTCTGATCACATGGCCAGCGCACTTTTTCAATTTTCAAAAATGTTGAAATCCTCCGAAAAGAAAATTCCTATGCGACTTAAATTGAGTTCTACCACCCGATTCCGCCTTCAAAATTTTTCTAAAAAATTTCTAAGTGCCTGGCCAGCGCACTTTTTCAATTTTCGAAAATGTTGACATGCTCCGAAAAAAAAATCCTATGCGACGTAAATTGAGTTCTACAACACGATTCCGCCATCCAAATTTTTCTAAAAAATTTCTAAGTGCCTGGCCAGCCCACTTTTTCAATTATCAAAAATTTTGACATGCTCCGAAAAGAAAATTCCTATGCGACTTAAATTGAGTTCTACAACACGATTCCGCATTCCAATTTTTTCTAAAAAATTTCTGATTATGGCCAGCGCACTTTTTCAATTTTCAAAAATGTTGAAATCCTCCGAAAAGAAAATTCCTATGCGACTTAAATTGAGTTCTACCACCCGATTCCGCCTTCAAAATTTTTCTAAAAAATTTCTAAGTGCCTGGCCAGCGCACTTTTTCAATTTTCGAAAATGTTGACATGCTCCGAAAAAAAAAATCCTATGCGACGTAAATTGAGTTCTACAACACGATTCCGCCATCCAAATTTTTCTAAAAAATTTCTAAGTGCCTGGCCAGCCCACTTTTTCAATTATCAAAAATTTTGACATGCTCCGAAAAGAAAATTCCTATGCGACTTAAATTGAGTTCTACAACACGATTCCGCATTCCATTTTTTTCTAAAAATTTCTGATTACATGGCCAGCGCACTTTTTCAATTTTCAAAAATGTTGAAATCCTCCGAAAAGAAAATTCCTATGCGACTTAAATTGAGTTCTACCACCCGATTCCGCCTTCAAAATTTTTCTAAAAAATTTCTAAGTGCCTGGCCAGCGCACTTTTTCAATTTTCAAAAATGTTGACATGCTCCGAAAAAAAAATCCTATGCGAAGTAAATTGAGTACTACAACACGATTCCGCCCTCTAAATTTTTCTAAAAATTTTCTGATTGCCTGGCCAGCCCACTTTTTCAATTATCAAAAATTTTGACATGCTCCGAAAAGAAAATTCCTATGCGACTTAAATTGAGTTCTACAACACGATTCCGCATTCCAATTTTTTCTAAAAAATTTCTGATTACATGGCCAGCGCACTTTTTCAATTTTCAAAAATGTTGAAATCCTCCGAAAAGAAAATTCCTATGCGACTTAAATTGAGTTCTACCACCCGATTCCGCCTTCAAAATTTTTCTAAAAAATTTCTAAGTGCCTGGCCAGCGCACTTTTTCAATTTTCGAAAATGTTGACATGCTCCGAAAAAAAAAATCCTATGCGACGTAAATTGAGTTCTACAACACGATTCCGCCATCCAAATTTTTCTAAAAAATTTCTGAGTGCCTGGCCAGCGCACTTTTTCAATTTTCGAAAATGTTGACATGCACCGAAAAGAAAATTCCTATGCGACTTAAATTGAGTTCTACAACACGATTCCGCATTCCAATTTTTTTTTAAAAATTTCTGATTACATGGCCAGCGCACTTTTTCAATTTTCAAAAATGTTGAAATCCTCCGAAAAGAAAATTCCTATGCGACTTAAATTGAGTTCTACCACCCGATTCCGCCTTCAAAATTTTTCTAAAAAATTTCTAAGTGCCTGGCCAGCGCACTTTTTCAATTTTCGAAAATGTTGACATGCTCCGAAAAAAAAATCCTATGCGACGTAAATTGAGTTCTACAACACGATTCCGCCATCCAAATTTTTCTAAAAAATTTCTAAGTGCCTGGCCAGCCCACTTTTTCAATTATCAAAAATTTTGACATGCTCCGAAAAGAAAATTCCTATGCGACTTAAATTGAGTTCTACAACACGATTCCGCATTCCAATTTTTTCTAAAAAATTTCTGATTATGGCCAGCGCACTTTTTCAATTTTCAAAAATGTTGAAATCCTCCGAAAAGAAAATTCCTATGCGACTTAAATTGAGTTCTACCACCCGATTCCGCCTTCAAAATTTTTCTAAAAAATTTCTAAGTGCCTGGCCAGCGCACTTTTTCAATTTTCAAAAATGTTGACATGCTCCGAAAAAAAAATCCTATGCGAAGTAAATTGAGTACTACAACACGATTCCGCCCTCTAAATTTTTCTAAAAATTTTCTGATTGCCTGGCCAGCCCACTTTTTCAATTATCAAAAATTTTGACATGCTCCGAAAAGAAAATTCCTATGCGACTTAAATTGAGTTCTACAACACGATTCCGCATTCCAATTTTTTCTAAAAAATTTCTGATTACATGGCCAGCGCACTTTTTCAATTTTCAAAAATGTTGAAATCCTCCGAAAAGAAAATTCCTATGCGACTTAAATTGAGTTCTACCACCCGATTCCGCCTTCAAAATTTTTCTAAAAAATTTCTAAGTGCCTGGCCAGCGCACTTTTTCAATTTTCGAAAATGTTGACATGCTCCGAAAAAAAAAATCCTATGCGACGTAAATTGAGTTCTACAACACGATTCCGCCATCCAAATTTTTCTAAAAAATTTCTGAGTGCCTGGCCAGCGCACTTTTTCAATTTTCGAAAATGTTGACATGCACCGAAAAGAAAATTCCTATGCGACTTAAATTGAGTTCTACAACACGATTCCGCATTCCAATTTTTTTTTAAAAATTTCTGATTACATGGCCAGCGCACTTTTTCAATTTTCAAAAATGTTGAAATCCTCCGAAAAGAAAATTCCTATGCGACTTAAATTGAGTTCTACCACCCGATTCCGCCTTCAAAATTTTTCTAAAAAATTTCTAAGTGCCTGGCCAGCGCACTTTTTCAATTTTCGAAAATGTTGACATGCTCCGAAAAAAAAATCCTATGCGACGTAAATTGAGTTCTACAACACGATTCCGCCATCCAAATTTTTCTAAAAAATTTCTAAGTGCCTGGCCAGCCCACTTTTTCAATTATCAAAAATTTTGACATGCTCCGAAAAGAAAATTCCTATGCGACTTAAATTGAGTTCTACAACACGATTCCGCATTAAAAATTTTTTCTAAAAAATTTCTGATTATGGCCAGCGCACTTTTTCAATTTTCAAAAATGTTGAAATCTTCCGAAAAGAAAATTCCTATGCGACTTAAATTGAGTTCTCCCACCCGATTCCGCCTTCAAAATTTTTCTAAAAAATTTCTAAGTGCCTGGCCAGTGCACTTTTTCAATTTTCAAAAATGTTGACATGCTCCGAAAAAAAAAATCCTATGCGAAGTAAATTGAGTACTACAACACGATTCCGCCCTCAAAATTTTTCTAAAAAATTTCTGAGTGCCTGGCCAGCGCACTTTTTCAATTTTCAAAAATGTTGACATGCACCGAAAAGAAAATTCCTATGCGACGTAAATTGAGTTCTACAACACGATTCCGCCATCCAAATTTTTCTAAAAAATTTCTAAGTGCCTGGCCAGCCCACTTTTTCAATTATCAAAAATTTTGACATGCTCCGAAAAGAAAATTCCTATGCGACTTAAATTGAGTTCTACAACACGATTCCGCATTCCAATTTTTTCTAAAAAATTTCTGATTATGGCCAGCGCACTTTTTCAATTTTCAAAAATGTTGAAATCCTCCGAAAAGAAAATTCCTATGCGACTTAAATTGAGTTCTACCACCCGATTCCGCCTTCAAAATTTTTCTAAAAAATTTCTAAGTGCCTGGCCAGTGCACTTTTTCAATTTTCAAAAATGTTGACATGCTCCGAAAAAAAAAATCCTATGCGAAGTAAATTGAGTACTACAACACGATTCCGCCCTCAAAATTTTTCTAAAAAATTTCTGAGTGCCTGGCCAGCCCACTTTTTCAATTATCAAAAATTTTGACATGCTCCGAAAAGAAAATTCCTATGCGACTTAAATTGAGTTCTACAACACGATTCCGCATTCCAATTTTTTTTTAAAAATTTCTGATTACATGGCCAGCGCACTTTTTCAATTTTCAAAAATGTTGAAATCCTCCGAAAAGAAAATTCCTATGCGACTTAAATTGAGTTCTACCACCCGATTCCGCCTTCAAAATTTTTCTAAAAAATTTCTAAGTGCCTGGCCAGCGCACTTTTTCAATTTTCGAAAATGTTGACATGCTCCGAAAAAAAAAATCCTATGCGACGTAAATTGAGTTCTACAACACGATTCCGCCATCCAAATTTTTCTAAAAAATTTCTAAGTGCCTGGCCAGCCCACTTTTTCAATTATCAAAAATTTTGACATGCTCCGAAAAGAAAATTCCTATGCGACTTAAATTGAGTTCTACAACACGATTCCGCATTCCAATTTTTTCTAAAAAATTTCTGATTATGGCCAGCGCACTTTTTCAATTTTCAAAAATGTTGAAATCCTCCGAAAAGAAAATTCCTATGCGACTTAAATTGAGTTCTACCACCCGATTCCGCCTTCAAAATTTTTCTAAAAAATTTCTAAGTGCCTGGCCAGCGCACTTTTTCAATTTTCGAAAATGTTGACATGCTCCGAAAAAAAAATCCTATGCGACGTAAATTGAGTTCTACAACACGATTCCGCCATCCAAATTTTTCTAAAAAATTTCTAAGTGCCTGGCCAGCCCACTTTTTCAATTATCAAAAATTTTGACATGCTCCGAAAAGAAAATTCCTATGCGACTTAAATTGAGTTCTACAACACGATTCCGCATTCCATTTTTTTCTAAAAATTTCTGATTACATGGCCAGCGCACTTTTTCAATTTTCAAAAATGTTGAAATCCTCCGAAAAGAAAATTCCTATGCGACTTAAATTGAGTTCTACCACCCGATTCCGCCTTCAAAATTTTTCTAAAAAATTTCTAAGTGCCTGGCCAGCGCACTTTTTCAATTTTCAAAAATGTTGACATGCTCCGAAAAAAAAAATCCTATGCGAAGTAAATTGAGTACTACAACACGATTCCGCCCTCTAAATTTTTCTAAAAATTTTCTGATTGCCTGGCCAGCCCACTTTTTCAATTATCAAAAATTTTGACATGCTCCGAAAAGAAAATTCCTATGCGACTTAAATTGAGTTCTACAACACGATTCCGCATTCCAATTTTTTCTAAAAAATTTCTGATTACATGGCCAGCGCACTTTTTCAATTTTCAAAAATGTTGAAATCCTCCGAAAAGAAAATTCCTATGCGACTTAAATTGAGTTCTACCACCCGATTCCGCCTTCAAAATTTTTCTAAAAAATTTCTAAGTGCCTGGCCAGCGCACTTTTTCAATTTTCGAAAATGTTGACATGCTCCGAAAAAAAAAATCCTATGCGACGTAAATTGAGTTCTACAACACGATTCCGCCATCCAAATTTTTCTAAAAAATTTCTGAGTGCCTGGCCAGCGCACTTTTTCAATTTTCGAAAATGTTGACATGCACCGAAAAGAAAATTCCTATGCGACTTAAATTGAGTTCTACAACACGATTCCGCATTCCAATTTTTTTTAAAAAATTTCTGATTACATGGCCAGCGCACTTTTTCAATTTTCAAAAATGTTGAAATCCTCCGAAAAGAAAATTCCTATGCGACTTAAATTGAGTTCTACCACCCGATTCCGCCTTCAAAATTTTTCTAAAAAATTTCTAAGTGCCTGGCCAGCGCACTTTTTCAATTTTCGAAAATGTTGACATGCTCCGAAAAAAAAATCCTATGCGACGTAAATTGAGTTCTACAACACGATTCCGCCATCCAAATTTTTCTAAAAAATTTCTAAGTGCCTGGCCAGCCCACTTTTTCAATTATCAAAAATTTTGACATGCTCCAAAAAGAAAATTCCTATGCGACTTAAATTGAGTTCTACAACACGATTCCGCATTCCAATTTTTTCTAAAAAATTTCTGATTATGGCCAGCGCACTTTTTCAATTTTCAAAAATGTTGAAATCCTCCGAAAAGAAAATTCCTATGCGACTTAAATTGAGTTCTACCACCCGATTCCGCCTTCAAAATTTTTCTAAAAAATTTCTAAGTGCCTGGCCAGCCCACTTTTTCAATTATCAAAAATTTTGACATGCTCCGAAAAGAAAATTCCTATGCGACTTAAATTGAGTTCTACAACACGATTCCGCATTCCAATTTTTTCTAAAAAATTTCTGATTATGGCCAGCGCACTTTTTCAATTTTCAAAAATGTTGAAATCCTCCGAAAAGAAAATTCCTATGCGACTTAAATTGAGTTCTACCACCCGATTCCGCCTTCAAAATTTTTCTAAAAAATTTCTAAGTGCCTGGCCAGCGCACTTTTTCAATTTTCGAAAATGTTGACATGCTCCGAAAAAAAAAATCCTATGCGACGTAAATTGAGTTCTACAACACGATTCCGCCATCCAAATTTTTCTAAAAAATTTCTAAGTGCCTGGCCAGCCCACTTTTTCAATTATCAAAAATTTTGACATGCTCCGAAAAGAAAATTCCTATGCGACTTAAATTGAGTTCTACAACACGATTCCGCATTCCAATTTTTTCTAAAAAATTTCTGATTATGGCCAGCGCACTTTTTCAATTTTCAAAAATGTTGAAATCCTCCGAAAAGAAAATTCCTATGCGACTTAAATTGAGTTCTACCACCCGATTCCGCCTTCAAAATTTTTCTAAAAAATTTCTAAGTGCCTGGCCAGCGCACTTTTTCAATTTTCGAAAATGTTGACATGCTCCGAAAAAAAAAATCCTATGCGACGTAAATTGAGTTCTACAACACGATTCCGCCATCCAAATTTTTCTAAAAAATTTCTAAGTGCCTGGCCAGCCCACTTTTTCAATTATCAAAAATTTTGACATGCTCCGAAAAGAAAATTCCTATGCGACTTAAATTGAGTTCTACAACACGATTCCGCATTCCATTTTTTTCTAAAAATTTCTGATTACATGGCCAGCGCACTTTTTCAATTTTCAAAAATGTTGAAATCCTCCGAAAAGAAAATTCCTATGCGACTTAAATTGAGTTCTACCACCCGATTCCGCCTTCAAAATTTTTCTAAAAAATTTCTAAGTGCCTGGCCAGCGCACTTTTTCAATTTTCAAAAATGTTGACATGCTCCGAAAAAAAAATCCTATGCGAAGTAAATTGAGTACTACAACACGATTCCGCCCTCTAAATTTTTCTAAAAATTTTCTGATTGCCTGGCCAGCCCACTTTTTCAATTATCAAAAATTTTGACATGCTCCGAAAAGAAAATTCCTATGCGACTTAAATTGAGTTCTACAACACGATTCCGCATTCCAATTTTTTCTAAAAAATTTCTGATTACATGGCCAGCGCACTTTTTCAATTTTCAAAAATGTTGAAATCCTCCGAAAAGAAAATTCCTATGCGACTTAAATTGAGTTCTACCACCCGATTCCGCCTTCAAAATTTTTCTAAAAAATTTCTAAGTGCCTGGCCAGCGCACTTTTTCAATTTTCGAAAATGTTGACATGCTCCGAAAAAAAAAATCCTATGCGACGTAAATTGAGTTCTACAACACGATTCCGCCATCCAAATTTTTCTAAAAAATTTCTGAGTGCCTGGCCAGCGCACTTTTTCAATTTTCGAAAATGTTGACATGCACCGAAAAGAAAATTCCTATGCGACTTAAATTGAGTTCTACAACACGATTCCGCATTCCAATTTTTTTTTAAAAATTTCTGATTACATGGCCAGCGCACTTTTTCAATTTTCAAAAATGTTGAAATCCTCCGAAAAGAAAATTCCTATGCGACTTAAATTGAGTTCTACCACCCGATTCCGCCTTCAAAATTTTTCTAAAAAATTTCTAAGTGCCTGGCCAGCGCACTTTTTCAATTTTCGAAAATGTTGACATGCTCCGAAAAAAAAATCCTATGCGACGTAAATTGAGTTCTACAACACGATTCCGCCATCCAAATTTTTCTAAAAAATTTCTAAGTGCCTGGCCAGCCCACTTTTTCAATTATCAAAAATTTTGACATGCTCCGAAAAGAAAATTCCTATGCGACTTAAATTGAGTTCTACAACACGATTCCGCATTCCAATTTTTTCTAAAAAATTTCTGATTATGGCCAGCGCACTTTTTCAATTTTCAAAAATGTTGAAATCCTCCGAAAAGAAAATTCCTATGCGACTTAAATTGAGTTCTACCACCCGATTCCGCCTTCAAAATTTTTCTAAAAAATTTCTAAGTGCCTGGCCAGTGCACTTTTTCAATTTTCAAAAATGTTGACATGCTCCGAAAAAAAAAATCCTATGCGAAGTAAATTGAGTACTACAACACGATTCCGCCCTCAAAATTTTTCTAAAAAATTTCTGAGTGCCTGGCCAGCGCACTTTTTCAATTTTCAAAAATGTTGACATGCACCGAAAAGAAAATTCCTATGCGACTTAAATTGAGTTCTACAACACGATTCCGCATTCCAATTTTTTCTAAAAAATTTCTGATTATGGCCAGCGCACTTTTTCAATTTTCAAAAATGTTGAAATCCTCCGAAAAGAAAATTCCTATGCGACTTAAATTGAGTTCTACCACCCGATTCCGCCTTCAAAATTTTTCTAAAAAATTTCTAAGTGCCTGGCCAGTGCACTTCTTCAATTTTCAAAAATGTTGACATGCTCCGAAAAAAAAAATCCTATGCGAAGTAAATTGAGTACTACAACACGATTCCGCCCTCAAAATTTTTCTAAAAAATTTCTGAGTGCCTGGCAAGCCCACTTTTTCAATTATCAAAAATTTTGACATGCTCCGAAAAGAAAATTCCTATGCGACTTAAATTGAGTTCCACAACACGATTCCGCATTCCAATTTTTTTTAAAAAATTTCTGATTACATGGCCAGCGCACTTTTTCAATTTTCAAAAATGTTGAAATCCTCCGAAAAGAAAATTCCTATGCGACTTAAATTGAGTTCTACCACCCGATTCCGCCTTCAAAATTTTTCTAAAAAATTTCTAAGTGCCTGGCCAGCGCACTTTTTCAATTTTCAAAAATGTTGACATGCTCCGAAAAAAAAATCCTATGCGAAGTAAATTGAGTACTACAACACGATTCCGCCCTCAAAATTTTTCTAAAAAATTTCTGAGTGCCTGGCCAGCCCACTTTTTCAATTATCAAAAATTTTGACATGCTCCGAAAAGAAAATTCCTATGCGACTTAAATTGAGTTCTACAACACGATTCCGCATTCCATTTTTTTCTAAAAATTTCTGATTACATGGCCAGCGCACTTTTTCAATTTTCAAAAATGTTGAAATCCTCCGAAAAGAAAATTCCTATGCGACTTAAATTGAGTTCTACCACCCGATTCCGCCTTCAAAATTTTTCTAAAAAATTTCTAAGTGCCTGGCCAGCCCACTTTTTCAATTATCAAAAATTTTGACATGCTCCGAAAAGAAAATTCCTATGCGACTTAAATTGAGTTCTACAACACGATTCCGCATTCCAATTTTTTCTAAAAAATTTCTGATTATGGCCAGCGCACTTTTTCAATTTTCAAAAATGTTGAAATCCTCCGAAAAGAAAATTCCTATGCGACTTAAATTGAGTTCTACCACCCGATTCCGCCTTCAAAATTTTTCTAAAAAATTTCTAAGTGCCTGGCCAGTGCACTTTTTCAATTTTCAAAAATGTTGACATGCTCCGAAAAAAAAATCCTATGCGAAGTGAATTGAGTACTACAACACGATTCCGCACTCAAAATTTTTCTAAAAAATTTCTGATGGCCAGCCCACTTTTTCAATTATCAAAAATTTTGATATGCTCCGAAAAGAAAATTCCTATGCGACTTAAATTGAGTTCTACAACACGATTCCGCATTCCAATTTTTTTTAAAAAATTTCTGATTACATGGCCAGCGCACTTTTTCAATTTTCAAAAATGTTGAAATCCTCCGAAAAGAAAATTCCTATGCGACTTAAATTGAGTTCTACCACCCGATTCCGCCTTCAAAATTTTTCTAAAAAATTTCTAAGTGCCTGGCCAGCGCACTTTTTCAATTTTCAAAAATGTTGACATGCTCCGAAAAAAAAATCCTATGCGAAGTAAATTGAGTACTACAACACGATTCCGCCCTCAAAATTTTTCTAAAAAATTTCTGAGTGCCTGGCCAGCCCACTTTTTCAATTATCAAAAATTTTGACATGCTCCGAAAAGAAAATTCCTATGCGACTTAAATTGAGTTCTACAACACGATTCCGCATTCCATTTTTTTCTAAAAATTTCTGATTACATGGCCAGCGCACTTTTTCAATTTTCAAAAATGTTGAAATCCTCCGAAAAGAAAATTCCTATGCGACTTAAATTGAGTTCTACCACCCGATTCCGCCTTCAAAATTTTTCTAAAAAATTTCTAAGTGCCTGGCCAGCGCACTTTTTCAATTTTCAAAAATGTTGACATGCTCCGAAAAAAAAATCCTATGCGAAGTAAATTGAGTACTACAACACGATTCCGCCCTCTAAATTTTTCTAAAAATTTTCTGATTGCCTGGCCAGCCCACTTTTTCAATTATCAAAAATTTTGACATGCTCCGAAAAGAAAATTCCTATGCGACTTAAATTGAGTTCTACAACACGATTCCGCATTCCAATTTTTTCTAAAAAATTTCTGATTACATGGCCAGCGCACTTTTTCAATTTTCAAAAATGTTGAAATCCTCCGAAAAGAAAATTCCTATGCGACTTAAATTGAGTTCTACCACCCGATTCCGCCTTCAAAATTTTTATAAAAAATTTCTAAGTGCCTGGCCAGCGCACTTTTTCAATTTTCGAAAATGTTGACATGCTCCGAAAAAAAAATCCTATGCGACGTAAATTGAGTTCTACAACACGATTCCGCCATCCAAATTTTTCTAAAAAATTTCTAAGTGCCTGGCCAGCCCACTTTTTCAATTATCAAAAATTTTGACATGCTCCGAAAAGAAAATTCCTATGCGACTTAAATTGAGTTCTACAACACGATTCCGCATTCCAATTTTTTCTAAAAAATTTCTGATTATGGCCAGCGCACTTTTTCAATTTTCAAAAATGTTGAAATCCTCCGAAAAGAAAATTCCTATGCGACTTAAATTGAGTTCTACCACCCGATTCCGCCTTCAAAATTTTTCTAAAAAATTTCTAAGTGCCTGGCCAGTGCACTTTTTCAATTTTCAAAAATGTTGACATGCTCCGAAAAAAAAAATCCTATGCGAAGTAAATTGAGTACTACAACACGATTCCGCCCTCAAAATTTTTCTAAAAAATTTCTGAGTGCCTGGCCAGCCCACTTTTTCAATTATCAAAAATTTTGACATGCTCCGAAAAGAAAATTCCTATGCGACTTAAATTGAGTTCTACAACACGATTCCGCATTCCATTTTTTTCTAAAAATTTCTGATTACATGGCCAGCGCACTTTTTCAATTTTCAAAAATGTTGAAATCCTCCGAAAAGAAAATTCCTATGCGACTTAAATTGAGTTCTACCACCCGATTCCGCCTTCAAAATTTTTCTAAAAAATTTCTAAGTGCCTGGCCAGCGCACTTTTTCAATTTTCAAAAATGTTGACATGCTAAGAAAAAAAAATCCTATGCGAAGTAAATTGAGTACTACAACACGATTCCGCCCTCTAAATTTTTCTAAAAATTTTCTGATTGCCTGGCCAGCCCACTTTTTCAATTATCAAAAATTTTGACATGCTCCGAAAAGAAAATTCCTATGCGACTTAAATTGAGTTCTACAACACGATTCCGCATTCCAATTTTTTCTAAAAAATTTCTGATTACATGGCCAGCGCACTTTTTCAATTTTCAAAAATGTTGAAATCCTCCGAAAAGAAAATTCCTATGCGACTTAAATTGAGTTCTACCACCCGATTCCGCCTTCAAAATTTTTCTAAAAAATTTCTAAGTGCCTGGCCAGCGCACTTTTTCAATTTTGGAAAATGTTGACATGCTCCGAAAAAAAAATCCTATGCGACGTAAATTGAGTTCTACAACACGATTCCGCCATCCAAATTTTTCTAAAAAATTTCTGAGTGCCTGGCCAGCGCACTTTTTCAATTTTCGAAAATGTTGACATGCACCGAAAAGAAAATTCCTATGCGACTTAAATTGAGTTCTACAACACGATTCCGCATTCCAATTTTTTTTTAAAAATTTCTGATTACATGGCCAGCGCACTTTTTCAATTTTCAAAAATGTTGAAATCCTCCGAAAAGAAAATTCCTATGCGACTTAAATTGAGTTCTACCACCCGATTCCGCCTTCAAAATTTTTCTAAAAAATTTCTAAGTGCCTGGCCAGCGCACTTTTTCAATTTTCGAAAATGTTGACATGCTCCGAAAAAAAAATCCTATGCGACGTAAATTGAGTTCTACAACACGATTCCGCCATCCAAATTTTTCTAAAAAATTTCTAAGTGCCTGGCCAGCCCACTTTTTCAATTATCAAAAATTTTGACATGCTCCGAAAAGAAAATTCCTATGCGACTTAAATTGAGTTCTACAACACGATTCCGCATTCCAATTTTTTCTAAAAAATTTCTGATTATGGCCAGCGCACTTTTTCAATTTTCAAAAATGTTGAAATCCTCCGAAAAGAAAATTCCTATGCGACTTAAATTGAGTTCTACCACCCGATTCCGCCTTCAAAATTTTTCTAAAAAATTTCTAAGTGCCTGGCCAGTGCACTTTTTCAATTTTCAAAAATGTTGACATGCTCCGAAAAAAAAAATCCTATGCGAAGTAAATTGAGTACTACAACACGATTCCGCCCTCAAAATTTTTCTAAAAAATTTCTGAGTGCCTGGCCAGCGCACTTTTTCAATTTTCAAAAATGTTGACATGCACCGAAAAGAAAATTCCTATGCGACTTAAATTGAGTTCTACAACACGATTCCGCATTCCAATTTTTTCTAAAAAATTTCTGATTATGGCCAGCGCACTTTTTCAATTTTCAAAAATGTTGAAATCCTCCGAAAAGAAAATTCCTATGCGACTTAAATTGAGTTCTACCACCCGATTCCGCCTTCAAAATTTTTCTAAAAAATTTCTAAGTGCCTGGCCAGTGCACTTCTTCAATTTTCAAAAATGTTGACATGCTCCGAAAAAAAAAAATCCTATGCGAAGTAAATTGAGTACTACAACACGATTCCGCCCTCAAAATTTTTCTAAAAAATTTCTGAGTGCCTGGCCAGCCCACTTTTTCAATTATCAAAAATTTTGACATGCTCCGAAAAGAAAATTCCTATGCGACTTAAATTGAGTTCCACAACACGATTCCGCATTCCAATTTTTTTTAAA
Organism: Pseudeuparius sepicola; assembly: GCA_963920635.1. Classification (NCBI taxonomy): domain Eukaryota; kingdom Metazoa; phylum Arthropoda; class Insecta; order Coleoptera; family Anthribidae; genus Pseudeuparius; species Pseudeuparius sepicola. The sequence goes on along the minus strand of OY987298.1, from coordinate 86,868,007 downwards.
AAATTTCTGATTACATGGCCAGCGCACTTTTTCAATTTTCAAAAGTGTTGAAATCCTCCGAAAAGAAAATTCCTATGCGACTTAAATTGAGTTCTACCACCCGATTCCGCCTTCAAAATTTTTCTAAAAAATTTCTAAGTGCCTGGCCAGCGCACTTTTTCAATTTTCAAAAATGTTGACATGCTCCGAAAAAAAAATCCTATGCGAAGTAAATTGAGTACTACAACACGATTCCGCCCTCAAAATTTTTCTAAAAAATTTCTGAGTGCCTGGCCAGCCCACTTTTTCAATTATCAAAAATTTTGACATGCTCCGAAAAGAAAATTCCTATGCGACTTAAATTGAGTTCTACAACACGATTCCGCATTCCATTTTTTTCTAAAAATTTCTGATTACATGGCCAGCGCACTTTTTCAATTTTCAAAAATGTTGAAATCCTCCGAAAAGAAAATTCCTATGCGACTTAAATTGAGTTCTACCACCCGATTCCGCCTTCAAAATTTTTCTAAAAAATTTCTAAGTGCCTGGCCAGCGCACTTTTTCAATTTTCAAAAATGTTGACATGCTCCGAAAAAAAAATCCTATGCGAAGTAAATTGAGTACTACAACACGATTCCGCCCTCTAAATTTTTCTAAAAATTTTCTGATTGCCTGGCCAGCCCACTTTTTCAATTATCAAAAATTTTGACATGCTCCGAAAAGAAAATTCCTATGCGACTTAAATTGAGTTCTACAACACGATTCCGCATTCCAATTTTTTCTAAAAAATTTCTGATTACATGGCCAGCGCACTTTTTCAATTTTCAAAAATGTTGAAATCCTCCGAAAAGAAAATTCCTATGCGACTTAAATTGAGTTCTACCACCCGATTCCGCCTTCAAAATTTTTCTAAAAAATTTCTAAGTGCCTGGCCAGCGCACTTTTTCAATTTTCGAAAATGTTGACATGCTCCGAAAAAAAAATCCTATGCGACGTAAATTGAGTTCTACAACACGATTCCGCCATCCAAATTTTTCTAAAAAATTTCTGAGTGCCTGGCCAGCGCACTTTTTCAATTTTCAAAAATGTTGAAATCCTCCGAAAAGAAAATTCCTATGCGACTTAAATTGAGTTCTACCACCCGATTCCGCCTTCAAAATTTTTCTAAAAAATTTCTAAGTGCCTGGCCAGCGCACTTTTTCAATTTTCAAAAATGTTGACATGCTCCGAAAAAAAAATCCTATGCGAAGTAAATTGAGTACTACAACACGATTCCGCCCTCTAAATTTTTCTAAAAATTTTCTGATTGCCTGGCCAGCCCACTTTTTCAATTATCAAAAATTTTGACATGCTCCGAAAAGAAAATTCCTATGCGACTTAAATTGAGTTCTACAACACGATTCCGCATTCCAATTTTTTCTAAAAAATTTCTGATTACATGGCCAGCGCACTTTTTCAATTTTCAAAAATGTTGAAATCCTCCGAAAAGAAAATTCCTATGCGACTTAAATTGAGTTCTACCACCCGATTCCGCCTTCAAAATTTTTCTAAAAAATTTCTAAGTGCCTGGCCAGCGCACTTTTTCAATTTTCGAAAATGTTGACATGCTCCGAAAAAAAAAATCCTATGCGACGTAAATTGAGTTCTACAACACGATTCCGCCATCCAAATTTTTCTAAAAAATTTCTGAGTGCCTGGCCAGCGCACTTTTTCAATTTTCGAAAATGTTGACATGCACCGAAAAGAAAATTCCTATGCGACTTAAATTGAGTTCTACAACACGATTCCGCATTCCAATTTTTTTTTAAAAATTTCTGATTACATGGCCAGCGCACTTTTTCAATTTTCAAAAATGTTGAAATCCTCCGAAAAGAAAATTCCTATGCGACTTAAATTGAGTTCTACCACCCGATTCCGCCTTCAAAATTTTTCTAAAAAATTTCTAAGTGCCTGGCCAGCGCACTTTTTCAATTTTCGAAAATGTTGACATGCTCCGAAAAGAAAATTCCTATGCGACTTAAATTGAGTTCTACAACACGATTCCGCATTCCATTTTTTTCTAAAAATTTCTGATTACATGGCCAGCGCACTTTTTCAATTTTCAAAAATGTTGAAATCCTCCGAAAAGAAAATTCCTATGCGACTTAAATTGAGTTCTACCACCCGATTCCGCCTTCAAAATTTTTCTAAAAAATTTCTAAGTGCCTGGCCAGCGCACTTTTTCAATTTTCAAAAATGTTGACATGCTCCGAAAAAAAAAATCCTATGCGAAGTAAATTGAGTACTACAACACGATTCCGCCCTCTAAATTTTTCTAAAAATTTTCTGATTGCCTGGCCAGCCCACTTTTTCAATTATCAAAAATTTTGACATGCTCCGAAAAGAAAATTCCTATGCGACTTAAATTGAGTTCTACAACACGATTCCGCATTCCAATTTTTTCTAAAAAATTTCTGATTACATGGCCAGCGCACTTTTTCAATTTTCAAAAATGTTGAAATCCTCCGAAAAGAAAATTCCTATGCGACTTAAATTGAGTTCTACCACCCGATTCCGCCTTCAAAATTTTTCTAAAAAATTTCTAAGTGCCTGGCCAGCGCACTTTTTCAATTTTCGAAAATGTTGACATGCTCCGAAAAAAAAAATCCTATGCGACGTAAATTGAGTTCTACAACACGATTCCGCCATCCAAATTTTTCTAAAAAATTTCTGAGTGCCTGGCCAGCGCACTTTTTCAATTTTCGAAAATGTTGACATGCACCGAAAAGAAAATTCCTATGCGACTTAAATTGAGTTCTACAACACGATTCCGCATTCCAATTTTTTTTAAAAAATTTCTGATTACATGGCCAGCGCACTTTTTCAATTTTCAAAAATGTTGAAATCCTCCGAAAAGAAAATTCCTATGCGACTTAAATTGAGTTCTACCACCCGATTCCGCCTTCAAAATTTTTCTAAAAAATTTCTAAGTGCCTGGCCAGCGCACTTTTTCAATTTTCGAAAATGTTGACATGCTCCGAAAAAAAAATCCTATGCGACGTAAATTGAGTTCTACAACACGATTCCGCCATCCAAATTTTTCTAAAAAATTTCTAAGTGCCTGGCCAGCCCACTTTTTCAATTATCAAAAATTTTGACATGCTCCAAAAAGAAAATTCCTATGCGACTTAAATTGAGTTCTACAACACGATTCCGCATTCCAATTTTTTCTAAAAAATTTCTGATTATGGCCAGCGCACTTTTTCAATTTTCAAAAATGTTGAAATCCTCCGAAAAGAAAATTCCTATGCGACTTAAATTGAGTTCTACCACCCGATTCCGCCTTCAAAATTTTTCTAAAAAATTTCTAAGTGCCTGGCCAGTGCACTTTTTCAATTTTCAAAAATGTTGACATGCTCCGAAAAAAAAAATCCTATGCGAAGTAAATTGAGTACTACAACACGATTCCGCCCTCAAAATTTTTCTAAAAAATTTCTGAGTGCCTGGCCAGCCCACTTTTTCAATTATCAAAAATTTTGACATGCTCCGAAAAGAAAATTCCTATGCGACTTAAATTGAGTTCTACAACACGATTCCGCATTCCAATTTTTTTTTAAAAATTTCTGATCACATGGCCAGCGCACTTTTTCAATTTTCAAAAATGTTGAAATCCTCCGAAAAGAAAATTCCTATGCGACTTAAATTGAGTTCTACCACCCGATTCCGCCTTCAAAATTTTTCTAAAAAATTTCTAAGTGCCTGGCCAGCGCACTTTTTCAATTTTCGAAAATGTTGACATGCTCCGAAAAAAAAATCCTATGCGACGTAAATTGAGTTCTACAACACGATTCCGCCATCCAAATTTTTCTAAAAAATTTCTAAGTGCCTGGCCAGCCCACTTTTTCAATTATCAAAAATTTTGACATGCTCCGAAAAGAAAATTCCTATGCGACTTAAATTGAGTTCTACAACACGATTCCGCATTCCAATTTTTTCTAAAAAATTTCTGATTATGGCCAGCGCACTTTTTCAATTTTCAAAAATGTTGAAATCCTCCGAAAAGAAAATTCCTATGCGACTTAAATTGAGTTCTACCACCCGATTCCGCCTTCAAAATTTTTCTAAAAAATTTCTAAGTGCCTGGCCAGCGCACTTTTTCAATTTTCGAAAATGTTGACATGCTCCGAAAAAAAAAATCCTATGCGACGTAAATTGAGTTCTACAACACGATTCCGCCATCCAAATTTTTCTAAAAAATTTCTAAGTGCCTGGCCAGCCCACTTTTTCAATTATCAAAAATTTTGACATGCTCCGAAAAGAAAATTCCTATGCGACTTAAATTGAGTTCTACAACACGATTCCGCATTCCATTTTTTTCTAAAAATTTCTGATTACATGGCCAGCGCACTTTTTCAATTTTCAAAAATGTTGAAATCCTCCGAAAAGAAAATTCCTATGCGACTTAAATTGAGTTCTACCACCCGATTCCGCCTTCAAAATTTTTCTAAAAAATTTCTAAGTGCCTGGCCAGCGCACTTTTTCAATTTTCAAAAATGTTGACATGCTCCGAAAAAAAAATCCTATGCGAAGTAAATTGAGTACTACAACACGATTCCGCCCTCTAAATTTTTCTAAAAATTTTCTGATTGCCTGGCCAGCCCACTTTTTCAATTATCAAAAATTTTGACATGCTCCGAAAAGAAAATTCCTATGCGACTTAAATTGAGTTCTACAACACGATTCCGCATTCCAATTTTTTCTAAAAAATTTCTGATTACATGGCCAGCGCACTTTTTCAATTTTCAAAAATGTTGAAATCCTCCGAAAAGAAAATTCCTATGCGACTTAAATTGAGTTCTACCACCCGATTCCGCCTTCAAAATTTTTCTAAAAAATTTCTAAGTGCCTGGCCAGCGCACTTTTTCAATTTTCGAAAATGTTGACATGCTCCGAAAAAAAAAATCCTATGCGACGTAAATTGAGTTCTACAACACGATTCCGCCATCCAAATTTTTCTAAAAAATTTCTGAGTGCCTGGCCAGCGCACTTTTTCAATTTTCGAAAATGTTGACATGCACCGAAAAGAAAATTCCTATGCGACTTAAATTGAGTTCTACAACACGATTCCGCATTCCAATTTTTTTTTAAAAATTTCTGATTACATGGCCAGCGCACTTTTTCAATTTTCAAAAATGTTGAAATCCTCCGAAAAGAAAATTCCTATGCGACTTAAATTGAGTTCTACCACCCGATTCCGCCTTCAAAATTTTTCTAAAAAATTTCTAAGTGCCTGGCCAGCGCACTTTTTCAATTTTCGAAAATGTTGACATGCTCCGAAAAAAAAATCCTATGCGACGTAAATTGAGTTCTACAACACGATTCCGCCATCCAAATTTTTCTAAAAAATTTCTAAGTGCCTGGCCAGCCCACTTTTTCAATTATCAAAAATTTTGACATGCTCCGAAAAGAAAATTCCTATGCGACTTAAATTGAGTTCTACAACACGATTCCGCATTCCAATTTTTTCTAAAAAATTTCTGATTATGGCCAGCGCACTTTTTCAATTTTCAAAAATGTTGAAATCCTCCGAAAAGAAAATTCCTATGCGACTTAAATTGAGTTCTACCACCCGATTCCGCCTTCAAAATTTTTCTAAAAAATTTCTAAGTGCCTGGCCAGCGCACTTTTTCAATTTTCAAAAATGTTGACATGCTCCGAAAAAAAAATCCTATGCGAAGTAAATTGAGTACTACAACACGATTCCGCCCTCTAAATTTTTCTAAAAATTTTCTGATTGCCTGGCCAGCCCACTTTTTCAATTATCAAAAATTTTGACATGCTCCGAAAAGAAAATTCCTATGCGACTTAAATTGAGTTCTACAACACGATTCCGCATTCCAATTTTTTCTAAAAAATTTCTGATTACATGGCCAGCGCACTTTTTCAATTTTCAAAAATGTTGAAATCCTCCGAAAAGAAAATTCCTATGCGACTTAAATTGAGTTCTACCACCCGATTCCGCCTTCAAAATTTTTCTAAAAAATTTCTAAGTGCCTGGCCAGCGCACTTTTTCAATTTTCGAAAATGTTGACATGCTCCGAAAAAAAAAATCCTATGCGACGTAAATTGAGTTCTACAACACGATTCCGCCATCCAAATTTTTCTAAAAAATTTCTGAGTGCCTGGCCAGCGCACTTTTTCAATTTTCGAAAATGTTGACATGCACCGAAAAGAAAATTCCTATGCGACTTAAATTGAGTTCTACAACACGATTCCGCATTCCAATTTTTTCTAAAAAATTTCTGATTATGGCCAGCGCACTTTTTCAATTTTCAAAAATGTTGAAATCCTCCGAAAAGAAAATTCCTATGCGACTTAAATTGAGTTCTACCACCCGATTCCGCCTTCAAAATTTTTCTAAAAAATTTCTAAGTGCCTGGCCAGCGCACTTTTTCAATTTTCGAAAATGTTGACATGCTCCGAAAAAAAAAATCCTATGCGACGTAAATTGAGTTCTACAACACGATTCCGCCATCCAAATTTTTCTAAAAAATTTCTAAGTGCCTGGCCAGCCCACTTTTTCAATTATCAAAAATTTTGACATGCTCCGAAAAGAAAATTCCTATGCGACTTAAATTGAGTTCTACAACACGATTCCGCATTCCAATTTTTTCTAAAAAATTTCTGATTATGGCCAGCGCACTTTTTCAATTTTCAAAAATGTTGAAATCCTCCGAAAAGAAAATTCCTATGCGACTTAAATTGAGTTCTACCACCCGATTCCGCCTTCAAAATTTTTCTAAAAAATTTCTAAGTGCCTGGCCAGCGCACTTTTTCAATTTTCGAAAATGTTGACATGCTCCGAAAAAAAAAATCCTATGCGACGTAAATTGAGTTCTACAACACGATTCCGCCATCCAAATTTTTCTAAAAAATTTCTAAGTGCCTGGCCAGCCCACTTTTTCAATTATCAAAAATTTTGACATGCTCCGAAAAGAAAATTCCTATGCGACTTAAATTGAGTTCTACAACACGATTCCGCATTCCATTTTTTTCTAAAAATTTCTGATTACATGGCCAGCGCACTTTTTCAATTTTCAAAAATGTTGAAATCCTCCGAAAAGAAAATTCCTATGCGACTTAAATTGAGTTCTACCACCCGATTCCGCCTTCAAAATTTTTCTAAAAAATTTCTAAGTGCCTGGCCAGCGCACTTTTTCAATTTTCAAAAATGTTGACATGCTCCGAAAAAAAAATCCTATGCGAAGTAAATTGAGTACTACAACACGATTCCGCCCTCTAAATTTTTCTAAAAATTTTCTGATTGCCTGGCCAGCCCACTTTTTCAATTATCAAAAATTTTGACATGCTCCGAAAAGAAAATTCCTATGCGACTTAAATTGAGTTCTACAACACGATTCCGCATTCCAATTTTTTCTAAAAAATTTCTGATTACATGGCCAGCGCACTTTTTCAATTTTCAAAAATGTTGAAATCCTCCGAAAAGAAAATTCCTATGCGACTTAAATTGAGTTCTACCACCCGATTCCGCCTTCAAAATTTTTCTAAAAAATTTCTAAGTGCCTGGCCAGCGCACTTTTTCAATTTTCGAAAATGTTGACATGCTCCGAAAAAAAAAATCCTATGCGACGTAAATTGAGTTCTACAACACGATTCCGCCATCCAAATTTTTCTAAAAAATTTCTGAGTGCCTGGCCAGCGCACTTTTTCAATTTTCGAAAATGTTGACATGCACCGAAAAGAAAATTCCTATGCGACTTAAATTGAGTTCTACAACACGATTCCGCATTCCAATTTTTTTTTAAAAATTTCTGATTACATGGCCAGCGCACTTTTTCAATTTTCAAAAATGTTGAAATCCTCCGAAAAGAAAATTCCTATGCGACTTAAATTGAGTTCTACCACCCGATTCCGCCTTCAAAATTTTTCTAAAAAATTTCTAAGTGCCTGGCCAGCGCACTTTTTCAATTTTCGAAAATGTTGACATGCTCCGAAAAAAAAATCCTATGCGACGTAAATTGAGTTCTACAACACGATTCCGCCATCCAAATTTTTCTAAAAAATTTCTAAGTGCCTGGCCAGCCCACTTTTTCAATTATCAAAAATTTTGACATGCTCCGAAAAGAAAATTCCTATGCGACTTAAATTGAGTTCTACAACACGATTCCGCATTCCAATTTTTTCTAAAAAATTTCTGATTATGGCCAGCGCACTTTTTCAATTTTCAAAAATGTTGAAATCCTCCGAAAAGAAAATTCCTATGCGACTTAAATTGAGTTCTACCACCCGATTCCGCCTTCAAAATTTTTCTAAAAAATTTCTAAGTGCCTGGCCAGTGCACTTTTTCAATTTTCAAAAATGTTGACATGCTCCGAAAAAAAAAATCCTATGCGAAGTAAATTGAGTACTACAACACGATTCCGCCCTCAAAATTTTTCTAAAAAATTTCTGAGTGCCTGGCCAGCGCACTTTTTCAATTTTCAAAAATGTTGACATGCACCGAAAAGAAAATTCCTATGCGACTTAAATTGAGTTCTACAACACGATTCCGCATTCCAATTTTTTCTAAAAAATTTCTGATTATGGCCAGCGCACTTTTTCAATTTTCAAAAATGTTGAAATCCTCCGAAAAGAAAATTCCTATGCGACTTAAATTGAGTTCTACCACCCGATTCCGCCTTCAAAATTTTTCTAAAAAATTTCTAAGTGCCTGGCCAGTGCACTTCTTCAATTTTCAAAAATGTTGACATGCTCCGAAAAAAAAAATCCTATGCGAAGTAAATTGAGTACTACAACACGATTCCGCCCTCAAAATTTTTCTAAAAAATTTCTGAGTGCCTGGCAAGCCCACTTTTTCAATTATCAAAAATTTTGACATGCTCCGAAAAGAAAATTCCTATGCGACTTAAATTGAGTTCCACAACACGATTCCGCATTCCAATTTTTTTTAAAAAATTTCTGATTACATGGCCAGCGCACTTTTTCAATTTTCAAAAATGTTGAAATCCTCCGAAAAGAAAATTCCTATGCGACTTAAATTGAGTTCTACCACCCGATTCCGCCTTCAAAATTTTTCTAAAAAATTTCTAAGTGCCTGGCCAGCGCACTTTTTCAATTTTCAAAAATGTTGACATGCTCCGAAAAAAAAATCCTATGCGAAGTAAATTGAGTACTACAACACGATTCCGCCCTCAAAATTTTTCTAAAAAATTTCTGAGTGCCTGGCCAGCCCACTTTTTCAATTATCAAAAATTTTGACATGCTCCGAAAAGAAAATTCCTATGCGACTTAAATTGAGTTCTACAACACGATTCCGCATTCCATTTTTTTCTAAAAATTTCTGATTACATGGCCAGCGCACTTTTTCAATTTTCAAAAATGTTGAAATCCTCCGAAAAGAAAATTCCTATGCGACTTAAATTGAGTTCTACCACCCGATTCCGCCTTCAAAATTTTTCTAAAAAATTTCTAAGTGCCTGGCCAGCCCACTTTTTCAATTATCAAAAATTTTGACATGCTCCGAAAAGAAAATTCCTATGCGACTTAAATTGAGTTCTACAACACGATTCCGCATTCCAATTTTTTCTAAAAAATTTCTGATTATGGCCAGCGCACTTTTTCAATTTTCAAAAATGTTGAAATCCTCCGAAAAGAAAATTCCTATGCGACTTAAATTGAGTTCTACCACCCGATTCCGCCTTCAAAATTTTTCTAAAAAATTTCTAAGTGCCTGGCCAGTGCACTTTTTCAATTTTCAAAAATGTTGACATGCTCCGAAAAAAAAATCCTATGCGAAGTGAATTGAGTACTACAACACGATTCCGCACTCAAAATTTTTCTAAAAAATTTCTGATGGCCAGCCCACTTTTTCAATTATCAAAAATTTTGATATGCTCCGAAAAGAAAATTCCTATGCGACTTAAATTGAGTTCTACAACACGATTCCGCATTCCAATTTTTTTTAAAAAATTTCTGATTACATGGCCAGCGCACTTTTTCAATTTTCAAAAATGTTGAAATCCTCCGAAAAGAAAATTCCTATGCGACTTAAATTGAGTTCTACCACCCGATTCCGCCTTCAAAATTTTTCTAAAAAATTTCTAAGTGCCTGGCCAGCGCACTTTTTCAATTTTCAAAAATGTTGACATGCTCCGAAAAAAAAATCCTATGCGAAGTAAATTGAGTACTACAACACGATTCCGCCCTCAAAATTTTTCTAAAAAATTTCTGAGTGCCTGGCCAGCCCACTTTTTCAATTATCAAAAATTTTGACATGCTCCGAAAAGAAAATTCCTATGCGACTTAAATTGAGTTCTACAACACGATTCCGCATTCCATTTTTTTCTAAAAATTTCTGATTACATGGCCAGCGCACTTTTTCAATTTTCAAAAATGTTGAAATCCTCCGAAAAGAAAATTCCTATGCGACTTAAATTGAGTTCTACCACCCGATTCCGCCTTCAAAATTTTTCTAAAAAATTTCTAAGTGCCTGGCCAGCGCACTTTTTCAATTTTCAAAAATGTTGACATGCTCCGAAAAAAAAATCCTATGCGAAGTAAATTGAGTACTACAACACGATTCCGCCCTCTAAATTTTTCTAAAAATTTTCTGATTGCCTGGCCAGCCCACTTTTTCAATTATCAAAAATTTTGACATGCTCCGAAAAGAAAATTCCTATGCGACTTAAATTGAGTTCTACAACACGATTCCGCATTCCAATTTTTTCTAAAAAATTTCTGATTACATGGCCAGCGCACTTTTTCAATTTTCAAAAATGTTGAAATCCTCCGAAAAGAAAATTCCTATGCGACTTAAATTGAGTTCTACCACCCGATTCCGCCTTCAAAATTTTTATAAAAAATTTCTAAGTGCCTGGCCAGCGCACTTTTTCAATTTTCGAAAATGTTGACATGCTCCGAAAAAAAAATCCTATGCGACGTAAATTGAGTTCTACAACACGATTCCGCCATCCAAATTTTTCTAAAAAATTTCTAAGTGCCTGGCCAGCCCACTTTTTCAATTATCAAAAATTTTGACATGCTCCGAAAAGAAAATTCCTATGCGACTTAAATTGAGTTCTACAACACGATTCCGCATTCCAATTTTTTCTAAAAAATTTCTGATTATGGCCAGCGCACTTTTTCAATTTTCAAAAATGTTGAAATCCTCCGAAAAGAAAATTCCTATGCGACTTAAATTGAGTTCTACCACCCGATTCCGCCTTCAAAATTTTTCTAAAAAATTTCTAAGTGCCTGGCCAGTGCACTTTTTCAATTTTCAAAAATGTTGACATGCTCCGAAAAAAAAAATCCTATGCGAAGTAAATTGAGTACTACAACACGATTCCGCCCTCAAAATTTTTCTAAAAAATTTCTGAGTGCCTGGCCAGCCCACTTTTTCAATTATCAAAAATTTTGACATGCTCCGAAAAGAAAATTCCTATGCGACTTAAATTGAGTTCTACAACACGATTCCGCATTCCATTTTTTTCTAAAAATTTCTGATTACATGGCCAGCGCACTTTTTCAATTTTCAAAAATGTTGAAATCCTCCGAAAAGAAAATTCCTATGCGACTTAAATTGAGTTCTACCACCCGATTCCGCCTTCAAAATTTTTCTAAAAAATTTCTAAGTGCCTGGCCAGCGCACTTTTTCAATTTTCAAAAATGTTGACATGCTAAGAAAAAAAAATCCTATGCGAAGTAAATTGAGTACTACAACACGATTCCGCCCTCTAAATTTTTCTAAAAATTTTCTGATTGCCTGGCCAGCCCACTTTTTCAATTATCAAAAATTTTGACATGCTCCGAAAAGAAAATTCCTATGCGACTTAAATTGAGTTCTACAACACGATTCCGCATTCCAATTTTTTCTAAAAAATTTCTGATTACATGGCCAGCGCACTTTTTCAATTTTCAAAAATGTTGAAATCCTCCGAAAAGAAAATTCCTATGCGACTTAAATTGAGTTCTACCACCCGATTCCGCCTTCAAAATTTTTCTAAAAAATTTCTAAGTGCCTGGCCAGCGCACTTTTTCAATTTTGGAAAATGTTGACATGCTCCGAAAAAAAAATCCTATGCGACGTAAATTGAGTTCTACAACACGATTCCGCCATCCAAATTTTTCTAAAAAATTTCTGAGTGCCTGGCCAGCGCACTTTTTCAATTTTCGAAAATGTTGACATGCACCGAAAAGAAAATTCCTATGCGACTTAAATTGAGTTCTACAACACGATTCCGCATTCCAATTTTTTTTTAAAAATTTCTGATTACATGGCCAGCGCACTTTTTCAATTTTCAAAAATGTTGAAATCCTCCGAAAAGAAAATTCCTATGCGACTTAAATTGAGTTCTACCACCCGATTCCGCCTTCAAAATTTTTCTAAAAAATTTCTAAGTGCCTGGCCAGCGCACTTTTTCAATTTTCGAAAATGTTGACATGCTCCGAAAAAAAAATCCTATGCGACGTAAATTGAGTTCTACAACACGATTCCGCCATCCAAATTTTTCTAAAAAATTTCTAAGTGCCTGGCCAGCCCACTTTTTCAATTATCAAAAATTTTGACATGCTCCGAAAAGAAAATTCCTATGCGACTTAAATTGAGTTCTACAACACGATTCCGCATTCCAATTTTTTCTAAAAAATTTCTGATTATGGCCAGCGCACTTTTTCAATTTTCAAAAATGTTGAAATCCTCCGAAAAGAAAATTCCTATGCGACTTAAATTGAGTTCTACCACCCGATTCCGCCTTCAAAATTTTTCTAAAAAATTTCTAAGTGCCTGGCCAGTGCACTTTTTCAATTTTCAAAAATGTTGACATGCTCCGAAAAAAAAAATCCTATGCGAAGTAAATTGAGTACTACAACACGATTCCGCCCTCAAAATTTTTCTAAAAAATTTCTGAGTGCCTGGCCAGCGCACTTTTTCAATTTTCAAAAATGTTGACATGCACCGAAAAGAAAATTCCTATGCGACTTAAATTGAGTTCTACAACACGATTCCGCATTCCAATTTTTTCTAAAAAATTTCTGATTATGGCCAGCGCACTTTTTCAATTTTCAAAAATGTTGAAATCCTCCGAAAAGAAAATTCCTATGCGACTTAAATTGAGTTCTACCACCCGATTCCGCCTTCAAAATTTTTCTAAAAAATTTCTAAGTGCCTGGCCAGTGCACTTCTTCAATTTTCAAAAATGTTGACATGCTCCGAAAAAAAAAAATCCTATGCGAAGTAAATTGAGTACTACAACACGATTCCGCCCTCAAAATTTTTCTAAAAAATTTCTGAGTGCCTGGCCAGCCCACTTTTTCAATTATCAAAAATTTTGACATGCTCCGAAAAGAAAATTCCTATGCGACTTAAATTGAGTTCCACAACACGATTCCGCATTCCAATTTTTTTTAAAAAATTTCTGATTACATGGCCAGCGCACTTTTTCAATTTTCAAAAGTGTTGAAATCCTCCGAAAAGAAAATTCCTATGCGACTTAAATTGAGTTCTACCACCCGATTCCGCCTTCAAAATTTTTCTAAAAAATTTCTAAGTGCCTGGCCAGCGCACTTTTTCAATTTTCAAAAATGTTGACATGCTCCGAAAAAAAAATCCTATGCGAAGTAAATTGAGTACTACAACACGATTCCGCCCTCAAAATTTTTCTAAAAAATTTCTGAGTGCCTGGCCAGCCCACTTTTTCAATTATCAAAAATTTTGACATGCTCCGAAAAGAAAATTCCTATGCGACTTAAATTGAGTTCTACAACACGATTCCGCATTCCATTTTTTTCTAAAAATTTCTGATTACATGGCCAGCGCACTTTTTCAATTTTCAAAAATGTTGAAATCCTCCGAAAAGAAAATTCCTATGCGACTTAAATTGAGTTCTACCACCCGATTCCGCCTTCAAAATTTTTCTAAAAAATTTCTAAGTGCCTGGCCAGCGCACTTTTTCAATTTTCAAAAATGTTGACATGCTCCGAAAAAAAAATCCTATGCGAAGTAAATTGAGTACTACAACACGATTCCGCCCTCTAAATTTTTCTAAAAATTTTCTGATTGCCTGGCCAGCCCACTTTTTCAATTATCAAAAATTTTGACATGCTCCGAAAAGAAAATTCCTATGCGACTTAAATTGAGTTCTACAACACGATTCCGCATTCCAATTTTTTCTAAAAAATTTCTGATTACATGGCCAGCGCACTTTTTCAATTTTCAAAAATGTTGAAATCCTCCGAAAAGAAAATTCCTATGCGACTTAAATTGAGTTCTACCACCCGATTCCGCCTTCAAAATTTTTCTAAAAAATTTCTAAGTGCCTGGCCAGCGCACTTTTTCAATTTTCGAAAATGTTGACATGCTCCGAAAAAAAAATCCTATGCGACGTAAATTGAGTTCTACAACACGATTCCGCCATCCAAATTTTTCTAAAAAATTTCTGAGTGCCTGGCCAGCGCACTTTTTCAATTTTCAAAAATGTTGAAATCCTCCGAAAAGAAAATTCCTATGCGACTTAAATTGAGTTCTACCACCCGATTCCGCCTTCAAAATTTTTCTAAAAAATTTCTAAGTGCCTGGCCAGCGCACTTTTTCAATTTTCAAAAATGTTGACATGCTCCGAAAAAAAAATCCTATGCGAAGTAAATTGAGTACTACAACACGATTCCGCCCTCTAAATTTTTCTAAAAATTTGCTGATTGCCTGGCCAGCCCACTTTTTCAATTATCAAAAATTTTGACATGCTCCGAAAAGAAAATTCCTATGCGACTTAAATTGAGTTCTACAACACGATTCCGCATTCCAATTTTTTCTAAAAAATTTCTGATTACATGGCCAGCGCACTTTTTCAATTTTCAATAATGTTGAAATCCTCCAAAAAGAAAATTCCTATGCGACTTAAATTGAGTTCTACCACCCGATTCCGCCTTCAAAATTTTTCTAAAAAATTTCTAAGTGCCTGGCCAGCGCACTTTTTCAATTTTCGAAATAGTTGACATGCTCCGAAAAAAATATCCTATGCGACGTAAATTGAGTTCTACAACACGATTCCGCCATCCAAATTTTTCTAAAAAATTTCTGAGTGCCTGGCCAGCGCACTTTTTCAATTTTCGAAAATGTTGACATGCTCCGAAAAAAAAATCCTATGCGAAGTAAATTGAGTACTACAACACGATTCCGCCCTCTAAATTTTTCTAAAAATTTGCTGATTGCCTGGCCAGCCCACTTTTTCAATTATCAAAAATTTTGACATGCTCCGAAAAGAAAATTCCTATGCGACTTAAATTGAGTTCTACAACACGATTCCGCATTCCAATTTTTTCTAAAAAATTTCTGATTACATGGCCAGCGCACTTTTTCAATTTTCAAAAATGTTGAAATCCTCCGAAAAGAAAATTCCTATGCGACTTAAATTGAGTTCTACCACCCGATTCCGCCTTCAAAATTTTTCTAAAAAATTTCTAAGTGCCTGGCCAGCGCACTTTTTCAATTTTCAAAAATGTTGACATGCTCCGAAAAAAAAAATCCTATGCGAAGTAATTTGAGTACTACAACACGATTCCGCCCTCTAAATTTTTCTAAAAATTTTCTGATTGCCTGGCCAGCCCTCTTTTTCAATTATCAAAAATTTTGACATGCTCCGAAAAGAAAATTCCTATGCGACTTAAATTGAGTTCTACAACACGATTCCGCATTCCAATTTTTTCTAAAAAATTTCTGATTACACGGCCAGCGCACTTTTTCAATTTTCAAAAATGTTGAAATCCTCCGAAAAGAAAATTCCTATGCGACTTAAATTGAGTTCTACCACCCGATTCCGCCTTCAAAATTTTTCTAAAAAATTTCTAAGTGCCTGGCCAGCGCACTTTTTCAATTTTCGAAATAGTTGACATGCTCCGAAAAAAATATCCTATGCGACGTAAATTGAGTTCTACAACACGATTCCGCCATCCAAATTTTTCTAAAAAATTTCTGAGTGCCTGGCCAGCGCACTTTTTCAATTTTCGAAAATGTTGACATGCTCCGAAAAAAAAATCCTATGCGACGTAAATTGAGTTCTACAACACGATTCCGCCATCCAAATTTTTCTAAAAAATTTCTAAGTGCCTGGCCAGCCCACTTTTTCAATTATCAAAAATTTTGACATGCTCCGAAAAGAAAATTCCTATGCGACTTAAATTGAGTTCTACAACACGATTCCGCATTCCAATTTTTTTTTAAAAATTTCTGATTACATGGCCAGCGCACTTTTTCAATTTTCAAAAATGTTGAAATCCTCCGAAAAGAAAATTCCTATGCGACTTAAATTGAGTTCTACCACCCGATTCCGCCTTCAAAATTTTTCAAAAAAATTTCTAAGTGCCTGGCCAGCGCACTTTTTCAATTTTCAAAAATGTTGACATGCTCCGAAAAAAAAAATCCTATGCGAAGTAAATTGAGTACTACAACACGATTCCGCCCTCAAAATTTTTCTAAAAAATTTCTGAGTGCCTGGCCAGCCCACTTTTTCAATTATCAAAAATTTTGACATGCTCCGAAAAGAAAATTCCTATGCGACTTAAATTGAGTTCTACAACACGATTCCGCATTCCATTTTTTTCTAAAAATTTCTGATTACATGGCCAGCGCACTTTTTCAATTTTCAAAAATGTTGAAATCCTCCGAAAAGAAAATTCCTATGCGACTTAAATTGAGTTCTACCACCCGATTCCGCCTTCAAAATTTTTCTAAAAAATTTCTAAGTGCCTGGCCAGCGCACTTTTTCAATTTTCAAAAATGTTGACATGCTCCGAAAAAAAAAATCCTATGCGAAGTAAATTGAGTACTACAACACGATTCCGCCCTCTAAATTTTTCTAAAAATTTTCTGATTGCCTGGCCAGCCCACTTTTTCAATTATCAAAAATTTTGACATGCTCCGAAAAGAAAATTCCTATGCGACTTAAATTGAGTTCTACAACACGATTCCGCATTCCATTTTTTTCTAAAAATTTCTGATTACATGGCCAGCGCACTTTTTCAATTTTCAAAAATGTTGAAATCCTCCGAAAAGAAAATTCCTATGCGACTTAAATTGAGTTCTACCACCCGATTCCGCCTTCAAAATTTTTCTAAAAAATTTCTAAGTGCCTGGCCAGCGCACTTTTTCAATTTTCAAAAATGTTGACATGCTCCGAAAAAAAAATCCTATGCGAAGTAAATTGAGTACTACAACACGATTCCGCCCTCTAAATTTTTCTAAAAATTTTCTGATTGCCTGGCCAGCCCACTTTTTCAATTATCAAAAATTTTGACATGCTCCGAAAAGAAAATTCCTATGCGACTTAAATTGAGTTCTACAACACGATTCCGCATTCCAATTTTTTCTAAAAAATTTCTGATTACATGGCCAGCGCACTTTTTCAATTTTCAAAAATGTTGAAATCCTCCGAAAAGAAAATTCCTATGCGACTTAAATTGAGTTCTACCACCCGATTCCGCCTTCAAAATTTTTCTAAAAAATTTCTAAGTGCCTGGCCAGCGCACTTTTTCAATTTTCGAAAATGTTGACATGCTCCGAAAAAAAAATCCTATGCGACGTAAATTGAGTTCTACAACACGATTCCGCCATCCAAATTTTTCTAAAAAATTTCTGAGTGCCTGGCCAGCGCACTTTTTCAATTTTCAAAAATGTTGAAATCCTCCGAAAAGAAAATTCCTATGCGACTTAAATTGAGTTCTACCACCCGATTCCGCCTTCAAAATTTTTCTAAAAAATTTCTAAGTGCCTGGCCAGCGCACTTTTTCAATTTTCAAAAATGTTGACATGCTCCGAAAAAAAAATCCTATGCGAAGTAAATTGAGTACTACAACACGATTCCGCCCTCTAAATTTTTCTAAAAATTTGCTGATTGCCTGGCCAGCCCACTTTTTCAATTATCAAAAATTTTGACATGCTCCGAAAAGAAAATTCCTATGCGACTTAAATTGAGTTCTACAACACGATTCCGCATTCCAATTTTTTCTAAAAAATTTCTGATTACATGGCCAGCGCACTTTTTCAATTTTCAAAAATGTTGAAATCCTCCGAAAAGAAAATTCCTATGCGACTTAAATTGAGTTCTACCACCCGATTCCGCCTTCAAAATTTTTCTAAAAAATTTCTAAGTGCCTGGCCAGCGCACTTTTTCAATTTTCGAAATAGTTGACATGCTCCGAAAAAAAAATCCTATGCGACGTAAATTGAGTTCTACAACACGATTCCGCCATCCAAATTTTTCTAAAAAATTTCTGAGTGCCTGGCCAGCGCACTTTTTCAATTTTCGAAAATGTTGACATGCTCCGAAAAAAAAATCCTATGCGACTTAAATTGAGTTCTACAACACGATTCCGCATTCCAATTTTTTCTAAAAAATTTCTGATTATGGCCAGCGCACTTTTTCAATTTTCAAAAATGTTGAAATCCTCCGAAAAGAAAATTCCTATGCGACTTAAATTGAGTTCTACCACCCGATTCCGCCTTCAAAATTTTTCTAAAAAATTTCTAAGTGCCTGGCCAGTGCACTTTTTCAATTTTCAAAAATGTTGACATGCTCCGAAAAAAAAAATCCTATGCGAAGTAAATTGAGTACTACAACACGATTCCGCCCTCAAAATTTTTCTAAAAAATTTCTGAGTGCCTGGCCAGCCCACTTTTTCAATTATCAAAAATTTTGACATGCTCCGAAAAGAAAATTCCTATGCGACTTAAATTGAGTTCTACAACACGATTCCGCATTCCAATTTTTTTAAAAAAATTTCTGATTACATGGCCAGCGCACTTTTTCAATTTTCAAAAATGTTGAAATCCTCCGAAAAGAAAATTCCTATGCGACTTAAATTGAGTTCTACCACCCGATTCCGCCTTCAAAATTTTTCTAAAAAATTTCTAAGTGCCTGGCCAGCAGACTTTTTCAATTTTCAAAAATGTTGACATGCTCCGAAAAAAAAATCCTATGCGAAGTAAATTGAGTACTACAACACGATTCCGCCCTCTAAATTTTTCTAAAAATTTTCTGATTGCCTGGCCAGCCCACTTTTTCAATTATCAAAAATTTTGACATGCTCCGAAAAGAAAATTCCTATGCGACTTAAATTGAGTTCTACAACACGATTCCGCATTCCAATTTTTTCTAAAAAATTTCTGATTACATGGCCAGCGCACTTTTTCAATTTTCAAAAATGTTGAAATCCTCCGAAAAGAAAATTCCTATGCGACTTAAATTGAGTTCTACCACCCGATTCCGCCTTCAAAATTTTTCTAAAAAATTTCTAAGTGCCTGGCCAGCGCACTTTTTCAATTTTCGAAAATGTTGACATGCACCGAAAAGAATATTCCTATGCGACTTAAATTGAGTTCTACAACACGATTCCGCATTCCAATTTTTTTTAAAAAATTTCTGATTACATGGCCAGCGCACTTTTTCAATTTTCAAAAATGTTGAAATCCTCCGAAAAGAAAATTCCTATGCGACTTAAATTGAGTTCTACCACCCGATTCCGCCTTCAAAATTTTTCTAAAAAATTTCCAAGTGCCTGGCCAGCGCACTTTTTCAATTTTCGAAAATGTTGACATGCTCCGAAAAAAAAATCCTATGCGACGTAAATTGAGTTCTACAACACGATTCCGCCATCCAAATTTTTCTAAAAAATTTCTAAGTGCCAGCCCACTTTTTCAATTATCAAAAATTTTGACATGCTCCGAAAAGAAAATTCCTATGCGACTTAAATTGAGTTCTACAACACGATTCCGCATTCCAATTTTTTCTAAAAAATTTCTGATTACATGGCCAGCGCACTTTTTCAATTTTCAAAAATGTTGAAATCCTCCGAAAAGAAAATTCCTATGCGACTTAAATTGAGTTCTACCACCCGATTCCGCCTTCAAAATTTTTCTAAAAAATTTCTAAGTGCCTGGCCAGCGCACTTTTTCAATTTTCGAAAATGTTGACATGCTCCGAAAAAAAAATCCTATGCGACGTAAATTGAGTTCTACAACACGATTCCGCCATCCAAATTTTTCTAAAAAATTTCTGAGTGCCTGGCCAGCGCACTTTTTCAATTTTCAAAAATGTTGAAATCCTCCGAAAAGAAAATTCCTATGCGACTTAAATTGAGTTCTACCACCCGATTCCGCCTTCAAAATTTTTCTAAAAAATTTCTAAGTGCCTGGCCAGCGCACTTTTTCAATTTTCAAAAATGTTGACATGCTCCGAAAAAAAAATCCTATGCGAAGTAAATTGAGTACTACAACACGATTCCGCCCTCTAAATTTTTCTAAAAATTTGCTGATTGCCTGGCCAGCCCACTTTTTCAATTATCAAAAATTTTGACATCCGAAAAGAAAATTCCTATGCGACTTAAATTGAGTTCTACAACACGATTCCGCATTCCAATTTTTTCTAAAAAATTTCTGATTACATGGCCAGCGCACTTTTTCAATTTTCAAAAATGTTGAAATCCTCCGAAAAGAAAATTCCTATGCGACTTAAATTGAGTTCTACCACCCGATTCCGCCTTCAAAATTTTTCTAAAAAATTTCTAAGTGCCTGGCCAGCGCACTTTTTCAATTTTCGAAATAGTTGACATGCTCCGAAAAAAAAAATCCTATGCGAAGTAAATTGAGTACTACAACACGATTCCGCCCTCAAAATTTTTCTAAAAAATTTCTGAGTGCCTGGCCAGCCCACTTTTTCAATTATCAAAAATTTTGACATGCTCCGAAAAGAAAATTCCTATGCGACTTAAATTGAGTTCTACAACACGATTCCGCATTCCAATTTTTTTAAAAAAATTTCTGATTACATGGCCAGCGCACTTTTTCAATTTTCAAAAATGTTGAAATCCTCCGAAAAGAAAATTCCTATGCGACTTAAATTGAGTTCTACCACCCGATTCCGCCTTCAAAATTTTTCTAAAAAATTTCTAAGTGCCTGGCCAGCAGACTTTTTCAATTTTCAAAAATGTTGACATGCTCCGAAAAAAAAATCCTATGCGAAGTAAATTGAGTACTACAACACGATTCCGCCCTCTAAATTTTTCTAAAAATTTTCTGATTGCCTGGCCAGCCCACTTTTTCAATTATCAAAAATTTTGACATGCTCCGAAAAGAAAATTCCTATGCGACTTAAATTGAGTTCTACAACACGATTCCGCATTCCAATTTTTTCTAAAAAATTTCTGATTACATGGCCAGCGCACTTTTTCAATTTTCAAAAATGTTGAAATCCTCCGAAAAGAAAATTCCTATGCGACTTAAATTGAGTTCTACCACCCGATTCCGCCTTCAAAATTTTTCTAAAAAATTTCTAAGTGCCTGGCCAGCGCACTTTTTCAATTTTCGAAAATGTTGACATGCACCGAAAAGAATATTCCTATGCGACTTAAATTGAGTTCTACAACACGATTCCGCATTCCAATTTTTTTTAAAAAATTTCTGATTACATGGCCAGCGCACTTTTTCAATTTTCAAAAATGTTGAAATCCTCCGAAAAGAAAATTCCTATGCGACTTAAATTGAGTTCTACCACCCGATTCCGCCTTCAAAATTTTTCTAAAAAATTTCCAAGTGCCTGGCCAGCGCACTTTTTCAATTTTCGAAAATGTTGACATGCTCCGAAAAAAAAATCCTATGCGACGTAAATTGAGTTCTACAACACGATTCCGCCATCCAAATTTTTCTAAAAAATTTCTAAGTGCCAGCCCACTTTTTCAATTATCAAAAATTTTGACATGCTCCGAAAAGAAAATTCCTATGCGACTTAAATTGAGTTCTACAACACGATTCCGCATTCCAATTTTTTCTAAAAAATTTCTGATTATGGCCAGCGCACTTTTTCAATTTTCAAAAATGTTGAAATCCTCCGAAAAGAAAATTCCTATGCGACTTAAATTGAGTTCTACCACCCGATTCCGCCTTCAAAATTTTTCTAAAAAATTTCTAAGTGCCTGGCCAGTGCACTTTTTCAATTTTCAAAAATGTTGACATGCTCCGAAAAAAAAAAATCCTATGCGAAGTAAATTGAGTACTACAACACGATTCCGCCCTCAAAATTTTTCTAAAAAATTTCTGAGTGCCTGGCCAGCGCACTTTTTCAATTTTCAAAAATGTTGACATGCACCGAAAAGAAAATTCCTATGCGACTTAAATTGAGTTCTACAACACGATTCCGCATTCCAATTTTTTCTAAAAAATTTCTGATTATGGCCAGCGCACTTTTTCAATTTTCAAAAATGTTGAAATCCTCCGAAAAGAAAATTCCTATGCGACTTAAATTGAGTTCTACCACCCGATTCCGCCTTCAAAATTTTTCTAAAAAATTTCTAAGTGCCTGGCCAGTGCACTTCTTCAATTTTCAAAAATGTTGACATGCTCCGAAAAAAAAATCCTATGCGAAGTAAATTGAGTACTACAACACGATTCCGCCCTCAAAATTTTTCTAAAAAATTTCTGAGTGCCTGGCCAGCCCACTTTTTCAATTATCAAAAATTTTGACATGCTCCGAAAAGAAAATTCCTATGCGACTTAAATTGAGTTCCACAACACGATTCCGCATTCCAATTTTTTTTAAAAAATTTCTGATTACATGGCCAGCGCACTTTTTCAATTTTCAAAAATGTTGAAATCCTCCGAAAAGAAAATTCCTATGCGACTTAAATTGAGTTCTACCACCCGATTCCGCCTTCAAAATTTTTCTAAAAAATTTCTAAGTGCCTGGCCAGCGCACTTTTTCAATTTTCAAAAATGTTGACATGCTCCGAAAAAAAAATCCTATGCGAAGTAAATTGAGTACTACAACACGATTCCGCCCTCAAAATTTTTCTAAAAAATTTCTGAGTGCCTGGCCAGCCCACTTTTTCAATTATCAAAAATTTTGACATGCTCCGAAAAGAAAATTCCTATGCGACTTAAATTGAGTTCTACAACACGATTCCGCATTCCATTTTTTTCTAAAAATTTCTGATTACATGGCCAGCGCACTTTTTCAATTTTCAAAAATGTTGAAATCCTCCGAAAAGAAAATTCCTATGCGACTTAAATTGAGTTCTACCACCCGATTCCGCCTTCAAAATTTTTCTAAAAAATTTCTAAGTGCCTGGCCAGCGCACTTTTTCAATTTTCAAAAATGTTGACATGCTCCGAAAAAAAAATCCTATGCGAAGTAAATTGAGTACTACAACACGATTCCGCCCTCTAAATTTTTCTAAAAATTTTCTGATTGCCTGGCCAGCCCACTTTTTCAATTATCAAAACCTATGCGACTTAAATTGAGTTCTACCACCCGATTCCGCCTTCAAAATTTTTCTAAAAAATTTCTAAGTGCCTGGCCAGCGCACTTTTTCAATTTTCGAAAATGTTGACATGCTCCGAAAAAAAAATCCTATGCGACGTAAATTGAGTTCTACAAAACGATTCCGCCATCCAAATTTTTCTAAAAAATTTCTGAGTGCCTGGCCAGCGCACTTTTTCAATTTTCGAAAATGTTGACATGCTCCGAAAAAAAAATCCTATGCGACGTAAATTGAGTTCTACAACACGATTCCGCCATCCAAATTTTTCTAAAAAATTTCTAAGTGCCTGGCCAGCCCACTTTTTCAATTATCAAAAATTTTGACATGCTCCGAAAAGAAAATTCCTATGCGACTTAAATTGAGTTCTACAACACGATTCCGCATTCCAATTTTTTCTAAAAAATTTCTGATTATGGCCAGCGCACTTTTTCAATTTTCAAAAATGTTGAAATCCTCCGAAAAGAAAATTCCTATGCGACTTAAATTGAGTTCTACCACCCGATTCCGCCTTCAAAATTTTTCTAAAAAATTTCTAAGTGCCTGGCCAGTGCACTTTTTCAATTTTCAAAAATGTTGACATGCTCCGAAAAAAAAATCCTATGCGAAGTAAATTGAGTACTACAACACGATTCCGCCCTCAAAATTTTTCTAAAAAATTTCTGAGTGCCTGGCCAGCCCACTTTTTCAATTATCAAAAATTTTGACATGCTCCGAAAAGAAAATTCCTATGCGACTTAAATTGAGTTCTACAACACGATTCCGCATTCCAATTTTTTTTAAAAAATTTCTGATTACATGGCCAGCGCACTTTTTCAATTTTCAAAAATGTTGAAATCCTCCGAAAAGAAAATTCCTATGCGACTTAAATTGAGTTCTACCACCCGATTCCGCCTTCAAAATTTTTCTAAAAAATTTCTAAGTGCCTGGCCAGCGCACTTTTTCAATTTTCGAAAATGTTGACATGCTCCGAAAAAAAAATCCTATGCGACGTAAATTGAGTTCTACAACACGATTCCGCCATCCAAATTTTTTTAAAAAATTTCTAAGTGCCTGGCCAGCCCACTTTTTCAATTATCAAAAATTTTGACATGCTCCGAAAAGAAAATTCCTATGCGACTTAAATTGAGTTCTACAACACGATTCCGCATTCCAATTTTTTCTAAAAAATTTCTGATTATGGCCAGCGCACTTTTTCAATTTTCAAAAATGTTGAAATCCTCCGAAAAGAAAATTCCTATGCGACTTAAATTGAGTTCTACCACCCGATTCCGCCTTCAAAATTTTTCTAAAAAATTTCTAAGTGCCTGGCCAGTGCACTTTTTCAATTTTCAAAAATGTTGACATGCTCCGAAAAAAAAAATCCTATGCGAAGTAAATTGAGTACTACAACACGATTCCGCCCTCAAAATTTTTCTAAAAAATTTCTGAGTGCCTGGCCAGCCCACTTTTTCAATTATCAAAAATTTTGACATGCTCCGAAAAGAAAATTCCTATGCGACTTAAATTGAGTTCTACAACACGATTCCGCATTCCAATTTTTTTAAAAAAATTTCTGATTACATGGCCAGCGCACTTTTTCAATTTTCAAAAATGTTGAAATCCTCCGAAAAGAAAATTCCTATGCGACTTAAATTGAGTTCTACCACCCGATTCCGCCTTCAAAATTTTTCAAAAAAATTTCTAAGTGCCTGGCCAGCGCACTTTTTCAATTTTCAAAAATGTTGACATGCTCCGAAAAAAAAAATCCTATGCGAAGTAAATTGAGTACTACAACACGATTCCGCCCTCTAAATTTTTCTAAAAATTTTCTGATTGCCTGGCCAGCCCACTTTTTCAATTATCAAAAATTTTGACATGCTCCGAAAAGAAAATTCCTATGCGACTTAAATTGAGTTCTACAACACGATTCCGCATTCCAATTTTTTCTAAAAAATTTCTGATTACATGGCCAGCGCACTTTTTCAATTTTCAAAAATGTTGAAATCCTCCGAAAAGAAAATTCCTATGCGACTTAAATTGAGTTCTACCACCCGATTCCGCCTTCAAAATTTTTCTAAAAAATTTCTAAGTGCCTGGCCAGCGCACTTTTTCAATTTTCGAAAATGTTGACATGCTCCGAAAAAAAAATCCTATGCGACGTAAATTGAGTTCTACAACACGATTCCGCCATCCAAATTTTTCTAAAAAATTTCTGA
Source organism: Pseudeuparius sepicola (assembly GCA_963920635.1). Lineage (NCBI taxonomy): Eukaryota > Metazoa > Arthropoda > Insecta > Coleoptera > Anthribidae > Pseudeuparius > Pseudeuparius sepicola. The sequence continues at coordinate 86,842,529 of OY987298.1, read as the reverse complement.
GTGCCTGGCCAGCGCACTTTTTCAATTTTCAAAAATGTTGAAATCCTCCGAAAAGAAAATTCCTATGCGACTTAAATTGAGTTCTACCACCCGATTCCGCCTTCAAAATTTTTCTAAAAAATTTCTAAGTGCCTGGCCAGCGCACTTTTTCAATTTTCAAAAATGTTGACATGCTCCGAAAAAAAAATCCTATGCGAAGTAAATTGAGTACTACAACACGATTCCGCCCTCTAAATTTTTCTAAAAATTTGCTGATTGCCTGGCCAGCCCACTTTTTCAATTATCAAAAATTTTGACATGCTCCGAAAAGAAAATTCCTATGCGACTTAAATTGAGTTCTACAACACGATTCCTCATTCCAATTTTTTCTAAAAAATTTCTGATTACATGGCCAGCGCTCTTTTTCAATTTTCAAAAATATTGAAATCCTCCGAAAAGAAAATTCCTATGCGACTTAAATTGAGTTCTACCACCCGATTCCGCCTTCAAAATTTTTCTAAAAAATTTCTAAGTGCCTGGCCAGCGCACTTTTTCAATTTTCGAAATAGTTGACATGCTCCGAAAAAAAAATCCTATGCGACGTAAATTGAGTTCTACAACACGATTCCGCCATCCAAATTTTTCTAAAAAATTTCTGAGTGCCTGGCCAGCGCACTTTTTCAATTTTCGAAAATGTTGACGTGCTCCGAAAAAAAAATCCTATGCGACGTAAATTGAGTTCTACAACACGATTCCGCCATCCAAATTTTTCTAAAAAATTTCTAAGTGCCTGGCCAGCCCACTTTTTCAATTATCAAAAATTTTGACATGCTCCGAAAAGAAAATTCCTATGCGACTTAAATTGAGTTCTACAACACGATTCCGCATTCCAATTTTTTCTAAAAAATTTCTGATTATGGCCAGCGCACTTTTTCAGTTTTCAAAAATGTTGAAATCCTCCGAAAAGAAAATTCCTATGCGACTTAAATTGAGTTCTACCACCCGATTCCGCCTTCAAAATTTTTCTAAAAAATTTCTAAGTGCCTGGCCAGTGCACTTTTTCAATTTTCAAAAATGTTGACATGCTCCGAAAAAAAAAATCCTATGCGAAGTAAATTGAGTACTACAACACGATTCCGCCCTCAAAATTTTTCTAAAAAATTTCTGAGTGCCTGGCCAGCCCGCTTTTTCAATTATCAAAAATTTTGACATGCTCCGAAAAGAAAATTCCTATGCGACTTAAATTGAGTTCTACAACACGATTCCGCATTCCAATTTTTTTTTAAAAATTTCTGATTACATGGCCAGCGCACTTTTTCAATTTTCAAAAATGTTGAAATCCTCCGAAAAGAAAATTCCTATGCGACTTAAATTGAGTTCTACAACACGATTCCGCATTCCAATTTTTTTAAAAAAATTTCTGATTACATGGCCAGCGCACTTTTTCAATTTTCAAAAATGTTGAAATCCTCCGAAAAGAAAATTCCTATGCGACTTAAATTGAGTTCTACCACCCGATTCCGCCTTCAAAATTTTTCAAAAAAATTTCTAAGTGCCTGGCCAGCGCACTTTTTCAATTTTCAAAAATGTTGACATGCTCCGAAAAAAAAAATCCTATGCGAAGTAAATTGAGTACTACAACACGATTCCGCCCTCTAAATTTTTCTAAAAATTTTCTGATTGCCTGGCCAGCCCACTTTTTCAATTATCAAAAATTTTGACATGCTCCGAAAAGAAAATTCCTATGCGACTTAAATTGAGTTCTACAACACGATTCCGCATTCCAATTTTTTCTAAAAAATTTCTGATTACATGGCCAGCGCACTTTTTCAATTTTCAAAAATGTTGAAATCCTCCGAAAAGAAAATTCCTATGCGACTTAAATTGAGTTCTACCACCCGATTCCGCCTTCAAAATTTTTCTAAAAAATTTCTAAGTGCCTGGCCAGCGCACTTTTTCAATTTTCGAAAATGTTGACATGCTCCGAAAAAAAAATCCTATGCGACGTAAATTGAGTTCTACAACACGATTCCGCCATCCAAATTTTTCTAAAAAATTTCTGAGTGCCTGGCCAGCGCACTTTTTCAATTTTCAAAAATGTTGAAATCCTCCGAAAAGAAAATTCCTATGCGACTTAAATTGAGTTCTACCACCCGATTCCGCCTTCAAAATTTTTCTAAAAAATTTCTAAGTGCCTGGCCAGCGCACTTTTTCAATTTTCAAAAATGTTGACATGCTCCGAAAAAAAAATCCTATGCGAAGTAAATTGAGTACTACAACACGATTCCGCCCTCTAAATTTTTCTAAAAATTTGCTGATTGCCTGGCCAGCCCACTTTTTCAATTATCAAAAATTTTGACATGCTCCGAAAAGAAAATTCCTATGCGACTTAAATTGAGTTCTACAACACGATTCCTCATTCCAATTTTTTCTAAAAAATTTCTGATTACATGGCCAGCGCACTTTTTCAATTTTCAAAAATATTGAAATCCTCCGAAAAGAAAATTCCTATGCGACTTAAATTGAGTTCTACCACCCGATTCCGCCTTCAAAATTTTTCTAAAAAATTTCTAAGTGCCTGGCCAGCGCACTTTTTCAATTTTCGAAATAGTTGACATGCTCCGAAAAAAAAATCCTATGCGACGTAAATTGAGTTCTACAACACGATTCCGCCATCCAAATTTTTCTAAAAAATTTCTGAGTGCCTGGCCAGCGCACTTTTTCAATTTTCGAAAATGTTGACGTGCTCCGAAAAAAAAATCCTATGCGACGTAAATTGAGTTCTACAACACGATTCCGCCATCCAAATTTTTCTAAAAAATTTCTAAGTGCCTGGCCAGCCCACTTTTTCAATTATCAAAAATTTTGACATGCTCCGAAAAGAAAATTCCTATGCGACTTAAATTGAGTTCTACAACACGATTCCGCATTCCAATTTTTTCTAAAAAATTTCTGATTATGGCCAGCGCACTTTTTCAGTTTTCAAAAATGTTGAAATCCTCCGAAAAGAAAATTCCTATGCGACTTAAATTGAGTTCTACCACCCGATTCCGCCTTCAAAATTTTTCTAAAAAATTTCTAAGTGCCTGGCCAGTGCACTTTTTCAATTTTCAAAAATGTTGACATGCTCCGAAAAAAAAAATCCTATGCGAAGTAAATTGAGTACTACAACACGATTCCGCCCTCAAAATTTTTCTAAAAAATTTCTGAGTGCCTGGCCAGCCCACTTTTTCAATTATCAAAAATTTTGACATGCTCCGAAAAGAAAATTCCTATGCGACTTAAATTGAGTTCTACAACACGATTCCGCATTCCAATTTTTTTTTAAAAATTTCTGATTACATGGCCAGCGCACTTTTTCAATTTTCAAAAATGTTGAAATCCTCCGAAAAGAAAATTCCTATGCGACTTAAATTGAGTTCTACCACCCGATTCCGCCTTCAAATTTTTTCTAAAAAATTTCTAAGTGCCTGGCCAGCGCCCTTTTTCAATTTTCAAAAATGGTGACATGCTCCGAAAAAAAAATCCTATGCGAAGTAAATTGAGTACTACAACACGATTCCGCCCTCAAAATTTTTCTAAAAAATTTCTGAGTGCCTGGCCAGCCCACTTTTTCAATTATCAAAAATTTTGACATGCTCCGAAAAGAAAATTCCTATGCGACTTAAATTGAGTTCTACAACACGATTCCGCATTCCATTTTTTTCTAAAAATTTCTGATTACATGGCCAGCGCACTTTTTCAATTTTCAAAAATGTTGAAATCCTCCGAAAAGAAAATTCCTATGCGACTTAAATTGAGTTCTACCACCCGATTCCGCCTTCAAAATTTTTCTAAAAAATTTCTAAGTGCCTGGCCAGCGCACTTTTTCAATTTTCAAAAATGTTGACATGCTCCGAAAAAAAAATCCTATGCGAAGTAAATTGAGTACTACAACACGATTCCGCCCTCTAAATTTTTCTAAAAATTTTCTGATTGCCTGGCCAGCCCACTTTTTCAATTATCAAAAATTTTGACATGCTCCGAAAAGAAAATTCCTATGCGACTTAAATTGAGTTCTACAACACGATTCCGCATTCCAATTTTTCCTAAAAAATTTCTGATTACATGGCCAGCGCACTTTTTCAATTTTCAAAAATGTTGAAATCCTCCGAAAAGAAAATTCCTATGCGACTTAAATTGAGTTCTACCACCCGATTCCGCCTTCAAAATTTTTCTAAAAAATTTCTAAGTGCCTGGCCAGCGCACTTTTTCAATTTTCGAAAATGTTGACATGCACCGAAAAGAAAATTCCTATGCGACTTAAATTGAGTTCTACAACACGATTCCGCATTCCAATTTTTTTTAAAAAATTTCTGATTACATGGCCAGCGCACTTTTTCAATTTTCAAAAATGTTGAAATCCTCCGAAAAGAAAATTCCTATGCGACTTAAATTGAGTTCTACCACCCGATTCCGCCTTCAAAATTTTTCTAAAAAATTTCTAAGTGCCTGGCCAGCGCACTTTTTCAATTTTCGAAAATGTTGACATGCTCCGAAAAAAAAATCCTATGCGACGTAAATTGAGTTCTACAACACGATTCCGCCATCCAAATTTTTCTAAAAAATTTCTAAGTGCCTGGCCAGCCCACTTTTTCAATTATCAAAAATTTTGACATGCTCCGAAAAGAAAATTCCTATGCGACTTAAATTGAGTTCTACAACACGATTCCGCATTCCAATTTTTTCTAAAAAATTTCTGATTATGGCCAGCGCACTTTTTCAATTTTCAAAAATGTTGAAATCCTCCGAAAAGAAAATTCCTATGCGACTTAAATTGAGTTCTACCACCCGATTCCGCCTTCAAAATTTTTCTAAAAAATTTCTAAGTGCCTGGCCAGTGCACTTTTTCAATTTTCAAAAATGTTGACATGCTCCGAAAAAAAAAATCCTATGCGAAGTAAATTGAGTACTACAACACGATTCCGCCCTCAAAATTTTTCTAAAAAATTTCTGAGTGCCTGGCCAGCGCACTTTTTCAATTTTCAAAAATGTTGACATGCACCGAAAAGAAAATTCCTATGCGACTTAAATTGAGTTCTACAACACGATTCCGCATTCCAATTTTTTCTAAAAAATTTCTGATTTTGGCCAGCGCACTTTTTCAATTTTCAAAAATGTTGAAATCCTCCGAAAAGAAAATTCCTATGCGACTTAAATTGAGTTCTACCACCCGATTCCGCCTTCAAAATTTTTCTAAAAAATTTCTAAGTGCCTGGCCAGTGCACTTCTTCAATTTTCAAAAATGTTGACATGCTCCGAAAAAAAAATCCTATGCGAAGTAAATTGAGTACTACAACACGATTCCGCCCTCAAAATTTTTCTAAAAAATTTCTGATTACATGGCCAGCGCACTTTTTCAATTTTCAAAAATGTTGAAATCCTCCGAAAAGAAAATTCCTATGCGACTTAAATTGAGTTCTACCACCCGATTCCGCCTTCAAAATTTTTCTAAAAAATTTCTAAGTGCCTGGCCAGCCCACTTTTTCAATTATCAAAAATTTTGACATGCTCCGAAAAGAAAATTCCTATGCGACTTAAATTGAGTTCCACAACACGATTCCGCATTCCAATTTTTTTTAAAAAATTTCTGATTATATGGCCAGCGCACTTTTTCAATTTTCAAAAATGTTGAAATCCTCCGAAAAGAAAATTCCTATGCGACTTAAATTGAGTTCTACCACCCGATTCCGCCTTCAAAATTTTTCTAAAAAATTTCTAAGTGCCTGGCCAGCGCACTTTTTCAATTTTCAAAAATGTTGACATGCTCCGAAAAAAAAATCCTATGCGAAGTAAATTGAGTACTACAACACGATTCCGCCCTCAAAATTTTTCTAAAAAATTTCTGATTGCCTGGCCAGCCCACTTTTTCAATTATCAAAAATTTTGACATGCTCCGAAAAGAAAATTCCTATGCGACTTAAATTGAGTTCTACAACACGATTCCGCATTCCAATTTTTCCTAAAAAATTTCTGATTACATGGCCAGCGCACTTTTTCAATTTTCAAAAATGTTGAAATCCTCCGAAAAGAAAATTCCTATGCGACTTAAATTGAGTTCTACCACCCGATTCCGCCTTCAAAATTTTTCTAAAAAATTTCTAAGTGCCTGGCCAGCGCACTTTTTCAATTTTCGAAAATGTTGACATGCACCGAAAAGAAAATTCCTATGCGACTTAAATTGAGTTCTACAACACGATTCCGCATTCCAATTTTTTTTAAAAAATTTCTGATTACATGGCCAGCGCACTTTTTCAATTTTCAAAAATGTTGAAATCCTCCGAAAAGAAAATTCCTATGCGACTTAAATTGAGTTCTACCACCCGATTCCGCCTTCAAAATTTTTCTAAAAAATTTCTAAGTGCCTGGCCAGCGCACTTTTTCAATTTTCGAAAATGTTGACATGCTCCGAAAAAAAAATCCTATGCGACGTAAATTGAGTTCTACAACACGATTCCGCCATCCAAATTTTTCTAAAAAATTTCTAAGTGCCTGGCCAGCCCACTTTTTCAATTATCAAAAATTTTGACATGCTCCGAAAAGAAAATTCCTATGCGACTTAAATTGAGTTCTACAACACGATTCCGCATTCCAATTTTTTCTAAAAAATTTCTGATTATGGCCAGCGCACTTTTTCAATTTTCAAAAATGTTGAAATCCTCCGAAAAGAAAATTCCTATGCGACTTAAATTGAGTTCTACCACCCGATTCCGCCTTCAAAATTTTTCTAAAAAATTTCTAAGTGCCTGGCCAGTGCACTTTTTCAATTTTCAAAAATGTTGACATGCTCCGAAAAAAAAAATCCTATGCGAAGTAAATTGAGTACTACAACACGATTCCGCCCTCAAAATTTTTCTAAAAAATTTCTGAGTGCCTGGCCAGCGCACTTTTTCAATTTTCAAAAATGTTGACATGCACCGAAAAGAAAATTCCTATGCGACTTAAATTGAGTTCTACAACACGATTCCGCATTCCAATTTTTTCTAAAAAATTTCTGATTTTGGCCAGCGCACTTTTTCAATTTTCAAAAATGTTGAAATCCTCCGAAAAGAAAATTCCTATGCGACTTAAATTGAGTTCTACCACCCGATTCCGCCTTCAAAATTTTTCTAAAAAATTTCTAAGTGCCTGGCCAGTGCACTTCTTCAATTTTCAAAAATGTTGACATGCTCCGAAAAAAAAATCCTATGCGAAGTAAATTGAGTACTACAACACGATTCCGCCCTCAAAATTTTTCTAAAAAATTTCTGATTACATGGCCAGCGCACTTTTTCAATTTTCAAAAATGTTGAAATCCTCCGAAAAGAAAATTCCTATGCGACTTAAATTGAGTTCTACCACCCGATTCCGCCTTCAAAATTTTTCTAAAAAATTTCTAAGTGCCTGGCCAGCCCACTTTTTCAATTATCAAAAATTTTGACATGCTCCGAAAAGAAAATTCCTATGCGACTTAAATTGAGTTCCACAACACGATTCCGCATTCCAATTTTTTTTAAAAAATTTCTGATTATATGGCCAGCGCACTTTTTCAATTTTCAAAAATGTTGAAATCCTCCGAAAAGAAAATTCCTATGCGACTTAAATTGAGTTCTACCACCCGATTCCGCCTTCAAAATTTTTCTAAAAAATTTCTAAGTGCCTGGCCAGCGCACTTTTTCAATTTTCAAAAATGTTGACATGCTCCGAAAAAAAAATCCTATGCGAAGTAAATTGAGTACTACAACACGATTCCGCCCTCAAAATTTTTCTAAAAAATTTCTGAGTGCCTGGCCAGCCCACTTTTTCAATTATCAAAAATTTTGACATGCTCCGAAAAGAAAATTCCTATGCGACTTAAATTGAGTTCTACAACACGATTCCGCATTCCATTTTTTTCTAAAAATTTCTGATTACATGGCCAGCGCACTTTTTCAATTTTCAAAAATGTTGAAATCCTCCGAAAAGAAAATTCCTATGCGACTTAAATTGAGTTCTACCACCCGATTCCGCCTTCAAAATTTTTCTAAAAAATTTCTAAGTGCCTGGCCAGCGCACTTTTTCAATTTTCAAAAATGATGACATGCTCCGAAAAAAAAATCCTATGCGAAGTAAATTGAGTACTACAACACGATTCCGCCCTCTAAATTTTTCTAAAAATTTTCTGATTGCCTGGCCAGCCCACTTTTTCAATTATCAAAAATTTTGACATGCTCCGAAAAGAAAATTCCTATGCGACTTAAATTGAGTTCTTTCTACCACCCGATTCCGCCTTCAAAATTTTTCTAAAAAATTTGTAAGTGCCTGGCCAGCGCACTTTCTCAATTTTCGAAAATGTTGACATGCTCCGAAAAAAAAATCCTATGCGACGTAAATTGAGTTCTACAACACGATTCCGCCATCCAAATTTTTCTAAAAAATTTCTGAGTGCCTGGCCAGCGCACTTTTTCAATTTTCAAAAATGTTGAAATCCTCCGAAAAGAAAATTCCTATGCGACTTAAATTGAGTTCTACCACCCGATTCCGCCTTCAAAATTTTTCTAAAAAATTTCTAAGTGCCTGGCCAGCGCACTTTTTCAATTTTCGAAAATGTTGACATGCTCCGAAAAAAAAATCCTATGCGACGTAAATTGAGTTCTACAACACGATTCCGCCATCCAAATTTTTCTAAAAAATTTCTAAGTGCCTGGCCAGCCCACTTTTTCAATTATCAAAAATTTTGACATGCTCCGAAAAGAAAATTCCTATGCGACTTAAATTGAGTTCTACAACACGATTCCGCATTCCAATTTTTTCTAAAAAATTTCTGATTATGGCCAGCGCACTTTTTCAATTTTCAAAAATGTTGAAATCCTCCGAAAAGAAAATTCCTATGCGACTTAAATTGAGTTCTACCACCCGATTCCGCCTTCAAAATTTTTCTAAAAAATTTCTAAGTGCCTGGCCAGTGCACTTTTTCAATTTTCAAAAATGTTGACATGCTCCGAAAAAAAAAATCCTATGCGAAGTAAATTGAGTACTACAACACGATTCCGCCCTCAAAATTTTTCTAAAAAATTTCTGAGTGCCTGGCCAGCGCACTTTTTCAATTTTCAAAAATGTTGACATGCACCGAAAAGAAAATTCCTATGCGACTTAAATTGAGTTCTACAACACGATTCCGCATTCCAATTTTTTCTAAAAAATTTCTGATTATGGCCAGCGCACTTTTTCAATTTTTAAAAATGTTGAAATCCTCCGAAAAGAAAATTCCTATGCGACTTAAATTGAGTTCTACCACCCGATTCCGCCTTCAAAATTTTTCTAAAAAATTTCTAAGTGCCTGGCCAGTGCACTTCTTCAATTTTCAAAAATGTTGACATGCTCCGAAAAAAAAATCCTATGCGAAGTAAATTGAGTACTACAACACGATTCCGCCCTCAAAATTTTTCTAAAAAATTTCTGAGTGCCTGGCCAGCCCACTTTTTCAAATATCAAAAATTTTGACATGCTCCGAAAAGAAAATTCCTATGCGACTTAAATTGAGTTCCACAACACGATTCCGCATTCCAATTTTTTTTAAAAAATTTCTGATTATATGGCCAGCGCACTTTTTCAATTTTCAAAAATGTTGAAATCCTCCGAAAAGAAAATTCCTATGCGACTTAAATTGAGTTCTACCACCCGATTCCGCCTTCAAAATTTTTCTAAAAAATTTCTAAGTGCCTGGCCAGCGCACTTTTTCAATTTTCAAAAATGTTGACATGCTCCGAAAAAAAAATCCTATGCGAAGTAAATTGAGTACTACAACACGATTCCGCCCTCAAAATTTTTCTAAAAAATTTCTGAGTGCCTGGCCAGCCCACTTTTTCAATTATCAAAAATTTTGACATGCTCCGAAAAGAAAATTCCTATGCGACTTAAATTGAGTTCTACAACACGATTCCGCATTCCATTTTTTTCTAAAAATTTCTGATTACATGGCCAGCGCACTTTTTCAATTTTCAAAAATGTTGAAATCCTCCGAAAAGAAAATTCCTATGCGACTTAAATTGAGTTCTACCACCCGATTCCGCCTTCAAAATTTTTCTAAAAAATTTCTAAGTGCCTGGCCAGCGCACTTTTTCAATTTTCAAAAATGTTGACATGCTCCGAAAAAAAAATCCTATGCGAAGTAAATTGAGTACTACAACACGATTCCGCCCTCTAAATTTTTCTAAAAATTTTCTGATTGCCTGGCCAGCCCACTTTTTCAATTATCAAAAATTTTGACATGCTCCGAAAAGAAAATTCCTATGCGACTTAAATTGAGTTCTTTCTACCACCCGATTCCGCCTTCAAAATTTTTCTAAAAAATTTGTAAGTGCCTGGCCAGCGCACTTTTTCAATTTTCGAAAATGTTGACATGCTCCGAAAAAAAAATCCTATGCGACGTAAATTGAGTTCTACAACACGATTCCGCCATCCAAATTTTTCTAAAAAATTTCTGAGTGCCTGGCCAGCGCACTTTTTCAATTTTCAAAAATGTTGAAATCCTCCGAAAAGAAAATTCCTATGCGACTTAAATTGAGTTCTACCACCCGATTCCGCCTTCAAAATTTTTCTAAAAAATTTCTAAGTGCCTGGCCAGCGCACTTTTTCAATTTTCAAAAATGTTGACATGCTCCGAAAAAAAAATCCTATGCGAAGTAAATTGAGTACTACAACACGATTCCGCCCTCTAAATTTTTCTAAAAATTTGCTGATTGCCTGGCCAGTCCACTTTTTCAATTATCAAAAATTTTGACATGCTCCGAAAAGAAAATTCCTATGCGACTTAAATTGAGTTCTACAACACGATTCCGCATTCCAATTTTTTCTAAAAAATTTCTGATTACATGGCCAGCGCACTTTTTCAATTTTCAAAAATGTTGAAATCCTCCGAAAAGAAAATTCCTATGCGACTTAAATTGAGTTCTACCACCCGATTCCGCCTTCAAAATTTTTCTAAAAAATTTCTAAGTGCCTGGCCAGCGCACTTTTTCAATTTTCAAAAATGTTGACATGCTCCGAAAAAAAAATCCTATGCGACGTAAATTGAGTTCTACAACACGATTCCGCATTCCAATTTTTTTTAAAAAATTTCTGATTACATGGCCAGCGCACTTTTTCAATTTTCAAAAATGTTGAAATCCTCCGAAAAGAAAATTCCTATGCGACTTAAATTGAGTTCTACAACACGATTCCGCATTCCAATTTTTTTAAAAAATTTCTGATTACATGGCCAGCGCACTTTTTCAATTTTCAAAAATGTTGAAATCATCCGAAAAGAAAATTCCTATGCGACTTAAATTGAGTTCTACCACCCGATTCCGCCTTCAAAATTTTTCTAAAAAATTTCTAAGTGCCTGGCCAGCGCACTTTTTCAATTTTCAAAAATGTTGACATGCTCCGAAAAAAAAATCCTATGCGACGTAAATTGAGTTCTACAACACGATTCCGCCATCCAAATTTTTCTAAAAAATTTCTGAGTGCCTGGCCAGCGCACTTTTTCAATTTTCGAAAATGTTGACATGCACCGAAAAGAAAATTCCTATGCGAATTAAATTGAGTTCTACAACACGATTCCGCATTCCAATTTTTTTTTAAAAATTTCTGATTACATGGCCAGCGCACTTTTTCAATTTTCAAAAATGTTGAAATCCTTCGAAAAGAAAATTCCTATGCGACTTAAATTGAGTTCTACCACCCGATTCCGCCTTCAAAATTTTTCTAAAAAATTTCTAAGTGCCTGGCCAGTGCACTTTTTCAATTTTCAAAAATGTTGACATGCTCCGAAAAGAAAATTCCTATGCGACTTAAATTGAGTTCTACAACACGATTCCGCATTCCAATTTTTTCTAAAAAATTTCTGATTATGGCCAGCGCACTTTTTCAATTTTCAAAAATGTTGAAATCCTCCGAAAAGAAAATTCCTATGCGACTTAAATTGAGTTCTACCACCCGATTCCGCCTTCAAAATTTTTCTAAAAAATTTCTAAGTGCCTGGCCAGTGCACTTTTTCAATTTTCAAAAATGTTGACATGCTCCGAAAAAAAAAATCCTATGCGAAGTAAATTGAGTACTACAACACGATTCCGCCCTCAAAATTTTTCTAAAAAATTTCTGAGTGCCTGGCCAGCGCACTTTTTCAATTTTCAAAAATGTTGACATGCACCGAAAAGAAAATTCCTATGCGACTTAAATTGAGTTCTACAACACGATTCCGCATTCCAATTTTTTCTAAAAAATTTCTGATTATGGCCAGCGCACTTTTTCAATTTTTAAAAATGTTGAAATCCTCCGAAAAGAAAATTCCTATGCGACTTAAATTGAGTTCTACCACCCGATTCCGCCTTCAAAATTTTTCTAAAAAATTTCTAAGTGCCTGGCCAGCGCACTTTTTCAATTTTCAAAAATGTTGACATGCTCCGAAAAAAAAATCCTATGCGAAGTAAATTGAGTACTACAACACGATTCCGCCCTCAAAATTTTTCTAAAAAATTTCTGAGTGCCTGGCCAGCCCACTTTTTCAATTATCAAAAATTTTGACATGCTCCGAAAAGAAAATTCCTATGCGACTTAAATTGAGTTCTACAACACGATTCCGCATTCCATTTTTTTCTAAAAATTTCTGATTACATGGCCAGCGCACTTTTTCAATTTTCAAAAATGTTGAAATCCTCCGAAAAGAAAATTCCTATGCGACTTAAATTGAGTTCTACCACCCGATTCCGCCTTCAAAATTTTTCTAAAAAATTTCTAAGTGCCTGGCCAGCGCACTTTTTCAATTTTCAAAAATGTTGACATGCTCCGAAAAAAAAATCCTATGCGAAGTAAATTGAGTACTACAACACGATTCCGCCCTCTAAATTTTTCTAAAAATTTTCTGATTGCCTGGCCAGCCCACTTTTTCAATTATCAAAAATTTTGACATGCTCCGAAAAGAAAATTCCTATGCGACTTAAATTGAGTTCTTTCTACCACCCGATTCCGCCTTCAAAATTTTTCTAAAAAATTTGTAAGTGCCTGGCCAGCGCACTTTTTCAATTTTCGAAAATGTTGACATGCTCCGAAAAAAAAATCCTATGCGACGTAAATTGAGTTCTACAACACGATTCCGCCATCCAAATTTTTCTAAAAAATTTCTGAGTGCCTGGCCAGCGCACTTTTTCAATTTTCAAAAATGTTGAAATCCTCCGAAAAGAAAATTCCTATGCGACTTAAATTGAGTTCTACCACCCGATTCCGCCTTCAAAATTTTTCTAAAAAATTTCTAAGTGCCTGGCCAGCGCACTTTTTCAATTTTCAAAAATGTTGACATGCTCCGAAAAAAAAATCCTATGCAAAGTAAATTGAGTACTACAACACGATTCCGCCCTCTAAATTTTTCTAAAAATTTGCTGATTGCCTGGCCAGTCCACTTTTTCAATTATCAAAAATTTTGACATGCTCCGAAAAGAAAATTCCTATGCGACTTAAATTGAGTTCTACAACACGATTCCGCATTCCAATTTTTTCTAAAAAATTTCTGATTACATGGCCAGCGCACTTTTTCAATTTTCAAAAATGTTGAAATCCTCCGAAAAGAAAATTCCTATGCGACTTAAATTGAGTTCTACCACCCGATTCCGCCTTCAAAATTTTTCTAAAAAATTTCTAAGTGCCTGGCCAGCGCACTTTTTCAATTTTCAAAAATGTTGACATGCTCCGAAAAAAAAATCCTATGCGACGTAAATTGAGTTCTACAACACGATTCCGCATTCCAATTTTTTTTAAAAAATTTCTGATTACATGGCCAGCGCACTTTTTCAATTTTCAAAAATGTTGAAATCCTCCGAAAAGAAAATTCCTATGCGACTTAAATTGAGTTCTACAACACGATTCCGCATTCCAATTTTTTTAAAAAATTTCTGATTACATGGCCAGCGCACTTTTTCAATTTTCAAAAATGTTGAAATCATCCGAAAAGAAAATTCCTATGCGACTTAAATTGAGTTCTACCACCCGATTCCGCCTTCAAAATTTTTCTAAAAAATTTCTAAGTGCCTGGCCAGCGCACTTTTTCAATTTTCAAAAATGTTGACATGCTCCGAAAAAAAAATCCTATGCGACGTAAATTGAGTTCTACAACACGATTCCGCCATCCAAATTTTTCTAAAAAATTTCTGAGTGCCTGGCCAGCGCACTTTTTCAATTTTCGAAAATGTTGACATGCACCGAAAAGAAAATTCCTATGCGAATTAAATTGAGTTCTACAACACGATTCCGCATTCCAATTTTTTTTTAAAAATTTCTGATTACATGGCCAGCGCACTTTTTCAATTTTCAAAAATGTTGAAATCCTTCGAAAAGAAAATTCCTATGCGACTTAAATTGAGTTCTACCACCCGATTCCGCCTTCAAAATTTTTCTAAAAAATTTCTAAGTGCCTGGCCAGTGCACTTTTTCAATTTTCAAAAATGTTGACATGCTCCGAAAAGAAAATTCCTATGCGACTTAAATTGAGTTCTACAACACGATTCCGCATTCCAATTTTTTCTAAAAAATTTCTGATTATGGCCAGCGCACTTTTTCAATTTTCAAAAATGTTGAAATCCTCCGAAAAGAAAATTCCTATGCGACTTAAATTGAGTTCTACCACCCGATTCCGCCTTCAAAATTTTTCTAAAAAATTTCTAAGTGCCTGGCCAGTGCACTTTTTCAATTTTCAAAAATGTTGACATGCTCCGAAAAAAAAAATCCTATGCGAAGTAAATTGAGTACTACAACACGATTCCGCCCTCAAAATTTTTCTAAAAAATTTCTGAGTGCCTGGCCAGCGCACTTTTTCAATTTTCAAAAATGTTGACATGCACCGAAAAGAAAATTCCTATGCGACTTAAATTGAGTTCTACAACACGATTCCGCATTCCAATTTTTTCTAAAAAATTTCTGATTATGGCCAGCGCACTTTTTCAATTTTTAAAAATGTTGAAATCCTCCGAAAAGAAAATTCCTATGCGACTTAAATTGAGTTCTACCACCCGATTCCGCCTTCAAAATTTTTCTAAAAAATTTCTAAGTGCCTGGCCAGTGCACTTCTTCAATTTTCAAAAATGTTGACATGCTCCGAAAAAAAAATCCTATGCGAAGTAAATTGAGTACTACAACACGATTCCGCCCTCAAAATTTTTCTAAAAAATTTCTGAGTGCCTGGCCAGCCCACTTTTTCAAATATCAAAAATTTTGACATGCTCCGAAAAGAAAATTCCTATGCGACTTAAATTGAGTTCCACAACACGATTCCGCATTCCAATTTTTTTTAAAAAATTTCTGATTATATGGCCAGCGCACTTTTTCAATTTTCAAAAATGTTGAAATCCTCCGAAAAGAAAATTCCTATGCGACTTAAATTGAGTTCTACCACCCGATTCCGCCTTCAAAATTTTTCTAAAAAATTTCTAAGTGCCTGGCCAGCGCACTTTTTCAATTTTCAAAAATGTTGACATGCTCCGAAAAAAAAATCCTATGCGAAGTAAATTGAGTACTACAACACGATTCCGCCCTCAAAATTTTTCTAAAAAATTTCTGAGTGCCTGGCCAGCCCACTTTTTCAATTATCAAAAATTTTGACATGCTCCGAAAAGAAAATTCCTATGCGACTTAAATTGAGTTCTACAACACGATTCCGCATTCCATTTTTTTCTAAAAATTTCTGATTACATGGCCAGCGCACTTTTTCAATTTTCAAAAATGTTGAAATCCTCCGAAAAGAAAATTCCTATGCGACTTAAATTGAGTTCTACCACCCGATTCCGCCTTCAAAATTTTTCTAAAAAATTTCTAAGTGCCTGGCCAGCGCACTTTTTCAATTTTCAAAAATGTTGACATGCTCCGAAAAAAAAATCCTATGCGAAGTAAATTGAGTACTACAACACGATTCCGCCCTCTAAATTTTTCTAAAAATTTTCTGATTGCCTGGCCAGCCCACTTTTTCAATTATCAAAAATTTTGACATGCTCCGAAAAGAAAATTCCTATGCGACTTAAATTGAGTTCTTTCTACCACCCGATTCCGCCTTCAAAATTTTTCTAAAAAATTTGTAAGTGCCTGGCCAGCGCACTTTTTCAATTTTCGAAAATGTTGACATGCTCCGAAAAAAAAATCCTATGCGACGTAAATTGAGTTCTACAACACGATTCCGCCATCCAAATTTTTCTAAAAAATTTCTGAGTGCCTGGCCAGCGCACTTTTTCAATTTTCAAAAATGTTGAAATCCTCCGAAAAGAAAATTCCTATGCGACTTAAATTGAGTTCTACCACCCGATTCCGCCTTCAAAATTTTTCTAAAAAATTTCTAAGTGCCTGGCCAGCGCACTTTTTCAATTTTCAAAAATGTTGACATGCTCCGAAAAAAAAATCCTATGCGAAGTAAATTGAGTACTACAACACGATTCCGCCCTCTAAATTTTTCTAAAAATTTGCTGATTGCCTGGCCAGTCCACTTTTTCAATTATCAAAAATTTTGACATGCTCCGAAAAGAAAATTCCTATGCGACTTAAATTGAGTTCTACAACACGATTCCGCATTCCAATTTTTTCTAAAAAATTTCTGATTACATGGCCAGCGCACTTTTTCAATTTTCAAAAATGTTGAAATCCTCCGAAAAGAAAATTCCTATGCGACTTAAATTGAGTTCTACCACCCGATTCCGCCTTCAAAATTTTTCTAAAAAATTTCTAAGTGCCTGGCCAGCGCACTTTTTCAATTTTCAAAAATGTTGACATGCTCCGAAAAAAAAATCCTATGCGACGTAAATTGAGTTCTACAACACGATTCCGCATTCCAATTTTTTTTAAAAAATTTCTGATTACATGGCCAGCGCACTTTTTCAATTTTCAAAAATGTTGAAATCCTCCGAAAAGAAAATTCCTATGCGACTTAAATTGAGTTCTACAACACGATTCCGCATTCCAATTTTTTTAAAAAATTTCTGATTACATGGCCAGCGCACTTTTTCAATTTTCAAAAATGTTGAAATCATCCGAAAAGAAAATTCCTATGCGACTTAAATTGAGTTCTACCACCCGATTCCGCCTTCAAAATTTTTCTAAAAAATTTCTAAGTGCCTGGCCAGCGCACTTTTTCAATTTTCAAAAATGTTGACATGCTCCGAAAAAAAAATCCTATGCGACGTAAATTGAGTTCTACAACACGATTCCGCCATCCAAATTTTTCTAAAAAATTTCTGAGTGCCTGGCCAGCGCACTTTTTCAATTTTCGAAAATGTTGACATGCACCGAAAAGAAAATTCCTATGCGAATTAAATTGAGTTCTACAACACGATTCCGCATTCCAATTTTTTTTTAAAAATTTCTGATTACATGGCCAGCGCACTTTTTCAATTTTCAAAAATGTTGAAATCCTTCGAAAAGAAAATTCCTATGCGACTTAAATTGAGTTCTACCACCCGATTCCGCCTTCAAAATTTTTCTAAAAAATTTCTAAGTGCCTGGCCAGTGCACTTTTTCAATTTTCAAAAATGTTGACATGCTCCGAAAAAAAAAATCCTATGCGAAGTAAATTGAGTACTACAACACGATTCCGCCCTCAAAATTTTTCTAAAAAATTTCTGAGTGCCTGGCCAGCGCACTTTTTCAATTTTCAAAAATGTTGACATGCACCGAAAAGAAAATTCCTATGCGACTTAAATTGAGTTCTACAACACGATTCCGCATTCCAATTTTTTTTTAAAAATTGCCATCCAAATTTTTCTAAAAAATTTCAGAGTGCCTGGCCAGCGCACTTTTTCAATTTTCGAAAATGTTGACATGCACCGAAAAGAAAATTCCTATGCGACTTAAATTGAGTTCTACAACACGATTCCGCATTTCAATTTTTTCTAAAAAATTTCTGATTATGGCCAGCGCACTTTTTCAATTTTCAAAAATGTTGAAATCCTCCGAAAAGAAAATTCCTATGCGACTTAAATTGAGTTCTACCACCCGATTCCGCCTTCAAAATTTTTCTAAAAAATTTCTAAGTGCCTGGCCAGTGCACTTTTTCAATTTTCAAAAATGTTGACATGCTCCGAAAAAAAAATCCTATGCGAAGTAAATTGAGTACTACAACACGATTCCGCCCTCAAAATTTTTCTAAAAAATTTCTGAGTGCCTGGCCAGCGCACTTTTTCAATTTTCAAAAATGTTGACATGCACCGAAAAGAAAATTCCTATGCGACTTAAATTGAGTTCTACAACACGATTCCGCATTCCAATTTTTTTTAAAAAATTTCTGATTACATGGCCAGCGCACTTTTTCAATTTTCAAAAATGTTGAAATCCTCCGAAAAGAAAATTCCTATGCGACTTAAATTGAGTTCTACCACCCGATTCCGCCTTCAAAATTTTTCTAAAAAATTTCTAAGTGCCTGGCCAGCGCACTTTTTCAATTTTCGAAAATGTTGACATGCTCCGAAAAAAAAATCCTATGCGACGTAAATTGAGTTCTACAACACGATTCCGCCATCCAAATTTTTCTAAAAAATTTCTAAGTGCCTGGCCAGCCCACTTTTTCAATTATCAAAAATTTTGACATGCTCCGAAAAGAAAATTCCTATGCGACTTAAATTGAGTTCTACAACACGATTCCGCATTCCAATTTTTTCTAAAAAATTTCTGATTATGGCCAGCGCACTTTTTCAATTTTCAAAAATGTTGAAATCCTCCGAAAAGAAAATTCCTATGCGACTTAAATTGAGTTCTACCACCCGATTCCGCCTTCAAAATTTTTCTAAAAAATTTCTAAGTGCCTGGCCAGTGCACTTCTTCAATTTTCAAAAATGTTGACATGCTCCGAAAAAAAAATCCTATGCGAAGTAAATTGAGTACTACAACACGATTCCGCCCTCAAAATTTTTCTAAAAAATTTCTGAGTGCCTGGCCAGCCCACTTTTTCAATTATCAAAAATTTTGACATGCTCCGAAAAGAAAATTCCTATGCGACTTAAATTGAGTTCCACAACACGATTCCGCATTCCAATTTTTTTTAAAAAATTTCTGATTATATGGCCAGCGCACTTTTTCAATTTTCAAAAATGTTGAAATCCTCCGAAAAGAAAATTCCTATGCGACTTAAATTGAGTTCTACCACCCGATTCCGCCTTCAAAATTTTTCTAAAAAATTTCTAAGTGCCTGGCCAGCGCACTTTTTCAATTTTCAAAAATGTTGACATGCTCCGAAAAAAAAATCCTATGCGAAGTAAATTGAGTACTACAACACGATTCCGCCCTCAAAATTTTTCTAAAAAATTTCTGAGTGCCTGGCCAGCCCACTTTTTCAATTATCAAAAATTTTAACATGCTCCGAAAAGAAAATTCCTATGCGACTTAAATTGAGTTCTACAACACGATTCCGCATTCCATTTTTTTCTAAAAATTTCTGATTACATGGCCAGCGCACTTTTTCAATTTTCAAAAATGTTGAAATCCTCCGAAAAGAAAATTCCTATGCGACTTAAATTGAGTTCTACCACCCGATTCCGCCTTCAAAATTTTTCTAAAAAATTTCTAAGTGCCTGGCCAGCGCACTTTTTCAATTTTCAAAAATGTTGACATGCTCCGAAAAAAAAATCCTATGCGAAGTAAATTGAGTACTACAACACGATTCCGCCCTCTAAATTTTTCTAAAAATTTTCTGATTGCCTGGCCAGCCCACTTTTTCAATTATCAAAAATTTTGACATGCTCCGAAAAGAAAATTCCTATGCGACTTAAATTGAGTTCTTTCTACCACCCGATTCCGCCTTCAAAATTTTTCTAAAAAATTTGTAAGTGCCTGGCCAGCGCACTTTTTCAATTTTCGAAAATGTTGACATGCTCCGAAAAAAAAATCCTATGCGACGTAAATTGAGTTCTACAACACGATTCCGCCATCCAAATTTTTCTAAAAAATTTCTGAGTGCCTGGCCAGCGCACTTTTTCAATTTTCAAAAATGTTGAAATCCTCCGAAAAGAAAATTCCTATGCGACTTAAATTGAGTTCTACCACCCGATTCCGCCTTCAAAATTTTTCTAAAAAATTTCTAAGTGCCTGGCCAGCGCACTTTTTCAATTTTCGAAAATGTTGACATGCTCCGAAAAAAAAATCCTATGCGACGTAAATTGAGTTCTACAACACGATTCCGCCATCCAAATTTTTCTAAAAAATTTCTAAGTGCCTGGCCAGCCCACTTTTTCAATTATCAAAAATTTTGACATGCTCCGAAAAGAAAATTCCTATGCGACTTAAATTGAGTTCTACAACACGATTCCGCATTCCAATTTTTTCTAAAAAATTTCTGATTATGGCCAGCGCACTTTTTCAATTTTCAAAAATGTTGAAATCCTCCGAAAAGAAAATTCCTATGCGACTTAAATTGAGTTCTACCACCCGATTCCGCCTTCAAAATTTTTCTAAAAAATTTCTAAGTGCCTGGCCAGTGCACTTTTTCAATTTTCAAAAATGTTGACATGCTCCGAAAAAAAAAATCCTATGCGAAGTAAATTGAGTACTACAACACGATTCCGCCCTCAAAATTTTTCTAAAAAATTTCTGAGTGCCTGGCCAGCGCACTTTTTCAATTTTCAAAAATGTTGACATGCACCGAAAAGAAAATTCCTATGCGACTTAAATTGAGTTCTACAACACGATTCCGCATTCCAATTTTTTCTAAAAAATTTCTGATTATGGCCAGCGCACTTTTTCAATTTTCAAAAATGTTGAAATCCTCCGAAAAGAAAATTCCTATGCGACTTAAATTGAGTTCTACCACCCGATTCCGCCTTCAAAATTTTTCTAAAAAATTTCTAAGTGCCTGGCCAGCGCACTTTTTCAATTTTCAAAAATGTTGACATGCTCCGAAAAAAAAATCCTATGCGAAGTAAATTGAGTACTACAACACGATTCCGCCCTCTAAATTTTTCTAAAAATTTTCTGATTGCCTGGCCAGCCCACTTTTTCAATTATCAAAAATTTTGACATGCTCCGAAAAGAAAATTCCTATGCGACTTAAATTGAGTTCTTTCTACCACCCGATTCCGCCTTCAAAGATTTTCTAAAAAATTTGTAAGTGCCTGGCCAGCGCACTTTTTCAATTTTCGAAAATGTTGACATGCTCCGAAAAAAAAATCCTATGCGACGTAAATTGAGTTCTACAACACGATTCCGCCATCCAAATTTTTCTAAAAAATTTCTGAGTGCCTGGCCAGCGCACTTTTTCAATTTTCAAAAATGTTGAAATCCTCCGAAAAGAAAATTCCTATGCGACTTAAATTGAGTTCTACCACCCGATTCCGCCTTCAAAATTTTTCTAAAAAATTTCTAAGTGCCTGGCCAGCGCACTTTTTCAATTTTCGAAAATGTTGACATGCTCCGAAAAAAAAATCCTATGCGACGTAAATTGAGTTCTACAACACGATTCCGCCATCCAAATTTTTCTAAAAAATTTCTAAGTGCCTGGCCAGCCCACTTTTTCAATTATCAAAAATTTTGACATGCTCCGAAAAGAAAATTCCTATGCGACTTAAATTGAGTTCTACAACACGATTCCGCATTCCAATTTTTTCTAAAAAATTTCTGATTATGGCCAGCGCACTTTTTCAATTTTCAAAAATGTTGAAATCCTCCGAAAAGAAAATTCCTATGCGACTTAAATTGAGTTCTACCACCCGATTCCGCCTTCAAAATTTTTCTAAAAAATTTCTAAGTGCCTGGCCAGTGCACTTTTTCAATTTTCAAAAATGTTGACATGCTCCGAAAAAAAAAATCCTATGCGAAGTAAATTGAGTACTACAACACGATTCCGCCCTCAAAATTTTTCTAAAAAATTTCTGAGTGCCTGGCCAGCGCACTTTTTCAATTTTCAAAAATGTTGACATGCACCGAAAAGAAAATTCCTATGCGACTTAAATTGAGTTCTACAACACGATTCCGCATTCCAATTTTTTCTAAAAAATTTCTGATTATGGCCAGCGCACTTTTTCAATTTTTAAAAATGTTGAAATCCTCCGAAAAGAAAATTCCTATGCGACTTAAATTGAGTTCTACCACCCGATTCCGCCTTCAAAATTTTTCTAAAAAATTTCTAAGTGCCTGGCCAGTGCACTTCTTCAATTTTCAAAAATGTTGACATGCTCCGAAAAAAAAATCCTATGCGAAGTAAATTGAGTACTACAACACGATTCCGCCCTCAAAATTTTTCTAAAAAATTTCTGAGTGCCTGGCCAGCCCACTTTTTCAAATATCAAAAATTTTGACATGCTCCGAAAAGAAAATTCCTATGCGACTTAAATTGAGTTCCACAACACGATTCCGCATTCCAATTTTTTTTAAAAAATTTCTGATTATATGGCCAGCGCACTTTTTCAATTTTCAAAAATGTTGAAATCCTCCGAAAAGAAAATTCCTATGCGACTTAAATTGAGTTCTACCACCCGATTCCGCCTTCAAAATTTTTCTAAAAAATTTCTAAGTGCCTGGCCAGCGCACTTTTTCAATTTTCAAAAATGTTGACATGCTCCGAAAAAAAAATCCTATGCGAAGTAAATTGAGTACTACAACACGATTCCGCCCTCAAAATTTTTCTAAAAAATTTCTGAGTGCCTGGCCAGCCCACTTTTTCAATTATCAAAAATTTTGACATGCTCCGAAAAGAAAATTCCTATGCGACTTAAATTGAGTTCTACAACACGATTCCGCATTCCATTTTTTTCTAAAAATTTCTGATTACATGGCCAGCGCACTTTTTCAATTTTCAAAAATGTTGAAATCCTCCGAAAAGAAAATTCCTATGCGACTTAAATTGAGTTCTACCACCCGATTCCGCCTTCAAAATTTTTCTAAAAAATTTCTAAGTGCCTGGCCAGCGCACTTTTTCAATTTTCAAAAATGTTGACATGCTCCGAAAAAAAAATCCTATGCGAAGTAAATTGAGTACTACAACACGATTCCGCCCTCTAAATTTTTCTAAAAATTTTCTGATTGCCTGGCCAGCCCACTTTTTCAATTATCAAAAATTTTGACATGCTCCGAAAAGAAAATTCCTATGCGACTTAAATTGAGTTCTTTCTACCACCCGATTCCGCCTTCAAAATTTTTCTAAAAAATTTGTAAGTGCCTGGCCAGCGCACTTTTTCAATTTTCGAAAATGTTGACATGCTCCGAAAAAAAAATCCTATGCGACGTAAATTGAGTTCTACAACACGATTCCGCCATCCAAATTTTTCTAAAAAATTTCTGAGTGCCTGGCCAGCGCACTTTTTCAATTTTCAAAAATGTTGAAATCCTCCGAAAAGAAAATTCCTATGCGACTTAAATTGAGTTCTACCACCCGATTCCGCCTTCAAAATTTTTCTAAAAAATTTCTAAGTGCCTGGCCAGCGCACTTTTTCAATTTTCGAAAATGTTGACATGCTCCGAAAAAAAAATCCTATGCGACGTAAATTGAGTTCTACAACACGATTCCGCCATCCAAATTTTTCTAAAAAATTTCTAAGTGCCTGGCCAGCCCACTTTTTCAATTATCAAAAATTTTGACATGCTCCGAAAAGAAAATTCCTATGCGACTTAAATTGAGTTCTACAACACGATTCCGCATTCCAATTTTTTCTAAAAAATTTCTGATTATGGCCAGCGCACTTTTTCAATTTTCAAAAATGTTGAAATCCTCCGAAAAGAAAATTCCTATGCGACTTAAATTGAGTTCTACCACCCGATTCCGCCTTCAAAATTTTTCTAAAAAATTTCTAAGTGCCTGGCCAGCGCACTTTTTCAATTTTCAAAAATGTTGACATGCTCCGAAAAAAAAATCCTATGCGAAGTAAATTGAGTACTACAACACGATTCCGCCCTCAAAATTTTTCTAAAAAATTTCTGAGTGCCTGGCCAGCCCACTTTTTCAATTATCAAAAATTTTGACATGCTCCGAAAAGAAAATTCCTATGCGACTTAAATTGAGTTCTACAACACGATTCCGCATTCAATTTTTTTCTAAAAATTTCTGATTACATGGCCAGCGCACTTTTTCAATTTTCAAAAATGTTGAAATCCTCCGAAAAGAAAATTCCTATGCGACTTAAATTGAGTTCTACCACCCGATTCCGCCTTCAAAATTTTTCTAAAAAATTTCTAAGTGCCTGGCCAGCGCACTTTTTCAATTTTCGAAAATGTTGACATGCACCGAAAAGAAAATTCCTATGCGACTTAAATTGAGTTCTACAACACGATTCCGCATTCCAATTTTTTTTAAAAAATTTCTGATTACATGGCCAGCGCACTTTTTCAATTTTCAAAAATGTTGAAATCCTCCGAAAAGAAAATTCCTATGCGACTTAAATTGAGTTCTACCACCCGATTCCGCCTTCAAAATTTTTCTAAAAAATTTCTAAGTGCCTGGCCAGTGCACTTTTTCAATTTTCAAAAATGTTGACATGCTCCGAAAAAAAAAATCCTATGCGAAGTAAATTGAGTACTACAACACGATTCCGCCCTCAAAATTTTTCTAAAAAATTTCTGAGTGCCTGGCCAGCGCACTTTTTCAATTTTCAAAAATGTTGACATGCACCGAAAAGAAAATTCCTATGCGACTTAAATTGAGTTCTACAACACGATTCCGCATTCCAATTTTTTCTAAAAAATTTCTGATTATGGCCAGCGCACTTTTTCAATTTTTAAAAATGTTGAAATCCTCCGAAAAGAAAATTCCTATGCGACTTAAATTGAGTTCTACCACCCGATTCCGCCTTCAAAATTTTTCTAAAAAATTTCTAAGTGCCTGGCCAGTGCACTTCTTCAATTTTCAAAAATGTTGACATGCTCCGAAAAAAAAATCCTATGCGAAGTAAATTGAGTACTACAACACGATTCCGCCCTCAAAATTTTTCTAAAAAATTTCTGAGTGCCTGGCCAGCCCACTTTTTCAAATATCAAAAATTTTGACATGCTCCGAAAAGAAAATTCCTATGCGACTTAAATTGAGTTCCACAACACGATTCCGCATTCCAATTTTTTTTAAAAAATTTCTGATTATATGGCCAGCGCACTTTTTCAATTTTCAAAAATGTTGAAATCCTCCGAAAAGAAAATTCCTATGCGACTTAAATTGAGTTCTACCACCCGATTCCGCCTTCAAAATTTTTCTAAAAAATTTCTAAGTGCCTGGCCAGCGCACTTTTTCAATTTTCAAAAATGTTGACATGCTCCGAAAAAAAAATCCTATGCGAAGTAAATTGAGTACTACAACACGATTCCGCCCTCAAAATTTTTCTAAAAAATTTCTGAGTGCCTGGCCAGCGCACTTTTTCAATTTTCAAAAATGTTGACATGCACCGAAAAGAAAATTCCTATGCGACTTAAATTGAGTTCTACAACACGATTCCGCATTCCAATTTTTTTTAAAAAATTTCTGATTACATGGCCAGCGCACTTTTTCAATTTTCAAAAATGTTGAAATCCTCCGAAAAGAAAATTCCTATGCGACTTAAATTGAGTTCTACCACCCGATTCCGCCTTCAAAATTTTTCTAAAAAATTTCTAAGTGCCTGGCCAGCGCACTTTTTCAATTTTCGAAAATGTTGAAATCCTCCGAAAAGAAAATTCCTATGCGACTTAAATTGAGTTCTACCACCCGATTCCGCCTTCAAAATTTTTCTAAAAAATTTCTAAGTGCCTGGCCAGTGCACTTTTTCAATTTTCAAAAATGTTGACATGCTCCGAAAAAAAAATCCTATGCGAAGTAAATTGAGTACTACAACACGATTCCGCCCTCAAAATTTTTCTAAAAAATTTCTGAGTGCCTGGCCAGCGCACTTTTTCAATTTTCAAAAATGTTGACATGCACCGAAAAGAAAATTCCTATGCGACTTAAATTGAGTTCTACAACACGATTCCGCATTCCAATTTTTTTTAAAAAATTTCTGATTACATGGCCAGCGCACTTTTTCAATTTTCAAAAATGTTGAAATCCTCCGAAAAGAAAATTCCTATGCGACTTAAATTGAGTTCTACCACCCGATTCCGCCTTCAAAATTTTTCTAAAAAATTTCAAAGTGCCTGGCCAGCGCACTTTTTCAATTTTCGAAAATGTTGACATGCTCCGAAAAAAAAATCCTATGCGACGTAAATTGAGTTCTACAACACGATTCCGCCATCCAAATTTTTCTAAAAAATTTCTAAGTGCCTGGCCAGCCCACTTTTTCAATTATCAAAAATTTTGACATGCTCCGAAAAGAAAATTCCTATGCGACTTAAATTGAGTTCTACAACACGATTCCGCATTCCAATTTTTTCTAAAAAATTTCTGATTATGGCCAGCGCACTTTTTCAATTTTCAAAAATGTTGAAATCCTCCGAAAAGAAAATTCCTATGCGACTTAAATTGAGTTCTACCACCCGATTCCGCCTTCAAAATTTTTCTAAAAAATTTCTAAGTGCCTGGCCAGTGCACTTCTTCAATTTTCAAAAATGTTGACATGCTCCGAAAAAAAAATCCTATGCGAAGTAAATTGAGTACTACAACACGATTCCGCCCTCAAAATTTTTCTAAAAAATTTCTGAGTGCCTGGCCAGCGCACTTTTTCAATTTTCAAAAATGTTGACATGCACCGAAAAGAAAATTCCTATGCGACTTAAATTGAGTTCTACAACACGATTCCGCATTCCAATTTTTTTTAAAAAATTTCTGATTACATGGCCAGCGCACTTTTTCAATTTTCAAAAATGTTGAAATCCTCCGAAAAGAAAATTCCTATGCGACTTAAATTGAGTTCTACCACCCGATTCCGCCTTCAAAATTTTTCTAAAAAATTTCTAAGTGCCTGGCCAGCGCACTTTTTCAATTTTCGAAAATGTTGACATGCTCCGAAAAAAAAATCCTATGCGACGTAAATTGAGTTCTACAACACGATTCCGCCATCCAAATTTTTCTAAAAAATTTCTAAGTGCCTGGCCAGCCCACTTTTTCAATTATCAAAAATTTTGACATGCTCCGAAAAGAAAATTCCTATGCGACTTAAATTGAGTTCTACAACACGATTCCGCATTCCAATTTTTTCTAAAAAATTTCTGATTATGGCCAGCGCACTTTTTCAATTTTCAAAAATGTTGAAATCCTCCGAAAAGAAAATTCCTATGCGACTTAAATTGAGTTCTACCACCCGATTCCGCCTTCAAAATTTTTCTAAAAAATTTCTAAGTGCCTGGCCAGTGCACTTCTTCAATTTTCAAAAATGTTGACATGCTCCGAAAAAAAAATCCTATGCGAAGTAAATTGAGTACTACAACACGATTCCGCCCTCAAAATTTTTCTAAAAAATTTCTGAGTGCCTGGCCAGCCCACTTTTTCAATTATCAAAAATTTTGACATGCTCCGAAAAGAAAATTCCTATGCGACTTAAATTGAGTTCCACAACACGATTCCGCATTCCAATTTTTTTAAAAAAATTTCTGATTATATGGCCAGCGCACTTTTTCAATTTTCAAAAATGTTGAAATCCTCCGAAAAGAAAATTCCTATGCGACTTAAATTGAGTTCTACCACCCGATTCCGCCTTCAAAATTTTTCTAAAAAATTTCTAAGTGCCTGGCCAGCGCACTTTTTCAATTTTCAAAAATGTTGACATGCTCCGAAAAAAAAATCCTATGCGAAGTAAATTGAGTACTACAACACGATTCCGCCCTCAAAATTTTTCTAAAAAATTTCTGAGTGCCTGGCCAGCCCACTTTTTCAATTATCAAAAATTTTGACATGCTCCGAAAAGAAAATTCCTATGCGACTTAAATTGAGTTCTACAACACGATTCCGCATTCCATTTTTTTCTAAAAATTTCTGATTACATGGCCAGCGCACTTTTTCAATTTTCAAAAATGTTGAAATCCTCCGAAAAGAAAATTCCTATGCGACTTAAATTGAGTTCTACCACCCGATTCCGCCTTCAAAATTTTTCTAAAAAATTTCTAAGTGCCTGGCCAGCGCACTTTTTCAATTTTCAAAAATGTTGACATGCTCCGAAAAAAAAATCCTATGCGAAGTAAATTGAGTACTACAACACGATTCCGCCCTCTAAATTTTTCTAAAAATTTTCTGATTGCCTGGCCAGCCCACTTTTTCAATTATCAAAAATTTTGACATGCTCCGAAAAGAAAATTCCTATGCGACTTAAATTGAGTTCTTTCTACCACCCGATTCCGCCTTCAAAATTTTTCTAAAAAATTTGTAAGTGCCTGGCCAGCGCACTTTTTCAATTTTCGAAAATGTTGACATGCTCCGAAAAAAAAATCCTATGCGACGTAAATTGAGTTCTACAACACGATTCCGCCATCCAAATTTTTCTAAAAAATTTCTGAGTGCCTGGCCAGCGCACTTTTTCAATTTTCAAAAATGTTGAAATCCTCCGAAAAGAAAATTCCTATGCGACTTAAATTGAGTTCTACCACCCGATTCCGCCTTCAAAATTTTTCTAAAAAATTTCTAAGTGCCTGGCCAGCGCACTTTTTCAATTTTCGAAAATGTTGACATGCTCCGAAAAAAAAATCCTATGCGACGTAAATTGAGTTCTACAACACGATTCCGCCATCCAAATTTTTCTAAAAAATTTCTAAGTGCCTGGCCAGCCCACTTTTTCAATTATCAAAAATTTTGACATGCTCCGAAAAGAAAATTCCTATGCGACTTAAATTGAGTTCTACAACACGATTCCGCATTCCAATTTTTTCTAAAAAATTTCTGATTATGGCCAGCGCACTTTTTCAATTTTCAAAAATGTTGAAATCCTCCGAAAAGAAAATTCCTATGCGACTTAAATTGAGTTCTACCACCCGATTCCGCCTTCAAAATTTTTCTAAAAAATTTCTAAGTGCCTGGCCAGTGCACTTTTTCAATTTTCAAAAATGTTGACATGCTCCGAAAAAAAAAATCCTATGCGAAGTAAATTGAGTACTACAACACGATTCCGCCCTCAAAATTTTTCTAAAAAATTTCTGAGTGCCTGGCCAGCGCACTTTTTCAATTTTCAAAAATGTTGACATGCACCGAAAAGAAAATTCCTATGCGACTTAAATTGAGTTCTACAACACGATTCCGCATTCCAATTTTTTCTAAAAAATTTCTGATTATGGCCAGCGCACTTTTTCAATTTTTAAAAATGTTGAAATCCTCCGAAAAGAAAATTCCTATGCGACTTAAATTGAGTTCTACCACCCGATTCCGCCTTCAAAATTTTTCTAAAAAATTTCTAAGTGCCTGGCCAGTGCACTTCTTCAATTTTCAAAAATGTTGACATGCTCCGAAAAAAAAATCCTATGCGAAGTAAATTGAGTACTACAACACGATTCCGCCCTCAAAATTTTTCTAAAAAATTTCTGAGTGCCTGGCCAGCCCACTTTTTCAAATATCAAAAATTTTGACATGCTCCGAAAAGAAAATTCCTATGCGACTTAAATTGAGTTCCACAACACGATTCCGCATTCCAATTTTTTTTAAAAAATTTCTGATTATATGGCCAGCGCACTTTTTCAATTTTCAAAAATGTTGAAATCCTCCGAAAAGAAAATTCCTATGCGACTTAAATTGAGTTCTACCACCCGATTCCGCCTTCAAAATTTTTCTAAAAAATTTCTAAGTGCCTGGCCAGCGCACTTTTTCAATTTTCAAAAATGTTGACATGCTCCGAAAAAAAAATCCTATGCGAAGTAAATTGAGTACTACAACACGATTCCGCCCTCAAAATTTTTCTAAAAAATTTCTGAGTGCCTGGCCAGCCCACTTTTTCAATTATCAAAAATTTTGACATGCTCCGAAAAGAAAATTCCTATGCGACTTAAATTGAGTTCTACAACACGATTCCGCATTCCATTTTTTTCTAAAAATTTCTGATTACATGGCCAGCGCACTTTTTCAATTTTCAAAAATGTTGAAATCCTCCGAAAAGAAAATTCCTATGCGACTTAAATTGAGTTCTACCACCCGATTCCGCCTTCAAAATTTTTCTAAAAAATTTCTAAGTGCCTGGCCAGCGCACTTTTTCAATTTTCAAAAATGTTGACATGCTCCGAAAAAAAAATCCTATGCGAAGTAAATTGAGTACTACAACACGATTCCGCCCTCTAAATTTTTCTAAAAATTTTCTGATTGCCTGGCCAGCCCACTTTTTCAATTATCAAAAATTTTGACATGCTCCGAAAAGAAAATTCCTATGCGACTTAAATTGAGTTCTTTCTACCACCCGATTCCGCCTTCAAAATTTTTCTAAAAAATTTGTAAGTGCCTGGCCAGCGCACTTTTTCAATTTTCGAAAATGTTGACATGCTCCGAAAAAAAAATCCTATGCGACGTAAATTGAGTTCTACAACACGATTCCGCCATCCAAATTTTTCTAAAAAATTTCTGAGTGCCTGGCCAGCGCACTTTTTCAATTTTCAAAAATGTTGAAATCCTCCGAAAAGAAAATTCCTATGCGACTTAAATTGAGTTCTACCACCCGATTCCGCCTTCAAAATTTTTCTAAAAAATTTCTAAGTGCCTGGCCAGCGCACTTTTTCAATTTTCGAAAATGTTGACATGCTCCGAAAAAAAAATCCTATGCGAAGTAAATTGAGTACTACAACACGATTCCGCCCTCAAAATTTTTCTAAAAAATTTCTGAGTGCCTGGCCAGCCCACTTTTTCAATTATCAAAAATTTTGACATGCTCCGAAAAGAAAATTCCTATGCGACTTAAATTGAGTTCTACAACACGATTCCGCATTCCATTTTTTTCTAAAAATTTCTGATTACATGGCCAGCGCACTTTTTCAATTTTCAAAAATGTTGAAATCCTCCGAAAAGAAAATTCCTATGCGACTTAAATTGAGTTCTACCACCCGATTCCGCCTTCAAAATTTTTCTAAAAAATTTCTAAGTGCCTGGCCAGCGCACTTTTTCAATTTTCAAAAATGTTGACATGCTCCGAAAAAAAAATCCTATGCGAAGTAAATTGAGTACTACAACACGATTCCGCCCTCTAAATTTTTCTAAAAATTTTCTGATTGCCTGGCCAGCCCACTTTTTCAATTATCAAAAATTTTGACATGCTCCGAAAAGAAAATTCCTATGCGACTTAAATTGAGTTCTTTCTACCACCCGATTCCGCCTTCAAAGATTTTCTAAAAAATTTGTAAGTGCCTGGCCAGCGCACTTTTTCAATTTTCGAAAATGTTGACATGCTCCGAAAAAAAAATCCTATGCGACGTAAATTGAGTTCTACAACACGATTCCGCCATCCAAATTTTTCTAAAAAATTTCTGAGTGCCTGGCCAGCGCACTTTTTCAATTTTCAAAAATGTTGAAATCCTCCGAAAAGAAAATTCCTATGCGACTTAAATTGAGTTCTACCACCCGATTCCGCCTTCAAAATTTTTCTAAAAAATTTCTAAGTGCCTGGCCAGCGCACTTTTTCAATTTTCGAAAATGTTGACATGCTCCGAAAAAAAAATCCTATGCGACGTAAATTGAGTTCTACAACACGATTCCGCCATCCAAATTTTTCTAAAAAATTTCTAAGTGCCTGGCCAGCCCACTTTTTCAATTATCAAAAATTTTGACATGCTCCGAAAAGAAAATTCCTATGCGACTTAAATTGAGTTCTACAACACGATTCCGCATTCCAATTTTTTCTAAAAAATTTCTGATTATGGCCAGCGCACTTTTTCAATTTTCAAAAATGTTGAAATCCTCCGAAAAGAAAATTCCTATGCGACTTAAATTGAGTTCTACCACCCGATTCCGCCTTCAAAATTTTTCTAAAAAATTTCTAAGTGCCTGGCCAGTGCACTTTTTCAATTTTCAAAAATGTTGACATGCTCCGAAAAAAAAAATCCTATGCGAAGTAAATTGAGTACTACAACACGATTCCGCCCTCAAAATTTTTCTAAAAAATTTCTGAGTGCCTGGCCAGCGCACTTTTTCAATTTTCAAAAATGTTGACATGCACCGAAAAGAAAATTCCTATGCGACTTAAATTGAGTTCTACAACACGATTCCGCATTCCAATTTTTTCTAAAAAATTTCTGATTATGGCCAGCGCACTTTTTCAATTTTTAAAAATGTTGAAATCCTCCGAAAAGAAAATTCCTATGCGACTTAAATTGAGTTCTACCACCCGATTCCGCCTTCAAAATTTTTCTAAAAAATTTCTAAGTGCCTGGCCAGTGCACTTCTTCAATTTTCAAAAATGTTGACATGCTCCGAAAAAAAAATCCTATGCGAAGTAAATTGAGTACTACAACACGATTCCGCCCTCAAAATTTTTCTAAAAAATTTCTGAGTGCCTGGCCAGCCCACTTTTTCAAATATCAAAAATTTTGACATGCTCCGAAAAGAAAATTCCTATGCGACTTAAATTGAGTTCCACAACACGATTCCGCATTCCAATTTTTTTTAAAAAATTTCTGATTATATGGCCAGCGCACTTTTTCAATTTTCAAAAATGTTGAAATCCTCCGAAAAGAAAATTCCTATGCGACTTAAATTGAGTTCTACCACCCGATTCCGCCTTCAAAATTTTTCTAAAAAATTTCTAAGTGCCTGGCCAGCGCACTTTTTCAATTTTCAAAAATGTTGACATGCTCCGAAAAAAAAATCCTATGCGAAGTAAATTGAGTACTACAACACGATTCCGCCCTCAAAATTTTTCTAAAAAATTTCTGAGTGCCTGGCCAGCCCACTTTTTCAATTATCAAAAATTTTGACATGCTCCGAAAAGAAAATTCCTATGCGACTTAAATTGAGTTCTACAACACGATTCCGCATTCCATTTTTTTCTAAAAATTTCTGATTACATGGCCAGCGCACTTTTTCAATTTTCAAAAATGTTGAAATCCTCCGAAAAGAAAATTCCTATGCGACTTAAATTGAGTTCTACCACCCGATTCCGCCTTCAAAATTTTTCTAAAAAATTTCTAAGTGCCTGGCCAGCGCACTTTTTCAATTTTCAAAAATGTTGACATGCTCCGAAAAAAAAATCCTATGCGAAGTAAATTGAGTACTACAACACGATTCCGCCCTCTAAATTTTTCTAAAAATTTTCTGATTGCCTGGCCAGCCCACTTTTTCAATTATCAAAAATTTTGACATGCTCCGAAAAGAAAATTCCTATGCGACTTAAATTGAGTTCTTTCTACCACCCGATTCCGCCTTCAAAATTTTTCTAAAAAATTTGTAAGTGCCTGGCCAGCGCACTTTTTCAATTTTCGAAAATGTTGACATGCTCCGAAAAAAAAATCCTATGCGACGTAAATTGAGTTCTACAACACGATTCCGCCATCCAAATTTTTCTAAAAAATTTCTGAGTGCCTGGCCAGCGCACTTTTTCAATTTTCAAAAATGTTGAAATCCTCCGAAAAGAAAATTCCTATGCGACTTAAATTGAGTTCTACCACCCGATTCCGCCTTCAAAATTTTTCTAAAAAATTTCTAAGTGCCTGGCCAGCGCACTTTTTCAATTTTCGAAAATGTTGACATGCTCCGAAAAAAAAATCCTATGCGACGTAAATTGAGTTCTACAACACGATTCCGCCATCCAAATTTTTCTAAAAAATTTCTAAGTGCCTGGCCAGCCCACTTTTTCAATTATCAAAAATTTTGACATGCTCCGAAAAGAAAATTCCTATGCGACTTAAATTGAGTTCTACAACACGATTCCGCATTCCAATTTTTTCTAAAAAATTTCTGATTATGGCCAGCGCACTTTTTCAATTTTCAAAAATGTTGAAATCCTCCGAAAAGAAAATTCCTATGCGACTTAAATTGAGTTCTACCACCCGATTCCGCCTTCAAAATTTTTCTAAAAAATTTCTAAGTGCCTGGCCAGCGCACTTTTTCAATTTTCAAAAATGTTGACATGCTCCGAAAAAAAAATCCTATGCGAAGTAAATTGAGTACTACAACACGATTCCGCCCTCAAAATTTTTCTAAAAAATTTCTGAGTGCCTGGCCAGCCCACTTTTTCAATTATCAAAAATTTTGACATGCTCCGAAAAGAAAATTCCTATGCGACTTAAATTGAGTTCTACAACACGATTCCGCATTCCATTTTTTTCTAAAAATTTCTGATTACATGGCCAGCGCACTTTTTCAATTTTCAAAAATGTTGAAATCCTCCGAAAAGAAAATTCCTATGCGACTTAAATTGAGTTCTACCACCCGATTCCGCCTTCAAAATTTTTCTAAAAAATTTCTAAGTGCCTGGCCAGCGCACTTTTTCAATTTTCGAAAATGTTGACATGCACCGAAAAGAAAATTCCTATGCGACTTAAATTGAGTTCTACAACACGATTCCGCATTCCAATTTTTTTTAAAAAATTTCTGATTACATGGCCAGCGCACTTTTTCAATTTTCAAAAATGTTGAAATCCTCCGAAAAGAAAATTCCTATGCGACTTAAATTGAGTTCTACCACCCGATTCCGCCTTCAAAATTTTTCTAAAAAATTTCTAAGTGCCTGGCCAGCGCACTTTTTCAATTTTCGAAAATGTTGACATGCTCCGAAAAAAAAATCCTATGCGACGTAAATTGAGTTCTACAACACGATTCCGCCATCCAAATTTTTCTAAAAAATTTCTAAGTGCCTGGCCAGCCCACTTTTTCAATTATCAAAAATTTTGACATGCTCCGAAAAGAAAATTCCTATGCGACTTAAATTGAGTTCTACAACACGATTCCGCATTCCAATTTTTTCTAAAAAATTTCTGATTATGGCCAGCGCACTTTTTCAATTTTCAAAAATGTTGAAATCCTCCGAAAAGAAAATTCCTATGCGACTTAAATTGAGTTCTACCACCCGATTCCGCCTTCAAAATTTTTCTAAAAAATTTCTAAGTGCCTGGCCAGTGCACTTTTTCAATTTTCAAAAATGTTGACATGCTCCGAAAAAAAAAATCCTATGCGAAGTAAATTGAGTACTACAACACGATTCCGCCCTCAAAATTTTTCTAAAAAATTTCTGAGTGCCTGGCCAGCGCACTTTTTCAATTTTCAAAAATGTTGACATGCACCGAAAAGAAAATTCCTATGCGACTTAAATTGAGTTCTACAACACGATTCCGCATTCCAATTTTTTCTAAAAAATTTCTGATTATGGCCAGCGCACTTTTTCAATTTTCAAAAATGTTGAAATCCTCCGAAAAGAAAATTCCTATGCGACTTAAATTGAGTTCTACCACCCGATTCCGCCTTCAAAATTTTTCTAAAAAATTTCTAAGTGCCTGGCCAGTGCACTTCTTCAATTTTCAAAAATGTTGACATGCTCCGAAAAAAAAATCCTATGCGAAGTAAATTGAGTACTACAACACGATTCCGCCCTCAAAATTTTTCTAAAAAATTTCTGAGTGCCTGGCCAGCCCACTTTTTCAATTATCAAAAATTTTGACATGCTCCGAAAAGAAAATTCCTA
Source organism: Pseudeuparius sepicola (assembly GCA_963920635.1). Taxonomy (NCBI): domain Eukaryota; kingdom Metazoa; phylum Arthropoda; class Insecta; order Coleoptera; family Anthribidae; genus Pseudeuparius; species Pseudeuparius sepicola. Next base: position 86,807,094 of record OY987298.1, on the reverse strand, counting down.
TGCGACTTAAATTGAGTTCCACAACACGATTCCGCATTCCAATTTTTTTTAAAAAATTTCTGATTATATGGCCAGCGCACTTTTTCAATTTTCAAAAATGTTGAAATCCTCCGAAAAGAAAATTCCTATGCGACTTAAATTGAGTTCTACCACCCGATTCCGCCTTCAAAATTTTTCTAAAAAATTTCTAAGTGCCTGGCCAGCGCACTTTTTCAATTTTCAAAAATGTTGACATGCTCCGAAAAAAAAATCCTATGCGAAGTAAATTGAGTACTACAACACGATTCCGCATTCCATTTTTTTCTAAAAATTTCTGATTACATGGCCAGCGCACTTTTTCAATTTTCAAAAATGTTGAAATCCTCCGAAAAGAAAATTCCTATGCGACTTAAATTGAGTTCTACCACCCGATTCCGCCTTCAAAATTTTTCTAAAAAATTTCTAAGTGCCTGGCCAGCGCACTTTTTCAATTTTCAAAAATGTTGACATGCTCCGAAAAAAAAATCCTATGCGAAGTAAATTGAGTACTACAACACGATTCCGCCCTCTAAATTTTTCTAAAAATTTTCTGATTGCCTGGCCAGCCCACTTTTTCAATTATCAAAAATTTTGACATGCTCCGAAAAGAAAATTCCTATGCGACTTAAATTGAGTTCTTTCTACCACCCGATTCCGCCTTCAAAATTTTTCTAAAAAATTTGTAAGTGCCTGGCCAGCGCACTTTTTCAATTTTCGAAAATGTTGACATGCTCCGAAAAAAAAATCCTATGCGACGTAAATTGAGTTCTACAACACGATTCCGCCATCCAAATTTTTCTAAAAAATTTCTGAGTGCCTGGCCAGCGCACTTTTTCAATTTTCAAAAATGTTGAAATCCTCCGAAAAGAAAATTCCTATGCGACTTAAATTGAGTTCTACCACCCGATTCCGCCCTCAAAATTTTTCTAAAAAATTTCTGAGTGCCTGGCCAGCCCACTTTTTCAATTATCAAAAATTTTGACATGCTCCGAAAAGAAAATTCCTATGCGACTTAAATTGAGTTCTACAACACGATTCCGCATTCCATTTTTTTCTAAAAATTTCTGATTACATGGCCAGCGCACTTTTTCAATTTTCAAAAATGTTGAAATCCTCCGAAAAGAAAATTCCTATGCGACTTAAATTGAGTTCTACCACCCGATTCCGCCTTCAAAATTTTTCTAAAAAATTTCTAAGTGCCTGGCCAGCGCACTTTTTCAATTTTCAAAAATGTTGACATGCTCCGAAAAAAAAATCCTATGCGAAGTAAATTGAGTACTACAACACGATTCCGCCCTCTAAATTTTTCTAAAAATTTTCTGATTGCCTGGCCAGCCCACTTTTTCAATTATCAAAAATTTTGACATGCTCCGAAAAGAAAATTCCTATGCGACTTAAATTGAGTTCTTTCTACCACCCGATTCCGCCTTCAAAATTTTTCTAAAAAATTTGTAAGTGCCTGGCCAGCGCACTTTTTCAATTTTCGAAAATGTTGACATGCTCCGAAAAAAAAATCCTATGCGACGTAAATTGAGTTCTACAACACGATTCCGCCATCCAAATTTTTCTAAAAAATTTCTGAGTGCCTGGCCAGCGCACTTTTTCAATTTTCAAAAATGTTGAAATCCTCCGAAAAGAAAATTCCTATGCGACTTAAATTGAGTTCTACCACCCGATTCCGCCTTCAAAATTTTTCTAAAAAATTTCTAAGTGCCTGGCCAGCGCACTTTTTCAATTTTCGAAAATGTTGACATGCTCCGAAAAAAAAATCCTATGCGACGTAAATTGAGTTCTACAACACGATTCCGCCATCCAAATTTTTCTAAAAAATTTCTAAGTGCCTGGCCAGCCCACTTTTTCAATTATCAAAAATTTTGACATGCTCCGAAAAGAAAATTCCTATGCGACTTAAATTGAGTTCTACAACACGATTCCGCATTCCAATTTTTTCTAAAAAATTTCTGATTATGGCCAGCGCACTTTTTCAATTTTCAAAAATGTTGAAATCCTCCGAAAAGAAAATTCCTATGCGACTTAAATTGAGTTCTACCACCCGATTCCGCCTTCAAAATTTTTCTAAAAAATTTCTAAGTGCCTGGCCAGTGCACTTTTTCAATTTTCAAAAATGTTGACATGCTCCGAAAAAAAAAATCCTATGCGAAGTAAATTGAGTACTACAACACGATTCCGCCCTCAAAATTTTTCTAAAAAATTTCTGAGTGCCTGGCCAGCGCACTTTTTCAATTTTCAAAAATGTTGACATGCACCGAAAAGAAAATTCCTATGCGACTTAAATTGAGTTCTACAACACGATTCCGCATTCCAATTTTTTCTAAAAAATTTCTGATTATGGCCAGCGCACTTTTTCAATTTTTAAAAATGTTGAAATCCTCCGAAAAGAAAATTCCTATGCGACTTAAATTGAGTTCTACCACCCGATTCCGCCTTCAAAATTTTTCTAAAAAATTTCTAAGTGCCTGGCCAGTGCACTTCTTCAATTTTCAAAAATGTTGACATGCTCCGAAAAAAAAATCCTATGCGAAGTAAATTGAGTACTACAACACGATTCCGCCCTCAAAATTTTTCTAAAAAATTTCTGAGTGCCTGGCCAGCCCACTTTTTCAAATATCAAAAATTTTGACATGCTCCGAAAAGAAAATTCCTATGCGACTTAAATTGAGTTCCACAACACGATTCCGCATTCCAATTTTTTTTAAAAAATTTCTGATTATATGGCCAGCGCACTTTTTCAATTTTCAAAAATGTTGAAATCCTCCGAAAAGAAAATTCCTATGCGACTTAAATTGAGTTCTACCACCCGATTCCGCCTTCAAAATTTTTCTAAAAAATTTCTAAGTGCCTGGCCAGCGCACTTTTTCAATTTTCAAAAATGTTGACATGCTCCGAAAAAAAAATCCTATGCGAAGTAAATTGAGTACTACAACACGATTCCGCCCTCAAAATTTCTCTAAAAAATTTCTGAGTGCCTGGCCAGCCCACTTTTTCAATTATCAAAAATTTTGACATGCTCCGAAAAGAAAATTCCTATGCGACTTAAATTGAGTTCTACAACACGATTCCGCATTCCATTTTTTTCTAAAAATTTCTGATTACATGGCCAGCGCACTTTTTCAATTTTCAAAAATGTTGAAATCCTCCGAAAAGAAAATTCCTATGCGACTTAAATTGAGTTCTACCACCCGATTCCGCCTTCAAAATTTTTCTAAAAAATTTCTAAGTGCCTGGCCAGCGCACTTTTTCAATTTTCAAAAATGTTGACATGCTCCGAAAAAAAAATCCTATGCGAAGTAAATTGAGTACTACAACACGATTCCGCCCTCTAAATTTTTCTAAAAATTTTCTGATTGCCTGGCCAGCCCACTTTTTCAATTATCAAAAATTTTGACATGCTCCGAAAAGAAAATTCCTATGCGACTTAAATTGAGTTCTTTCTACCACCCGATTCCGCCTTCAAAATTTTTCTAAAAAATTTGTAAGTGCCTGGCCAGCGCACTTTTTCAATTTTCGAAAATGTTGACATGCTCCGAAAAAAAAATCCTATGCGACGTAAATTGAGTTCTACAACACGATTCCGCCATCCAAATTTTTCTAAAAAATTTCTGAGTGCCTGGCCAGCGCACTTTTTCAATTTTCAAAAATGTTGAAATCCTCCGAAAAGAAAATTCCTATGCGACTTAAATTGAGTTCTACCACCCGATTCCGCCTTCAAAATTTTTCTAAAAAATTTCTAAGTGCCTGGCCAGCGCACTTTTTCAATTTTCAAAAATGTTGACATGCTCCGAAAAGAAAATTCCTATGCGACTTAAATTGAGTTCTACAACACGATTCCGCATTCCAATTTTTTCTAAAAAATTTCTGATTACATGGCCAGCGCACTTTTTCAATTTTCAAAAATGTTGAAATCCTCCGAAAAGAAAATTCCTATGCGACTTAAATTGAGTTCTACCACCCGATTCCGCCTTCAAAATTTTTCTAAAAAATTTCTAAGTGCCTGGCCAGCGCACTTTTTCAATTTTCAAAAATGTTGACATGCTCCGAAAAAAAAATCCTATGCGACGTAAATTGAGTTCTACAACACGATTCCGCATTCCAATTTTTTTTAAAAAATTTCTGATTACATGGCCAGCGCACTTTTTCAATTTTCAAAAATGTTGAAATCCTCCGAAAAGAAAATTCCTATGCGACTTAAATTGAGTTCTACAACACGATTCCGCATTCCAATTTTTTTAAAAAATTTCTGATTACATGGCCAGCGCACTTTTTCAATTTTCAAAAATGTTGAAATCATCCGAAAAGAAAATTCCTATGCGACTTAAATTGAGTTCTACCACCCGATTCCGCCTTCAAAATTTTTCTAAAAAATTTCTAAGTGCCTGGCCAGCGCACTTTTTCAATTTTCAAAAATGTTGACATGCTCCGAAAAAAAAATCCTATGCGACGTAAATTGAGTTCTACAACACGATTCCGCCATCCAAATTTTTCTAAAAAATTTCTGAGTGCCTGGCCAGCGCACTTTTTCAATTTTCGAAAATGTTGACATGCACCGAAAAGAAAATTCCTATGCGAATTAAATTGAGTTCTACAACACGATTCCGCATTCCAATTTTTTTTTAAAAATTTCTGATTACATGGCCAGCGCACTTTTTCAATTTTCAAAAATGTTGAAATCCTTCGAAAAGAAAATTCCTATGCGACTTAAATTGAGTTCTACCACCCGATTCCGCCTTCAAAATTTTTCTAAAAAATTTCTAAGTGCCTGGCCAGTGCACTTTTTCAATTTTCAAAAATGTTGACATGCTCCGAAAAAAAAAATCCTATGCGAAGTAAATTGAGTACTACAACACGATTCCGCCCTCAAAATTTTTCTAAAAAATTTCTGAGTGCCTGGCCAGCGCACTTTTTCAATTTTCAAAAATGTTGACATGCACCGAAAAGAAAATTCCTATGCGACTTAAATTGAGTTCTACAACACGATTCCGCATTCCAATTTTTTTTTAAAAATTGCCATCCAAATTTTTCTAAAAAATTTCAGAGTGCCTGGCCAGCGCACTTTATCAATTTTCGAAAATGTTGACATGCACCGAAAAGAAAATTCCTATGCGACTTAAATTGAGTTCTACAACACGATTCCGCATTTCAATTTTTTCTAAAAAATTTCTGATTATGGCCAGCGCACTTTTTCAATTTTCAAAAATGTTGAAATCCTCCGAAAAGAAAATTCCTATGCGACTTAAATTGAGTTCTACCACCCGATTCCGCCTTCAAAATTTTTCTAAAAAATTTCTAAGTGCCTGGCCAGTGCACTTTTTCAATTTTCAAAAATGTTGACATGCTCCGAAAAAAAAATCCTATGCGAAGTAAATTGAGTACTACAACACGATTCCGCCCTCAAAATTTTTCTAAAAAATTTCTGAGTGCCTGGCCAGCGCACTTTTTCAATTTTCAAAAATGTTGACATGCACCGAAAAGAAAATTCCTATGCGACTTAAATTGAGTTCTACAACACGATTCCGCATTCCAATTTTTTTTAAAAAATTTCTGATTACATGGCCAGCGCACTTTTTCAATTTTCAAAAATGTTGAAATCCTCCGAAAAGAAAATTCCTATGCGACTTAAATTGAGTTCTACCACCCGATTCCGCCTTCAAAATTTTTCTAAAAAATTTCTAAGTGCCTGGCCAGCGCACTTTTTCAATTTTCGAAAATGTTGACATGCTCCGAAAAAAAAATCCTATGCGACGTAAATTGAGTTCTACAACACGATTCCGCCATCCAAATTTTTCTAAAAAATTTCTAAGTGCCTGGCCAGCCCACTTTTTCAATTATCAAAAATTTTGACATGCTCCGAAAAGAAAATTCCTATGCGACTTAAATTGAGTTCTACAACACGATTCCGCATTCCAATTTTTTCTAAAAAATTTCTGATTATGGCCAGCGCACTTTTTCAATTTTCAAAAATGTTGAAATCCTCCGAAAAGAAAATTCCTATGCGACTTAAATTGAGTTCTACCACCCGATTCCGCCTTCAAAATTTTTCTAAAAAATTTCTAAGTGCCTGGCCAGTGCACTTTTTCAATTTTCAAAAATGTTGACATGCTTCGAAAAAAAAAATCCTATGCGAAGTAAATTGAGTACTACAACACGATTCCGCCCTCAAAATTTTTCTAAAAAATTTCTGAGTGCCTGGCCAGCCCACTTTTTAAATTATCAAAAATTTTGACATGCTCCGAAAAGAAAATTCCTATGCGACTTAAATTGAGTTCTACAACACGATTCCGCATTCCATTTTTTTCTAAAAATTTCTGATTACATGGCCAGCGCACTTTTTCAATTTTCAAAAATGTTGAAATCCTCCGAAAAGAAAATTCCTATGCGACTTAAATTGAGTTCTACCACCCGATTCCGCCTTCAAAATTTTTCTAAAAAGTTTCTAAGTGCCTGGCCAGCGCACTTTTTCAATTTTCGAAAATGTTGACATGCTCCGAAAAAAAAATCCTATGCGACGTAAATTGAGTTCTACAACACGATTCCGCCATCCAAATTTTTCTAAAAAATTTCTGAGTGCCTGGCCAGCGCACTTTTTCAATTTTCAAAAATGTTGAAATCCTCCGAAAAGAAAATTCCTATGCGACTTAAATTGAGTTCTACCACCCGATTCCGCCTTCAAAATTTTTCTAAAAAATTTCCAAGTGCCTGGTCAGCGCACTTTTTCAATTTTCAAAAATGTTGACATGCTCCGAAAAAAAAATCCTATGCGAAGTAAATTGAGTACTACAACACGATTCCGCCCTCTAAATTTTTCTAAAAATTTGCTGATTGCCTGGCCAGCCCACTTTTTCAATTATCAAAAATTTTGACATGCTCCGAAAAGAAAATTCCTATGCGACTTAAATTGAGTTCTACAAGACGATTCCGCATTCCAATTTTTTCTAAAAAATTTCTGATTACATGGCCAGCGCACTTTTTCAATTTTCAAAAATGTTGAAATCCTCCGAAAAGAAAATTCCTATGTGACTTAAATTGAGTTCTACCACCCGATTCCGCCTTCAAAATTTTTCTAAAAAATTTCTAAGTGCCTGGCCAGCGCACTTTTTCAATTTTCGAAAATGTTGACATGCTCCGAAAAAAAAATCCTATGCGACGTAAATTGAGTTCTACAACACGATTCCGCCATCCAAATTTTTCTAAAAAATTTCTAAGTGCCTGGCCAGCCCACTTTTTCAATTATCAAAAATTTTGACATGCTCCGAAAAGAAAATTCCTATTCGACCTAAATTGAGTTCTACAACACGATTCCGCATTCCAATTTTTTCTAAAAAATTTCTGATTATGGCCAGCGCACTTTTTCAATTTTCAAAAATGTTGAAATCCTCCGAAAAGAAAATTCCTATGCGACTTAAATTGAGTTCTACCACCCGATTCCGCCTTCAAAATTTTTCTAAAAAATTTCTAAGTGCCTGGCCAGTGCACTTTTTCAATTTTCAAAAATGTTGACATGCTCCGAAAAAAAAAATCCTATGCGAAGTAAATTCAGTACTACAACACGATTCCGCCCTCAAAATTTTTCTAAAAAATTTCTGAGTGCCTGGCCAGCCCACTTTTTCAATTATCAAAAATTTTGACATGCTCCGAAAAGAAAATTCCTATGCGACTTAAATTGAGTTCTACAACACGATTCCGCATTCCAATTTTTTTTAAAAAATTTCTGATTACATGGCCAGCGCACTTTTTCAATTTTCAAAAATGTTGAAATCCTCCGAAAAGAAAATTCCTATGCGACTTAAATTGAGTTCTACCACCCGATTCCGCCTTCAAAATTTTTCTAAAAAATTTCTAAGTGCCTGGCCAGCGCACTTTTTCAATTTTCAAAAATGTTGACATGCTCCGAAAAAAAAATCCTATGCGAAGTAAATTGAGTACTACAACACGATTCCGCCCTCAAAATTTTTCTAAAAAATTTCTGAGTGCCTGGCCAGCCCACTTTTTCAATTATCAAAAATTTTGACATGCTCCGAAAAGAAAATTCCTATGCGACTTAAATTGAGTTCTACAACACGATTCCGCATTCCATTTTTTTTCTAAAAATTTCTGATTACATGGCCAGCGCACTTTTTCAATTTTCAAAAATGTTGAAATCCTCCGAAAAGAAAATTCCTATGCGACTTAAATTGAGTTCTACCACCCGATTCCGCCTTCAAAATTTTTCTAAAAAATTTCTAAGTGCCTGGAAAGCGCACTTTTTCAATTTTCAAAAATGTTGACATGCTCCGAAAAAAAAAATCCTATGCGAAGTAAATTGAGTACTACAACACGATTCCGCCTTCAAAATTTTTCTAAAAAATTTCTGAGTGCCTGGCCAGCCCACTTTTTCAATTATCAAAAATTTTGACATGCTCCGAAAAGAAAATTCCTATGCGACTTAAATTGAGTTCTACAACACGATTCCGCATTCCAATTTTTTCTAAAAAATTTCTGATTATGGCCAGCGCACTTTTTCAATTTTCAAAAATGTTGAAATCCTCCGAAAAGAAAATTCCTATGCGACTTAAATTGAGTTCTACCACCCGATTCCGCCTTCAAAATTTTTCTAAAAAATTTCTAAGTGCCTGGCCAGTGCACTTTTTCAATTTTCAAAAATGTTGACATGCTCCGAAAAAAAAATCCTATGCGAAGTAAATTGAGTACTACAACACGATTCCGCCCTCAAAATTTTTCTAAAAAATTTCTGAGTGCCTGGCCAGCCCACTTTTTCAATTATCAAAAATTTTGACATGCTCCGAAAAGAAAATTCCTATGCGACTTAAATTGAGTTCTACAACACGATTCCGCATTCCAATTTTTTTTTAAAAATTTCTGATTACATGGCCAGCGCACTTTTTCAATTTTCAAAAATGTTGAAATCCTCCGAAAAGAAAATTTCTATGCGACTTAAATTGAGTTCTACCACCCGATTCCGCCTTCAAAATTTTTCTAAAAAATTTCTAAGTGCCTGGCCAGCGCACTTTTTCAATTTTCGAAAATGTTGACATGCTCCGAAAAAAAAAAAATCCTATGCGAAGTAAATTGAGTACTACAACACGATTCCGCCCTCAAAATTTTTCTAAAAAATTTCTGAGTGCCTGGCCAGCCCACTTTTTCAATTATCAAAAATTTTGACATGCTCCGAAAAGAAAATTCCTATGCGACTTAAATTGAGTTCTACAACACGATTCCGCATTCCAATTTTTTTTAAAAAATTTCTGATTACATGGCCAGCGCACTTTTTCAATTTTCAAAAATGTTGAAATCCTCCGAAAAGAAAATTCCTATGCGACTTAAATTGAGTTCTACCACCCGATTCCGCCTTCAAAATTTTTCTAAAAAATTTCTAAGTGCCTGGCCAGTGCACTTTTTCAATTTTCAAAAATGTTGACATGCTCCGAAAAAAAAAATCCTATGCGAAGTAAATTGAGTACTACAACACGATTCCGCCCTCAAAATTTTTCTAAAAAATTTCTGAGTGCCTGGCCAGCCCACTTTTTCAATTATCAAAAATTTTGACATGCTCCGAAAAGAAAATTCCTATGCGACTTAAATTGAGTTCTACAACACGATTCCGCATTCCAATTTTTTTTAAAAAATTTCTGATTACATGGCCAGCGCACTTTTTCAATTTTCAGAAATGTTGAAATCATCCGAAAAGAAAATTCCTATGCGACTTAAATTGAGTTCTACCACCCGATTCCGCCTTCAAAATTTTTCTAAAAAATTTCTAAGTGCCTGGCCAGCGCACTTTTTCAATTTTCAAAAATGTTGACATGCTCCGAAAAAAAAATCCTATGCGACGTAAATTGAGTTCTACAACACGATTCCGCCATCCAAATTTTTCTAAAAAATTTCTGAGTGCCTGGCCAGCGCACTTTTTCAATTTTCGAAAATGTTGACATGCACCGAAAAGAAAATTCCTATGCGAATTAAATTGAGTTCTACAACACGATTCCGCATTCCAATTTTTTTTTAAAAATTTCTGATTACATGGCCAGCGCACTTTTTCAATTTTCAAAAATGTTGAAATCCTTCGAAAAGAAAATTCCTATGCGACTTAAATTGAGTTCTACCACCCGATTCCGCCTTCAAAATTTTTCTAAAAAATTTCTAAGTGCCTGGCCAGTGCACTTTTTCAATTTTCAAAAATGTTGACATGCTCCGAAAAAAAAAATCCTATGCGAAGTAAATTGAGTACTACAACACGATTCCGCCCTCAAAATTTTTCTAAAAAATTTCTGAGTGCCTGGCCAGCGCACTTTTTCAATTTTCAAAAATGTTGACATGCACCGAAAAGAAAATTCCTATGCGACTTAAATTGAGTTCTACAACACGATTCCGCATTCCAATTTTTTTTTAAAAATTGCCATCCAAATTTTTCTAAAAAATTTCAGAGTGCCTGGCCAGCGCACTTTTTCAATTTTCGAAAATGTTGACATGCACCGAAAAGAAAATTCCTATGCGACTTAAATTGAGTTCTACAACACGATTCCGCATTTCAATTTTTTCTAAAAAATTTCTGATTATGGCCAGCGCACTTTTTCAATTTTCAAAAATGTTGAAATCCTCCGAAAAGAAAATTCCTATGCGACTTAAATTGAGTTCTACCACCCGATTCCGCCTTCAAAATTTTTCTAAAAAATTTCTAAGTGCCTGGCCAGTGCACTTTTTCAATTTTCAAAAATGTTGACATGCTCCGAAAAAAAAATCCTATGCGAAGTAAATTGAGTACTACAACACGATTCCGCCCTCAAAATTTTTCTAAAAAATTTCTGAGTGCCTGGCCAGCGCACTTTTTCAATTTTCAAAAATGTTGACATGCACCGAAAAGAAAATTCCTATGCGACTTAAATTGAGTTCTACAACACGATTCCGCATTCCAATTTTTTTTAAAAAATTTCTGATTACATGGCCAGCGCACTTTTTCAATTTTCAAAAATGTTGAAATCCTCCGAAAAGAAAATTCCTATGCGACTTAAATTGAGTTCTACAACACGATTCCGCATTCCAATTTTTTCTAAAAAATTTCTGATTATGGCCAGCGCACTTTTTCAATTTTCAAAAATGTTGAAATCCTCCGAAAAGAAAATTCCTATGCGACTTAAATTGAGTTCTACCACCCGATTCCGCCTTCAAAATTTTTCTAAAAAATTTCTAAGTGCCTGGCCAGTGCACTTTTTCAATTTTCAAAAATGTTGACATGCTCCGAAAAAAAAAATCCTATGCGAAGTAAATTGAGTACTACAACACGATTCCGCCCTCAAAATTTTTCTAAAAAATTTCTGAGTGCCTGGCCAGCCCACTTTTTCAATTATCAAAAATTTTGACATGCTCCGAAAAGAAAATTCCTATGCGACTTAAATTGAGTTCTACAACACGATTCCGCATTCCAATTTTTTTTTAAAAATTTCTGATTACATGGCCAGCGCACTTTTTCAATTTTCAAAAATGTTGAAATCCTCCGAAAAGAAAATTTCTATGCGACTTAAATTGAGTTCTACCACCCGATTCCGCCTTCAAAATTTTTCTAAAAAATTTCTAAGTGCCTGGCCAGCGCACTTTTTCAATTTTCGAAAATGTTGACATGCTCCGAAAAAAAAAAAATCCTATGCGAAGTAAATTGAGTACTACAACACGATTCCGCCCTCAAAATTTTTCTAAAAAATTTCTGAGTGCCTGGCCAGCCCACTTTTTCAATTATCAAAAATTTTGACATGCTCCGAAAAGAAAATTCCTATGCGACTTAAATTGAGTTCTACAACACGATTCCGCATTCCAATTTTTTTTAAAAAATTTCTGATTACATGGCCAGCGCACTTTTTCAATTTTCAAAAATGTTGAAATCCTCCGAAAAGAAAATTCCTATGCCACTTAAATTGAGTTCTACCACCCGATTCCGCCTTCAAAATTTTTCTAAAAAATTTCTAAGTGCCTGGCCAGTGCACTTTTTCAATTTTCAAAAATGTTGACATGCTCCGAAAAAAAAAATCCTATGCGAAGTAAATTGAGTACTACAACACGATTCCGCCCTCAAAATTTTTCTAAAAAATTTCTGAGTGCCTGGCCAGCCCACTTTTTCAATTATCAAAAATTTTGACATGCTCCGAAAAGAAAATTCCTATGCGACTTAAATTGAGTTCTACAACACGATTCCGCATTCCAATTTTTTTTAAAAAATTTCTGATTACATGGCCAGCGCACTTTTTCAATTTTCAAAAATGTTGAAATCCTCCGAAAAGAAAATTCCTATGCGACTTAAATTGAGTTCTACAACACGATTCCGCATTCCAATTTTTTTAAAAAATTTCTGATTACATGGCCAGCGCACTTTTTCAATTTTCAAAAATGTTGAAATCATCCGAAAAGAAAATTCCTATGCGACTTAAATTGAGTTCTACCACCCGATTCCGCCTTCAAAATTTTTCTAAAAAATTTCTAAGTGCCTGGCCAGCGCACTTTTTCAATTTTCAAAAATGTTGACATGCTCCGAAAAAAAAATCATATGCGACGTAAATTGAGTTCTACAACACGATTCCGCCATCCAAATTTTTCTAAAAAATTTCTGAGTGCCTGGCCAGCGCACTTTTTCAATTTTCGAAAATGTTGACATGCACCGAAAAGAAAATTCCTATGCGAATTAAATTGAGTTCTACAACACGATTCCGCATTCCAATTTTTTTTTAAAAATTTCTGATTACATGGCCAGCGCACTTTTTCAATTTTCAAAAATGTTGAAATCCTTCGAAAAGAAAATTCCTATGCGACTTAAATTGAGTTCTACCACCCGATTCCGCCTTCAAAATTTTTCTAAAAAATTTCTAAGTGCCTGGCCAGTGCACTTTTTCAATTTTCAAAAATGTTGACATGCTCCGAAAAAAAAAATCCTATGCGAAGTAAATTGAGTACTACAACACGATTCCGCCCTCAAAATTTTTCTAAAAAATTTCTGAGTGCCTGGCCAGCGCACTTTTTCAATTTTCAAAAATGTTGACATGCACCGAAAAGAAAATTCCTATGCGACTTAAATTGAGTTCTACAACACGATTCCGCATTCCAATTTTTTTTTAAAAATTGCCATCCAAATTTTTCTAAAAAATTTCAGAGTGCCTGGCCAGCGCACTTTTTCAATTTTCGAAAATGTTGACATGCACCGAAAAGAAAATTCCTATGCGACTTAAATTGAGTTCTACAACACGATTCCGCATTTCAATTTTTTCTAAAAAATTTCTGATTATGGCCAGCGCACTTTTTCAATTTTCAAAAATGTTGAAATCCTCCGAAAAGAAAATTCCTATGCGACTTAAATTGAGTTCTACCACCCGATTCCGCCTTCAAAATTTTTCTAAAAAATTTCTAAGTGCCTGGCCAGTGCACTTTTTCAATTTTCAAAAATGTTGACATGCTCCGAAAAAAAAATCCTATGCGACGTAAATTGAGTTCTACAACACGATTCCGCCATCCAAATTTTTCTAAAAAATTTCTAAGTGCCTGGCCAGCCCACTTTTTCAATTATCAAAAATTTTGACATGCTCCGAAAAGAAAATTCCTATGCGACTTAAATTGAGTTCTACAACACGATTCCGCATTCCAATTTTTTCTAAAAAATTTCTGATTATGGCCAGCGCACTTTTTCAATTTTCAAAAATGTTGAAATCCTCCGAAAAGAAAATTCCTATGCGACTTAAATTGAGTTCTACCACCCGATTCCGCCTTCAAAATTTTTCTAAAAAATTTCTAAGTGCCTGGCCAGCGCACTTTTTCAATTTTCAAAAATGTTGACATGCTCCGAAAAAAAAATCCTATGCGAAGTAAATTGAGTACTACAACACGATTCCGCCCTCAAAATTTTTCTAAAAAATTTCTGAGTGCCTGGCCAGCCCACTTTTTCAATTATCAAAAATTTTGACATGCTCCGAAAAGAAAATTCCTATGCGACTTAAATTGAGTTCTACAACACGATTCCGCATTCCATTTTTTTCTAAAAATTTCTGATTACATGGCCAGCGCACTTTTTCAATTTTCAAAAATGTTGAAATCCTCCGAAAAGAAAATTCCTATGCGACTTAAATTGAGTTCTACCACCCGATTCCGCCTTCAAAATTTTTCTAAAAAATTTCTAAGTGCCTGGCCAGCGCACTTTTTCAATTTTCGAAAATGTTGACATGCTCCGAAAAAAAAATCCTATGCGACGTAAATTGAGTTCTACAACACGATTCCGCCATCCAAATTTTTCTAAAAAATTTCTGAGTGCCTGGCCAGCGCACTTTTTCAATTTTCAAAAATGTTGAAATCCTCCGAAAAGAAAATTCCTATGCGACTTAAATTGAGTTCTACCACCCGATTCCGCCTTCAAAATTTTTCTAAAAAATTTCTAAGTGCCTGGTCAGCGCACTTTTTCAATTTTCAAAAATGTTGACATGCTCCGAAAAAAAAATCCTATGCGAAGTAAATTGAGTACTACAACACGATTCCGCCCTCTAAATTTTTCTAAAAATTTGCTGATTGCCTGGCCAGCCCACTTTTTCAATTATCAAAAATTTTGACATGCTCCGAAAAGAAAATTCCTATGCGACTTAAATTGAGTTCTACAAGACGATTCCGCATTCCAATTTTTTCTAAAAAATTTCTGATTACATGGCCAGCGCACTTTTTCAATTTTCAAAAATGTTGAAATCCTCCGAAAAGAAAATTCCTATGTGACTTAAATTGAGTTCTACCACCCGATTCCGCCTTCAAAATTTTTCTAAAAAATTTCTAAGTGCCTGGCCAGCGCACTTTTTCAATTTTCGAAAATGTTGACATGCTCCGAAAAAAAAATCCTATGCGACGTAAATTGAGTTCTACAACACGATTCCGCCATCCAAATTTTTCTAAAAAATTTCTAAGTGCCTGGCCAGCCCACTTTTTCAATTATCAAAAATTTTGACATGCTCCGAAAAGAAAATTCCTATGCGACTTAAATTGAGTTCTACAACACGATTCCGCATTCCAATTTTTTCTAAAAAATTTCTGATTATGGCCAGCGCACTTTTTCAATTTTCAAAAATGTTGAAATCCTCCGAAAAGAAAATTCCTATGCGACTTAAATTGAGTTCTACCACCCGATTCCGCCTTCAAAATTTTTCTAAAAAATTTCTAAGTGCCTGGCCAGTGCACTTTTTCAATTTTCAAAAATGTTGACATGCTCCGAAAAAAAAAATCCTATGCGAAGTAAATTGAGTACTACAACACGATTCCGCCCTCAAAATTTTTCTAAAAAATTTCTGAGTGCCTGGCCAGCCCACTTTTTCAATTATCAAAAATTTTGACATGCTCCGAAAAGAAAATTCCTATGCGACTTAAATTGAGTTCTACAACACGATTCCGCATTCCAATTTTTTTTAAAAAATTTCTGATTACATGGCCAGCGCACTTTTTCAATTTTCAAAAATGTTGAAATCCTCCGAAAAGAAAATTCCTATGCGACTTAAATTGAGTTCTACCACCCGATTCCGCCTTCAAAATTTTTCTAAAAAATTTCTAAGTGCCTGGCCAGCGCACTTTTTCAATTTTCAAAAATGTTGACATGCTCCGAAAAAAAAATCCTATGCGAAGTAAATTGAGTACTACAAACGATTCCGCCCTCAAAATTTTTCTAAAAAATTTCTGAGTGCCTGGCCAGCCCACTTTTTCAATTATCAAAAATTTTGACATGCTCCGAAAAGAAAATTCCTATGCGACTTAAATTGAGTTCTACAACACGATTCCGCATTCCATTTTTTTTCTAAAAATTTCTGATTACATGGCCAGCGCACTTTTTCAATTTTCAAAAATGTTGAAATCCTCCGAAAAGAAAATTCCTATGCGACTTAAATTGAGTTCTACAACACGATTCCGCATTCCAATTTTTTCTAAAAAATTTCTGATTATGGCCAGCGCACTTTTTCAATTTTCAAAAATGTTGAAATCCTCCGAAAAGAAAATTCCTATGCGACTTAAATTGAGTTCTACCACCCGATTCCGCCTTCAAAATTTTTCTAAAAAATTTCTAAGTGCCTGGCCAGTGCACTTTTTCAATTTTCAAAAATGTTGACATGCTCCGAAAAAAAAAATCCTATGCGAAGTAAATTGAGTACTACAACACGATTCCGCCCTCAAAATTTTTCTAAAAAATTTCTGAGTGCCTGGCCAGCCCACTTTTTCAATTATCAAAAATTTTGACATGCTCCGAAAAGAAAATTCCTATGCGACTTAAATTGAGT
This sequence comes from Pseudeuparius sepicola, assembly GCA_963920635.1. Classification (NCBI taxonomy): domain Eukaryota; kingdom Metazoa; phylum Arthropoda; class Insecta; order Coleoptera; family Anthribidae; genus Pseudeuparius; species Pseudeuparius sepicola. The sequence goes on along the minus strand of OY987298.1, from coordinate 86,790,790 downwards.
TCTACAACACGATTCCGCATTCCAATTTTTTTTAAAAAATTTCTGATTACATGGCCAGCGCACTTTTTCAATTTTCAAAAATGTTGAAATCCTCCGAAAAGAAAATTCCTATGCGACTTAAATTGAGTTCTACCACCCGATTCCGCCTTCAAAATTTTTCTAAAAAATTTCTAAGTGCCTGGCCAGCGCACTTTTTCAATTTTCAAAAATGTTGACATGCTCCGAAAAAAAAATCCTATGCGAAGTAAATTGAGTACTACAACACGATTCCGCCCTCAAAATTTTTCTAAAAAATTTCTGAGTGCCTGGCCAGCCCACTTTTTCAATTATCAAAAATTTTGACATGCTCCGAAAAGAAAATTCCTATGCGACTTAAATTGAGTTCTACAACACGATTCCGCATTCCATTTTTTTCTAAAAATTTCTGATTACATGGCCAGCGCACTTTTTCAATTTTCAAAAATGTTGAAATCCTCCGAAAAGAAAATTCCTATGCGACTTAAATTGAGTTCTACCACCCGATTCCGCCTTCAAAATTTTTCTAAAAAATTTCTAAGTGCCTGGCCAGCGCACTTTTTCAATTTTCGAAAATGTTGACATGCTCCGAAAAAAAAATCCTATGCGACGTAAATTGAGTTCTACAACACGATTCCGCCATCCAAATTTTTCTAAAAAATTTCTGAGTGCCTGGCCAGCGCACTTTTTCAATTTTCAAAAATGTTGAAATCCTCCGAAAAGAAAATTCCTATGCGACTTAAATTGAGTTCTACCACCCGATTCCGCCTTCAAAATTTTTCTAAAAAATTTCTAAGTGCCTGGCCAGCGCACTTTTTCAATTTTCAAAAATGTTGACATGCTCCGAAAAAAAAATCCTATGCGAAGTAAATTGAGTACTACAACACGATTCCGCCCTCAAAATTTTTCTAAAAAATTTCTGAGTGCCTGGCCAGCCCACTTTTTCAATTATCAAAAATTTTGACATGCTCCGAAAAGAAAATTCCTATGCGACTTAAATTGAGTTCTACAACACGATTCCGCATTCCAATTTTTTCTAAAAAATTTCTGATTATGGCCAGCGCACTTTTTCAATTTTCAAAAATGTTGAAATCCTCCGAAAAGAAAATTCCTATGCGACTTAAATTGAGTTCTACCACCCGATTCCGCCTTCAAAATTTTTCTAAAAAATTTCTAAGTGCCTGGCCAGTGCACTTTTTCAATTTTCAAAAATGTTGACATGCTCCGAAAAAAAAAATCCTATGCGAAGTAAATTGAGTACTACAACACGATTCCGCCCTCAAAATTTTTCTAAAAAATTTCTGAGTGCCTGGCCAGCCCACTTTTTCAATTATCAAAAATTTTGACATGCTCCGAAAAGAAAATTCCTATGCGACTTAAATTGAGTTCTACAACACGATTCCGCATTCCAATTTTTTTTAAAAAATTTCTGATTACATGGCCAGCGCACTTTTTCAATTTTCAAAAATGTTGAAATCCTCCGAAAAGAAAATTCCTATGCGACTTAAATTGAGTTCTACCACCCGATTCCGCCTTCAAAATTTTTCTAAAAAATTTCTAAGTGCCTGGCCAGCGCACTTTTTCAATTTTCAAAAATGTTGACATGCTCCGAAAAAAAAATCCTATGCGAAGTAAATTGAGTACTACAAACGATTCCGCCCTCAAAATTTTTCTAAAAAATTTCTGAGTGCCTGGCCAGCCCACTTTTTCAATTATCAAAAATTTTGACATGCTCCGAAAAGAAAATTCCTATGCGACTTAAATTGAGTTCTACAACACGATTCCGCATTCCATTTTTTTTCTAAAAATTTCTGATTACATGGCCAGCGCACTTTTTCAATTTTCAAAAATGTTGAAATCCTCCGAAAAGAAAATTCCTATGCGACTTAAATTGAGTTCTACAACACGATTCCGCATTCCAATTTTTTCTAAAAAATTTCTGATTATGGCCAGCGCACTTTTTCAATTTTCAAAAATGTTGAAATCCTCCGAAAAGAAAATTCCTATGCGACTTAAATTGAGTTCTACCACCCGATTCCGCCTTCAAAATTTTTCTAAAAAATTTCTAAGTGCCTGGCCAGTGCACTTTTTCAATTTTCAAAAATGTTGACATGCTCCGAAAAAAAAAATCCTATGCGAAGTAAATTGAGTACTACAACACGATTCCGCCCTCAAAATTTTTCTAAAAAATTTCTGAGTGCCTGGCCAGCCCACTTTTTCAATTATCAAAAATTTTGACATGCTCCGAAAAGAAAATTCCTATGCGACTTAAATTGAGTTCTACAACACGATTCCGCATTCCAATTTTTTTTAAAAAATTTCTGATTACATGGCCAGCGCACTTTTTCAATTTTCAAAAATGTTGAAATCCTCCGAAAAGAAAATTCCTATGCGACTTAAATTGAGTTCTACCACCCGATTCCGCCTTCAAAATTTTTCTAAAAAATTTCTAAGTGCCTGGCCAGCGCACTTTTTCAATTTTCAAAAATGTTGACATGCTCCGAAAAAAAAAATCCTATGCGAAGTAAATTGAGTACTACAACACGATTCCGCCCTCAAAATTTTTCTAAAAAATTTCTGAGTGCCTGGCCAGCCCACTTTTTCAATTATCAAAAATTTTGACATGCTCCGAAAAGAAAATTCCTATGCGACTTAAATTGAGTTCTACAACACGATTCCGCATTCCATTTTTTTCTAAAAATTTCTGATTACATGGCCAGCGCACTTTTTCAATTTTCAAAAATGTTGAAATCCTCCGAAAAGAAAATTCCTATGCGACTTAAATTGAGTTCTACCACCCGATTCCGCCTTCAAAATTTTTCTAAAAAATTTCTAAGTGCCTGGCCAGCGCACTTTTTCAATTTTCGAAAATGTTGACATGCTCCGAAAAAAAAATCCTATGCGACGTAAATTGAGTTCTACAACACGATTCCGCCATCCAAATTTTTCTAAAAAATTTCTGAGTGCCTGGCCAGCGCACTTTTTCAATTTTCAAAAATGTTGAAATCCTCCGAAAAGAAAATTCCTATGCGACTTAAATTGAGTTCTACCACCCGATTCCGCCTTCAAAATTTTTCTAAAAAATTTCTAAGTGCCTGGCCAGCGCACTTTTTCAATTTTCAAAAATGTTGACATGCTCCGAAAAAAAAATCCTATGCGAAGTAAATTGAGTACTACAACACGATTCCGCCCTCAAAATTTTTCTAAAAAATTTCTGAGTGCCTGGCCAGCCCACTTTTTCAATTATCAAAAATTTTGACATGCTCCGAAAAGAAAATTCCTATGCGACTTAAATTGAGTTCTACAACACGATTCCGCATTCCATTTTTTTCTAAAAATTTCTGATTACATGGCCAGCGCACTTTTTCAATTTTCAAAAATGTTGAAATCCTCCGAAAAGAAAATTCCTATGCGACTTAAATTGAGTTCTACCACCCGATTCCGCCTTCAAAATTTTTCTAAAAAATTTCTAAGTGCCTGGCCAGCGCACTTTTTCAATTTTCAAAAATGTTGACATGCTCCGAAAAAAAAATCCTATGCGAAGTAAATTGAGTACTACAACACGATTCCGCCCTCTAAATTTTTCTAAAAATTTGCTGATTGCCTGGCCAGCCCACTTTTTCAATTATCAAAAATTTTGACATGCTCCGAAAAGAAAATTCCTATGCGACTTAAATTGAGTTCTACAAGACGATTCCGCATTCCAATTTTTTCTAAAAAATTTCTGATTACATGGCCAGCGCACTTTTTCAATTTTCAAAAATGTTGAAATCCTCCGAAAAGAAAATTCCTATGTGACTTAAATTGAGTTCTACCACCCGATTCCGCCTTCAAAATTTTTCTAAAAAATTTCTAAGTGCCTGGCCAGCGCACTTTTTCAATTTTCGAAAATGTTGACATGCTCCGAAAAAAAAATCCTATGCGACGTAAATTGAGTTCTACAACACGATTCCGCCATCCAAATTTTTCTAAAAAATTTCTAAGTGCCTGGCCAGCCCACTTTTTCAATTATCAAAAATTTTGACATGCTCCGAAAAGAAAATTCCTATGCGACTTAAATTGAGTTCTACAACACGATTCCGCATTCCAATTTTTTCTAAAAAATTTCTGATTATGGCCAGCGCACTTTTTCAATTTTCAAAAACGTTGAAATCCTCCGAAAAGAAAATTCCTATGCGACTTAAATTGAGTTCTACCACCCGATTCCGCCTTCAAAATTTTTCTAAAAAATTTCTAAGTGCCTGGCCAGTGCACTTTTTCAATTTTCAAAAATGTTGACATGCTCCGAAAAAAAAAATCCTATGCGAAGTAAATTGAGTACTACAACACGATTCCGCCCTCAAAATTTTTCTAAAAAATTTCTGAGTGCCTGGCCAGCCCACTTTTTCAATTATCAAAAATTTTGACATGCTCCGAAAAGAAAATTCCTATGCGACTTAAATTGAGTTCTACAACACGATTCCGCATTCCAATTTTTTTTAAAAAATTTCTGATTACATGGCCAGCGCACTTTTTCAATTTTCAAAAATGTTGAAATCCTCCGAAAAGAAAATTCCTATGCGACTTAAATTGAGTTCTACCACCCGATTCCGCCTTCAAAATTTTTCTAAAAAATTTCTAAGTGCCTGGCCAGCGCACTTTTTCAATTTTCAAAAATGTTGACATGCTCCGAAAAAAAAATCCTATGCGAAGTAAATTGAGTACTACAACACGATTCCGCCCTCAAAATTTTTCTAAAAAATTTCTGAGTGCCTGGCCAGCCCACTTTTTCAATTATCAAAAATTTTGACATGCTCCGAAAAGAAAATTCCTATGCGACTTAAATTGAGTTCTACAACACGATTCCGCATTCCATTTTTTTTCTAAAAATTTCTGATTACATGGCCAGCGCACTTTTTCAATTTTCAAAAATGTTGAAATCCTCCGAAAAGAAAATTCCTATGCGACTTAAATTGAGTTCTACAACACGATTCCGCATTCCAATTTTTTTTAAAAAATTTCTGATTACATGGCCAGCGCACTTTTTCAATTTTCAAAAATGTTGAAATCCTCCGAAAAGAAAATTCCTATGCGACTTAAATTGAGTTCTACCACCCGATTCCGCCTTCAAAATTTTTCTAAAAAATTTCTAAGTGCCTGGCCAGCGCACTTTTTCAATTTTCGAAAATGTTGACATGCTCCGAAAAAAAAATCCTATGCGACGTAAATTGAGTTCTACAACACGATTCCGCCATCCAAATTTTTCTAAAAAATTTCTAAGTGCCTGGCCAGCCCACTTTTTCAATTATCAAAAATTTTGACATGCTCCGAAAAGAAAATTCCTATGCGACTTAAATTGAGTTCTACAACACGATTCCGCCATCCAAATTTTTCTAAAAAATTTCTAAGTGCCTGGCCAGCCCACTTTTTCAATTATCAAAAATTTTGACATGCTCCGAAAAGAAAATTCCTATGCGACTTAAATTGAGTTCTACAACACGATTCCGCATTCCAATTTTTTTTAAAAAATTTCTGATTACATGGCCAGCGCACTTTTTCAATTTTCAAAAATGTTGAAATCCTCCGAAAAGAAAATTCCTATGCGACTTAAATTGAGTTCTACCACCCGATTCCGCCTTCAAAATTTTTCTAAAAAATTTCTAAGTGCCTGGCCAGCGCACTTTTTCAATTTTCAAAAATGTTGACATGCTCCGAAAAAAAAATCCTATGCGAAGTAAATTGAGTACTACAACACGATTCCGCCCTCAAAATTTTTCTAAAAAATTTCTGAGTGCCTGGCCAGCCCACTTTTTCAATTATCAAAAATTTTGACATGCTCCGAAAAGAAAATTCCTATGCGACTTAAATTGAGTTCTACAACACGATTCCGCATTCCATTTTTTTCTAAAAATTTCTGATTACATGGCCAGCGCACTTTTTCAATTTTCAAAAATGTTGAAATCCTCCGAAAAGAAAATTCCTATGCGACTTAAATTGAGTTCTACCACCCGATTCCGCCTTCAAAATTTTTCTAAAAAATTTCTAAGTGCCTGGCCAGCGCACTTTTTCAATTTTCGAAAATGTTGACATGCTCCGAAAAAAAAATCCTATGCGACGTAAATTGAGTTCTACAACACGATTCCGCCATCCAAATTTTTCTAAAAAATTTCTGAGTGCCTGGCCAGCGCACTTTTTCAATTTTCAAAAATGTTGAAATCCTCCGAAAAGAAAATTCCTATGCGACTTAAATTGAGTTCTACCACCCGATTCCGCCTTCAAAATTTTTCTAAAAAATTTCTAAGTGCCTGGCCAGCGCACTTTTTCAATTTTCAAAAATGTTGACATGCTCCGAAAAAAAAATCCTATGCGAAGTAAATTGAGTACTACAACACGATTCCGCCCTCAAAATTTTTCTAAAAAATTTCTGAGTGCCTGGCCAGCCCACTTTTTCAATTATCAAAAATTTTGACATGCTCCGAAAAGAAAATTCCTATGCGACTTAAATTGAGTTCTACAACACGATTCCGCATTCCATTTTTTTCTAAAAATTTCTGATTACATGGCCAGCGCACTTTTTCAATTTTCAAAAATGTTGAAATCCTCCGAAAAGAAAATTCCTATGCGACTTAAATTGAGTTCTACCACCCGATTCCGCCTTCAAAATTTTTCTAAAAAATTTCTAAGTGCCTGGCCAGCGCACTTTTTCAATTTTCAAAAATGTTGACATGCTCCGAAAAAAAAATCCTATGCGAAGTAAATTGAGTACTACAACACGATTCCGCCCTCTAAATTTTTCTAAAAATTTGCTGATTGCCTGGCCAGCCCACTTTTTCAATTATCAAAAATTTTGACATGCTCCGAAAAGAAAATTCCTATGCGACTTAAATTGAGTTCTACAAGACGATTCCGCATTCCAATTTTTTCTAAAAAATTTCTGATTACATGGCCAGCGCACTTTTTCAATTTTCAAAAATGTTGAAATCCTCCGAAAAGAAAATTCCTATGTGACTTAAATTGAGTTCTACCACCCGATTCCGCCTTCAAAATTTTTCTAAAAAATTTCTAAGTGCCTGGCCAGCGCACTTTTTCAATTTTCGAAAATGTTGACATGCTCCGAAAAAAAAATCCTATGCGACGTAAATTGAGTTCTACAACACGATTCCGCCATCCAAATTTTTCTAAAAAATTTCTAAGTGCCTGGCCAGCCCACTTTTTCAATTATCAAAAATTTTGACATGCTCCGAAAAGAAAATTCCTATGCGACTTAAATTGAGTTCTACAACACGATTCCGCATTCCAATTTTTTCTAAAAAATTTCTGATTATGGCCAGCGCACTTTTTCAATTTTCAAAAACGTTGAAATCCTCCGAAAAGAAAATTCCTATGCGACTTAAATTGAGTTCTACCACCCGATTCCGCCTTCAAAATTTTTCTAAAAAATTTCTAAGTGCCTGGCCAGTGCACTTTTTCAATTTTCAAAAATGTTGACATGCTCCGAAAAAAAAAATCCTATGCGAAGTAAATTGAGTACTACAACACGATTCCGCCCTCAAAATTTTTCTAAAAAATTTCTGAGTGCCTGGCCAGCCCACTTTTTCAATTATCAAAAATTTTGACATGCTCCGAAAAGAAAATTCCTATGCGACTTAAATTGAGTTCTACAACACGATTCCGCATTCCAATTTTTTTTAAAAAATTTCTGATTACATGGCCAGCGCACTTTTTCAATTTTCAAAAATGTTGAAATCCTCCGAAAAGAAAATTCCTATGCGACTTAAATTGAGTTCTACCACCCGATTCCGCCTTCAAAATTTTTCTAAAAAATTTCTAAGTGCCTGGCCAGCGCACTTTTTCAATTTTCAAAAATGTTGACATGCTCCGAAAAAAAAATCCTATGCGAAGTAAATTGAGTACTACAACACGATTCCGCCCTCAAAATTTTTCTAAAAAATTTCTGAGTGCCTGGCCAGCCCACTTTTTCAATTATCAAAAATTTTGACATGCTCCGAAAAGAAAATTCCTATGCGACTTAAATTGAGTTCTACAACACGATTCCGCATTCCATTTTTTTTCTAAAAATTTCTGATTACATGGCCAGCGCACTTTTTCAATTTTCAAAAATGTTGAAATCCTCCGAAAAGAAAATTCCTATGCGACTTAAATTGAGTTCTACAACACGATTCCGCATTCCAATTTTTTTTAAAAAATTTCTGATTACATGGCCAGCGCACTTTTTCAATTTTCAAAAATGTTGAAATCCTCCGAAAAGAAAATTCCTATGCGACTTAAATTGAGTTCTACCACCCGATTCCGCCTTCAAAATTTTTCTAAAAAATTTCTAAGTGCCTGGCCAGCGCACTTTTTCAATTTTCGAAAATGTTGACATGCTCCGAAAAAAAAATCCTATGCGACGTAAATTGAGTTCTACAACACGATTCCGCCATCCAAATTTTTCTAAAAAATTTCTAAGTGCCTGGCCAGCCCACTTTTTCAATTATCAAAAATTTTGACATGCTCCGAAAAGAAAATTCCTATGCGACTTAAATTGAGTTCTACAACACGATTCCGCATTAAAAATTTTTTCTAAAAAATTTCTGATTATGGCCAGCGCACTTTTTCAATTTTCAAAAATGTTGAAATCCTCCGAAAAGAAAATTCCTATGCGACTTAAATTGAGTTCTACCACCCGATTCCGCCTTCAAAATTTTTCTAAAAAATTTCTAAGTGCCTGGCCAGTGCACTTTTTCAATTTTCAAAAATGTTGTCATGCTCCGAAAAAAAAAATCCTATGCGAAGTAAATTGAGTACTACAACACGATTCCGCCCTCAAAATTTTTCTAAAAAATTTCTGAGTGCCTGGCCAGCGCACTTTTTCAATTTTCAAAAATGTTGACATGCACCGAAAAGAAAATTCCTATGCGACTTAAATTGAGTTCTACAACACGATTCCGCATTCCAATTTTTTTTAAAAAATTTCTGATTACATGGCCAGCGCACTTTTTCAATTTTCAAAAATGTTGAAATCCTCCGAAAAGAAAATTCCTATGCGACTTAAATTGAGTTCTACCACCCGATTCCGCCTTCAAAATTTTTCTAAAAAATTTCTAAGTGCCTGGCCAGCGCACTTTTTCAATTTTCAAAAATGTTGACATGCTCCGAAAAAAAAATCCTATGCGAAGTAAATTGAGTACTACAACACGATTCCGCCCTCTAAATTTTTCTAAAAATTTTCTGATTGCCTGGCCAGCCCACTTTTTCAATTATCAAAAATTTTGACATGCTCCGAAAAGAAAATTCCTATGCGACTTAAATTGAGTTCTACCACCCGATTCCGCCTTCAAAATTTTTCTAAAAAATTTCTAAGTGCCTGGCCAGCGCACTTTTTCAATTTTCAAAAATGTTGACATGCTCCGAAAAAAAAAATCCTATGCGAAGTAAATTGAGTACTACAACACGATTCCGCCCTCTAAATTTTTCTAAAAATTTTCTGATTGCCTGGCCAGCCCACTTTTTCAATTATCAAAAATTTTGACATGCTCCGAAAAGAAAATTCCTATGCGACTTAAATTGAGTTCTACAACACGATTCCGCATTCCAATTTTTTCTAAAAAATTTCTGATTACATGGCCAGCGCACTTTTTCAATTTTCAAAAATGTTGAAATCCTCCGAAAAGAAAATTCCTATGCGACTTAAATTGAGTTCTACCACCCGATTCCGCCTTCAAAATTTTTCTAAAAAATTTCTAAGTGCCTGGCCAGCGCACTTTTTCAATTTTCGAAAATGTTGACATGCTCCGAAAAAAAAATCCTATGCGACGTAAATTGAGTTCTACAACACGATTCCGCCATCCAAATTTTTCTAAAAAATTTCTGAGTGCCTGGCCAGCGCACTTTTTCAATTTTCAAAAATGTTGAAATCCTCCGAAAAGAAAATTCCTATGCGACTTAAATTGAGTTCTACCACCCGATTCCGCCTTCAAAATTTTTCTAAAAAATTTCTAAGTGCCTGGCCAGCGCACTTTTTCAATTTTCAAAAATGTTGACATGCTCCGAAAAAAAAATCCTATGCGAAGTAAATTGAGTACTACAACACGATTCCGCCCTCTAAATTTTTCTAAAAATTTGCTGATTGCCTGGCCAGCCCACTTTTTCAATTATCAAAAATTTTGACATGCTCCGAAAAGAAAATTCCTATGCGACTTAAATTGAGTTCTACAACACGATTCCGCATTCCAATTTTTTCTAAAAAATTTCTGATTACATGGCCAGCGCACTTTTTCAATTTTCAAAAATGTTGAAATCCTCCGAAAAGAAAATTCCTATGCGACTTAAATTGAGTTCTACCACCCGATTCCGCCTTCAAAATTTTTCTAAAAAATTTCTAAGTGCCTGGCCAGCGCACTTTTTCAATTTTCGAAATAGGTGACATGCTCCGAAAAAAAAATCCTATGCGACGTAAATTGAGTTCTACAACACGATTCCGCCATCCAAATTTTTCTAAAAAATTTCTGAGTGCCTGGCCAGCGCACTTTTTCAATTTTCGAAAATGTTGACATGCTCCGAAAAAAAAATCCTATGCGACGTAAATTGAGTTCTACAACACGATTCCGCCATCCAAATTTTTCTAAAAAATTTCTAAGTGCCTGGCCAGCCCACTTTTTCAATTATCAAAAATTTTGACATGCTCCGAAAAGAAAATTCCTATGCGACTTAAATTGAGTTCTACAACACGATTCCGCATTCCAATTTTTTCTAAAAAATTTCTGATTATGGCCAGCGCACTTTTTCAGTTTTCAAAAATGTTGAAATCCTCCGAAAAGAAAATTCCTATGCGACTTAAATTGAGTTCTACAACACGATTCCGCATTCCATTTTTTTTCTAAAAATTTCTGATTACATGGCCAGCGCACTTTTTCAATTTTCAAAAATGTTGAAATCCTCCGAAAAGAAAATTCCTATGCGACTTAAATTGAGTTCTACAACACGATTCCGCATTCCAATTTTTTTTAAAAAATTTCTGATTACATGGCCAGCGCACTTTTTCAATTTTCAAAAATGTTGAAATCCTCCGAAAAGAAAATTCCTATGCGACTTAAATTGAGTTCTACCACCCGATTCCGCCTTCAAAATTTTTCTAAAAAATTTCTAAGTGCCTGGCCAGCGCACTTTTTCAATTTTCGAAAATGTTGACATGCTCCGAAAAAAAAATCCTATGCGAAGTAAATTGAGTACTACAACACGATTCCGCCCTCTAAATTTTTCTAAAAATTTGCTGATTGCCTGGCCAGCCCACTTTTTCAATTATCAAAAATTTTGACATGCTCCGAAAAGAAAATTCCTATGCGACTTAAATTGAGTTCTACAAGACGATTCCGCATTCCAATTTTTTCTAAAAAATTTCTGATTACATGGCCAGCGCACTTTTTCAATTTTCAAAAATGTTGAAATCCTCCGAAAAGAAAATTCCTATGTGACTTAAATTGAGTTCTACCACCCGATTCCGCCTTCAAAATTTTTCTAAAAAATTTCTAAGTGCCTGGCCAGCGCACTTTTTCAATTTTCGAAAATGTTGACATGCTCCGAAAAAAAAATCCTATGCGACGTAAATTGAGTTCTACAACACGATTCCGCCATCCAAATTTTTCTAAAAAATTTCTAAGTGCCTGGCCAGCCCACTTTTTCAATTATCAAAAATTTTGACATGCTCCGAAAAGAAAATTCCTATGCGACTTAAATTGAGTTCTACAACACGATTCCGCATTCCAATTTTTTCTAAAAAATTTCTGATTATGGCCAGCGCACTTTTTCAATTTTCAAAAACGTTGAAATCCTCCGAAAAGAAAATTCCTATGCGACTTAAATTGAGTTCTACCACCCGATTCCGCCTTCAAAATTTTTCTAAAAAATTTCTAAGTGCCTGGCCAGTGCACTTTTTCAATTTTCAAAAATGTTGACATGCTCCGAAAAAAAAAATCCTATGCGAAGTAAATTGAGTACTACAACACGATTCCGCCCTCAAAATTTTTCTAAAAAATTTCTGAGTGCCTGGCCAGCCCACTTTTTCAATTATCAAAAATTTTGACATGCTCCGAAAAGAAAATTCCTATGCGACTTAAATTGAGTTCTACAACACGATTCCGCATTCCAATTTTTTTTAAAAAATTTCTGATTACATGGCCAGCGCACTTTTTCAATTTTCAAAAATGTTGAAATCCTCCGAAAAGAAAATTCCTATGCGACTTAAATTGAGTTCTACCACCCGATTCCGCCTTCAAAATTTTTCTAAAAAATTTCTAAGTGCCTGGCCAGCGCACTTTTTCAATTTTCAAAAATGTTGACATGCTCCGAAAAAAAAATCCTATGCGAAGTAAATTGAGTACTACAACACGATTCCGCCCTCAAAATTTTTCTAAAAAATTTCTGAGTGCCTGGCCAGCCCACTTTTTCAATTATCAAAAATTTTGACATGCTCCGAAAAGAAAATTCCTATGCGACTTAAATTGAGTTCTACAACACGATTCCGCATTCCATTTTTTTTCTAAAAATTTCTGATTACATGGCCAGCGCACTTTTTCAATTTTCAAAAATGTTGAAATCCTCCGAAAAGAAAATTCCTATGCGACTTAAATTGAGTTCTACAACACGATTCCGCATTCCAATTTTTTTTAAAAAATTTCTGATTACATGGCCAGCGCACTTTTTCAATTTTCAAAAATGTTGAAATCCTCCGAAAAGAAAATTCCTATGCGACTTAAATTGAGTTCTACCACCCGATTCCGCCTTCAAAATTTTTCTAAAAAATTTCTAAGTGCCTGGCCAGCGCACTTTTTCAATTTTCGAAAATGTTGACATGCTCCGAAAAAAAAATCCTATGCGACGTAAATTGAGTTCTACAACACGATTCCGCCATCCAAATTTTTCTAAAAAATTTCTAAGTGCCTGGCCAGCCCACTTTTTCAATTATCAAAAATTTTGACATGCTCCGAAAAGAAAATTCCTATGCGACTTAAATTGAGTTCTACAACACGATTCCGCATTAAAAATTTTTTCTAAAAAATTTCTGATTATGGCCAGCGCACTTTTTCAATTTTCAAAAATGTTGAAATCCTCCGAAAAGAAAATTCCTATGCGACTTAAATTGAGTTCTACCACCCGATTCCGCCTTCAAAATTTTTCTAAAAAATTTCTAAGTGCCTGGCCAGTGCACTTTTTCAATTTTCAAAAATGTTGTCATGCTCCGAAAAAAAAAATCCTATGCGAAGTAAATTGAGTACTACAACACGATTCCGCCCTCAAAATTTTTCTAAAAAATTTCTGAGTGCCTGGCCAGCGCACTTTTTCAATTTTCAAAAATGTTGACATGCACCGAAAAGAAAATTCCTATGCGACTTAAATTGAGTTCTACAACACGATTCCGCATTCCAATTTTTTTTAAAAAATTTCTGATTACATGGCCAGCGCACTTTTTCAATTTTCAAAAATGTTGAAATCCTCCGAAAAGAAAATTCCTATGCGACTTAAATTGAGTTCTACCACCCGATTCCGCCTTCAAAATTTTTCTAAAAAATTTCTAAGTGCCTGGCCAGCGCACTTTTTCAATTTTCAAAAATGTTGACATGCTCCGAAAAAAAAATCCTATGCGAAGTAAATTGAGTACTACAACACGATTCCGCCCTCTAAATTTTTCTAAAAATTTTCTGATTGCCTGGCCAGCCCACTTTTTCAATTATCAAAAATTTTGACATGCTCCGAAAAGAAAATTCCTATGCGACTTAAATTGAGTTCTACCACCCGATTCCGCCTTCAAAATTTTTCTAAAAAATTTCTAAGTGCCTGGCCAGCGCACTTTTTCAATTTTCAAAAATGTTGACATGCTCCGAAAAAAAAAATCCTATGCGAAGTAAATTGAGTACTACAACACGATTCCGCCCTCTAAATTTTTCTAAAAATTTTCTGATTGCCTGGCCAGCCCACTTTTTCAATTATCAAAAATTTTGACATGCTCCGAAAAGAAAATTCCTATGCGACTTAAATTGAGTTCTACAACACGATTCCGCATTCCAATTTTTTCTAAAAAATTTCTGATTACATGGCCAGCGCACTTTTTCAATTTTCAAAAATGTTGAAATCCTCCGAAAAGAAAATTCCTATGCGACTTAAATTGAGTTCTACCACCCGATTCCGCCTTCAAAATTTTTCTAAAAAATTTCTAAGTGCCTGGCCAGCGCACTTTTTCAATTTTCGAAAATGTTGACATGCTCCGAAAAAAAAATCCTATGCGACGTAAATTGAGTTCTACAACACGATTCCGCCATCCAAATTTTTCTAAAAAATTTCTGAGTGCCTGGCCAGCGCACTTTTTCAATTTTCAAAAATGTTGAAATCCTCCGAAAAGAAAATTCCTATGCGACTTAAATTGAGTTCTACCACCCGATTCCGCCTTCAAAATTTTTCTAAAAAATTTCTAAGTGCCTGGCCAGCGCACTTTTTCAATTTTCAAAAATGTTGACATGCTCCGAAAAAAAAATCCTATGCGAAGTAAATTGAGTACTACAACACGATTCCGCCCTCTAAATTTTTCTAAAAATTTGCTGATTGCCTGGCCAGCCCACTTTTTCAATTATCAAAAATTTTGACATGCTCCGAAAAGAAAATTCCTATGCGACTTAAATTGAGTTCTACAACACGATTCCGCATTCCAATTTTTTCTAAAAAATTTCTGATTACATGGCCAGCGCACTTTTTCAATTTTCAAAAATGTTGAAATCCTCCGAAAAGAAAATTCCTATGCGACTTAAATTGAGTTCTACCACCCGATTCCGCCTTCAAAATTTTTCTAAAAAATTTCTAAGTGCCTGGCCAGCGCACTTTTTCAATTTTCGAAATAGGTGACATGCTCCGAAAAAAAAATCCTATGCGACGTAAATTGAGTTCTACAACACGATTCCGCCATCCAAATTTTTCTAAAAAATTTCTGAGTGCCTGGCCAGCGCACTTTTTCAATTTTCGAAAATGTTGACATGCTCCGAAAAAAAAATCCTATGCGACGTAAATTGAGTTCTACAACACGATTCCGCCATCCAAATTTTTCTAAAAAATTTCTAAGTGCCTGGCCAGCCCACTTTTTCAATTATCAAAAATTTTGACATGCTCCGAAAAGAAAATTCCTATGCGACTTAAATTGAGTTCTACAACACGATTCCGCATTCCAATTTTTTCTAAAAAATTTCTGATTATGGCCAGCGCACTTTTTCAGTTTTCAAAAATGTTGAAATCCTCCGAAAAGAAAATTCCTATGCGACTTAAATTGAGTTCTACAACACGATTCCGCATTCCATTTTTTTTCTAAAAATTTCTGATTACATGGCCAGCGCACTTTTTCAATTTTCAAAAATGTTGAAATCCTCCGAAAAGAAAATTCCTATGCGACTTAAATTGAGTTCTACAACACGATTCCGCATTCCAATTTTTTTTAAAAAATTTCTGATTACATGGCCAGCGCACTTTTTCAATTTTCAAAAATGTTGAAATCCTCCGAAAAGAAAATTCCTATGCGACTTAAATTGAGTTCTACCACCCGATTCCGCCTTCAAAATTTTTCTAAAAAATTTCTAAGTGCCTGGCCAGCGCACTTTTTCAATTTTCGAAAATGTTGACATGCTCCGAAAAAAAAATCCTATGCGACGTAAATTGAGTTCTACAACACGATTCCGCTATCCAAATTTTTCTAAAAAATTTCTAAGTGCCTGGCCAGCCCACTTTTTCAATTATCAAAAATTTTGACATGCTCCGAAAAGAAAATTCCTATGCGACTTAAATTGAGTTCTACAACACGATTCCGCATTAAAAATTTTTTCTAAAAAATTTCTGATTATGTCCAGCGCACTTTTTCAATTTTCAAAAATGTTGAAATCCTCCGAAAAGAAAATTCCTATGCGACTTAAATTGAGTTCTACCACCCGATTCCGCCTTCAAAATTTTTCTAAAAAATTTCTAAGTGCCTGGCCAGTGCACTTTTTCAATTTTCAAAAATGTTGACATGCTCCGAAAAAAAAAATCCTATGCGAAGTAAATTGAGTACTACAACACGATTCCGCCCTCAAAATTTTTCTAAAAAATTTCTGAGTGATTGGCCAGCGCACTTTTTCAATTTTCAAAAATGTTGACATGCACCGAAAAGAAAATTCCTATGCGACTTAAATTGAGTTCTACAACACGATTCCGCATTCCAATTTTTTTTAAAAAATTTCTGATTACATGGCCAGCGCACTTTTTCAATTTTCAAAAATGTTGAAATCCTCCGAAAAGAAAATTCCTATGCGACTTAAATTGAGTTCTACCACCCGATTCCGCCTTCAAAATTTTTCTAAAAAATTTCTAAGTGCCTGGCCAGCGCACTTTTTCAATTTTCAAAAATGTTGACATGCTCCGAAAAAAAAATCCTATGCGAAGTAAATTGAGTACTACAACACGATTCCGCCCTCAAAATTTTTCTAAAAAATTTCTGAGTGCCTGGCCAGCCCACTTTTTCAATTATCAAAAATTTTGACATGCTCCGAAAAGAAAATTCCTATGCGACTTAAATTGAGTTCTACAACACGATTCCGCATTCCATTTTTTTCTAAAAATTTCTGATTACATGGCCAGCGCACTTTTTCAATTTTCAAAAATGTTGAAATCCTCCGAAAAGAAAATTCCTATGCGACTTAAATTGAGTTCTACCACCCGATTCCGCCTTCAAAATTTTTCTAAAAAATTTCTAAGTGCCTGGCCAGCGCACTTTTTCAATTTTCAAAAATGTTGACATGCTCCGAAAAAAAAATCCTATGCGAAGTAAATTGAGTACTAGAACACGATTCCGCCCTCTAAATTTTTCTAAAAATTTTCTGATTGCCTGGCCAGCCCACTTTTTCAATTATCAAAAATTTTGACATGCTCCGAAAAGAAAATTCCTATGCGACTTAAATTGAGTTCTACCACCCGATTCCGCCTTCAAAATTTTTCTAAAAAATTTCTAAGTGCCTGGCCAGCGCACTTTTTCAATTTTCAAAAATGTTGACATGCTCCGAAAAAAAAAATCCTATGCGAAGTAAATTGAGTACTACAACACGATTCCGCCCTCTAAATTTTTCTAAAAATTTTCTGATTGCCTGGCCAGCCCACTTTTTCAATTATCAAAAATTTTGACATGCTCCGAAAAGAAAATTCCTATGCGACTTAAATTGAGTTCTACAACACGATTCCGCATTCCAATTTTTTCTAAAAAATTTCTGATTACATGGCCAGCGCACTTTTTCAATTTTCAAAAATGTTGAAATCCTCCGAAAAGAAAATTCCTATGCGACTTAAATTGAGTTCTACCACCCGATTCCGAATTCAAAATTTTTCTAAAAAATTTCTAAGTGCCTGGCCAGCGCACTTTTTCAATTTTCGAAAATGTTGACATGCTCCGAAAAAAAAATCCTATGCGACGTAAATTGAGTTCTACAACACGATTCCGCCATCCAAATTTTTCTAAAAAATTTCTGAGTGCCTGGCCAGCGCACTTTTTCAATTTTCAAAAATGTTGAAATCCTCCGAAAAGAAAATTCCTATGCGACTTAAATTGAGTTCTACCACCCGATTCCGCCTTCAAAATTTTTCTAAAAAATTTCTAAGTGCCTGGCCAGCGCACTTTTTCAATTTTCAAAAATGTTGACATGCTCCAAAAAAAAAATCCTATGCGAAGTAAATTGAGTACTACAACACGATTCCGCCCTCTAAATTTTTCTAAAAATTTGCTGATTGCCTGGCCAGCCCACTTTTTCAATTATCAAAAATTTTGACATGCTCCGAAAAGAAAATTCCTATGCGACTTAAATTGAGTTCTACAACACGATTCCGCATTCCAATTTTTTCTAAAAAATTTCAGATTACATGGCCAGCGCACTTTTTCAATTTTCAAAAATGTTGAAATCCTCCGAAAAGAAAATTCCTATGCGACTTAAATTGAGTTCTACCACCCGATTCCGCCTTCAAAATTTTTCTAAAAAATTTCTAAGTGCCTGGCCAGCGCACTTTTTCAATTTTCGAAATAGTTGACATGCTCCGAAAAAAAAATCCTATGCGACGTAAATTGAGTTCTACAACACGATTCCGCCATCCAAATTTTTCTAAAAAATTTCTGAGTGCCTGGCCAGCGCACTTTTTCAATTTTCGAAAATGTTGACATGCTCCGAAAAAAAAATCCTATGCGACGTAAATTGAGTTCTACAACACGATTCCGCCATCCAAATTTTTCTAAAAAATTTCTAAGTGCCTGGCCAGCCCACTTTTTCAATTATCAAAAATTTTGACATGCTCCGAAAAGAAAATTCCTATGCGACTTAAATTGAGTTCTACAACACGATTCCGCATTCCAATTTTTTCTAAAAAATTTCTGATTACATGGCCAGCGCACTTTTTCAATTTTCAAAAATGTTGAAATCCTCCGAAAAGAAAATTCCTATGCGACTTAAATTGAGTTCTACCACCCGATTCCGAATTCAAAATTTTTCTAAAAAATTTCTAAGTGCCTGGCCAGCGCACTTTTTCAATTTTCGAAAATGTTGACATGCTCCGAAAAAAAAATCCTATGCGACGTAAATTGAGTTCTACAACACGATTCCGCCATCCAAATTTTTCTAAAAAATTTCTGAGTGCCTGGCCAGCGCACTTTTTCAATTTTCAAAAATGTTGAAATCCTCCGAAAAGAAAATTCCTATGCGACTTAAATTGAGTTCTACCACCCGATTCCGCCTTCAAAATTTTTCTAAAAAATTTCTAAGTGCCTGGCCAGCGCACTTTTTCAATTTTCAAAAATGTTGACATGCTCCAAAAAAAAAATCCTATGCGAAGTAAATTGAGTACTACAACACGATTCCGCCCTCTAAATTTTTCTAAAAATTTGCTGATTGCCTGGCCAGCCCACTTTTTCAATTATCAAAAATTTTGACATGCTCCGAAAAGAAAATTCCTATGCGACTTAAATTGAGTTCTACAACACGATTCCGCATTCCAATTTTTTCTAAAAAATTTCAGATTACATGGCCAGCGCACTTTTTCAATTTTCAAAAATGTTGAAATCCTCCGAAAAGAAAATTCCTATGCGACTTAAATTGAGTTCTACCACCCGATTCCGCCTTCAAAATTTTTCTAAAAAATTTCTAAGTGCCTGGCCAGCGCACTTTTTCAATTTTCGAAATAGTTGACATGCTCCGAAAAAAAAATCCTATGCGACGTAAATTGAGTTCTACAACACGATTCCGCCATCCAAATTTTTCTAAAAAATTTCTGAGTGCCTGGCCAGCGCACTTTTTCAATTTTCGAAAATGTTGACATGCTCCGAAAAAAAAATCCTATGCGACGTAAATTGAGTTCTACAACACGATTCCGCCATCCAAATTTTTCTAAAAAATTTCTAAGTGCCTGGCCAGCCCACTTTTTCAATTATCAAAAATTTTGACATGCTCCGAAAAGAAAATTCCTATGCGACTTAAATTGAGTTCTACAACACGATTCCGCATTCCAATTTTTTCTAAAAAATTTCTGATTATGGCCAGCGCACTTTTTCAGTTTTCAAAAATGTTGAAATCCTCCGAAAAGAAAATTCCTATGCGACTTAAATTGAGTTCTACCACCCGATTCCGCCTTCAAAATTTTTCTAAAAAATTTCTAAGTGCCTGGCCAGTGCACTTTTTCAATTTTCAAAAATGTTGACATGCTCCGAAAAAAAAAATCCTATGCGAAGTAAATTGAGTACTACAACACGATTCCGCCCTCAAAATTTTTCTAAAAAATTTCTGAGTGCCTGGCCAGCCCACTTTTTCAATTATCAAAAATTTTGACATGTTCCGAAGAGAAAATTCCTATGCGACTTAAATTGAGTTCTACAACACGATTCCGCATTCCAATTTTTTTTAAAAAATTTCTGATTACATGGCCAGCGCACTTTTTCAATTTTCAAAAATGTTAAAATCCTCCGAAAAGAAAATTCCTATGCGACTTAAATTGAGTTCTACCACCCGATTCCGCCTTCAAAATTTTTCTAAAAAATTTCTAAGTGCCTGGCCAGCGCACTTTTTCAATTTTCAAAAATGTTGACATGCTCCGAAAAAAAAATCCTATGCGAAGTAAATTGAGTACTACAACACGATTCCGCCCTCAAAATTTTTCTAAAAAATTTCTGAGTGCCTGGCCAGCCCACTTTTTCAATTATCAAAAATTTTGACATGCTCCGAAAAGAAAATTCCTATGCGACTTAAATTGAGTTCTACAACACGATTCCGCATTCCATTTTTTTCTAAAAATTTCTGATTACATGGCCAGCGCACTTTTTCAATTTTCAAAAATGTTGAAATCCTCCGAAAAGAAAATTCCTATGCGACTTAAATTGAGTTCTACCACCCGAGTCCGCCTTCAAAATTTTTCTAAAAAATTTCTAAGTGCCTGGCCAGCGCACTTTTTCAATTTTCAAAAATGTTGACATGCTCCGAAAAAAAAATCCTATGCGAAGTAAATTGAGTACTACAACACGATTCCGCCCTCTAAATTTTTCTAAAAATTTGCTGATTGCCTGGCCAGCCCACTTTTTCAATTATCAAAAATTTTGACATGCTCCGAAAAGAAAATTCCTATGCGACTTAAATTGAGTTCTACAACACGATTCCGCATTCCAATTTTTTCTAAAAAATTTCTGATTACATGGCCAGCGCACTTTTTCAATTTTCAAAAATGTTGAAATCCTCCGAAAAGAAAATTCCTATGCGACTTAAATTGAGTTCTACCACCCGATTCCGCCTTCAAAATTTTTCTAAAAAATTTCTAAGTGCCTGGCCAGCGCACTTTTTCAATTTTCGAAATAGTTGACATGCTCCGAAAAAAAAATCCTATGCGACGTAAATTGAGTTCTACAACACGATTCCGCCATCCAAATTTTTCTAAAAAATTTCTGAGTGCCTGGCCAGCGCACTTTTTCAATTTTCGAAAATGTTGAAATCCTCCGAAAAGAAAATTCCTATGCGACTTAAATTGAGTTCTACCACCCGATTCCGCCTTCAAAATTTTTCTAAAAAATTTCTAAGTGCCTGGCCAGCGCACTTTTTCAATTTTCGAAAATGTTGACATGCTCCGAAAAAAAAATCCTATGCGACGTAAATTGAGTTCTACAACACGATTCCGCCATCCAAATTTTTCTAAAAAATTTCTAAGTGCCTGGCCAGCCCACTTTTTCAATTATCAAAAATTTTGACATGCTCCGAAAAGAAAATTCCTATGCGACTTAAATTGAGTTCTACAACACGATTCCGCATTCCAATTTTTTCTAAAAAATTTCTGATTATGGCCAGCGCACTTTTTCAATTTTCAAAAATGTTGAAATCCTCCGAAAAGAAAATTCCTATGCGACTTAAATTGAGTTCTACCACCCGATTCCGCCTTCAAAATTTTTCTAAAAAATTTCTAAGTGCCTGGCCAGCGCACTTTTTCAATTTTCGAAATAGTTGACATGCTCCGAAAAAAAAATCCTATGCGACGTAAATTGAGTTCTACAACACGATTCCGCCATCCAAATTTTTCTAAAAAATTTCTGAGTGCCTGGCCAGCGCACTTTTTCAATTTTCGAAAATGTTGACATGCTCCGAAAAAAAAATCCTATGCGACGTAAATTGAGTTCTACAACACGATTCCGCCATCCAAATTTTTCTAAAAAATTTCTAAGTGCCTGGCCAGCCCACTTTTTCAATTATCAAAAATTTTGACATGCTCCGAAAAGAAAATTCCTATGCGACTTAAATTGAGTTCTACAACACGATTCCGCATTCCAATTTTTTCTAAAAAATTTCTGATTATGGCCAGCGCACTTTTTCAGTTTTCAAAAATGTTGAAATCCTCCGAAAAGAAAATTCCTATGCGACTTAAATTGAGTTCTACAACACGATTCCGCATTCCATTTTTTTTCTAAAAATTTCTGATTACATGGCCAGCGCACTTTTTCAATTTTCAAAAATGTTGAAATCCTCCGAAAAGAAAATTCCTATGCGACTTAAATTGAGTTCTACAACACGATTCCGCATTCCAATTTTTTTTAAAAAATTTCTGATTACATGGCCAGCGCACTTTTTCAATTTTCAAAAATGTTGAAATCCTCCGAAAAGAAAATTCCTATGCGACTTAAATTGAGTTCTACCACCCGATTCCGCCTTCAAAATTTTTCTAAAAAATTTCTAAGTGCCTGGCCAGCGCACTTTTTCAATTTTCGAAAATGTTGACATGCTCCGAAAAAAAAATCCTATGCGACGTAAATTGAGTTCTACAACACGATTCCGCCATCCAAATTTTTCTAAAAAATTTCTAAGTGCCTGGCCAGCCCACTTTTTCAATTATCAAAAATTTTGACATGCTCCGAAAAGAAAATTCCTATGCGACTTAAATTGAGTTCTACAACACGATTCCGCATTAAAAATTTTTTCTAAAAAATTTCTGATTATGGCCAGCGCACTTTTTCAATTTTCAAAAATGTTGAAATCCTCCGAAAAGAAAATTCCTATGCGACTTAAATTGAGTTCTACCACCCGATTCCGCCTTCAAAATTTTTCTAAAAAATTTCTAAGTGCCTGGCCAGTGCACTTTTTCAATTTTCAAAAATGTTGACATGCTCCGAAAAAAAAAATCCTATGCGAAGTAAATTGAGTACTACAACACGATTCCGCCCTCAAAATTTTTCTAAAAAATTTCTGAGTGCCTGGCCAGCGCACTTTTTCAATTTTCAAAAATGTTGACATGCACCGAAAAGAAAATTCCTATGCGACTTAAATTGAGTTCTACAACACGATTCCGCATTCCAATTTTTTTTAAAAAATTTCTGATTACATGGCCAGCGCACTTTTTCAATTTTCAAAAATGTTGAAATCCTCCGAAAAGAAAATTCCTATGCGACTTAAATTGAGTTCTACCACCCGATTCCGCCTTCAAAATTTTTCTAAAAAATTTCTAAGTGCCTGGCCAGCGCACTTTTTCAATTTTCAAAAATGTTGACATGCTCCGAAAAAAAAATCCTATGCGAAGTAAATTGAGTACTACAACACGATTCCGCCCTCAAAATTTTTCTAAAAAATTTCTGAGTGCCTGGCCAGCCCACTTTTTCAATTATCAAAAATTTTGACATGCTCCTAAAAGAAAATTCCTATGCGACTTAAATTGAGTTCTACAACACGATTCCGCATTCCATTTTTTTCTAAAAATTTCTGATTACATGGCCAGCGCACTTTTTCAATTTTCAAAAATGTTGAAATCCTCCGAAAAGAAAATTCCTATGCGACTTAAATTGAGTTCTACCACCCGATTCCGCCTTCAAAATTTTTCTAAAAAATTTCTAAGTGCCTGGCCAGCGCACTTTTTCAATTTTCAAAAATGTTGACATGCTCCGAAAAAAAAATCCTATGCGAAGTAAATTGAGTACTACAACACGATTCCGCCCTCTAAATTTTTCTAAAAATTTTCTGATTGCCTGGCCAGCCCACTTTTTCAATTATCAAAAATTTTGACATGCTCCGAAAAGAAAATTCCTATGCGACTTAAATTGAGTTCTACCACCCGATTCCGCCTTCAAAATTTTTCTAAAAAATTTCTAAGTGCCTGGCCAGCGCACTTTTTCAATTTTCAAAAATGTTGACATGCTCCGAAAAAAAAATCCTATGCGAAGTAAATTGAGTACTACAACACGATTCCGCCCTCTAAATTTTTCTAAAAATTTTCTGATTGCCTGGCCAGCCCACTTTTTCAATTATCAAAAATTTTGACATGCTCCGAAAAGAAAATTCCTATGCGACTTAAATTGAGTTCTGCAACACGATTCCGCATCCCAATTTTTTCTAAAAAATTTCTGATTACATGGCCAGCGCACTTTTTCAATTTTCAAAAATGTTGAAATCCTCCGAAAAGAAAATTCCTATGCGACTTAAATTGAGTTCTACCACCCGATTCCGCCTTCAAAATTTTTCTAAAAAATTTCTAAGTGCCTGGCCAGCGCACTTTTTCAATTTTCGAAAATGTTGACATGCTCCGAAAAAAAAATCCTATGCGACGTAAATTGAGTTCTACAACACGATTCCGCCATCCAAATTTTTCTAAAAAATTTCTAAGTGCCTGGCCAGCCCACTTTTTCAATTATCAAAAATTTTGACATGCACCGAAAAGAAAATTCCTATGCGACTTAAATTGAGTTCTACAACACGATTCCGCATTCCAATTTTTTCTAAAAAATTTCTGATTACATGGCCAGCGCACTTTTTCAATTTTCAAAAATGTTGAAATCCTCCGAAAAGAAAATTCCTATGCGACTTAAATTGAGTTCTACCACCCGATTCCGCCTTCAAAATTTTTCTAAAAAATTTCTAAGTGCCTGGCCAGCGCACTTTTTCAATTTTCGAAATAGTTGACATGCTCCGAAAAAAAAATCCTATGCGACGTAAATTGAGTTCTACAACACGATTCCGCCATCCAAATTTTTCTAAAAAATTTCTGAGTGCCTGGCCAGCGCACTTTTTCAATTTTCGAAAATGTTGACATGCTCCGAAAAAAAAATCCTATGCGACGTAAATTGAGTTCTACAACACGATTCCGCCATCCAAATTTTTCTAAAAAATTTCTAAGTGCCTGGCCAGCCCACTTTTTCAATTATCAAAAATTTTGACATGCTCCGAAAAGAAAATTCCTATGCGACTTAAATTGAGTTCTACAACACGATTCCGCATTCCAATTTTTTCTAAAAAATTTCTGATTATGGCCAGCGCACTTTTTCAGTTTTCAAAAATGTTGAAATCCTCCGAAAAGAAAATTCCTATGCGACTTAAATTGAGTTCTACCACCCGATTCCGCCTTCAAAATTTTTCTAAAAAATTTCTAAGTGCCTGGCCAGTGCACTTTTTCAATTTTCAAAAATGTTGACATGCTCCGAAAAAAAAAATCCTATGCGAAGTAAATTGAGTACTACAACACGATTCCGCCCTCAAAATTTTTCTAAAAAATTTCTGAGTGCCTGGCCAGCCCACTTTTTCAATTATCAAAAATTTTGACATGTTCCGAAGAGAAAATTCCTATGCGACTTAAATTGAGTTCTACAACACGATTCCGCATTCCAATTTTTTTTAAAAAATTTCTGATTACATGGCCAGCGCACTTTTTCAATTTTCAAAAATGTTAAAATCCTCCGAAAAGAAAATTCCTATGCGACTTAAATTGAGTTCTACCACCCGATTCCGCCTTCAAAATTTTTCTAAAAAATTTCTAAGTGCCTGGCCAGCGCACTTTTTCAATTTTCAAAAATGTTGACATGCTCCGAAAAAAAAATCCTATGCGAAGTAAATTGAGTACTACAACACGATTCCGCCCTCAAAATTTTTCTAAAAAATTTCTGAGTGCCTGGCCAGCCCACTTTTTCAATTATCAAAAATTTTGACATGCTCCGAAAAGAAAATTCCTATGCGACTTAAATTGAGTTCTACAACACGATTCCGCATTCCATTTTTTTCTAAAAATTTCTGATTACATGGCCAGCGCACTTTTTCAATTTTCAAAAATGTTGAAATCCTCCGAAAAGAAAATTCCTATGCGACTTAAATTGAGTTCTACCACCCGAGTCCGCCTTCAAAATTTTTCTAAAAAATTTCTAAGTGCCTGGCCAGCGCACTTTTTCAATTTTCAAAAATGTTGACATGCTCCGAAAAAAAAATCCTATGCGAAGTAAATTGAGTACTACAACACGATTCCGCCCTCTAAATTTTTCTAAAAATTTGCTGATTGCCTGGCCAGCCCACTTTTTCAATTATCAAAAATTTTGACATGCTCCGAAAAGAAAATTCCTATGCGACTTAAATTGAGTTCTACAACACGATTCCGCATTCCATTTTTTTCTAAAAATTTCTGATTACATGGCCAGCGCACTTTTTCAATTTTCAAAAATGTTGAAATCCTCCGAAAAGAAAATTCCTATGCGACTTAAATTGAGTTCTACCACCCGATTCCGCCTTCAAAATTTTTCTAAAAAATTTCTAAGTGCCTGGCCAGCGCACTTTTTCAATTTTCAAAAATGTTGACATGCTCCGAAAAAAAAATCCTATGCGAAGTAAATTGAGTACTACAACACGATTCCGCCCTCTAAATTTTTCTAAAAATTTTCTGATTGCCTGGCCAGCCCACTTTTTCAATTATCAAAAATTTTGACATGCTCCGAAAAGAAAATTCCTATGCGACTTAAATTGAGTTCTACCACCCGATTCCGCCTTCAAAATTTTTCTAAAAAATTTCTAAGTGCCTGGCCAGCGCACTTTTTCAATTTTCAAAAATGTTGACATGCTCCGAAAAAAAAAATCCTATGCGAAGTAAATTGAGTACTACAACACGATTCCGCCCTCTAAATTTTTCTAAAAATTTTCTGATTGCCTGGCCAGCCCACTTTTTCAATTATCAAAAATTTTGACATGCTCCGAAAAGAAAATTCCTATGCGACTTAAATTGAGTTCTGCAACACGATTCCGCATCCCAATTTTTTCTAAAAAATTTCTGATTACATGGCCAGCGCACTTTTTCAATTTTCAAAAATGTTGAAATCCTCCGAAAAGAAAATTCCTATGCGACTTAAATTGAGTTCTACCACCCGATTCCGCCTTCAAAATTTTTCTAAAAAATTTCTAAGTGCCTGGCCAGCGCACTTTTTCAATTTTCGAAAATGTTGACATGCTCCGAAAAAAAAATCCTATGCGACGTAAATTGAGTTCTACAACACGATTCCGCCATCCAAATTTTTCTAAAAAATTTCTAAGTGCCTGGCCAGCCCACTTTTTCAATTATCAAAAATTTTGACATGCACCGAAAAGAAAATTCCTATGCGACTTAAATTGAGTTCTACAACACGATTCCGCATTCCAATTTTTTCTAAAAAATTTCTGATTACATGGCCAGCGCACTTTTTCAATTTTCAAAAATGTTGAAATCCTCCGAAAAGAAAATTCCTATGCGACTTAAATTGAGTTCTACCACCCGATTCCGCCTTCAAAATTTTTCTAAAAAATTTCTAAGTGCCTGGCCAGCGCACTTTTTCAATTTTCGAAATAGTTGACATGCTCCGAAAAAAAAATCCTATGCGACGTAAATTGAGTTCTACAACACGATTCCGCCATCCAAATTTTTCTAAAAAATCTCTGAGTGCCTGGCCAGCGCACTTTTTCAATTTTCGAAAATGTTGACATGCTCCGAAAAAAAAATCCTATGCGACGTAAATTGAGTTCTACAACACGATTCCGCCATCCAAATTTTTCTAAAAAATTTCTAAGTGCCTGGCCAGCCCACTTTTTCAATTATCAAAAATTTTGACATGCTCCGAAAAGAAAATTCCTATGCGACTTAAATTGAGTTCTACAACACGATTCCGCATTCCAATTTTTTCTAAAAAATTTCTGATTATGGCCAGCGCACTTTTTCAGTTTTCAAAAATGTTGAAATCCTCCGAAAAGAAAATTCCTATGCGACTTAAATTGAGTTCTACCACCCGATTCCGCCTTCAAAATTTTTCTAAAAAATTTCTAAGTGCCTGGCCAGTGCACTTTTTCAATTTTCAAAAATGTTGACATGCTCCGAAAAAAAAAATCCTATGCGAAGTAAATTGAGTACTACAACACGATTCCGCCCTCAAAATTTTTCTAAAAAATTTCTGAGTGCCTGGCCAGCCCACTTTTTCAATTATCAAAAATTTTGACATGTTCCGAAGAGAAAATTCCTATGCGACTTAAATTGAGTTCTACAACACGATTCCGCATTCCAATTTTTTTTAAAAAATTTCTGATTACATGGCCAGCGCACTTTTTCAATTTTCAAAAATGTTAAAATCCTCCGAAAAGAAAATTCCTATGCGACTTAAATTGAGTTCTACCACCCGATTCCGCCTTCAAAATTTTTCTAAAAAATTTCTAAGTGCCTGGCCAGCGCACTTTTTCAATTTTCAAAAATGTTGACATGCTCCGAAAAAAAAATCCTATGCGAAGTAAATTGAGTACTACAACACGATTCCGCCCTCAAAATTTTTCTAAAAAATTTCTGAGTGCCTGGCCAGCCCACTTTTTCAATTATCAAAAATTTTGACATGCTCCGAAAAGAAAATTCCTATGCGACTTAAATTGAGTTCTACAACACGATTCCGCATTCCATTTTTTTCTAAAAATTTCTGATTACATGGCCAGCGCACTTTTTCAATTTTCAAAAATGTTGAAATCCTCCGAAAAGAAAATTCCTATGCGACTTAAATTGAGTTCTACCACCCGAGTCCGCCTTCAAAATTTTTCTAAAAAATTTCTAAGTGCCTGGCCAGCGCACTTTTTCAATTTTCAAAAATGTTGACATGCTCCGAAAAAAAAATCCTATGCGAAGTAAATTGAGTACTACAACACGATTCCGCCCTCTAAATTTTTCTAAAAATTTGCTGATTGCCTGGCCAGCCCACTTTTTCAATTATCAAAAATTTTGACATGCTCCGAAAAGAAAATTCCTATGCGACTTAAATTGAGTTCTACAACACGATTCCGCATTCCAATTTTTTCTAAAAAATTTCTGATTACATGGCCAGGGCACTTTTCAATTTTCAAAAATGTTGAAATCCTCCGAAAAGAAAATTCCTATGCGACTTAAATTGAGTTCTACCACCCGATTCCGCCTTCAAAATTTTTCTAAAAAATTTCTAAGTGCCTGGCCAGCGCACTTTTTCAATTTTCGAAATAGTTGACATGCTCCGAAAAAAAAAATCCTATGCGACGTAAATTGAGTTCTACAACACGATTCCGCCATCCAAATTTTTCTAAAAAATTTCTGAGTGCCTGGCCAGCGCACTTTTTCAATTTTCGAAAATGTTGAAATCCTCCGAAAAGAAAATTCCTATGCGACTTAAATTGAGTTCTACCACCCGATTCCGCCTTCAAAATTTTTCTAAAAAATTTCTAAGTGCCTGGCCAGCGCACTTTTTCAATTTTCGAAAATGTTGACATGCTCCGAAAAAAAAATCCTATGCGACGTAAATTGAGTTCTACAACACGATTCCGCCATCCAAATTTTTCTAAAAAATTTCTAAGTGCCTGGCCAGCCCACTTTTTCAATTATCAAAAATTTTGACATGCTCCGAAAAGAAAATTCCTATGCGACTTAAATTGAGTTCTACAACACGATTCCGCATTCCAATTTTTTCTAAAAAATTTCTGATTATGGCCAGCGCACTTTTTCAATTTTCAAAAATGTTGAAATCCTCCGAAAAGAAAATTCCTATGCGACTTAAATTGAGTTCTACCACCCGATTCCGCCTTCAAAATTTTTCTAAAAAATTTCTAAGTGCCTGGCCAGTGCACTTTTTCAATTTTCAAAAATGTTGACATGCTCCGAAAAAAAAAATCCTATGCGAAGTAAATTGAGTACTACAACACGATTCCGCCCTCAAAATTTTTCTAAAAAATTTCTGAGTGCCTGGCCAGCGCACTTTTTCAATTTTCAAAAATGTTGACATGCACCGAAAAGAAAATTCCCATGCGACTTAAATTGAGTTCTACAACACGATTCCGCATTCCAATTTTTTCTAAAAAATTTCTGATTATGGCCAGCGCACTTTTTCAATTTTCAAAAATGTTGAAATCCTCCGAAAAGAAAATTCCTATGCGACTTAAATTGAGTTCTACCACCCGATTCCGCCTTCAAAATTTTTCTAAAAAATTTCTAAGTGCCTGGCCAGTGCACTTCTTCAATTTTCAAAAATGTTGACATGCTCCGAAAAAAAAATCCTATGCGAAGTAAATTGAGTACTACAACACGATTCCGCCCTCAAAATTTTTCTAAAAAATTTCTGAGTGCCTGGCCAGCCCACTTTTTCAATTATCAAAAATTTTGACATGCTCCGAAAAGAAAATTCCTATGCGACTTAAATTGAGTTCCACAACACGATTCCGCATTCCAATTTTTTTTAAAAAATTTCTGATTACATGGCCAGCGCACTTTTTCAATTTTCAAAAATGTTGAAATCCTCCGAAAAGAAAATTCCTATGCGACTTAAATTGAGTTCTACCACCCGATTCCGCCTTCAAAATTTTTCTAAAAAATTTCTAAGTGCCTGGCCAGCGCACTTTTTCAATTTTCAAAAATGTTGACATGCTCCGAAAAAAAAATCCTATGCGACGTAAATTGAGTTCTACAACACGATTCCGCCATCCAAATTTTTCTAAAAAATTTCTAAGTGCCTGGCCAGCCCACTTTTTCAATTATCAAAAATTTTGACATGCTCCGAAAAGAAAATTCCTATGCGACTTAAATTGAGTTCTACAACACGATTCCGCATTAAAAATTTTTTCTAAAAAATTTCTGATTATGGCCAGCGCACTTTTTCAATTTTCAAAAATGTTGAAATCCTCCGAAAAGAAAATTCCTATGCGACTTAAATTGAGTTCTACCACCCGATTCCGCCTTCAAAATTTTTCTAAAAAATTTCTAAGTGCCTGGCCAGTGCACTTTTTCAATTTTCAAAAATGTTGACATGCTCCGAAAAAAAAAATCCTATGCGAAGTAAATTGAGTACTACAACACGATTCCGCCCTCAAAATTTTTCTAAAAAATTTCTGAGTGCCTGGCCAGCGCACTTTTTCAATTTTCAAAAATGTTGACATGCACCGAAAAGAAAATTCCTATGCGACTTAAATTGAGTTCTACAACACGATTCCGCATTCCAATTTTTTTTAAAAAATTTCTGATTACATGGCCAGCGCACTTTTTCAATTTTCAAAAATGTTGAAATCCTCCGAAAAGAAAATTCCTATGCGACTTAAATTGAGTTCTACCACCCGATTCCGCCTTCAAAATTTTTCTAAAAAATTTCTAAGTGCCTGGCCAGCGCACTTTTTCAATTTTCAAAAATGTTGACATGCTCCGAAAAAAAAATCCTATGCGAAGTAAATTGAGTAC
Organism: Pseudeuparius sepicola; assembly: GCA_963920635.1. NCBI lineage: Eukaryota > Metazoa > Arthropoda > Insecta > Coleoptera > Anthribidae > Pseudeuparius > Pseudeuparius sepicola. The sequence goes on along the minus strand of OY987298.1, from coordinate 86,759,797 downwards.
TACAACACGATTCCGCCCTCAAAATTTTTCTAAAAAATTTCTGAGTGCCTGGCCAGCCCACTTTTTCAATTATCAAAAATTTTGACATGTTCCGAAGAGAAAATTCCTATGCGACTTAAATTGAGTTCTACAACACGATTCCGCATTCCAATTTTTTTTAAAAAATTTCTGATTACATGGCCAGCGCACTTTTTCAATTTTCAAAAATGTTAAAATCCTCCGAAAAGAAAATTCCTATGCGACTTAAATTGAGTTCTACCACCCGATTCCGCCTTCAAAATTTTTCTAAAAAATTTCTAAGTGCCTGGCCAGCGCACTTTTTCAATTTTCAAAAATGTTGACATGCTCCGAAAAAAAAATCCTATGCGAAGTAAATTGAGTACTACAACACGATTCCGCCCTCAAAATTTTTCTAAAAAATTTCTGAGTGCCTGGCCAGCCCACTTTTTCAATTATCAAAAATTTTGACATGCTCCGAAAAGAAAATTCCTATGCGACTTAAATTGAGTTCTACAACACGATTCCGCATTCCATTTTTTTCTAAAAATTTCTGATTACATGGCCAGCGCACTTTTTCAATTTTCAAAAATGTTGAAATCCTCCGAAAAGAAAATTCCTATGCGACTTAAATTGAGTTCTACCACCCGAGTCCGCCTTCAAAATTTTTCTAAAAAATTTCTAAGTGCCTGGCCAGCGCACTTTTTCAATTTTCAAAAATGTTGACATGCTCCGAAAAAAAAATCCTATGCGAAGTAAATTGAGTACTACAACACGATTCCGCCCTCTAAATTTTTCTAAAAATTTGCTGATTGCCTGGCCAGCCCACTTTTTCAATTATCAAAAATTTTGACATGCTCCGAAAAGAAAATTCCTATGCGACTTAAATTGAGTTCTACAACACGATTCCGCATTCCAATTTTTTCTAAAAAATTTCTGATTACATGGCCAGCGCACTTTTTCAATTTTCAAAAATGTTGAAATCCTCCGAAAAGAAAATTCCTATGCGACTTAAATTGAGTTCTACCACCCGATTCCGCCTTCAAAATTTTTCTAAAAAATTTCTAAGTGCCTGGCCAGCGCACTTTTTCAATTTTCGAAATAGTTGACATGCTCCGAAAAAAAAATCCTATGCGACGTAAATTGAGTTCTACAACACGATTCCGCCATCCAAATTTTTCTAAAAAATTTCTGAGTGCCTGGCCAGCGCACTTTTTCAATTTTCGAAAATGTTGAAATCCTCCGAAAAGAAAATTCCTATGCGACTTAAATTGAGTTCTACCACCCGATTACGCCTTCAAAATTTTTCTAAAAAATTTCTAAGTGCCTGGCCAGCGCACTTTTTCAATTTTCGAAAATGTTGACATGCTCCGAAAAAAAAATCCTATGCGACGTAAATTGAGTTCTACAACACGATTCCGCCATCCAAATTTTTCTAAAAAATTTCTAAGTGCCTGGCCAGCCCACTTTTTCAATTATCAAAAATTTTGACATGCTCCGAAAAGAAAATTCCTATGCGACTTAAATTGAGTTCTACAACACGATTCCGCATTCCAATTTTTTCTAAAAAATTTCTGATTATGGCCAGCGCACTTTTTCAATTTTCAAAAATGTTGAAATCCTCCGAAAAGAAAATTCCTATGCGACTTAAATTGAGTTCTACCACCCGATTCCGCCTTCAAAATTTTTCTAAAAAATTTCTAAGTGCCTGGCCAGTGCACTTTTTCAATTTTCAAAAATGTTGGCATGCTCCGAAAAAAAAAATCCTATGCGAAGTAAATTGAGTACTACAACACGATTCCGCCCTCAAAATTTTTCTAAAAAATTTCTGAGTGCCTGGCCAGCGCACTTTTTCAATTTTCAAAAATGTTGACATGCACCGAAAAGAAAATTCCCATGCGACTTAAATTGAGTTCTACAACACGATTCCGCATTCCAATTTTTTCTAAAAAATTTCTGATTATGGCCAGCGCACTTTTTCAATTTTCAAAAATGTTGAAATCCTCCGAAAAGAAAATTCCTATGCGACTTAAATTGAGTTCTACCACCCGATTCCGCCTTCAAAATTTTTCTAAAAAATTTCTAAGTGCCTGGCCAGTGCACTTCTTCAATTTTCAAAAATGTTGACATGCTCCGAAAAAAAAATCCTATGCGAAGTAAATTGAGTACTACAACACGATTCCGCCCTCAAAATTTTTCTAAAAAATTTCTGAGTGCCTGGCCAGCCCACTTTTTCAATTATCAAAAATTTTGACATGCTCCGAAAAGAAAATTCCTATGCGACTTAAATTGAGTTCTACAACACGATTCCGCATTCCATTTTTTTCTAAAAATTTCTGATTACATGGCCAGCGCACTTTTTCAATTTTCAAAAATGTTGAAATCCTCCGAAAAGAAAATTCCTATGCGACTTAAATTGAGTTCTACCACCCGATTCCGCCTTCAAAATTTTTCTAAAAAATTTCTAAGTGCCTGGCCAGCGCACTTTTTCAATTTTCAAAAATGTTGACATGCTCCGAAAAAAAAATCCTATGCGAAGTAAATTGAGTACTACAACACGATTCCGCCCTCTAAATTTTTCTAAAAATTTTCTGATTGCCTGGCCAGCCCACTTTTTCAATTATCAAAAATTTTGACATGCTCCGAAAAGAAAATTCCTATGCGACTTAAATTGAGTTCTACAACACGATTCCGCATTCCAATTTTTTCTAAAAAATTTCTGATTACATGGCCAGCGCACTTTTTCAATTTTCAAAAATGTTGAAATCCTCCGAAAAGAAAATTCCTATGCGACTTAAATTGAGTTCTACCAACCGATTCCGCCTTCAAAATTTTTCTAAAAAATTTCTAAGTGCCTGGCCAGCGCACTTTTTCAATTTTCGAAAATGTTGACATGCTCCGAAAAAAAAATCCTATGCGACGTAAATTGAGTTCTACAACACGATTCCGCCATCCAAATTTTTCTAAAAAATTTCTGAGTGCCTGGCCAGCGCACTTTTTCAATTTTCAAAAATGTTGAAATCCTCCGAAAAGAAAATTCCTATGTGACTTAAATTGAGTTCTACCACCCGATTCCGCCTTCAAAATTTTTCTAAAAAATTTCTAAGTGCCTGGCCAGCGCACTTTTTCAATTTTCAAAAATGTTGACATGCTCCGAAAAAAAAATCCTATGCGAAGTAAATTGAGTACTACAACACGATTCCGCCCTCTAAATTTTTCTAAAAATTTGCTGATTGCCTGGCCAGCCCACTTTTTCAATTATCAAAAATTTTGACATGCTCCGAAAAGAAAATTCCTATGCGACTTAAATTGAGTTCTACAACACGATTCCGCATTCCAATTTTTTCTAAAAAATTTCTGATTACATGGCCAGCGCACTTTTTCAATTTTCAATAATGTTGAAATCCTCCGAAAAGAAAATTCCTATGCGACTTAAATTGAGTTCTACCACCCGATTCCGCCTTCAAAATTTTTCTAAAAAATTTCTAAGTGCCTGGCCAGCGCACTTTTTCAATTTTCGAAATAGTTGACATGCTCCGAAAAAAAAATCCTATGCGACGTAAATTGAGTTCTACAACACGATTCCGCCATCCAAATTTCTCTAAAAAATTTCTGAGTGCCTGGCCAGCGCACTTTTTCAATTTTCGAAAATGTTGACATGCTCCGAAAAAAAAATCCTATGCGACGTAAATTGAGTTCTACAACACGATTCCGCCATCCAAATTTTTCTAAAAAATTTCTAAGTGCCTGGCCAGCCCACTTTTTCAATTATCAAAAATTTTGACATGCTCCGAAAAGAAAATTCCTATGCGACTTAAATTGAGTTCTACAACACGATTCCACATTCCAATTTTTTCTAAAAAATTTCTGATTATGGCCAGCGCACTTTTTCAATTTTCAAAAATGTTGAAATCCTCCGAAAAGAAAATTCCTATGCGACTTAAATTGAGTTCTACCACCCGATTCCGCCTTCAAAATTTTTCTAAAAAATTTCTAAGTGCCTGGCCAGCGCACTTTTTCAATTTTCGAAAATGTTGACATGCTCCGAAAAAAAAATCCTATGCGACGTAAATTGAGTTCTACAACACGATTCCGCCATCCAAATTTTTTTAAAAAATTTCTAAGTGCCTGGCCAGCCCACTTTTTCAATTATCAAAAATTTTGACATGCTCCGAAAAGAAAATTCCTATGCGACTTAAATTGAGTTCTACAACACGATTCCGCATTCCAATTTTTTCTAAAAAATTTCTGATTATGGCCAGCGCACTTTTTCAATTTTCAAAAATGTTGAAATCCTCCGAAAAGAAAATTCCTATGCGACTTAAATTGAGTTCTACCACCCGATTCCGCCTTCAAAATTTTTCTAAAAAATTTCTAAGTGCCTGGCCAGCGCACTTTTTCAATTTTCAAAAATGTTGACATGCTCCGAAAAAAAAAATCCTATGCGAAGTAAATTGAGTACTACAACACGATTCCGCCCTCAAAATTTTTCTAAAAAATTTCTGAGTGCCTGGCCAGCCCACTTTTTCAATTATCAAAAATTTTGACATGCTCCGAAAAGAAAATTCCTATGCGACTTAAATTGAGTTCTACAACACGATTCCGCATTCCAATTTTTTCTAAAAAATTTCTGATTACATGGCCAGCGCACTTTTTCAATTTTCAAAAATGTTGAAATCCTCCGAAAAGAAAATTCCTATGCGACTTAAATTGAGTTCTACCACCCGATTCCGCCTTCAAAATTTTTCTAAAAAATTTCTAAGTGCCTGGCCAGCGCACTTTTTCAATTTTCGAAAATGTTGACATGCTCCGAAAAAAAAATCCTATGCGACGTAAATTGAGTTCTACAACACGATTCCGCCATCCAAATTTTTCTAAAAAATTTCTAAGTGCCTGGCCAGCGCACTTTTTCAATTTTCGAAAATGTTGACATGCTCCGAAAAAAAAATCCTATGCGACGTAAATTGAGTTCTACAACACGATTCCGCCATCCAAATTTTTCTAAAAAATTTCTGAGTGCCTGGCCAGCGCACTTTTTCAATTTTCAAAAATGTTGAAATCCTCCGAAAAGAAAATTCCTATGCGACTTAAATTGAGTTCTACCACCCGATTCCGCCTTCAAAATTTTTCTAAAAAATTTCTAAGTGCCTGGCCAGCGCACTTTTTCAATTTTCAAAAATGTTGACATGCTCCGAAAAAAAAATCCTATGCGAAGTAAATTGAGTACTACAACACGATTCCGCCCTCTAAATTTTTCTAAAAAATTTCTGAGTGCCTGGCCAGCCCACTTTTTCAATTATCAAAAATTTTGACATGCTCCGAAAAGAAAATTCCTATGCGACTTAAATTGAGTTCTACAACACGATTCCGCATTCCAATTTTTTCTAAAAAATTTCTGATTATGGCCAGCGCACTTTTTCAATTTTCAAAAATGTTGAAATCCTCCGAAAAGAAAATTCCTATGCGACTTAAATTGAGTTCTACCACCCGATTCCGCCTTCAAAATTTTTCTAAAAAATTTCTAAGTGCCTGGCCAGTGCACTTTTTCAATTTTCAAAAATGTTGACATGCTCCGAAAAAAAAAATCCTATGCGAAGTAAATTGAGTACTACAACACGATTCCGCCCTCAAAATTTTTCTAAAAAATTTCTGAGTGCCTGGCCAGCCCACTTTTTCAATTATCAAAAATTTTGACATGCTCCGAAAAGAAAATTCCTATGCGACTTAAATTGAGTTCTACAACACGATTCCGCATTCCAATTTTTTTTAAAAAATTTCTGATTACATGGCCAGCGCACTTTTTCAATTTTCAAAAATGTTGAAATCCTCCGAAAAGAAAATTCCTATGCGACTTAAATTGAGTTCTACCACCCGATTCCGCCTTCAAAATTTTTCTAAAAAATTTCTAAGTGCCTGGCCAGCGCACTTTTTCAATTTTCGAAAATGTTGACATGCTCCGAAAAAAAAATCCTATGCGACGTAAATTGAGTTCTACAACACGATTCCGCCATCCAAATTTTTCTAAAAAATTTCTAAGTGCCTGGCCAGCGCACTTTTTCAATTTTCGAAAATGTTGACATGCTCCGAAAAAAAAATCCTATGCGACGTAAATTGAGTTCTACAACACGATTCCGCCATCCAAATTTTTCTAAAAAATTTCTGAGTGCCTGGCCAGCGCACTTTTTCAATTTTCAAAAATGTTGAAATCCTCCGAAAAGAAAATTCCTATGCGACTTAAATTGAGTTCTACCACCCGATTCCGCCTTCAAAATTTTTCTAAAAAATTTCTAAGTGCCTGGCCAGCGCACTTTTTCAATTTTCAAAAATGTTGACATGCTCCGAAAAAAAAATCCTATGCGAAGTAAATTGAGTACTACAACACGATTCCGCCCTCTAAATTTTTCTAAAAAATTTCTGAGTGCCTGGCCAGCCCACTTTTTCAATTATCAAAAATTTTGACATGCTCCGAAAAGAAAATTCCTATGCGACTTAAATTGAGTTCTACAACACGATTCCGCATTCCAATTTTTTCTAAAAAATTTCTGATTATGGCCAGCGCACTTTTTCAATTTTCAAAAATGTTGAAATCCTCCGAAAAGAAAATTCCTATGCGACTTAAATTGAGTTCTACCACCCGATTCCGCCTTCAAAATTTTTCTAAAAAATTTCTAAGTGCCTGGCCAGTGCACTTTTTCAATTTTCAAAAATGTTGACATGCTCCGAAAAAAAAAATCCTATGCGAAGTAAATTGAGTACTACAACACGATTCCGCCCTCAAAATTTTTCTAAAAAATTTCTGAGTGCCTGGCCAGCCCACTTTTTCAATTATCAAAAATTTTGACATGCTCCGAAAAGAAAATTCCTATGCGACTTAAATTGAGTTCTACAACACGATTCCGCATTCCAATTTTTTTTAAAAAATTTCTGATTACATGGCCAGCGCACTTTTTCAATTTTCAAAAATGTTGAAATCCTCCGAAAAGAAAATTCCTATGCGACTTAAATTGAGTTCTACCACCCGATTCCGCCTTCAAAATTTTTCTAAAAAATTTCTAAGTGCCTGGCCAGCGCACTTTTTCAATTTTCGAAAATGTTGACATGCTCCGAAAAAAAAAAATCCTATGCGAAGTAAATTGAGTACTACAACACGATTCCGCCCTCAAAATTTTTCTAAAAAATTTCTGAGTGCCTGGCCAGCCCACTTTTTCAATTATCAAAAATTTTGACATGCTCCGAAAAGAAAATTCCTATGCGACTTAAATTGAGTTCTACAACACGATTCCGCATTCCAATTTTTTTAAAAAAATTTCTGATTACATGGCCAGCGCACTTTTTCAATTTTCAAAAATGTTGAAATCCTCCGAAAAGAAAATTCCTATGCGACTTAAATTGAGTTCTACCAATCGATTCCGCCTTCAAAATTTTTCTAAAAAATTTCTAAGTGCCTGGCCAGTGCACTTTTTCAATTTTCAAAAATGTTGACATGCTCCGAAAAAAAAAATCCTATGCGAAGTAAATTGAGTACTACAACACGATTCCGCCCTCAAAATTTTTCTAAAAAATTTCTGAGTGCCTGGCCAGCCCACTTTTTCAATTATCAAAAATTTTGACATGCTCCGAAAAGAAAATTCCTATGCGACTTAAATTGAGTTCTACAACACGATTCCGCATTCCAATTTTTTTTAAAAAATTTCTGATTACATGGCCAGCGCACTTTTTCAATTTTCAAAAATGTTGAAATCCTCCGAAAAGAAAATTCCTATGCGACTTAAATTGAGTTCTACAACACGATTCCGCATTCCAATTTTTTTAAAAAATTTCTGATTACATGGCCAGCGCACTTTTTCAATTTTCAAAAATGTTGAAATCATCCGAAAAGAAAATTCCTATGCGACTTAAATTGAGTTCTACCACCCGATTCCGCCTTCAAAATTTTTCTAAAAAATTTCTAAGTGCCTGGCCAGCGCACTTTTTCAATTTTCGAAAATGTTGACATGCTCCGAAAAAAAAATCCTATGCGACGTAAATTGAGTTCTACAACACGATTCCGCCATCCAAATTTTTCTAAAAAATTTCTGAGTGCCTGGCCAGCGCACTTTTTCAATTTTCGAAAATGTTGACATGCACCGAAAAGAAAATTCCTATGCGACTTAAATTGAGTTCTACAACACGATTCCGCATTCCAATTTTTTTTTAAAAATTTCTGATTACATGGCCAGCGCACTTTTTCAATTTTCAAAAATGTTGAAATCCTCCGAAAAGAAAATTCCTATGCGACTTAAATTGAGTTCTACCACCCGATTCCGCCTTCAAAATTTTTCTAAAAAATTTCTAAGTGCCTGGCCAGCGCACTTTTTCAATTTTCGAAAATGTTGACATGCTCCGAAAAAAAAATCCTATGCGAAGTAAATTGAGTACTACAACACGATTCCGCCCTCTAAATTTTTCTAAAAATTTGCTGATTGCCTGGCCAGCCCACTTTTTCAATTATCAAAAATTTTGACATGCTCCGAAAAGAAAATTCCTATGCGACTTAAATTGAGTTCTACAACACGATTCCGCATTCCAATTTTTTTTAAAAAATTTCTGATTACATGGCCAGCGCACTTTTTCCATTTTCAAAAATGTTGAAATCCTCCGAAAAGAAAATTCCTATGCGACTTAAATTGAGTTCTACAACACGATTCCGCATTCCAATTTTTTTAAAAAATTTCTGATTACATGGCCAGCGCACTTTTTCAATTTTCAAAAATGTTGAAATCATCCGAAAAGAAAATTCCTATGCGACTTAAATTGAGTTCTACCACCCGATTCCGCCTTCAAAATTTTTCTAAAAAATTTCTAAGTGCCTGGCCAGTGCACTTTTTCAATTTTCAAAAATGTTGACATGCTCCGAAAAAAAAAATCCTATGCGAAGTAAATTGAGTACTACAACACGATTCCGCCCTCAAAATTTTTCTAAAAAATTTCTGAGTGCCTGGCCAGCCCACTTTTTCAATTATCAAAAATTTTGACATGCTCCGAAAAGAAAATTCCTATGCGACTTAAATTGAGTTCTACAACACGATTCCGCATTCCAATTTTTTTTTAAAAATTTCTGATTACATGGCCAGCGCACTTTTTCAATTTTCAAAAATGTTGAAATCCTCCGAAAAGAAAATTCCTATGCGACTTAAATTGAGTTCTACCACCCGATTCCGCCTTCAAAATTTTTCAAAAAAATTTCAAAGTGCCTGGCCAGCGCACTTTTTCAATTTTCAAAAATGTTGACATGCTCCGAAAAAAAAAATCCTATGCGAAGTAAATTGAGTACTACAACACGATTCCGCCCTCTAAATTTTTCTAAAAATTTTCTGATTGCCTGGCCAGCCCACTTTTTCAATTATCAAAAATTTTGACATGCTCCGAAAAGAAAATTCCTATGCGACTTAAATTGAGTTCTACAACACGATTCCGCATTCCAATTTTTTCTAAAAAATTTCTGATTACATGGCCAGCGCACTTTTTCAATTTTCAAAAATGTTGAAATCCTCCGAAAAGAAAATTCCTATGCGACTTAAATTGAGTTCTACCACCCGATTCCGCCTTCAAAATTTTTCTAAAAAATTTCTAAGTGCCTGGCCAGCGCACTTTTTCAATTTTCGAAAATGTTGACATGCTCCGAAAAAAAAATCCTATGCGACGTAAATTGAGTTCTACAACACGATTCCGCCATCCAAATTTTTCTAAAAAATTTCAAAGTGCCTGGCCAGCGCACTTTTTCAATTTTCGAAAATGTTGACATGCTCCGAAAAAAAAATCCTATGCGACGTAAATTGAGTTCTACAACACGATTCCGCCATCCAAATTTTTCTAAAAAATTTCTGAGTGCCTGGCCAGCGCACTTTTTCAATTTTCAAAAATGTTGAAATCCTCCGAAAAGAAAATTCCTATGCGACTTAAATTGAGTTCTACCACCCGATTCCGCCTTCAAAATTTTTCTAAAAAATTTCTAAGTGCCTGGCCAGCGCACTTTTTCAATTTTCAAAAATGTTGACATGCTCCGAAAAAAAAATCCTATGCGAAGTAAATTGAGTACTACAACACGATTCCGCCCTCTAAATTTTTCTAAAAATTTGCTGATTGCCTGGCCAGCCCACTTTTTCAATTATCAAAAATTTTGACATGCTCCGAAAAGAAAATTCCTATGCGACTTAAATTGAGTTCTACAACACGATTCCGCATTCCAATTTTTTCTAAAAAATTTCTGATTACATGGCCAGCGCACTTTTTCAATTTTCAAAAATGTTGAAATCCTCCGAAAAGAAAATTCCTATGCGACTTAAATTGAGTTCTACCACCCGATTCCGCCTTCAAAATTTTTCTAAAAAATTTCTAAGTGCCTGGCCAGCGCACTTTTTCAATTTTCGAAATAGTTGACATGCTCCGAAAAAAAAATCCTATGCGACGTAAATTGAGTTCTACAACACGATTCCGCCATCCAAATTTTTCTAAAAAATTTCTGAGTGCCTGGCCAGCGCACTTTTTCAATTTTCGAAAATGTTGACATGCTCCGAAAAAAAAATCCTATGCGACGTAAATTGAGTTCTACAATACGATTCCGCCATCCAAATTTTTCTAAAAAATTTCTGAGTGCCTGGCCAGCCCACTTTTTCAATTATCAAAAATTTTGACATGCTCCGAAAAGAAAATTCCTATGCGACTTAAATTGAGTTTTACAACACGATTCCGCATTCCAATTTTTTCTAAAAAATTTCTGATTATGGCCAGCGCACTTTTTCAGTTTTCAAAAATGTTGAAATCCTCCGAAAAGAAAATTCCTATGCGACTTAAATTGAGTTCTACCACCCGATTCCGCCTTCAAAATTTTTCTAAAAAATTTCTAAGTGCCTGGCCAGTGCACTTTTTCAATTTTCAAAAATGTTGACATGCTCCGAAAAAAAAAATCCTATGCGAAGTAAATTGAGTACTACAACACGATTCCGCCCTCAAAATTTTTCTAAAAAATTTCTGAGTGCCTGGCCAGCCCACTTTTTCAATTATCAAAAATTTTGACATGCTCCGAAAAGAAAATTCCTATGCGACTTAAATTGAGTTCTACAACACGATTCCGCATTCCAATTTTTTTTTAAAAATTTCTGATTACATGGCCAGCGCACTTTTTCAATTTTCAAAAATGTTGAAATCCTCCGAAAAGAAAATTCCTATGCGACTTAAATTGAGTTCTACCACCCGATTCCGCCTTCAAAATTTTTCTAAAAAATTTCTAAGTGCCTGGCCAGCGCACTTTTTCAATTTTCAAAAATGTTGACATGCTCCGAAAAAAAAAATCCTATGCGAAGTAAATTGAGTACTACAACACGATTCCGCCCTCAAAATTTTTCTAAAAAATTTCTGAGTGCCTGGCCAGCCCACTTTTTCAATTATCAAAAATTTTGACATGCTCCGAAAAGAAAATTCCTATGCGACTTAAATTGAGTTCTACAACACGATTCCGCATTCCATTTTTTTCTAAAAATTTCTGATTACATGGCCAGCGCACTTTTTCAATTTTCAAAAATGTTGAAATCCTCCGAAAAGAAAATTCCTATGCGACTTAAATTGAGTTCTACCACCCGATTCCGCCTTCAAAATTTTTCTAAAAAATTTCTAAGTGCCTGGCCAGCGCACTTTTTCAATTTTCAAAAATGTTGACATGCTCCGAAAAAAAAAATCCTATGCGAAGTAAATTGAGTACTACAACACGATTCCGCCCTCAAAATTTTTCTAAAAAATTTCTGAGTGCCTGGCCAGCCCACTTTTTCAATTATCAAAAATTTTGACATGCTCCGAAAAGAAAATTCCTATGCGACTTAAATTGAGTTCTACAACACGATTCCGCATTCCAATTTTTTTTAAAAAATTTCTGATTACATGGCCAGCGCACTTTTTCAATTTTCAAAAATGTTGAAATCCTCCGAAAAGAAAATTCCTATGCGACTTAAATTGAGTTCTACCAATCGATTCCGCCTTCAAAATTTTTCTAAAAAATTTCTAAGTGCCTGGCCAGTGCACTTTTTCAATTTTCAAAAATGTTGACATGCTCCGAAAAAAAAAATCCTATGCGAAGTAAATTGAGTACTACAACACGATTCCGCCCTCAAAATTTTTCTAAAAAATTTCTGAGTGCCTGGCCAGCCCACTTTTTCAATTATCAAAAATTTTGACATGCTCCGAAAAGAAAATTCCTATGCGACTTAAATTGAGTTCTACAACACGATTCCGCATTCCAATTTTTTTTAAAAAATTTCTGATTACATGGCCAGCGCACTTTTTCAATTTTCAAAAATGTTGAAATCCTCCGAAAAGAAAATTCCTATGCGACTTAAATTGAGTTCTACCACCCGATTCCGCCTTCAAAATTTTTCTAAAAAATTTCTAAGTGCCTGGCCAGCGCACTTTTTCAATTTTCGAAAATGTTGACATGCTCCGAAAAAAAAATCCTATGCGACGTAAATTGAGTTCTACAACACGATTCCGCCATCCAAATTTTTTTAAAAAATTTCTAAGTGCCTGGCCAGCCCACTTTTTCAATTATCAAAAATTTTGACATGCTCCGAAAAGAAAATTCCTATGCGACTTAAATTGAGTTCTACAACACGATTCCGCATTCCAATTTTTTCTAAAAAATTTCTGATTATGGCCAGCGCACTTTTTCAATTTTCAAAAATGTTGAAATCCTCCGAAAAGAAAATTCCTATGCGACTTAAATTGAGTTCTACCACCCGATTCCGCCTTCAAAATTTTTCTAAAAAATTTCTAAGTGCCTGGCCAGTGCACTTTTTCAATTTTCAAAAATGTTGACATGCTCCGAAAAAAAAAATCCTATGCGAAGTAAATTGAGTACTACAACACGATTCCGCCCTCAAAATTTTTCTAAAAAATTTCTGAGTGCCTGGCCAGCCCACTTTTTCAATTATCAAAAATTTTGACATGCTCCGAAAAGAAAATTCCTATGCGACTTAAATTGAGTTCTACAACACGATTCCGCATTCCAATTTTTTCTAAAAAATTTCTGATTACATGGCCAGCGCACTTTTTCAATTTTCAAAAATGTTGAAATCCTCCGAAAAGAAAATTCCTATGCGACTTAAATTGAGTTCTACCACCCGATTCCGCCTTCAAAATTTTTCTAAAAAATTTCTAAGTGCCTGGCCAGCGCACTTTTTCAATTTTCGAAAATGTTGACATGCTCCGAAAAAAAAATCCTATGCGACGTAAATTGAGTTCTACAACACGATTCCGCCATCCAAATTTTTCTAAAAAATTTCTAAGTGCCTGGCCAGCGCACTTTTTCAATTTTCGAAAATGTTGACATGCTCCGAAAAAAAAATCCTATGCGACGTAAATTGAGTTCTACAACACGATTCCGCCATCCAAATTTTTCTAAAAAATTTCTGAGTGCCTGGCCAGCGCACTTTTTCAATTTTCAAAAATGTTGAAATCCTCCGAAAAGAAAATTCCTATGCGACTTAAATTGAGTTCTACCACCCGATTCCGCCTTCAAAATTTTTCTAAAAAATTTCTAAGTGCCTGGCCAGCGCACTTTTTCAATTTTCAAAAATGTTGACATGCTCCGAAAAAAAAATCCTATGCGAAGTAAATTGAGTACTACAACACGATTCCGCCCTCTAAATTTTTCTAAAAAATTTCTGAGTGCCTGGCCAGCCCACTTTTTCAATTATCAAAAATTTTGACATGCTCCGAAAAGAAAATTCCTATGCGACTTAAATTGAGTTCTACAACACGATTCCGCATTCCAATTTTTTCTAAAAAATTTCTGATTATGGCCAGCGCACTTTTTCAATTTTCAAAAATGTTGAAATCCTCCGAAAAGAAAATTCCTATGCGACTTAAATTGAGTTCTACCACCCGATTCCGCCTTCAAAATTTTTCTAAAAAATTTCTAAGTGCCTGGCCAGTGCACTTTTTCAATTTTCAAAAATGTTGACATGCTCCGAAAAAAAAAATCCTATGCGAAGTAAATTGAGTACTACAACACGATTCCGCCCTCAAAATTTTTCTAAAAAATTTCTGAGTGCCTGGCCAGCCCACTTTTTCAATTATCAAAAATTTTGACATGCTCCGAAAAGAAAATTCCTATGCGACTTAAATTGAGTTCTACAACACGATTCCGCATTCCAATTTTTTTTAAAAAATTTCTGATTACATGGCCAGCGCACTTTTTCAATTTTCAAAAATGTTGAAATCCTCCGAAAAGAAAATTCCTATGCGACTTAAATTGAGTTCTACCACCCGATTCCGCCTTCAAAATTTTTCTAAAAAATTTCTAAGTGCCTGGCCAGCGCACTTTTTCAATTTTCGAAAATGTTGACATGCTCCGAAAAAAAAAAATCCTATGCGAAGTAAATTGAGTACTACAACACGATTCCGCCCTCAAAATTTTTCTAAAAAATTTCTGAGTGCCTGGCCAGCCCACTTTTTCAATTATCAAAAATTTTGACATGCTCCGAAAAGAAAATTCCTATGCGACTTAAATTGAGTTCTACAACACGATTCCGCATTCCAATTTTTTTAAAAAAATTTCTGATTACATGGCCAGCGCACTTTTTCAATTTTCAAAAATGTTGAAATCCTCCGAAAAGAAAATTCCTATGCGACTTAAATTGAGTTCTACCAATCGATTCCGCCTTCAAAATTTTTCTAAAAAATTTCTAAGTGCCTGGCCAGTGCACTTTTTCAATTTTCAAAAATGTTGACATGCTCCGAAAAAAAAAATCCTATGCGAAGTAAATTGAGTACTACAACACGATTCCGCCCTCAAAATTTTTCTAAAAAATTTCTGAGTGCCTGGCCAGCCCACTTTTTCAATTATCAAAAATTTTGACATGCTCCGAAAAGAAAATTCCTATGCGACTTAAATTGAGTTCTACAACACGATTCCGCATTCCAATTTTTTTTAAAAAATTTCTGATTACATGGCCAGCGCACTTTTTCAATTTTCAAAAATGTTGAAATCCTCCGAAAAGAAAATTCCTATGCGACTTAAATTGAGTTCTACAACACGATTCCGCATTCCAATTTTTTTAAAAAATTTCTGATTACATGGCCAGCGCACTTTTTCAATTTTCAAAAATGTTGAAATCATCCGAAAAGAAAATTCCTATGCGACTTAAATTGAGTTCTACCACCCGATTCCGCCTTCAAAATTTTTCTAAAAAATTTCTAAGTGCCTGGCCAGCGCACTTTTTCAATTTTCGAAAATGTTGACATGCTCCGAAAAAAAAATCCTATGCGACGTAAATTGAGTTCTACAACACGATTCCGCCATCCAAATTTTTCTAAAAAATTTCTGAGTGCCTGGCCAGCGCACTTTTTCAATTTTCGAAAATGTTGACATGCACCGAAAAGAAAATTCCTATGCGACTTAAATTGAGTTCTACAACACGATTCCGCATTCCAATTTTTTTTTAAAAATTTCTGATTACATGGCCAGCGCACTTTTTCAATTTTCAAAAATGTTGAAATCCTCCGAAAAGAAAATTCCTATGCGACTTAAATTGAGTTCTACCACCCGATTCCGCCTTCAAAATTTTTCTAAAAAATTTCTAAGTGCCTGGCCAGCGCACTTTTTCAATTTTCGAAAATGTTGACATGCTCCGAAAAAAAAATCCTATGCGAAGTAAATTGAGTACTACAACACGATTCCGCCCTCTAAATTTTTCTAAAAATTTGCTGATTGCCTGGCCAGCCCACTTTTTCAATTATCAAAAATTTTGACATGCTCCGAAAAGAAAATTCCTATGCGACTTAAATTGAGTTCTACAACACGATTCCGCATTCCAATTTTTTTTAAAAAATTTCTGATTACATGGCCAGCGCACTTTTTCCATTTTCAAAAATGTTGAAATCCTCCGAAAAGAAAATTCCTATGCGACTTAAATTGAGTTCTACAACACGATTCCGCATTCCAATTTTTTTAAAAAATTTCTGATTACATGGCCAGCGCACTTTTTCAATTTTCAAAAATGTTGAAATCATCCGAAAAGAAAATTCCTATGCGACTTAAATTGAGTTCTACCACCCGATTCCGCCTTCAAAATTTTTCTAAAAAATTTCTAAGTGCCTGGCCAGTGCACTTTTTCAATTTTCAAAAATGTTGACATGCTCCGAAAAAAAAAATCCTATGCGAAGTAAATTGAGTACTACAACACGATTCCGCCCTCAAAATTTTTCTAAAAAATTTCTGAGTGCCTGGCCAGCCCACTTTTTCAATTATCAAAAATTTTGACATGCTCCGAAAAGAAAATTCCTATGCGACTTAAATTGAGTTCTACAACACGATTCCGCATTCCAATTTTTTTTTAAAAATTTCTGATTACATGGCCAGCGCACTTTTTCAATTTTCAAAAATGTTGAAATCCTCCGAAAAGAAAATTCCTATGCGACTTAAATTGAGTTCTACCACCCGATTCCGCCTTCAAAATTTTTCAAAAAAATTTCAAAGTGCCTGGCCAGCGCACTTTTTCAATTTTCAAAAATGTTGACATGCTCCGAAAAAAAAAATCCTATGCGAAGTAAATTGAGTACTACAACACGATTCCGCCCTCTAAATTTTTCTAAAAATTTTCTGATTGCCTGGCCAGCCCACTTTTTCAATTATCAAAAATTTTGACATGCTCCGAAAAGAAAATTCCTATGCGACTTAAATTGAGTTCTACAACACGATTCCGCATTCCAATTTTTTCTAAAAAATTTCTGATTACATGGCCAGCGCACTTTTTCAATTTTCAAAAATGTTGAAATCCTCCGAAAAGAAAATTCCTATGCGACTTAAATTGAGTTCTACCACCCGATTCCGCCTTCAAAATTTTTCTAAAAAATTTCTAAGTGCCTGGCCAGCGCACTTTTTCAATTTTCGAAAATGTTGACATGCTCCGAAAAAAAAATCCTATGCGACGTAAATTGAGTTCTACAACACGATTCCGCCATCCAAATTTTTCTAAAAAATTTCAAAGTGCCTGGCCAGCGCACTTTTTCAATTTTCGAAAATGTTGACATGCTCCGAAAAAAAAATCCTATGCGACGTAAATTGAGTTCTACAACACGATTCCGCCATCCAAATTTTTCTAAAAAATTTCTGAGTGCCTGGCCAGCGCACTTTTTCAATTTTCAAAAATGTTGAAATCCTCCGAAAAGAAAATTCCTATGCGACTTAAATTGAGTTCTACCACCCGATTCCGCCTTCAAAATTTTTCTAAAAAATTTCTAAGTGCCTGGCCAGCGCACTTTTTCAATTTTCAAAAATGTTGACATGCTCCGAAAAAAAAATCCTATGCGAAGTAAATTGAGTACTACAACACGATTCCGCCCTCTAAATTTTTCTAAAAATTTGCTGATTGCCTGGCCAGCCCACTTTTTCAATTATCAAAAATTTTGACATGCTCCGAAAAGAAAATTCCTATGCGACTTAAATTGAGTTCTACAACACGATTCCGCATTCCAATTTTTTCTAAAAAATTTCTGATTACATGGCCAGCGCACTTTTTCAATTTTCAAAAATGTTGAAATCCTCCGAAAAGAAAATTCCTATGCGACTTAAATTGAGTTCTACCACCCGATTCCGCCTTCAAAATTTTTCTAAAAAATTTCTAAGTGCCTGGCCAGCGCACTTTTTCAATTTTCGAAATAGTTGACATGCTCCGAAAAAAAAATCCTATGCGACGTAAATTGAGTTCTACAACACGATTCCGCCATCCAAATTTTTCTAAAAAATTTCTGAGTGCCTGGCCAGCGCACTTTTTCAATTTTCGAAAATGTTGACATGCTCCGAAAAAAAAATCCTATGCGACGTAAATTGAGTTCTACAATACGATTCCGCCATCCAAATTTTTCTAAAAAATTTCTGAGTGCCTGGCCAGCCCACTTTTTCAATTATCAAAAATTTTGACATGCTCCGAAAAGAAAATTCCTATGCGACTTAAATTGAGTTTTACAACACGATTCCGCATTCCAATTTTTTCTAAAAAATTTCTGATTATGGCCAGCGCACTTTTTCAGTTTTCAAAAATGTTGAAATCCTCCGAAAAGAAAATTCCTATGCGACTTAAATTGAGTTCTACCACCCGATTCCGCCTTCAAAATTTTTCTAAAAAATTTCTAAGTGCCTGGCCAGTGCACTTTTTCAATTTTCAAAAATGTTGACATGCTCCGAAAAAAAAAATCCTATGCGAAGTAAATTGAGTACTACAACACGATTCCGCCCTCAAAATTTTTCTAAAAAATTTCTGAGTGCCTGGCCAGCCCACTTTTTCAATTATCAAAAATTTTGACATGCTCCGAAAAGAAAATTCCTATGCGACTTAAATTGAGTTCTACAACACGATTCCGCATTCCAATTTTTTTTAAAAAATTTCTGATTACATGGCCAGCGCACTTTTTCAATTTTCAAAAATGTTGAAATCCTCCGAAAAGAAAATTCCTATGCGACTTAAATTGAGTTCTACCACCCGATTCCGCCTTCAAAATTTTTCTAAAAAATTTCTAAGTGCCTGGCCAGCGCACTTTTTCAATTTTCAAAAATGTTGACATGCTCCGAAAAAAAAAATCCTATGCGAAGTAAATTGAGTACTACAACACGATTCCGCCCTCAAAATTTTTCTAAAAAATTTCTGAGTGCCTGGCCAGCCCACTTTTTCAATTATCAAAAATTTTGACATGCTCCGAAAAGAAAATTCCTATGCGACTTAAATTGAGTTCTACAACACGATTCCGCATTCCATTTTTTTCTAAAAATTTCTGATTACATGGCCAGCGCACTTTTTCAATTTTCAAAAATGTTGAAATCCTCCGAAAAGAAAATTCCTATGCGACTTAAATTGAGTTCTACCACCCGATTCCGCCTTCAAAATTTTTCTAAAAAATTTCTAAGTGCCTGGCCAGCGCACTTTTTCAATTTTCAAAAATGTTGACATGCTCCGAAAAAAAAAATCCTATGCGAAGTAAATTGAGTACTACAACACGATTCCGCCCTCAAAATTTTTCTAAAAAATTTCTGAGTGCCTGGCCAGCCCACTTTTTCAATTATCAAAAATTTTGACATGCTCCGAAAAGAAAATTCCTATGCGACTTAAATTGAGTTCTACAACACGATTCCGCATTCCAATTTTTTTTAAAAAATTTCTGATTACATGGCCAGCGCACTTTTTCAATTTTCAAAAATGTTGAAATCCTCCGAAAAGAAAATTCCTATGCGACTTAAATTGAGTTCTACCAATCGATTCCGCCTTCAAAATTTTTCTAAAAAATTTCTAAGTGCCTGGCCAGTGCACTTTTTCAATTTTCAAAAATGTTGACATGCTCCGAAAAAAAAAATCCTATGCGAAGTAAATTGAGTACTACAACACGATTCCGCCCTCAAAATTTTTCTAAAAAATTTCTGAGTGCCTGGCCAGCCCACTTTTTCAATTATCAAAAATTTTGACATGCTCCGAAAAGAAAATTCCTATGCGACTTAAATTGAGTTCTACAACACGATTCCGCATTCCAATTTTTTTTAAAAAATTTCTGATTACATGGCCAGCGCACTTTTTCAATTTTCAAAAATGTTGAAATCCTCCGAAAAGAAAATTCCTATGCGACTTAAATTGAGTTCTACCACCCGATTCCGCCTTCAAAATTTTTCTAAAAAATTTCTAAGTGCCTGGCCAGCGCACTTTTTCAATTTTCGAAAATGTTGACATGCTCCGAAAAAAAAAATCCTATGCGAAGTAAATTGAGTACTACAACACGATTCCGCCCTCAAAATTTTTCTAAAAAATTTCTGAGTGCCTGGCCAGCCCACTTTTTCAATTATCAAAAATTTTGACATGCTCCGAAAAGAAAATTCCTATGCGACTTAAATTGAGTTCTACAACACGATTCCGCATTCCAATTTTTTTTAAAAAATTTCTGATTACATGGCCAGCGCACTTTTTCAATTTTCAAAAATGTTGAAATCCTCCGAAAAGAAAATTCCTATGCGACTTAAATTGAGTTCTACCAATCGATTCCGCCTTCAAAATTTTTCTAAAAAATTTCTAAGTGCCTGGCCAGTGCACTTTTTCAATTTTCAAAAATGTTGACATGCTCCGAAAAAAAAAATCCTATGCGAAGTAAATTGAGTACTACAACACGATTCCGCCCTCAAAATTTTTCTAAAAAATTTCTGAGTGCCTGGCCAGCCCACTTTTTCAATTATCAAAAATTTTGACATGCTCCGAAAAGAAAATTCCTATGCGACTTAAATTGAGTTCTACAACACGATTCCGCATTCCAATTTTTTTTAAAAAATTTCTGATTACATGGCCAGCGCACTTTTTCAATTTTCAAAAATGTTGAAATCCTCCGAAAAGAAAATTCCTATGCGACTTAAATTGAGTTCTACAACACGATTCCGCATTCCAATTTTTTTAAAAAATTTCTGATTACATGGCCAGCGCACTTTTTCAATTTTCAAAAATGTTGAAATCATCCGAAAAGAAAATTCCTATGCGACTTAAATTGAGTTCTACCACCCGATTCCGCCTTCAAAATTTTTCTAAAAAATTTCTAAGTGCCTGGCCAGCGCACTTTTTCAATTTTCAAAAATGTTGACATGCTCCGAAAAAAAAATCCTATGCGACGTAAATTGAGTTCTACAACACGATTCCGCCATCCAAATTTTTCTAAAAAATTTCTGAGTGCCTGGCCAGCGCACTTTTTCAATTTTCGAAAATGTTGACATGCACCGAAAAGAAAATTCCTATGCGACTTAAATTGAGTTCTACAACACGATTCCGCATTCCAATTTTTTTTTAAAAATTTCTGATTACATGGCCAGCGCACTTTTTCAATTTTCAAAAATGTTGAAATCCTCCGAAAAGAAAATTCCTATGCGACTTAAATTGAGTTCTACCACCCGATTCCGCCTTCAAAATTTTTCTAAAAAATTTCTAAGTGCCTGGCCAGCGCACTTTTTCAATTTTCGAAAATGTTGAAATCCTCCGAAAAGAAAATTCCTATGCGACTTAAATTGAGTTCTACCACCCGATTCCGCCTTCAAAATTTTTCTAAAAAATTTCTAAGTGCCTGGCCAGCGCACTTTTTCAATTTTCGAAAATGTTGACATGCTCCGAAAAAAAAATCCTATGCGACGTAAATTGAGTTCTACAACACGATTCCGCCATCCAAATTTTTCTAAAAAATTTCTAAGTGCCTGGCCAGCGCACTTTTTCAATTTTCGAAAATGTTGACATGCTCCGAAAAAAAAATCCTATGCGACGTAAATTGAGTTCTACAACACGATTCCGCCATCCAAATTTTTCTAAAAAATTTCTGAGTGCCTGGCCAGCCCACTTTTTCAATTATCAAAAATTTTGACATGCTCCGAAAAGAAAATTCCTATGCGACTTAAATTGAGTTCTACAACACGATTCCGCATTCCAATTTTTTTTAAAAAATTTCTGATTACATGGCCAGCGCACTTTTTCAATTTTCAAAAATGTTGAAATCCTCCGAAAAGAAAATTCCTATGCGACTTAAATTGAGTTCTACCACCCGATTCCGCCTTCAAAATTTTTCTAAAAAATTTCTAAGTGCCTGGCCAGCGCACTTTTTCAATTTTCGAAAATGTTGACATGCTCCGAAAAAAAAAATCCTATGCGAAGTAAATTGAGTACTACAACACGATTCCGCCCTCAAAATTTTTCTAAAAAATTTCTGAGTGCCTGGCCAGCCCACTTTTTCAATTATCAAAAATTTTGACATGCTCCGAAAAGAAAATTCCTATGCGACTTAAATTGAGTTCTACAACACGATTCCGCATTCCAATTTTTTTTAAAAAATTTCTGATTACATGGCCAGCGCACTTTTTCAATTTTCAAAAATGTTGAAATCCTCCGAAAAGAAAATTCCTATGCGACTTAAATTGAGTTCTACCAATCGATTCCGCCTTCAAAATTTTTCTAAAAAATTTCTAAGTGCCTGGCCAGTGCACTTTTTCAATTTTCAAAAATGTTGACATGCTCCGAAAAAAAAAAATCCTATGCGAAGTAAATTGAGTACTACAACACGATTCCGCCCTCAAAATTTTTCTAAAAAATTTCTGAGTGCCTGGCCAGCCCACTTTTTCAATTATCAAAAATTTTGACATGCTCCGAAAAGAAAATTCCTATGCGACTTAAATTGAGTTCTACAACACGATTCCGCATTCCAATTTTTTTTAAAAAATTTCTGATTACATGGCCAGCGCACTTTTTCAATTTTCAAAAATGTTGAAATCCTCCGAAAAGAAAATTCCTATGCGACTTAAATTGAGTTCTACAACACGATTCCGCATTCCAATTTTTTTAAAAAATTTCTGATTACATGGCCAGCGCACTTTTTCAATTTTCAAAAATGTTGAAATCATCCGAAAAGAAAATTCCTATGCGACTTAAATTGAGTTCTACCACCCGATTCCGCCTTCAAAATTTTTCTAAAAAATTTCTAAGTGCCTGGCCAGCGCACTTTTTCAATTTTCAAAAATGTTGACATGCTCCGAAAAAAAAATCCTATGCGACGTAAATTGAGTTCTACAACACGATTCCGCCATCCAAATTTTTCTAAAAAATTTCTGAGTGCCTGGCCAGCGCACTTTTTCAATTTTCGAAAATGTTGACATGCACCGAAAAGAAAATTCCTATGCGACTTAAATTGAGTTCTACAACACGATTCCGCATTCCAATTTTTTTTTAAAAATTTCTGATTACATGGCCAGCGCACTTTTTCAATTTTCAAAAATGTTGAAATCCTCCGAAAAGAAAATTCCTATGCGACTTAAATTGAGTTCTACCACCCGATTCCGCCTTCAAAATTTTTCTAAAAAATTTCTAAGTGCCTGGCCAGCGCACTTTTTCAATTTTCGAAAATGTTGAAATCCTCCGAAAAGAAAATTCCTATGCGACTTAAATTGAGTTCTACCACCCGATTCCGCCTTCAAAATTTTTCTAAAAAATTTCTAAGTGCCTGGCCAGCGCACTTTTTCAATTTTCGAAAATGTTGACATGCTCCGAAAAAAAAATCCTATGCGACGTAAATTGAGTTCTACAACACGATTCCGCCATCCAAATTTTTCTAAAAAATTTCTAAGTGCCTGGCCAGCGCACTTTTTCAATTTTCGAAAATGTTGACATGCTCCGAAAAAAAAATCCTATGCGACGTAAATTGAGTTCTACAACACGATTCCGCCATCCAAATTTTTCTAAAAAATTTCTGAGTGCCTGGCCAGCGCACTTTTTCAATTTTCAAAAATGTTGAAATCCTCCGAAAAGAAAATTCCTATGCGACTTAAATTGAGTTCTACCACCCGATTCCGCCTTCAAAATTTTTCTAAAAAATTTCTAAGTGCCTGGCCAGCGCACTTTTTCAATTTTCAAAAATGTTGACATGCTCCGAAAAAAAAATCCTATGCGAAGTAAATTGAGTACTACAACACGATTCCGCCCTCTAAATTTTTCTAAAAATTTGCTGATTGCCTGGCCAGCCCACTTTTTCAATTATCAAAAATTTTGACATGCTCCGAAAAGAAAATTCCTATGCGACTTAAATTGAGTTCTACAACACGATTCCGCATTCCAATTTTTTCTAAAAAATTTCTGATTACATGGCCAGCGCACTTTTTCAATTTTCAAAAATGTTGAAATCCTCCGAAAAGAAAATTCCTATGCGACTTAAATTGAGTTCTACCACCCGATTCCGCCTTCAAAATTTTTCTAAAAAATTTCTAAGTGCCTGGCCAGCGCACTTTTTCAATTTTCGAAATAGTTGACATGCTCCGAAAAAAAAATCCTATGCGACGTAAATTGAGTTCTACAACACGATTCCGCCATCCAAATTTTTCTAAAAAATTTCTGAGTGCCTGGCCAGCGCACTTTTTCAATTTTCGAAAATGTTGACATGCTCCGAAAAAAAAATCCTATGCGACGTAAATTGAGTTCTACAACACGATTCCGCCATCCAAATTTTTCTAAAAAATTTCTGAGTGCCTGGCCAGCCCACTTTTTCAATTATCAAAAATTTTGACATGCTCCGAAAAGAAAATTCCTATGCGACTTAAATTGAGTTTTACAACACGATTCCGCATTCCAATTTTTTCTAAAAAATTTCTGATTATGGCCAGCGCACTTTTTCAGTTTTCAAAAATGTTGAAATCCTCCGAAAAGAAAATTCCTATGCGACTTAAATTGAGTTCTACCACCCGATTCCGCCTTCAAAATTTTTCTAAAAAATTTCTAAGTGCCTGGCCAGTGCACTTTTTCAATTTTCAAAAATGTTGACATGCTCCGAAAAAAAAAATCCTATGCGAAGTAAATTGAGTACTACAACACGATTCCGCCCTCAAAATTTTTCTAAAAAATTTCTGAGTGCCTGGCCAGCCCACTTTTTCAATTATCAAAAATTTTGACATGCTCCGAAAAGAAAATTCCTATGCGACTTAAATTGAGTTCTACAACACGATTCCGCATTCCAATTTTTTTAAAAAAATTTCTGATTACATGGCCAGCGCACTTTTTCAATTTTCAAAAATGTTGAAATCCTCCGAAAAGAAAATTCCTATGCGACTTAAATTGAGTTCTACCACCCGATTCCGCCTTCAAAATTTTTCTAAAAAATTTCTAAGTGCCTGGCCAGCGCACTTTTTCAATTTTCAAAAATGTTGACATGCTCCGAAAAAAAAAAATCCTATGCGAAGTAAATTGAGTACTACAACACGATTCCGCCCTCAAAATTTTTCTAAAAAATTTCTGAGTGCCTGGCCAGCCCACTTTTTCAATTATCAAAAATTTTGACATGCTCCGAAAAGAAAATTCCTATGCGACTTAAATTGAGTTCTACAACACGATTCCGCATTCCATTTTTTTCTAAAAATTTCTGATTACATGGCCAGCGCACTTTTTCAATTTTCAAAAATGTTGAAATCCTCCGAAAAGAAAATTCCTATGCGACTTAAATTGAGTTCTACCACCCGATTCCGCCTTCAAAATTTTTCTAAAAAATTTCTAAGTGCCTGGCCAGCGCACTTTTTCAATTTTCAAAAATGTTGACATGCTCCGAAAAAAAAATCCTATGCGAAGTAAATTGAGTACTACAACACGATTCCGCCCTCTAAATTTTTCTAAAAATTTTCTGATTGCCTGGCCAGCCCACTTTTTCAATTATCAAAAATTTTGACATGCTCCGAAAAGAAAATTCCTATGCGACTTAAATTGAGTTCTACAACACGATTCCGCATTCCAATTTTTTCTAAAAAATTTCTGATTACATGGCCAGCGCACTTTTTCAATTTTCAAAAATGTTGAAATCCTCCGAAAAGAAAATTCCTATGCGACTTAAATTGAGTTCTACCACCCGATTCCGCCTTCAAAATTTTTCTAAAAAATTTCTAAGTGCCTGGCCAGCGCACTTTTTCAATTTTCGAAAATGTTGACATGCACCGAAAAGAAAATTCTTATGCGACTTAAATTGAGTTCTACAACACGATTCCGCATTCCAATTTTTTTTAAAAAATTTCTGATTACATGGCCAGCGCACTTTTTCAATTTTCAAAAATGTTGAAATCCTCCGAAAAGAAAATTCCTATGCGACTTAAATTGAGTTCTACCACCCGATTCCGCCTTCAAAATTTTTCTAAAAAATTTCTAAGTGCCTGGCCAGCGCACTTTTTCAATTTTCGAAAATGTTGACATGCTCCGAAAAAAAAAAAATCCTATGCGAAGTAAATTGAGTACTACAACACGATTCCGCCCTCAAAATTTTTCTAAAAAATTTCTGAGTGCCTGGCCAGCCCACTTTTTCAATTATCAAAAATTTTGACATGCTCCGAAAAGAAAATTCCTATGCGACTTAAATTGAGTTCTACAACACGATTCCGCATTCCAATTTTTTCTAAAAAATTTCTGATTATGGCCAGCGCACTTTTTCAATTTTCAAAAATGTTGAAATCCTCCGAAAAGAAAATTCCTATGCGACTTAAATTGAGTTCTACCACCCGATTCCGCCTTCAAAATTTTTCTAAAAAATTTCTAAGTGCCTGGCCAGTGCACTTTTTCAATTTTCAAAAATGTTGACATGCTCCGAAAAAAAAAATCCTATGCGAAGTAAATTGAGTACTACAACACGATTCCGCCCTCAAAATTTTTCTAAAAAATTTCTGAGTGCCTGGCCAGCGCACTTTTTCAATTTTCAAAAATGTTGACATGCACCGAAAAGAAAATTCCTATGCGACTTAAATTGAGTTCTACAACACGATTCCGCATTCCAATTTTTTCTAAAAAATTTCTGATTATGGCCAGCGCACTTTTTCAATTTTCAAAAATGTTGAAATCCTCCGAAAAGAAAATTCCTATGCGACTTAAATTGAGTTCTACCACCCGTTCCGCCTTCAAAATTTTTCTAAAAAATTTCTAAGTGCCTGGCCAGTGCACTTCTTCAATTTTCAAAAATGTTGACATGCTCCGAAAAAAAAATCCTATGCGAGGTAAATTGAGTACTACAACACGATTCCGCCCTCAAAATTTTTCTAAAAAATTTCTGAGTGCCTGGCCAGCCCACTTTTTCAATTATCAAAAATTTTGACATGCTCCGAAAAGAAAATTCCTATGCGACTTAAATTGAGTTCCACAACACGATTCCGCATTCCAATTTTTTTTTAAAAATTTCTGATTACATGGCCAGCGCACTTTTTCAATTTTCAAAAATGTTGAAATCCTCCGAAAAGAAAATTCCTATGCGACTTAAATTGAGTTCTACCACCCGATTCCGCCTTCAAAATTTTTCTAAAAAATTTCCAAGTGCCTGGCCAGCGCACTTTTTCAATTTTCAAAAATGTTGACATGCTCCGAAAAAAAAATCCTATGCGAAGTAAATTGAGTACTACAACACGATTCCGCCCTCAAAATTTTTCTAAAAAATTTCTGAGTGCCTGGCCAGCCCACTTTTTCAATTATCAAAAATTTTGACATGCTCCGAAAAGAAAATTCCTATGCGACTTAAATTGAGTTCTACAACACGATTCCGCATTCCATTTTTTTCTAAAAATTTCTGATTACATGGCCAGCGCACTTTTTCAATTTTCAAAAATGTTGAAATCCTCCGAAAAGGAAATTCCTATGCGACTTAAATTGAGTTCTACCACCCGATTCCGCCTTCAATATTTTTCTAAAAAATTTCTAAGTGCCTGGCCAGCGCACTTTTTCAATTTTCAAAAATGTTGACATGCTCCGAAAAAAAAATCCTATGCGAAGTAAATTGAGTACTACAACACGATTCCGCCCTCTAAATTTTTCTAAAAATTTTCTGATTGCCTGGCCAGCCCACTTTTTCAATTATCAAAAATTTTGACATGCTCCGAAAAGAAAATTCCTATGCGACTTAAATTGAGTTCTACAACACGATTCCGCATTCCAATTTTTTTTAAAAAATTTCTGATTACATGGCCAGCGCACTTTTTCAATTTTCAAAAATGTTGAAATCCTCCGAAAAGAAAATTCCTATGCGACTTAAATTGAGTTCTACAACACGATTCCGCATTCCAATTTTTTTAAAAAATTTCTGATTACATGGCCAGCGCACTTTTTCAATTTTCAAAAATGTTGAAATCATCCGAAAAGAAAATTCCTATGCGACTTAAATTGAGTTCTACCACCCGATTCCGCCTTCAAAATTTTTCTAAAAAATTTCTAAGTGCCTGGCCAGCGCACTTTTTCAATTTTCAAAAATGTTGACATGCTCCGAAAAAAAAATCCTATGCGACGTAAATTGAGTTCTACAACACGATTCCGCCATCCAAATTTTTCTAAAAAATTTCTGAGTGCCTGGCCAGCGCACTTTTTCAATTTTCGAAAATGTTGACATGCACCGAAAAGAAAATTCCTATGCGACTTAAATTGAGTTCTACAACACGATTCCGCATTCCAATTTTTTTTTAAAAATTCCTGATTACATGGCCAGCGCACTTTTTCAATTTTCAAAAATGTTGAAATCCTCCGAAAAGAAAATTCCTATGCGACTTAAATTGAGTTCTACCACCCGATTCCGCCTTCAAAATTTTTCTAAAAAATTTCTAAGTGCCTGGCCAGCGCACTTTTTCAATTTTCGAAAATGTTGACATGCTCCGAAAAAAAAATCCTATGCGAAGTAAATTGAGTACTACAACACGATTCCGCCCTCTAAATTTTTCTAAAAATTTGCTGATTGCCTGGCCAGCCCACTTTTTCAATTATCAAAAATTTTGACATGCTCCGAAAAGAAAATTCCTATGCGACTTAAATTGAGTTCTACAACACGATTCCGCATTCCAATTTTTTTTAAAAAATTTCTGATTACATGGCCAGCGCACTTTTTCAATTTTCAAAAATGTTGAAATCCTCCGAAAAGAAAATTCCTATGCGACTTAAATTGAGTTCTACAACACGATTCCGCATTCCAATTTTTTTAAAAAATTTCTGATTACATGCCAGCGCACTTTTTCAATTTTCAAAAATGTTGAAATCATCCGAAAAGAAAATTCCTATGCGACTTAAATTGAGTTCTACCACCCGATTCCGCCTTCAAAATTTTTCTAAAAAATTTCTAAGTGCCTGGCCAGTGCACTTTTTCAATTTTCAAAAATGTTGACATGCTCCGAAAAAAAAAATCCTATGCGAAGTAAATTGAGTACTACAACACGATTCCGCCCTCAAAATTTTTCTAAAAAATTTCTGAGTGCCTGGCCAGCCCACTTTTTCAATTATCAAAAATTTTGACATGCTCCGAAAAGAAAATTCCTATGCGACTTAAATTGAGTTCTACAACACGATTCCGCATTCCAATTTTTTTTTAAAAATTTCTGATTACATGGCCAGCGCACTTTTTCAATTTTCAAAAATGTTGAAATCCTCCGAAAAGAAAATTCCTATGCGACTTAAATTGAGTTCTACCACCCGATTCCGCCTTCAAAATTTTTCAAAAAAATTTCAAAGTGCCTGGCCAGCGCACTTTTTCAATTTTCAAAAATGTTGACATGCTCCGAAAAAAAAAATCCTATGCGAAGTAAATTGAGTACTACAACACGATTCCGCCCTCTAAATTTTTCTAAAAATTTTCTGATTGCCTGGCCAGCCCACTTTTTCAATTATCAAAAATTTTGACATGCTCCGAAAAGAAAATTCCTATGCGACTTAAATTGAGTTCTACAACACGATTCCGCATTCCAATTTTTTCTAAAAAATTTCTGATTACATGGCCAGCGCACTTTTTCAATTTTCAAAAATGTTGAAATCCTCCGAAAAGAAAATTCCTATGCGACTTAAATTGAGTTCTACCACCCGATTCCGCCTTCAAAATTTTTCTAAAAAATTTCTAAGTGCCTGGCCAGCGCACTTTTTCAATTTTCGAAAATGTTGACATGCTCCGAAAAAAAAATCCTATGCGACGTAAATTGAGTTCTACAACACGATTCCGCCATCCAAATTTTTCTAAAAAATTTCTAAGTGCCTGGCCAGCGCACTTTTTCAATTTTCGAAAATGTTGACATGCTCCGAAAAAAAAATCCTATGCGACGTAAATTGAGTTCTACAACACGATTCCGCCATCCAAATTTTTCTAAAAAATTTCTGAGTGCCTGGCCAGCGCACTTTTTCAATTTTCAAAAATGTTGAAATCCTCCGAAAAGAAAATTCCTATGCGACTTAAATTGAGTTCTACCACCCGATTCCGCCTTCAAAATTTTTCTAAAAAATTTCTAAGTGCCTGGCCAGCGCACTTTTTCAATTTTCAAAAATGTTGACATGCTCCGAAAAAAAAATCCTATGCGAAGTAAATTGAGTACTACAACACGATTCCGCCCTCTAAATTTTTCTAAAAATTTGCTGATTGCCTGGCCAGCCCACTTTTTCAATTATCAAAAATTTTGACATGCTCCGAAAAGAAAATTCCTATGCGACTTAAATTGAGTTCTACAACACGATTCCGCATTCCAATTTTTTCTAAAAAATTTCTGATTATGGCCAGCGCACTTTTTCAATTTTCAAAAATGTTGAAATCCTCCGAAAAGAAAATTCCTATGCGACTTAAATTGAGTTCTACCACCCGATTCCGCCTTCAAAATTTTTCTAAAAAATTTCTAAGTGCCTGGCCAGCGCACTTTCTCAATTTTCGAAATAGTTGACATGCTCCGAAAAAAAAATCCTATGCGACGTAAATTGAGTTCTACAACACGATTCCGCCATCCAAATTTTTCTAAAAAATTTCTGAGTGCCTGGCCAGCGCACTTTTTCAATTTTCGAAAATGTTGACATGCTCCGAAAAAAAAATCCTATGCGACGTAAATTGAGTTCTACAACACGATTCCGCCATCCAAATTTTTCTAAAAAATTTCTGAGTGCCTGGCCAGCCCACTTTTTCAATTATCAAAACTTTTGACATGCTCCGAAAAGAAAATTCCTATGCGACTTAAATTGAGTTTTACAACACGATTCCGCATTCCAATTTTTTCTAAAAAATTTCTGATTATGGCCAGCGCACTTTTTCAGTTTTCAAAAATGTTGAAATCCTCCGAAAAGAAAATTCCTATGCGACTTAAATTGAGTTCTACCACCCGATTCCGCCTTCAAAATTTTTCTAAAAAATTTCTAAGTGCCTGGCCAGTGCACTTTTTCAATTTTCAAAAATGTTGACATGCTCCGAAAAAAAAAATCCTATGCGAAGTAAATTGAGTACTACAACACGATTCCGCCCTCAAAATTTTTCTAAAAAATTTCTGAGTGCCTGGCCAGCGCACTTTTTCAATTTTCGAAATAGTTGACATGCTCCGAAAAAAAAATCCTA
Source organism: Pseudeuparius sepicola (assembly GCA_963920635.1). Classification (NCBI taxonomy): domain Eukaryota; kingdom Metazoa; phylum Arthropoda; class Insecta; order Coleoptera; family Anthribidae; genus Pseudeuparius; species Pseudeuparius sepicola. Next base: position 86,728,936 of record OY987298.1, on the reverse strand, counting down.
TGCGACGTAAATTGAGTTCTACAACACGATTCCGCCATCCAAATTTTTCTAAAAAATTTCTGAGTGCCTGGCCAGCGCACTTTTTCAATTTTCAAAAATGTTGACATGCTCCGAAAAAAAAAATCCTATGCGAAGTAAATTGAGTACTACAACACGATTCCGCCCTCAAAATTTTTCTAAAAAATTTCTGAGTGCCTGGCCAGCCCACTTTTTCAATTATCAAAAATTTTGACATGCTCCGAAAAGAAAATTCCTATGCGACTTAAATTGAGTTCTACAACACGATTCCGCATTCCATTTTTTTCTAAAAATTTCTGATTACATGGCCAGCGCACTTTTTCAATTTTCAAAAATGTTGAAATCCTCCGAAAAGAAAATTCCTATGCGACTTAAATTGAGTTCTACCACCCGATTCCGCCTTCAAAATTTTTCTAAAAAATTTCTAAGTGCCTGGCCAGCGCACTTTTTCAATTTTCAAAAATGTTGACATGCTCCGAAAAAAAAATCCTATGCGAAGTAAATTGAGTACTACAACACGATTCCGCCCTCTAAATTTTTCTAAAAATTTTCTGATTGCCTGGCCAGCCCACTTTTTCAATTATCAAAAATTTTGACATGCTCCGAAAAGAAAATTCCTATGCGACTTAAATTGAGTTCTACAACACGATTCCGCATTCCAATTTTTTCTAAAAAATTTCTGATTACATGGCCAGCGCACTTTTTCAATTTTCAAAAATGTTGAAATCCTCCGAAAAGAAAATTCCTATGCGACTTAAATTGAGTTCTACCACCCGATTCCGCCTTCAAAATTTTTCTAAAAAATTTCTAAGTGCCTGGCCAGCGCACTTTTTCAATTTTCGAAAATGTTGACATGCACCGAAAAGAAAATTCTTATGCGACTTAAATTGAGTTCTACAACACGATTCCGCATTCCAATTTTTTTTAAAAAATTTCTGATTACATTGCCAGCGCACTTTTTCAATTTTCAAAAATGTTGAAATCCTCCGAAAAGAAAATTCCTATGCGACTTAAATTGAGTTCTACCACCCGATTCCGCCTTCAAAATTTTTCTAAAAAATTTCTAAGTGCCTGGCCAGCGCACTTTTTCAATTTTCGAAAATGTTGACATGCTCCGAAAAAAAAAAATCCTATGCGAAGTAAATTGAGTACTACAACACGATTCCGCCCTCAAAATTTTTCTAAAAAATTTCTGAGTGCCTGGCCAGCCCACTTTTTCAATTATCAAAAATTTTGACATGCTCCGAAAAGAAAATTCCTATGCGACTTAAATTGAGTTCTACAACACGATTCCGCATTCCAATTTTTTCTAAAAAATTTCTGATTATGGCCAGCGCACTTTTTCAATTTTCAAAAATGTTGAAATCCTCCGAAAAGAAAATTCCTATGCGACTTAAATTGAGTTCTACCACCCGATTCCGCCTTCAAAATTTTTCTAAAAAATTTCTAAGTGCCTGGCCAGTGCACTTTTTCAATTTTCAAAAATGTTGACATGCTCCGAAAAAAAAAATCCTATGCGAAGTAAATTGAGTACTACAACACGATTCCGCCCTCAAAATTTTTCTAAAAAATTTCTGAGTGCCTGGCCAGCGCACTTTTTCAATTTTCAAAAATGTTGACATGCACCGAAAAGAAAATTCCTATGCGACTTAAATTGAGTTCTACAACACGATTCCGCATTCCAATTTTTTCTAAAAAATTTCTGATTATGGCCAGCGCACTTTTTCAATTTTCAAAAATGTTGAAATCCTCCGAAAAGAAAATTCCTATGCGACTTAAATTGAGTTCTACCACCCGATTCCGCCTTCAAAATTTTTCTAAAAAATTTCTAAGTGCCTGGCCAGTGCACTTCTTCAATTTTCAAAAATGTTGACATGCTCCGAAAAAAAAATCCTATGCGAGGTAAATTGAGTACTACAACACGATTCCGCCCTCAAAATTTTTCTAAAAAATTTCTGAGTGCCTGGCCAGCCCACTTTTTCAATTATCAAAAATTTTGACATGCTCCGAAAAGAAAATTCCTATGCGACTTAAATTGAGTTCCACAACACGATTCCGCATTCCAATTTTTTTTTAAAAATTTCTGATTACATGGCCAGCGCACTTTTTCAATTTTCAAAAATGTTGAAATCCTCCGAAAAGAAAATTCCTATGCGACTTAAATTGAGTTCTACCACCCGATTCCGCCTTCAAAATTTTTCTAAAAAATTTCTAAGTGCCTGGCCAGCGCACTTTTTCAATTTTCAAAAATGTTGACATGCTCCGAAAAAAAAATCCTATGCGAAGTAAATTGAGTACTACAACACGATTCCGCCCTCAAAATTTTTCTAAAAAATTTCTGAGTGCCTGGCCAGCCCACTTTTTCAATTATCAAAAATTTTGACATGCTCCGAAAAGAAAATTCCTATGCGACTTAAATTGAGTTCTACAACACGATTCCGCATTCCATTTTTTTCTAAAAATTTCTGATTACATGGCCAGCGCACTTTTTCAATTTTCAAAAATGTTGAAATCCTCCGAAAAGAAAATTCCTATGCGACTTAAATTGAGTTCTACCACCCGATTCCGCCTTCAATATTTTTCTAAAAAATTTCTAAGTGCCTGGCCAGCGCACTTTTTCAATTTTCAAAAATGTTGACATGCTCCGAAAAAAAAATCCTATGCGAAGTAAATTGAGTACTACAACACGATTCCGCCCTCTAAATTTTTCTAAAAATTTTCTGATTGCCTGGCCAGCCCACTTTTTCAATTATCAAAAATTTTGACATGCTCCGAAAAGAAAATTCCTATGCGACTTAAATTGAGTTCTACAACACGATTCCGCATTCCAATTTTTTTAAAAAAATTTCTGATTACATGGCCAGCGCACTTTTTCAATTTTCAAAAATGTTGAAATCCTCCGAAAAGAAAATTCCTATGCGACTTAAATTGAGTTCTACAACACGATTCCGCATTCCAATTTTTTTAAAAAATTTCTGATTACATGGCCAGCGCACTTTTTCAATTTTCAAAAATGTTGAAATCATCCGAAAAGAAAATTCCTATGCGACTTAAATTGAGTTCTACCACCCGATTCCGCCTTCAAAATTTTTCTAAAAAATTTCTAAGTGCCTGGCCAGCGCACTTTTTCAATTTTCAAAAATGTTGACATGCTCCGAAAAAAAAATCCTATGCGACGTAAATTGAGTTCTACAACACGATTCCGCCATCCAAATTTTTCTAAAAAATTTCTGAGTGCCTGGCCAGCGCACTTTTTCAATTTTCGAAAATGTTGACATGCACCGAAAAGAAAATTCCTATGCGACTTAAATTGAGTTCTACAACACGATTCCGCATTCCAATTTTTTTTTAAAAATTTCTGATTACATGGCCAGCGCACTTTTTCAATTTTCAAAAATGTTGAAATCCTCCGAAAAGAAAATTCCTATGCGACTTAAATTGAGTTCTACCACCCGATTCCGCCTTCAAAATTTTTCTAAAAAATTTCTAAGTGCCTGGCCAGCGCACTTTTTCAATTTTCGAAAATGTTGACATGCTCCGAAAAAAAAATCCTATGCGAAGTAAATTGAGTACTACAACACGATTCCGCCCTCTAAATTTTTCTAAAAATTTGCTGATTGCCTGGCCAGCCCACTTTTTCAATTATCAAAAATTTTGACATGCTCCGAAAAGAAAATTCCTATGCGACTTAAATTGAGTTCTACAACACGATTCCGCATTCCAATTTTTTTTAAAAAATTTCTGATTACATGGCCAGCGCACTTTTTCAATTTTCAAAAATGTTGAAATCCTCCGAAAAGAAAATTCCTATGCGACTTAAATTGAGTTCTACAACACGATTCCGCATTCCAATTTTTTTAAAAAATTTCTGATTACATGGCCAGCGCACTTTTTCAATTTTCAAAAATGTTGAAATCATCCGAAAAGAAAATTCCTATGCGACTTAAATTGAGTTCTACCACCCGATTCCGCCTTCAAAATTTTTCTAAAAAATTTCTAAGTGCCTGGCCAGTGCACTTTTTCAATTTTCAAAAATGTTGACATGCTCCGAAAAAAAAAAATCCTATGCGAAGTAAATTGAGTACTACAACACGATTCCGCCCTCAAAATTTTTCTAAAAAATTTCTGAGTGCCTGGCCAGCCCACTTTTTCAATTATCAAAAATTTTGACATGCTCCGAAAAGAAAATTCCTATGCGACTTAAATTGAGTTCTACAACACGATTCCGCATTCCAATTTTTTTTTAAAAATTTCTGATTACATGGCCAGCGCACTTTTTCAATTTTCAAAAATGTTGAAATCCTCCGAAAAGAAAATTCCTATGCGACTTAAATTGAGTTCTACCACCCGATTCCGCCTTCAAAATTTTTCAAAAAAATTTCAAAGTGCCTGGCCAGCGCACTTTTTCAATTTTCAAAAATGTTGACATGCTCCGAAAAAAAAAATCCTATGCGAAGTAAATTGAGTACTACAACACGATTCCGCCCTCTAAATTTTTCTAAAAATTTTCTGATTGCCTGGCCAGCCCACTTTTTCAATTATCAAAAATTTTGACATGCTCCGAAAAGAAAATTCCTATGCGACTTAAATTGAGTTCTACAACACGATTCCGCATTCCAATTTTTTCTAAAAAATTTCTGATTACATGGCCAGCGCACTTTTTCAATTTTCAAAAATGTTGAAATCCTCCGAAAAGAAAATTCCTATGCGACTTAAATTGAGTTCTACCACCCGATTCCGCCTTCAAAATTTTTCTAAAAAATTTCTAAGTGCCTGGCCAGCGCACTTTTTCAATTTTCGAAAATGTTGACATGCTCCGAAAAAAAAATCCTATGCGACGTAAATTGAGTTCTACAACACGATTCCGCCATCCAAATTTTTCTAAAAAATTTCTAAGTGCCTGGCCAGCGCACTTTTTCAATTTTCGAAAATGTTGACATGCTCCGAAAAAAAAATCCTATGCGACGTAAATTGAGTTCTACAACACGATTCCGCCATCCAAATTTTTCTAAAAAATTTCTAAGTGCCTGGCCAGCGCACTTTTTCAATTTTCAAAAATGTTGAAATCCTCCGAAAAGAAAATTCCTATGCGACTTAAATTGAGTTCTACCACCCGATTCCGCCTTCAAAATTTTTCTAAAAAATTTCTAAGTGCCTGGCCAGCGCACTTTTTCAATTTTCAAAAATGTTGACATGCTCCGAAAAAAAAATCCTATGCGAAGTAAATTGAGTACTACAACACGATTCCGCCCTCTAAATTTTTCTAAAAATTTGCTGATTGCCTGGCCAGCCCACTTTTTCAATTATCAAAAATTTTGACATGCTCCGAAAAGAAAATTCCTATGCGACTTAAATTGAGTTCTACAACACGATTCCGCATTCCAATTTTTTCTAAAAAATTTCTGATTACATGGCCAGCGCACTTTTTCAATTTTCAAAAATGTTGAAATCCTCCGAAAAGAAAATTCCTATGCGACTTAAATTGAGTTCTACCACCCGATTCCGCCTTCAAAATTTTTCTAAAAAATTTCTAAGTGCCTGGCCAGCGCACTTTTTCAATTTTCGAAATAGTTGACATGCTCCGAAAAAAAAATCCTATGCGACGTAAATTGAGTTCTACAACACGATTCCGCCATCCAAATTTTTCTAAAAAATTTCTGAGTGCCTGGCCAGCGCACTTTTTCAATTTTCGAAAATGTTGACATGCTCCGAAAAAAAAATCCTATGCGACGTAAATTGAGTTCTACAACACGATTCCGCCATCCAAATTTTTCTAAAAAATTTCTGAGTGCCTGGCCAGCCCACTTTTTCAATTATCAAAAATTTTGACATGCTCCGAAAAGAAAATTCCTATGCGACTTAAATTGAGTTTTACAACACGATTCCGCATTCCAATTTTTTCTAAAAAATTTCTGATTATGGCCAGCGCACTTTTTCAGTTTTCAAAAATGTTGAAATCCTCCGAAAAGAAAATTCCTATGCGACTTAAATTGAGTTCTACCACCCGATTCCGCCTTCAAAATTTTTCTAAAAAATTTCTGAGTGCCTGGCCAGCCCACTTTTTCAATTATCAAAAATTTTGACATGCTCCGAAAAGAAAATTCCTATGCGACTTAAATTGAGTTCTACAACACGATTCCGCATTCCAATTTTTTTTAAAAAATTTCTGATTACATGGCCAGCGCACTTTTTCAATTTTCAAAAATGTTGAAATCCTCCGAAAAGAAAATTCCTATGCGACTTAAATTGAGTTCTACCACCCGATTCCGCCTTCAAAATTTTTCTAAAAAATTTCTAAGTGCCTGGCCAGCGCACTTTTTCAATTTTCAAAAATGTTGACATGCTCCGAAAAAAAAAATCCTATGCGAAGTAAATTGAGTACTACAACACGATTCCGCCCTCAAAATTTTTCTAAAAAATTTCTGAGTGCCTGGCCAGCCCACTTTTTCAATTATCAAAAATTTTGACATGCTCCGAAAAGAAAATTCCTATGCGACTTAAATTGAGTTCTACAACACGATTCCGCATTCCATTTTTTTCTAAAAATTTCTGATTACATGGCCAGCGCACTTTTTCAATTTTCAAAAATGTTGAAATCCTCCGAAAAGAAAATTCCTATGCGACTTAAATTGAGTTCTACCACCCGATTCCGCCTTCAAAATTTTTCTAAAAAATTTCTAAGTGCCTGGCCAGCGCACTTTTTCAATTTTCAAAAATGTTGACATGCTCCGAAAAAAAAATCCTATGCGAAGTAAATTGAGTACTACAACACGATTCCGCCCTCTAAATTTTTCTAAAAATTTTCTGATTGCCTGGCCAGCCCACTTTTTCAATTATCAAAAATTTTGACATGCTCCGAAAAGAAAATTCCTATGCGACTTAAATTGAGTTCTACAACACGATTCCGCATTCCAATTTTTTCTAAAAAATTTCTGATTACATGGCCAGCGCACTTTTTCAATTTTCAAAAATGTTGAAATCCTCCGAAAAGAAAATTCCTATGCGACTTAAATTGAGTTCTACCACCCGATTCCGCCTTCAAAATTTTTCTAAAAAATTTCTAAGTGCCTGGCCAGCGCACTTTTTCAATTTTCGAAAATGTTGACATGCACCGAAAAGAAAATTCTTATGCGACTTAAATTGAGTTCTACAACACGATTCCGCATTCCAATTTTTTTTAAAAAATTTCTGATTACATGGCCAGCGCACTTTTTCAATTTTCAAAAATGTTGAAATCCTCCGAAAAGAAAATTCCTATGCGACTTAAATTGAGTTCTACCACCCGATTCCGCCTTCAAAATTTTTCTAAAAAATTTCTAAGTGCCTGGCCAGTGCACTTCTTCAATTTTCAAAAATGTTGACATGCTCCGAAAAAAAAATCCTATGCGAGGTAAATTGAGTACTACAACACGATTCCGCCCTCAAAATTTTTCTAAAAAATTTCTGAGTGCCTGGCCAGCCCACTTTTTCAATTATCAAAAATGTTGAAATCCTCCGAAAAGAAAATTCCTATGCGACTTAAATTGAGTTCTACCACCCGATTCCGCCTTCAAAATTTTTCTAAAAAATTTCTAAGTGCCTGGCCAGCGCACTTTTTCAATTTTCGAAAATGTTGACATGCACCGAAAAGAAAATTCTTATGCGACTTAAATTGAGTTCTACAACACGATTCCGCATTCCAATTTTTTTTAAAAAATTTCTGATTACATGGCCAGCGCACTTTTTCAATTTTCAAAAATGTTGAAATCCTCCGAAAAGAAAATTCCTATGCGACTTAAATTGAGTTCTACCACCCGATTCCGCCTTCAAAATTTTTCTAAAAAATTTCTAAGTGCCTGGCCAGCGCACTTTTTCAATTTTCGAAAATGTTGACATGCACCGAAAAGAAAATTCTTATGCGACTTAAATTGAGTTCTACAACACGATTCCGCATTCCAATTTTTTTTTAAAAATTTCTGATTACATGGCCAGCGCACTTTTTCAATTTTCAAAAATGTTGAAATCCTCCGAAAAGAAAATTCCTATGCGACTTAAATTGAGTTCTACCACCCGATTCCGCCTTCAAAATTTTTCTAAAAAATTTCTAAGTGCCTGGCCAGCGCACTTTTTCAATTTTCGAAAATGTTGACATGCTCCGAAAAAAAAAAATCCTATGCGAAGTAAATTGAGTACTACAACACGATTCCGCCCTCAAAATTTTTCTAAAAAATTTCTGAGTGCCTGGCCAGCCCACTTTTTCAATTATCAAAAATTTTGACATGCTCCGAAAAGAAAATTCCTATGCGACTTAAATTGAGTTCTACAACACGATTCCGCATTCCAATTTTTTCTAAAAAATTTCTGATTATGGCCAGCGCACTTTTTCAATTTTCAAAAATGTTGAAATCCTCCGAAAAGAAAATTCCTATGCGACTTAAATTGAGTTCTACCACCCGATTCCGCCTTCAAAATTTTTCTAAAAAATTTCTAAGTGCCTGGCCAGTGCACTTTTTCAATTTTCAAAAATGTTGACATGCTCCGAAAAAAAAAATCCTATGCGAAGTAAATTGAGTACTACAACACGATTCCGCCCTCAAAATTTTTCTAAAAAATTTCTGAGTGCCTGGCCAGCGCACTTTTTCAATTTTCAAAAATGTTGACATGCACCGAAAAGAAAATTCCTATGCGACTTAAATTGAGTTCTACAACACGATTCCGCATTCCAATTTTTTCTAAAAAATTTCTGATTATGGCCAGCGCACTTTTTCAATTTTCAAAAATGTTGAAATCCTCCGAAAAGAAAATTCCTATGCGACTTAAATTGAGTTCTACCACCCGATTCCGCCTTCAAAATTTTTCTAAAAAATTTCTAAGTGCCTGGCCAGTGCACTTCTTCAATTTTCAAAAATGTTGACATGCTCCGAAAAAAAAATCCTATGCGAGGTAAATTGAGTACTACAACACGATTCCGCCCTCAAAATTTTTCTAAAAAATTTCTGAGTGCCTGGCCAGCCCACTTTTTCAATTATCAAAAATTTTGACATGCTCCGAAAAGAAAATTCCTATGCGACTTAAATTGAGTTCCACAACACGATTCCGCATTCCAATTTTTTTTTAAAAATTTCTGATTACATGGCCAGCGCACTTTTTCAATTTTCAAAAATGTTGAAATCCTCCGAAAAGAAAATTCCTATGCGACTTAAATTGAGTTCTACCACCCGATTCCGCCTTCAAAATTTTTCTAAAAAATTTCTAAGTGCCTGGCCAGCGCACTTTTTCAATTTTCAAAAATGTTGACATGCTCCGAAAAAAAAATCCTATGCGAAGTAAATTGAGTACTACAACACGATTCCGCCCTCAAAATTTTTCTAAAAAATTTCTGAGTGCCTGGCCAGCCCACTTTTTCAATTATCAAAAATTTTGACATGCTCCGAAAAGAAAATTCCTATGCGACTTAAATTGAGTTCTACAACACGATTCCGCATTCCATTTTTTTCTAAAAATTTCTGATTACATGGCCAGCGCACTTTTTCAATTTTCAAAAATGTTGAAATCCTCCGAAAAGAAAATTCCTATGCGACTTAAATTGAGTTCTACCACCCGATTCCGCCTTCAATATTTTTCTAAAAAATTTCTAAGTGCCTGGCCAGCGCACTTTTTCAATTTTCAAAAATGTTGACATGCTCCGAAAAAAAAATCCTATGCGAAGTAAATTGAGTACTACAACACGATTCCGCCCTCTAAATTTTTCTAAAAATTTTCTGATTGCCTGGCCAGCCCACTTTTTCAATTATCAAAAATTTTGACATGCTCCGAAAAGAAAATTCCTATGCGACTTAAATTGAGTTCTACAACACGATTCCGCATTCCAATTTTTTCTAAAAAATTTCTGATTACATGGCCAGCGCACTTTTTCAATTTTCAAAAATGTTGAAATCCTCCGAAAAGAAAATTCCTATGCGACTTAAATTGATTTCTTTCTACCACCCGATTCCGCCTTCAAAATTTTTCTAAAAAATTTCTGAGTGCCTGGCCAGCGCACTTTTTCAATTTTCAAAAATGTTGAAATCCTCCGAAAAGAAAATTCCTATGCGACTTAAATTGAGTTCTACCACCCGATTCCGCCTTCAAAATTTTTCTAAAAAATTTCTAAGTGCCTGGCCAGCGCACTTTTTCAATTTTCAAAAATGTTGACATGCTCCGAAAAAAAAATCCTATGCGAAGTAAATTGAGTACTACAACACGATTCCGCCCTCTAAATTTTTCTAAAAATTTGCTGATTGCCTGGCCAGTCCACTTTTTCAATTATCAAAAATTTTGACATGCTCCGAAAAGAAAATTCCTATGCGACTTAAATTGAGTTCTACAACACGATTCCGCATTCCAATTTTTTCTAAAAAATTTCTGATTACATGGCCAGCGCACTTTTTCAATTTTCAGAAATGTTGAAATCCTCCGAAAAGAAAATTCCTATGCGACTTAAATTGAGTTCTACCACCCGATTCCGCCTTCAAAATTTTTCTAAAAAATTTCTAAGTGCCTGGAAAGCGCACTTTTTCAATTTTCAAAAATGTTGACATGCTCCGAAAAAAAAAATCCTATGCGAAGTAAATTGAGTACTACAACACGATTCCGCCCTCTAAATTTTTCTAAAAATTTGCTGATTGCCTGGCCAGCCCACTTTTTCAATTATCAAAAATTTTGACATGCTCCGAAAAGAAAATTCCTATGCGACTTAAATTGAGTTCTACAACACGATTCCGCATTCCAATTTTTTCTAAAAAATTTCTGATTACATGGCCAGCGCACTTTTTCAATTTTCAAAAATGTTGAAATCCTCCGAAAAGAAAATTCCTATGCGACTTAAATTGAGTTCTACCACCCGATTCCGCCTTCAAAATTTTTCTAAAAAATTTCTAAGTGCCTGGCCAGCGCACTTTTTCAATTTTCGAAATAGTTGACATGCTCCGAAAAAAAAATCCTATGCGACGTAAATTGAGTTCTACAACACGATTCCGCCATCCAAATTTTTCTAAAAAATTTCTGAGTGCCTGGCCAGCGCACTTTTTCAATTTTCGAAAATGTTGACATGCTCCGAAAAAAAAATCCTATGCGACGTAAATTGAGTTCTACAACACGATTCCGCCATCCAAATTTTTCTAAAAAATTTCTGAGTGCCTGGCCAGCCCACTTTTTCAATTATCAAAAATTTTGACATGCTCCGAAAAGAAAATTCCTATGCGACTTAAATTGAGTTTTACAACACGATTCCGCATTCCAATTTTTTCTAAAAAATTTCTGATTATGGCCAGCGCACTTTTTCAGTTTTCAAAAATGTTGAAATCCTCCGAAAAGAAAATTCCTATGCGACTTAAATTGAGTTCTACCACCCGATTCCGCCTTCAAAATTTTTCTAAAAAATTTCTGAGTGCCTGGCCAGCCCACTTTTTCAATTATCAAAAATTTTGACATGCTCCGAAAAGAAAATTCCTATGCGACTTAAATTGAGTTCTACAACACGATTCCGCATTCCAATTTTTTTTAAAAAATTTCTGATTACATGGCCAGCGCACTTTTTCAATTTTCAAAAATGTTGAAATCCTCCGAAAAGAAAATTCCTATGCGACTTAAATTGAGTTCTACCACCCGATTCCGCCTTCAAAATTTTTCTAAAAAATTTCTAAGTGCCTGGCCAGCGCACTTTTTCAATTTTCAAAAATGTTGACATGCTCCGAAAAAAAAAATCCTATGCGAAGTAAATTGAGTACTACAACACGATTCCGCCCTCAAAATTTTTCTAAAAAATTTCTGAGTGCCTGGCCAGCCCACTTTTTCAATTATCAAAAATTTTGACATGCTCCGAAAAGAAAATTCCTATGCGACTTAAATTGAGTTCTACAACACGATTCCGCATTCCATTTTTTTCTAAAAATTTCTGATTACATGGCCAGCGCACTTTTTCAATTTTCAAAAATGTTGAAATCCTCCGAAAAGAAAATTCCTATGCGACTTAAATTGAGTTCTACCACCCGATTCCGCCTTCAAAATTTTTCTAAAAAATTTCTAAGTGCCTGGCCAGCGCACTTTTTCAATTTTCAAAAATGTTGACATGCTCCGAAAAAAAAATCCTATGCGAAGTAAATTGAGTACTACAACACGATTCCGCCCTCTAAATTTTTCTAAAAATTTTCTGATTGCCTGGCCAGCCCACTTTTTCAATTATCAAAAATTTTGACATGCTCCGAAAAGAAAATTCCTATGCGACTTAAATTGAGTTCTACAACACGATTCCGCATTCCAATTTTTTCTAAAAAATTTCTGATTACATGGCCAGCGCACTTTTTCAATTTTCAAAAATGTTGAAATCCTCCGAAAAGAAAATTCCTATGCGACTTAAATTGAGTTCTACCACCCGATTCCGCCTTCAAAATTTTTCTAAAAAATTTCTAAGTGCCTGGCCAGCGCACTTTTTCAATTTTCGAAAATGTTGACATGCACCGAAAAGAAAATTCTTATGCGACTTAAATTGAGTTCTACAACACGATTCCGCATTCCAATTTTTTTTAAAAAATTTCTGATTACATGGCCAGCGCACTTTTTCAATTTTCAAAAATGTTGAAATCCTCCGAAAAGAAAATTCCTATGCGACTTAAATTGAGTTCTACCACCCGATTCCGCCTTCAAAATTTTTCTAAAAAATTTCTAAGTGCCTGGCCAGTGCACTTCTTCAATTTTCAAAAATGTTGACATGCTCCGAAAAAAAAATCCTATGCGAGGTAAATTGAGTACTACAACACGATTCCGCCCTCAAAATTTTTCTAAAAAATTTCTGAGTGCCTGGCCAGCCCACTTTTTCAATTATCAAAAATGTTGAAATCCTCCGAAAAGAAAATTCCTATGCGACTTAAATTGAGTTCTACCACCCGATTCCGCCTTCAAAATTTTTCTAAAAAATTTCTAAGTGCCTGGCCAGCGCACTTTTTCAATTTTCGAAAATGTTGACATGCACCGAAAAGAAAATTCTTATGCGACTTAAATTGAGTTCTACAACACGATTCCGCATTCCAATTTTTTTTAAAAAATTTCTGATTACATGGCCAGCGCACTTTTTCAATTTTCAAAAATGTTGAAATCCTCCGAAAAGAAAATTCCTATGCGACTTAAATTGAGTTCTACCACCCGATTCCGCCTTCAAAATTTTTCTAAAAAATTTCTAAGTGCCTGGCCAGCGCACTTTTTCAATTTTCGAAAATGTTGACATGCACCGAAAAGAAAATTCTTATGCGACTTAAATTGAGTTCTACAACACGATTCCGCATTCCAATTTTTTTTTAAAAATTTCTGATTACATGGCCAGCGCACTTTTTCAATTTTCAAAAATGTTGAAATCCTCCGAAAAGAAAATTCCTATGCGACTTAAATTGAGTTCTACCACCCGATTCCGCCTTCAAAATTTTTCTAAAAAATTTCTAAGTGCCTGGCCAGCGCACTTTTTCAATTTTCGAAAATGTTGACATGCTCCGAAAAAAAAAAATCCTATGCGAAGTAAATTGAGTACTACAACACGATTCCGCCCTCAAAATTTTTCTAAAAAATTTCTGAGTGCCTGGCCAGCCCACTTTTTCAATTATCAAAAATTTTGACATGCTCCGAAAAGAAAATTCCTATGCGACTTAAATTGAGTTCTACAACACGATTCCGCATTCCAATTTTTTCTAAAAAATTTCTGATTATGGCCAGCGCACTTTTTCAATTTTCAAAAATGTTGAAATCCTCCGAAAAGAAAATTCCTATGCGACTTAAATTGAGTTCTACCACCCGATTCCGCCTTCAAAATTTTTCTAAAAAATTTCTAAGTGCCTGGCCAGTGCACTTTTTCAATTTTCAAAAATGTTGACATGCTCCGAAAAAAAAAATCCTATGCGAAGTAAATTGAGTACTACAACACGATTCCGCCCTCAAAATTTTTCTAAAAAATTTCTGAGTGCCTGGCCAGCGCACTTTTTCAATTTTCAAAAATGTTGACATGCACCGAAAAGAAAATTCCTATGCGACTTAAATTGAGTTCTACAACACGATTCCGCATTCCAATTTTTTCTAAAAAATTTCTGATTATGGCCAGCGCACTTTTTCAATTTTCAAAAATGTTGAAATCCTCCGAAAAGAAAATTCCTATGCGACTTAAATTGAGTTCTACCACCCGATTCCGCCTTCAAAATTTTTCTAAAAAATTTCTAAGTGCCTGGCCAGTGCACTTCTTCAATTTTCAAAAATGTTGACATGCTCCGAAAAAAAAATCCTATGCGAGGTAAATTGAGTACTACAACACGATTCCGCCCTCAAAATTTTTCTAAAAAATTTCTGAGTGCCTGGCCAGCCCACTTTTTCAATTATCAAAAATTTTGACATGCTCCGAAAAGAAAATTCCTATGCGACTTAAATTGAGTTCCACAACACGATTCCGCATTCCAATTTTTTTTTAAAAATTTCTGATTACATGGCCAGCGCACTTTTTCAATTTTCAAAAATGTTGAAATCCTCCGAAAAGAAAATTCCTATGCGACTTAAATTGAGTTCTACCACCCGATTCCGCCTTCAAAATTTTTCTAAAAAATTTCTAAGTGCCTGGCCAGCGCACTTTTTCAATTTTCAAAAATGTTGACATGCTCCGAAAAAAAAATCCTATGCGAAGTAAATTGAGTACTACAACACGATTCCGCCCTCAAAATTTTTCTAAAAAATTTCTGAGTGCCTGGCCAGCCCACTTTTTCAATTATCAAAAATTTTGACATGCTCCGAAAAGAAAATTCCTATGCGACTTAAATTGAGTTCTACAACACGATTCCGCATTCCATTTTTTTCTAAAAATTTCTGATTACATGGCCAGCGCACTTTTTCAATTTTCAAAAATGTTGAAATCCTCCGAAAAGAAAATTCCTATGCGACTTAAATTGAGTTCTACCACCCGATTCCGCCTTCAATATTTTTCTAAAAAATTTCTAAGTGCCTGGCCAGCGCACTTTTTCAATTTTCAAAAATGTTGACATGCTCCGAAAAAAAAATCCTATGCGAAGTAAATTGAGTACTACAACACGATTCCGCCCTCTAAATTTTTCTAAAAATTTTCTGATTGCCTGGCCAGCCCACTTTTTCAATTATCAAAAATTTTGACATGCTCCGAAAAGAAAATTCCTATGCGACTTAAATTGAGTTCTACAACACGATTCCGCATTCCAATTTTTTCTAAAAAATTTCTGATTACATGGCCAGCGCACTTTTTCAATTTTCAAAAATGTTGAAATCCTCCGAAAAGAAAATTCCTATGCGACTTAAATTGATTTCTTTCTACCACCCGATTCCGCCTTCAAAATTTTTCTAAAAAATTTCTGAGTGCCTGGCCAGCGCACTTTTTCAATTTTCAAAAATGTTGAAATCCTCCGAAAAGAAAATTCCTATGCGACTTAAATTGAGTTCTACCACCCGATTCCGCCTTCAAAATTTTTCTAAAAAATTTCTAAGTGCCTGGCCAGCGCACTTTTTCAATTTTCAAAAATGTTGACATGCTCCGAAAAAAAAATCCTATGCGAAGTAAATTGAGTACTACAACACGATTCCGCCCTCTAAATTTTTCTAAAAATTTGCTGATTGCCTGGCCAGTCCACTTTTTCAATTATCAAAAATTTTGACATGCTCCGAAAAGAAAATTCCTATGCGACTTAAATTGAGTTCTACAACACGATTCCGCATTCCAATTTTTTCTAAAAAATTTCTGATTACATGGCCAGCGCACTTTTTCAATTTTCAGAAATGTTGAAATCCTCCGAAAAGAAAATTCCTATGCGACTTAAATTGAGTTCTACCACCCGATTCCGCCTTCAAAATTTTTCTAAAAAATTTCTAAGTGCCTGGAAAGCGCACTTTTTCAATTTTCAAAAATGTTGACATGCTCCGAAAAAAAAAATCCTATGCGAAGTAAATTGAGTACTACAACACGATTCCGCCCTCAAAATTTTTCTAAAAAATTTCTGAGTGCCTGGCCAGCCCACTTTTTCAATTATCAAAAATTTTGACATGCTCCGAAAAGAAAATTCCTATGCGACTTAAATTGAGTTCTACAACACGATTCCGCATTCCAATTTTTTCTAAAAAATTTCTGATTATGGCCAGCGCACTTTTTCAATTTTCAAAAATGTTGAAATCCTCCGAAAAGAAAATTCCTATGCGACTTAAATTGAGTTCTACCACCCGATTCCGCCTTCAAAATTTTTCTAAAAAATTTCTAAGTGCCTGGCCAGTGCACTTTTTCAATTTTCAAAAACGTTGACATGCTCCGAAAAAAAAAATCCTATGCGAAGTAAATTGAGTACTACAACACGATTCCGCCCTCAAAATTTTTCTAAAAAATTTCTGAGTGCCTGGCCAGCCCACTTTTTCAATTATCAAAAATTTTGACATGCTCCGAAAAGAAAATTCCTATGCGACTTAAATTGAGTTCTACAACACGATTCCGCATTCCAATTTTTTTTAAAAAATTTCTGATTACATGGCCAGCGCACTTTTTCAATTTTCAAAAATGTTGAAATCCTCCGAAAAGAAAATTCCTATGCGACTTAAATTGAGTTCTACCACCCGATTCCGCCTTCAAAATTTTTCTAAAAAATTTCTAAGTGCCTGGCCAGTGCACTTCTTCAATTTTCAAAAATGTTGACATGCTCCGAAAAAAAAATCCTATGCGAGGTAAATTGAGTACTACAACACGATTCCGCCCTCAAAATTTTTCTAAAAAATTTCTGAGTGCCTGGCCAGCCCACTTTTTCAATTATCAAAAATTTTGACATGCTCCGAAAAGAAAATTCCTATGCGACTTAAATTGAGTTCCACAACACGATTCCGCATTCCAATTTTTTTTAAAAAATTTCTGATTACATGGCCAGCGCACTTTTTCAATTTTCAAAAATGTTGAAATCCTCCGAAAAGAAAATTCCTATGCGACTTAAATTGAGTTCTACCACCCGATTCCGCCTTCAAAATTTTTCTAAAATATTTCTAAGTGCCTGGCCAGCGCACTTTTTCAATTTTCAAAAATGTTGACATGCTCCGAAAAAAAAATCCTATGCGAAGTAAATTGAGTACTACAACACGATTCCGCCCTCAAAATTTTTCTAAAAAATTTCTGAGTGCCTGGCCAGCCCACTTTTTCAATTATCAAAAATTTTGACATGCTCCGAAAAGAAAATTCCTATGCGACTTAAATTGAGTTCTACAACACGATTCCGCATTCCATTTTTTTCTAAAAATTTCTGATTACATGGCCAGCGCACTTTTTCAATTTTCAAAAATGTTGAAATCCTCCGAAAAGAAAATTCCTATGCGACTTAAATTGAGTTCTACCACCCGATTCCGCCTTCAATATTTTTCTAAAAAATTTCTAAGTGCCTGGCCAGCGCACTTTTTCAATTTTCAAAAATGTTGACATGCTCCGAAAAAAAAATCCTATGCGAAGTAAATTGAGTACTACAACACGATTCCGCCCTCTAAATTTTTCTAAAAATTTTCTGATTGCCTGGCCAGCCCACTTTTTCAATTATCAAAAATTTTGACATGCTCCGAAAAGAAAATTCCTATGCGACTTAAATTGAGTTCTACAACACGATTCCGCATTCCAATTTTTTCTAAAAAATTTCTGATTACATGGCCAGCGCACTTTTTCAATTTTCAAAAATGTTGAAATCCTCCGAAAAGAAAATTCCTATGCGACTTAAATTGATTTCTTTCTACCACCCGATTCCGCCTTCAAAATTTTTCTAAAAAATTTCTGAGTGCCTGGCCAGCGCACTTTTTCAATTTTCAAAAATGTTGAAATCCTCCGAAAAGAAAATTCCTATGCGACTTAAATTGAGTTCTACCACCCGATTCCGCCTTCAAAATTTTTCTAAAAAATTTCTAAGTGCCTGGCCAGCGCACTTTTTCAATTTTCAAAAATGTTGACATGCTCCGAAAAAAAAAATCCTATGCGAAGTAAATTGAGTACTACAACACGATTCCGCCCTCTAAATTTTTCTAAAAATTTGCTGATTGCCTGGCCAGTCCACTTTTTCAATTATCAAAAATTTTGACATGCTCCGAAAAGAAAATTCCTATGCGACTTAAATTGAGTTCTACAACACGATTCCGCATTCCAATTTTTTCTAAAAAATTTCTGATTACATGGCCAGCGCACTTTTTCAATTTTCAAAAATGTTGAAATCCTCCGAAAAGAAAATTCCTATGCGACTTAAATTGAGTTCTACCACCCGATTCCGCCTTCAAAATTTTTCTAAAAAATTTCTAAGTGCCTGGAAAGCGCACTTTTTCAATTTTCAAAAATGTTGACATGCTCCGAAAAAAAAAATCCTATGCGAAGTAAATTGAGTACTACAACACGATTCCGCCCTCAAAATTTTTCTAAAAAATTTCTGAGTGCCTGGCCAGCCCACTTTTTCAATTGTCAAAAATTTTGACATGCTCCGAAAAGAAAATTCCTATGCGACTTAAATTGAGTTCTACAACACGATTCCGCATTCCAATTTTTTCTAAAAAATTTCTGATTATGGCCAGCGCACTTTTTCAATTTTCAAAAATGTTGAAATCCTCCGAAAAGAAAATTCCTATGCGACTTAAATTGAGTTCTACCACCCGATTCCGCCTTCAAAATTTTTCTAAAAAATTTCTAAGTGCCTGGCCAGTGCACTTTTTCAATTTTCAAAAACGTTGACATGCTCCGAAAAAAAAAATCCTATGCGAAGTAAATTAAGTTCTACAACACAATTCCGCCCTAAAATTTTTTTTATAAAATAAAATGTTGTCATGCTCCGAAAAAAAAAATTCCTATACGACGTAAATTAAGTTCTACAACACGATTCCGCCCTAAAAATTTTTCTATAAAATTTCTGAGTTTCTCGCCAGCGCACTTTTTTAATTTTCAAAAATGTTGTCATGCTCCGAAAAAAAAAATTCCTATACGACGTAAATTAAGTTCTACAACACGATTCCGCCCTCAAAATTTTTCTATAAAATTTCTGAGTTTCTCGCCAGCGCACTTTTTTAATTTTCAAAAATGTTGTCATGCTCCGAAAAAAAAAATTCCTATACGACGTAAATTAAGTTCTACAACACGATTCCGCCCTCAAAATTTTTCTATAAAATTTCTGAGTGCCTCGCCAGCGCACTTTTTCAATTTTCAAAAATGTTGTCATGCTCCGAAAAAAAAAAATTCCTATACGACGTAAATTAAGTTCTACAACACGATTCCGCCCTCAAAATTTTTCTAAAAAATTTCAAAGTACCTGGTCAGCGCACTTTTTCAATTTTCAAAAATGTTGTCATGCTCCGAAAAAAAATTCCTATACGACGTAAATTGAGTTCTACCACACGATTCCGCCCTCAAAATTTTTCTAAAAAATTTCTAAGTACCTGGCCAGCCCACTTTTTCAATTTTTAAAAATGTTGACATGCTCCGAAAAAAAAATCCTATACGTCGTAAATTGAGTTCTACAACACTATTCCGCCCTCCAAATTTTTCTAAAAAATTTCAAAGTACCTGGTCAGCGCACTTTTTCTATTTTCAAAAATGTTGACATGCTCCGAAAAAAAATTCCTATGCGACGTAAATTGAGTTCTACAACACGATTCGGCCCTCAAAATTTTTCTAAAAAATTTCAAAGTACCTGGTCAGCGCACTTTTTCAATTTTCAAAAATGTTGACATGCTCCGAAAAGAAAATTCCTATGCGACGTAAATTGAGTTCTAGAACACGATTCCACCCTCAAAATTTTTCTAAAAAATTTTTAAGTTCCTGGTCAGCGCACTTTTTCAATTTTCAAAAATGTTGTCATGCTCCGAAAAAAAAATAAAATTCCTATACGACGTAAATTGAGTTCTACCACACGATTCCGCCCTCAAAATTTTTCTAAAAAATTTCTAAGTACCTGGCCAACGCACTTTTTCAATTTTTAAAAATGTTGACATGCTCCGAAAAAAAAATCCTATACGACGTAAATTGAGTTCTACAACACTATTCCGCCCTCCAAATTTTTCTAAAAAATTTCAAAGTACCTGGTCAGCGCACTTTTTCTATTTTCAAAAATGTTGACATGCTCCGAAAAGAAAATTCCTATGCGACGTAAATTGAGTTCTAGAACACGATTCCACCCTCAAAATTTTTCTAAAAAATTTTTAAGTTCCTGGTCAGCGCACTTTTTCAATTTTCAAAAATGTTGTCATGCTCCGAAAAAAAAATAAAATTCCTATACGACGTAAATTGAGTTCTACCACACGATTCCGCCCTCAAAATTTTTCTAAAAAATTTCTAAGTACCTGGCCAACGCACTTTTTCAATTTTTAAAAATGTTGACATGCTCCGAAAAAAAAATCCTATGCGACGTAAATTGAGTTCTACAACACGATTCCGCCCTCAAAATGTTTCTAAAAAATTTTTGAGTGCCTGGCCAGCGCACTTTTTCAATTTTCAAAAATGTTGACATGCTCCGAAAAAAAATACCTATGCGACGTAAATTGAGTTGTACAACACGATTCCGCCCTCAAAATGTTTCTAAAAAATTTTTGAGTGCCTGGCCAGCGCACTTTTTCAATTTTCAAAAATGTTGGCATGCTCCGAAAAAAAAAGTCCTATGTGACGTAAATTGACTTCTGCAACACGATTCCGCCCACAAAATTTTTCTAAAAAATTTCTGAGTGCCAGGCCAGCGCACTTTTTCAATTTTCAAAAATGTTGACATGCTCCGAAAAAAAATTCCTATGCGACGTAAATTGAGTTGTACAACACGATTCCGCCCTCAAAATGTTTCTAAAAAATTTTTGAGTGCCTGGCCAGCGCACTTTTTCAATTTTCAAAAATGTTGACATACTCCGAAATAAAAATTCCTATGCGACGTAAATTAAGTTCTACAACACGATTACGCCCTAAAAATTTTTCTATAAAATTTCTAAGTGCCTGACCAGAGTACTTTTTCAATTTTCAAAAATGTTGACATGCTCCGAAAAAAAAGTCCTATGTGACGTAAATTGACTTCTGCAACACGATTCCGCCCACAAAATTTTTCTAAAAAATTTCTGAGTGCCTGGCCAGCGCACTTTTTCAATTTTCAAAAATGTTGACATGCTCCTAAAAAAAAATTCCTATGCGACGTAAATTGAGTTCTACAACACGATTCCGCCCTCAAAATATTTCTAAAAAAATTTTGTGTGCCTGGCCAGCGCACTTTTTCAATTTTCAAAAATGTTTTCATGCTCCGAAAAAAAATAAAATTCCTATACGACGTAAATTGAGTTCTACCACACGATTCCGCCCTCAAAATTTTTTTATAAAATTTGTGAGTGCCTGGCCAGCGCACTTTTTCAATTTTCAAAAATGTTGACATGCTCCGAAAAAAAAGTCCTATGTGACGTAAATTGACTTCTGCAACACGATTCCGCCCACAAAATATTTCTAAAAAAATTTTGTGTGCCTGGCCAGCGCACTTTTTCAATTTTCAAAAATGTTTTCATGCTCCGAAAAAAAATAAAATTCCTATACGACGTAAATTGAGTTCTACCACACGATTCCGCCCTCAAAATTTTTTTATAAAATTTGTGAGTGCCTGGCCAGCGCACTTTTTCAATTTTCAAAAATGTTGACATGCTCCTAAAAAAAATTCCTATGCGACGTAAATTGAGTTCTACAACACGATTCCGCCCTCAAAATATTTCTAAAAAATTTTTGTGTGCCTGGCCAGCGCACTTTTTCAATTTTCAAAAATGTTTTCATGCTCCGAAAAAAAATAAAATTCCTATACGACGTAAATTGAGTTCTACCACACGATTCCGCCCTCAAAATTTTTTTATAAAATTTGTGAGTGCCTGGCCAGCGCACTTTTTCAATTTTCAAAAATGTTGACATGCTCTGAAAAAAAATTCCTATGCGACGTAAATTGAGTTCTACAACACGATTCCGCCCTCCAAATTTTTCTAAAAAATTTCTGAGTGCCTGGCCAGCGCACTTTTTCAATTTTCAAACATGTTGACATGCTCCAAAAAAAATTACTATGCGACGTAAATTGAGTTGTACAACACGATTCCGCCCTCAAAATGTTTCTAAAAAATTTTTGAGTGCCTGGCCAGCGCACTTTTTCAATTTTCAAAAATGTTGACATACTAAGAAATAAAAATTCCTATGCGACGTAAATTAAGTTCTACAACACGATTACGCCCTAAAAATTTTTCTATAAAATTACTAAGTGCCTGACCAGAGTACTTTTTCAATTTTCAAAAATGTTGACATGCTCCGAAAAAAAAGTCCTATGTGACGTAAATTGACTTCTGCAACACGATTCCGCCCACAAAATTTTTCTAAAAAATTTCTGAGTGCCTGGCCAGCGCACTTTTTCAATTTTCAAAAATGTTGACATGCTCCTAAAAAAAATTCCTATGCGACGTAAATTGAGTTCTACCGCACGATTCCGCCCTCAAAATTTTTCTAACAAATTTCTAAGTGCCTGGCCAGCGCACTGTTTCAATTTTCAAAAAATGTTGACATGCACCGAAAAAAAAAGTCCTATGTGACGTAAATTGAGTTCTACAACACGATTCGGCCCTCAAAATTTTTCTAAAAAATTTCTGAGTGCCTGGCCAGCGCACTTTTTCAATTTTCAAACATGTTGACATGCTCAAAAAAAAATTACTATGCGACGTAAATTGAGTTCTACAACACGATTCCGCCCTAAAAATTTTTCTATAAAATTTCTAAGTGCCTGGCCAGCGCACTTTTTCAATTTTCAAAAATGTTGACATGCTCCGAATAAAAAATCCTATGCGACGTAAATTGAGTTCTACCACACGATTCCGCCTTCAAAATTTTTCTAAAAAATTTAAGTGCCTGGCCAGCGCACTTTTTCAATTTTCAAAAATGTTGACATGCTCAGAAAAAAAATTCCTATGCGACGTAAATTGAGTTGTACAACACGATTCCGCCCTCAAAATGTTTCTAAAAAATTTTTGAGTGCCTGGACAGTGCCCTTTTTCAATTTTCAAACATGTTGACATGCTCCAAAAAAAATTACTATGCGACGTAAATTGAGTTGTACAACACGATTCCGCTCTCAAAATGTTTCTAAAAAATTTTTGAGTGCCTGGCCAGCGCACTTTTTCAATTTTCAAAAATGTTGACATACTCCGAAATAAAAATTCCTATGCGACGTAAATTAAGTCCTACAACACGATTCCGCCCTCAAAATTTTTCTAAAAAATTTCTAAGTGCCTGGCCAGCGCACTTTTTCAATTTTCAAAAATGTTGACATGCTCCGAAAAAAAATCCTATGCGACGTAAATTGACTTCTGCAACACGATTCCGCCCACAAAATTTTTCTAAAAAATTTCTGAGTGCCAGGCCAGCGCACTTTTTCAATTTTCAAAAATGTTGACATGCTCCGAAAAAAAATTCCTATGCGACGTAAATTGAGTTGTACAACACGATTCCGCCCTCAAAATGTTTCTAAAAAATTTTTGAGTGCCTGGCCAGCGCACTTTTTCAATTTTCAAAAATGTTGACATACTCCGAAATAAAAATTCCTATGCGACGTAAATTAAGTTCTACAACACGATTACGCCCTAAAAATTTTTCTATAAAATTTCTAAGTGCCTGACCAGAGTACTTTTTCAATTTTCAAAAATGTTGACATGCTCCGAAAAAAAAGTCCTATGTGACGTAAATTGACTTCTGCAACACGATTCCGCCCACAAAATTTTTCTAAAAAATTTCTGAGTGCCTGGCCAGCGCACTTTTTCAATTTTCAAAAATGTTGACATGCTCCTAAAAAAAAATTCCTATGCGACGTAAATTGAGTTCTACAACACGATTCCGCCCTCAAAATATTTCTAAAAAAATTTTGTGTGCCTGGCCAGCGCACTTTTTCAATTTTCAAAAATGTTTTCATGCTCCGAAAAAAAATAAAATTCCTATACGACGTAAATTGAGTTCTACCACACGATTCCGCCCTCAAAATTTTTTTATAAAATTTGTGAGTGCCTGGCCAGCGCACTTTTTCAATTTTCAAAAATGTTGACATGCTCCGAAAAAAAAGTCCTATGTGACGTAAATTGACTTCTGCAACACGATTCCGCCCACAAAATTTTTCTAAAAAATTTCTGAGTGCCTGGCCAGCGCACTTTTTCAATTTTCAAAAATGTTGACATGCTCCTAAAAAAAAATTCCTATGCGACGTAAATTGAGTTCTACAACACGATTCCGCCCTCAAAATATTTCTAAAAAAATTTTGTGTGCCTGGCCAGCGCACTTTTTCAATTTTCAAAAATGTTTTCATGCTCCGAAAAAAAATAAAATTCCTATACGACGTAAATTGAGTTCTACCACACGATTCCGCCCTCAAAATTTTTTTATAAAATTTGTGAGTGCCTGGCCAGCGCACTTTTTCAATTTTCAAAAATGTTGACATGCTCTGAAAAAAAATTCCTATGCGACGTAAATTGAGTTCTACAACACGATTCCGCCCTCCAAATTTTTCTAAAAAATTTCTGAGTGCCTGGCCAGCGCACTTTTTCAATTTTCAAACATGTTGACATGCTCCAAAAAAAATTACTATGCGACGTAAATTGAGTTCTACAACACGATTCCGCCCTCAAAATATTTCTAAAAAAATTTTGTGTGCCTGGCCAGCGCACTTTTACAATTTTCAAAAATGTTGACATGCTCCGAAAAAAAACTCCTATGCTACGTAAATTGAGTTGTACAACACGATTCCGCCCTCAAAATGTTTCTAACAAATTTTTTTGAGTGCCTGGCCAGCGCACTTTTTTATTTTCAAAAATGTTGACATACTCCGAAATAAAAATTCCTATGCGACGTAAATTAAGTCCTACAACACGATTCCGCCCTAAAAAATTTTCTATAAAATTTCGAAGTGCCTGGCCAGAGCACTTTTTCAATTTTCAAAAATGTTGACATGCTCCGAAAAAAAATTCCTATGCGACGTAAATTGAGTTGTACAACACGATTCCGCCCTCAAAATGTTTCTAAAAAATTTTTGAGTGCCTGGACAGTGCCCTTTTTCAATTTTCAAACATGTTGACATGCTCCAAAAAAAATTACTATGCGACGTAAATTGAGTTGTACAACACGATTCCGCTCTCAAAATGTTTCTAAAAAATTTTTGAGTGCCTGGCCAGCGCACTTTTTCAATTTTCAAAAATGTTGACATACTCCGAAATAAAAATTCCTATGCGACGTAAATTAAGTCCTACAACACGATTCCGCCCAAAAAATTTTTCTATAAAATTTCTGAGTGCCTGGCCAGCGCACTTTTTCAATTTTCAAAAATGTTGACATGCTCCGAAAAAAAAATCCTATGCGACGTAAATTGAGTTCTACCACACGATTCCGCCCTCAAAATTTTTCTAAAAAATTTCTAAGTGCCTGGCCAGCGCACTTTTTCAATTTTCAAAAATGTTGACATGCTCCGAAAAAAAATTCCTATGCGACGTAAATTGAGTTGTACAACACGATTCCGCCCTCAAAATGTTTCTAAAAAATTTTTGAGTGCCTGGACAGTGCCCTTTTTCAATTTTCAAAAATGTTTTCATGCTCCGAAAAAAAATAAAATTCCTATACGACGTAAATTGAGTTCTACCACACGATTCCGCCCTCAAAATTTTTTTATAAAATTTGTGAGTGCCTGGCCAGCGCACTTTTTCAATTTTCAAAAATGTTGACATGCTCTGAAAAAAAATTCCTATGCGACGTAAATTGAGTTCTACAACACGATTCCGCCCTCCAAATTTTTCTAAAAAATTTCTGAGTGCCTGGCCAGCGCACTTTTTCAATTTTCAAACATGTTGACATGCTCCAAAAAAAATTACTATGCGACGTAAATTGAGTTCTACAACACGATTCCGCCCTCAAAATATTTCTAAAAAAATTTTGTGTGCCTGGCCAGCGCACTTTTACAATTTTCAAAAATGTTGACATGCTCCGAAAAAAAACTCCTATGCTACGTAAATTGAGTTGTACAACACGATTCCGCCCTCAAAATGTTTCTAAAAAATTTTTTTGAGTGCCTGGCCAGCGCACTTTTTTATTTTCAAAAATGTTGACATACTCCGAAATAAAAATTCCTATGCGACGTAAATTAAGTCCTACAACACGATTCCGC
Source organism: Pseudeuparius sepicola (assembly GCA_963920635.1). Taxonomy (NCBI): domain Eukaryota; kingdom Metazoa; phylum Arthropoda; class Insecta; order Coleoptera; family Anthribidae; genus Pseudeuparius; species Pseudeuparius sepicola. The sequence continues at coordinate 86,702,738 of OY987298.1, read as the reverse complement.
CCTAAAAAATTTTCTATAAAATTTCGAAGTGCCTGGCCAGAGCACTTTTTCAATTTTCAAAAATGTTGACATGCTCCGAAAAAAAATTCCTATGCGACGTAAATTGAGTTGTACAACACGATTCCGCCCTCAAAATGTTTCTAAAAAATTTTTGAGTGCCTGGACAGTGCCCTTTTTCAATTTTCAAACATGTTGACATGCTCCAAAAAAAATTACTATGCGACGTAAATTGAGTTGTACAACACGATTCCGCTCTCAAAATGTTTCTAAAAAATTTTTGAGTGCCTGGCCAGCGCACATTTTCAATTTTCAAAAATGTTGACATACTCCGAAATAAAAATTCCTATGCGACGTAAATTAAGTCCTACAACACGATTCCGCCCAAAAAATTTTTCTATAAAATTTCTGAGTGCCTGGCCAGCGCACTTTTTCAATTTTCAAAAATGTTGACATGCTCCGAAAAAAAAATCCTATGCGACGTAAATTGAGTTCTACCACACGATTCCGCCCTCAAAATTTTTCTAAAAAATTTCTAAGTGCCTGGCCAGCGCACTTTTTCAATTTTCAAAAATGTTGACATGCTCCGAAAAAAAATTCCTATGCGACGTAAATTGAGTTGTACAACACGATTCCGCCCTCAAAATGTTTCTAAAAAATTTTTGAGTGCCTGGACAGTGCCCTTTTTCAATTTTCAAACATGTTGACATGCTCCAAAAAAAATTACTATGCGACGTAAATTGAGTTCTACCACACGATTCCGCCCTCAAAATTTTTCTAAAAAATTTCTAAGTGCCTGGCCAGCGCACTTTTTCAATTTTCAAAAATGTTGACATGCTCCGAAAAAAAATTCCTATGCGACGTAAATTGAGTTCTACCACACGATTCCGCCCTCAAAATTTTTCTAAAAAATTTTTGAGTGCCTGGCCAGCGCACTTTTTCAATTTTCAAAAATGTTGACATACTCCGAAATAAAAATTCCTATGCGACGTAAATTAAGTCCTACAACACGATTCCGCCCAAAAAATTTTTCTATAAAATTTCTGAGTGCCTGGCCAGCGCACTTTTTCAATTTTCAAAAATGTTGACATGCTCCGAAAAAAAAATCCTATGCGACGTAAATTGAGTTCTACCACACGATTCCGCCCTCAAAATTTTTCTAAAAAATTTCTAAGTGCCTGGCCAGCGCACTTTTTCAATTTTCAAAAATGTTGACATGCTCCGAAAAAAAATTCCTATGCGACGTAAATTGAGTTCTACCACACGATTCCGCCCTCAAAATTTTTCTAAAAAATTTCTAAGTGCCTGGCCAGCGCACTTTTTCAATTTTCAAAAATGTTGACATGCTCCGAAATAAAAATTCCTATGCGACGTAAATTAAGTTCTACAACACGATTACGCCCTAAAAATTTTTCTATAAAATTTCTAAGTGCCTGACCAGAGTACTTTTTCAATTTTCAAAAATGTTGACATGCTCCGAAAAAAAAGTCCTATGTGACGTAAATTGACTTCTGCAACACGATTCCGCCCACAAAATTTTTCTAAAAAATTTCTGAGTGCCTGGCCAGCGCACTTTTTCAATTTTCAAAAATGTTGACATGCTCCGAAAAAAAATTCCTATGCGACGTAAATTGAGTTGTACAACACGATTCCGCCCTCAAAATGTTTCTAAAAAATTTTTGAGTGCCTGGCCAGCGCACTTTTTCAATTTTCAAAAATGTTGACATACTCCGAAATAAAAATTCCTATGCGACGTAAATTAAGTTCTACAACACGATTACGCCCTAAAAATTTTTCTATAAAATTTCTAAGTGCCTGACCAGAGTACTTTTTCAATTTTCAAAAATGTTGACATGCTCCGAAAAAAAAGTCCTATGTGACGTAAATTGACTTCTGCAACACGATTCCGCCCACAAAATTTTTCTAAAAAATTTCTGAGTGCCTGGCCAGCGCACTTTTTCAATTTTCAAAAATGTTGACATGCTCCTAAAAAAAAATTCCTATGCGACGTAAATTGAGTTCTACAACACGATTCCGCCCTCAAAATATTTCTAAAAAATTTTTGTGTGCCTGGCCAGCGCACTTTTTCAATTTTCAAAAATGTTTTCATGCTCCGAAAAAAAATAAAATTCCTATACGACGTAAATTGAGTTCTACCACACGATTCCGCCCTCAAAATTTTTTTATAAAATTTGTGAGTGCCTGGCCAGCGCACTTTTTCAATTTTTAAAAATGTTGACATGCTCCGAAAAAAAACTCCTATGCTACGTAAATTGAGTTGTACAACACGATTCCGCCCTCAAAATGTTTCTAAAAAATTTTTTTGAGTGCCTGGCCAGCGCACTTTTTTATTTTCAAAAATGTTGACATACTCCGAAATAAAAATTCCTATGCGACGTAAATTAAGTCCTACAACACGATTCCGCCCTAAAAAATTTTCTATAAAATTTCGAAGTGCCTGGCCAGAGCACTTTTTCAATTTTCAAAAATGTTGACATGCTCCGAAAAAAAATTCCTATGCGACGTAAATTGAGTTGTACAACACGATTCCGCCCTCAAAATGTTTCTAAAAAATTTTTGAGTGCCTGGACATTGCCCTTTTTCAATTTTCAAACATGTTGACATGCTCCAAAAAAAAATTACTATGCGACGTAAATTGAGTTGTACAACACGATTCCGCTCTCAAAATGTTTCTAAAAAATTGTTGAGTGCCTGGCCAGCGCACTTTTTCAATTTTCAAAAATGTTGACTTACTCCGAAATAAAAATTCCTATGCGACGTAAATTAAGTCCTACAACACGATTCCGCCCAAAAAATTTTTCTATAAAATTTCTGAGTGCCTGGCCAGCGCACTTTTTCAATTTTCAAAAATGTTGACATGCTCCGAAAAAAAAATCCTATGCGACGTAAATTGAGTTCTACCACACGATTCCGCCCTCAAAATTTTTCTAAAAAATTTCTAAGTGCCTGGCCAGCGCACTTTTTCAATTTTCAAAAATGTTGACATGCTCCAAAAAAAAATTCCTATGCGACGTAAATTGAGTTGTACAACACGATTCCGCCCTCAAAATGTTTCTAAAAAATTTTTGAGTGCCTGGACAGTGCCCTTTTTCAATTTTCAAACATGTTGACATGCTCCAAAAAAAATTACTATGCGACGTAAATTGAGTTCTACCACACGATTCCGCCCTCAAAATTTTTCTAAAAAATTTCTAAGTGCCTGGCCAGCGCACTTTTTCAATTTTCAAAAATGTTGACATGCTCCGAAAAAAAAATTCCTATGCGACGTAAATTGAGTTCTACCACACGATTCCGCCCTCAAAATTTTTCTAAAAAATTTTTGAGTGCCTGGCCAGCGCACTTTTTCAATTTTCAAAAATGTTGACATACTCCGAAATAAAAATTCCTATGCGACGTAAATTAAGTCCTACAACACGATTCCGCCCAAAAAATTTTTCTATAAAATTTCTGAGTGCCTGGCCAGCGCACTTTTTCAATTTTCAAAAATGTTGACATGCTCCGAAAAAAAAATCCTATGCGACGTAAATTGAGTTCTACCACACGATTCCGCCCTCAAAATTTTTCTAAAAAATTTCTAAGTGCCTGGCCAGCGCACTTTTTCAATTTTCAAAAATGTTGACATGCTCCGAAAAAAAATTCCTATGCGACGTAAATTGAGTTCTACCACACGATTCCGCCCTCAAAATTTTTCTAAAAAATTTCTAAGTGCCTGGCCAGCGCACTTTTTCAATTTTCAAAAATGTTGACATGCTCCGAAGAAAAACTCCTATGCTACGTAAATTGAGTTGTACAACACGATTCCGCCCTCAAAATGTTTCTAAAAAATTTTTTTGAGTGCCTGGCCAGCGCACTTTTTTATTTTCAAAAATGTTGACATACTCCGAAATAAAAATTCCTATGCGACGTAAATTAAGTCCTACAACACGATTCCGCCCTAAAAAATTTTCTATAAAATTTCGAAGTGCCTGGCCAGAGCACTTTTTCAATTTTCAAAAATGTTGACATGCTCCGAAAAAAAATTCCTATGCGACGTAAATTGAGTTGTACAACACGATTCCGCCCTCAAAATGTTTCTAAAAAATTTTTGAGTGCCTGGACAGTGCCCTTTTTCAATTTTCAAACATGTTGACATGCTCCAAAAAAAATTACTATGCGACGTAAATTGAGTTGTACAACACGATTCCGCTCTCAAAATGTTTCTAAAAAATTTTTGAGTGCCTGGCCAGCGCACTTTTTCAATTTTCAAAAATGTTGACATACTCCGAAATAAAAATTCCTATGCGACGTAAATTAAGTCCTACAACACGATTCCGCCCAAAAAATTTTTCTATAAAATTTCTGAGTGCCTGGCCAGCGCACTTTTTCAATTTTCAAAAATGTTGACATGCTCCGAAAAAAAAATCCTATGCGACGTAAATTGAGTTCTACCACACGATTCCGCCCTCAAAATTTTTCTAAAAAATTTCTAAGTGCCTGGCCAGCGCACTTTTTCAATTTTCAAAAATGTTGACATGCTCCGAAAAAAAATTCCTATGCGACGTAAATTGAGTTGTACAACACGATTCCGCCCTCAAAATGTTTCTAAAAAATTTTTGAGTGCCTGGACAGTGCCCTTTTTCAATTTTCAAACATGTTGACATGCTCCAAAAAAAATTACTATGCGACGTAAATTGAGTTCTACCACACGATTCCGCCCTCAAAATTTTTCTAAAAAATTTTTGAGTGCCTGGCCAGCGCACTTTTTCAATTTTCAAAAATGTTGACATACTCCGAAATAAAAATTCCTATGCGACGTAAATTAAGTCCTACAACACGATTCCGCCCTCTAAATTTTTCTAAAAATTTGCTGATTGCCTGGCCAGTCCACTTTTTCAATTATCAAAAATTTTGACATGCTCCGAAAAGAAAATTCCTATGCGACTTAAATTGAGTTCTACAACACGATTCCGCATTCCAATTTTTTCTAAAAAATTTCTGATTACATGGCCAGCGCACTTTTTCAATTTTCAGAAATGTTGAAATCCTCCGAAAAGAAAATTCCTATGCGACTTAAATTGAGTTCTACCACCCGATTCCGCCTTCAAAATTTTTCTAAAAAATTTCTAAGTGCCTGGAAAGCGCACTTTTTCAATTTTCAAAAATGTTGACATGCTCCGAAAAAAAAAATCCTATGCGAAGTAAATTGAGTACTACAACACGATTCCGCCCTCAAAATTTTTCTAAAAAATTTCTGAGTGCCTGGCCAGCCCACTTTTTCAATTATCAAAAATTTTGACATGCTCCGAAAAGAAAATTCCTATGCGACTTAAATTGAGTTCTACAACACGATTCCGCATTCCAATTTTTTCTAAAAAATTTCTGATTATGGCCAGCGCACTTTTTCAATTTTCAAAAATGTTGAAATCCTCCGAAAAGAAAATTCCTATGCGACTTAAATTGAGTTCTACCACCCGATTCCGCCTTCAAAATTTTTCTAAAAAATTTCTAAGTGCCTGGAGAGTGCACTTTTTCAATTTTCAAAAACGTTGACATGCTCCGAAAAAAAAAATCCTATGCGAAGTAAATTGAGTACTACAACACGATTCCGCCCTCAAAATTTTTCTAAAAAATTTCTGAGTGCCTGGCCAGCCCACTTTTTCAATTATCAAAAATTTTGACATGCTCCGAAAAGAAAATTCCTATGCGACTTAAATTGAGTTCTACAACACGATTCCGCATTCCAATTTTTTTTAAAAAATTTCTGATTACATGGCCAGCGCACTTTTTCAATTTTCAAAAATGTTGAAATCCTCCGAAAAGAAAATTCCTATGCGACTTAAATTGAGTTCTACCACCCGATTCCGCCTTCAAAATTTTTCTAAAAAATTTCTAAGTGCCTGGCCAGTGCACTTCTTCAATTTTCAAAAATGTTGACATGCTCCGAAAAAAAAATCCTATGCGAGGTAAATTGAGTACTACAACACGATTCCGCCCTCAAAATTTTTCTAAAAAATTTCTGAGTGCCTGGCCAGCCCACTTTTTCAATTATCAAAAATTTTGACATGCTCCGAAAAGAAAATTCCTATGCGACTTAAATTGAGTTCCACAACACGATTCCGCATTCCAATTTTTTTTAAAAAATTTCTGATTACATGGCCAGCGCACTTTTTCAATTTTCAAAAATGTTGAAATCCTCCGAAAAGAAAATTCCTATGCGACTTAAATTGAGTTCTACCACCCGATTCCGCCTTCAAAATTTTTCTAAAATATTTCTAAGTGCCTGGCCAGCGCACTTTTTCAATTTTCAAAAATGTTGACATGCTCCGAAAAAAAAATCCTATGCGAAGTAAATTGAGTACTACAACACGATTCCGCCCTCAAAATTTTTCTAAAAAATTTCTGAGTGCCTGGCCAGCCCACTTTTTCAATTATCAAAAATTTTGACATGCTCCGAAAAGAAAATTCCTATGCGACTTAAATTGAGTTCTACAACACGATTCCGCATTCCATTTTTTTCTAAAAATTTCTGATTACATGGCCAGCGCACTTTTTCAATTTTCAAAAATGTTGAAATCCTCCGAAAAGAAAATTCCTATGCGACTTAAATTGAGTTCTACCACCCGATTCCGCCTTCAATATTTTTCTAAAAAATTTCTAAGTGCCTGGCCAGCGCACTTTTTCAATTTTCAAAAATGTTGACATGCTCCGAAAAAAAAATCCTATGCGAAGTAAATTGAGTACTACAACACGATTCCGCCCTCTAAATTTTTCTAAAAATTTTCTGATTGCCTGGCCAGCCCACTTTTTCAATTATCAAAAATTTTGACATGCTCCGAAAAGAAAATTCCTATGCGACTTAAATTGAGTTCTACAACACGATTCCGCATTCCAATTTTTTCTAAAAAATTTCTGATTACATGGCCAGCGCACTTTTTCAATTTTCAAAAATGTTGAAATCCTCCGAAAAGAAAATTCCTATGCGACTTAAATTGATTTCTTTCTACCACCCGATTCCGCCTTCAAAATTTTTCTAAAAAATTTCTGAGTGCCTGGCCAGCGCACTTTTTCAATTTTCAAAAATGTTGAAATCCTCCGAAAAGAAAATTCCTATGCGACTTAAATTAAGTTCTACCACCCGATTCCGCCTTCAAAATTTTTCTAAAAAATTTCTAAGTGCCTGGCCAGCGCACTTTTTCAATTTTCAAAAATGTTGACATGCTCCGAAAAAAAAAATCCTATGCGAAGTAAATTGAGTACTACAACACGATTCCGCCCTCTAAATTTTTCTAAAAATTTGCTGATTGCCTGGCCAGTCCACTTTTTCAATTATCAAAAATTTTGACATGCTCCGAAAAGAAAATTCCTATGCGACTTAAATTGAGTTCTACAACACGATTCCGCATTCCAATTTTTTCTAAAAAATTTCTGATTACATGGCCAGCGCACTTTTTCAATTTTCAAAAATGTTGAAATCCTCCGAAAAGAAAATTCCTATGCGACTTAAATTGAGTTCTACCACCCGATTCCGCCTTCAAAATTTTTCTAAAAAATTTCTAAGTGCCTGGAAAGCGCACTTTTTCAATTTTCAAAAATGTTGACATGCTCCGAAAAAAAAAATCCTATGCGAAGTAAATTGAGTACTACAACACGATTCCGCCCTCAAAATTTTTCTAAAAAATTTCTGAGTGCCTGGCCAGCCCACTTTTTCAATTATCAAAAATTTTGACATGCTCCGAAAAGAAAATTCCTATGCGACTTAAATTGAGTTCTACAACACGATTCCGCATTCCAATTTTTTCTAAAAAATTTCTGATTATGGCCAGCGCACTTTTTCAATTTTCAAAAATGTTGAAATCCTCCGAAAAGAAAATTCCTATGCGACTTAAATTGAGTTCTACCACCCGATTCCGCCTTCAAAATTTTTCTAAAAAATTTCTAAGTGCCTGGCCAGTGCACTTTTTCAATTTTCAAAAACGTTGACATGCTCCGAAAAAAAAAATCCTATGCGAAGTAAATTAAGTTCTACAACACAATTCCGCCCTAAAATTTTTTTTATAAAATAAAATGTTGTCATGCTCCGAAAAAAAAAATTCCTATACGACGTAAATTAAGTTCTACAACACGATTCCGCCCTAAAAATTTTTCTATAAAATTTCTGAGTTTCTCGCCAGCGCACTTTTTTAATTTTCAAAAATGTTGTCATGCTCCGAAAAAAAAAATTCCTATACGACGTAAATTAAGTTCTACAACACGATTCCGCCCTCAAAATTTTTCTATAAAATTTCTGAGTTTCTCGCCAGCGCACTTTTTTAATTTTCAAAAATGTTGTCATGCTCCGAAAAAAAAAATTCCTATACGACGTAAATTAAGTTCTACAACACGATTCCGCCCTCAAAATTTTTCTATAAAATTTCTGAGTGCCTCGCCAGCGCACTTTTTCAATTTTCAAAAATGTTGTCATGCTCCGAAAAAAAAAAATTCCTATACGACGTAAATTAAGTTCTACAACACGATTCCGCCCTCAAAATTTTTCTAAAAAATTTCAAAGTACCTGGTCAGCGCACTTTTTCAATTTTCAAAAATGTTGTCATGCTCCGAAAAAAAATTCCTATACGACGTAAATTGAGTTCTACCACACGATTCCGCCCTCAAAATTTTTCTAAAAAATTTCTAAGTACCTGGCCAGCCCACTTTTTCAATTTTTAAAAATGTTGACATGCTCCGAAAAAAAAATCCTATACGTCGTAAATTGAGTTCTACAACACTATTCCGCCCTCCAAATTTTTCTAAAAAATTTCAAAGTACCTGGTCAGCGCACTTTTTCTATTTTCAAAAATGTTGACATGCTCCGAAAAAAAATTCCTATGCGACGTAAATTGAGTTCTACAACACGATTCGGCCCTCAAAATTTTTCTAAAAAATTTCAAAGTACCTGGTCAGCGCACTTTTTCAATTTTCAAAAATGTTGACATGCTCCGAAAAGAAAATTCCTATGCGACGTAAATTGAGTTCTAGAACACGATTCCACCCTCAAAATTTTTCTAAAAAATTTTTAAGTTCCTGGTCAGCGCACTTTTTCAATTTTCAAAAATGTTGTCATGCTCCGAAAAAAAAATAAAATTCCTATACGACGTAAATTGAGTTCTACCACACGATTCCGCCCTCAAAATTTTTCTAAAAAATTTCTAAGTACCTGGCCAACGCACTTTTTCAATTTTTAAAAATGTTGACATGCTCCGAAAAAAAAATCCTATACGACGTAAATTGAGTTCTACAACACTATTCCGCCCTCCAAATTTTTCTAAAAAATTTCAAAGTACCTGGTCAGCGCACTTTTTCTATTTTCAAAAATGTTGACATGCTCCGAAAAGAAAATTCCTATGCGACGTAAATTGAGTTCTAGAACACGATTCCACCCTCAAAATTTTTCTAAAAAATTTTTAAGTTCCTGGTCAGCGCACTTTTTCAATTTTCAAAAATGTTGTCATGCTCCGAAAAAAAAATAAAATTCCTATACGACGTAAATTGAGTTCTACCACACGATTCCGCCCTCAAAATTTTTCTAAAAAATTTCTAAGTACCTGGCCAACGCACTTTTTCAATTTTTAAAAATGTTGACATGCTCCGAAAAAAAAATCCTATGCGACGTAAATTGAGTTCTACAACACGATTCCGCCCTCAAAATGTTTCTAAAAAATTTTTGAGTGCCTGGCCAGCGCACTTTTTCAATTTTCAAAAATGTTGACATGCTCCGAAAAAAAATACCTATGCGACGTAAATTGAGTTGTACAACACGATTCCGCCCTCAAAATGTTTCTAAAAAATTTTTGAGTGCCTGGCCAGCGCACTTTTTCAATTTTCAAAAATGTTGGCATGCTCCGAAAAAAAAAGTCCTATGTGACGTAAATTGACTTCTGCAACACGATTCCGCCCACAAAATTTTTCTAAAAAATTTCTGAGTGCCAGGCCAGCGCACTTTTTCAATTTTCAAAAATGTTGACATGCTCCGAAAAAAAATTCCTATGCGACGTAAATTGAGTTGTACAACACGATTCCGCCCTCAAAATGTTTCTAAAAAATTTTTGAGTGCCTGGCCAGCGCACTTTTTCAATTTTCAAAAATGTTGACATACTCCGAAATAAAAATTCCTATGCGACGTAAATTAAGTTCTACAACACGATTACGCCCTAAAAATTTTTCTATAAAATTTCTAAGTGCCTGACCAGAGTACTTTTTCAATTTTCAAAAATGTTGACATGCTCCGAAAAAAAAGTCCTATGTGACGTAAATTGACTTCTGCAACACGATTCCGCCCACAAAATTTTTCTAAAAAATTTCTGAGTGCCTGGCCAGCGCACTTTTTCAATTTTCAAAAATGTTGACATGCTCCTAAAAAAAAATTCCTATGCGACGTAAATTGAGTTCTACAACACGATTCCGCCCTCAAAATATTTCTAAAAAAATTTTGTGTGCCTGGCCAGCGCACTTTTTCAATTTTCAAAAATGTTTTCATGCTCCGAAAAAAAATAAAATTCCTATACGACGTAAATTGAGTTCTACCACACGATTCCGCCCTCAAAATTTTTTTATAAAATTTGTGAGTGCCTGGCCAGCGCACTTTTTCAATTTTCAAAAATGTTGACATGCTCCGAAAAAAAAGTCCTATGTGACGTAAATTGACTTCTGCAACACGATTCCGCCCACAAAATATTTCTAAAAAAATTTTGTGTGCCTGGCCAGCGCACTTTTTCAATTTTCAAAAATGTTTTCATGCTCCGAAAAAAAATAAAATTCCTATACGACGTAAATTGAGTTCTACCACACGATTCCGCCCTCAAAATTTTTTTATAAAATTTGTGAGTGCCTGGCCAGCGCACTTTTTCAATTTTCAAAAATGTTGACATGCTCCTAAAAAAAATTCCTATGCGACGTAAATTGAGTTCTACAACACGATTCCGCCCTCAAAATATTTCTAAAAAATTTTTGTGTGCCTGGCCAGCGCACTTTTTCAATTTTCAAAAATGTTTTCATGCTCCGAAAAAAAATAAAATTCCTATACGACGTAAATTGAGTTCTACCACACGATTCCGCCCTCAAAATTTTTTTATAAAATTTGTGAGTGCCTGGCCAGCGCACTTTTTCAATTTTCAAAAATGTTGACATGCTCTGAAAAAAAATTCCTATGCGACGTAAATTGAGTTCTACAACACGATTCCGCCCTCCAAATTTTTCTAAAAAATTTCTGAGTGCCTGGCCAGCGCACTTTTTCAATTTTCAAACATGTTGACATGCTCCAAAAAAAATTACTATGCGACGTAAATTGAGTTGTACAACACGATTCCGCCCTCAAAATGTTTCTAAAAAATTTTTGAGTGCCTGGCCAGCGCACTTTTTCAATTTTCAAAAATGTTGACATACTAAGAAATAAAAATTCCTATGCGACGTAAATTAAGTTCTACAACACGATTACGCCCTAAAAATTTTTCTATAAAATTACTAAGTGCCTGACCAGAGTACTTTTTCAATTTTCAAAAATGTTGACATGCTCCGAAAAAAAAGTCCTATGTGACGTAAATTGACTTCTGCAACACGATTCCGCCCACAAAATTTTTCTAAAAAATTTCTGAGTGCCTGGCCAGCGCACTTTTTCAATTTTCAAAAATGTTGACATGCTCCTAAAAAAAATTCCTATGCGACGTAAATTGAGTTCTACCGCACGATTCCGCCCTCAAAATTTTTCTAACAAATTTCTAAGTGCCTGGCCAGCGCACTGTTTCAATTTTCAAAAAATGTTGACATGCACCGAAAAAAAAAGTCCTATGTGACGTAAATTGAGTTCTACAACACGATTCGGCCCTCAAAATTTTTCTAAAAAATTTCTGAGTGCCTGGCCAGCGCACTTTTTCAATTTTCAAACATGTTGACATGCTCAAAAAAAAATTACTATGCGACGTAAATTGAGTTCTACAACACGATTCCGCCCTAAAAATTTTTCTATAAAATTTCTAAGTGCCTGGCCAGCGCACTTTTTCAATTTTCAAAAATGTTGACATGCTCCGAATAAAAAATCCTATGCGACGTAAATTGAGTTCTACCACACGATTCCGCCTTCAAAATTTTTCTAAAAAATTTAAGTGCCTGGCCAGCGCACTTTTTCAATTTTCAAAAATGTTGACATGCTCAGAAAAAAAATTCCTATGCGACGTAAATTGAGTTGTACAACACGATTCCGCCCTCAAAATGTTTCTAAAAAATTTTTGAGTGCCTGGACAGTGCCCTTTTTCAATTTTCAAACATGTTGACATGCTCCAAAAAAAATTACTATGCGACGTAAATTGAGTTGTACAACACGATTCCGCTCTCAAAATGTTTCTAAAAAATTTTTGAGTGCCTGGCCAGCGCACTTTTTCAATTTTCAAAAATGTTGACATACTCCGAAATAAAAATTCCTATGCGACGTAAATTAAGTCCTACAACACGATTCCGCCCTCAAAATTTTTCTAAAAAATTTCTAAGTGCCTGGCCAGCGCACTTTTTCAATTTTCAAAAATGTTGACATGCTCCGAAAAAAAATTCCTATGCGACGTAAATTGAGTTCTACCACACGATTCCGCCCTCAAAATTTTTCTAAAAAATTTCTAAGTGCCTGGCCAGCGCACTTTTTCAATTTTCAAAAATGTTGACATGCTCCGAAATAAAAATTCCTATGCGACGTAAATTAAGTTCTACAACACGATTACGCCCTAAAAATTTTTCTATAAAATTTCTAAGTGCCTGACCAGAGTACTTTTTCAATTTTCAAAAATGTTGACATGCTCCGAAAAAAAAGTCCTATGTGACGTAAATTGACTTCTGCAACACGATTCCGCCCACAAAATTTTTCTAAAAAATTTCTGAGTGCCAGGCCAGCGCACTTTTTCAATTTTCAAAAATGTTGACATGCTCCGAAAAAAAATTCCTATGCGACGTAAATTGAGTTGTACAACACGATTCCGCCCTCAAAATGTTTCTAAAAAATTTTTGAGTGCCTGGCCAGCGCACTTTTTCAATTTTCAAAAATGTTGACATACTCCGAAATAAAAATTCCTATGCGACGTAAATTAAGTTCTACAACACGATTACGCCCTAAAAATTTTTCTATAAAATTTCTAAGTGCCTGACCAGAGTACTTTTTCAATTTTCAAAAATGTTGACATGCTCCGAAAAAAAAGTCCTATGTGACGTAAATTGACTTCTGCAACACGATTCCGCCCACAAAATTTTTCTAAAAAATTTCTGAGTGCCTGGCCAGCGCACTTTTTCAATTTTCAAAAATGTTGACATGCTCCTAAAAAAAAATTCCTATGCGACGTAAATTGAGTTCTACAACACGATTCCGCCCTCAAAATATTTCTAAAAAAATTTTGTGTGCCTGGCCAGCGCACTTTTTCAATTTTCAAAAATGTTTTCATGCTCCGAAAAAAAATAAAATTCCTATACGACGTAAATTGAGTTCTACCACACGATTCCGCCCTCAAAATTTTTTTATAAAATTTGTGAGTGCCTGGCCAGCGCACTTTTTCAATTTTCAAAAATGTTGACATGCTCCGAAAAAAAAGTCCTATGTGACGTAAATTGACTTCTGCAACACGATTCCGCCCACAAAATTTTTCTAAAAAATTTCTGAGTGCCTGGCCAGCGCACTTTTTCAATTTTCAAAAATGTTGACATGCTCCTAAAAAAAAATTCCTATGCGACGTAAATTGAGTTCTACAACACGATTCCGCCCTCAAAATATTTCTAAAAAAATTTTGTGTGCCTGGCCAGCGCACTTTTTCAATTTTCAAAAATGTTTTCATGCTCCGAAAAAAAATAAAATTCCTATACGACGTAAATTGAGTTCTACCACACGATTCCGCCCTCAAAATTTTTTTATAAAATTTGTGAGTGCCTGGCCAGCGCACTTTTTCAATTTTCAAAAATGTTGACATGCTCTGAAAAAAAATTCCTATGCGACGTAAATTGAGTTCTACAACACGATTCCGCCCTCCAAATTTTTCTAAAAAATTTCTGAGTGCCTGGCCAGCGCACTTTTTCAATTTTCAAACATGTTGACATGCTCCAAAAAAAATTACTATGCGACGTAAATTGAGTTCTACAACACGATTCCGCCCTCAAAATATTTCTAAAAAAATTTTGTGTGCCTGGCCAGCGCACTTTTACAATTTTCAAAAATGTTGACATGCTCCGAAAAAAAACTCCTATGCTACGTAAATTGAGTTGTACAACACGATTCCGCCCTCAAAATGTTTCTAACAAATTTTTTTGAGTGCCTGGCCAGCGCACTTTTTTATTTTCAAAAATGTTGACATACTCCGAAATAAAAATTCCTATGCGACGTAAATTAAGTCCTACAACACGATTCCGCCCTAAAAAATTTTCTATAAAATTTCGAAGTGCCTGGCCAGAGCACTTTTTCAATTTTCAAAAATGTTGACATGCTCCGAAAAAAAATTCCTATGCGACGTAAATTGAGTTGTACAACACGATTCCGCCCTCAAAATGTTTCTAAAAAATTTTTGAGTGCCTGGACAGTGCCCTTTTTCAATTTTCAAACATGTTGACATGCTCCAAAAAAAATTACTATGCGACGTAAATTGAGTTGTACAACACGATTCCGCTCTCAAAATGTTTCTAAAAAATTTTTGAGTGCCTGGCCAGCGCACTTTTTCAATTTTCAAAAATGTTGACATACTCCGAAATAAAAATTCCTATGCGACGTAAATTAAGTCCTACAACACGATTCCGCCCAAAAAATTTTTCTATAAAATTTCTGAGTGCCTGGCCAGCGCACTTTTTCAATTTTCAAAAATGTTGACATGCTCCGAAAAAAAAATCCTATGCGACGTAAATTGAGTTCTACCACACGATTCCGCCCTCAAAATTTTTCTAAAAAATTTCTAAGTGCCTGGCCAGCGCACTTTTTCAATTTTCAAAAATGTTGACATGCTCCGAAAAAAAATTCCTATGCGACGTAAATTGAGTTGTACAACACGATTCCGCCCTCAAAATGTTTCTAAAAAATTTTTGAGTGCCTGGACAGTGCCCTTTTTCAATTTTCAAAAATGTTTTCATGCTCCGAAAAAAAATAAAATTCCTATACGACGTAAATTGAGTTCTACCACACGATTCCGCCCTCAAAATTTTTTTATAAAATTTGTGAGTGCCTGGCCAGCGCACTTTTTCAATTTTCAAAAATGTTGACATGCTCTGAAAAAAAATTCCTATGCGACGTAAATTGAGTTCTACAACACGATTCCGCCCTCCAAATTTTTCTAAAAAATTTCTGAGTGCCTGGCCAGCGCACTTTTTCAATTTTCAAACATGTTGACATGCTCCAAAAAAAATTACTATGCGACGTAAATTGAGTTCTACAACACGATTCCGCCCTCAAAATATTTCTAAAAAAATTTTGTGTGCCTGGCCAGCGCACTTTTACAATTTTCAAAAATGTTGACATGCTCCGAAAAAAAACTCCTATGCTACGTAAATTGAGTTGTACAACACGATTCCGCCCTCAAAATGTTTCTAAAAAATTTTTTTGAGTGCCTGGCCAGCGCACTTTTTTATTTTCAAAAATGTTGACATACTCCGAAATAAAAATTCCTATGCGACGTAAATTAAGTCCTACAACACGATTCCGCCCTAAAAAATTTTCTATAAAATTTCGAAGTGCCTGGCCAGAGCACTTTTTCAATTTTCAAAAATGTTGACATGCTCCGAAAAAAAATTCCTATGCGACGTAAATTGAGTTGTACAACACGATTCCGCCCTCAAAATGTTTCTAAAAAATTTTTGAGTGCCTGGACAGTGCCCTTTTTCAATTTTCAAACATGTTGACATGCTCCAAAAAAAATTACTATGCGACGTAAATTGAGTTGTACAACACGATTCCGCTCTCAAAATGTTTCTAAAAAATTTTTGAGTGCCTGGCCAGCGCACTTTTTCAATTTTCAAAAATGTTGACATACTCCGAAATAAAAATTCCTATGCGACGTAAATTAAGTCCTACAACACGATTCCGCCCAAAAAATTTTTCTATAAAATTTCTGAGTGCCTGGCCAGCGCACTTTTTCAATTTTCAAAAATGTTGACATGCTCCGAAAAAAAAATCCTATGCGACGTAAATTGAGTTCTACCACACGATTCCGCCCTCAAAATTTTTCTAAAAAATTTCTAAGTGCCTGGCCAGCGCACTTTTTCAATTTTCAAAAATGTTGACATGCTCCGAAAAAAAATTCCTATGCGACGTAAATTGAGTTGTACAACACGATTCCGCCCTCAAAATGTTTCTAAAAAATTTTTGAGTGCCTGGACAGTGCCCTTTTTCAATTTTCAAACATGTTGACATGCTCCAAAAAAAATTACTATGCGACGTAAATTGAGTTCTACCACACGATTCCGCCCTCAAAATTTTTCTAAAAAATTTCTAAGTGCCTGGCCAGCGCACTTTTTCAATTTTCAAAAATGTTGACATGCTCCGAAAAAAAATTCCTATGCGACGTAAATTGAGTTCTACCACACGATTCCGCCCTCAAAATTTTTCTAAAAAATTTTTGAGTGCCTGGCCAGCGCACTTTTTCAATTTTCAAAAATGTTGACATACTCCGAAATAAAAATTCCTATGCGACGTAAATTAAGTCCTACAACACGATTCCGCCCAAAAAATTTTTCTATAAAATTTCTGAGTGCCTGGCCAGCGCACTTTTTCAATTTTCAAAAATGTTGACATGCTCCGAAAAAAAAATCCTATGCGACGTAAATTGAGTTCTACCACACGATTCCGCCCTCAAAATTTTTCTAAAAAATTTCTAAGTGCCTGGCCAGCGCACTTTTTCAATTTTCAAAAATGTTGACATGCTCCGAAAAAAAATTCCTATGCGACGTAAATTGAGTTCTACCACACGATTCCGCCCTCAAAATTTTTCTAAAAAATTTCTAAGTGCCTGGCCAGCGCACTTTTTCAATTTTCAAAAATGTTGACATGCTCCGAAATAAAAATTCCTATGCGACGTAAATTAAGTTCTACAACACGATTACGCCCTAAAAATTTTTCTATAAAATTTCTAAGTGCCTGACCAGAGTACTTTTTCAATTTTCAAAAATGTTGACATGCTCCGAAAAAAAAGTCCTATGTGACGTAAATTGACTTCTGCAACACGATTCCGCCCACAAAATTTTTCTAAAAAATTTCTGAGTGCCTGGCCAGCGCACTTTTTCAATTTTCAAAAATGTTGACATGCTCCGAAAAAAAATTCCTATGCGACGTAAATTGAGTTGTACAACACGATTCCGCCCTCAAAATGTTTCTAAAAAATTTTTGAGTGCCTGGCCAGCGCACTTTTTCAATTTTCAAAAATGTTGACATACTCCGAAATAAAAATTCCTATGCGACGTAAATTAAGTTCTACAACACGATTACGCCCTAAAAATTTTTCTATAAAATTTCTAAGTGCCTGACCAGAGTACTTTTTCAATTTTCAAAAATGTTGACATGCTCCGAAAAAAAAGTCCTATGTGACGTAAATTGACTTCTGCAACACGATTCCGCCCACAAAATTTTTCTAAAAAATTTCTGAGTGCCTGGCCAGCGCACTTTTTCAATTTTCAAAAATGTTGACATGCTCCTAAAAAAAAATTCCTATGCGACGTAAATTGAGTTCTACAACACGATTCCGCCCTCAAAATATTTCTAAAAAATTTTTGTGTGCCTGGCCAGCGCACTTTTTCAATTTTCAAAAATGTTTTCATGCTCCGAAAAAAAATAAAATTCCTATACGACGTAAATTGAGTTCTACCACACGATTCCGCCCTCAAAATTTTTTTATAAAATTTGTGAGTGCCTGGCCAGCGCACTTTTTCAATTTTTAAAAATGTTGACATGCTCCGAAAAAAAACTCCTATGCTACGTAAATTGAGTTGTACAACACGATTCCGCCCTCAAAATGTTTCTAAAAAATTTTTTTGAGTGCCTGGCCAGCGCACTTTTTTATTTTCAAAAATGTTGACATACTCCGAAATAAAAATTCCTATGCGACGTAAATTAAGTCCTACAACACGATTCCGCCCTAAAAAATTTTCTATAAAATTTCGAAGTGCCTGGCCAGAGCACTTTTTCAATTTTCAAAAATGTTGACATGCTCCGAAAAAAAATTCCTATGCGACGTAAATTGAGTTGTACAACACGATTCCGCCCTCAAAATGTTTCTAAAAAATTTTTGAGTGCCTGGACATTGCCCTTTTTCAATTTTCAAACATGTTGACATGCTCCAAAAAAAAATTACTATGCGACGTAAATTGAGTTGTACAACACGATTCCGCTCTCAAAATGTTTCTAAAAAATTTTTGAGTGCCTGGCCAGCGCACTTTTTCAATTTTCAAAAATGTTGACTTACTCCGAAATAAAAATTCCTATGCGACGTAAATTAAGTCCTACAACACGATTCCGCCCAAAAAATTTTTCTATAAAATTTCTGAGTGCCTGGCCAGCGCACTTTTTCAATTTTCAAAAATGTTGACATGCTCCGAAAAAAAAATCCTATGCGACGTAAATTGAGTTCTACCACACGATTCCGCCCTCAAAATTTTTCTAAAAAATTTCTAAGTGCCTGGCCAGCGCACTTTTTCAATTTTCAAAAATGTTGACATGCTCCAAAAAAAAATTCCTATGCGACGTAAATTGAGTTGTACAACACGATTCCGCCCTCAAAATGTTTCTAAAAAATTTTTGAGTGCCTGGACAGTGCCCTTTTTCAATTTTCAAACATGTTGACATGCTCCAAAAAAAATTACTATGCGACGTAAATTGAGTTCTACCACACGATTCCGCCCTCAAAATTTTTCTAAAAAATTTCTAAGTGCCTGGCCAGCGCACTTTTTCAATTTTCAAAAATGTTGACATGCTCCGAAAAAAAAATTCCTATGCGACGTAAATTGAGTTCTACCACACGATTCCGCCCTCAAAATTTTTCTAAAAAATTTTTGAGTGCCTGGCCAGCGCACTTTTTCAATTTTCAAAAATGTTGACATACTCCGAAATAAAAATTCCTATGCGACGTAAATTAAGTCCTACAACACGATTCCGCCCAAAAAATTTTTCTATAAAATTTCTGAGTGCCTGGCCAGCGCACTTTTTCAATTTTCAAAAATGTTGACATGCTCCGAAAAAAAAATCCTATGCGACGTAAATTGAGTTCTACCACACGATTCCGCCCTCAAAATTTTTCTAAAAAATTTCTAAGTGCCTGGCCAGCGCACTTTTTCAATTTTCAAAAATGTTGACATGCTCCGAAAAAAAATTCCTATGCGACGTAAATTGAGTTCTACCACACGATTCCGCCCTCAAAATTTTTCTAAAAAATTTCTAAGTGCCTGGCCAGCGCACTTTTTCAATTTTCAAAAATGTTGACATGCTCCGAAGAAAAACTCCTATGCTACGTAAATTGAGTTGTACAACACGATTCCGCCCTCAAAATGTTTCTAAAAAATTTTTTTGAGTGCCTGGCCAGCGCACTTTTTTATTTTCAAAAATGTTGACATACTCCGAAATAAAAATTCCTATGCGACGTAAATTAAGTCCTACAACACGATTCCGCCCTAAAAAATTTTCTATAAAATTTCGAAGTGCCTGGCCAGAGCACTTTTTCAATTTTCAAAAATGTTGACATGCTCCGAAAAAAAATTCCTATGCGACGTAAATTGAGTTGTACAACACGATTCCGCCCTCAAAATGTTTCTAAAAAATTTTTGAGTGCCTGGACAGTGCCCTTTTTCAATTTTCAAACATGTTGACATGCTCCAAAAAAAATTACTATGCGACGTAAATTGAGTTGTACAACACGATTCCGCTCTCAAAATGTTTCTAAAAAATTTTTGAGTGCCTGGCCAGCGCACTTTTTCAATTTTCAAAAATGTTGACATACTCCGAAATAAAAATTCCTATGCGACGTAAATTAAGTCCTACAACACGATTCCGCCCAAAAAATTTTTCTATAAAATTTCTGAGTGCCTGGCCAGCGCACTTTTTCAATTTTCAAAAATGTTGACATGCTCCGAAAAAAAAATCCTATGCGACGTAAATTGAGTTCTACCACACGATTCCGCCCTCAAAATTTTTCTAAAAAATTTCTAAGTGCCTGGCCAGCGCACTTTTTCAATTTTCAAAAATGTTGACATGCTCCGAAAAAAAATTCCTATGCGACGTAAATTGAGTTGTACA
This sequence comes from Pseudeuparius sepicola, assembly GCA_963920635.1. Lineage (NCBI taxonomy): Eukaryota > Metazoa > Arthropoda > Insecta > Coleoptera > Anthribidae > Pseudeuparius > Pseudeuparius sepicola. Next base: position 86,682,484 of record OY987298.1, on the reverse strand, counting down.
ATACGATTCCGCCCTCAAAATGTTTCTAAAAAATTTTTGAGTGCCTGGACAGTGCCCTTTTTCAATTTTCAAACATGTTGACATGCTCCAAAAAAAATTACTATGCGACGTAAATTGAGTTCTACCACACGATTCCGCCCTCAAAATTTTTCTAAAAAATTTTTGAGTGCCTGGCCAGCGCACTTTTTCAATTTTCAAAAATGTTGACATACTCCGAAATAAAAATTCCTATGCGACGTAAATTAAGTCCTACAACACGATTCCGGCCAAAAAATTTTTCTATAAAATTTCTGAGTGCCTGGCCAGCGCACTTTTTCAATTTTCAAAAATGTTGACATGCTCCGAAAAAAAAATCCTATGCGACGTAAATTGAGTTCTACCACACGATTCCGCCCTCAAAATTTTTCTAAAAAATTTCTAAGTGCCTGGCCAGCGCACTTTTTCAATTTTCAAAAATGTTGACATGCTCCGAAAAAAAATTCCTATGCGACGTAAATTGAGTTCTACCACACGATTCCGCCCTCAAAATTTTTCTAAAAAATTTCTAAGTGCCTGGCCAGCGCACTTTTTCAATTTTCAAAAATGTTGACATGCTCCGAAATAAAAATTCCTATGCGACGTAAATTAAGTTCTACAACACGATTACGCCCTAAAAATTTTTCTATAAAATTTCTAAGTGCCTGACCAGAGTACTTTTTCAATTTTCAAAAATGTTGACATGCTCCGAAAAAAAAGTCCTATGTGACGTAAATTGACTTCTGCAACACGATTCCGCCCACAAAATTTTTCTAAAAAATTTCTGAGTGCCTGGCCAGCGCACTTTTTCAATTTTCAAAAATGTTGACATGCTCCGAAAAAAATTCCTATGCGACGTAAATTGAGTTGTACAACACGATTCCGCCCTCAAAATGTTTCTAAAAAATTTTTGAGTGCCTGGCCAGCGCACTTTTTCAATTTTCAAAAATGTTGACATACTCCGAAATAAAAATTCCTATGCGACGTAAATTAAGTCCTACAACACGATTCCGCCCAAAAAATTTTTCTATAAAATTTCTGAGTGCCTGGCCAGCGCACTTTTTCAATTTTCAAAAATGTTGACATGCTCCGAAAAAAAATTCCTATGCGACGTAAATTGAGTTGTACAACACGATTCCGCCCTCAAAATGTTTCTAAAAAATTTTTGAGTGCCTGGACAGTGCCCTTTTTCAATTTTCAAACATGTTGACATGCTCCAAAAAAAATTACTATGCGACGTAAATTGAGTTCTACCACACGATTCCGCCCTCAAAATTTTTCTAAAAAATTTTTGAGTGCCTGGCCAGCGCACTTTTTCAATTTTCAAAAATGTTGACATACTCCGAAATAAAAATTCCTATGCGACGTAAATTAAGTCCTACAACACGATTCCGGCCAAAAATTTTTCTATAAAATTTCTGAGTGCCTGGCCAGCGCACTTTTTCAATTTTCAAAAATGTTGACATGCTCCGAAAAAAAAATCCTATGCGACGTAAATTGAGTTCTACCACACGATTCCGCCCTCAAAATTTTTCTAAAAAATTTCTAAGTGCCTGGCCAGCGCACTTTTTCAATTTTCAAAAATGTTGACATGCTCCGAAAAAAAATTCCTATGCGACGTAAATTGAGTTCTACCACACGATTCCGCCCTCAAAATTTTTCTAAAAAATTTCTAAGTGCCTGGCCAGCGCACTTTTTCAATTTTCAAAAATGTTGACATGCTCCGAAATAAAAATTCCTATGCGACGTAAATTAAGTTCTACAACACGATTACGCCCTAAAAATTTTTCTATAAAATTTCTAAGTGCCTGACCAGAGTACTTTTTCAATTTTCAAAAATGTTGACATGCTCCGAAAAAAAAGTCCTATGTGACGTAAATTGACTTCTGCAACACGATTCCGCCCACAAAATTTTTCTAAAAAATTTCTGAGTGCCTGGCCAGCGCACTTTTTCAATTTTCAAAAATGTTGACATGCTCCGAAAAAAATTCCTATGCGACGTAAATTGAGTTGTACAACACGATTCCGCCCTCAAAATGTTTCTAAAAAATTTTTGAGTGCCTGGCCAGCGCACTTTTTCAATTTTCAAAAATGTTGACATACTCCGAAATAAAAATTCCTATGCGACGTAAATTAAGTCCTACAACACGATTCCGCCCAAAAAATTTTTCTATAAAATTTCTGAGTGCCTGGCCAGCGCACTTTTTCAATTTTCAAAAATGTTGACATGCTCCGAAAAAAAAATCCTATGCGACGTAAATTGAGTTCTACCACACGATTCCGCCCTCAAAATTTTTCTAAAAAATTTCTAAGTGCCTGGCCAGCGCACTTTTTCAATTTTCAAAAATGTTGACATGCTCCGAAAAAAAATTCCTATGCGACGTAAATTGAGTTCTACCACACGATTCCGCCCTCAAAATTTTTCTAAAAAATTTCTAAGTGCCTGGCCAGCGCACTTTTTCAATTTTCAAAAATGTTGACATGCTCCGAAAAAAAACTCCTATGCTACGTAAATTGAGTTGTACAACACGATTCCGCCCTCAAAATGTTTCTAAAAAATATTTTTGAGTGCCTGGCCAGCGCACTTTTTTATTTTCAAAAATGTTGACATACTCCGAAATAAAAATTCCTATGCGACGTAAATTAAGTCCTACAACACGATTCCGCCCTAAAAAATTTTCTATAAAATTTCGAAGTGCCTGGCCAGAGCACTTTTTCAATTTTCAAAAATGTTGACATGCTCCGAAAAAAAATTCCTATGCGACGTAAATTGAGTTGTACAACACGATTCCGCCCTCAAAATGTTTCTAAAAAATTTTTGAGTGCCTGGACAGTGCCCTTTTTCAATTTTCAAACATGTTGACATGCTCCAAAAAAAATTACTATGCGACGTAAATTGAGTTGTACAACACGATTCCGCTCTCAAAATGTTTCTAAAAAATTTTTGAGTGCCTGGCCAGCGCACTTTTTCAATTTTCAAAAATGTTGACATACTCCGAAATAAAAATTCCTATGCGACGTAAATTAAGTCCTACAACACGATTCCGCCCAAAAAATTTTTCTATAAAATTTCTGAGTGCCTGGCCAGCGCACTTTTTCAATTTTCAAAAATGTTGACATGCTCCGAAAAAAAAATCCTATGCGACGTAAATTGAGTTCTACCACACGATTCCGCCCTCAAAATTTTTCTAAAAAATTTCTAAGTGCCTGGCCAGCGCACTTTTTCAATTTTCAAAAATGTTGACATGCTCCGAAAAAAAATTCCTATGCGACGTAAATTGAGTTGTACAACACGATTCCGCCCTCAAAATGTTTCTAAAAAATTTTTGAGTGCCTGGACGTGCCCTTTTTCAATTTTCAAACATGTTGACATGCTCCAAAAAAAATTACTATGCGACGTAAATTGAGTTCTACCACACGATTCCGCCCTCAAAATTTTTCTAAAAAATTTTTGAGTGCCTGGCCAGCGCACTTTTTCAATTTTCAAAAATGTTGACATACTCCGAAATAAAAATTCCTATGCGACGTAAATTAAGTCCTACAACACGATTCCGCCCAAAAAATTTTTCTATAAAATTTCTGAGTGCCTGGCCAGCGCACTTTTTCAATTTTCAAAAATGTTGACATGCTCCGAAAAAAAAATCCTATGCGACGTAAATTGAGTTCTACCACACGATTCCGCCCTCAAAATTTTTCTAAAAAATTTCTAAGTGCCTGGCCAGCGCACTTTTTCAATTTTCAAAAATGTTGACATGCTCCGAAAAAAAATTCCTATGCGACGTAAATTGAGTTCTACCACACGATTCCGCCCTCAAAATTTTTCTAAAAAATTTCTAAGTGCCTGGCCAGCGCACTTTTTCAATTTTCAAAAATGTTGACATGCTCCGAAATAAAAATTCCTATGCGACGTAAATTAAGTTCTACAACACGATTACGCCCTAAAAATTTTTCTATAAAATTTCTAAGTGCCTGACCAGAGTACTTTTTCAATTTTCAAAAATGTTGACATGCTCCGAAAAAAAAGTCCTATGTGACGTAAATTGACTTCTGCAACACGATTCCGCCCACAAAATTTTTCTAAAAAATTTCTGAGTGCCTGGCCAGCGCACTTTTTCAATTTTCAAAAATGTTGACATGCTCCGAAAAAAATTCCTATGCGACGTAAATTGAGTTGTACAACACGATTCCGCCCTCAAAATGTTTCTAAAAAATTTTTGAGTGCCTGGCCAGCGCACTTTTTCAATTTTCAAAAATGTTGACATACTCCGAAATAAAAATTCCTATGCGACGTAAATTAAGTTCTACAACACGATTACGCCCTAAAAATTTTTCTATAAAATTTCTAAGTGCCTGACCAGAGTACTTTTTCAATTTTCAAAAATGTTGACATGCTCCGAAAAAAAAGTCCTATGTGACGTAAATTGACTTCTGCAACACGATTCCGCCCACAAAATTTTTCTAAAAAATTTCTGAGTGCCTGGCCAGCGCACTTTTTCAATTTTCAAAAATGTTGACATGCTCCTAAAAAAAAATTCCTATGCGACGTAAATTGAGTTCTACAACACGATTCCGCCCTCAAAATATTTCTAAAAAATTTTTGTGTGCCTGGCCAGCGCACTTTTTCAATTTTCAAAAATGTTTTCATGCTCCGAAAAAAAATAAAATTCCTATACGACGTAAATTGAGTTCTACCACACGATTCCGCCCTCAAAATTTTTTTATAAAATTTGTGAGTGCCTGGCCAGCGCACTTTTTCAATTTTTAAAAATGTTGACATGCTCTGAAAAAAAATTACTATGCGACGTAAATTGAGTTCTACAACACGATTCCGCCCTCAAAATATTTTTAAAAAAATTTTGTGTGCCTGGCCAGCGCACTTTTTCAATTTTCAAAAATGTTGACATGCACCGAAAAAAAAACTATGCTATGTAAATTGAGTTCTACAGCACGATTCCTCCCTCAAAATTTTTCTAAAAAATTTTTGAGTGCCTGGCCAGCGCACTTTTTCAATCTTCAAAAATGTTGACATGCTCCGAAAAAAAAATCCTACGCGACGTAAATTGAGTTCTACAACACGATTCCGCCCTCAAAATTTTTCTACAAAATTTCCAAGTGCCTGGCCAGCGCACTTTTTCAATTTTCAATTTTCAAAAATGTTGACATGCTCCGAAAGGAAAATTCCTATGCGACGTAAATTGAGTTCTACCACAAGATTCCGCCCTAAAAATTTTTTAAAAAAAAATTTAAGTGCCTGGCCAGCGCACTTTTACAATTTTCAAAAATGTTGACATGCTCCGAAAAAAAACTCCTATGTGACGTAAATTGAGTTCTACAACACGATTGCGCCCTCAAAATTTTTCTAAAAATTTTCTGAGTGCCTGGCCAGCGCACTTTTTCAATTTTCAAAAATGTTGACATGCTCCGAAAAAAAATTACTATGCGACGTAAATTGAGTTCTACAACACGATTCCGCCCTCAAAATGTTTCTAAAAAAATTTTGCGTGCCTGGCCAGCGCACTTTTTCAATTTTCAAAAATGTTGATATGCTCCGAAAAAAAATTCCTATGCGACGTAAATTGAGTTCTACAACACGATTCCGCCCTCAAAACTTTTCTAAAAAAATTTTAAGTGCCTGGCCAGCGCACTTTTCAATTTTCAAACATGTTGACATGCTCCAAGAAAAAATTACTATACGACGTAAATTGAGTTCTACAACACGATTCCGCCCTCAAAATATTTCTAAAAAATTTTTGAGTGCCTGGACAGTGCCCTTTTTCAATTTTCAAAAATGTTGACATACTCCGAAAAAAAAATTCCTATGCGACGTAAATTGAGTTCTACAACATGATTCCGCCCTCAAAATTTTTCTAAAAAATTTGTAAGTGCCTGGCCAGCGCACTTTTTCAATTTTCAAACATGTTGACATGCTCCAAAAAAAAATTACTATGCGACGTAAATTAAGTTCTACAACACGATTCCGCCCTCAAAATGTTTCTAAAAAAATGTTGAGTGCCTGGCCAGCGCACTTTTTCAATTTTCAAAAATGTTGACATGCTCCGAAAAAAAATACTATGCTATGTAAATTGAGTTCTACAGCACGATTCCGCCCTCAAAATTTTTCTAAAAAATTTCTAAGTGCCTGGCCAGCGCACTTTTTCAATTTTCAAAAATGTTGACATGCTCCGAAAAAAACTCCTATGCGACGTAAATTGAGTTGTACAACACGATTCCGCTCTCAAAATGTTTCTAAAAAAATTTTGAGTGCCTGGCCAGCGCACTTTTTCAATTTTCAAAAATGTTGACATGCTCCGAAAAAAAATACTATGCTATGTAAATTGAGTTCTACAGCACGATTCCGCCCTCAAAATTTTTCTAAAAAATTTTTAAGTGCCTGGCCAGCGCACTTTTTCAATTTTCAAACATGTTGACATGCCCCAAAAAAAATTACTATGCGACGTAAATTAAGTTCTACAACACGATTCCGCCCTCATAATGTTTCTAAAAAATTTTTGAGTGCCTGGCCAGCGCACTTTTTCAATTTTCAAAAATGTTGACATGCTCCGAAAAAAAATTCCTATGCGACGTAAATTAAGTTCTACAACACGATTCCGCCCTCAAAATTTTTCTAAAAAATTTTTAAGTGCCTGGACAGTGCCCTTTTTCAATTTTCAAACATGTTGACATGCTCCAAAAAAAAATTACTATGCGACGTAAATTGAGTTCTACAACACGATTCCGCCCTCATAATGTTTCTAAAAAATTTTTGAGTGCCTGGCCAGCGCACTTTTTCAATTTTCAAAAATGTTGACATGCTCCGAAAAAAAATTCCTATGCGACGTAAATTGAGTTGTACAACACGATTCCGCCCTCAAAATGTTTCTAAAAAATTTCTGAGTGCCTGGACAGTGCCCTTTTTCAATTTTCAAACATGTTGACATGCTCCAAAAAAAAATTACTATGCGACGTAAATTGAGTTCTACAACACTATTCCGCCCTCAAAATGTTTCTAAAAAATTTTTGAGTGCCTGGCCAGCGCACTTTTTCAATTTTCAAAAATGTTGACATACTCCGAAATAAAAATTCCTATGCGACGTAAATTAAGTTCTACAACACGATTCCGCCCTCAAAATTTTTCTAAAAAATTTTTAAGTGCCTGGCCAGCGCACTATTTCAATTTTCAAACATGTTGACATGCTCCAAAAAAAAATTACTATGCGACGTAAATTGAGTTCTACAACACTATTCCGCCCTCAAAATGTTTCTAAAAAATTTTTGAGTGCCTGGCCAGCGCACTTTTTCAATTTTCAAAAATGTTCACATGCTCCGAAAAAAAAATACTATGCTATGTAAATTGAGTTCTACAGCACGATTCCGCCCTCAAAATTTTTCTAAAAAATTTCTAAGTGCCTGGCCAGCGCACTTTTACAATTTTCAAAAATGTTGACATGCACCGAAAAAAAAAGTCCTATGTGACGTAAATTGAGTTGTACAACACGATTCCGCCCTCAAACTGTTTCTAAAAAATTTTTGAGTGATTGGCCAGCGCACTTTTTCAATTTTCAAAAATGTTGACATGCTCCGAAAAAAAATTCCTATGCGACGTAGATTGAGTTCTACAACACGATTCCGAACTCAAAACTTTTCTAAAAAATTTTTAAGTGCCTGGCCAGCACACTTTTTCAATTTTCAAAAATGTTGACATACTCCGAAATAAAAATTCCTATGCGACGTAAATTGAGTTCTACAACACGATTCCGCCCTAAAAATTTTTCTATAAAATTTCTAAGTGCCTGGCCAGCGCACTTTTTCAATTTTCAAAAATGTTGACATGCTCCGAAAAAAAATTCCTATGCGACGTAAATTCAGTTCTACCACAAGATTCCGCCCTCAAAATTTTTCTAAAAAAAATTTAAGTGCCTGGCCAGCGCACTTTTACAATTTTCAAAAATGTTGACATGCTCCGAAAAAAAACTCCTATGCTACGTAAATTGAGTTGTACAACACGATTCCGCCCTCAAAATGTTTCTAAAAAATTTTTTTGAGTGCCTGGCCAGCGCACTTTTTTATTTTCAAAAATGTTGACATACTCCGAAATAAAAATTCCTATGCGACGTAAATTAAGTCCTACAACACGATTCCGCCCTAAAAAATTTTCTATAAAATTTCGAAGTGCCTGGCCAGAGCACTTTTTCAATTTTCAAAAATGTTGACATGCTCCGAAAAAAAATTCCTATGCGACGTAAATTGAGTTGTACAACACGATTCCGCCCTCAAAATGTTTCTAAAAAATTTTTGAGTGCCTGGACAGTGCCCTTTTTCAATTTTCAAACATGTTGACATGCTCCAAAAAAAATTACTATGCGACGTAAATTGAGTTGTACAACACGATTCCGCTCTCAAAATGTTTCTAAAAAATTTTTGAGTGCCTGGCCAGCGCACTTTTTCAATTTTCAAAAATGTTGACATACTCCGAAATAAAAATTCCTATGCGACGTAAATTAAGTCCTACAACACGATTCCGCCCAAAAAATTTTTCTATAAAATTTCTGAGTGCCTGGCCAGCGCACTTTTTCAATTTTCAAAAATGTTGACATGCTCCGAAAAAAAAATCCTATGCGACGTAAATTGAGTTCTACCACACGATTCCGCCCTCAAAATTTTTCTAAAAAATTTCTAAGTGCCTGGCCAGCGCACTTTTTCAATTTTCAAAAATGTTGACATGCTCCGAAAAAAAATTCCTATGCGACGTAAATTGAGTTGTACAACACGATTCCGCCCTCAAAATGTTTCTAAAAAATTTTTGAGTGCCTGGACAGTGCCCTTTTTCAATTTTCAAACATGTTGACATGCTCCAAAAAAAATTACTATGCGACGTAAATTGAGTTGTACAACACGATTCCGCTCTCAAAATGTTTCTAAAAAATTTTTGAGTGCCTGGCCAGCGCACTTTTTCAATTTTCAAAAATGTTGACATACTCCGAAATAAAAATTCCTATGCGACGTAAATTAAGTCCTACAACACGATTCCGCCCAAAAAATTTTTCTATAAAATTTCTGAGTGCCTGGCCAGCGCACTTTTTCAATTTTCAAAAATGTTGACATGCTCCGAAAAAAAAATCCTATGCGACGTAAATTGAGTTCTACCACACGATTCCGCCCTCAAAATTTTTCTAAAAAATTTCTAAGTGCCTGGCCAGCGCACTTTTTCAATTTTCAAAAATGTTGACATGCTCCGAAAAAAAATTCCTATGCGACGTAAATTCAGTTCTACCACAAGATTCCGCCCTCAAAATTTTTCTAAAAAAAATTTAAGTGCCTGGCCAGCGCACTTTTACAATTTTCAAAAATGTTGACATGCTCCGAAAAAAAACTCCTATGCTACGTAAATTGAGTTGTACAACACGATTCCGCCCTCAAAATGTTTCTAAAAAATTTTTTTGAGTGCCTGGCCAGCGCACTTTTTTATTTTCAAAAATGTTGACATACTCCGAAATAAAAATTCCTATGCGACGTAAATTAAGTCCTACAACACGATTCCGCCCTAAAAAATTTTCTATAAAATTTCGAAGTGCCTGGCCAGAGCACTTTTTCAATTTTCAAAAATGTTGACATGCTCCGAAAAAAAATTCCTATGCGACGTAAATTGAGTTGTACAACACGATTCCGCCCTCAAAATGTTTCTAAAAAATTTTTGAGTGCCTGGACAGTGCCCTTTTTCAATTTTCAAACATGTTGACATGCTCCAAAAAAAATTACTATGCGACGAAAATTGAGTTGTACAACACGATTCCGCTCTCAAAATGTTTCTAAAAAATTTTTGAGTGCCTGGCCAGCGCACTTTTTCAATTTTCAAAAATGTTGACATACTCCGAAATAAAAATTCCTATGCGACGTAAATTAAGTCCTACAACACGATTCCGCCCAAAAAATTTTTCTATAAAATTTCTGAGTGCCTGGCCAGCGCACTTTTTCAATTTTCAAAAATGTTGACATGCTCCGAAAAAAAAATCCTATGCGACGTAAATTGAGTTCTACCACACGATTCCGCCCTCAAAATTTTTCTAAAAAATTTCTAAGTGCCTGGCCAGCGCACTTTTTCAATTTTCAAAAATGTTGACATGCTCCGAAAAAAAATTCCTATGCGACGTAAATTGAGTTGTACAACACGATTCCGCCCTCAAAATGTTTCTAAAAAATTTTTGAGTGCCTGGACAGTGCCCTTTTTCAATTTTCAAACATGTTGACATGCTCCAAAAAAAATTACTATGCGACGTAAATTGAGTTGTACAACACGATTCCGCTCTCAAAATGTTTCTAAAAAAATTTTGAGTGCCTGGCCAGCGCACTTTTTCAATTTTCAAAAATGTTGACATACTCCGAAATAAAAATTCCTATGCGACGTAAATTAAGTCCTACAACACGATTCCGCCCAAAAAATTTTTCTATAAAATTTCTGAGTGCCTGGCCAGCGCACTTTTTCAATTTTCAAAAATGTTGACATGCTCCGAAAAAAAAATCCTATGCGACGTAAATTGAGTTCTACCACACGATTCCGCCCTCAAAATTTTTCTAAAAAATTTCTAAGTGCCTGGCCAGCGCACTTTTTCAATTTTCAAAAATGTTGACATGCTCCGAAAAAAAATTCCTATGCGACGTAAATTGAGTTCTACCACACGATTCCGCCCTCAAAATTTTTCTAAAAAATTTCTAAGTGCCTGGCCAGCGCACTTTTTCAATTTTCAAAAATGTTGACATGCTCCGAAATAAAAATTCCTATGCGACGTAAATTAACTTCTACAACACGATTACGCCCTAAAAATTTTTCTATAAAATTTCTAAGTGCCTGACCAGAGTACTTTTTCAATTTTCAAAAATGTTGACATGCTCCGAAAAAAAAGTCCTATGTGACGTAAATTGACTTCTGCAACACGATTCCGCCCACAAAATTTTTCTAAAAAATTTCTGAGTGCCTGGCCAGCGCACTTTTTCAATTTTCAAAAATGTTGACATGCTCCTAAAAAAAATTCCTATGCGACGTAAATTGAGTTCTACCGCTCGATTCCGCCCTCAAAATTTTTCTAAAAAATTTCTGAGTGCCTGGCCAGCGCACTTTTTCAATTTTCAAAAATGTTGACATGCTCCTAAAAAAAATTCCTATGCGACGTAAATTGAGTTCTACAACACGATTCCGCCCTCAAAATATTTCTAAAAAATTTTTGTGTGCCTGGCCAGCGCACTTTTTCAATTTTCAAACATGTTGACATGCTCCAAAAAAAATTACTATGCGACGTAAATTGAGTTGTACAACACGATTCCGCCCTCAAAATGTTTCTAAAAAATTTTTGAGTGCCTGGCCAGCGCACTTTTTCAATTTTCAAAAATGTTGACATACTAAGAAATAAAAATTCCTATGCGACGTAAATTAAGTTCTACAACACGATTACGCCCTAAAAATTTTTCTATAAAATTACTAAGTGCCTGACCAGAGTACTTTTTCAATTTTCAAAAATGTTGACATGCTCCGAAAAAAAAGTCCTATGTGACGTAAATTGACTTCTGCAACACGATTCCGCCCACAAAATTTTTCTAAAAAATTTCTGAGTGCCTGGCCAGCGCACTTTTTCAATTTTCAAAAATGTTGACATGCTCCTAAAAAAAATTCCTATGCGACGTAAATTGAGTTCTACCGCACGATTCCGCCCTCAAAATTTTTTTATAAAATTTGTGAGTGCCTGGCCAGCGCACTTTTTCAATTTACAAAAATGTTGACATGCTCTGAAAAAAAATTCCTATGCGACGTAAATTGAGTTCTACAACACGATTCCGCCCTCCAAATTTTTCTAAAAAATTTCTGAGTGCCTGGCCAGCGCACTTTTTCAATTTTCAAACATGTTGACATGCTCCAAAAAAAATTACTATGCGACGTAAATTGAGTTGTACAACACGATTCCGCCCTCAAAATGTTTCTAAAAAATTTTTGAGTGCCTGGCCAGCGCACTTTTTCAATTTTCAAAAATGTTGACATACTAAGAAATAAAAATTCCTATGCGACGTAAATTAAGTTCTACAACACGATTACGCCCTAAAAATTTTTCTATAAAATTACTAAGTGCCTGGCCAGCGCACTTTTTCAATTTTCAAAAATGTTGACATGCTCCGAAAAAAAATTCCTATGCGACGTAAATTGAGTTCTACCACACGATTCCGCCCTCAAAATTTTTCTAAAAAATTTCTAAGTGCCTGGCCAGCGCACTTTTTCAATTTTCAAAAATGTTGACATGCTCCGAAATAAAAATTCCTATGCGACGTAAATTAAGTTCTACAACACGATTACGCCCTAAAAATTTTTCTATAAAATTTCTAAGTGCCTGACCAGAGTACTTTTTCAATTTTCAAAAATGTTGACATGCTCCGAAAAAAAAGTCCTATGTGACGTAAATTGACTTCTGCAACACGATTCCGCCCACAAAATTTTTCTAAAAAATTTCTGAGTGCCAGGCCAGCGCACTTTTTCAATTTTCAAAAATGTTGACATGCTCCGAAAAAAAATTCCTATGCGACGTAAATTGAGTTGTACAACACGATTCCGCCCTCAAAATGTTTCTAAAAAATTTTTGAGTGCCTGGCCAGCGCACTTTTTCAATTTTCAAAAATGTTGACATACTCCGAAATAAAAATTCCTATGCGACGTAAATTAAGTTCTACAACACGATTACGCCCTAAAAATTTTTCTATAAAATTTCTAAGTGCCTGACCAGAGTACTTTTTCAATTTTCAAAAATGTTGACATGCTCCGAAAAAAAGTCCTATGTGACGTAAATTGACTTCTGCAACACGATTCCGCCCACAGAATTTTTCTAAAAAATTTCTGAGTGCCTGGCCAGCGCACTTTTTCAATTTTCAAAAATGTTGACATGCTCCTAAAAAAAAATTCCTATGCGACGTAAATTGAGTTCTACAACACGATTCCGCCCTCAAAATATTTCTAAAAAATTTTTGTGTGCCTGGCCAGCGCACTTTTTCAATTTTCAAAAATGTTTTCATGCTCCGAAAAAAAATAAAATTCCTATACGACGTAAATTGAGTTCTACCACACGATTCCGCCCTCAAAATTTTTTTATAAAATTTGTGAGTGCCTGGCCAGCGCACTTTTTCAATTTTCAAAAATGTTGACATGCTCTGAAAAAAAATTCCTATGCGACGTAAATTGAGTTCTACAACACGATTCCGCCCTCCAAATTTTTCTAAAAAATTTCTGAGTGCCTGGCCAGCGCACTTTTTCAATTTTCAAACATGTTGACATGCTCCAAAAAAAATTACTATGCGACGTAAATTGAGTTCTACAACACGATTCCGCCCTCAAAATATTTCTAAAAAAATTTTGTGTGCCTGGCCAGCGCACTTTTTCAATTTTCAAAAATGTTGACATGCACCGAAAAAAAAAGTCCTATGTGACGTAAATTGAGTTCTACAACACGATTCGGCCCTCAAAATTTTTCTAAAAAATTTCTGAGTGCCTGGCCAGCGCACTTTTTCAATTTTCAAAAATGTTGACATGCTCCTAAAAAAAATTCCTATGCGACGTAAATTGAGTTCTACCGCACGATTCCGCCCTCAAAATTTTTCTATAAAATTTCTAAGTGCCTGGCCAGCGCACTTTTTCAATTTTCAAAAATGTTGACATGCTCCGAAAAAAAAATCCTATGCGACGTAAATTGAGTTCTACCACACGATTCCGCCCTCAAAATTTTTCTAAAAAATTTCTAAGTGCCTGGCCAGCGCACTTTTTCAATTTTCAAAAATGTTGACATGCTCCGAAAAAAAATTCCTATGCGACGTAAATTCAGTTCTACCACAAGATTCCGCCCTCAAAATTTTTCTAAAAAAAATTTAAGTGCCTGGCCAGCGCACTTTTACAATTTTCAAAAATGTTGACATGCTCCGAAATAAAAATTCCTATGCGACGTAAATTAACTTCTACAACACGATTACGCCCTAAAAATTTTTCTATAAAATTTCTAAGTGCCTGACCAGAGTACTTTTTCAATTTTCAAAAATGTTGACATGCTCCGAAAAAAAAGTCCTATGTGACGTAAATTGACTTCTGCAACACGATTCCGCCCACAAAATTTTTCTAAAAAATTTCTGAGTGCCTGGCCAGCGCACTTTTTCAATTTTCAAAAATGTTGACATGCTCCTAAAAAAAATTCCTATGCGACGTAAATTGAGTTCTACCGCACGATTCCGCCCTCAAAATTTTTCTAAAAAATTTCTGAGTGCCTGGCCAGCGCACTTTTTCAATTTTCAAAAATGTTGACATGCTCCTAAAAAAAATTCCTATGCGACGTAAATTGAGTTCTACCACACGATTCCGCCCTCAAAATTTTTCTAAAAAATTTCTAAGTGCCTGGCCAGCGCACTTTTTCAATTTTCAAAAATGTTGACATGCTCCGAAAAAAAATTCCTATGCGACGTAAATTGAGTTGTACAACACGATTCCGCCCTCAAAATGTTTCTAAAAAATTTCTGAGTGCCTGGACAGTGCCCTTTTTCAATTTTCAAACATGTTGACATGCTCCAAAAAAAATTACTATGCGACGTAAATTGAGTTGTACAACACGATTCCGCTCTCAAAATGTTTCTAAAAAATTTTTGAGTGCCTGGCCAGCGCACTTTTTCAATTTTCAAAAATGTTGACATACTCCGAAATAAAAATTCCTATGCGACGTAAATTAAGTCCTACAACACGATTCCGCCCAAAAAATTTTTCTATAAAATTTCTGAGTGCCTGGCCAGCGCACTTTTTCAATTTTCAAAAATGTTGACATGCTCCGAAAAAAAAATCCTATGCGACGTAAATTGAGTTCTACCACACGATTCCGCCCTCAAAATTTTTCTAAAAAATTTCTAAGTGCCTGGCCAGCGCACTTTTTCAATTTTCAAAAATGTTGACATGCTCCGAAAAAAAATTCCTATGCGACGTAAATTCAGTTCTACCACAAGATTCCGCCCTCAAAATTTTTCTAAAAAAAATTTAAGTGCCTGGCCAGCGCACTTTTACAATTTTCAAAAATGTTGACATGCTCCGAAAAAAAACTCCTATGCTACGTAAATTGAGTTGTACAACACGATTCCGCCCTCAAAATGTTTCTAAAAAATTTTTTTGAGTGCCTGGCCAGCGCACTTTTTTATTTTCAAAAATGTTGACATACTCCGAAATAAAAATTCCTATGCGACGTAAATTAAGTCCTACAACACGATTCCGCCCTAAAAAATTTTCTATAAAATTTCGAAGTGCCTGGCCAGAGCACTTTTTCAATTTTCAAAAATGTTGACATGCTCCGAAAAAAAATTCCTATGCGACGTAAATTGAGTTGTACAACACGATTCCGCCCTCAAAATGTTTCTAAAAAATTTTTGAGTGCCTGGACAGTGCCCTTTTTCAATTTTCAAACATGTTGACATGCTCCAAAAAAAATTACTATGCGACGTAAATTGAGTTGTACAACACGATTCCGCTTTTAAAATGTTTCTAAAAAATTTTTGAGTGCCTGGCCAGCGCACTTTTTCAATTTTCAAAAATGTTGACATACTCCGAAATAAAAATTCCTATGCGACGTAAATTAAGTCCTACAACACGATTCCGCCCAAAAAATTTTTCTATAAAATTTCTGAGTGCCTGGCCAGCGCACTTTTTCAATTTTCAAAAATGTTGACATGCTCCGAAAAAAAAATCCTATGCGACGTAAATTGAGTTCTACCACACGATTCCGCCCTCAAAATTTTTCTAAAAAATTTCTAAGTGCCTGGCCAGCGCACTTTTTCAATTTTCAAAAATGTTGACATGCTCCGAAAAAAAATTCCTATGCGACGTAAATTGAGTTGTACAACACGATTCCGCCCTCAAAATGTTTCTAAAAAATTTTTGAGTGCCTGGACAGTGCCCTTTTTCAATTTTCAAACATGTTGACATGCTCCAAAAAAAATTACTATGCGACGTAAATTGAGTTGTACAACACGATTCCGCTCTCAAAATGTTTCTAAAAAATTTTTGAGTGCCTGGCCAGCGCACTTTTTCAATTTTCAAAAATGTTGACATACTCCGAAATAAAAATTCCTATGCGACGTAAATTAAGTCCTACAACACGATTCCGCCCAAAAAATTTTTCTATAAAATTTCTGAGTGCCTGGCCAGCGCACTTTTTCAATTTTCAAAAATGTTGACATGCTCCGAAAAAAAAATCCTATGCGACGTAAATTGAGTTCTACCACACGATTCCGCCCTCAAAATTTTTCTAAAAAATTTCTAAGTGCCTGGCCAGCGCACTTTTTCAATTTTCAAAAATGTTGACATGCTCCGAAAAAAAATTCCTATGCGACGTAAATTGAGTTCTACCACACGATTCCGCCCTCAAAATTTTTCTAAAAAATTTCTAAGTGCCTGGCCAGCGCACTTTTTCAATTTTCAAAAATGTTGACATGCTCCGAAATAAAAATTCCTATGCGACGTAAATTAACTTCTACAACACGATTACGCCCTAAAAATTTTTCTATAAAATTTCTAAGTGCCTGACCAGAGTACTTTTTCAATTTTCAAAAATGTTGACATGCTCCGAAAAAAAAGTCCTATGTGA
The DNA here is from genome assembly GCA_963920635.1 of Pseudeuparius sepicola. NCBI lineage: Eukaryota > Metazoa > Arthropoda > Insecta > Coleoptera > Anthribidae > Pseudeuparius > Pseudeuparius sepicola. The sequence goes on along the minus strand of OY987298.1, from coordinate 86,665,835 downwards.
CGTAAATTGACTTCTGCAACACGATTCCGCCCACAAAATTTTTCTAAAAAATTTCTGAGTGCCTGGCCAGCGCACTTTTTCAATTTTCAAAAATGTTGACATGCTCCTAAAAAAAATTCCTATGCGACGTAAATTGAGTTCTACCGCACGATTCCGCCCTCAAAATTTTTCTAAAAAATTTCTGAGTGCCTGGCCAGCGCACTTTTTCAATTTTCAAAAATGTTGACATGCTCCTAAAAAAAATTCCTATGCGACGTAAATTGAGTTCTACAACACGATTCCGCCCTCAAAATATTTCTAAAAAATTTTTGTGTGCCTGGCCAGCGCACTTTTTCAATTTTCAAAAATGTTTTCATGCTCCGAAAAAAAATAAAATTCCTATACGACGTAAATTGAGTTCTACCACACGATTCCGCCCTCAAAATTTTTTTATAAAATTTGTGAGTGCCTGGCCAGCGCACTTTTTCAATTTACAAAAATGTTGACATGCTCTGAAAAAAAATTCCTATGCGACGTAAATTGAGTTCTACAACACGATTCCGCCCTCCAAATTTTTCTAAAAAATTTCTGAGTGCCTGGCCAGCGCACTTTTTCAATTTTCAAACATGTTGACATGCTCCAAAAAAAATTACTATGCGACGTAAATTGAGTTGTACAACACGATTCCGCCCTCAAAATGTTTCTAAAAAATTTTTGAGTGCCTGGCCAGCGCACTTTTTCAATTTTTAAAAATGTTGACATGCTCCGAAAAAAAAGTCCTATGTGACGTAAATTGACTTCTGCAACACGATTCCGCCCACAAAATTTTTCTAAAAAATTTCTGAGTGCCTGGCCAGCGCACTTTTTCAATTTTCAAAAATGTTGACATGCTCCTAAAAAAAATTCCTATGCGACGTAAATTGAGTTCTACCGCACGATTCCGCCCTCAAAATTTTTCTAACAAATTTCTAAGTGCCTGGCCAGCGCACTGTTTCAATTTTCAAAAAATGTTGACATGCACCGAAAAAAAATGTCCTATGTGACGTAAATTGAGTTCTACAACACGATTCGGCCCTCAAAATTTTTCTAAAAAATTTCTGAGTGCCTGGCCAGCGCACTTTTTCAATTTTCAAACATGTTGACATGCTCAAAAAAAAATTACTATGCGACGTAAATTGAGTTCTACAACACGATTCCGCCCTAAAAATTTTTCTATAAAATTTCTAAGTGCCTGGCCAGCGCACTTTTTCAATTTTCAAAAATGTTGACATGCTCCGAAAAAAAAATCCTATGCGACGTAAATTGAGTTCTACCACACGATTCCGCCTTCAAAATTTTTCTAAAAAATTTAAGTGCCTGGCCAGCGCACTTTTTCAATTTTCAAAAATGTTGACATGCTCAGAAAAAAAATTCCTATGCGACGTAAATTGAGTTGTACAACACGATTCCGCCCTCAAAATGTTTCTAAAAAATTTTTGAGTGCCTGGACAGTGCCCTTTTTCAATTTTCAAACATGTTGACATGCTCCAAAAAAATTACTATGCGACGTAAATTGAGTTGTACAACACGATTCCGCTCTCAAAATGTTTCTAAAAAATTTTTGAGTGCCTGGCCAGCGCACTTTTTCAATTTTCAAAAATGTTGACATACTCCGAAATAAAAATTCCTATGCGACGTAAATTAAGTCCTACAACACGATTCCGCCCAAAAAATTTTTCTATAAAATTTCTGAGTGCCTGGCCAGCGCACTTTTTCAATTTTCAAAAATGTTGACATGCTCCGAAAAAAAAATCCTATGCGACGTAAATTGAGTTCTACCACACGATTCCGCCCTCAAAATTTTTCTAAAAAATTTCTAAGTGCCTGGCCAGCGCACTTTTTCAATTTTCAAAAATGTTGACATGCTCCGAAAAAAAATTCCTATGCGACGTAAATTGAGTTCTACCACACGATTCCGCCCTCAAAATTTTTCTAAAAAATTTCTAAGTGCCTGGCCAGCGCACTTTTTCAATTTTCAAAAATGTTGACATGCTCCGAAATAAAAATTCCTATGCGACGTAAATTAAGTTCTACAACACGATTACGCCCTAAAAATTTTTCTATAAAATTTCTAAGTGCCTGACCAGAGTACTTTTTTAATTTTCAAAAATGTTGACATGCTCCGAAAAAAAAGTCCTATGTGACGTAAATTGACTTCTGCAACACGATTCCGCCCACAAAATTTTTCTAAAAAATTTCTGAGTGCCAGGCCAGCGCACTTTTTCAATTTTCAAAAATGTTGACATGCTCCGAAAAAAAATTCCTATGCGACGTAAATTGAGTTGTACAACACGATTCCGCCCTCAAAATGTTTCTAAAAAATTTTTGAGTGCCTGGCCAGCGCACTTTTTCAATTTTCAAAAATGTTGACATACTCCGAAATAAAAATTCCTATGCGACGTAAATTAAGTTCTACAACACGATTACGCCCTAAAAATTTTTCTATAAAATTTCTAAGTGCCTGACCAGAGTACTTTTTCAATTTTCAAAAATGTTGACATGCTCCGAAAAAAAAGTCCTATGTGACGTAAATTGACTTCTGCAACACGATTCCGCCCACAGAATTTTTCTAAAAAATTTCTGAGTGCCTGGCCAGCGCACTTTTTCAATTTTCAAAAATGTTGACATGCTCCTAAAAAAAAATTCCTATGCGACGTAAATTGAGTTCTACAACACGATTCCGCCCTCAAAATATTTCTAAAAAATTTTTGTGTGCCTGGCCAGCGCACTTTTTCAATTTTCAAAAATGTTTTCATGCTCCGAAAAAAAATAAAATTCCTATACGACGTAAATTGAGTTCTACCACACGATTCCGCCCTCAAAATTTTTCTAAAAAATTTCTAAGTGCCTGGCCAGCGCACTTTTTCAATTTTCAAAAATGTTGACATGCTCTGAAAAAAAATTCCTATGCGACGTAAATTGAGTTCTACAACACGATTCCGCCCTCAAAATATTTCTAAAAAAATTTTGTGTGCCTGGCCAGCGCACTTTTTCAATTTTCAAAAATGTTGACATGCACCGAAAAAAAAAGTCCTATGTGACGTAAATTGAGTTCTACAACACGATTCGGCCCTCAAAATTTTTCTAAAAAATTTCTGAGTGCCTGGCCAGCGCACTTTTTCTATTTTCAAACATGTTGACATGCTCAAAAAAAATTACTATGCGACGTAAATTGAGTTCTACAACACGATTCCGCCCTAAAAATTTTTCTATAAAATTTCTAAGTGCCTGGCCAGCGCACTTTTTCAATTTTCAAAAATGTTGACATGCTCCGAAAAAAAAATCCTATGCGACGTAAATTGAGTTCTACCACACGATTCCGCCCTCAAAATTTTTCTAAAAAATTTCTAAGTGCCTGGCCAGCGCACTTTTTCAATTTTCAAAAATGTTGACATGCTTCGAAAAAAAATTCCTATGCGACGTAAATTCAGTTCTACCACAAGATTCCGCCCTCAAAATTTTTCTAAAAAAAATTTAAGTGCCTGGCCAGCGCACTTTTACAATTTTCAAAAATGTTGACATGCTCCGAAATAAAAATTCCTATGCGACGTAAATTAACTTCTACAACACGATTACGCCCTAAAAATTTTTCTATAAAATTTCTAAGTGCCTGACCAGAGTACTTTTTCAATTTTCAAAAATGTTGACATGCTCCGAAAAAAAAGTCCTATGTGACGTAAATTGACTTCTGCAACACGATTCCGCCCACAAAATTTTTCTAAAAAATTTCTGAGTGCCTGGCCAGCGCACTTTTTCAATTTTCAAAAATGTTGACATGCTCCTAAAAAAAATTCCTATGCGACGTAAATTGAGTTCTACCGCACGATTCCGCCCTCAAAATTTTTCTAAAAAATTTCTGAGTGCCTGGCCAGCGCACTTTTTCAATTTTCAAAAATGTTGACATGCTCCTAAAAAAAATTCCTATGCGACGTAAATTGAGTTCTACCACACGATTCCGCCCTCAAAATATTTCTAAAAAATTTTTGTGTGCCTGGCCAGCGCACTTTTTCAATTTTCAAAAATGTTTTCATGCTCCGAAAAAAAATAAAATTCCTATACGACGTAAATTGAGTTCTACCACACGATTCCGCCCTCAAAATTTTTTTATAAAATTTGTGAGTGCCTGGCCAGCGCACTTTTTCAATTTTCAAAAATGTTGACATGCTCTGAAAAAAAATTCCTATGCGACGTAAATTGAGTTCTACAACACGATTCCGCCCTCAAAATATTTCTAAAAAATTTTTGTGTGCCTGGCCAGCGCACTTTTTCAATTTTCAAAAATGTTTTCATGCTCCGAAAAAAAATAAAATTCCTATACGACGTAAATTGAGTTCTACCACACGATTCCGCCCTCAAAATTTTTTTATAAAATTTGTGAGTGCCTGGCCAGCGCACTTTTTCAATTTTCAAAAATGTTGACATGCTCTGAAAAAAAATTCCTATGCGACGTAAATTGAGTTCTACAACACGATTCCGCCCTCCAAATTTTTCTAAAAAATTTCTGAGTGCCTGGCCAGCGCACTTTTTCAATTTTCAAACATGTTGACATGCTCCAAAAAAAATTACTATGCGACGTAAATTGAGTTCTACAACACGATTCCGCCCTCAAAATATTTCTAAAAAAATTTTGTGTGCCTGGCCAGCGCACTTTTTCAATTTTCAAAAATGTTGACATGCACCGAAAAAAAAAGTCCTATGTGACGTAAATTGAGTTCTACAACACGATTCGGCCCTCAAAATTTTTCTAAAAAATTTCTGAGTGCCTGGCCAGCGCACTTTTTCTATTTTCAAACATGTTGACATGCTCAAAAAAAATTACTATGCGACGTAAATTGAGTTCTACAACACGATTCCGCCCTAAAAATTTTTCTATAAAATTTCTAAGTGCCTGGCCAGCGCACTTTTTCAATTTTCAAAAATGTTGACATGCTCCGAAAAAAAAATCCTATGCGACGTAAATTGAGTTCTACCACACGATTCCGCCCTCAAAATTTTTCTAAAAAATTTCTAAGTGCCTGGCCAGCGCTCTTTTTCAATTTTCAAAAATGTTGACATGCTCCGAAAAAAAATTCCTATGCGACGTAAATTCAGTTCTACCACAAGATTCCGCCCTCAAAATTTTTCTAAAAAAAATTTAAGTGCCTGGCCAGCGCACTTTTACAATTTTCAAAAATGTTGACATGCTCCGAAATAAAAATTCCTATGCGACGTAAATTAACTTCTACAACACGATTACGCCCTAAAAATTTTTCTATAAAATTTCTAAGTGCCTGACCAGAGTACTTTTTCAATTTTCAAAAATGTTGACATGCTCCGAAAAAAAAGTCCTATGTGACGTAAATTGACTTCTGCAACACGATTCCGCCCACAAAATTTTTCTAAAAAATTTCTGAGTGCCTGGCCAGCGCACTTTTTCAATTTTCAAAAATGTTGACATGCTCCTAAAAAAAATTCCTATGCGACGTAAATTGAGTTCTACCGCACGATTCCGCCCTCAAAATTTTTCTAAAAAATTTCTGAGTGCCTGGCCAGCGCACTTTTTCAATTTTCAAAAATGTTGACATGCTCCTAAAAAAAATTCCTATGCGACGTAAATTGAGTTCTACCACACGATTCCGCCCTCAAAATTTTTCTAAAAAATTTCTAAGTGCCTGGCCAGCGCACTTTTTCAATTTTCAAAAATGTTGACATGCTCCGAAAAAAAATTCCTATGCGACGTAAATTGAGTTGTACAACACGATTCCGCCCTCAAAATGTTTCTAAAAAATTTTTGAGTGCCTGGACAGTGCCCTTTTTCAATTTTCAAACATGTTGACATGCTCCAAAAAAAATTACTATGCGACGTAAATTGAGTTGTACAACACGATTCCGCTCTCAAAATGTTTCTAAAAAATTTTTGAGTGCCTGGCCAGCGCACTTTTTCAATTTTCAAAAATGTTGACATACTCCGAAATAAAAATTCCTATGCGACGTAAATTAAGTCCTACAACACGATTCCGCCCAAAAAATTTTTCTATAAAATTTCTGAGTGCCTGGCCAGCGCACTTTTTCAATTTTCAAAAATGTTGACATGCTCCGAAAAAAAAATCCTATGCGACGTAAATTGAGTTCTACCACACGATTCCGCCCTCAAAATTTTTCTAAAAAATTTCTAAGTGCCTGGCCAGCGCACTTTTTCAATTTTCAAAAATGTTGACATGCTCCGAAAAAAAATTCCTATGCGACGTAAATTCAGTTCTACCACAAGATTCCGCCCTCAAAATTTTTCTAAAAAAAATTTAAGTGCCTGGCCAGCGCACTTTTACAATTTTCAAAAATGTTGACATGCTCCGAAAAAAAACTCCTATGCTACGTAAATTGAGTTGTACAACACGATTCCGCCCTCAAAATGTTTCTAAAAAATTTTTTTGAGTGCCTGGCCAGCGCACTTTTTTATTTTCAAAAATGTTGACATACTCCGAAATAAAAATTCCTATGCGACGTAAATTAAGTCCTACAACACGATTCCGCCCTAAAAAATTTTCTATAAAATTTCGAAGTGCCTGGCCAGAGCACTTTTTCAATTTTCAAAAATGTTGACATGCTCCGAAAAAAAATTCCTATGCGACGTAAATTGAGTTGTACAACACGATTCCGCCCTCAAAATGTTTCTAAAAAATTTTTGAGTGCCTGGACAGTGCCCTTTTTCAATTTTCAAACATGTTGACATGCTCCAAAAAAAATTACTATGCGACGTAAATTGAGTTGTACAACACGATTCCGCTCTCAAAATGTTTCTAAAAAATTTTTGAGTGCCTGGCCAGTGCACTTTTTCAATTTTCAAAAATGTTGACATACTCCGAAATAAAAATTCCTATGCGACGTAAATTAAGTCCTACAACACGATTCCGCCCAAAAAATTTTTCTATAAAATTTCTGAGTGCCTGGCCAGCGCACTTTTTCAATTTTCAAAAATGTTGACATGCTCCGAAAAAAAAATCCTATGCGACGTAAATTGAGTTCTACCACACGATTCCGCCCTCAAAATTTTTCTAAAAAATTTCTAAGTGCCTGGCCAGCGCACTTTTTCAATTTTCAAAAATGTTGACATGCTCCGAAAAAAAATTCCTATGCGACGTAAATTGAGTTGTACAACACGATTCCGCCCTCAAAATGTTTCTAAAAAATTTTTGAGTGCCTGGACAGTGCCCTTTTTCAATTTTCAAACATGTTGACATGCTCCAAAAAAAATTACTATGCGACGTAAATTGAGTTGTACAACACGATTCCGCTCTCAAAATGTTTCTAAAAAATTTTTGAGTGCCTGGCCAGCGCACTTTTTCAATTTTCAAAAATGTTGACATACTCCGAAATAAAAATTCCTATGCGACGTAAATTAAGTCCTACAACACGATTCCGCCCAAAAAATTTTTCTATAAAATTTCTGAGTGCCTGGCCAGCGCACTTTTTCAATTTTCAAAAATGTTGACATGCTCCGAAAAAAAAATCCTATGCGACGTAAATTGAGTTCTACCACACGATTCCGCCCTCAAAATTTTTCTAAAAAATTTCTAAGTGCCTGGCCAGCGCACTTTTTCAATTTTCAAAAATGTTGACATGCTCCGAAAAAAAATTCCTATGCGACGTAAATTGAGTTCTACCACACGATTCCGCCCTCAAAATTTTTCTAAAAAATTTCTAAGTGCCTGGCCAGCGCACTTTTTCAATTTTCAAAAATGTTGACATGCTCCGAAATAAAAATTCCTATGCGACGTAAATTAACTTCTACAACACGATTACGCCCTAAAAATTTTTCTATAAAATTTCAGTGCCTGACCAGAGTACTTTTTCAATTTTCAAAAATGTTGACATGCTCCGAAAAAAAAGTCCTATGTGACGTAAATTGACTTCTGCAACACGATTCCGCCCACAAAATTTTTCTAAAAAATTTCTGAGTGTCTGGCCAGCGCACTTTTTCAATTTTCAAAAATGTTGACATGCTCCTAAAAAAAATTCCTATGCGACGTAAATTGAGTTCTACCGCACGATTCCGCCCTCAAAATTTTTCTAAAAAATTTCTGAGTGCCTGGCCAGCGCACTTTTTCAATTTTCAAAAATGTTGACATGCTCCTAAAAAAAATTCCTATGCGACGTAAATTGAGTTCTACAACACGATTCCGCCCTCAAAATATTTCTAAAAAATTTTTGTGTGCCTGGCCAGCGCACTTTTTCAATTTTCAAAAATGTTTTCATGCTCCGAAAAAAAATAAAATTCCTATACGACGTAAATTGAGTTCTACCACACGATTCCGCCCTCAAAATTTTTTTATAAAATTTGTGAGTGCCTGGCCAGCGCACTTTTTCAATTTACAAAAATGTTGACATGCTCTGAAAAAAAATTCCTATGCGACGTAAATTGAGTTCTACAACACGATTCCGCCCTCCAAATTTTTCTAAAAAATTTCTGAGTGCCTGGCCAGCGCACTTTTTCAATTTTCAAACATGTTGACATGCTCCAAAAAAAATTACTATGCGACGTAAATTGAGTTGTACAACACGATTCCGCCCTCAAAATGTTTCTAAAAAATTTTTGAGTGCCTGGCCAGCGCACTTTTTCAATTTTCAAAAATGTTGACATACTAAGAAATAAAAATTCCTATGCGACGTAAATTAAGTTCTACAATACGATTACGCCCTAAAAATTTTTCTATAAAATTACTAAGTGCCTGACCAGAGTACTTTTTCAATTTTCAAAAATGTTGACATGCTCCGAAAAAAAAGTCCTATGTGACGTAAATTGACTTCTGCAACACGATTCCGCCCACAAAATTTTTCTAAAAAATTTCTGAGTGCCTGGCCAGCGCACTTTTTCAATTTTCAAAAATGTTGACATGCTCCTAAAAAAAATTCCTATGCGACGTAAATTGAGTTCTACCGCACGATTCCGCCCTCAAAATTTTTCTAACAAATTTCTAAGTGCCTGGCCAGCGCACTGTTTCAATTTTCAAAAAATGTTGACATGCACCGAAAAAAAAAGTCCTATGTGACGTAAATTGAGTTCTACAACACGATTCGGCCCTCAAAATTTTTCTAAAAAATTTCTGAGTGCCTGGCCAGCGCACTTTTTCAATTTTCAAACATGTTGACATTCTCAAAAAAAAATTACTATGCGACGTAAATTGAGTTCTACAACACGATTCCGCTCTAAAAATTTTTCTATAAAATTTCTAAGTGCCTGGCCAGCGCACTTTTTCAATTTTCAAAAATGTTGACATGCTCCGAAAAAAAAATCCTATGCGACGTAAATTGAGTTCTACCACACGATTCCGCCTTCAAAATTTTTCTAAAAAATTTAAGTGCCTGGCCAGCGCACTTTTTCAATTTTCAAAAATGTTGACATGCTCAGAAAAAAAATTCCTATGCGACGTAAATTGAGTTGTACAACACGATTCCGCCCTCAAAATGTTTCTAAAAAATTTTTGAGTGCCTGGACAGTGCCCTTTTTCAATTTTCAAACATGTTGACATGCTCCAAAAAAAATTACTATGCGACGTAAATTGAGTTGTACAACACGATTCCGCTCTCAAAATGTTTCTAAAAAATTTTTGAGTGCCTGGCCAGCGCACTTTTTCAATTTTCAAAAATGTTGACATACTCCGAAATAAAAATTCCTATGCGACGTAAATTAAGTCCTACAACACGATTCCGCCCAAAAAATTTTTCTATAAAATTTCTGAGTGCCTGGCCAGCGCACTTTTTCAATTTTCAAAAATGTTGACATGCTCCGAAAAAAAAATCCTATGCGACGTAAATTGAGTTCTACCACACGATTCCGCCCTCAAAATTTTTCTAAAAAATTTCTAAGTGCCTGGCCAGCGCACTTTTTCAATTTTCAAAAATGTTGACATGCTCCGAAAAAAAATTCCTATGCGACGTAAATTGAGTTCTACCACACGATTCCGCCCTCAAAATTTTTCTAAAAAATTTCTAAGTGCCTGGCCAGCGCACTTTTTCAATTTTCAAAAATGTTGACATGCTCCGAAATAAAAATTCCTATGCGACGTAAATTAAGTTCTACAACACGATTACGCCCTAAAAATTTTTCTATAAAATTTCTAAGTGCCTGACCAGAGTACTTTTTCAATTTTCAAAAATGTTGACATGCTCCGAAAAAAAAGTCCTATGTGACGTAAATTGACTTCTGCAACACGATTCCGCCCACAAAATTTTTCTAAAAAATTTCTGAGTGCCAGGCCAGCGCACTTTTTCAATTTTCAAAAATGTTGACATGCTCCGAAAAAAAATTCCTATGCGACGTAAATTGAGTTGTACAACACGATTCCGCCCTCAAAATGTTTCTAAAAAATTTTTGAGTGCCTGGCCAGCGCACTTTTTCAATTTTCAAAAATGTTGACATACTCCGAAATAAAAATTCCTATGCGACGTAAATTAAGTTCTACAACACGATTACGCCCTAAAAATTTTTCTATAAAATTTCTAAGTGCCTGACCAGAGTACTTTTTCAATTTTCAAAAATGTTGACATGCTCCGAAAAAAAAGTCCTATGTGACGTAAATTGACTTCTGCAACACGATTCCGCCCACAGAATTTTTCTAAAAAATTTCTGAGTGCCTGGCCAGCGCACTTTTTCAATTTTCAAAAATGTTGACATGCTCCTAAAAAAAAATTCCTATGCGACGTAAATTGAGTTCTACAACACGATTCCGCCCTCAAAATATTTCTAAAAAATTTTTGTGTGCCTGGCCAGCGCACTTTTTCAATTTTCAAAAATGTTTTCATGCTCCGAAAAAAAATAAAATTCCTATACGACGTAAATTGAGTTCTACCACACGATTCCGCCCTCAAAATTTTTTTATAAAATTTGTGAGTGCCTGGCCAGCGCACTTTTTCAATTTTCAAAAATGTTGACATGCTCTGAAAAAAAATTCCTATGCGACGTAAATTGAGTTCTACAACACGATTCCGCCCTCCAAATTTTTCTAAAAAATTTCTGAGTGCCTGGCCAGCGCACTTTTTCAATTTTCAAACATGTTGACATGCTCCAAAAAAAATTACTATGCGACGTAAATTGAGTTCTACAACACGATTCCGCCCTCAAAATATTTCTAAAAAAATTTTGTGTGCCTGGCCAGCGCACTTTTTCAATTTTCAAAAATGTTGACATGCACCGAAAAAAAAAGTCCTATGTGACGTAAATTGAGTTCTACAACACGATTCGGCCCTCAAAATTTTTCTAAAAAATTTCTGAGTGCCTGGCCAGCGCACTTTTTCTATTTTCAAACATGTTGACATGCTCAAAAAAAATTACTATGCGACGTAAATTGAGTTCTACAACACGATTCCGCCCTAAAAATTTTTCTATAAAATTTCTAAGTGCCTGGCCAGCGCACTTTTTCAATTTTCAAAAATGTTGACATGCTCCGAAAAAAAAATCCTATGCGACGTAAATTGAGTTCTACCACACGATTCCGCCCTCAAAATTTTTCTAAAAAATTTCTAAGTGCCTGGCCAGCGCACTTTTTCAATTTTCAAAAATGTTGACATGCTCCGAAAAAAAATTCCTATGCGACGTAAATTCAGTTCTACCACAAGATTCCGCCCTCAAAATTTTTCTAAAAAAAATTTAAGTGCCTGGCCAGCGCACTTTTACAATTTTCAAAAATGTTGACATGCTCCGAAATAAAAATTCCTATGCGACGCAAATTAACTTCTACAACACGATTACGCCCTAAAAATTTTTCTATAAAATTTCTAAGTGCCTGACCAGAGTACTTTTTCAATTTTCAAAAATGTTGACATGCTCCGAAAAAAAAGTCCTATGTGACGTAAATTGACTTCTGCAACACGATTCCGCCCACAAAATTTTTCTAAAAAATTTCTGAGTGCCTGGCCAGCGCACTTTTTCAATTTTCAAAAATGTTGACATGCTCCTAAAAAAAATTCCTATGCGACGTAAATTGAGTTCTACCGCACGATTCCGCCCTCAAAATTTTTCTAAAAAATTTCTGTGTGACTGGCCAGCGCACTTTTTCAATTTTCAAAAATGTTGACATGCTCCTAAAAAAAATTCCTATGCGACGTAAATTGAGTTCTACAACACGATTCCGCCCTCAAAATATTTCTAAAAAATTTTTGTGTGCCTGGCCAGCGCACTTTTTCAATTTTCAAAAATGTTTTCATGCTCCGAAAAAAAAATAAAATTCCTATACGACGTAAATTGAGTTCTACCACACGATTCCGCCCTCAAAATTTTTTTATAAAATTTGTGAGTGCCTGGCCAGCGCACTTTTTCAATTTACAAAAATGTTGACATGCTCTGAAAAAAAATTCCTATGCGACGTAAATTGAGTTCTACAACACGATTCCGCCCTCCAAATTTTTCTAAAAAATTTCTGAGTGCCTGGCCAGCGCACTTTTTCAATTTTCAAACATGTTGACATGCTCCAAAAAAAATTACTATGCGACGTAAATTGAGTTGTACAACACGATTCCGCCCTCAAAATGTTTCTAAAAAATTTTTGAGTGCCTGGACAGTGCCCTTTTTCAATTTTCAAACATGTTGACATGCTCCAAAAAAAATTACTATGCGACGTAAATTGAGTTCTACCACACGATTCCGCCCTCAAAATTTTTCTAAAAAATTTCTAAGTGCCTGGCCAGCGCACTTTTTCAATTTTCAAAAATGTTGACATGCTCCGAAAAAAAATTCCTATGCGACGTAAATTGAGTTCTACCACACGATTCCGCCCTCAAAATTTTTCTAAAAAATTTTTGAGTGCCTGGCCAGCGCTCTTTTTCAATTTTCAAAAATGTTGACATACTCCGAAATAAAAATTCCTATGCGACGTAAATTAAGTCCTACAACACGATTCCGCCCAAAAAATTTTTCTATAAAATTTCTGAGTGCCTGGCCAGCGCACTTTTTCGATTTTCAAAAATGTTGACATGCTTAGAAAAAAAAATCCTATGCGACGTAAATTGAGTTCTACCACACGATTCCGCCCTCAAAATTTTTCTAAAAAATTTCTAAGTGCCTGGCCAGCGCACTTTTTCAATTTTCAAAAATGTTGACATGCTCCGAAAAAAAATTCCTATGCGACGTAAATTGAGTTCTACCACACGATTCCGCCCTCAAAATTTTTCTAAAAAATTTCTAAGTGCCTGGCCAGCGCACTTTTTCAATTTTCAAAAATGTTGACATGCTCCGAAATAAAAATTCCTATGCGACGTAAATTAAGTTCTACAACACGATTACGCCCTAAAAATTTTTCTATAAAATTTCTAAGTGTCTGACCAGTGTACTTTTTCAATTTTCAAAAATGTTGACATGCTCCGAAAAAAAAGTCCTATGTGACGTAAATTGACTTCTGCAACACGATCCCGCCCACAAAATTTTTCTAAAAAATTTCTGAGTGCCTGGCCAGCGCACTTTTTCAATTTTCAAAAATGTTGACATGCTCCGAAAAAAAATTCCTATGCGACGTAAATTGAGTTGTACAACACGATTCCGCCCTCAAAATGTTTCTAAAAAATTTTTGAGTGCCTGGCCAGCGCACTTTTTCAATTTTCAAAAATGTTGACATACTCCGAAATAAAAATTCCTATGCGACGTAAATTAAGTTCTACAACACGATTACGCCCTAAAAATTTTTCTATAAAATTTCTAAGTGCCTGACCAGAGTACTTTTTCAATTTTCAAAAATGTTGACATGCTCCGAAAAAAAAGTCCTATGTGACGTAAATTGACTTCTGCAACACGATTCCGCCCACAAAATTTTTCTAAAAAATTTCTGAGTGCCTGGCCAGCGCACTTTTTCAATTTTCAAAAATGTTGACATGCTCCTAAAAAAAAATTCCTATGCGACGTAAATTGAGTTCTACAACACGATTCCGCCCTCAAAATATTTCTAAAAAATTTTTGTGTGCCTGGCCAGCGCACTTTTTCAATTTTCAAAAATGTTTTCATGCTCCGAAAAAAAATAAAATTCCTATACGACGTAAATTGAGTTCTACCACACGATTCCGCCCTCAAAATTTTTTTATAAAATTTGTGAGTGCCTGGCCAGCGCACTTTTTCAATTTTTAAAAATGTTGACATGCTCTGAAAAAAAATTACTATGCGACGTAAATTGAGTTCTACAACACGATTCCGCCCTCAAAATATTTTTAAAAAAATTTTGTGTGCCTGGCCAGCGCACTTTTTCAATTTTCAAAAATGTTGACATGCACCGAAAAAAAAACTATGCTATGTAAATTGAGTTCTACAGCACGATTCCTCCCTCAAAATTTTTCTAAAAAATTTTTGAGTGCCTGGCCAGCGCACTTTTTCAATCTTCAAAAATGTTGACATGCTCCGAAAAAAAAATCCTACGCGACGTAAATTGAGTTCTACAACACGATTCCGCCCTCAAAATTTTTCTACAAAATTTCCAAGTGCCTGGCCAGCGCACTTTTTCAATTTTCAATTTTCAAAAATGTTGACATGCTCCGAAAGGAAAATTCCTATGCGACGTAAATTGAGTTCTACCACAAGATTCCGCCCTAAAAATTTTTTAAAAAAAAATTTAAGTGCCTGGCCAGCGCACTTTTACAATTTTCAAAAATGTTGACATGCTCCGAAAAAAAACTCCTATGTGACGTAAATTGAGTTCTACAACACGATTGCGCCCTCAAAATTTTTCTAAAAATTTTCTGAGTGCCTGGCCAGCGCACTTTTTCAATTTTCAAAAATGTTGACATGCTCCGAAAAAAAATTACTATGCGACGTAAATTGAGTTCTACAACACGATTCCGCCCTCAAAATGTTTCTAAAAAAATTTTGCGTGCCTGGCCAGCGCACTTTTTCAATTTTCAAAAATGTTGATATGCTCCGAAAAAAAATTCCTATGCGACGTAAATTGAGTTCTACAACACGATTCCGCCCTCAAAACTTTTCTAAAAAAATTTTAAGTGCCTGGCCAGCGCACTTTTCAATTTTCAAACATGTTGACATGCTCCAAGAAAAAATTACTATACGACGTAAATTGAGTTCTACAACACGATTCCGCCCTCAAAATATTTCTAAAAAATTTTTGAGTGCCTGGACAGTGCCCTTTTTCAATTTTCAAAAATGTTGACATACTCCGAAAAAAAAATTCCTATGCGACGTAAATTGAGTTCTACAACATGATTCCGCCCTCAAAATTTTTCTAAAAAATTTGTAAGTGCCTGGCCAGCGCACTTTTTCAATTTTCAAACATGTTGACATGCTCCAAAAAAAAATTACTATGCGACGTAAATTAAGTTCTACAACACGATTCCGCCCTCAAAATGTTTCTAAAAAAATG
The DNA here is from genome assembly GCA_963920635.1 of Pseudeuparius sepicola. Taxonomy (NCBI): domain Eukaryota; kingdom Metazoa; phylum Arthropoda; class Insecta; order Coleoptera; family Anthribidae; genus Pseudeuparius; species Pseudeuparius sepicola. The sequence continues at coordinate 86,650,491 of OY987298.1, read as the reverse complement.
TTGAGTGCCTGGCCAGCGCACTTTTTCAATTTTCAAAAATGTTGACATGCTCCGAAAAAAAATACTATGCTATGTAAATTGAGTTCTACAGCACGATTCCGCCCTCAAAATTTTTCTAAAAAATTTCTAAGTGCCTGGCCAGCGCACTTTTTCAATTTTCAAAAATGTTGACATGCTCCGAAATAAAAATTCCTATGCGACGTAAATTAAGTCCTGCAACACGATTCCGCCCTAAAAATTTTTCTATAAAATTTCTGAGTGCCTGGCCAGCGCACTTTTTCAATTTTCAAAAATGTTGACATGCTCCGAAAAAAAATACTATGCTATGTAAATTGAGTTCTACAGCACGATTCCGCCCTCAAAATTTTTCTAAAAAATTTCTAAGTGCCTGGCCAGCGCACTTTTTCAATTTTCAAAAATGTTGACATGCTCCGAAAAAAAATACTATGCTATGTAAATTGAGTTCTACAGCACGATTCCGCCCTCAAAATTTTTCTAAAAAATTTTTAAGTGCCTGGCCAGCGCACTTTTTCAATTTTCAAACATGTTGACATGCCCCAAAAAAAAATTACTATGCGACGTAAATTAAGTTCTACAACACGATTCCGCCCTCAAAATGTTTCTAAAAAATTTTTGAGTGCCTGGCCAGCGCACTTTTTCAATTTTCAAAAATGTTGACATGCTCCGAAAAAAAATTCCTATGCGACGTAAATTGAGTTCTACAACACGATTCCGCCCTCAAAATTTTTCTAAAAAATTTTTAAGTGCCTGGCCAGCGCACTATTTCAATTTTCAAACATGTTGACATGCTCCAAAAAAAAATTACTATGCGACGTAAATTGAGTTCTACAACACTATTCCGCCCTCAAAATGTTTCTAAAAAATTTTTGAGTGCCTGGCCAGCGCACTTTTTCAATTTTCAAAAATGTTCACATGCTCCGAAAAAAAAATACTATGCTATGTAAATTGAGTTCTACAGCACGATTCCGCCCTCAAAATTTTTCTAAAAAATTTCTAAGTGCCTGGCCAGCGCACTTTTTCAATTTTCAAAAATGTTGACATGCTCCTAAAGGAAAATTCCTATGCGACGTAAATTGAGTTCTACCACAAGATTCCGCCCACAAAATTTTTCTAAAAAAAATTTAAGTGCCTGGCCAGCGCACTTTTACAATTTTCAAAAATGTTGACATGCACCGAAAAAAAAGTCCTATGTGACGTAAATTGAGTTGTACAACACGATTCCGCCCTCAAACTGTTTCTAAAAAATTTTTGAGTGATTGGCCAGCGCACTTTTTCAATTTTCAAAAATGTTGACATGCTCCGAAAAAAAATTCCTATGCGACGTAGATTGAGTTCTACAACACGATTCCGAACTCAAAACTTTTCTAAAAAATTTTTAAGTGCCTGGCCAGCACACTTTTTCAATTTTCAAAAATGTTGACATACTCCGAAATAAAAATTCCTATGCGACGTAAATTGAGTTCTACAACACGATTCCGCCCTAAAAATTTTTCTATAAAATTTCTAAGTGCCTGGCCAGCGCACTTTTTCAATTTTCAAAAATGTTGACGTGCTCCGAAAAAAAAATCCTATGCGACGTAAATTGAGTTCTACCACACGATTCCGCCCTCAAAATTTTTCTAAAAAATTTCTAAGTGCCTGGCCAGCGCACTTTTTCAATTTTCAAAAATGTTGACATGCTCCGAAAAAAAATTCCTATGCGACGTAAATTCAGTTCTACCACAAGATTCCGCCCTCAAAATTTTTCTAAAAAAAATTTAAGTGCCTGGCCAGCGCACTTTTACAATTTTCAAAAATGTTGACATGCTCCGAAAAAAAACTCCTATGCTACGTAAATTGAGTTGTACAACACGATTCCGCCCTCAAAATGTTTCTAAAAAATTTTTTTGAGTGCCTGGCCAGCGCACTTTTTTATTTTCAAAAATGTTGACATACTCCGAAATAAAAATTCCTATGCGACGTAAATTAAGTCCTACAACACGATTCCGCCCTAAAAAATTTTCTATAAAATTTCGAAGTGCCTGGCCAGAGCACTTTTTCAATTTTCAAAAATGTTGACATGCTCCGAAAAAAAATTCCTATGCGACGTAAATTGAGTTGTACAACACGATTCCGCCCTCAAAATGTTTCTAAAAAATTTTTGAGTGCCTGGACAGTGCCCTTTTTCAATTTTCAAACATGTTGACATGCTCCAAAAAAAATTACTATGCGACGTAAATTGAGTTGTACAACACGATTCCGCTCTCAAAATGTTTCTAAAAAATTTTTGAGTGCCTGGCCAGCGCACTTTTTCAATTTTCAAAAATGTTGACATGCTCCGAAAAAAAATTCCTATGCGACGTAAATTGAGTTCTACCACACGATTCCGCCCTCAAAATTTTTCTAAAAAATTTCTAAGTGCCTGGCCAGCGCACTTTTTCAATTTTCAAAAATGTTGACATGCTCCGAAATAAAAATTCCTATGCGACGTAAATTAACTTCTACAACACGATTACGCCCTAAAAATTTTTCTATAAAATTTCTAAGTGCCTGACCAGAGTACTTTTTCAATTTTCAAAAATGTTGACATGCTCCGAAAAAAAAGTCCTATGTGACGTAAATTGACTTCTGCAACACGATTCCGCCCACAAAATTTTTCTAAAAAATTTCTGAGTGCCTGGCCAGCGCACTTTTTCAATTTTCAAAAATGTTGACATGCTCCTAAAAAAAATTCCTATGCGACGTAAATTGAGTTCTACCGCACGATTCCGCCCTCAAAATTTTTCTAAAAAATTTCTGAGTGCCTGGCCAGCGCACTTTTTCAATTTTCAAAAATGTTGACATGCTCCTAAAAAAAATTCCTATGCGACGTAAATTGAGTTCTACAACACGATTCCGCCCTCAAAATATTTCTAAAAAATTTTTGTGTGCCTGGCCAGCGCACTTTTTCAATTTTCAAACATGTTGACATGCTCCAAAAAAAATTACTATGCGACGTAAATTGAGTTGTACAACACGATTCCGCTCTCAAAATGTTTCTAAAAAATTTTTGAGTGCCTGGCCAGCGCACTTTTTCAATTTTCAAAAATGTTGACATACTCCGAAATAAAAATTCCTATGCGACGTAAATTAAGTCCTACAACACGATTCCGCCCAAAAAATTTTTCTATAAAATTTCTGAGTGCCTGGCCAGCGCACTTTTTCAATTTTCAAAAATGTTGACATGCTCCGAAAAAAAAATCCTATGCGACGTAAATTGAGTTCTACCACACGATTCCGCCCTCAAAATTTTTCTAAAAAATTTCTAAGTGCCTGGCCAGCGCACTTTTTCAATTTTCAAAAATGTTGACATGCTCCGAAAAAAAATTCCTATGCGACGTAAATTGAGTTCTACCACACGATTCCGCCCTCAAAATTTTTCTAAAAAATTTCTAAGTGCCTGGCCAGCGCACTTTTTCAATTTTCAAAAATGTTGACATGCTCCGAAATAAAAATTCCTATGCGACGTAAATTAAGTTCTACAACACGATTACGCCCTAAAAATTTTTCTATAAAATTTCTAAGTGCCTGACCAGAGTACTTTTTCAATTTTCAAAAATGTTGACATGCTCCGAAAAAAAAGTCCTATGTGACGTAAATTGACTTCTGCAACACGATTCCGCCCACAAAATTTTTCTAAAAAATTTCTGAGTGCCAGGCCAGCGCACTTTTTCAATTTTCAAAAATGTTGACATGCTCCGAAAAAAAATTCCTATGCGACGTAAATTGAGTTGTACAACACGATTCCGCCCTCAAAATGTTTCTAAAAAATTTTTGAGTGCCTGGCCAGCGCACTTTTTCAATTTTCAAAAATGTTGACATGCTCCGAAATAAAAATTCCTATGCGACTTAAATTAAGTTCTACAACACGATTACGCCCTAAAAATTTTTCTATAAAATTACTAAGTGCCTGACCAGAGTACTTTTTCAATTTTCAAAAATGTTGACATGCTCCGAAAAAAAAGTCCTATGTGACGTAAATTGACTTCTGCAACACGATTCCGCCCACAAAATTTTTCTAAAAAATTTCTGAGTGCCAGGCCAGCGCACTTTTTCAATTTTCAAAAATGTTGACATGCTCCGAAAAAAAATTCCTATGCGACGTAAATTGAGTTGTACAACACGATTCCGCCCTCAAAATGTTTCTAAAAAATTTTTGAGTGCCTGGCCAGCGCACTTTTTCAATTTTCAAAAATGTTGACATACTCCGAAATAAAAATTCCTATGCGACGTAAATTAAGTTCTACAACACGATTACGCCCTAAAAATTTTTCTATAAAATTTCTAAGTGCCTGACCAGAGTACTTTTTCAATTTTCAAAAATGTTGACATGCTCCGAAAAAAAAGTCCTATGTGACGTAAATTGACTTCTGCAACACGATTCCGCCCACAGAATTTTTCTAAAAAATTTCTGAGTGCCTGGCCAGCGCACTTTTTCAATTTTCAAAAATGTTGACATGCTCCTAAAAAAAAATTCCTATGCGACGTAAATTGAGTTCTACAACACGATTCCGCCCTCAAAATATTTCTAAAAAATTTTTGTGTGCCTGGCCAGCGCACTTTTTCAATTTTCAAAAATGTTTTCATGCTCCGAAAAAAAATAAAATTCCTATACGACGTAAATTGAGTTCTACCACACGATTCCGCCCTCAAAATTTTTTTATAAAATTTGTGAGTGCCTGGCCAGCGCACTTTTTCAATTTTCAAAAATGTTGACATGCTCTGAAAAAAAATTCCTATGCGACGTAAATTGAGTTCTACAACACGATTCCGCCCTCCAAATTTTTCTAAAAAATTTCTGAGTGCCTGGCCAGCGCACTTTTTCAATTTTCAAACATGTTGACATGCTCCAAAAAAAATTACTATGCGACGTAAATTGAGTTCTACAACACGATTCCGCCCTCAAAATATTTCTAAAAAAATTTTGTGTGCCTGGCCAGCGCACTTTTTCAATTTTCAAAAATGTTGACATGCTCCGAAATAAAAATTCCTATGCGACGTAAATTAACTTCTACAACACGATTACGCCCTAAAAATTTTTCTATAAAATTTCTAAGTGCCTGACCAGAGTACTTTTTCAATTTTCAAAAATGTTGACATGCTCCGAAAAAAAAGTCCTATGTGACGTAAATTGACTTCTGCAACACGATTCCGCCCACAAAATTTTTCTAAAAAATTTCTGAGTGCCTGGCCAGCGCACTTTTTCAATTTTCAAAAATGTTGACATGCTCCTAAAAAAAATTCCTATGCGACGTAAATTGAGTTCTACCGCACGATTCCGCCCTCAAAATTTTTCTAACAAATTTCTAAGTGCCTGGCCAGCGCACTGTTTCAATTTTCAAAAAATGTTGACATGCACCGAAAAAAAAAGTCCTATGTGACGTAAATTGAGTTCTACAACACGATTCGGCCCTCAAAATTTTTCTAAAAAATTTCTGAGTGCCTGGCCAGCGCACTTTTTCAATTTTCAAACATGTTGACATGCTCAAAAAAAAATTACTATGCGACGTAAATTGAGTTCTACAACACGATTCCGCCCTAAAAATTTTTCTATAAAATTTCTAAGTGCCTGGCCAGCGCACTTTTTCAATTTTCAAAAATGTTGACATGCTCCGAAAAAAAAATCCTATGCGACGTAAATTGAGTTCTACCACACGATTCCGCCTTCAAAATTTTTCTAAAAAATTTAAGTGCCTGGCCAGCGCACTTTTTCAATTTTCAAAAATGTTGACATGCTCAGAAAAAAAATTCCTATGCGACGTAAATTGAGTTGTACAACACGATTCCGCCCTCAAAATGTTTCTAAAAAATTTTTGAGTGCCTGGACAGTGCCCTTTTTCAATTTTCAAACATGTTGACATGCTCCAAAAAAAATTACTATGCGACGTAAATTGAGTTGTACAACACGATTCCGCTCTCAAAATGTTTCTAAAAAATTTTTGAGTGCCTGGCCAGCGCACTTTTTCAATTTTCAAAAATGTTGACATACTCCGAAATAAAAATTCCTATGCGACGTAAATTAAGTCCTACAACACGATTCCGCCCAAAAAATTTTTCTATAAAATTTCTGAGTGCCTGGCCAGCGCACTTTTTCAATTTTCAAAAATGTTGACATGCTCCGAAAAAAAAATCCTATGCGACGTAAATTGAGTTCTACCACACGATTCCGCCCTCAAAATTTTTCTAAAAAATTTCTAAGTGCCTGGCCAGCGCACTTTTTCAATTTTCAAAAATGTTGACATGCTCCGAAAAAAAATTCCTATGCGACGTAAATTGAGTTCTACCACACGATTCCGCCCTCAAAATTTTTCTAAAAAATTTCTAAGTGCCTGGCCAGCGCACTTTTTCAATTTTCAAAAATGTTGACATGCTCCGAAATAAAAATTCCTATGCGACGTAAATTAAGTTCTACAACACGATTACGCCCTAAAAATTTTTCTATAAAATTTCTAAGTGCCTGACCAGAGTACTTTTTCAATTTTCAAAAATGTTGACACGCTCCGGAAAAAAAGTCCTATGTGACGTAAATTGACTTCTGCAACACGATTCCGCCCACAAAATTTTTCTAAAAAATTTCTGAGTGCCAGGCCAGCGCACTTTTTCAATTTTCAAAAATGTTGACATGCTCCGAAAAAAAATTCCTATGCGACGTAAATTGAGTTGTACAACACGATTCCGCCCTCAAAATGTTTCTAAAAAATTTTTGAGTGCCTGGCCAGCGCACTTTTTCAATTTTCAAAAATGTTGACATGCTCCGAAATAAAAATTCCTATGCGACGTAAATTGAGTTGTACAACACGATTCCGCCCTCAAAATGTTTCTAAAAAATTTTTGAGTGCCTGGACAGTGCCCTTTTTCAATTTTCAAACATGTTGACATGCTCCAAAAAAAATTACTATGCGACGTAAATTGAGTTGTACAACACGATTCCGCTCTCAAAATGTTTCTAAAAAATTTTTGAGTGCCTGGCCAGCGCACTTTTTCAATTTTCAAAAATGTTGACATACTCCGAAATAAAAATTCCTATGCGACGTAAATTAAGTCCTACAACACGATTCCGCCCAAAAAATTTTTCTATAAAATTTCTGAGTGCCTGGCCAGCGCACTTTTTCAATTTTCAAAAATGTTGACATGCTCCGAAAAAAAAATCCTATGCGACGTAAATTGAGTTCTACCACACGATTCCGCCCTCAAAATTTTTCTAAAAAATTTCTAAGTGCCTGGCCAGCGCACTTTTTCAATTTTCAAAAATGTTGACATGCTCCGAAAAAAAATTCCTATGCGACGTAAATTGAGTTCTACCACACGATTCCGCCCTCAAAATTTTTCTAAAAAATTTCTAAGTGCCTGGCCAGCGCACTTTTTCAATTTTCAAAAATGTTGACATGCTCCGAAATAAAAATTCCTATGCGACGTAAATTAAGTTCTACAACACGATTACGCCCTAAAAATTTTTCTATAAAATTTCTAAGTGCCTGACCAGAGTACTTTTTCAATTTTCAAAAATGTTGACATGCTCCGGAAAAAAAGTCCTATGTGACGTAAATTGACTTCTGCAACACGATTCCGCCCACAAAATTTTTCTAAAAAATTTCTGAGTGCCAGGCCAGCGCACTTTTTCAATTTTCAAAAATGTTGACATGCTCCGAAAAAAAATTCCTATGCGACGTAAATTGAGTTGTACAACACGATTCCGCCCTCAAAATGTTTCTAAAAAATTTTTGAGTGCCTGGCCAGCGCACTTTTTCAATTTTCAAAAATGTTGACATGCTCCGAAATAAAAATTCCTATGCGACGTAAATTAAGTTCTACAACACGATTACGCCCTAAAAATTTTTCTATAAAATTACTAAGTGCCTGACCAGAGTACTTTTTCAATTTTCAAAAATGTTGACATGCTCCGAAAAAAAAGTCCTATGTGACGTAAATTGACTTCTGCAACACGATTCCGCCCACAAAATTTTTCTAAAAAATTTCTGAGTGCCAGGCCAGCGCACTTTTCAATTTTCAAAAATGTTGACATGCTCCGAAAAAAAATTCCTATGCGACGTAAATTGAGTTGTACAACACGATTCCGCCCTCAAAATGTTTCTAAAAAATTTTTGAGTGCCTGGCCAGCGCACTTTTTCAATTTTCAAAAATGTTTTCATGCTCCGAAAAAAAATAAAATTCCTATACGACGTAAATTGAGTTCTACCACACGATTCCGCCCTCAAAATTTTTTTATAAAATTTGTGAGTGCCTGGCCAGCGCACTTTTTCAATTTACAAAAATGTTGACATGCTCTGAAAAAAAATTCCTATGCGACGTAAATTGAGTTCTACCACACGATTCCGCCCTCAAAATTTTTCTAAAAAATTTCTAAGTGCCTGGCCAGCGCACTTTTTCAATTTTCAAACATGTTGACATGCTCCAAAAAAAATTACTATGCGACGTAAATTGAGTTCTACAACACGATTCCGCCCTCAAAATATTTCTAAAAAAATTTTGTGTGCCTGGCCAGCGCACTTTTTCAATTTTCAAAAATGTTGACATGCACCGAAAAAAAAAGTCCTATGTGACGTAAATTGAGTTCTACAACACGATTCGGCCCTCAAAATTTTTCTAAAAAATTTCTGAGTGCCTGGCCAGCGCACTTTTTCTATTTTCAAACATGTTGACATGCTCAAAAAAAATTACTATGCGACGTAAATTGAGTTCTACAACACGATTCCGCCCTAAAAATTTTTCTATAAAATTTCTAAGTGCCTGGCCAGCGCACTTTTTCAATTTTCAAAAATGTTGACATGCTCCGAAAAAAAAATCCTATGCGACGTAAATTGAGTTCTACCACACGATTCCGCCCTCAAAATTTTTCTAAAAAATTTCTAAGTGCCTGGCCAGCGCACTTTTTCAATTTTCAAAAATGTTGACATGCTCCGAAAAAAAATTCCTATGCGACGTAAATTCAGTTCTACCACAAGATTCCGCCCTCAAAATTTTTCTAAAAAAAATTTAAGTGCCTGGCCAGCGCACTTTTACAATTTTCAAAAATGTTGACATGCTCCGAAATAAAAATTCCTATGCGACGTAAATTAACTTCTACAACACGATTACGCCCTAAAAATTTTTCTATAAAATTTCTAAGTGCCTGACCAGAGTACTTTTTCAATTTTCAAAAATGTTGACATGCTCCGAAAAAAAAGTCCTATGTGACGTAAATTGACTTCTGCAACACGATTCCGCCCACAAAATTTTTCTAAAAAATTTCTGAGTGCCTGGCCAGCGCACTTTTTCAATTTTCAAAAATGTTGACATGCTCCTAAAAAAAATTCCTATGCGACGTAAATTGAGTTCTACCGCACGATTCCGCCCTCAAAATTTTTCTAAAAAATTTCTGAGTGCCTGGCCAGCGCACTTTTTCAATTTTCAAAAATGTTTTCATGCTCCGAAAAAAAATAAAATTCCTATACGACGTAAATTGAGTTCTACCACACGATTCCGCCCTCAAAATTTTTTTATAAAATTTGTGAGTGCCTGGCCAGCGCACTTTTTCAATTTACAAAAATGTTGACATGCTCTGAAAAAAAATTCCTATGCGACGTAAATTGAGTTCTACAACACGATTCCGCCCTCCAAATTTTTCTAAAAAATTTCTGAGTGCCTGGCCAGCGCACTTTTTCAATTTTCAAACATGTTGACATGCTCCAGAAAAAATTACTATGCGACGTAAATTGAGTTGTACAACACGATTCCGCCCTCAAAATGTTTCTAAAAAATTTTTGAGTGCCTGGCCAGCGCACTTTTTCAATTTTCAAAAATGTTGACATACTAAGAAATAAAAATTCCTATGCGACGTAAATTAAGTTCTACAACACGATTACGCCCTAAAAATTTTTCTATAAAATTACTAAGTGCCTGACCAGAGTACTTTTTCAATTTTCAAAAATGTTGACATGCTCCGAAAAAAAAGTCCTATGTGACGTAAATTGACTTCTGCAACACGATTCCGCCCACAAAATTTTTCTAAAAAATTTCTGAGTGCCTGGCCAGCGCACTTTTTCAATTTTCAAAAATGTTGACATGCTCCTAAAAAAAATTCCTATGCGACGTAAATTGAGTTCTACCGCACGATTCCGCCCTCAAAATTTTTCTAACAAATTTCTAAGTGCCTGGCCAGCGCACTGTTTCAATTTTCAAAAAATGTTGACATGCACCGAAAAAAAAAGTCCTATGTGACGTAAATTGAGTTCTACAACACGATTCGGCCCTCAAAATTTTTCTAAAAAATTTCTGAGTGCCTGGACAGTGCCCTTTTTCAATTTTCAAACATGTTTACATGCTCCAAAAAAAATTACTATGCGACGTAAATTGAGTTGTACAACACGATTCCGCTCTCAAAATGTTTCTAAAAAATTTTTGAGTGCCTGGCCAGCGCACTTTTTCAATTTTCAAACATGTTGTCATGCTCAAAAAAAAATTACTATGCGACGTAAATTGAGTTCTACAACACGATTCCGCCCTAAAAATTTTTCTATAAAATTTCTAAGTGCCTGGCCAGCGCACTTTTTCAATTTTCAAAAATGTTGACATGCTCCGAAAAAAAAATCCTATGCGACGTAAATTGAGTTCTACCACACGATTCCGCCTTCAAAATTTTTCTAAAAAATTTAAGTGCCTGGCCAGCGCACTTTTTCAATTTTCAAAAATGTTGACATGCTCAGAAAAAAAATTCCTATGCGACGTAAATTGAGTTGTACAACACGATTCCGCCCTCAAAATGTTTCTAAAAAATTTTTGAGTGCCTGGACAGTGCCCTTTTTCAATTTTCAAACATGTTTACATGCTCCAAAAAAAATTACTATGCGACGTAAATTGAGTTGTACAACACGATTCCGCTCTCAAAATGTTTCTAAAAAATTTTTGAGTGCCTGGCCAGCGCACTTTTTCAATTTTCAAAAATGTTGACATACTCCGAAATAAAAATTCCTATGCGACGTAAATTAAGTCCTACAACACGATTCCGCCCAAAAAATTTTTCTATAAAATTTCTGAGTGCCTGGCCAGCGCACTTTTTCAATTTTCAAAAATGTTGACATGCTCCGAAAAAAAAATCCTATGCGACGTAAATTGAGTTCTACCACACGATTCCGCCCTCAAAATTTTTCTAAAAAATTTCTAAGTGCCTGGCCAGCGCACTTTTTCAATTTTCAAAAATGTTGACATGCTCCGAAAAAAAATTCCTATGCGACGTAAATTGAGTTCTACCACACGATTCCGCCCTCAAAATTTTTCTAAAAAATTTCGAAGTGCCTGGCCAGCGCACTTTTTCAATTTTCAAAAATGTTGACATGCTCCGAAATAAAAATTCCTATGCGACGTAAATTAAGTTCTACAACACGATTACGCCCTAAAAATTTTTCTATAAAATTTCTAAGTGCCTGACCAGAGTACTTTTTCAATTTTCAAAAATGTTGACATGCTCCGAAAAAAAAGTCCTATGTGACGTAAATTGACTTCTGCAACACGATTCCGCCCACAAAATTTTTCTAAAAAATTTCTGAGTGCCAGGCCAGCGCACTTTTTCAATTTTCAAAAATGTTGACATGCTCCGAAAAAAAATTCCTATGCGACGTAAATTGAGTTGTACAACACGATTCCGCCCTCAAAATGTTTCTAAAAAATTTTTGAGTGCCTGGCCAGCGCACTTTTTCAATTTTCAAAAATGTTGACATGCTCCGAAAAAAAGTCCTATGTGACGTAAATTGACTTCTGCAACACGATTCCGCCCACAGAATTTTTCTAAAAAATTTCTGAGTGCCTGGCCAGCGCACTTTTTCAATTTTCAAAAATGTTGACATGCTCCTAAAAAAAAATTCCTATGCGACGTAAATTGAGTTCTACAACACGATTCCGCCCTCAAAATATTTCTAAAAAATTTTTGTGTGCCTGGCCAGCGCACTTTTTCAATTTTCAAAAATGTTTTCATGCTCCGAAAAAAAATAAAATTCCTATACGACGTAAATTGAGTTCTACCACACGATTCCGCCCTCAAAATTTTTTTATAAAATTTGTGAGTGCCTGGCCAGCGCACTTTTTCAATTTTCAAAAATGTTGACATGCTCTGAAAAAAAATTCCTATGCGACGTAAATTGAGTTCTACAACACGATTCCGCCCTCCAAATTTTTCTAAAAAATTTCTGAGTGCCTGGCCAGCGCACTTTTTCAATTTTCAAAAATGTTGACATGCTCCTAAAAAAAATTCCTATGCGACGTAAATTGAGTTCTACAACACGATTCCGCCCTCAAAATATTTCTAAAAAATTTTTGTGTGCCTGGCCAGCGCACTTTTTCAATTTTCAAAAATGTTTTCATGCTCCGAAAAAAAATAAAATTCCTATGCGACGTAAATTGAGTTCTACCACACGATTCCGCCCTCAAAATTTTTCTAAAAAATTTCGAAGTGCCTGGCCAGCGCACTTTTTCAATTTTCAAAAATGTTGACATGCTCCGAAAAAAAAATCCTATGCGACGTAAATTGAGTTCTACCACACGATTCCGCCCTCAAAATTTTTCTAAAAAATTTCTAAGTGCCTGGCCAGCGCACTTTTTCAATTTTCAAAAATGTTGACATGCTCCGAAAAAAAATTCCTATGCGACGTAAATTGAGTTGTACAACACGATTCCGCCCTCAAAATGTTTCTAAAAAATTTTTGAGTGCCTGGACAGTGCCCTTTTTCAATTTTCAAACATGTTGACATGCTCCAAAAAAAATTACTATGCGACGTAAATTGAGTTGTACAACACGATTCCGCTCTCAAAATGTTTCTAAAAAATTTTTGAGTGCCTGGCCAGCGCACTTTTTCAATTTTCAAAAATGTTGACATACTCCGAAATAAAAATTCCTATGCGACGTAAATTAAGTCCTACAACACGATTCCGCCCAAAAAATTTTTCTATAAAATTTCTGAGTGCCTGGCCAGCGCACTTTTTCAATTTTCAAAAAGGTTGACATGCTCCGAAAAAAAAATCCTATGCGACGTAAATTGAGTTCTACCACACGATTCCGCCCTCAAAATTTTTCTAAAAAATTTCTAAGTGCCTGGCCAGCGCACTTTTTCAATTTTCAAAAATGTTGACATGCTCCGAAAAAAAATTCCTATGCGACGTAAATTGAGTTCTACCACACGATTCCGCCCTCAAAATTTTTCTAAAAAATTTCTAAGTGCCTGGCCAGCGCACTTTTTCAATTTTCAAAAATGTTGACATGCTCAGAAAAAAAATTCCTATGCGACGTAAATTGAGTTGTACAACACGATTCCGCCCTCAAAATGTTTCTAAAAAATTTTTGAGTGCCTGGACAGTGCCCTTTTTCAATTTTCAAACATGTTGACATGCTCCAAAAAAAATTACCATGCGACGTAAATTGAGTTGTACAACACGATTCCGCTCTCAAAATGTTTCTAAAAAATTTTTGAGTGCCTGGCCAGCGCACTTTTTCAATTTTCAAAAATGTTGACATACTCCGAAATAAAAATTCCTATGCGACGTAAATTAAGTCCTACAACACGATTCCGCCCAAAAAATTTTTCTATAAAATTTCTGAGTGCCTGGCCAGCGCACTTTTTCAATTTTCAAAAATGTTGACATGCTCCGAAAAAAAAATCCTATGCGACGTAAATTGAGTTCTACCACACGATTCCGCCCTCAAAATTTTTCTAAAAAATTTCTAAGTGCCTGGCCAGCGCACTTTTTCAATTTTCAAAAATGTTGACATGCTCCGAAAAAAAATTCTAATGCGACGTAAATTGAGTTCTACCACACGATTCCGCCCTCAAAATTTTTCTAAAAAATTTCTAAGTGCCTGGCCAGCGCACTTTTTCAATTTTCAAAAATGTTGACATGCTCCGAAATAAAAATTCCTATGCGACGTAAATTAAGTTCTACAACACGATTACGCCCTAAAAATGTTTCTATAAAATTTCTAAGTGCCTGACCAGAGTACTTTTTCAATTTTCAAAAATGTTGACATGCTCCGAAAAAAAAGTCCTATGTGACGTAAATTGACTTCTGCAACACGATTCCGCCCACAAAATTTTTCTAAAAAATTTCTGAGTGCCAGGCCAGCGCACTTTTTCAATTTTCAAAAATGTTGACATGCTCCGAAAAAAAATTCCTATGCGACGTAAATTGAGTTGTACAACACGATTCCGCCCTCAAAATGTTTCTAAAAAATTTTTGAGTGCCTGGCCAGCGCACTTTTTCAATTTTCAAAAATGTTGACATACTCCGAAATAAAAATTCCTATGCGACGTAAATTAAGTTCTACAACACGATTACGCCCTAAAAATTTTTCTATAAAATTTCTAAGTGCCTGACCAGAGTACTTTTTCAATTTTCAAAAATGTTGACATGCTCCGAAAAAAAAGTCCTATGTGACGTAAATTGACTTCTGCAACACGATTCCGCCCACAGAATTTTTCTAAAAAATTTCTGAGTGCCTGGCCAGCGCACTTTTTCAATTTTCAAAAATGTTGACATGCTCCTAAAAAAAAATTCCTATGCGACGTAAATTGAGTTCTACAACACGATTCCGCCCTCAAAATATTTCTAAAAAATTTTTGTGTGCCTGGCCAGCGCACTTTTTCAATTTTCAAAAATGTTTTCATGCTCCGAAAAAAAATAAAATTCCTATACGACGTAAATTGAGTTCTACCACACGATTCCGCCCTCAAAATTTTTTTATAAAATTTGTGAGTGCCTGGCCAGCGCACTTTTTCAATTTTTAAAAATGTTGACATGCTCTGAAAAAAAATTACTATGCGACGTAAATTGAGTTCTACAACACGATTCCGCCCTCAAAATATTTTTAAAAAAATTTTGTGTGCCTGGCCAGCGCACTTTTTCAATTTTCAAAAATGTTGACATGCACCGAAAAAAAAACTATGCTATGTAAATTGAGTTCTACAGCACGATTCCTCCCTCAAAATTTTTCTAAAAAATTTTTGAGTGCCTGGCCAGCGCACTTTTTCAATCTTCAAAAATGTTGACATGCTCCGAAAAAAAAATCCTACGCGACGTAAATTGAGTTCTACAACACGATTCCGCCCTCAAAATTTTTCTACAAAATTTCCAAGTGCCTGGCCAGCGCACTTTTTCAATTTTCAATTTTCAAAAATGTTGACATGCTCCGAAAGGAAAATTCCTATGCGACGTAAATTGAGTTCTACCACAAGATTCCGCCCTAAAAATTTTTTAAAAAAAAATTTAAGTGCCTGGCCAGCGCACTTTTACAATTTTCAAAAATGTTGACATGCTTCGAAAAAAAACTCCTATGTGACGTAAATTGAGTTCTACAACACGATTGCGCCCTCAAAATTTTTCTAAAAATTTTCTGAGTGCCTGGCCAGCGCACTTTTTCAATTTTCAAAGATGTTGACATGCTCCGAAAAAAAATTACTATGCGACGTAAATTGAGTTCTACAACACGATTCCGCCCTCAAAATGTTTCTAAAAAAATTTTGCGTGCCTGGCCAGCGCACTTTTTCAATTTTCAAAAATGTTGATATGCTCCGAAAAAAAATTCCTATGCGACGTAAATTGAGTTCTACAACACGATTCCGCCCTCAAAATATTTCTAAAAAATTTTTGAGTGCCTGGACAGTGCCCTTTTTCAATTTTCAAAAATGTTGACATACTCCGAAAAAAAAATTCCTATGCGACGTAAATTGAGTTCTACAACATGATTCCGCCCTCAAAATTTTTCTAAAAAATTTGTAAGTGCCTGGCCAGCGCACTTTTTCAATTTTCAAACATGTTGACATGCTCCAAAAAAAAATTACTATGCGACGTAAATTAAGTTCTACAACACGATTCCGCCCTCAAAATGTTTCTAAAAAAATGTTGAGTGCCTGGCCAGCGCACTTTTTCAATTTTCAAAAATGTTGACATGCTCCGAAAAAAAACTCCTATGCGACGTAAATTGAGTTGTACAACACGATTCCGCTCTTAAAATGTTTCTAAAAAAATTTTGAGTGCCTGGCCAGCGCACTTTTTCAATTTTCAAAAATGTTGACATACTCCGAAATAAAAATTCCTATGCGACGTAAATTAAGTCCTGCAACACGATTCCGCCCTAAAAATTTTTCTATAAAATTTCTGAGTGCCTGGCCAGCGCACTTTTTCAATTTTCAAAAATGTTGACATGCTCCGAAAAAAATACTATGCTATGTAAATTGAGTTCTACAGCACGATTCCGCCCTCAAAATTTTTCTAAAAAATTTCTAAGTGCCTGGCCAGCGCACTTTTTCAATTTTCAAAAATGTTGACATGCTCAGAAAAAAAATACTATGCTATGTAAATTGAGTTCTACAGCACGATTCCGCCCTCAAAATTTTTCTAAAAAATTTTTAAGTGCCTGGCCAGCGCACTTTTTCAATTTTCAAACATGTTGACATGCTCCAAAAAAAAATTCCTATGCGACGTAAATTGAGTTCTACAACACGATTCCGCCCTCAAAACTTTTCTAAAAAATTTTTAAGTGCCTGGCCAGCGCACTTTTCAATTTTCAAACATGTTGACATGCTCCAAGAAAAAATTACTATACGACGTAAATTGAGTTCTACAACACGATTCCGCCCTCAAAATATTTCTAAAAAATTTTTGAGTGCCTGGACAGTGCCCTTTTTCAATTTTCAAAAATGTTGACATACTCCGAAAAAAAATTCCTATGCGACGTAAATTGAGTTCTACAACATGATTCCGCCCTCAAAATTTTTCTAAAAAATTTGTAAGTGCCTGGCCAGCGCACTTTTTCAATTTTCAAACATGTTGACATGCTCCAAAAAAAAATTACTATGCGACGTAAATTAAGTTCTACAACACGATTCCGCCCTCAAAATGTTTCTAAAAAAATGTTGAGTGCCTGGCCAGCGCACTTTTTCAATTTTCAAAAATGTTGACATGCTCCGAAAAAAAACTCCTATGCGACGTAAATTGAGTTGTACAACACGATTCCGCTCTTAAAATGTTTCTAAAAAAATTTTGAGTGCCTGGCCAGCGCACTTTTTCAATTTTCAAAAATGTTGACATACTCCGAAATAAAAATTCCTATGCGACGTAAATTAAGTCCTGCAACACGATTCCGCCCTAAAAATTTTTCTATAAAATTTCTGAGTGCCTGGCCAGCGCACTTTTTCAATTTTCAAAAATGTTGACATGCTCCGAAAAAAATACTATGCTATGTAAATTGAGTTCTACAGCACGATTCCGCCCTCAAAATTTTTCTAAAAAATTTCTGAGTGCCTGGCCAGCGCACTTTTTCAATTTTCAAAAATGTTGACATGCTCCGAAAAAAATACTATGCTATGTAAATTGAGTTCTACAGCACGATTCCGCCCTCAAAATTTTTCTAAAAAATTTCTAAGTGCCTGGCCAGCGCACTTTTTCAATTTTCAAAAATGTTGACATGCTCCGAAAAAAAATTCCTATGCGACGTAAATTGAGTTCTACAACACGATTCCGCCCTCAAAATTTTTCTAAAAAATTTTTAAGTGCCTGGCCAGCGCACTATTTCAATTTTCAAACATGTTGACATGCTCCAAAAAAAAATTACTATGCGACGTAAATTGAGTTCTACAACACTATTCCGCCCTCAAAATGTTTCTAAAAAATTTTTGAGTGCCTGGCCAGCGCACTTTTTCAATTTTCAAAAATGTTGACATGCTCCGAAAAAAAATTCCTATGCGACGTAAATTGAGTTCTACAACACGATTCCGCCCTCAAAATTTTTCTAAAAAATTTTTAAGTGCCTGGCCAGCGCACTATTTCAATTTTCAAACATGTTGACATGCTCCAAAAAAAAATTACTATGCGACGTAAATTGAGTTCTACAACACTATTCCGCCCTCAAAATGTTTCTAAAAAATTTCTAAGTGCCTGGCCAGCGCACTTTTTCAATTTTCAAAAATGTTGACATGCTCCTAAAGGAAAATTCCTATGCGACGTAAATTGAGTTCTACCACAAGATTCCGCCCACAAAATTTTTCTAAAAAAAATTTAAGTGCCTGGCCAGCGCACTTTTACAATTTTCAAAAATGTTGACATGCACCGAAAAAAAAAGTCCTATGTGACGTAAATTGAGTTGTACAACACGATTCCGCCCTCAAACTGTTTCTAAAAAATTTTTGAGTGATTGGCCAGCGCACTTTTTCAATTTTCAAAAATGTTGACATGCTCCGAAAAAAAATTCCTATGCGACGTAGATTGAGTTCTACAACACGATTCCGAACTCAAAACTTTTCTAAAAAATTTTTAAGTGCCTGGCCAGCACACTTTTTCAATTTTCAAAAATGTTGACATACTCCGAAATAAAAATTCCTATGCGACGTAAATTGAGTTCTACAACACGATTCCGCCCTCAAAATTTTTCTAAAAAATTTCTAAGTGCCTGGCCAGCGCACTTTTTCAATTTTCAAAAATGTTGACATGCTCCTAAAGGAAAATTCCTACGCGACGTAAATTGAGTTCTACCACAAGATTCCGCCCACAAAATTTTTCTAAAAAAAATTTAAGTGCCTGGCCAGCGCACTTTTACAATTTTCAAAAATGTTGACATGCTCCAAAAAAAAAACTCCTATGCTACGTAAATTGAGTTGTACAACACGATTCCGCCCTCAAAATGTTTCTAAAAAATTTTTTTGAGTGCCTGGCCAGCGCACTTTTTTATTTTCAAAAATGTTGACATACTCCGAAATAAAAATTCCTATGCGACGTAAATTAAGTCCTACAACACGATTCCGCCCTAAAAAATTTTCTATAAAATTTCAAAGTGCCTGGCCAGAGCACTTTTTCAATTTTCAAAAATGTTGACATGCTCCGAAAAAAAATTCCTATGCGACGTAAATTGAGTTGTACAACACGATTCCGCCCTCAAAATGTTTCTAAAAAATTTTTGAGTGCCTGGACAGTGCCCTTTTTCAATTTTCAAACATGTTGACATGCTCCAAAAAAAATTACTATGCGACGTAAATTGAGTTGTACAACACGATTCCGCTCTCAAAATGTTTCTAAAAAATTTTTGAGTGCCTGGCCAGCGCACTTTTTCAATTTTCAAAAATGTTGACATACTCCGAAATAAAAATTCCTATGCGACGTAAATTAAGTCCTACAACACGATTCCGCCCAAAAAATTTTTCTATAAAATTTCTGAGTGCCTGGCCAGCGCACTTTTTCAATTTTCAAAAATGTTGACATGCTCCGAAAAAAAAATCCTATGCAACGTAAATTGAGTTCTACCACACGATTCCGCCCTCAAAATTTTTCTAAAAAATTTCTAAGTGCCTGGCCAGCGCACTTTTTCAATTTTCAAAAATGTTGACATGCTCCGAAAAAAAATTCCTATGCGACGTAAATTGAGTTGTACAACACGATTCCGCCCTCAAAATGTTTCTAAAAAATCTTTGAGTGCCTGGACAGTGCCCTTTTTCAATTTTCAAACATGTTGACATGCTCCAAAAAAAATTACTATGCGACGTAAATTGAGTTGTACAACACGATTCCGCTCTCAAAATGTTTCTAAAAAATTTTTGAGTGCCTGGCCAGCGCACTTTTTCAATTTTCAAAAATGTTGACATACTCCGAAATAAAAATTCCTATGCGACGTAAATTAAGTCCTACAACACGATTCCGCCCAAAAAATTTTTCTATAAAATTTCTGAGTGCCTGGCCAGCGCACTTTTTCAATTTTCAAAAATGTTGACATGCTCCGAAAAAAAAATCCTATGCGACGTAAATTGAGTTCTACCACACGATTCCGCCCTCAAAATTTTTCTAAAAAATTTCTAAGTGCCTGGCCAGCGCACTTTTTCAATTTTCAAAAATGTTGACATGCTCCGAAAAAAAATTCCTATGCGACGTAAATTGAGTTCTACCACACGATTCCGCCCTCAAAATTTTTCTAAAAAATTTCTAAGTGCCTGGCCAGCGCACTTTTTCAATTTTCAAAAATGTTGACATGCTCCGAAATAAAAATTCCTATGCGACGTAAATTAATTTCTACAACACGATTACGCCCTAAAAATTTTTCTATAAAATTTCTAAGTGCCTGACCAGAGTACTTTTTCAATTTTCAAAAATGTTGACATGCTCCGAAAAAAAAGTCCTATGTGACGTAAATTGACTTCTGCAACACGATTCCGCCCACAAAATTTTTCTAAAAAATTTCTGAGTGCCTGGCCAGCGCACTTTTTCAATTTTCAAAAATGTTGACATGCTCCTAAAAAAAATTCCTATGCGACGTAAATTGAGTTCTACCGCACGATTCCGCCCTCAAAATTTTTCTAAAAAATTTCTGAGTGCCTGGCCAGCGCACTTTTTCAATTTTCAAAAATGTTGACATGCTCCTAAAAAAAATTCCTATGCGACGTAAATTGAGTTCTACAACACGATTCCGCCCTCAAAATATTTCTAAAAAATTTTTGTGTGCCTGGCCAGTGCACTTTTTCAATTTTCAAAAATGTTTTCATGCTCCGAAAAAAAATAAAATTCCTATACGACGTAAATTGAGTTCTACCACACGATTCCGCCCTCAAAATTTTTTTATAAAATTTGTGAGTGCCTGGCCAGCGCACTTTTTCAATTTACAAAAATGTTGACATGCTCTGAAAAAAAATTCCTATGCGACGTAAATTGAGTTCTACAACACGATTCCGCCCTCCAAATTTTTCTAAAAAATTTCTGAGTGCCTGGCCAGCGCACTTTTTCAATTTTCAAACATGTTGACATGCTCCAAAAAAAATTACTATGCGACGTAAATTGAGTTGTACAACACGATTCCGCCCTCAAAATGTTTCTAAAAAATTTTTGAGTGCCTGGCCAGCGCACTTTTTCAATTTTCAAAAATGTTGACATACTAAGAAATAAAAATTCCTATGCGACGTAAATTAAGTTCTACAACACGATTACGCCCTAAAAATTTTTCTATAAAATTACTAAGTGCCTGACCAGAGTACTTTTTCAATTTTCAAAAATGTTGACATGCTCCGAAAAAAAAGTCCTATGTGACGTAAATTGACTTCTGCAACACGATTCCGCCCACAAAATTTTTCTAAAAAATTTCTGAGTGCCTGGCCAGCGCACTTTTTCAATTTTCAAAAATGTTGACATGCTCCTAAAAAAAATTCCTATGCGACGTAAATTGAGTTCTACCGCACGATTCCGCCCTCAAAATTTTTCTAACAAATTTCTAAGTGCCTGGCCAGCGCACTGTTTCAATTTTCAAAAAATGTTGACATGCACCGAAAAAAAAAGTCCTATGTGACGTAAATTGAGTTCTACAACACGATTCGGCCCTCAAAATTTTTCTAAAAAATTTCTGAGTGCCTGGCCAGCGCACTTTTTCAATTTTCAAACATGTTGACATGCTCAAAAAAAAATTACTATGCGACGTAAATTGAGTTCTACAACACGATTCCGCCCTAAAAATTTTTCTATAAAATTTCTAAGTGCCTGGCCAGCGCACTTTTTCAATTTTCAAAAATGTTGACATGCTCCGAAAAAAAAATCCTATGCGACGTAAATTGAGTTCTACCACACGATTCCGCCTTCAAAATTTTTCTAAAAAATTTAAGTGCCTGGCCAGCGCACTTTTTCAATTTTCAAAAATGTTGACATGCTCAGAAAAAAAATTCCTATGCGACGTAAATTGAGTTGTACAACACGATTCCGCCCTCAAAATGTTTCTAAAAAATTTTTGAGTGCCTGGACAGTGCCCTTTTTCAATTTTCAAACATGTTGACATGCTCCAAAAAAAATTACTATGCGACGTAAATTGAGTTGTACAACACGATTCCGCTCTCAAAATGTTTCTAAAAAATTTTTGAGTGCCTGGCCAGCGCACTTTTTCAATTTTCAAAAATTTTGACATACTCCGAAATAAAAATTCCTATGCGACGTAAATTAAGTCCTACAACACGATTCCGCCCAAAAAATTTTTCTATAAAATTTCTGAGTGCCTGGCCAGCGCACTTTTTCAATTTTCAAAAATGTTGACATGCTCCGAAAAAAAAATCCTATGCGACGTAAATTGAGTTCTACCACACGATTCCGCCCTCAAAATTTTTCTAAAAAATTTCTAAGTGCCTGGCCAGCGCACTTTTTCAATTTTCAAAAATGTTGACATGCTCCGAAAAAAAATTCCTATGCGACGTAAATTGAGTTCTACCACACGATTCCGCCCTCAAAATTTTTCTAAAAAATTTCTGAGTGCCTGGCCAGCGCACTTTTTCAATTTTCAAACATGTTGACATGCTCAAAAAAAAATTACTATGCGACGTAAATTGAGTTCTACAACACGATTCCGCCCTAAAAATTTTTCTATAAAATTTCTAAGTGCCTGGCCAGCGCACTTTTTCAATTTTCAAAAATGTTGACATGCTCCGAAAAAAAAATCCTATGCGACGTAAATTGAGTTCTACCACACGATTCCGCCTTCAAAATTTTTCTAAAAAATTTAAGTGCCTGGCCAGCGCACTTTTTCAATTTTCAAAAATGTTGACATGCTCAGAAAAAAAATTCCTATGCGACGTAAATTGAGTTGTACAACACGATTCCGCCCTCAAAATGTTTCTAAAAAATTTTTGAGTGCCTGGACAGTGCCCTTTTTCAATTTTCAAACATGTTGACATGCTCCAAAAAAAATTACTATGCGACGTAAATTGAGTTGTACAACACGATTCCGCTCTCAAAATGTTTCTAAAAAATTTTTGAGTGCCTGGCCAGCGCACTTTTTCAATTTTCAAAAATTTTGACATACTCCGAAATAAAAATTCCTATGCGACGTAAATTAAGTCCTACAACACGATTCCGCCCAAAAAATTTTTCTATAAAATTTCTGAGTGCCTGGCCAGCGCACTTTTTCAATTTTCAAAAATGTTGACATGCTCCGAAAAAAAAATCCTATGCGACGTAAATTGAGTTCTACCACACGATTCCGCCCTCAAAATTTTTCTAAAAAATTTCTAAGTGCCTGGCCAGCGCACTTTTTCAATTTTCAAAAATGTTGACATGCTCCGAAAAAAAATTCCTATGCGACGTAAATTGAGTTCTACCACACGATTCCGCCCTCAAAATTTTTCTAAAAAATTTC
Organism: Pseudeuparius sepicola; assembly: GCA_963920635.1. NCBI lineage: Eukaryota > Metazoa > Arthropoda > Insecta > Coleoptera > Anthribidae > Pseudeuparius > Pseudeuparius sepicola. The sequence continues at coordinate 86,627,327 of OY987298.1, read as the reverse complement.
TAAGTGCCTGGCCAGCGCACTTTTCAATTTTCAAAAATGTTGACATGCTCCGAAATAAAAATTCCTATGCGACGTAAATTAAGTTCTACAACACGATTACGCCCTAAAAATTTTTCTATAAAATTTCTAAGTGCCTGACCAGAGTACTTTTTCAATTTTCAAAAATGTTGACATGCTCCGAAAAAAAAGTCCTATGTGACGTAAATTGACTTCTGCAACACGATTCCGCCCACAAAATTTTTCTAAAAAATTTCTGAGTGCCAGGCCAGCGCACTTTTTCAATTTTCAAAAATGTTGACATGCTCCGAAAAAAAATTCCTATGCGACGTAAATTGAGTTGTACAACACGATTCCGCCCTCAAAATGTTTCTAAAAAATTTTTGAGTGCCTGGCCAGCGCACTTTTTCAATTTTCAAAAATGTTGACATGCTCCGAAAAAAAATTCCTATGCGACGTAAATTGAGTTGTACAACACGATTCCGCCCTCAAAATGTTTCTAAAAAATTTTTGAGTGCCTGGACAGTGCCCTTTTTCAATTTTCAAACATGTTGACATGCTCCAAAAAAAATTACTATGCGACGTAAATTGAGTTGTACAACACGATTCCGCTCTCAAAATGTTTCTAAAAAATTTTTGAGTGCCTGGCCAGCGCACTTTTTCAATTTTCAAAAATGTTGACATACTCCGAAATAAAAATTCCTATGCGACGTAAATTAAGTCCTACAACACGATTCCGCCCAAAAAATTTTTCTATAAAATTTCTGAGTGCCTGGCCAGCGCACTTTTTCAATTTTCAAAAATGTTGACATGCTCCGAAAAAAAAATCCTATGCGACGTAAATTGAGTTCTACCACACGATTCCGCCCTCAAAATTTTTCTAAAAAATTTCTAAGTGCCTGGCCAGCGCACTTTTTCAATTTTCAAAAATGTTGACATGCTCCGAAAAAAAATTCCTATGCGACGTAAATTGAGTTCTACCACACGATTCCGCCCTCAAAATTTTTCTAAAAAATTTCTAAGTGCCTGGCCAGCGCACTTTTCAATTTTCAAAAATGTTGACATGCTCCGAAATAAAAATTCCTATGCGACGTAAATTAAGTTCTACAACACGATTACGCCCTAAAAATTTTTCTATAAAATTTCTAAGTGCCTGACCAGAGTACTTTTTCAATTTTCAAAAATGTTGACATGCTCCGAAAAAAAAGTCCTATGTGACGTAAATTGACTTCTGCAACACGATTCCGCCCTCAAAATGTTTCTAAAAAATTTTTGAGTGCCTGGCCAGCGCACTTTTTCAATTTTCAAAAATGTTGACATGCTCCGAAAAAAAATTCCTATGCGACGTAAATTGAGTTGTACAACACGATTCCGCCCTCAAAATGTTTCTAAAAAATTTTTGAGTGCCTGGACAGTGCCCTTTTTCAATTTTCAAACATGTTGACATGCTCCAAAAAAAATTACTATGCGACGTAAATTGAGTTGTACAACACGATTCCGCTCTCAAAATGTTTCTAAAAAATTTTTGAGTGCCTGGCCAGCGCACTTTTTCAATTTTCAAAAATGTTGACATACTCCGAAATAAAAATTCCTATGCGACGTAAATTAAGTCCTACAACACGATTCCGCCCAAAAAATTTTTCTATAAAATTTCTGAGTGCCTGGCCAGCGCACTTTTTCAATTTTCAAAAATGTTGACATGCTCCGAAAAAAAAATCCTATGCGACGTAAATTGAGTTCTACCACACGATTCCGCCCTCAAAATTTTTCTAAAAAATTTCTAAGTGCCTGGCCAGCGCACTTTTTCAATTTTCAAAAATGTTGACATGCTCCGAAAAAAAATTCCTATGCGACGTAAATTGAGTTCTACCACACGATTCCGCCCTCAAAATTTTTCTAAAAAATTTCTAAGTGCCTGGCCAGCGCACTTTTTCAATTTTCAAAAATGTTGACATGCTCCGAAATAAAAATTCCTATGCGACGTAAATTAAGTTCTACAACACGATTACGCCCTAAAAATTTTTCTATAAAATTTCTAAGTGCCTGACCAGAGTACTTTTTCAATTTTCAAAAATGTTGACATGCTCCGAAAAAAAAGTCCTATGTGACGTAAATTGACTTCTGCAACACGATTCCGCCCACAAAATTTTTCTAAAAAATTTCTGAGTGCCAGGCCAGCGCACTTTTTCAATTTTCAAAAATGTTGACATGCTCCGAAAAAAAATTCCTATGCGACGTAAATTGAGTTGTACAACACGATTCCGCCCTCAAAATGTTTCTAAAAAATTTTTGAGTGCCTGGCCAGCGCACTTTTTCAATTTTCAAAAATGTTGACATACTCCGAAATAAAAATTCCTATGCGACGTAAATTAAGTTCTACAACACGATTACGCCCTAAAAATTTTTCTATAAAATTTCTAAGTGCCTGACCAGAGTACTTTTTTAATTTTCAAAAATGTTGACATGCTCCGAAAAAAAAGTCCTATGTGACGTAAATTGACTTCTGCAACACGATTCCGCCCACAAAATTTTTCTAAAAAATTTGTGAGTGCCTGGCCAGCGCACTTTTTCAATTTTCAAAAATGTTGACATGCTCCTAAAAAAAAATTCCTATGCGACGTAAATTGAGTTCTACAACACGATTCCGCCCTCAAAATATTTCTAAAAAATTTTTGTGTGCCTGGCCAGCGCACTTTTTCAATTTTCAAAAATGTTTTCATGCTCCGAAAAAAAATAAAATTCCTATACGACGTAAATTGAGTTCTACCACACGATTCCGCCCTCAAAATTTTTTTATAAAATTTGTGAGTGCCTGGCCAGCGCACTTTTTCAATTTTCAAAAATGTTGACATGCTCTGAAAAAAAATTCCTATGCGACGTAAATTGAGTTCTACAACACGATTCCGCCCTCCAAATTTTTCTAAAAAATTTCTGAGTGCCTGGCCAGCGCACTTTTTCAATTTTCAAACATGTTGACATGCTCCAAAAAAAATTACTATGCGACGTAAATTGAGTTCTACAACACGATTCCGCCCTCAAAATATTTCTAAAAAAATTTTGTGTGCCTGGCCAGCGCACTTTTTCAATTTTCAAAAATGTTGACATGCACCGAAAAAAAAAGTCCTATGTGACGTAAATTGAGTTCTACAACACGATTCGGCCCTCAAAATTTTTCTAAAAAATTTCTGAGTGCCTGGCCAGCGCACTTTTTCTATTTTCAAACATGTTGACATGCTCAAAAAAAATTACTATGCGACGTAAATTGAGTTCTACAACACGACTCCGCCCTAAAAATTTTTCTATAAAATTTCTAAGTGCCTGGCCAGCGCACTTTTTCAATTTTCAAAAATGTTGACATGCTCCGAAAAAAAAATCCTATGCGACGTAAATTGAGTTCTACCACACGATTCCGCCCTCAAAATTTTTCTAAAAAATTTCTAAGTGCCTGGCCAGCGCACTTTTTCAATTTTCAAAAATGTTGACATGCTCCGAAAAAAAATTCCTATGCGACGTAAATTCAGTTCTACCACAAGATTCCGCCCTCAAAATTTTTCTAAAAAAAATTTAAGTGCCTGGCCAGCGCACTTTTACAATTTTCAAAAATGTTGACATGCTCCGAAAAAAAACTCCTATGCTACGTAAATTGAGTTGTACAACACGATTCCGCCCTCAAAATGTTTCTAAAAAATTTTTTTGAGTGCCTGGCCAGCGCACTTTTTTATTTTCAAAAATGTTGACATACTCCGAAATAAAAATTCCTATGCGACGTAAATTAAGTCCTACAACACGATTCCGCCCTAAAAAATTTTCTATAAAATTTCGAAGTGCCTGGCCAGAGCACTTTTTCAATTTTCAAAAATGTTGACATGCTCCGAAAAAAAATTCCTATGCGACGTAAATTGAGTTGTACAACACGATTCCGCCCTCAAAATGTTTCTAAAAAATTTTTGAGTGCCTGGACAGTGCCCTTTTTCAATTTTCAAACATGTTGACATGCTCCAAAAAAAATTACTATGCGACGTAAATTGAGTTGTACAACACGATTCCGCTCTCAAAATGTTTCTAAAAAATTTTTGAGTGCCTGGCCAGCGCACTTTTTCAATTTTCAAAAATGTTGACATACTCCGAAATAAAAATTCCTATGCGACGTAAATTAAGTCCTACAACACGATTCCGCCCAAAAAATTTTTCTATAAAATTTCTGAGTGCCTGGCCAGCGCACTTTTTCAATTTTCAAAAATGTTGACATGCTCCGAAAAAAAAATCCTATGCGACGTAAATTGAGTTCTACCACACGATTCCGCCCTCAAAATTTTTCTAAAAAATTTCTAAGTGCCTGGCCAGCGCACTTTTTCAATTTTCAAAAATGTTGACATACTCCGAAAAAAAATTCCTATGCGACGTAAATTGAGTTGTACAACACGATTCCGCCCTCAAAATGTTTCTAAAAAATTTTTGAGTGCCTGGACAGTGCCCTTTTTCAATTTTCAAACATGTTGACATGCTCCAAAAAAAATTACTATGCGACGTAAATTGAGTTGTACAACACGATTCCGCTCTCAAAATGTTTCTAAAAAATTTTTGAGTGCCTGGCCAGCGCACTTTTTCAATTTTCAAAAATGTTGACATACTCCGAAATAAAAATTCCTATGCGACGTAAATTAAGTCCTACAACACGATTCCGCCCAAAAAATTTTTCTATAAAATTTCTGAGTGCCTGGCCAGCGCACTTTTTCAATTTTCAAAAAGGTTGATATGCTCCGAAAAAAAAATCCTATGCGACGTAAATTGAGTTCTACCACACGATTCCGCCCTCAAAATTTTTCTATAAAATTTCTGAGTGCCTGGCCAGCGCACTTTTTCAATTTTCAAAAATGTTGACATGCTCCGAAAAAAAAATCCTATGCGACGTAAATTGAGTTCTACCACACGATTCCGCCCTCAAAATTTTTCTAAAAAATTTCTAAGTGCCTGGCCAGCGCACTTTTTCAATTTTCAAAAATGTTGACATGCTCCGAAATAAAAATTCCTATGCGACGTAAATTAAGTTCTACAACACGATTACGCCCTAAAAATTTTTCTATAAAATTTCTAAGTGCCTGACCAGAGTACTTTTTCAATTTTCAAAAATGTTGACATGCTCCGAAAAAAAAGTCCTATGTGACGTAAATTGACTTCTGCAACACGATTCCGCCCACAAAATTTTTCTAAAAAATTTCTGAGTGCCTGGCCAGCGCACTTTTTCAATTTTCAAAAATGTTGACATGCTCCGAAAAAAAATTCCTATGCGACGTAAATTGAGTTGTACAACACGATTCCGCTCTCAAAATGTTTCTAAAAAATTTTTGAGTGCCTGGCCAGCGCACTTTTTCAATTTTCAAAAATGTTGACATACTCCGAAATAAAAATTCCTATGCGACGTAAATTAAGTCCTACAACACGATTCCGCCCAAAAAATTTTTCTATAAAATTTCTGAGTGCCTGGCCAGCGCACTTTTTCAATTTTCAAAAATGTTGACATACTCCGAAATAAAAATTCCTATGCGACGTAAATTAAGTCCTACAACACGATTCCGCCCAAAAAATTTTTCTATAAAATTTCTGAGTGCCTGGCCAGCGCACTTTTTCAATTTTCAAAAATGTTGACATGCTCCGAAAAAAAAATCCTATGCGACGTAAATTGAGTTCTACCACACGATTCCGCCCTCAAAATTTTTCTAAAAAATTTCTAAGTGCCTGGCCAGCGCACTTTTTCAATTTTCAAAAATGTTGACATGCTCCGAAATAAAAATTCCTATGCGACGTAAATTAAGTTCTACAACACGATTACGCCCTAAAAATTTTTCTATAAAATTTCTAAGTGCCTGACCAGAGTACTTTTTCAATTTTCAAAAATGTTGACATGCTCCGAAAAAAAAGTCCTATGTGACGTAAATTGACTTCTGCAACACGATTCCGCCCACAAAATTTTTCTAAAAAATTTCTGAGTGCCTGGCCAGCGCACTTTTTCAATTTTCAAAAATGTTGACATGCTCCGAAAAAAAATTCCTATGCGACGTAAATTGAGTTGTACAACACGATTCCGCCCTCAAAATGTTTCTAAAAAATTTGTGAGTGCCTGGCCAGCGCACTTTTTCAATTTTTAAAAATGTTGACATGCTCTGAAAAAAAATTACTATGCGACGTAAATTGAGTTCTACAACACGATTCCGCCCTCAAAATATTTTTAAAAAAATTTTGTGTGCCTGGCCAGCGCACTTTTTCAATTTTCAAAAATGTTGACATGCACCGAAAAAAAAACTATGCTATGTAAATTGAGTTCTACAGCACGATTCCTCCCTCAAAATTTTTCTAAAAAATTTTTGAGTGCCTGGCCAGCGCACTTTTTCAATCTTCAAAAATGTTGACATGCTCCGAAAAAAAAATCCTACGCGACGTAAATTGAGTTCTACAACACGATTCCGCCCTCAAAATTTTTCTACAAAATTTCCAAGTGCCTGGCCAGCGCACTTTTTCAATTTTCAATTTTCAAAAATGTTGACATGCTCCGAAAGGAAAATTCCTATGCGACGTAAATTGAGTTCTACCACAAGATTCCGCCCTAAAATTTTTTAAAAAAAAAATTTAAGTGCCTGGCCAGCGCACTTTTACAATTTTCAAAAATGTTGACATGCTCCGAAAAAAAACTCCTATGTGACGTAAATTGAGTTCTACAACACGATTGCGCCCTCAAAATTTTTCTAAAAATTTTCTGAGTGCCTGGCCAGCGCACTTTTTCAATTTTCAAAAATGTTGACATGCTCCGAAAAAAAATTACTATGCGACGTAAATTGAGTTCTACAACACGATTCCGCCCTCAAAATGTTTCTAAAAAAATTTTGCGTGCCTGGCCAGCGCACTTTTTCAATTTTCAAAAATGTTGATATGCTCCGAAAAAAAATTCCTATGCGACGTAAATTGAGTTCTACAACACGATTCCGCCCTCAAAACTTTTCTAAAAAATTTTTAAGTGCCTGGCCAGCGCACTTTTCAATTTTCAAACATGTTGACATGCTCCAAGAAAAAATTACTATACGACGTAAATTGAGTTCTACAACACGATACCGCCCTCAAAATATTTCTAAAAAATTTTTGAGTGCCTGGACAGTGCCCTTTTTCAATTTTCAAAAATGTTGACATACTCCGAAAAAAAAATTCCTATGCGACGTAAATTGAGTTCTACAACATGATTCCGCCCTCAAAATTTTTCTAAAAAATTTGTAAGTGCCTGGCCAGCGCACTTTTTCAATTTTCAAACATGTTGACATGCTCCAAAAAAAAATTACTATGCGACGTAAATTAAGTTCTACAACACGATTCCGCCCTCAAAATATTTCTAAAAAAATGTTGAGTGCCTGGCCAGCGCACTTTTTCAATTTTCAAAAATGTTGACATGCTCCGAAAAAAAATACTATGCTATGTAAATTGAGTTCTACAGCACGATTCCGCCCTCAAAATTTTTCTAAAAAATTTCTAAGTGCCTGGCCAGCGCACTTTTTCAATTTTCAAAAATGTTGACATGCTCCGAAAAAAAACTCCTATGCGACGTAAATTGAGTTGTACAACACGATTCCGCTCTCAAAATGTTTCTAAAAAAATTTTGAGTGCCTGGCCAGCGCACTTTTTCAATTTTCAAAAATGTTGACATACTCCGAAATAAAAATTCCTATGCGACGTAAATTAAGTCCTGCAACACGATTCCGCCCTAAAAATTTTTCTATAAAATTTCTGAGTGCCTGGCCAGCGCACTTTTTCAATTTTCAAAAATGTTGACATGCTCCGAAAAAAAATACTATGCTATGTAAATTGAGTTCTACAGCACGATTCCGCCCTCAAAATTTTTCTAAAAAATTTCCAAGTGCCTGGCCAGCGCACTTTTTCAATTTTCAAAAATGTTGACATGCCCCAAAAAAAAATTACTATGCGACGTAAATTAAGTTCTACAACACGATTCCGCCCTCAAAATGTTTCTAAAAAATTTTTGAGTGCCTGGCCAGCGCACTTTTTCAATTTTCAAAAATGTTGACATGCTCCGAAAAAAAATTCCTATGCGACGTAAATTGAGTTCTACAACACGATTCCGCCCTCAAAATTTTTCTAAAAAATTTTTAAGTGCCTGGCCAGCGCACTATTTCAATTTTCAAACATGTTGACATGCTCCAAAAAAAAATTACTATGCGACGTAAATTGAGTTCTACAACACTATTCCGCCCTCAAAATGTTTCTAAAAAATTTTTGAGTGCCTGGCCAGCGCACTTTTTCAATTTTCAAAAATGTTGACATGCTCCTAAAGGAAAATTCCTATGCGACGTAAATTGAGTTCTACCACAAGATTCCGCCCACAAAATTTTTCTAAAAAAAATTTAAGTGCCTGGCCAGCGCACTTTTACAATTTTCAAAAATGTTGACATGCACCGAAAAAAAAAGTCCTATGTGACGTAAATTGAGTTGTACAACACGATTCCGCCCTCAAACTGTTTCTAAAAAATTTTTGAGTGATTGGCCAGCGCACTTTTTCAATTTTCAAAAATGTTGACATGCTCCGAAAAAAAATTCCTATGCGACGTAGATTGAGTTCTACAACACGATTCCGAACTCAAAACTTTTCTAAAAAATTTTTAAGTGCCTGGCCAGCACACTTTTTCAATTTTCAAAAATGTTGACATACTCCGAAATAAAAATTCCTATGCGACGTAAATTAAGTCCTGCAACACGATTCCGCCCTAAAAATTTTTCTATAAAATTTCTGAGTGCCTGGCCAGCGCACTTTTTCAATTTTCAAAAATGTTGACATGCTCCGAAAAAAAATACTATGCTATGTAAATTGAGTTCTACAGCACGATTCCGCCCTCAAAATTTTTCTAAAAAATTTCTAAGTGCCTGGCCAGCGCACTTTTTCAATTTTCAAAAATGTTGACATGCTCCGAAAGAAAACTCCTATGCTACGTAAATTGAGTTGTACAACACGATTCCGCCCTCAAACTGTTTCTAAAAAATTTTTGAGTGATTGGCCAGCGCACTTTTTCAATTTTCAAAAATGTTGACATGCTCCGAAAAAAAAATTTTATGCGACGTAAATTGAGTTCTACCACACGATTCCGCCCTCAAAATTTTTCTAAAAAATTTCTAAGTGCCTGGCCAACGCACTTTTTCAATTTTTAAAAATGTTGACATGCTCCGAAAGGAAAATTCCTATGCGACGTAAATTGAGTTCTACCACAAGATTCCGCCCTCAAAATTTTTCTAAAAAAAATTAAGTTCCTGGCCAGCGCACTTTTACAATTTTCAAAAATGTTGACATGCTCCGAAAAAAAACTCCTATGCGACGTAAATTGAGTTCTACAACACGATTCCGCCCTCAAAACTTTTCTAAAAAATTTTTGTGGGCCTGGCCAGCGCACTTTTTCAATTTTCAAAAATGTTGACATGCTCCGAAAAAAAATTCCTATGCGACGTAAATTGAGTTCTACAACACGATTCCGCCCTCAAAACTTTTCTAAAAAATTTCTAAGTGCCTGGCCAGCGCACTTTTTCAATTTTCAAAAATGTTGACATGCTCCGAAAAAAAACTCCTATGCGACGTAAATTGAGTTGTACAACTCGATTCCGCCCTCAAACTGTTTCTAAAAAATTTTTGAGTGCCTGGCCAGCGCACTTTTTCAATTTTCAAAAATGTTGACATGCTCCGAAAAAAAATTCCTATGCGACGTAAATTGAGTTCTACAACACGATTCCGCCCTCAAAATTTTTCTAAAAAAAATTTAAGTGCCTGGCCAGCGCACTTTTACAATTTTCAAAAATGTTGACATGCTCCGAAAAAAAATACCTGCGACGTAAATTGAGTTCTACAACACGATTCCGCCCTCAAAATTTTTTAGAAAAATTTTTAAGTACCTGTTCAGCGCACTTTTTCAATTTTCAAAAATGTTGACATGCTCCGAAAAAAAAAACCTATGCGACGTAAATTGAGTTCTACCACAAGATTCCGCCCTCAAAATGTTTCTAAAAAATTTTTGAGTGCCTGGCCAGCGCACTTTTTCAATTTTCAAAAATGTTGACATGCTCCGAAAAAAAATTCCTATGCGACGTAAATTGAGTTCTACAACACGATTCCGCCCTCAAAACTTTTCTAAAAAATTTTTGAGGGCCTGGCCAGCGCACTTTTTCAATTTTCAAAAATGTTGACATGCTCCGAAAAAAAATTCCTATGCGACGTAAATTGAGTTCTACAACACGATTCCGCCCTCAAAACTTTTCTAAAAAATTTTTAAGTGCCTGGCCAGCGCACTTTTTCAATTTTCAAAAATGTTGACATGCTCCGAAAAAAAACTCCTATGCTACGTAAATTGAGTTGTACAACACGATTCCGCCCTCAAACTGTTTCTAAAAAATTTTTGAGTGATTGGCCAGCGCACTTTTTCAATTTTCAAAAATGTTGACATGCTCCGAAAAAAAAATTTTATGCGACGTAAATTGAGCTCTACCACACGATTCCGCCCTCAAAATTTTTCTAAAAAATTTCTAAGTGCCTGGCCAGCGCACTTTTTCAATTTTTAAAAATGTTGACATGCTCCGAAAGGAAAATTCCTATGCGACGTAAATTGAGTTCTACCACAAGATTCCGCCCTCAAAATTTTTCTAAAAAAAATTTAAGTTCCTGGCCAGCGCACTTTTACAATTTTCAAAAATGTTGACATGCTCCGAAAAAAAACTCCTTTGCGACGTAAATTGAGTTCTACAACACGATTCTGCCCTCAAAACTTTTCTATAAAATTTCTGAGTGCCTGGCCAGCGCACTTTTTCAATTTTCAAAAATGTTGACATGCTCCGAAAAAAAAAATCCTATGCGACGTAAATTGAGTTCTACCACACGATTGCGCCCTCAAAATTTTTCTAAAAAATTTCTAAGTGCCTGGCCAGCGCACTTTTTCAATTTTCAAAAATGTTGACATACTAAGAAATAAAAATTCCTATGCGACGTAAATTAAGTTCTACAACACGATTACGCCCTAAAAATTTTTCTATAAAATTACTAAGTGCCTGACCAGAGTACTTTTTCAATTTTCAAAAATGTTGACATGCTCCGAAAAAAAAGTCCTATGTGACGTAAATTGACTTCTGCAACACGATTCCGCCCACAAAATTTTTCTAAAAAATTTCTAAGTGCCTGGCGTGCGCACTTTTTCAATTTTCAAAAATGTTGACATGCTCCTAAAAAAAATTCCTATGCGACGTAAATTGAGTTCTACCGCACGATTCCGCCCTCAAAATTTTTCTAACAAATTTCAAAGTGCCTGGCCAGCGCACTGTTTCAATTTTCAAAAAATGTTGACATGCACCGAAAAAAAAAGTCCTATGTGACGTAAATTGAGTTCTACAACACGATTCGGCCCTCAAAATTTTTCTAAAAAATTTCTGAGTGCCTGGCCAGCGCACTTTTTCAATTTTCAAACATGTTGACATGCTCAAAAAAAAATTACTATGCGACGTAAATTGAGTTCTACAACACGATTCCGCCCTAAAAATTTTTCTATAAAATTTCTAAGTGCCTGGCCAGCGCACTTTTTCAATTTTCAAAAATGTTGACATGCTCCGAAAAAAAAATCCTATGCGACGTAAATTGAGTTCTACCACACGATTCCGCCTTCAAAATTTTTCTAAAAAATTTAAGTGCCTGGCCAGCGCACTTTTTCAATTTTCAAAAATGTTGACATGCTCAGAAAAAAAATTCCTATGCGACGTAAATTGAGTTGTACAACACGATTCCGCCCTCAAAATGTTTCTAAAAAATTTTTGAGTGCCTGGACAGTGCCCTTTTTCAATTTTCAAACATGTTGACATGCTCCAAAAAAAATTACTATGCGACGTAAATTGAGTTGTACAACACGATTCCGCTCTCAAAATGTTTCTAAAAAATTTTTGAGTGCCTGGCCAGCGCACTTTTTCAATTTTCAAAAATGTTGACATACTCCGAAATAAAAATTCCTATGCGACGTAAATTAAGTCCTACAACACGATTCCGCCCAAAAAATTTTTCTATAAAATTTCTGAGTGCCTGGCCAGCGCACTTTTTCAATTTTCAAAAATGTTGACATGCTCCGAAAAAAAAATCCTATGCGACGTAAATTGAGTTCTACCACACGATTCCGCCCTCAAAATTTTTCTAAAAAATTTCTAAGTGCCTGGCCAGCGCACTTTTTCAATTTTCAAAAATGTTGACATGCTCCGAAAAAAAATTCCTATGCGACGTAAATTGAGTTCTACCACACGATTCCGCCCTCAAAATTTTTCTAAAAAATTTCTAAGTGCCTGGCCAGCGCACTTTTTCAATTTTCAAAAATGTTGACATGCTCCGAAATAAAAATTCCTATGCGACGTAAATTAAGTTCTACAACACGATTACGCCCTAAAAATTTTTCTATAAAATTTCTAAGTGCCTGACCAGAGTACTTTTTCAATTTTCAAAAATGTTGACATGCTCCGAAAAAAAAGTCCTGTGACGTAAATTGACTTCTGCAACACGATTCCGCCCACAAAATTTTTCTAAAAAATTTCTGAGTGCCTGGCCAGCGCACTTTTTCAATTTTCAAAAATGTTGACATGCTCCTAAAAAAAAATTCCTATGCGACGTAAATTGAGTTCTACAACACGATTCCGCCCTCAAAATATTTCTAAAAAATTTTTGTGTGCCTGGCCAGCGCACCTTTTCAATTTTCAAAAATGTTTTCATGCTCCGAAAAAAAATAAAATTCCTATACGACGTAAATTGAGTTCTACCACACGATTCCGCCCTCAAAATTTTTTTATAAAATTTGTGAGTGCCTGGCCAGCGCACTTTTTCAATTTTCAAAAATGTTGACATGCTCTGAAAAAAAAATCCTATGCGACGTAAATTGAGTTCTACAACACGATTCCGCCCTCAAAATATTTCTAAAAAAAATTTGTGTGCCTGGCCAGCGCACTTTTTCAATTTTCAAAAATGTTGACATGCACCGAAAAAAAAAGTCCTATGTGACGTAAATTGAGTTCTACAACACGATTCGGCCCTCAAAATTTTTCTAAAAAATTTCTGAGTGCCTGGCCAGCGCACTTTTTCAATTTTCAAACATGTTGACATGCTCAAAAAAAAATTACTATGCGACGTAAATTGAGTTCTACAACACGATTCCGACCTCAAAATGTTTCTAAAAAAATGTAGAGTGCCTGGCCAGCGCACTTTTTCAATTTTCAAAAATGTTGACATGCTCCGAAAAAAAAATCCTATGCGACGTAAATTGAGTTCTACCACACGATTCCGCCCTCAAAATTTTTCTAAAAAATTTCTAAGTGCCTGGCCAGCGCACTTTTTCAATTTTCAAAAATGTTGACATGCTCCGAAAAAAAATTCCTATGCGACGTAAATTCAGTTCTACCACACGATTCCGCCCTCAAAATTTTTCTAAAAAATTTCTAAGTGCCTGGCCAGCGCACTTTTTCAATTTTCAAAAATGTTGACATGCTCCGAAAAAAAATTCCTATGCGACGTAAATTCAGTTCTACCACAAGATTCCGCCCTCGAAATTTTTCTAAAAAAAATTAAAGTGCCTGGCCAGCGCACTTTTACAATTTTCAAAAATGTTGACATGCTCCGAAAAAAAACTCCTATGCTACGTAAATTGAGTTGTACAACACGATTCCGCCCTCAAAATGTTTCTAAAAAATTTTTTTGAGTGCCTGGCCAGCGCACTTTTTTATTTTCAAAAATGTTGACATACTCCGAAATAAAAATTCCTATGCGACGTAAATTAAGTCCTACAACACGATTACGCCCTAAAAATTTTTCTATAAAATTTCTAAGTGCCTGACCAGAGTACTTTTTCAATTTTCAAAAATGTTGACATGCTCCGAAAAAAAAGTCCTATGCGACGTAAATTAAGTTCTACAACACGATTACGCCCTAAAAATTTTTCTATAAAATTTCTAAGTGCCTGACCAGAGTACTTTTCCAATTTTCAAAAATGTTGACATGCTCCGAAAAAAAAGTCCTATGTGACGTAAATTGACTTCTGCAACACGATTCCGCCCACAAAATTTTTCTAAAAAATTTCTGAGTGCCTGGCCAGCGTACTTTTTCAATTTTCAAAAATGTTGACATGCTCCTAAAAAAAAATTCCTATGCGACGTAAATTGAGTTCTACCGCACGATTCCGCCCTCAAAATTTTTCTAACAAATTTCTAAGTGCCTGGCCAGCGCACTGTTTCAATTTTCAAAAATGTTGACATGCTCCGAAAGGAAAATTCCTATGCGACGTAAATTGAGTTATACCAAAAGATTCCGCCCTCAAAATTTTTCTAAAAAAAATTTAATTGCCTGGCCAGCGCACTTTTACAATTTTCAAAAATGTTGACATGCACCGAAAAAAAAAGTCCTATGTGACGTAAATTGAGTTCTACAACACGATTCGGCCCTCAAAATTTTTCTAAAAAATTTCTGAGTGCCTGGCCAGCGCACTTTTTCAATTTTCAAACATGTTGACATGCTCAAAAAAAAATTACTATGCGACGTAAATTGAGTTCTACAACACGATTCCGCCCTAAAAATTTTTCTATAAAATTTCTAAGTGCCTGGCCAGCGCACTTTTTCAATTTTCAAAAATGTTGACATGCTCCGAAAAAAAAATCCTATGCGACGTAAATTGAGTTCTACCACACGATTCCGCCCTCAAAATTTTTCTAAAAAATTTCTAAGTGCCTGGCCAGCGCACTTTTTCAATTTTCAAAAATGTTGACATGCTCCGAAAAAAAATTCCTATGCGACGTAAATTCAGTTCTACCACAAGATTCCGCCTTCAAATTTTTCTAAAAAAAATTTAAGTGCCTGGCCAGCGCACTTTTACAATTTTCAAAAATGTTGACATGCTCCGAAAAAAACTCCTATGCTACGTAAATTGAGTTCTACAACACGATTCCGCCCTCAAAATGTTTCTAAAAAAATTTTGCGTGCCTGGCCAGCGCACTTTTTCAATTTTCAAAAATGTTGATATGCTCCGAAAAAAAATTCCTATGCGACGTAAATTGAGTTCTACAACACGATTCCGCCCTCAAAATGTTTCTAAAAAAATGTAGAGTGCCTGGCCAGCGCACTTTTTCAATTTTCAAAAATGTTGACATGCTCCGAAAAAAAAATCCTATGCGACGTAAATTGAGTTCTACCACACGATTCCGCCCTCAAAATTTTTCTAAAAAATTTCTAAGTGCCTGGCCAGCGCACTTTTTCAATTTTCAAAAATGTTGACATGCTCCGAAAAGAAATTCCTATGCGACGTAAATTCAGTTCTACCACACGATTCCGCCCTCAAAATTTTTCTAAAAAATTTCTAAGTGCCTGGCCAGCGCACTTTTTCAATTTTCAAAAATGTTGACATGCTCCGAAAAAAAATTCCTATGCGACGTAAATTCAGTTCTACCACAAGATTCCGCCCTCGAAATTTTTCTAAAAAAAATTAAAGTGCCTGGCCAGCGCACTTTTACAATTTTCAAAAATGTTGACATGCTCCGAAAAAAAACTCCTATGCTACGTAAATTGAGTTGTACAACACGATTCCGCCCTCAAAATGTTTCTAAAAAATTTTTTTGAGTGCCTGGCCAGCGCACTTTTTTATTTTCAAAAATGTTGACATACTCCGAAATAAAAATTCCTATGCGACGTAAATTAAGTCCTACAACACGATTACGCCCTAAAAATTGTTCTATAAAATTTCTAAGTGCCTGACCAGAGTACTTTTTCAATTTTCAAAAATGTTGACATGCTCCGAAAAAAAAGTCCTATGCGACGTAAATTAAGTTCTACAACACGATTACGCCCTAAAAATTTTTCTATAAAATTTCTAAGTGCCTGACCAGAGTACTTTTCCAATTTTCAAAAATGTTGACATGCTCCGAAAAAAAAGTCCTATGTGACGTAAATTGACTTCTGCAACACGATTCCGCCCACAAAATTTTTCTAAAAAATTTCTGAGTGCCTGGCCAGCGTACTTTTTCAATTTTCAAAAATGTTGACATGCTCCTAAAAAAAAATTCCTATGCGACGTAAATTGAGTTCTACCGCACGATTCCGCCCTCAAAATTTTTCTAACAAATTTCTAAGTGCCTGGCCAGCGCACTGTTTCAATTTTCAAAAATGTTGACATGCTCCGAAAGGAAAATTCCTATGCGACGTAAATTGAGTTATACCAAAAGATTCCGCCCTCAAAATTTTTCTAAAAAAAATTTAATTGCCTGGCCAGCGCACTTTTACAATTTTCAAAAATGTTGACATGCACCGAAAAAAAAAGTCCTATGTGACGTAAATTGAGTTCTACAACACGATTCGGCCCTCAAAATTTTTCTAAAAAATTTCTGAGTGCCTGGCCAGCGCACTTTTTCAATTTTCAAACATGTTGACATGCTCAAAAAAAAATTACTATGCGACGTAAATTGAGTTCTACAACACGATTCCGCCCTAAAAATTTTTCTATAAAATTTCTAAGTGCCTGGCCAGCGCACTTTTTCAATTTTCAAAAATGTTGACATGCTCCGAAAAAAAAATCCTATGCGACGTAAATTGAGTTCTACCACACGATTCCGCCCTCAAAATTTTTCTAAAAAATTTCGAAGTGCCTGGCCAGCGCACTTTTTCAATTTTCAAAAATGTTGACATGCTCCGAAAAAAAATTCCTATGCGACGTAAATTCAGTTCTACCACAAGATTCCGCCTTCAAATTTTTCTAAAAAAAATTTAAGTGCCTGGCCAGCGCACTTTTACAATTTTCAAAAATGTTGACATGCTCCGAAAAAAACTCCTATGCTACGTAAATTGAGTTCTACAACACGATTCCGCCCTCAAAATGTTTCTAAAAAAATTTTGCGTGCCTGGCCAGCGCACTTTTTCAATTTTCAAAAATGTTGATATGCTCCGGAAAAAAATTCCTATGCGACGTAAATTGAGTTCTACAACACGATTCCGCCCTCAAAACTTTTCTAAAAAATTTTTAAGTGCCTGGCCAGCGCACTTTTCAATTTTCAAACATGTTGACATGCTCCAAGAAAAAATTACTATACGACGTAAATTGAGTTCTACAACACGATTCCGCCCTCAAAATATTTCTAAAAAATTTTTGAGTGCCTGGACAGTGCCCTTTTTCAATTTTCAAAAATGTTGACATACTCCGAAAAAAAATTTCTATGCGACGTAAATTGAGTTCTACAACATGATTCCGCCCTCAAAATTTTTCTAAAAAAATGTTGAGTGCCTGGCCAGCGCACTTTTTCAATTTTCAAAAATGTTGACATGCTCCGAAAAAAAATACTATGCTATGTAAATTGAGTTCTACAGCACGATTCCGCCCTCAAAATTTTTCTAAAAAATTTCTAAGTGCCTGGCCAGCGCACTTTTTCAATTTTCAAAAATGTTGACATGCTCCGAAAAAAAACTCCTATGCGACGTAAATTGAGTTGTACAACACGATTCCGCTATCAAAATGTTTCTAAAAAAATTTTGAGTGCCTGGCCAGCGCACTTTTTCAATTTTCAAAAATGTTGACATACTCCGAAATAAAAATTCCTATGCGACGTAAATTAAGTCCTGCAACACGATTCCGCCCTAAAAATGTTTCTTTAAAATTTCTGAGTGCCTGGCCAGCGCACTTTTTCAATTTTCAAAAATGTTGACATGCTCCGAAAAAAAATACTTGAGTTCTACAGCACGATTCCGCCCTCAAAATTTTTCTAAAAAATTTCTAAGTGCCTGGCCAGCGCACTTTTTCAAGTTTCAAAAATGTTGACATGCTCCGAAAAAAAACTCCTATGCTACGTAAATTGAGTTGTACAACACGATTCCGCCCTCAAAATGTTTCTAAAAAATTTTTAAGTGCCTGGCCAGCGCACTTTTTAAATTTTCAAACATGTTGACATGCCCCAAAAAAAAATTACTATGCGACGTAAATTAAGTTCTACAACACGATTCCGCCCTCAAAATGTTTCTAAAAAATTTTTGAGTGCCTGGCCAGCGCACTTTTTCAATTTTCAAAAATGTTGACATGCTCCGAAAAAAAATTCCTATGCGACGTAAATTGAGTTCTACAACACGATTCCGCCCTCAAAATGTTTCTAAAAAATTTTTGAGTGCCTGGCCAGCGCACTTTTTCAATTTTCAAACATGTTGACATGCTCCAAAAAAAAATTACTATGCGACGTAAATTGAGTTCTACAACACTATTCCGCCCTCAAAATGTTTCTAAAAAATTTTTGAGTGCCTGGCCAGCGCACTTTTTCAATTTTCAAAAATGTTCACATGCTCCGAAAAAAAAATACTATGCTATGTAAATTGAGTTCTACAGCACGATTCCGCCCTCAAAATTTTTCTAAAAAATTTCTAAGTGCCTGGCCAGCGCACTTTTTCAATTTTCAAAAATGTTGACATGCTCCTAAAGGAAAATTCCTATGCGACGTAAATTGAGTTCTACCACAAGATTCCGCCCATAAAATTTTTCTAAAAAAAATTTAAGTGCCTGGCCAGCGCACTTTTACAATTTTTAAAAATGTTGACATGCACCGAAAAAAAAAGTCCTATGTGACGTAAATTGAGTTCTACAACACGATTCGGCCCTCAAAATTTTTCTAAAAAATTTCTGTGCCTGGCCAGCGCACTTTTTCAATTTTCAAACATGTTGACATGCTCAAAAAAAAATTACTATGCGACGTAAATTGAGTTCTACAACACGATTCCGCCCTCAAAATGTTTCTAAAAAATTTTTGCGTGCCTGGCCAGCGCACTTTTTCAATTTTCAAAAATGTTGACATGCTCCGAAAAAAAATTCCTATGCGACGTAGATTGAGTTCTACAACACGATTCCGAACTCAAAACTTTTCTAAAAAATTTTTAAGTGCCTGGCCAGCACACTTTTTCAATTTTCAAAAATGTTGACATACTCCGAAATAAAAATTCCTATGCGACGTAAATTAAGTCCTGCAACACGATTCCGCCCTAAAAATTTTTCTATAAAATTTCTGAGTGCCTGGCCAGCGCACTTTTTCAATTTTCAAAAATGTTGACATGCTCCGAAAAAAAATACTATGCTATGTAAATTGAGTTCTACAGCACGATTCCGCCCTCAAAATTTTTCTAAAAAATTTTTAAGTGCCAGGCCAGCGCACTTTTTCAATTTTCAAAAATGTTGACATGCTCCGAAAAAAAAACTCCTATGCTACGTAAATTGAGTTGTACAACACGATTCCGCCCTCAAACTGTTTCTAAAAAATTTTTGAGTGATTGGCCAGCGCACTTTTTCAATTTTCAAAAATGTTGACATGCTCCGAAAAAAAAATTTTATGCGACGTAAATTGAGTTCTACAACACGATTCCGCCCTCAAAATTTTTTAGAAAAATTTTTAAGTACCTGTTCAGCGCACTTTTTCAATTTTCAAAAATGTTGACATGCTCCGAAAAAAAAAAAAACCTATGCGACGTAAATTGAGTTCTACCACAAGATTCCGCCCTCAAAATGTTTCTAAAAAATTTTTGAGTGCCTGGCCAGCGCACTTTTTCAATTTTCAAAAATGTTGACATGCTCCGAAAAAAAATTCCTATGCGACGTAAATTGAGTTCTACAACACGATTCCGCCCTCAAAACTTTTCTAAAAAATTTTTGAGGGCCTGGCCAGCGCACTTTTTCAATTTTCAAAAATGTTGACATGCTCCGAAAAAAAATTTCTATGCGACGTAAATTGAGTTCTACAACACGATTCCGCCCTCAAAACTTTTCTAAAAAATTTTTAAGTGCCTGGCCAGCGCACTTTTTCAATTTTCAAAAATGTTGACATGCTCCGAAAAAAAACTCCTATGCTACGTAATTTGAGTTGTACAACACGATTCCGCCCTCAAACTGTTTCTAAAAAATTTTTGAGTGATTGGCCAGCGCACTTTTTCAATTTTCAAAAATGTTGACATGCTCCGAAAAAAAAATTTTATGCGACGTAAATTGAGTTCTACCACACGATTCCGCCCTCAAAATTTTTCTAAAAAATTTCTAAGTGCCTGGCCAGCGCACTTTTTCAATTTTTAAAAATGTTGACATGCTCCGAAAGGAAAATTCCTATGCGACGTAAATTGAGTTCTACCACAAGATTCCGCCCTCAAAATTTTTCTAAAAAAAATTTAAGTTCCTGGCCAGCGCACTTTTACAATTTTCAAAAATGTTGACATGCTCCGAAAAAAAACTCCTATGCGACGTAAATTGAGTTCTACAACACGATTCCGCCCTCAAAACTTTTCTATAAAATTTCTGAGTGCCTGGCCAGCGCACTTTTTCAATTTTCAAAAATGTTGACATGCTCCGAAAAAAAAAATCCTATGCGACGTAAATTGAGTTCTACCACACGATTCCGCCCTCAAAATTTTTCTAAAAAATTTCTAAGTGCCTGGCCAGCGCACTTTTTCAATTTTCAAAAATGTTGACATACTAAGAAATAAAAATTCCTATGCGACGTAAATTAAGTTCTACAACACGATTACGCCCTAAAAATTTTTCTATAAAATTACTAAGTGCCTGGCCAGCGCACTTTTTCAATTTTCAAAAATGTTGACATGCTCCGAAAAAAAATTCCTATGCGACGTAAATTGAGTTCTACCACACGATTCCGCCCTCAAAATTTTTCTAAAAAATTTCTAAGTGCCTGGCCAGCGCACTTTTTCAATTTTCAAAAATGTTGACATGCTCCGAAATAAAAATTCCTATGCGACGTAAATTGAGTTCTACAACAGGATTCCGCCCTCAAAATATTTCTAAAAAATTTTTGTGTGCCTGGCCAGCGCACTTTTTCAATTTTCAAAAATGTTTTCATGCTCCGAAAAAAAATAAAATTCCTATACGACGTAAATTGAGTTCTACAACACGATTCCGCCCTCAAAATATTTCTAAAAAATTTTTGTGTGCCTGGCCAGCGCACTTTTTCAATTTTCAAAAATGTTTTCATGCTCCGAAAAAAAATAAAATTCCTATACGACGTAAATTGAGTTCTACCACACGATTCAGCCCTCAAAATTTTTTTATAAAATTTGTGAGTGCCTGGCCAGCGCACTTTTTCAATTTTCAAAAATGTTGACATTCTCCGAAATAAAAATTCCTATGCGACGTAAATTAAGTCCTACAACACGATTCCGCCCAGAAAATTTTTCTATAAAATTTCTGAGTGCCTGGCCAGCGCACTTTTTCAATTTTCAAAAATGTTGACATGCTCCGAAAAAAAAATCCTATGCGACGTAAATTGAGTTGTACAACACGATTCCGCCCTCAAAATTTTTCTAAAAAATTTCTAAGTGCCTGGCCAGCGCACTTTTTCAATTTTCAAAAATGTTGACATGCTCCGAAAAAAAATTCCTATGCGACGTAAATTGAGTTCTACCACACGATTCCGCCCTCAAAATTTTTCTAAAAAATTTCTAAGTGCCTGGCCAGCGCACTTTTTCAATTTTCAAAAATGTTGACATGCTCCGAAATAAAAATTCCTATGCGACGTAAATTGAGTTCTGCAACACGATTCCGCCCACAAAATTTTTCTAAAAAATTTCTGAGTGCCTGGCCAGCGCACTTTTTCAATTTTCAAAAATGTTGACATGCTCCTAAAAAAAAATTCCTATGCGACGTAAATTGAGTTCTACAACACGATTCCGCCCTCAAAATATTTCTAAAAAATTTTTGTGTGCCTGGCCAGCGCACTTTTTCAATTTTCAAAAATGTTTTCATGCTCCGAAAAAAAATAAAATTCCTATACGACGTAAATTGAGTTCTACCACACGATTCCGCCCTCAAAATTTTTTTTATAAAATTTGTGAGTGCCTGGCCAGCGCACTTTTTCAATTTTCAAAAATGTTGACATGCTCTGAAAAAAAAATCCTATGCGACGTAAATTGAGTTCTACAACACGATTCCGCCCTCCAAATTTTTCTAAAAAATTTCTGAGTGCCTGGCCAGCGCACTTTTTCAATTTTCAAACATGTTGACATGCTCCAAAAAAAATTACTATGCGACGTAAATTGAGTTCTACAACACGATTCCGCCCTCAAAATATTTCTAAAAAATTTTTGTGTGCCTGGCCAGCGCACTTTTTCAATTTTCAAAAATGTTTTCATGCTCCGAAAAAAAATAAAATTCCTATACGACGTAAATTGAGTTCTACCACACGATTCCGCCCTCAAAATTTTTTTTATAAAATTTGTGAGTGCCTGGCCAGCGCACTTTTTCAATTTTCAAAAATGTTGACATGCACCGAAAAAAAAAGTCCTATGTGACGTAAATTGAGTTCTACAACACGATTCGGCCCTCAAAATTTTTCTAAAAAATTTCTGAGTGCCTGGCCAGCGCACTTTTTCAATTTTCAAACATGTTGACATGCTCAAAAAAAAATTACTATGCGACGTAAATTGAGTTCTACAACACGATTCCGCCCTAAAAATTTTTCTATAAAATTTCTAAGTGCCTGGCCAGCGCACTTTTTCAATTTTCAAAAATGTTGACATGCTCCGAAAAAAAAATCCTATGCGACGTAAATTGAGTTCTACCACACGATTCCGCCCTCAAAATTTTTCTAAAAAATTTCTAAGTGCCTGGCCAGCGCACTTCTTCAATTTTCAAAAATGTTGACATGCTCCGAAAAAAAATTCCTATGCGACGTAAATTCAGTTCTACCACAAGATTCCGCCCTCGAAATTTTTCTAAAAAAAATTTAAGTGCCTGGCCAGCGCACTTTTACAATTTTCAAAAATGTTGACATGCTCCGAAAAAAAACTCCTATGCTACGTAAATTGAGTTGTACAACACGATTCCGCCCTCAAAATGTTTCTAAAAAATTTTTTTGAGTGATTGGCCAGCGCACTTTTTTATTTTCAAAAATGTTGACTTACTCCGAAATAAAAATTCCTATGCGACGTAAATTAAGTCCTACAACACGATTCCGCCCTAAAAAATTTTCTATAAAATTTCGAAGTGCCTTGCCAGAGCACTTTTTCAATTTTCAAAAATGTTGACATGCTCCGAAAAAAAATTCCTATGCGACGTAAATTGAGTTGTACAACACGATTCCGCCCTCAAAATGTTTCTAAAAAATTTTTGAGTGCCTGGCCAGCGCACTTTTTCAATTTTCAAAAATGTTGACATACTCCGAAATAAAAATTCCTATGCGACGTAAATTAAGTTCTACAACACGATTACGCCCTAAAAATTTTTCTATAAAATTTCTAAGTGCCTGACCAGAGTACTTTTCCAATTTTCAAAAATGTTGACATGCTCCGAAAAAAAAGTCCTATGTGACGTAAATTGACTTCTGCAACACGATTCCGCCCACAAAATTTTTCTAAAAAATTTCTGAGTGCCTGGCCAGCGCACTTTTTCAATTTTCAAAAATGTTGACATGCTCCGAAAAAAAATTCCTATGCGACGTAAATTGAGTTGTACAACACGATTCCGCCCTCAAAATGTTTCTAAAAAATTTTTGAGTGCCTGGCCAGCGCACTTTTTCAATTTTCAAAAATGTTGACATACTCCGAAATAAAAATTCCTATGCGACGTAAATTAAGTTCTACAACACGATTACGCCCTAAAAATTTTTCTATAAAATTTCTAAGTGCCTGACCAGAGTACTTTTTCAATTTTCAAAAATGTTGACATGCTCCGAAAAAAAAGTCCTATGTGACGTAAATTGACTTCTGCAACACGATTCCGCCCACAAAATTTTTCTAAAAAATTTCTGAGTGCCTGGCCAGCGTACTTTTTCAATTTTCAAAAATGTTGACATGCTCCTAAAAAAAAAATTCCTATGCGACGTAAATTGAGTTCTACCGCACGATTCCGCCCTCAAAATTTTTCTAACAAATTTCTAAGTGCCTGGCCAGCGCACTGTTTCAATTTTCAAAAATGTTGACATGCTCCGAAAGGAAAATTCCTATGCGACGTAAATTGAGTTATACCAAAAGATTCCGCCCTCAAAATTTTTCTAAAAAAAATTTAAGTGCCTGGCCAGCGCACTTTTACAATTTTCAAAAATGTTGACATGCACCGAAAAAAAAAGTCCTATGTGACGTAAATTGAGTTCTACAACACGATTCGGATCTCAAAATTTTTCTAAAAAATTTCTGAGTGCCTGGCCAGCGCACTTTTTCAATTTTCAAACATGTTGACATGCTCAAAAAAAAATTACTATGCGACGTAAATTGAGTTCTACAACACGATTCCGCCCTAAAAGTTTTTCTATAAAATTTCTAAGTGCCTGGCCAGCGCACTTTTTCAATTTTCAAAAATGTTGACATGCTCCGAAAAAAAAATCCTATGCGACGTAAATTGAGTTCTACCACACGATTCCGCCCTCAAAATTTTTCTAAAAAATTTCTAAGTGCCTGGCCAGCGCACTTTTTCAATTTTCAAAAATGTTGACATGCTCCGAAAAAAAATTCCTATGCGACGTAAATTCAGTTCTACCACAAGATTCCGCCTTCAAAATTTTTCTAAAAAAAATTTAAGTGCCTGGCCAGCGCACTTTTACAATTTTCAAAAATGTTGACATGCTCCGAAAAAAACTCCTATGCTACGTAAATTGAGTTGTACAACACGATTCCGAACTCAAAATGTTTCTAAAAAATTTTTGAGTGCCTGGCCAGCGCACTTTTTCAATTTTCAAAAATGTTGACATGCTCCGAAAGGAAAATTCCTATGTGACGTAAATTGAGTTCTACCACAAGATTCCGCCCTCAAAATTTTTCAAAAAAAAATTTAAGTGCTTGGCCAGCGCACTTTTACAATTTTCAAAAATGTTGACATGCTCCGAAAAAAAACTCCTATGCGACGTAAATTGAGTTCTACAACACGATTCCGCCCTCCAAATTTTTCTAAAAAATTTCTGGGTGCCTGGCCAGCGCACTTTTTCAATCTTCAAAAATGTTGACATGCCCCAAAAAAAAATCCTACGCGACGTAAATTGAGTTCTACAACACGATTCCGCCCTCAAAATTTTTCTACAAAATTTCTAAGTTCCTGGCCAGCGCACTTTTTCAATTTTCAATTTTCAAAAATGTTGACATGCTCCGAAAGGAAAATTCCTATGCGACGTAAATTGAGTTCTACCACAAGATTCCGCCCTCAAAATTTTTCAAAAAAAATTTAAGTGCCTGGCCAGCGCACTTTTACAATTTTCAAAAATGTTGACATGCTCCGAAAAAAGCTCCTATGTGACGTAAATTGAGTTCTACAACACGATTGCGCCCTCAAATTTTTTCTAAAAATTTTCTGAGTGCCTGGCCAGCGCACTTTTTCAATTTTCAAAAATGTTGACATGCTCCGAAAAAAAAGTCCTATGTGACGTAAATTGACTTCTGCAACACGATTCCGCCCACAAAATTTTTCTAAAAAATTTCTGAGTGCCTGGCCAGCGCACTTTTTCAATTTTCAAAAATGTTGACATGCTCCTAAAAAAAAAATTCCTATGCGACGTAAATTGAGTTCTACCACACGATTCCGCCCTCAAAATTTTTCTAACAAATTTCTAAGTGCCTGGCCAGCGCACTGTTTCAATTTTCAAAAATGTTGACATGCTCCGAAAGGAAAATTCCTATGTGACGTAAATTGAGTTCTACAACACGATTCGGCCCTCAAAATTTTTCTAAAAAATATCTGAGTGCCTCTCCAGCGCACTTTTTCAATTTTCAAACATGGTGACATGCTCAAAAAAAAATTACTATGCGACGTAAATTGAGTTCTACAACACGATTCCGCCCTCCAAATTTTTCTAAAAAATTTCTAAATGCCTGGCCAGCGCACTTTTTCAATTATCAAACATGTTGACATGCTCCGAAAAAAAACTCCTATGCTACGTAAATTGAGTTCTACAACACGATTCCGCCCTCAAAATGTTCCTAAAAAATTTTTGCGTGCCTGGCCAGCGCACTTTTTCAATTTTCAAAAATGTTGACATGCTCCGAAAAAAAAATTCCTATGCGACGTAAATTGAGTTCTACAACACGATTCCGCCCTCAAAACTTTTCTAAAAAATTTTTAAGTGCCTGGCCAGCGCACTTTTTCAATTTTCAAAAATGTTGACATGCTCCGAAAGGAAAATTCCTATGCGACGTAAATTGAGTTCTACCACAAGAATCCGCCCTCAAAATTTTTCTAAAAAAAATTTAAGTGCCTGGCCAGCGCACTTTTACAATTTTCAAAAATGTTGACATGATCCGAAAAAAAACTCCTATGCTACGTAAATTGACTTGTACAACACGATTCCGCCCACAAAATTTTTCTAAAAAATTTCTGAGTGCCTGGCCAGCGCACTTTTTCAATTTTCAAAAATGTTGACATGCGCCTAAAAAAAAATTCCTATGCGACGTAAATTGAGTTCTACAACACGATTCGGCCCTCAAAATTTTTCTAAAAAATTTCTGAGTGCCTGGCCAGCGCACTTTTTCAATTTTCAAACATGTTGACATGCTCAAAAAAAAATTACTATGCGACGTAAATTGAGTTCTACAACACGATTCCGCCCTAAAAATTTTTCTATAAAATTTCTAAGTGCCTGGCCAGCGCACTATTTCAATTTTCAAAAATGTTGACATGCTCCGAAAAAAAAATCCTATGCGACGTAAATTGAGTTCTACCACACGATTCCGCCCTCAAAATTTTTCTAAAAAATTTCTAAGTGCCTGGCCAGCGCACTTTTTCAATTTTCAAAAATGTTGACATGCTCCGAAAAAAAATTCCTATGCGACGTAAATTCAGTTCTACCACAAGATTCCGCCTTCAAAATTTTTCTAAAAAAAATTTAAGTGCCTGGCCAGCGCACTTTTACAATTTTCAAAAATGTTGACATGCTCCGAAAAAAACTCCTATGCTACGTAAATTGAGTTGTACAACACGATTCCGCCCTCAAAATGTTTCTAAAAAATTTTTGAGTGCCTGGCCAGCGCACTTTTTTAATTTTCAAAAATGTTGACATACTCCGAAATAAAAATTCCTATGCGACGTAAATTAAGTCCTACAACACGATTCCGCCCTAAAAAATTTTCTATAAAATTTCTAAGTGCCTGGCCAGAGCACTTTTTCAATTTTCAAAAATGTTGACATGCTCCGAAAGGAAAATTCCTATGTGACGTAAATTGAGTTCTACCACAAGATTCCGCCCTCAAAATTTTTCAAAAAAAAATTTAAGTGCTTGGCCAGCGCACTTTTACAATTTTCAAAAATGTTGACATGCTCCGAAAAAAAAACTCCTATGCGACGTAAATTGAGTTCTACAACACGATTCCGCCCTCCAAATTTTTCTAAAAAATTTCTGGGTGCCTGGCCAGCGCACTTTTTCAATCTTCAAAAATGTTGACATGCCCCAAAAAAAAATCCTACGCGACGTAAATTGAGTTCTACAACACGATTCCGCCCTCAAAATTTTTCTACAAAATTTCTAAGTGCCTGGCCAGCGCACTTTTTCAATTTTCAATTTTCAAAAATGTTGACATGCTCCGAAAGGAAAATTCCTATGCGACGTAAATTGAGTTCTACCACAAGATTCCGCCCTCAAAATTTTTCAAAAAAAATTTAAGTGCCTGGCCAGCGCACTTTTACAATTTTCAAAAATGTTGACATGCTCCGAAAAAAGCTCCTATGTGACGTAAATTGAGTTCTACAACACGATTGCGCCCTCAAATTTTTTCTAAAAATTTTCTGAGTGCCTGGCCAGCGCACTTTTTCAATTTTCAAAAATGTTGACATGCTCCGAAAAAAAATTCCTATGCGATGTAAATTGAGTTGTACAACACGATTCCGCCCTCAAAATGTTTCTAAAAAATTTCTAAGTGCCTGGCCAGAGTACTTTTTCAATTTTCAAAAATGTTGACATGCTCCGAAAAAAAAGTCCTATGTGACGTAAATTGACTTCTGCAACACGATTCCGCCCACAAAATTTTTCTAAAAAATTTCTGAGTGCCTATCCAGCGCACTTTTTCAATTTTCAAAAATGTTGACATGCTCCGAAAAAAAATTCCTATGCGACGTAAATTGAGTTGTACAACACGATTCCGCCCTCAAAATGTTTCTAAAAAATTTTTGAGTGCCTGGCCAGCGCACTTTTTCAATTTTCAAAAATGTTGACATACTCCGAAATAAAAATTCCTATGCGACGTAAATTAAGTTCTACAACACGATTACGCCCTAAAAATTTTTCTAAAAAAATTTAAGTGCCTGGCCAGCGCACTTTTACAATTTTCAAAAATGTTGACATGCTCCGAAAAAAGCTCCTATGTGACGTAAATTGAGTTCTACAACACGATTGCGCCCTCAAATTTTTTCTAAAAATTTTCTGAGTGCCTGGCCAGCGCACTTTTTCAATTTTCAAAAATGTTGACATGCTCCGAAAAAAAATTCCTATGCGATGTAAATTGAGTTGTACAACACGATTCCGCCCTCAAAATGTTTCTAAAAAATTTCTAAGTGCCTGGCCAGAGTACTTTTTCAATTTTCAAAAATGTTGACATGCTCCGAAAAAAAAGTCCTATGTGACGTAAATTGACTTCTGCAACACGATTCCGCCCACAAAATTTTTCTAAAAAATTTCTGAGTGCCTGGCCAGCGCACTTTTACAATTTTCAAAAATGTTGACATGCACCGAAAAAAAAAGTCCTATGTGACGTAAATTGAGTTCTACAACACGATTCGGCCCTCAAAATTTTTCTAAAAAATTTCTGAGTGCCTGGCCAGCGCACTTTTTCAATTTTCAAACATGTTGACATGCTCAAAAAAAAATTACTATGCGACGTAAATTGAGTTCTACAACACGATTCCGCCCTAAAAATTTTTCTATAAAATTTCTAAGTGCCTGGCCAGCGCACTTTTTCAATTTTCAAAAATGTTGGCATGCTCCGAAAAAAAAATCCTATGCGACGTAAATTGAGTTCTACCACACGATTCCGCCCTCAAAATTTTTCTAAAAAATTTCTAAGTGCCTGGCCAGCGCACTTTTTCAATTTTCAAAAATGTTGACATGCTCCGAAAAAAAATTCCTATGCGACGTAAATTCAGTTCTACCACAAGATTCCGCCTTCAAAATTTTTCTAAAAAAAATTTAAGTGCCTGGCCAGCGCACTTTTACAATTTTCAAAAATGTTGACATGCTCCGAAAAAAACTCCTATGCTACGTAAATTGAGTTGTACAACACGATTCCGCCCTCAAAATGTTTCTAAAAAATTTTTGAGTGCCTGGCCAGCGCACTTTTTTAATTTTCAAAAATGTTGACATACTCCGAAATAAAAATTCCTATGCGACGTAAATTAAGTCCTACAACACGATTCCGCCCTAAAAAATTTTCTATAAAATTTCTAAGTGCCTGGCCAGAGCACTTTTTCAATTTTCAAAAATGTTGACATGCTCCGAAAGGAAAATTCCTATGTGACGTAAATTGAGTTCTACCACAAGATTCCGCCCTGAAAATTTTTCAAAAAAAAATTTAAGTGCTTGGCCAGCGCACTTTTACAATTTTCAAAAATGTTGACATGCTCCGAAAAAAAACTCCTATGCGACGTAAATTGAGTTCTACAACACGATTCCGCCCTCCAAATTTTTCTAAAAAATTTCTGGGTGCCTGGCCAGCGCACTTTTTCAATCTTCAAAAATGTTGACATGCCCCAAAAAAAAATCCTACGCGACGTAAATTGAGTTCTACAACACGATTCCGCCCTCAAAATTTTTCTACAAAATTTCTAAGTGCCTGGCCAGCGCACTTTTTCAATTTTCAATTTTCAAAAATGTTGACATGCTCCGAAAAAAAGCTCCTATGTGACGTAAATTGAGTTCTACAACACGATTGCGCCCTCAAATTTTTTCTAAAAATTTTCTGAGTGCCTGGCCAGCGCACTTTTTCAATTTTCAAAAATGTTGACATGCTCCGAAAGGAAAATTCCTATGCGACGTAAATTGAGTTCTACCACAAGATTCCGCCCTCAAAATTTTTCTAAAAAAAATTTAAGTTCCTGGCCAGCGCACTTTTACAATTTTCAAAAATGTTGACATGCTCCGAAAAAAAAATTTTATGCGACGTAAATTGAGTTCTACCACACGATTCCGCCCTCAAAATTTTTCTAAAAAATTTCTAAGTGCCTGGCCAGCGCACTTTTTCAATTTTTAAAAATGTTGACATGCTCCGAAAGGAAAATTCCTATGCGACGTAAATTGAGTTCTACCACAAGATTCCGCCCTCAAAATTTTTCTAAAAAAAATTTAAGTTCCTGGCCAGCGCACTTTTACAATTTTCAAAAATGTTGACATGCTCCGAAAAAAAACTCCTATGCGACGTAAATTGAGTTCTACAACACGATTCCGCCCTCAAAACTTTTCTATAAAATTTCTGAGTGCCTGGCCAGCGCACTTTTTCAATTTTCAAAAATGTTGATATGCTCCGAAAAAAAAAATCCTATGCGACGTAAATTGAGTTCTACCACACGATTCCGCCCTCAAAATTTTTCTAAAAAATTTCTAAGTGCCTGGCCAGCGCACTTTTTCAATTTTCAAAAATGTTGACATACTAAGAAATAAAAATTCCTATGCGACGTAAATTAAGTTCTACAACACGATTACGCCCTAAAAATTTTTCTATAAAATTACTAAGTGCCTGGCCAGCGCACTTTTTCAATTTTCAAAAATGTTGACATGCTCCGAAAAAAAATTCCTATGCGACGTAAATTGAGTTCTACCACACGATTCCGCCCTCAAAATTTTTCTAAAAAATTTCTAAGTGCCTGGCCAGCGCACTTTTTCAATTTTCAAAAATGTTGACATGCTCCGAAATAAAAATTCCTATGCGACGTAAATTGAGTTCTACAACAGGATTCCGCCCTCAAAATATTTCTAAAAAATTTTTGTGTGCCTGGCCAGCGCACTTTTTCAATTTTCAAAAATGTTTTCATGCTCCGAAAAAAAATAAAATTCCTATACGACGTAAATTGAGTTCTACAACACGATTCCGCCCTCAAAATATTTCTAAAAAATTTTTGTGTGCCTGGCCAGCGCACTTTTTCAATTTTCAAAAATGTTTTCATGCTCCGAAAAAAAATAAAATTCCTATACGACGTAAATTGAGTTCTACCACACGATTCAGCCCTCAAATTTTTTTTATAAAATTTGTGAGTGCCTGGCCAGCGCACTTTTTCAATTTTCAAAAATGTTGACATTCTCCGAAATAAAAATTCCTATGCGACGTAAATTAAGTCCTACAACACGATTCCGCCCAGAAAATTTTTCTATAAAATTTCTGAGTGCCTGGCCAGCGCACTTTTTCAATTTTCAAAAATGTTGACATGCTCCGAAAAAAAAATCCTATGCGACGTAAATTGAGTTGTACAACACGATTCCGCCCTCAAAATTTTTCTAAAAAATTTCTAAGTGCCTGGCCAGCGCACTTTTTCAATTTTCAAAAATGTTGACATGCTCCGAAAAAAAATTCCTATGCGACGTAAATTGAGTTCTACCACACGATTCCGCCCTCAAAATTTTTCTAAAAAATTTCTAAGTGCCTGGCCAGCGCACTTTTTCAATTTTCAAAAATGTTGACATGCTCCGAAATAAAAATTCCTATGCGACGTAAATTGAGTTCTGCAACACGATTCCGCCCACAAAATTTTTCTAAAAAATTTCTGAGTGCCTGGCCAGCGCACTTTTTCAATTTTCAAAAATGTTGACATGCTCCTAAAAAAAAATTCCTATGCGACGTAAATTGAGTTCTACAACACGATTCCGCCCTCAAAATATTTCTAAAAAATTTTTGTGTGCCTGGCCAGCGCACTTTTTCAATTTTCAAAAATGTTTTCATGCTCCGAAAAAAAATAAAATTCCTATACGACGTAAATTGAGTTCTACCACACGATTCCGCCCTCAAAATTTTTTTTATAAAATTTGTGAGTGCCTGGCCAGCGCACTTTTTCAATTTTCAAAAATGTTGACATGCTCTGAAAAAAAAATCCTATGCGACGTAAATTGAGTTCTACAACACGATTCCGCCCTCAAAATTTTTTTTATAAAATTTGTGAGTGCCTGGCCAGCGCACTTTTTCAATTTTCAAACATGTTGACATGCTCCAAAAAAAATTACTATGCGACGTAAATTGAGTTCTACAACACGATTCCGCCCTCAAAATATTTCTAAAAAAATTTTGTGTGCCTGGCCAGCGCACTTTTTCAATTTTCAAAAATGTTGACATGCACCGAAAAAAAAAGTCCTATGTGACGTAAATTGAGTTCTACAACACGATTCGGCCCTCAAAATTTTTCTAAAAAATTTCTGAGTGCCTGGCCAGCGCACTTTTTCAATTTTCAAACATGTTGACATGCTCAAAAAAAAATTACTATGCGACGTAAATTGAGTTCTACAACACGATTCCGCCCTAAAAATTTTTCTATAAAATTTCTAAGTGCCTGGCCAGCGCACTTTTTCAATTTTCAAAAATGTTGACATGCTCCGAAAAAAAAATCCTATGCGACGTAAATTGAGTTCTACCACACGATTCCGCCCTCAAAATTTTTCTAAAAAATTTCTAAGTGCCTGGCCAGCGCACTTCTTCAATTTTCAAAAATGTTGACATGCTCCGAAAAAAAATTCCTATGCGACGTAAATTCAGTTCTACCACAAGATTCCGCCCTCGAAATTTTTCTAAAAAAAATTTAAGTGCCTGGCCAGCGCACTTTTACAATTTTCAAAAATGTTGACATGCTCCGAAAAAAAACTCCTATGCTACGTAAATTGAGTTGTACAACACGATTCCGCCCTCAAAATGTTTCTAAAAAATTTTTTTGAGTGATTGGCCAGCGCACTTTTTTATTTTCAAAAATGTTGACTTACTCCGAAATAAAAATTCCTATGCGACGTAAATTAAGTCCTACAACACGATTCCGCCCTAAAAAATTTTCTATAAAATTTCGAAGTGCCTGGCCAGAGCACTTTTTCAATTTTCAAAAATGTTGACATGCTCCGAAAAAAAATTCCTATGCGACGTAAATTGAGTTGTACAACACGATTCCGCCCTCAAAATGTTTCTAAAAAATTTTTGAGTGCCTGGCCAGCGCACTTTTTCAATTTTCAAAAATGTTGACATACTCCGAAATAAAAATTCCTATGCGACGTAAATTAAGTTCTACAACACGATTACGCCCTAAAAATTTTTCTATAAAATTTCTAAGTGCCTGACCAGAGTACTTTTCCAATTTTCAAAAATGTTGACATGCTCCGAAAAAAAAGTCCTATGTGACGTAAATTGACTTCTGCAACACGATTCCGCCCACAAAATTTTTCTAAAAAATTTCTGAGTGCCTGGCCAGCGCACTTTTTCAATTTTCAAAAATGTTGACATGCTCCGAAAAAAAATTCCTATGCGACGTAAATTGAGTTGTACAACACGATTCCGCCCTCAAAATGTTTCTAAAAAATTTTTGAGTGCCTGGCCAGCGCACTTTTTCAATTTTCAAAAATGTTGACATACTCCGAAATAAAAATTCCTATGCGACGTAAATTAAGTTCTACAACACGATTACGCCCTAAAAATTTTTCTATAAAATTTCTAAGTGCCTGACCAGAGTACTTTTTCAATTTTCAAAAATGTTGACATGCTCCGAAAAAAAAGTCCTATGTGACGTAAATTGACTTCTGCAACACGATTCCGCCCACAAAATTTTTCTAACAAATTTCTAAGTGCCTGGCCAGCGCACTGTTTCAATTTTCAAAAATGTTGACATGCTCCGAAAGGAAAATTCCTATGCGACGTAAATTGAGTTATACCAAAAGATTCCGCCCTCAAAATTTTTCTAAAAAAAATTTAAGTGCCTGGCCAGCGCACTTTTACAATTTTCAAAAATGTTGACATGCACCGAAAAAAAAAGTCCTATGTGACGTAAATTGAGTTCTACAACACGATTCGGATCTCAAAATTTTTCTAAAAAATTTCTGAGTGCCTGGCCAGCGCACTTTTTCAATTTTCAAACATGTTGACATGCTCAAAAAAAAATTACTATGCGACGTAAATTGAGTTCTACAACACGATTCCGCCCTAAAAGTTTTTCTATAAAATTTCTAAGTGCCTGGCCAGCGCACTTTTTCAATTTTCAAAAATGTTGACATGCTCCGAAAGGAAAATTCCTATGCGACGTAAATTGAGTTCTACCACAAGATTCCGCCCTCAAAATTTTTCTAAAAAAAATTTAAGTTCCTGGCCAGCGCACTTTTACAATTTTCAAAAATGTTGACATGCTCCGAAAAAAAAATTTTATGCGACGTAAATTGAGTTCTACCACACGATTCCGCCCTCAAAATTTTTCTAAAAAATTTCTAAGTGCCTGGCCAGCGCACTTTTTCAATTTTTAAAAATGTTGACATGCTCCGAAAGGAAAATTCCTATGCGACGTAAATTGAGTTCTACCACAAGATTCCGCCCTCAAAATTTTTCTAAAAAAAATTTAAGTTCCTGGCCAGCGCACTTTTACAATTTTCAAAAATGTTGACATGCTCCGAAAAAAAACTCCTATGCGACGTAAATTGAGTTCTACAACACGATTCCGCCCTCAAAACTTTTCTATAAAATTTCTGAGTGCCTGGCCAGCGCACTTTTTCAATTTTCAAAAATGTTGATATGCTCCGAAAAAAAAAATCCTATGCGACGTAAATTGAGTTCTACCACACGATTCCGCCCTCAAAATTTTTCTAAAAAATTTCTAAGTGCCTGGCCAGCGCACTTTTTCAATTTTCAAAAATGTTGACATGCTCCGAAATAAAAATTCCTATGCGACGTAAATTGAGTTCTACAACAGGATTCCGCCCTCAAAATATTTCTAAAAAATTTTTGTGTGCCTGGCCAGCGCACTTTTTCAATTTTCAAAAATGTTTTCATGCTCCGAAAAAAAATAAAATTCCTATACGACGTAAATTGAGTTCTACAACACGATTCCGCCCTCAAAATATTTCTAAAAAATTTTTGTGTGCCTGGCCAGCGCACTTTTTCAATTTTCAAAAATGTTTTCATGCTCCGAAAAAAAATAAAATTCCTATACGACGTAAATTGAGTTCTACCACACGATTCAGCCCTCAAATTTTTTTTATAAAATTTGTGAGTGCCTGGCCAGCGCACTTTTTCAATTTTCAAAAATGTTGACATTCTCCGAAATAAAAATTCCTATGCGACGTAAATTAAGTCCTACAACACGATTCCGCCCAGAAAATTTTTCTATAAAATTTCTGAGTGCCTGGCCAGCGCACTTTTTCAATTTTCAAAAATGTTGACATGCTCCGAAAAAAAAATCCTATGCGACGTAAATTGAGTTGTACAACACGATTCCGCCCTCAAAATTTTTCTAAAAAATTTCTAAGTGCCTGGCCAGCGCACTTTTTCAATTTTCAAAAATGTTGACATGCTCCGAAAAAAAATTCCTATGCGACGTAAATTGAGTTCTACCACACGATTCCGCCCTCAAAATTTTTCTAAAAAATTTCTAAGTGCCTGGCCAGCGCACTTTTTCAATTTTCAAAAATGTTGACATGCTCCGAAATAAAAATTCCTATGCGACGTAAATTGAGTTCTGCAACACGATTCCGCCCACAAAATTTTTCTAAAAAATTTCTGAGTGCCTGGCCAGCGCACTTTTTCAATTTTCAAAAATGTTGACATGCTCCTAAAAAAAAATTCCTATGCGACGTAAATTGAGTTCTACAACACGATTCCGCCCTCAAAATATTTCTAAAAAATTTTTGTGTGCCTGGCCAGCGCACTTTTTCAATTTTCAAAAATGTTTTCATGCTCCGAAAAAAAATAAAATTCCTATACGACGTAAATTGAGTTCTACCACACGATTCCGCCCTCAAAATTTTTTTTATAAAATTTGTGAGTGCCTGGCCAGCGCACTTTTTCAATTTTCAAAAATGTTGACATGCTCTGAAAAAAAAATCCTATGCGACGTAAATTGAGTTCTACAACACGATTCCGCCCTCAAAATTTTTTTTATAAAATTTGTGAGTGCCTGGCCAGCGCACTTTTTCAATTTTCAAACATGTTGACATGCTCCAAAAAAAATTACTATGCGACGTAAATTGAGTTCTACAACACGATTCCGCCCTCAAAATATTTCTAAAAAAATTTTGTGTGCCTGGCCAGCGCACTTTTTCAATTTTCAAAAATGTTGACATGCACCGAAAAAAAAAGTCCTATGTGACGTAAATTGAGTTCTACAACACGATTCGGCCCTCAAAATTTTTCTAAAAAATTTCTGAGTGCCTGGCCAGCGCACTTTTTCAATTTTCAAACATGTTGACATGCTCAAAAAAAAATTACTATGCGACGTAAATTGAGTTCTACAACACGATTCCGCCCTAAAAATTTTTCTATAAAATTTCTAAGTGCCTGGCCAGCGCACTTTTTCAATTTTCAAAAATGTTGACATGCTCCGAAAAAAAATCCTATGCGACGTAAATTGAGTTCTACCACACGATTCCGCCCTCAAAATTTTTCTAAAAAATTTCTAAGTGCCTGGCCAGCGCACTTCTTCAATTTTCAAAAATGTTGACATGCTCCGAAAAAAAATTCCTATGCGACGTAAATTCAGTTCTACCACAAGATTCCGCCCTCGAAATTTTTCTAAAAAAAATTTAAGTGCCTGGCCAGCGCACTTTTACAATTTTCAAAAATGTTGACATGCTCCGAAAAAAAACTCCTATGCTACGTAAATTGAGTTGTACAACACGATTCCGCCCTCAAAATGTTTCTAAAAAATTTTTTTGAGTGATTGGCCAGCGCACTTTTTTATTTTCAAAAATGTTGACTTACTCCGAAATAAAAATTCCTATGCGACGTAAATTAAGTCCTACAACACGATTGCTCCCTAAAAAATTTTCTATAAAATTTCGAAGTGCCTGGCCAGAGCACTTTTTCAATTTTCAAAAATGTTGACATGCTCCGAAAAAAAATTCCTATGCGACGTAAATTGAGTTGTACAACACGATTCCGCCCTCAAAATGTTTCTAAAAAATTTTTGAGTGCCTGGCCAGCGCACTTTTTCAATTTTCAAAAATGTTGACATACTCCGAAATAAAAATTCCTATGCGACGTAAATTAAGTTCTACAACACGATTACGCCCTAAAAATTTTTCTATAAAATTTCTAAGTGCCTGACCAGAGTACTTTTCCAATTTTCAAAAATGTTGACATGCTCCGAAAAAAAAGTCCTATGTGACGTAAATTGACTTCTGCAACACGATTCCGCCCACAAAATTTTTCTAAAAAATTTCTGAGTGCCTGGCCAGCGCACTTTTTCAATTTTCAAAAATGTTGACATGCTCCGAAAAAAAATTCCTATGCGACGTAAATTGAGTTGTACAACACGATTCCGCCCTCAAAATGTTTCTAAAAAATTTTTGAGTGCCTGGCCAGCGCACTTTTTCAATTTTCAAAAATGTTGACATACTCCGAAATAAAAATTCCTATGCGACGTAAATTAAGTTCTACAACACGATTACGCCCTAAAAATTTTTCTATAAAATTTCTAAGTGCCTGACCAGAGTACTTTTTCAATTTTCAAAAATGTTGACATGCTCCGAAAAAAAAGTCCTATGTGACGTAAATTGACTTCTGCAACACGATTCCGCCCACAAAATTTTTCTAACAAATTTCTAAGTGCCTGGCCAGCGCACTGTTTCAATTTTCAAAAATGTTGACATGCTCCGAAAGGAAAATTCCTATGCGACGTAAATTGAGTTATACCAAAAGATTCCGCCCTCAAAATTTTTCTAAAAAAAATTTAAGTGCCTGGCCAGCGCACTTTTACAATTTTCAAAAATGTTGACATGCACCGAAAAAAAAAGTCCTATGTGACGTAAATTGAGTTCTACAACACGATTCGGATCTCAAAATTTTTCTAAAAAATTTCTGAGTGCCTGGCCAGCGCACTTTTTCAATTTTCAAACATGTTGACATGCTCAAAAAAAAATTACTATGCGACGTAAATTGAGTTCTACAACACGATTCCGCCCTAAAAGTTTTTCTATAAAATTTCTAAGTGCCTGGCCAGCGCACTTTTTCAATTTTCAAAAATGTTGACATGCTCCGAAAAAAAAATCCTATGCGACGTAAATTGAGTTCTACCACACGATTCCGCCCTCAAAATTTTTCTAAAAAATTTCTAAGTGCCTGGCCAGCGCACTTTTTCAATTTTCAAAAATGTTGACATGCTCCGAAAAAAAATTCCTATGCGACGTAAATTCAGTTCTACCACAAGATTCCGCCTTCAAAATTTTTCTAAAAAAAATTTAAGTGCCTGGCCAGCGCACTTTTACAATTTTCAAAAATGTTGACATGCTCCGAAAAAAACTCCTATGCTACGTAAATTGAGTTGTACAACACGATTCCGCCCTCAAAATGTTTCTAAAAAATTTTTGAGTGCCTGGCCAGCGCACTTTTTTAATTTTCAAAAATGTTGACATACTCCGAAATAAAAATTCCTATGCGACGTAAATTAAGTCCTACAACACGATTCCGCCCTAAAAAATTTTCTATAAAATTTCTAAGTGCCTGGCCAGAGCACTTTTTCAATTTTCAAAAATGTTGACATGCTCCGAAAGGAAAATTACTATGTGACGTAAATTGAGTTCTACCACAAGATTCCGCCCTCAAAATTTTTCAAAAAAAAATTTAAGTGCTTGGCCAGCGCACTTTTACAATTTTCAAAAATGTTGACATGCTCCGAAAAAAAACTCCTATGCGACGTAAATTGAGTTCTACAACACGATTCCGCCCTCCAAATTTTTCTAAAAAATTTCTGGGTGCCTGGCCAGCGCACTTTTTCAATCTTCAAAAATGTTGACATGCCCCAAAAAAAAATCCTACGCGACGTAAATTGAGTTCTACAACACGATTCCGCCCTCAAAATTTTTCTACAAAATTTCTAAGTGCCTGGCCAGCGCACTTTTTCAATTTTCAATTTTCAAAAATGTTGACATGCTCCGAAAGGAAAATTCCTATGCGACGTAAATTGAGTTCTACCACAAGATTCCGCCCTCAAAATTTTTCAAAAAAAATTTAAGTGCCTGGCCAGCGCACTTTTACAATTTTCAAAAATGTTGACATGCTCCGAAAAAAGCTCCTATGTGACGTAAATTGAGTTCTACAACACGATTGCGCCCTCAAATTTTTTCTAAAAATTTTCTGAGTGCCTGGCCAGCGCACTTTTTCAATTTTCAAAAATGTTGACATGCTCCGAAAAAAAATTCCTATGCGATGTAAATTGAGTTGTACAACACGATTCCGCCCTCAAAATGTTTCTAAAAAATTTCTAAGTGCCTGGCCAGAGTACTTTTTCAATTTTCAAAAATGTTGACATGCTCCGAAAAAAAAGTCCTATGTGACGTAAATTGACTTCTGCAACACGATTCCGCCCACAAAATTTTTCTAAAAAATTTCTGAGTGCCTGGCCAGCGCACTTTTTCAATTTTCAAAAATGTTGACATGCTCCTAAAAAAAAAATTCCTATGCGACGTAAATTGAGTTCTACCACACGATTCCGCCCTCAAAATTTTTCTAACAAATTTCTAAGTGCCTGGCCAGCGCACTGTTTCAATTTTCAAAAATGTTGACATGCTCCGAAAGGAAAATTCCTATGTGACGTAAATTGAGTTCTACAACACGATTCGGCCCTCAAAATTTTTCTAAAAAATATCTGAGTGCCTCTCCAGCGCACTTTTTCAATTTTCAAACATGGTGACATGCTCAAAAAAAAATTACTATGCGACGTAAATTGAGTTCTACAACACGATTCCGCCCTCCAAATTTTTCTAAAAAATTTCTAAATGCCTGGCCAGCGCACTTTTTCAATTATCAAACATGTTG
This sequence comes from Pseudeuparius sepicola, assembly GCA_963920635.1. Taxonomy (NCBI): domain Eukaryota; kingdom Metazoa; phylum Arthropoda; class Insecta; order Coleoptera; family Anthribidae; genus Pseudeuparius; species Pseudeuparius sepicola. The sequence continues at coordinate 86,587,396 of OY987298.1, read as the reverse complement.
ACATGCTCCGAAAAAAAACTCCTATGCTACGTAAATTGAGTTCTACAACACGATTCCGCCCTCAAAATGTTCCTAAAAAATTTTTGCTTGCCTGGCCAGCGCACTTTTTCAATTTTCAAAAATGTTGACATGCTCCGAAAAAAAAATTCCTATGCGACGTAAATTGAGTTCTACAACACGATTCCGCCCTCAAAACTTTTCTAAAAAATTTTTAAGTGCCTGGCCAGCGCACTTTTTCAATTTTCAAAAATGTTGACATGCTCCGAAAGGAAAATTCCTATGCGACGTAAATTGAGTTCTACCACAAGAATCCGCCCTCAAAATTTTTCTAAAAAAAATTTAAGTGCCTGGCCAGCGCACTTTTACAATTTTCAAAAATGTTGACATGATCCGAAAAAAAACTCCTATGCTACGTAAATTGACTTGTACAACACGATTCCGCCCACAAAATTTTTCTAAAAAATTTCTGAGTGCCTGGCCAGCGCACTTTTTCAATTTTCAAAAATGTTGACATGCGCCTAAAAAAAAATTCCTATGCGACGTAAATTGAGTTCTACAACACGATTCGGCCCTCAAAATTTTTCTAAAAAATTTCTGAGTGCCTGGCCAGCGCACTTTTTCAATTTTCAAACATGTTGACATGCTCAAAAAAAAATTACTATGCGACGTAAATTGAGTTCTACAACACGATTCCGCCCTAAAAATTTTTCTATAAAATTTCTAAGTGCCTGGCCAGCGCACTTTTTCAATTTTCAAAAATGTTGACATGCTCCGAAAAAAAAATCCTATGCGACGTAAATTGAGTTCTACCACACGATTCCGCCCTCAAAATTTTTCTAAAAAATTTCTAAGTGCCTGGCCAGCGCACTTTTTCAATTTTCAAAAATGTTGACATGCTCCGAAAAAAAATTCCTATGCGACGTAAATTCAGTTCTACCACAAGATTCCGCCTTCAAAATTTTTCTAAAAAAAATTTAAGTGCCTGGCCAGCGCACTTTTACAATTTTCAAAAATGTTGACATGCTCCGAAAAAAACTCCTATGCTACGTAAATTGAGTTGTACAACACGATTCCGCCCTCAAAATGTTTCTAAAAAATTTTTGAGTGCCTGGCCAGCGCACTTTTTTAATTTTCAAAAATGTTGACATACTCCGAAATAAAAATTCCTATGCGACGTAAATTAAGTCCTACAACACGATTCCGCCCTAAAAAATTTTCTATAAAATTTCTAAGTGCCTGGCCAGAGCACTTTTTCAATTTTCAAAAATGTTGACATGCTCCGAAAGGAAAATTCCTATGTGACGTAAATTGAGTTCTACCACAAGATTCCGCCCTCAAAATTTTTCAAAAAAAAATTTAAGTGCTTGGCCAGCGCACTTTTACAATTTTCAAAAATGTTGACATGCTCCGAAAAAAAAACTCCTATGCGACGTAAATTGAGTTCTACAACACGATTCCGCCCTCCAAATTTTTCTAAAAAATTTCTGGGTGCCTGGCCAGCGCACTTTTTCAATCTTCAAAAATGTTGACATGCCCCAAAAAAAAATCCTACGCGACGTAAATTGAGTTCTACAACACGATTCCGCCCTCAAAATTTTTCTACAAAATTTCTAAGTGCCTGGCCAGCGCACTTTTTCAATTTTCAAAAATGTTGACATGCTCCGAAAAAAAAATCCTATGCGACGTAAATTGAGTTCTACCACACGATTCCGCCCTCAAAATTTTTCTAAAAAATTTCTAAGTGCCTGGCCAGCGCACTTTTTCAATTTTCAAAAATGTTGACATGCTCCGAAAAAAAATTCCTATGCGACGTAAATTCAGTTCTACCACAAGATTCCGCCTTCAAAATTTTTCTAAAAAAAATTTAAGTGCCTGGCCAGCGCACTTTTACAATTTTCAAAAATGTTGACATGCTCCGAAAAAAACTCCTATGCTACGTAAATTGAGTTGTACAACACGATTCCGCCCTCAAAATGTTTCTAAAAAATTTTTGAGTGCCTGGCCAGCGCACTTTTTTAATTTTCAAAAATGTTGACATACTCCGAAATAAAAATTCCTATGCGACGTAAATTAAGTCCTACAACACGATTCCGCCCTAAAAAATTTTCTATAAAATTTCTAAGTGCCTGGCCAGAGCACTTTTTCAATTTTCAAAAATGTTGACATGCTCCGAAAGGAAAATTCCTATGTGACGTAAATTGAGTTCTACCACAAGATTCCGCCCTCAAAATTTTTCAAAAAAAAATTTAAGTGCTTGGCCAGCGCACTTTTACAATTTTCAAAAATGTTGACATGCTCCGAAAAAAAAACTCCTATGCGACGTAAATTGAGTTCTACAACACGATTCCGCCCTCCAAATTTTTCTAAAAAATTTCTGGGTGCCTGGCCAGCGCACTTTTTCAATCTTCAAAAATGTTGACATGCCCCAAAAAAAAATCCTACGCGACGTAAATTGAGTTCTACAACACGATTCCGCCCTCAAAATTTTTCTACAAAATTTCTAAGTGCCTGGCCAGCGCACTTTTTCAATTTTCAATTTTCAAAAATGTTGACATGCTCCGAAAGGAAAATTCCTATGCGACGTAAATTGAGTTCTACCACAAGATTCCGCCCTCAAAATTTTTCAAAAAAAATTTAAGTGCCTGGCCAGCGCACTTTTACAATTTTCAAAAATGTTGACATGCTCCGAAAAAAGCTCCTATGTGACGTAAATTGAGTTCTACAACACGATTGCGCCCTCAAATTTTTTCTAAAAATTTTCTGAGTGCCTGGCCAGCGCACTTTTTCAATTTTCAAAAATGTTGACATGCTCCGAAAAAAAATTCCTATGCGATGTAAATTGAGTTGTACAACACGATTCCGCCCTCAAAATGTTTCTAAAAAATTTCTAAGTGCCTGGCCAGAGTACTTTTTCAATTTTCAAAAATGTTGACATGCTCCGAAAAAAAAGTCCTATGTGACGTAAATTGACTTCTGCAACACGATTCCGCCCACAAAATTTTTCTAAAAAATTTCTGAGTGCCTGGCCAGCGCACTTTTTCAATTTTCAAAAATGTTGACATGCTCCGAAAAAAAATTCCTATGCGACGTAAATTGAGTTGTACAACACGATTCCGCCCTCAAAATGTTTCTAAAAAATTTTTGAGTGCCTGGCCAGCGCACTTTTTCAATTTTCAAAAATGTTGACATACTCCGAAATAAAAATTCCTATGCGACGTAAATTAAGTTCTACAACACGATTACGCCCTAAAAATTTTTCTAAAAAAATTTAAGTGCCTGGCCAGCGCACTTTTACAATTTTCAAAAATGTTGACATGCTCCGAAAAAAGCTCCTATGTGACGTAAATTGAGTTCTACAACACGATTGCGCCCTCAAATTTTTTCTAAAAATTTTCTGAGTGCCTGGCCAGCGCACTTTTTCAATTTTCAAAAATGTTGACATGCTCCGAAAAAAAATTCCTATGCGATGTAAATTGAGTTGTACAACACGATTCCGCCCTCAAAATGTTTCTAAAAAATTTCTAAGTGCCTGGCCAGAGTACTTTTTCAATTTTCAAAAATGTTGACATGCTCCGAAAAAAAAGTCCTATGTGACGTAAATTGACTTCTGCAACACGATTCCGCCCACAAAATTTTTCTAAAAAATTTCTGAGTGCCTGGCCAGCGCACTTTTTCAATTTTCAAAAATGTTGACATGCTCCGAAAAAAAATTCCTATGCGACGTAAATTGAGTTGTACAACACGATTCCGCCCTCAAAATGTTTCTAAAAAATTTTTGAGTGCCTGGCCAGCGCACTTTTTCAATTTTCAAAAATGTTGACATACTCCGAAATAAAAATTCCTATGCGACGTAAATTAAGTTCTACAACACGATTACGCCCTAAAAATTTTTCTATAAAATTTCTAAGTGCCTGACCAGAGTACTTTTTCAATTTTCAAAAATGTTGACATGCTCCGAAAAAAAAGTCCTATGTGACGTAAATTGACTTCTGCAACACGATTCCGCCCACAAAATTTTTCTAAAAAATTTCTGAGTGCCTGGCCAGCGTACTTTTTCAATTTTCAAAAATGTTGACATGCTCCTAAAAAAAAAATTCCTATGCGACGTAAATTGAGTTCTACCGCACGATTCCGCCCTCAAAATTTTTCTAACAAATTTCTAAGTGCCTGGCCAGCGCACTGTTTCAATTTTCAAAAATGTTGACATGCTCCGAAAGGAAAATTCCTATGCGACGTAAATTGAGTTATACCAAAAGATTCCGCCCTCAAAATTTTTCTAAAAAAAATTTAAGTGCCTGGCCAGCGCACTTTTACAATTTTCAAAAATGTTGACATGCACCGAAAAAAAAAGTCCTATGTGACGTAAATTGAGTTCTACAACACGATTCGGCCCTCAAAATTTTTCTAAAAAATTTCTGAGTGCCTGGCCAGCGCACTTTTTCAATTTTCAAACATGTTGACATGCTCAAAAAAAAATTACTATGCGACGTAAATTGAGTTCTACAACACGATTCCGCCCTAAAAATTTTTCTATAAAATTTCTAAGTGCCTGGCCAGCGCACTTTTTCAATTTTCAAAAATGTTGACATGCTCCGAAAAAAAAATCCTATGCGACGTAAATTGAGTTCTACCACACGATTCCGCCCTCAAAATTTTTCTAAAAAATTTCTAAGTGCCTGGCCAGCGCACTTTTTCAATTTTCAAAAATGTTGACATGCTCCGAAAAAAAATTCCTATGCGACGTAAATTCAGTTCTACCACAAGATTCCGCCTTCAAAATTTTTCTAAAAAAAATTTAAGTGCCTGGCCAGCGCACTTTTACAATTTTCAAAAATGTTGACATGCTCCGAAAAAAACTCCTATGCTACGTAAATTGAGTTGTACAACACGATTCCGCCCTCAAAATGTTTCTAAAAAATTTTTGAGTGCCTGGCCAGCGCACTTTTTTAATTTTCAAAAATGTTGACATACTCCGAAATAAAAATTCCTATGCGACGTAAATTAAGTCCTACAACACGATTCCGCCCTAAAAAATTTTCTATAAAATTTCTAAGTGCCTGGCCAGAGCACTTTTTCAATTTTCAAAAATGTTGACATGCTCCGAAAGGAAAATTCCTATGTGACGTAAATTGAGTTCTACCACAAGATTCCGCCCTGAAAATTTTTCAAAAAAAAATTTAAGTGCTTGGCCAGCGCACTTTTACAATTTTCAAAAATGTTGACATGCTCCGAAAAAAAACTCCTATGCGACGTAAATTGAGTTCTACAACACGATTCCGCCCTCCAAATTTTTCTAAAAAATTTCTGGGTGCCTGGCCAGCGCACTTTTTCAATCTTCAAAAATGTTGACATGCCCCAAAAAAAAATCCTACGCGACGTAAATTGAGTTCTACAACACGATTCCGCCCTCAAAATTTTTCTACAAAATTTCTAAGTGCCTGGCCAGCGCACTTTTTCAATTTTCAATTTTCAAAAATGTTGACATGCTCCGAAAAAAAGCTCCTGTGACGTAAATTGAGTTCTACAACACGATTGCGCCCTCAAATTTTTTCTAAAAATTTTCTGAGTGCCTGGCCAGCGCACTTTTTCAATTTTCAAAAATGTTGACATGCTCCGAAAGGAAAATTCCTATGCGACGTAAATTGAGTTATACCAAAAGATTCCGCCCTCAAAATTTTTCTAAAAAAAATTTAAGTGCCTGGCCAGCGCACTTTTACAATTTTCAAAAATGTTGACATGCACCGAAAAAAAAAGTCCTATGTGACGTAAATTGAGTTCTACAACACGATTCGGATCTCAAAATTTTTCTAAAAAATTTCTGAGTGCCTGGCCAGCGCACTTTTTCAATTTTCAAACATGTTGACATGCTCAAAAAAAAATTACTATGCGACGTAAATTGAGTTCTACAACACGATTCCGCCCTAAAAGTTTTTCTATAAAATTTCTAAGTGCCTGGCCAGCGCACTTTTTCAATTTTCAAAAATGTTGACATGCTCCGAAAGGAAAATTCCTATGCGACGTAAATTGAGTTCTACCACAAGATTCCGCCCTCAAAATTTTTCTAAAAAAAATTTAAGTTCCTGGCCAGCGCACTTTTACAATTTTCAAAAATGTTGACATGCTCCGAAAAAAAAATTTTATGCGACGTAAATTGAGTTCTACCACACGATTCCGCCCTCAAAATTTTTCTAAAAAATTTCTAAGTGCCTGGCCAGCGCACTTTTTCAATTTTTAAAAATGTTGACATGCTCCGAAAGGAAAATTCCTATGCGACGTAAATTGAGTTCTACCACAAGATTCCGCCCTCAAAATTTTTCTAAAAAAAATTTAAGTTCCTGGCCAGCGCACTTTTACAATTTTCAAAAATGTTGACATGCTCCGAAAAAAAACTCCTATGCGACGTAAATTGAGTTCTACAACACGATTCCGCCCTCAAAACTTTTCTATAAAATTTCTGAGTGCCTGGCCAGCGCACTTTTTCAATTTTCAAAAATGTTGATATGCTCCGAAAAAAAAAATCCTATGCGACGTAAATTGAGTTCTACCACACGATTCCGCCCTCAAAATTTTTCTAAAAAATTTCTAAGTGCCTGGCCAGCGCACTTTTTCAATTTTCAAAAATGTTGACATACTAAGAAATAAAAATTCCTATGCGACGTAAATTAAGTTCTACAACACGATTACGCCCTAAAAATTTTTCTATAAAATTACTAAGTGCCTGGCCAGCGCACTTTTTCAATTTTCAAAAATGTTGACATGCTCCGAAAAAAAATTCCTATGCGACGTAAATTGAGTTCTACCACACGATTCCGCCCTCAAAATTTTTCTAAAAAATTTCTAAGTGCCTGGCCAGCGCACTTTTTCAATTTTCAAAAATGTTGACATGCTCCGAAATAAAAATTCCTATGCGACGTAAATTGAGTTCTACAACAGGATTCCGCCCTCAAAATATTTCTAAAAAATTTTTGTGTGCCTGGCCAGCGCACTTTTTCAATTTTCAAAAATGTTTTCATGCTCCGAAAAAAAATAAAATTCCTATACGACGTAAATTGAGTTCTACAACACGATTCCGCCCTCAAAATATTTCTAAAAAATTTTTGTGTGCCTGGCCAGCGCACTTTTTCAATTTTCAAAAATGTTTTCATGCTCCGAAAAAAAATAAAATTCCTATACGACGTAAATTGAGTTCTACCACACGATTCAGCCCTCAAATTTTTTTTATAAAATTTGTGAGTGCCTGGCCAGCGCACTTTTTCAATTTTCAAAAATGTTGACATTCTCCGAAATAAAAATTCCTATGCGACGTAAATTAAGTCCTACAACACGATTCCGCCCAGAAAATTTTTCTATAAAATTTCTGAGTGCCTGGCCAGCGCACTTTTTCAATTTTCAAAAATGTTGACATGCTCCGAAAAAAAAATCCTATGCGACGTAAATTGAGTTGTACAACACGATTCCGCCCTCAAAATTTTTCTAAAAAATTTCTAAGTGCCTGGCCAGCGCACTTTTTCAATTTTCAAAAATGTTGACATGCTCCGAAAAAAAATTCCTATGCGACGTAAATTGAGTTCTACCACACGATTCCGCCCTCAAAATTTTTCTAAAAAATTTCTAAGTGCCTGGGCAGCGCACTTTTTCAATTTTCAAAAATGTTGACATGCTCCGAAATAAAAATTCCTATGCGACGTAAATTGAGTTCTGCAACACGATTCCGCCCACAAAATTTTTCTAAAAAATTTCTGAGTGCCTGGCCAGCGCACTTTTTCAATTTTCAAAAATGTTGACATGCTCCTAAAAAAAAATTCCTATGCGACGTAAATTGAGTTCTACAACACGATTCCGCCCTCAAAATATTTCTAAAAAATTTTTGTGTGCCTGGCCAGCGCACTTTTTCAATTTTCAAAAATGTTTTCATGCTCCGAAAAAAAATAAAATTCCTATACGACGTAAATTGAGTTCTACCACACGATTCCGCCCTCAAAATTTTTTTTATAAAATTTGTGAGTGCCTGGCCAGCGCACTTTTTCAATTTTCAAAAATGTTGACATGCTCTGAAAAAAAAATCCTATGCGACGTAAATTGAGTTCTACAACACGATTCCGCCCTCAAAATTTTTTTTATAAAATTTGTGAGTGCCTGGCCAGCGCACTTTTTCAATTTTCAAACATGTTGACATGCTCCAAAAAAAATTACTATGCGACGTAAATTGAGTTCTACAACACGATTCCGCCCTCAAAATATTTCTAAAAAAATTTTGTGTGCCTGGCCAGCGCACTTTTTCAATTTTCAAAAATGTTGACATGCACCGAAAAAAAAAGTCCTATGTGACGTAAATTGAGTTCTACAACACGATTCGGCCCTCAAAATTTTTCTAAAAAATTTCTGAGTGCCTGGCCAGCGCACTTTTTCAATTTTCAAACATGTTGACATGCTCAAAAAAAAATTACTATGCGACGTAAATTGAGTTCTACAACACGATTCCGCCCTAAAAATTTTTCTATAAAATTTCTAAGTGCCTGGCCAGCGCACTTTTTCAATTTTCAAAAATGTTGACATGCTCCGAAAAAAAATCCTATGCGACGTAAATTGAGTTCTACCACACGATTCCGCCCTCAAAATTTTTCTAAAAAATTTCTAAGTGCCTGGCCAGCGCACTTCTTCAATTTTCAAAAATGTTGACATGCTCCGAAAAAAAATTCCTATGCGACGTAAATTCAGTTCTACCACAAGATTCCGCCCTCGAAATTTTTCTAAAAAAAATTTAAGTGCCTGGCCAGCGCACTTTTACAATTTTCAAAAATGTTGACATGCTCCGAAAAAAAACTCCTATGCTACGTAAATTGAGTTGTACAACACGATTCCGCCCTCAAAATGTTTCTAAAAAATTTTTTTGAGTGATTGGCCAGCGCACTTTTTTATTTTCAAAAATGTTGACTTACTCCGAAATAAAAATTCCTATGCGACGTAAATTAAGTCCTACAACACGATTCCGCCCTAAAAAATTTTCTATAAAATTTCGAAGTGCCTGGCCAGAGCACTTTTTCAATTTTCAAAAATGTTGACATGCTCCGAAAAAAAATTCCTATGCGACGTAAATTGAGTTGTACAACACGATTCCGCCCTCAAAATGTTTCTAAAAAATTTTTGAGTGCCTGGCCAGCGCACTTTTTCAATTTTCAAAAATGTTGACATACTCCGAAATAAAAATTCCTATGCGACGTAAATTAAGTTCTACAACACGATTACGCCCTAAAAATTTTTCTATAAAATTTCTAAGTGCCTGACCAGAGTACTTTTCCAATTTTCAAAAATGTTGACATGCTCCGAAAAAAAAGTCCTATGTGACGTAAATTGACTTCTGCAACACGATTCCGCCCACAAAATTTTTCTAAAAAATTTCTGAGTGCCTGGCCAGCGCACTTTTTCAATTTTCAAAAATGTTGACATGCTCCGAAAAAAAATTCCTATGCGACGTAAATTGAGTTGTACAACACGATTCCGCCCTCAAAATGTTTCTAAAAAATTTTTGAGTGCCTGGCCAGCGCACTTTTTCAATTTTCAAAAATGTTGACATACTCCGAAATAAAAATTCCTATGCGACGTAAATTAAGTTCTACAACACGATTACGCCCTAAAAATTTTTCTATAAAATTTCTAAGTGCCTGACCAGAGTACTTTTTCAATTTTCAAAAATGTTGACATGCTCCGAAAAAAAAGTCCTATGTGACGTAAATTGACTTCTGCAACACGATTCCGCCCACAAAATTTTTCTAACAAATTTCTAAGTGCCTGGCCAGCGCACTGTTTCAATTTTCAAAAATGTTGACATGCTCCGAAAGGAAAATTCCTATGCGACGTAAATTGAGTTATACCAAAAGATTCCGCCCTCAAAATTTTTCTAAAAAAAATTTAAGTGCCTGGCCAGCGCACTTTTACAATTTTCAAAAATGTTGACATGCACCGAAAAAAAAAGTCCTATGTGACGTAAATTGAGTTCTACAACACGATTCGGATCTCAAAATTTTTCTAAAAAATTTCTGAGTGCCTGGCCAGCGCACTTTTTCAATTTTCAAACATGTTGACATGCTCAAAAAAAAATTACTATGCGACGTAAATTGAGTTCTACAACACGATTCCGCCCTAAAAGTTTTTCTATAAAATTTCTAAGTGCCTGGCCAGCGCACTTTTTCAATTTTCAAAAATGTTGACATGCTCCGAAAAAAAAATCCTATGCGACGTAAATTGAGTTCTACCACACGATTCCGCCCTCAAAATTTTTCTAAAAAATTTCTAAGTGCCTGGCCAGCGCACTTTTTCAATTTTCAAAAATGTTGACATGCTCCGAAAAAAAATTCCTATGCGACGTAAATTCAGTTCTACCACAAGATTCCGCCTTCAAAATTTTTCTAAAAAAAATTTAAGTGCCTGGCCAGCGCACTTTTACAATTTTCAAAAATGTTGACATGCTCCGAAAAAAACTCCTATGCTACGTAAATTGAGTTGTACAACACGATTCCGCCCTCAAAATGTTTCTAAAAAATTTTTGAGTGCCTGGCCAGCGCACTTTTTTAATTTTCAAAAATGTTGACATACTCCGAAATAAAAATTCCTATGCGACGTAAATTAAGTCCTACAACACGATTCCGCCCTAAAAAATTTTCTATAAAATTTCTAAGTGCCTGGCCAGAGCACTTTTTCAATTTTCAAAAATGTTGACATGCTCCGAAAGGAAAATTACTATGTGACGTAAATTGAGTTCTACCACAAGATTCCGCCCTCAAAATTTTTCAAAAAAAAATTTAAGTGCTTGGCCAGCGCACTTTTACAATTTTCAAAAATGTTGACATGCTCCGAAAAAAAACTCCTATGCGACGTAAATTGAGTTCTACAACACGATTCCGCCCTCCAAATTTTTCTAAAAAATTTCTGGGTTCCTGGCCAGCGCACTTTTTCAATCTTCAAAAATGTTGACATGCCCCAAAAAAAAATCCTACGCGACGTAAATTGAGTTCTACAACACGATTCCGCCCTCAAAATTTTTCTACAAAATTTCTAAGTGCCTGGCCAGCGCACTTTTTCAATTTTCAATTTTCAAAAATGTTGACATGCTCCGAAAGGAAAATTCCTATGCGACGTAAATTGAGTTCTACCACAAGATTCCGCCCTCAAAATTTTTCAAAAAAAATTTAAGTGCCTGGCCAGCGCACTTTTACAATTTTCAAAAATGTTGACATGCTCCGAAAAAAGCTCCTATGTGACGTAAATTGAGTTCTACAACACGATTGCGCCCTCAAATTTTTTCTAAAAATTTTCTGAGTGCCTGGCCAGCGCACTTTTTCAATTTTCAAAAATGTTGACATGCTCCGAAAAAAAATTCCTATGCGATGTAAATTGAGTTGTACAACACGATTCCGCCCTCAAAATGTTTCTAAAAAATTTCTAAGTGCCTGGCCAGAGTACTTTTTCAATTTTCAAAAATGTTGACATGCTCCGAAAAAAAAGTCCTATGTGACGTAAATTGACTTCTGCAACACGATTCCGCCCACAAAATTTTTCTAAAAAATTTCTGAGTGCCTGGCCAGCGCACTTTTTCAATTTTCAAAAATGTTGACATGCTCCTAAAAAAAAAATTCCTATGCGACGTAAATTGAGTTCTACCACACGATTCCGCCCTCAAAATTTTTCTAACAAATTTCTAAGTGCCTGGCCAGCGCACTGTTTCAATTTTCAAAAATGTTGACATGCTCCGAAAGGAAAATTCCTATGTGACGTAAATTGAGTTCTACAACACGATTCGGCCCTCAAAATTTTTCTAAAAAATATCTGAGTGCCTCTCCAGCGCACTTTTTCAATTTTCAAACATGGTGACATGCTCAAAAAAAAATTACTATGCGACGTAAATTGAGTTCTACAACACGATTCCGCCCTCCAAATTTTTCTAAAAAATTTCTAAATGCCTGGCCAGCGCACTTTTTCAATTATCAAACATGTTGACATGCTCCGAAAAAAAACTCCTATGCTACGTAAATTGAGTTCTACAACACGATTCCGCCCTCAAAATGTTCCTAAAAAATTTTTGCGTGCCTGGCCAGCGCACTTTTTCAATTTTCAAAAATGTTGACATGCTCCGAAAAAAAAATTCCTATGCGACGTAAATTGAGTTCTACAACACGATTCCGCCCTCAAAACTTTTCTAAAAAATTTTTAAGTGCCTGGCCAGCGCACTTTTTCAATTTTCAAAAATGTTGACATGCTCCGAAAGGAAAATTCCTATGCGACGTAAATTGAGTTCTACCACAAGAATCCGCCCTCAAAATTTTTCTAAAAAAAATTTAAGTGCCTGGCCAGCGCACTTTTACAATTTTCAAAAATGTTGACATGATCCGAAAAAAAACTCCTATGCTACGTAAATTGACTTGTACAACACGATTCCGCCCACAAAATTTTTCTAAAAAATTTCTGAGTGCCTGGCCAGCGCACTTTTTCAATTTTCAAAAATGTTGACATGCGCCTAAAAAAAAATTCCTATGCGACGTAAATTGAGTTCTACAACACGATTCGGCCCTCAAAATTTTTCTAAAAAATTTCTGAGTGCCTGGCCAGCGCACTTTTTCAATTTTCAAACATGTTGACATGCTCAAAAAAAAATTACTATGCGACGTAAATTGAGTTCTACAACACGATTCCGCCCTAAAAATTTTTCTATAAAATTTCTAAGTGCCTGGCCAGCGCACTTTTTCAATTTTCAAAAATGTTGACATGCTCCGAAAAAAAAATCCTATGCGACGTAAATTGAGTTCTACCACACGATTCCGCCCTCAAAATTTTTCTAAAAAATTTCTAAGTGCCTGGCCAGCGCACTTTTTCAATTTTCAAAAATGTTGACATGCTCCGAAAAAAAATTCCTATGCGACGTAAATTCAGTTCTACCACAAGATTCCGCCTTCAAAATTTTTCTAAAAAAAATTTAAGTGCCTGGCCAGCGCACTTTTACAATTTTCAAAAATGTTGACATGCTCCGAAAAAAACTCCTATGCTACGTAAATTGAGTTGTACAACACGATTCCGCCCTCAAAATGTTTCTAAAAAATTTTTGAGTGCCTGGCCAGCGCACTTTTTTAATTTTCAAAAATGTTGACATACTCCGAAATAAAAATTCCTATGCGACGTAAATTAAGTCCTACAACACGATTCCGCCCTAAAAAATTTTCTATAAAATTTCTAAGTGCCTGGCCAGAGCACTTTTTCAATTTTCAAAAATGTTGACATGCTCCGAAAGGAAAATTCCTATGTGACGTAAATTGAGTTCTACCACAAGATTCCGCCCTCAAAATTTTTCAAAAAAAAATTTAAGTGCTTGGCCAGCGCACTTTTACAATTTTCAAAAATGTTGACATGCTCCGAAAAAAAAACTCCTATGCGACGTAAATTGAGTTCTACAACACGATTCCGCCCTCCAAATTTTTCTAAAAAATTTCTGGGTGCCTGGCCAGCGCACTTTTTCAATCTTCAAAAATGTTGACATGCCCCAAAAAAAAATCCTACGCGACGTAAATTGAGTTCTACAACACGATTCCGCCCTCAAAATTTTTCTACAAAATTTCTAAGTGCCTGGCCAGCGCACTTTTTCAATTTTCAATTTTCAAAAATGTTGACATGCTCCGAAAGGAAAATTCCTATGCGACGTAAATTGAGTTCTACCACAAGATTCCGCCCTCAAAATTTTTCAAAAAAAATTTAAGTGCCTGGCCAGCGCACTTTTACAATTTTCAAAAATGTTGACATGCTCCGAAAAAAGCTCCTATGTGACGTAAATTGAGTTCTACAACACGATTGCGCCCTCAAATTTTTTCTAAAAATTTTCTGAGTGCCTGGCCAGCGCACTTTTTCAATTTTCAAAAATGTTGACATGCTCCGAAAAAAAATTCCTATGCGATGTAAATTGAGTTGTACAACACGATTCCGCCCTCAAAATGTTTCTAAAAAATTTCTAAGTGCCTGGCCAGAGTACTTTTTCAATTTTCAAAAATGTTGACATGCTCCGAAAAAAAAGTCCTATGTGACGTAAATTGACTTCTGCAACACGATTCCGCCCACAAAATTTTTCTAAAAAATTTCTGAGTGCCTGGCCAGCGCACTTTTTCAATTTTCAAAAATGTTGACATGCTCCGAAAAAAAATTCCTATGCGACGTAAATTGAGTTGTACAACACGATTCCGCCCTCAAAATGTTTCTAAAAAATTTTTGAGTGCCTGGCCAGCGCACTTTTTCAATTTTCAAAAATGTTGACATACTCCGAAATAAAAATTCCTATGCGACGTAAATTAAGTTCTACAACACGATTACGCCCTAAAAATTTTTCTAAAAAAATTTAAGTGCCTGGCCAGCGCACTTTTACAATTTTCAAAAATGTTGACATGCTCCGAAAAAAGCTCCTATGTGACGTAAATTGAGTTCTACAACACGATTGCGCCCTCAAATTTTTTCTAAAAATTTTCTGAGTGCCTGGCCAGCGCACTTTTTCAATTTTCAAAAATGTTGACATGCTCCGAAAAAAAATTCCTATGCGATGTAAATTGAGTTGTACAACACGATTCCGCCCTCAAAATGTTTCTAAAAAATTTCTAAGTGCCTGGCCAGAGTACTTTTTCAATTTTCAAAAATGTTGACATGCTCCGAAAAAAAAGTCCTATGTGACGTAAATTGACTTCTGCAACACGATTCCGCCCACAAAATTTTTCTAAAAAATTTCTGAGTGCCTGGCCAGCGCACTTTTTCAATTTTCAAAAATGTTGACATGCTCCGAAAAAAAATTCCTATGCGACGTAAATTGAGTTGTACAACACGATTCCGCCCTCAAAATGTTTCTAAAAAATTTTTGAGTGCCTGGCCAGCGCACTTTTTCAATTTTCAAAAATGTTGACATACTCCGAAATAAAAATTCCTATGCGACGTAAATTAAGTTCTACAACACGATTACGCCCTAAAAATTTTTCTATAAAATTTCTAAGTGCCTGACCAGAGTACTTTTTCAATTTTCAAAAATGTTGACATGCTCCGAAAAAAAAGTCCTATGTGACGTAAATTGACTTCTGCAACACGATTCCGCCCACAAAATTTTTCTAAAAAATTTCTGAGTGCCTGGCCAGCGTACTTTTTCAATTTTCAAAAATGTTGACATGCTCCTAAAAAAAAAATTCCTATGCGACGTAAATTGAGTTCTACCGCACGATTCCGCCCTCAAAATTTTTCTAACAAATTTCTAAGTGCCTGGCCAGCGCACTGTTTCAATTTTCAAAAATGTTGACATGCTCCGAAAGGAAAATTCCTATGCGACGTAAATTGAGTTATACCAAAAGATTCCGCCCTCAAAATTTTTCTAAAAAAAATTTAAGTGCCTGGCCAGCGCACTTTTACAATTTTCAAAAATGTTGACATGCACCGAAAAAAAAAGTCCTATGTGACGTAAATTGAGTTCTACAACACGATTCGGCCCTCAAAATTTTTCTAAAAAATTTCTGAGTGCCTGGCCAGCGCACTTTTTCAATTTTCAAACATGTTGACATGCTCAAAAAAAAATTACTATGCGACGTAAATTGAGTTCTACAACACGATTCCGCCCTAAAAATTTTTCTATAAAATTTCTAAGTGCCTGGCCAGCGCACTTTTTCAATTTTCAAAAATGTTGACATGCTCCGAAAAAAAAATCCTATGCGACGTAAATTGAGTTCTACCACACGATTCCGCCCTCAAAATTTTTCTAAAAAATTTCTAAGTGCCTGGCCAGCGCACTTTTTCAATTTTCAAAAATGTTGACATGCTCCGAAAAAAAATTCCTATGCGACGTAAATTCAGTTCTACCACAAGATTCCGCCTTCAAAATTTTTCTAAAAAAAATTTAAGTGCCTGGCCAGCGCACTTTTACAATTTTCAAAAATGTTGACATGCTCCGAAAAAAACTCCTATGCTACGTAAATTGAGTTGTACAACACGATTCCGCCCTCAAAATGTTTCTAAAAAATTTTTGAGTGCCTGGCCAGCGCACTTTTTTAATTTTCAAAAATGTTGACATACTCCGAAATAAAAATTCCTATGCGACGTAAATTAAGTCCTACAACACGATTCCGCCCTAAAAAATTTTCTATAAAATTTCTAAGTGCCTGGCCAGAGCACTTTTTCAATTTTCAAAAATGTTGACATGCTCCGAAAGGAAAATTCCTATGTGACGTAAATTGAGTTCTACCACAAGATTCCGCCCTGAAAATTTTTCAAAAAAAAATTTAAGTGCTTGGCCAGCGCACTTTTACAATTTTCAAAAATGTTGACATGCTCCGAAAAAAAACTCCTATGCGACGTAAATTGAGTTCTACAACACGATTCCGCCCTCCAAATTTTTCTAAAAAATTTCTGGGTGCCTGGCCAGCGCACTTTTTCAATCTTCAAAAATGTTGACATGCCCCAAAAAAAAATCCTACGCGACGTAAATTGAGTTCTACAACACGATTCCGCCCTCAAAATTTTTCTACAAAATTTCTAAGTGCCTGGCCAGCGCACTTTTTCAATTTTCAATTTTCAAAAATGTTGACATGCTCCGAAAAAAAGCTCCTGTGACGTAAATTGAGTTCTACAACACGATTGCGCCCTCAAATTTTTTCTAAAAATTTTCTGAGTGCCTGGCCAGCGCACTTTTTCAATTTTCAAAAATGTTGACATGCTCCGAAAGGAAAATTCCTATGCGACGTAAATTGAGTTATACCAAAAGATTCCGCCCTCAAAATTTTTCTAAAAAAAATTTAAGTGCCTGGCCAGCGCACTTTTACAATTTTCAAAAATGTTGACATGCACCGAAAAAAAAAGTCCTATGTGACGTAAATTGAGTTCTACAACACGATTCGGATCTCAAAATTTTTCTAAAAAATTTCTGAGTGCCTGGCCAGCGCACTTTTTCAATTTTCAAACATGTTGACATGCTCAAAAAAAAATTACTATGCGACGTAAATTGAGTTCTACAACACGATTCCGCCCTAAAAGTTTTTCTATAAAATTTCTAAGTGCCTGGCCAGCGCACTTTTTCAATTTTCAAAAATGTTGACATGCTCCGAAAGGAAAATTCCTATGCGACGTAAATTGAGTTCTACCACAAGATTCCGCCCTCAAAATTTTTCTAAAAAAAATTTAAGTTCCTGGCCAGCGCACTTTTACAATTTTCAAAAATGTTGACATGCTCCGAAAAAAAAATTTTATGCGACGTAAATTGAGTTCTACCACACGATTCCGCCCTCAAAATTTTTCTAAAAAATTTCTAAGTGCCTGGCCAGCGCACTTTTTCAATTTTTAAAAATGTTGACATGCTCCGAAAGGAAAATTCCTATGCGACGTAAATTGAGTTCTACCACAAGATTCCGCCCTCAAAATTTTTCTAAAAAAAATTTAAGTTCCTGGCCAGCGCACTTTTACAATTTTCAAAAATGTTGACATGCTCCGAAAAAAAACTCCTATGCGACGTAAATTGAGTTCTACAACACGATTCCGCCCTCAAAACTTTTCTATAAAATTTCTGAGTGCCTGGCCAGCGCACTTTTTCAATTTTCAAAAATGTTGATATGCTCCGAAAAAAAAAATCCTATGCGACGTAAATTGAGTTCTACCACACGATTCCGCCCTCAAAATTTTTCTAAAAAATTTCTAAGTGCCTGGCCAGCGCACTTTTTCAATTTTCAAAAATGTTGACATACTAAGAAATAAAAATTCCTATGCGACGTAAATTAAGTTCTACAACACGATTACGCCCTAAAAATTTTTCTATAAAATTACTAAGTGCCTGGCCAGCGCACTTTTTCAATTTTCAAAAATGTTGACATGCTCCGAAAAAAAATTCCTATGCGACGTAAATTGAGTTCTACCACACGATTCCGCCCTCAAAATTTTTCTAAAAAATTTCTAAGTGCCTGGCCAGCGCACTTTTTCAATTTTCAAAAATGTTGACATGCTCCGAAATAAAAATTCCTATGCGACGTAAATTGAGTTCTACAACAGGATTCCGCCCTCAAAATATTTCTAAAAAATTTTTGTGTGCCTGGCCAGCGCACTTTTTCAATTTTCAAAAATGTTTTCATGCTCCGAAAAAAAATAAAATTCCTATACGACGTAAATTGAGTTCTACAACACGATTCCGCCCTCAAAATATTTCTAAAAAATTTTTGTGTGCCTGGCCAGCGCACTTTTTCAATTTTCAAAAATGTTTTCATGCTCCGAAAAAAAATAAAATTCCTATACGACGTAAATTGAGTTCTACCACACGATTCAGCCCTCAAATTTTTTTTATAAAATTTGTGAGTGCCTGGCCAGCGCACTTTTTCAATTTTCAAAAATGTTGACATTCTCCGAAATAAAAATTCCTATGCGACGTAAATTAAGTCCTACAACACGATTCCGCCCAGAAAATTTTTCTATAAAATTTCTGAGTGCCTGGCCAGCGCACTTTTTCAATTTTCAAAAATGTTGACATGCTCCGAAAAAAAAATCCTATGCGACGTAAATTGAGTTGTACAACACGATTCCGCCCTCAAAATTTTTCTAAAAAATTTCTAAGTGCCTGGCCAGCGCACTTTTTCAATTTTCAAAAATGTTGACATGCTCCGAAAAAAAATTCCTATGCGACGTAAATTGAGTTCTACCACACGATTCCGCCCTCAAAATTTTTCTAAAAAATTTCTAAGTGCCTGGCCAGCGCACTTTTTCAATTTTCAAAAATGTTGACATGCTCCGAAATAAAAATTCCTATGCGACGTAAATTGAGTTCTGCAACACGATTCCGCCCACAAAATTTTTCTAAAAAATTTCTGAGTGCCTGGCCAGCGCACTTTTTCAATTTTCAAAAATGTTGACATGCTCCTAAAAAAAAATTCCTATGCGACGTAAATTGAGTTCTACAACACGATTCCGCCCTCAAAATATTTCTAAAAAATTTTTGTGTGCCTGGCCAGCGCACTTTTTCAATTTTCAAAAATGTTTTCATGCTCCGAAAAAAAATAAAATTCCTATACGACGTAAATTGAGTTCTACCACACGATTCCGCCCTCAAAATTTTTTTTATAAAATTTGTGAGTGCCTGGCCAGCGCACTTTTTCAATTTTCAAAAATGTTGACATGCTCTGAAAAAAAAATCCTATGCGACGTAAATTGAGTTCTACAACACGATTCCGCCCTCAAAATTTTTTTTATAAAATTTGTGAGTGCCTGGCCAGCGCACTTTTTCAATTTTCAAACATGTTGACATGCTCCAAAAAAAATTACTATGCGACGTAAATTGAGTTCTACAACACGATTCCGCCCTCAAAATATTTCTAAAAAAATTTTGTGTGCCTGGCCAGCGCACTTTTTCAATTTTCAAAAATGTTGACATGCACCGAAAAAAAAAGTCCTATGTGACGTAAATTGAGTTCTACAACACGATTCGGCCCTCAAAATTTTTCTAAAAAATTTCTGAGTGCCTGGCCAGCGCACTTTTTCAATTTTCAAACATGTTGACATGCTCAAAAAAAAATTACTATGCGACGTAAATTGAGTTCTACAACACGATTCCGCCCTAAAAATTTTTCTATAAAATTTCTAAGTGCCTGGCCAGCGCACTTTTTCAATTTTCAAAAATGTTGACATGCTCCGAAAAAAAATCCTATGCGACGTAAATTGAGTTCTACCACACGATTCCGCCCTCAAAATTTTTCTAAAAAATTTCTAAGTGCCTGACCAGCGCACTTCTTCAATTTTCAAAAATGTTGACATGCTCCGAAAAAAAATTCCTATGCGACGTAAATTCAGTTCTACCACAAGATTCCGCCCTCGAAATTTTTCTAAAAAAAATTTAAGTGCCTGGCCAGCGCACTTTTACAATTTTCAAAAATGTTGACATGCTCCGAAAAAAAACTCCTATGCTACGTAAATTGAGTTGTACAACACGATTCCGCCCTCAAAATGTTTCTAAAAAATTTTTTTGAGTGATTGGCCAGCGCACTTTTTTATTTTCAAAAATGTTGACTTACTCCGAAATAAAAATTCCTATGCGACGTAAATTAAGTCCTACAACACGATTCCGCCCTAAAAAATTTTCTATAAAATTTCGAAGTGCCTGGCCAGAGCACTTTTTCAATTTTCAAAAATGTTGACATGCTCCGAAAAAAAATTCCTATGCGACGTAAATTGAGTTGTACAACACGATTCCGCCCTCAAAATGTTTCTAAAAAATTTTTGAGTGCCTGGCCAGCGCACTTTTTCAATTTTCAAAAATGTTGACATACTCCGAAATAAAAATTCCTATGCGACGTAAATTAAGTTCTACAACACGATTACGCCCTAAAAATTTTTCTATAAAATTTCTAAGTGCCTGACCAGAGTACTTTTCCAATTTTCAAAAATGTTGACATGCTCCGAAAAAAAAGTCCTATGTGACGTAAATTGACTTCTGCAACACGATTCCGCCCTCAAAATTTTTCTAAAAAATTTCTAAGTGCCTGGCCAGCGCACTTTTTCAATTTTCAAAAATGTTGACATGCTCCGAAATAAAAATTCCTATGCGACGTAAATTGAGTTCTGCAACACGATTCCGCCCACAAAATTTTTCTAAAAAATTTCTGAGTGCCTGGCCAGCGCACTTTTTCAATTTTCAAAAATGTTGACATGCTCCTAAAAAAAAATTCCTATGCGACGTAAATTGAGTTCTACAACACGATTCCGCCCTCAAAATATTTCTAAAAAATTTTTGTGTGCCTGGCCAGCGCACTTTTTCAATTTTCAAAAATGTTTTCATGCTCCGAAAAAAAATAAAATTCCTATACGACGTAAATTGAGTTCTACCACACGATTCCGCCCTCAAAATTTTTTTTATAAAATTTGTGAGTGCCTGGCCAGCGCACTTTTTCAATTTTCAAAAATGTTGACATGCTCTGAAAAAAAAATCCTATGCGACGTAAATTGAGTTCTACAACACGATTCCGCCCTCAAAATTTTTTTTATAAAATTTGTGAGTGCCTGGCCAGCGCACTTTTTCAATTTTCAAACATGTTGACATGCTCCAAAAAAAATTACTATGCGACGTAAATTGAGTTCTACAACACGATTCCGCCCTCAAAATATTTCTAAAAAAATTTTGTGTGCCTGGCCAGCGCACTTTTTCAATTTTCAAAAATGTTGACATGCACCGAAAAAAAAAGTCCTATGTGACGTAAATTGAGTTCTACAACACGATTCGGCCCTCAAAATTTTTCTAAAAAATTTCTGAGTGCCTGGCCAGCGCACTTTTTCAATTTTCAAACATGTTGACATGCTCAAAAAAAAATTACTATGCGACGTAAATTGAGTTCTACAACACGATTCCGCCCTAAAAATTTTTCTATAAAATTTCTAAGTGCCTGGCCAGCGCACTTTTTCAATTTTCAAAAATGTTGACATGCTCCGAAAAAAAATCCTATGCGACGTAAATTGAGTTCTACCACACGATTCCGCCCTCAAAATTTTTCTAAAAAATTTCTAAGTGCCTGACCAGCGCACTTCTTCAATTTTCAAAAATGTTGACATGCTCCGAAAAAAAATTCCTATGCGACGTAAATTCAGTTCTACCACAAGATTCCGCCCTCGAAATTTTTCTAAAAAAAATTTAAGTGCCTGGCCAGCGCACTTTTACAATTTTCAAAAATGTTGACATGCTCCGAAAAAAAACTCCTATGCTACGTAAATTGAGTTGTACAACACGATTCCGCCCTCAAAATGTTTCTAAAAAATTTTTTTGAGTGATTGGCCAGCGCACTTTTTTATTTTCAAAAATGTTGACTTACTCCGAAATAAAAATTCCTATGCGACGTAAATTAAGTCCTACAACACGATTCCGCCCTAAAAAATTTTCTATAAAATTTCGAAGTGCCTGGCCAGAGCACTTTTTCAATTTTCAAAAATGTTGACATGCTCCGAAAAAAAATTCCTATGCGACGTAAATTGAGTTGTACAACACGATTCCGCCCTCAAAATGTTTCTAAAAAATTTTTGAGTGCCTGGCCAGCGCACTTTTTCAATTTTCAAAAATGTTGACATACTCCGAAATAAAAATTCCTATGCGACGTAAATTAAGTTCTACAACACGATTACGCCCTAAAAATTTTTCTATAAAATTTCTAAGTGCCTGACCAGAGTACTTTTCCAATTTTCAAAAATGTTGACATGCTCCGAAAAAAAAGTCCTATGTGACGTAAATTGACTTCTGCAACACGATTCCGCCCACAAAATTTTTCTAAAAAATTTCTGAGTGCCTGGCCAGCGCACTTTTTCAATTTTCAAAAATGTTGACATGCTCCGAAAAAAAATTCCTATGCGACGTAAATTGAGTTGTACAACACGATTCCGCCCTCAAAATGTTTCTAAAAAATTTTTGAGTGCCTGGCCAGCGCACTTTTTCAATTTTCAAAAATGTTGACATACTCCGAAATAAAAATTCCTATGCGACGTAAATTAAGTTCTACAACACGATTACGCCCTAAAAATTTTTCTATAAAATTTCTAAGTGCCTGACCAGAGTACTTTTTCAATTTTCAAAAATGTTGACATGCTCCGAAAAAAAAGTCCTATGTGACGTAAATTGACTTCTGCAACACGATTCCGCCCACAAAATTTTTCTAACAAATTTCTAAGTGCCTGGCCAGCGCACTGTTTCAATTTTCAAAAATGTTGACATGCTCCGAAAGGAAAATTCCTATGCGACGTAAATTGAGTTATACCAAAAGATTCCGCCCTCAAAATTTTTCTAAAAAAAATTTAAGTGCCTGGCCAGCGCACTTTTACAATTTTCAAAAATGTTGACATGCACCGAAAAAAAAAGTCCTATGTGACGTAAATTGAGTTCTACAACACGATTCGGATCTCAAAATTTTTCTAAAAAATTTCTGAGTGCCTGGCCAGCGCACTTTTTCAATTTTCAAACATGTTGACATGCTCAAAAAAAAATTACTATGCGACGTAAATTGAGTTCTACAACACGATTCCGCCCTAAAAGTTTTTCTATAAAATTTCTAAGTGCCTGGCCAGCGCACTTTTTCAATTTTCAAAAATGTTGACATGCTCCGAAAAAAAAATCCTATGCGACGTAAATTGAGTTCTACCACACGATTCCGCCCTCAAAATTTTTCTAAAAAATTTCTAAGTGCCTGGCCAGCGCACTTTTTCAATTTTCAAAAATGTTGACATGCTCCGAAAAAAAATTCCTATGCGACGTAAATTCAGTTCTACCACAAGATTCCGCCTTCAAAATTTTTCTAAAAAAAATTTAAGTGCCTGGCCAGCGCACTTTTACAATTTTCAAAAATGTTGACATGCTCCGAAAAAAACTCCTATGCTACGTAAATTGAGTTGTACAACACGATTCCGCCCTCAAAATGTTTCTAAAAAATTTTTGAGTGCCTGGCCAGCGCACTTTTTTAATTTTCAAAAATGTTGACATACTCCGAAATAAAAATTCCTATGCGACGTAAATTAAGTCCTACAACACGATTCCGCCCTAAAAAATTTTCTATAAAATTTCTAAGTGCCTGGCCAGAGCACTTTTTCAATTTTCAAAAATGTTGACATGCTCCGAAAGGAAAATTACTATGTGACGTAAATTGAGTTCTACCACAAGATTCCGCCCTCAAAATTTTTCAAAAAAAAATTTAAGTGCTTGGCCAGCGCACTTTTACAATTTTCAAAAATGTTGACATGCTCCGAAAAAAAACTCCTATGCGACGTAAATTGAGTTCTACAACACGATTCCGCCCTCCAAATTTTTCTAAAAAATTTCTGGGTTCCTGGCCAGCGCACTTTTTCAATCTTCAAAAATGTTGACATGCCCCAAAAAAAAATCCTACGCGACGTAAATTGAGTTCTACAACACGATTCCGCCCTCAAAATTTTTCTACAAAATTTCTAAGTGCCTGGCCAGCGCACTTTTTCAATTTTCAATTTTCAAAAATGTTGACATGCTCCGAAAGGAAAATTCCTATGCGACGTAAATTGAGTTCTACCACAAGATTCCGCCCTCAAAATTTTTCAAAAAAAATTTAAGTGCCTGGCCAGCGCACTTTTACAATTTTCAAAAATGTTGACATGCTCCGAAAAAAGCTCCTATGTGACGTAAATTGAGTTCTACAACACGATTGCGCCCTCAAATTTTTTCTAAAAATTTTCTGAGTGCCTGGCCAGCGCACTTTTTCAATTTTCAAAAATGTTGACATGCTCCGAAAAAAAATTCCTATGCGATGTAAATTGAGTTGTACAACACGATTCCGCCCTCAAAATGTTTCTAAAAAATTTCTAAGTGCCTGGCCAGAGTACTTTTTCAATTTTCAAAAATGTTGACATGCTCCGAAAAAAAAGTCCTATGTGACGTAAATTGACTTCTGCAACACGATTCCGCCCACAAAATTTTTCTAAAAAATTTCTGAGTGCCTGGCCAGCGCACTTTTTCAATTTTCAAAAATGTTGACATGCTCCTAAAAAAAAAATTCCTATGCGACGTAAATTGAGTTCTACCACACGATTCCGCCCTCAAAATTTTTCTAACAAATTTCTAAGTGCCTGGCCAGCGCACTGTTTCAATTTTCAAAAATGTTGACATGCTCCGAAAGGAAAATTCCTATGTGACGTAAATTGAGTTCTACAACACGATTCGGCCCTCAAAATTTTTCTAAAAAATATCTGAGTGCCTCTCCAGCGCACTTTTTCAATTTTCAAACATGGTGACATGCTCAAAAAAAAATTACTATGCGACGTAAATTGAGTTCTACAACACGATTCCGCCCTCCAAATTTTTCTAAAAACTTTCTAAATGCCTGGCCAGCGCACTTTTTCAATTATCAAACATGTTGACATGCTCCGAAAAAAAACTCCTATGCTACGTAAATTGAGTTCTACAACACGATTCCGCCCTCAAAATGTTCCTAAAAAATTTTTGCGTGCCTGGCCAGCGCACTTTTTCAATTTTCAAAAATGTTGACATGCTCCGAAAAAAAAATTCCTATGCGACGTAAATTGAGTTCTACAACACGATTCCGCCCTCAAAACTTTTCTAAAAAATTTTTAAGTGCCTGGCCAGCGCACTTTTTCAATTTTCAAAAATGTTGACATGCTCCGAAAGGAAAATTCCTATGCGACGTAAATTGAGTTCTACCACAAGAATCCGCCCTCAAAATTTTTCTAAAAAAAATTTAAGTGCCTGGCCAGCGCACTTTTACAATTTTCAAAAATGTTGACATGATCCGAAAAAAAACTCCTATGCTACGTAAATTGACTTGTACAACACGATTCCGCCCACAAAATTTTTCTAAAAAATTTCTGAGTGCCTGGCCAGCGCACTTTTTCAATTTTCAAAAATGTTGACATGCGCCTAAAAAAAAATTCCTATGCGACGTAAATTGAGTTCTACAACACGATTCGGCCCTCAAAATTTTTCTAAAAAATTTCTGAGTGCCTGGCCAGCGCACTTTTTCAATTTTCAAACATGTTGACATGCTCAAAAAAAAATTACTATGCGACGTAAATTGAGTTCTACAACACGATTCCGCCCTAAAAATTTTTCTATAAAATTTCTAAGTGCCTGGCCAGCGCACTTTTTCAATTTTCAAAAATGTTGACATGCTCCGAAAAAAAAATCCTATGCGACGTAAATTGAGTTCTACCACACGATTCCGCCCTCAAAATTTTTCTAAAAAATTTCTAAGTGCCTGGCCAGCGCACTTTTTCAATTTTCAAAAATGTTGACATGCTCCGAAAAAAAATTCCTATGCGACGTAAATTCAGTTCTACCACAAGATTCCGCCTTCAAAATTTTTCTAAAAAAAATTTAAGTGCCTGGCCAGCGCACTTTTACAATTTTCAAAAATGTTGACATGCTCCGAAAAAAACTCCTATGCTACGTAAATTGAGTTGTACAACACGATTCCGCCCTCAAAATGTTTCTAAAAAATTTTTGAGTGCCTGGCCAGCGCACTTTTTTAATTTTCAAAAATGTTGACATACTCCGAAATAAAAATTCCTATGCGACGTAAATTAAGTCCTACAACACGATTCCGCCCTAAAAAATTTTCTATAAAATTTCTAAGTGCCTGGCCAGAGCACTTTTTCAATTTTCAAAAATGTTGACATGCTCCGAAAGGAAAATTCCTATGTGACGTAAATTGAGTTCTACCACAAGATTCCGCCCTCAAAATTTTTCAAAAAAAAATTTAAGTGCTTGGCCAGCGCACTTTTACAATTTTCAAAAATGTTGACATGCTCCGAAAAAAAAACTCCTATGCGACGTAAATTGAGTTCTACAACACGATTCCGCCCTCCAAATTTTTCTAAAAAATTTCTGGGTGCCTGGCCAGCGCACTTTTTCAATCTTCAAAAATGTTGACATGCCCCAAAAAAAAATCCTACGCGACGTAAATTGAGTTCTACAACACGATTCCGCCCTCAAAATTTTTCTACAAAATTTCTAAGTGCCTGGCCAGCGCACTTTTTCAATTTTCAATTTTCAAAAATGTTGACATGCTCCGAAAGGAAAATTCCTATGCGACGTAAATTGAGTTCTACCACAAGATTCCGCCCTCAAAATTTTTCAAAAAAAATTTAAGTGCCTGGCCAGCGCACTTTTACAATTTTCAAAAATGTTGACATGCTCCGAAAAAAGCTCCTATGTGACGTAAATTGAGTTCTACAACACGATTGCGCCCTCAAATTTTTTCTAAAAATTTTCTGAGTGCCTGGCCAGCGCACTTTTTCAATTTTCAAAAATGTTGACATGCTCCGAAAAAAAATTCCTATGCGATGTAAATTGAGTTGTACAACACGATTCCGCCCTCAAAATGTTTCTAAAAAATTTCTAAGTGCCTGGCCAGAGTACTTTTTCAATTTTCAAAAATGTTGACATGCTCCGAAAAAAAAGTCCTATGTGACGTAAATTGACTTCTGCAACACGATTCCGCCCACAAAATTTTTCTAAAAAATTTCTGAGTGCCTGGCCAGCGCACTTTTTCAATTTTCAAAAATGTTGACATGCTCCGAAAAAAAATTCCTATGCGACGTAAATTGAGTTGTACAACACGATTCCGCCCTCAAAATGTTTCTAAAAAATTTTTGAGTGCCTGGCCAGCGCACTTTTTCAATTTTCAAAAATGTTGACATACTCCGAAATAAAAATTCCTATGCGACGTAAATTAAGTTCTACAACACGATTACGCCCTAAAAATTTTTCTAAAAAAATTTAAGTGCCTGGCCAGCGCACTTTTACAATTTTCAAAAATGTTGACATGCTCCGAAAAAAGCTCCTATGTGACGTAAATTGAGTTCTACAACACGATTGCGCCCTCAAATTTTTTCTAAAAATTTTCTGAGTGCCTGGCCAGCGCACTTTTTCAATTTTCAAAAATGTTGACATGCTCCGAAAAAAAATTCCTATGCGATGTAAATTGAGTTGTACAACACGATTCCGCCCTCAAAATGTTTCTAAAAAATTTCTAAGTGCCTGGCCAGAGTACTTTTTCAATTTTCAAAAATGTTGACATGCTCCGAAAAAAAAGTCCTATGTGACGTAAATTGACTTCTGCAACACGATTCCGCCCACAAAATTTTTCTAAAAAATTTCTGAGTGCCTGGCCAGCGCACTTTTTCAATTTTCAAAAATGTTGACATGCTCCGAAAAAAAATTCCTATGCGACGTAAATTGAGTTGTACAACACGATTCCGCCCTCAAAATGTTTCTAAAAAATTTTTGAGTGCCTGGCCAGCGCACTTTTTCAATTTTCAAAAATGTTGACATACTCCGAAATAAAAATTCCTATGCGACGTAAATTAAGTTCTACAACACGATTACGCCCTAAAAATTTTTCTATAAAATTTCTAAGTGCCTGACCAGAGTACTTTTTCAATTTTCAAAAATGTTGACATGCTCCGAAAAAAAAGTCCTATGTGACGTAAATTGACTTCTGCAACACGATTCCGCCCACAAAATTTTTCTAAAAAATTTCTGAGTGCCTGGCCAGCGTACTTTTTCAATTTTCAAAAATGTTGACATGCTCCTAAAAAAAAAATTCCTATGCGACGTAAATTGAGTTCTACCGCACGATTCCGCCCTCAAAATTTTTCTAACAAATTTCTAAGTGCCTGGCCAGCGCACTGTTTCAATTTTCAAAAATGTTGACATGCTCCGAAAGGAAAATTCCTATGCGACGTAAATTGAGTTATACCAAAAGATTCCGCCCTCAAAATTTTTCTAAAAAAAATTTAAGTGCCTGGCCAGCGCACTTTTACAATTTTCAAAAATGTTGACATGCACCGAAAAAAAAAGTCCTATGTGACGTAAATTGAGTTCTACAACACGATTCGGCCCTCAAAATTTTTCTAAAAAATTTCTGAGTGCCTGGCCAGCGCACTTTTTCAATTTTCAAACATGTTGACATGCTCAAAAAAAAATTACTATGCGACGTAAATTGAGTTCTACAACACGATTCCGCCCTAAAAATTTTTCTATAAAATTTCTAAGTGCCTGGCCAGCGCACTTTTTCAATTTTCAAAAATGTTGACATGCTCCGAAAAAAAAATCCTATGCGACGTAAATTGAGTTCTACCACACGATTCCGCCCTCAAAATTTTTCTAAAAAATTTCTAAGTGCCTGGCCAGCGCACTTTTTCAATTTTCAAAAATGTTGACATGCTCCGAAAAAAAATTCCTATGCGACGTAAATTCAGTTCTACCACAAGATTCCGCCTTCAAAATTTTTCTAAAAAAAATTTAAGTGCCTGGCCAGCGCACTTTTACAATTTTCAAAAATGTTGACATGCTCCGAAAAAAACTCCTATGCTACGTAAATTGAGTTGTACAACACGATTCCGCCCTCAAAATGTTTCTAAAAAATTTTTGAGTGCCTGGCCAGCGCACTTTTTTAATTTTCAAAAATGTTGACATACTCCGAAATAAAAATTCCTATGCGACGTAAATTAAGTCCTACAACACGATTCCGCCCTAAAAAATTTTCTATAAAATTTCTAAGTGCCTGGCCAGAGCACTTTTTCAATTTTCAAAAATGTTGACATGCTCCGAAAGGAAAATTCCTATGTGACGTAAATTGAGTTCTACCACAAGATTCCGCCCTGAAAATTTTTCAAAAAAAAATTTAAGTGCTTGGCCAGCGCACTTTTACAATTTTCAAAAATGTTGACATGCTCCGAAAAAAAACTCCTATGCGACGTAAATTGAGTTCTACAACACGATTCCGCCCTCCAAATTTTTCTAAAAAATTTCTGGGTGCCTGGCCAGCGCACTTTTTCAATCTTCAAAAATGTTGACATGCCCCAAAAAAAAATCCTACGCGACGTAAATTGAGTTCTACAACACGATTCCGCCCTCAAAATTTTTCTACAAAATTTCTAAGTGCCTGGCCAGCGCACTTTTTCAATTTTCAATTTTCAAAAATGTTGACATGCTCCGAAAAAAAGCTCCTGTGACGTAAATTGAGTTCTACAACACGATTGCGCCCTCAAATTTTTTCTAAAAATTTTCTGAGTGCCTGGCCAGCGCACTTTTTCAATTTTCAAAAATGTTGACATGCTCCGAAAGGAAAATTCCTATGCGACGTAAATTGAGTTATACCAAAAGATTCCGCCCTCAAAATTTTTCTAAAAAAAATTTAAGTGCCTGGCCAGCGCACTTTTACAATTTTCAAAAATGTTGACATGCACCGAAAAAAAAAGTCCTATGTGACGTAAATTGAGTTCTACAACACGATTCGGATCTCAAAATTTTTCTAAAAAATTTCTGAGTGCCTGGCCAGCGCACTTTTTCAATTTTCAAACATGTTGACATGCTCAAAAAAAAATTACTATGCGACGTAAATTGAGTTCTACAACACGATTCCGCCCTAAAAGTTTTTCTATAAAATTTCTAAGTGCCTGGCCAGCGCACTTTTTCAATTTTCAAAAATGTTGACATGCTCCGAAAGGAAAATTCCTATGCGACGTAAATTGAGTTCTACCACAAGATTCCGCCCTCAAAATTTTTCTAAAAAAAATTTAAGTTCCTGGCCAGCGCACTTTTACAATTTTCAAAAATGTTGACATGCTCCGAAAAAAAAATTTTATGCGACGTAAATTGAGTTCTACCACACGATTCCGCCCTCAAAATTTTTCTAAAAAATTTCTAAGTGCCTGGCCAGCGCACTTTTTCAATTTTTAAAAATGTTGACATGCTCCGAAAGGAAAATTCCTATGCGACGTAAATTGAGTTCTACCACAAGATTCCGCCCTCAAAATTTTTCTAAAAAAAATTTAAGTTCCTGGCCAGCGCACTTTTACAATTTTCAAAAATGTTGACATGCTCCGAAAAAAAACTCCTATGCGACGTAAATTGAGTTCTACAACACGATTCCGCCCTCAAAACTTTTCTATAAAATTTCTGAGTGCCTGGCCAGCGCACTTTTTCAATTTTCAAAAATGTTGATATGCTCCGAAAAAAAAAATCCTATGCGACGTAAATTGAGTTCTACCACACGATTCCGCCCTCAAAATTTTTCTAAAAAATTTCTAAGTGCCTGGCCAGCGCACTTTTTCAATTTTCAAAAATGTTGACATACTAAGAAATAAAAATTCCTATGCGACGTAAATTAAGTTCTACAACACGATTACGCCCTAAAAATTTTTCTATAAAATTACTAAGTGCCTGGCCAGCGCACTTTTTCAATTTTCAAAAATGTTGACATGCTCCGAAAAAAAATTCCTATGCGACGTAAATTGAGTTCTACCACACGATTCCGCCCTCAAAATTTTTCTAAAAAATTTCTAAGTGCCTGGCCAGCGCACTTTTTCAATTTTCAAAAATGTTGACATGCTCCGAAATAAAAATTCCTATGCGACGTAAATTGAGTTCTACAACAGGATTCCGCCCTCAAAATATTTCTAAAAAATTTTTGTGTGCCTGGCCAGCGCACTTTTTCAATTTTCAAAAATGTTTTCATGCTCCGAAAAAAAATAAAATTCCTATACGACGTAAATTGAGTTCTACAACACGATTCCGCCCTCAAAATATTTCTAAAAAATTTTTGTGTGCCTGGCCAGCGCACTTTTTCAATTTTCAAAAATGTTTTCATGCTCCGAAAAAAAATAAAATTCCTATACGACGTAAATTGAGTTCTACCACACGATTCAGCCCTCAAATTTTTTTTATAAAATTTGTGAGTGCCTGGCCAGCGCACTTTTTCAATTTTCAAAAATGTTGACATTCTCCGAAATAAAAATTCCTATGCGACGTAAATTAAGTCCTACAACACGATTCCGCCCAGAAAATTTTTCTATAAAATTTCTGAGTGCCTGGCCAGCGCACTTTTTCAATTTTCAAAAATGTTGACATGCTCCGAAAAAAAAATCCTATGCGACGTAAATTGAGTTGTACAACACGATTCCGCCCTCAAAATTTTTCTAAAAAATTTCTAAGTGCCTGGCCAGCGCACTTTTTCAATTTTCAAAAATGTTGACATGCTCCGAAAAAAAATTCCTATGCGACGTAAATTGAGTTCTACCACACGATTCCGCCCTCAAAATTTTTCTAAAAAATTTCTAAGTGCCTGGCCAGCGCACTTTTTCAATTTTCAAAAATGTTGACATGCTCCGAAATAAAAATTCCTATGCGACGTAAATTGAGTTCTGCAACACGATTCCGCCCACAAAATTTTTCTAAAAAATTTCTGAGTGCCTGGCCAGCGCACTTTTTCAATTTTCAAAAATGTTGACATGCTCCTAAAAAAAAATTCCTATGCGACGTAAATTGAGTTCTACAACACGATTCCGCCCTCAAAATATTTCTAAAAAATTTTTGTGTGCCTGGCCAGCGCACTTTTTCAATTTTCAAAAATGTTTTCATGCTCCGAAAAAAAATAAAATTCCTATACGACGTAAATTGAGTTCTACCACACGATTCCGCCCTCAAAATTTTTTTTATAAAATTTGTGAGTGCCTGGCCAGCGCACTTTTTCAATTTTCAAAAATGTTGACATGCTCTGAAAAAAAAATCCTATGCGACGTAAATTGAGTTCTACAACACGATTCCGCCCTCAAAATTTTTTTTATAAAATTTGTGAGTGCCTGGCCAGCGCACTTTTTCAATTTTCAAACATGTTGACATGCTCCAAAAAAAATTACTATGCGACGTAAATTGAGTTCTACAACACGATTCCGCCCTCAAAATATTTCTAAAAAAATTTTGTGTGCCTGGCCAGCGCACTTTTTCAATTTTCAAAAATGTTGACATGCACCGAAAAAAAAAGTCCTATGTGACGTAAATTGAGTTCTACAACACGATTCGGCCCTCAAAATTTTTCTAAAAAATTTCTGAGTGCCTGGCCAGCGCACTTTTTCAATTTTCAAACATGTTGACATGCTCAAAAAAAAATTACTATGCGACGTAAATTGAGTTCTACAACACGATTCCGCCCTAAAAATTTTTCTATAAAATTTCTAAGTGCCTGGCCAGCGCACTTTTTCAATTTTCAAAAATGTTGACATGCTCCGAAAAAAAATCCTATGCGACGTAAATTGAGTTCTACCACACGATTCCGCCCTCAAAATTTTTCTAAAAAATTTCTAAGTGCCTGACCAGCGCACTTCTTCAATTTTCAAAAATGTTGACATGCTCCGAAAAAAAATTCCTATGCGACGTAAATTCAGTTCTACCACAAGATTCCGCCCTCGAAATTTTTCTAAAAAAAATTTAAGTGCCTGGCCAGCGCACTTTTACAATTTTCAAAAATGTTGACATGCTCCGAAAAAAAACTCCTATGCTACGTAAATTGAGTTGTACAACACGATTCCGCCCTCAAAATGTTTCTAAAAAATTTTTTTGAGTGATTGGCCAGCGCACTTTTTTATTTTCAAAAATGTTGACTTACTCCGAAATAAAAATTCCTATGCGACGTAAATTAAGTCCTACAACACGATTCCGCCCTAAAAAATTTTCTATAAAATTTCGAAGTGCCTGGCCAGAGCACTTTTTCAATTTTCAAAAATGTTGACATGCTCCGAAAAAAAATTCCTATGCGACGTAAATTGAGTTGTACAACACGATTCCGCCCTCAAAATGTTTCTAAAAAATTTTTGAGTGCCTGGCCAGCGCACTTTTTCAATTTTCAAAAATGTTGACATACTCCGAAATAAAAATTCCTATGCGACGTAAATTAAGTTCTACAACACGATTACGCCCTAAAAATTTTTCTATAAAATTTCTAAGTGCCTGACCAGAGTACTTTTCCAATTTTCAAAAATGTTGACATGCTCCGAAAAAAAAGTCCTATGTGACGTAAATTGACTTCTGCAACACGATTCCGCCCACAAAATTTTTCTAAAAAATTTCTGAGTGCCTGGCCAGCGCACTTTTTCAATTTTCAAAAATGTTGACATGCTCCGAAAAAAAATTCCTATGCGACGTAAATTGAGTTGTACAACACGATTCCGCCCTCAAAATGTTTCTAAAAAATTTTTGAGTGCCTGGCCAGCGCACTTTTTCAATTTTCAAAAATGTTGACATACTCCGAAATAAAAATTCCTATGCGACGTAAATTAAGTTCTACAACACGATTACGCCCTAAAAATTTTTCTATAAAATTTCTAAGTGCCTGACCAGAGTACTTTTTCAATTTTCAAAAATGTTGACATGCTCCGAAAAAAAAGTCCTATGTGACGTAAATTGACTTCTGCAACACGATTCCGCCCACAAAATTTTTCTAACAAATTTCTAAGTGCCTGGCCAGCGCACTGTTTCAATTTTCAAAAATGTTGACATGCTCCGAAAGGAAAATTCCTATGCGACGTAAATTGAGTTATACCAAAAGATTCCGCCCTCAAAATTTTTCTAAAAAAAATTTAAGTGCCTGGCCAGCGCACTTTTACAATTTTCAAAAATGTTGACATGCACCGAAAAAAAAAGTCCTATGTGACGTAAATTGAGTTCTACAACACGATTCGGATCTCAAAATTTTTCTAAAAAATTTCTGAGTGCCTGGCCAGCGCACTTTTTCAATTTTCAAACATGTTGACATGCTCAAAAAAAAATTACTATGCGACGTAAATTGAGTTCTACAACACGATTCCGCCCTAAAAGTTTTTCTATAAAATTTCTAAGTGCCTGGCCAGCGCACTTTTTCAATTTTCAAAAATGTTGACATGCTCCGAAAAAAAAATCCTATGCGACGTAAATTGAGTTCTACCACACGATTCCGCCCTCAAAATTTTTCTAAAAAATTTCTAAGTGCCTGGCCAGCGCACTTTTTCAATTTTCAAAAATGTTGACATGCTCCGAAAAAAAATTCCTATGCGACGTAAATTCAGTTCTACCACAAGATTCCGCCTTCAAAATTTTTCTAAAAAAAATTTAAGTGCCTGGCCAGCGCACTTTTACAATTTTCAAAAATGTTGACATGCTCCGAAAAAAACTCCTATGCTACGTAAATTGAGTTGTACAACACGATTCCGCCCTCAAAATGTTTCTAAAAAATTTTTGAGTGCCTGGCCAGCGCACTTTTTTAATTTTCAAAAATGTTGACATACTCCGAAATAAAAATTCCTATGCGACGTAAATTAAGTCCTACAACACGATTCCGCCCTAAAAAATTTTCTATAAAATTTCTAAGTGCCTGGCCAGAGCACTTTTTCAATTTTCAAAAATGTTGACATGCTCCGAAAGGAAAATTACTATGTGACGTAAATTGAGTTCTACCACAAGATTCCGCCCTCAAAATTTTTCAAAAAAAAATTTAAGTGCTTGGCCAGCGCACTTTTACAATTTTCAAAAATGTTGACATGCTCCGAAAAAAAACTCCTATGCGACGTAAATTGAGTTCTACAACACGATTCCGCCCTCCAAATTTTTCTAAAAAATTTCTGGGTTCCTGGCCAGCGCACTTTTTCAATCTTCAAAAATGTTGACATGCCCCAAAAAAAAATCCTACGCGACGTAAATTGAGTTCTACAACACGATTCCGCCCTCAAAATTTTTCTACAAAATTTCTAAGTGCCTGGCCAGCGCACTTTTTCAATTTTCAATTTTCAAAAATGTTGACATGCTCCGAAAGGAAAATTCCTATGCGACGTAAATTGAGTTCTACCACAAGATTCCGCCCTCAAAATTTTTCAAAAAAAATTTAAGTGCCTGGCCAGCGCACTTTTACAATTTTCAAAAATGTTGACATTCTCCGAAAAAAGCTCCTATGTGACGTAAATTGAGTTCTACAACACGATTGCGCCCTCAAATTTTTTCTAAAAATTTTCTGAGTGCCTGGCCAGCGCACTTTTTCAATTTTCAAAAATGTTGACATGCTCCGAAAAAAAATTCCTATGCGATGTAAATTGAGTTGTACAACACGATTCCGCCCTCAAAATGTTTCTAAAAAATTTCTAAGTGCCTGGCCAGAGTACTTTTTCAATTTTCAAAAATGTTGACATGCTCCGAAAAAAAAGTCCTATGTGACGTAAATTGACTTCTGCAACACGATTCCGCCCACAAAATTTTTCTAAAAAATTTCTGAGTGCCTGGCCAGCGCACTTTTTCAATTTTCAAAAATGTTGACATGCTCCTAAAAAAAAAATTCCTATGCGACGTAAATTGAGTTCTACCACACGATTCCGCCCTCAAAATTTTTCTAACAAATTTCTAAGTGCCTGGCCAGCGCACTGTTTCAATTTTCAAAAATGTTGACATGCTCCGAAAGGAAAATTCCTATGTGACGTAAATTGAGTTCTACAACACGATTCGGCCCTCAAAATTTTTCTAAAAAATATCTGAGTGCCTCTCCAGCGCACTTTTTCAATTTTCAAACATGGTGACATGCTCAAAAAAAAATTACTATGCGACGTAAATTGAGTTCTACAACACGATTCCGCCCTCCAAATTTTTCTAAAAACTTTCTAAATGCCTGGCCAGCGCACTTTTTCAATTATCAAACATGTTGACATGCTCCGAAAAAAAACTCCTATGCTACGTAAATTGAGTTCTACAACACGATTCCGCCCTCAAAATGTTCCTAAAAAATTTTTGCGTGCCTGGCCAGCGCACTTTTTCAATTTTCAAAAATGTTGACATGCTCCGAAAAAAAAATTCCTATGCGACGTAAATTGAGTTCTACAACACGATTCCGCCCTCAAAACTTTTCTAAAAAATTTTTAAGTGCCTGGCCAGCGCACTTTTTCAATTTTCAAAAATGTTGACATGCTCCGAAAGGAAAATTCCTATGCGACGTAAATTGAGTTCTACCACAAGAATCCGCCCTCAAAATTTTTCTAAAAAAAATTTAAGTGCCTGGCCAGCGCACTTTTACAATTTTCAAAAATGTTGACATGATCCGAAAAAAAACTCCTATGCTACGTAAATTGACTTGTACAACACGATTCCGCCCACAAAATTTTTCTAAAAAATTTCTGAGTGCCTGGCCAGCGCACTTTTTCAATTTTCAAAAATGTTGACATGCGCCTAAAAAAAAATTCCTATGCGACGTAAATTGAGTTCTACAACACGATTCGGCCCTCAAAATTTTTCTAAAAAATTTCTGAGTGCCTGGCCAGCGCACTTTTTCAATTTTCAAACATGTTGACATGCTCAAAAAAAAATTACTATGCGACGTAAATTGAGTTCTACAACACGATTCCGCCCTAAAAATTTTTCTATAAAATTTCTAAGTGCCTGGCCAGCGCACTTTTTCAATTTTCAAAAATGTTGACATGCTCCGAAAAAAAAATCCTATGCGACGTAAATTGAGTTCTACCACACGATTCCGCCCTCAAAATTTTTCTAAAAAATTTCTAAGTGCCTGGCCAGCGCACTTTTTCAATTTTCAAAAATGTTGACATGCTCCGAAAAAAAATTCCTATGCGACGTAAATTCAGTTCTACCACAAGATTCCGCCTTCAAAATTTTTCTAAAAAAAATTTAAGTGCCTGGCCAGCGCACTTTTACAATTTTCAAAAATGTTGACATGCTCCGAAAAAAACTCCTATGCTACGTAAATTGAGTTGTACAACACGATTCCGCCCTCAAAATGTTTCTAAAAAATTTTTGAGTGCCTGGCCAGCGCACTTTTTTAATTTTCAAAAATGTTGACATACTCCGAAATAAAAATTCCTATGCGACGTAAATTAAGTCCTACAACACGATTCCGCCCTAAAAAATTTTCTATAAAATTTCTAAGTGCCTGGCCAGAGCACTTTTTCAATTTTCAAAAATGTTGACATGCTCCGAAAGGAAAATTCCTATGTGACGTAAATTGAGTTCTACCACAAGATTCCGCCCTCAAAATTTTTCAAAAAAAAATTTAAGTGCTTGGCCAGCGCACTTTTACAATTTTCAAAAATGTTGACATGCTCCGAAAAAAAAACTCCTATGCGACGTAAATTGAGTTCTACAACACGATTCCGCCCTCCAAATTTTTCTAAAAAATTTCTGGGTGCCTGGCCAGCGCACTTTTTCAATCTTCAAAAATGTTGACATGCCCCAAAAAAAAATCCTACGCGACGTAAATTGAGTTCTACAACACGATTCCGCCCTCAAAATTTTTCTACAAAATTTCTAAGTGCCTGGCCAGCGCACTTTTTCAATTTTCAATTTTCAAAAATGTTGACATGCTCCGAAAGGAAAATTCCTATGCGACGTAAATTGAGTTCTACCACAAGATTCCGCCCTCAAAATTTTTCAAAAAAAATTTAAGTGCCTGGCCAGCGCACTTTTACAATTTTCAAAAATGTTGACATGCTCCGAAAAAAGCTCCTATGTGACGTAAATTGAGTTCTACAACACGATTGCGCCCTCAAATTTTTTCTAAAAATTTTCTGAGTGCCTGGCCAGCGCACTTTTTCAATTTTCAAAAATGTTGACATGCTCCGAAAAAAAATTCCTATGCGATGTAAATTGAGTTGTACAACACGATTCCGCCCTCAAAATGTTTCTAAAAAATTTCTAAGTGCCTGGCCAGAGTACTTTTTCAATTTTCAAAAATGTTGACATGCTCCGAAAAAAAAGTCCTATGTGACGTAAATTGACTTCTGCAACACGATTCCGCCCACAAAATTTTTCTAAAAAATTTCTGAGTGCCTGGCCAGCGCACTTTTTCAATTTTCAAAAATGTTGACATGCTCCGAAAAAAAATTCCTATGCGACGTAAATTGAGTTGTACAACACGATTCCGCCCTCAAAATGTTTCTAAAAAATTTTTGAGTGCCTGGCCAGCGCACTTTTTCAATTTTCAAAAATGTTGACATACTCCGAAATAAAAATTCCTATGCGACGTAAATTAAGTTCTACAACACGATTACGCCCTAAAAATTTTTCTAAAAAAATTTAAGTGCCTGGCCAGCGCACTTTTACAATTTTCAAAAATGTTGACATGCTCCGAAAAAAGCTCCTATGTGACGTAAATTGAGTTCTACAACACGATTGCGCCCTCAAATTTTTTCTAAAAATTTTCTGAGTGCCTGGCCAGCGCACTTTTTCAATTTTCAAAAATGTTGACATGCTCCGAAAAAAAATTCCTATGCGATGTAAATTGAGTTGTACAACACGATTCCGCCCTCAAAATGTTTCTAAAAAATTTCTAAGTGCCTGGCCAGAGTACTTTTTCAATTTTCAAAAATGTTGACATGCTCCGAAAAAAAAGTCCTATGTGACGTAAATTGACTTCTGCAACACGATTCCGCCCACAAAATTTTTCTAAAAAATTTCTGAGTGCCTGGCCAGCGCACTTTTTCAATTTTCAAAAATGTTGACATGCTCCGAAAAAAAATTCCTATGCGACGTAAATTGAGTTGTACAACACGATTCCGCCCTCAAAATGTTTCTAAAAAATTTTTGAGTGCCTGGCCAGCGCACTTTTTCAATTTTCAAAAATGTTGACATACTCCGAAATAAAAATTCCTATGCGACGTAAATTAAGTTCTACAACACGATTACGCCCTAAAAATTTTTCTATAAAATTTCTAAGTGCCTGACCAGAGTACTTTTTCAATTTTCAAAAATGTTGACATGCTCCGAAAAAAAAGTCCTATGTGACGTAAATTGACTTCTGCAACACGATTCCGCCCACAAAATTTTTCTAAAAAATTTCTGAGTGCCTGGCCAGCGTACTTTTTCAATTTTCAAAAATGTTGACATGCTCCTAAAAAAAAAATTCCTATGCGACGTAAATTGAGTTCTACCGCACGATTCCGCCCTCAAAATTTTTCTAACAAATTTCTAAGTGCCTGGCCAGCGCACTGTTTCAATTTTCAAAAATGTTGACATGCTCCGAAAGGAAAATTCCTATGCGACGTAAATTGAGTTATACCAAAAGATTCCGCCCTCAAAATTTTTCTAAAAAAAATTTAAGTGCCTGGCCAGCGCACTTTTACAATTTTCAAAAATGTTGACATGCACCGAAAAAAAAAGTCCTATGTGACGTAAATTGAGTTCTACAACACGATTCGGCCCTCAAAATTTTTCTAAAAAATTTCTGAGTGCCTGGCCAGCGCACTTTTTCAATTTTCAAACATGTTGACATGCTCAAAAAAAAATTACTATGCGACGTAAATTGAGTTCTACAACACGATTCCGCCCTAAAAATTTTTCTATAAAATTTCTAAGTGCCTGGCCAGCGCACTTTTTCAATTTTCAAAAATGTTGACATGCTCCGAAAAAAAAATCCTATGCGACGTAAATTGAGTTCTACCACACGATTCCGCCCTCAAAATTTTTCTAAAAAATTTCTAAGTGCCTGGCCAGCGCACTTTTTCAATTTTCAAAAATGTTGACATGCTCCGAAAAAAAATTCCTATGCGACGTAAATTCAGTTCTACCACAAGATTCCGCCTTCAAAATTTTTCTAAAAAAAATTTAAGTGCCTGGCCAGCGCACTTTTACAATTTTCAAAAATGTTGACATGCTCCGAAAAAAACTCCTATGCTACGTAAATTGAGTTGTACAACACGATTCCGCCCTCAAAATGTTTCTAAAAAATTTTTGAGTGCCTGGCCAGCGCACTTTTTTAATTTTCAAAAATGTTGACATACTCCGAAATAAAAATTCCTATGCGACGTAAATTAAGTCCTACAACACGATTCCGCCCTAAAAAATTTTCTATAAAATTTCTAAGTGCCTGGCCAGAGCACTTTTTCAATTTTCAAAAATGTTGACATGCTCCGAAAGGAAAATTCCTATGTGACGTAAATTGAGTTCTACCACAAGATTCCGCCCTGAAAATTTTTCAAAAAAAAATTTAAGTGCTTGGCCAGCGCACTTTTACAATTTTCAAAAATGTTGACATGCTCCGAAAAAAAACTCCTATGCGACGTAAATTGAGTTCTACAACACGATTCCGCCCTCCAAATTTTTCTAAAAAATTTCTGGGTGCCTGGCCAGCGCACTTTTTCAATCTTCAAAAATGTTGACATGCCCCAAAAAAAAATCCTACGCGACGTAAATTGAGTTCTACAACA
The DNA here is from genome assembly GCA_963920635.1 of Pseudeuparius sepicola. Lineage (NCBI taxonomy): Eukaryota > Metazoa > Arthropoda > Insecta > Coleoptera > Anthribidae > Pseudeuparius > Pseudeuparius sepicola. The sequence continues at coordinate 86,546,902 of OY987298.1, read as the reverse complement.
CGATTCCGCCCTCAAAATTTTTCTACAAAATTTCTAAGTGCCTGGCCAGCGCACTTTTTCAATTTTCAATTTTCAAAAATGTTGACATGCTCCGAAAAAAAGCTCCTGTGACGTAAATTGAGTTCTACAACACGATTGCGCCCTCAAATTTTTTCTAAAAATTTTCTGAGTGCCTGGCCAGCGCACTTTTTCAATTTTCAAAAATGTTGACATGCTCCGAAAGGAAAATTCCTATGCGACGTAAATTGAGTTCTACCACAAGATTCCGCCCTCAAAATTTTTCTAAAAAAAATTTAAGTTCCTGGCCAGCGCACTTTTACAATTTTCAAAAATGTTGACATGCTCCGAAAAAAAAATTTTATGCGACGTAAATTGAGTTCTACCACACGATTCCGCCCTCAAAATTTTTCTAAAAAATTTCTAAGTGCCTGGCCAGCGCACTTTTTCAATTTTTAAAAATGTTGACATGCTCCGAAAGGAAAATTCCTATGCGACGTAAATTGAGTTCTACCACAAGATTCCGCCCTCAAAATTTTTCTAAAAAAAATTTAAGTTCCTGGCCAGCGCACTTTTACAATTTTCAAAAATGTTGACATGCTCCGAAAAAAAACTCCTATGCGACGTAAATTGAGTTCTACAACACGATTCCGCCCTCAAAACTTTTCTATAAAATTTCTGAGTGCCTGGCCAGCGCACTTTTTCAATTTTCAAAAATGTTGACATGCTCCGAAAAAAAAAATCCTATGCGACGTAAATTGAGTTCTACCACACGATTCCGCCCTCAAAATTTTTCTAAAAAATTTCTAAGTGCCTGGCCAGCGCACTTTTTCAATTTTCAAAAATGTTGACATACTAAGAAATAAAAATTCCTATGCGACGTAAATTAAGTTCTACAACACGATTACGCCCTAAAAATTTTTCTATAAAATTACTAAGTGCCTGGCCAGCGCACTTTTTCAATTTTCAAAAATGTTGACATGCTCCGAAAAAAAATTCCTATGCGACGTAAATTGAGTTCTACCACACGATTCCGCCCTCAAAATTTTTCTAAAAAATTTCTAAGTGCCTGGCCAGCGCACTTTTTCAATTTTCAAAAATGTTGACATGCTCCGAAATAAAAATTCCTATGCGACGTAAATTGAGTTCTACAACATGATTCCGCCCTCAAAATATTTCTAAAAAATTTTTGTGTGCCTGGCCAGCGCACTTTTTCAATTTTCAAAAATGTTTTCATGCTCCGAAAAAAAATAAAATTCCTATACGACGTAAATTGAGTTCTACAACACGATTCCGCCCTCAAAATATTTCTAAAAAATTTTTGTGTGCCTGGCCAGCGCACTTTTTCAATTTTCAAAAATGTTTTCATGCTCCGAAAAAAAATAAAATTCCTATACGACGTAAATTGAGTTCTACCACACGATTCAGCCCTCAAATTTTTTTTATAAAATTTGTGAGTGCCTGGCCAGCGCACTTTTTCAATTTTCAAAAATGTTGACATTCTCCGAAATAAAAATTCCTATGCGACGTAAATTAAGTCCTACAACACGATTCCGCCCAGAAAATTTTTCTATAAAATTTCTGAGTGCCTGGCCAGCGCACTTTTTCAATTTTCAAAAATGTTGACATGCTCCGAAAAAAAAATCCTATGCGACGTAAATTGAGTTGTACAACACGATTCCGCCCTCAAAATTTTTCTAAAAAATTTCTAAGTGCCTGGCCAGCGCACTTTTTCAATTTTCAAAAATGTTGACATGCTCCGAAAAAAAATTCCTATGCGACGTAAATTGAGTTCTACCACACGATTCCGCCCTCAAAATTTTTCTAAAAAATTTCTAAGTGCCTGGCCAGCGCACTTTTTCAATTTTCAAAAATGTTGACATGCTCCGAAATAAAAATTCCTATGCGACGTAAATTGAGTTCTGCAACACGATTCCGCCCACAAAATTTTTCTAAAAAATTTCTGAGTGCCTGGCCAGCGCACTTTTTCAATTTTCAAAAATGTTGACATGCTCCTAAAAAAAAATTCCTATGCGACGTAAATTGAGTTCTACAACACGATTCCGCCCTCAAAATATTTCTAAAAAATTTTTGTGTGCCTGGCCAGCGCACTTTTTCAATTTTCAAAAATGTTTTCATGCTCCGAAAAAAAATAAAATTCCTATACGACGTAAATTGAGTTCTACCACACGATTCCGCCCTCAAAATTTTTTTTATAAAATTTGTGAGTGCCTGGCCAGCGCACTTTTTCAATTTTCAAAAATGTTGACATGCTCTGAAAAAAAAATCCTATGCGACGTAAATTGAGTTCTACAACACGATTCCGCCCTCCAAATTTTTCTAAAAAATTTCTGAGTGCCTGGCCAGCGCACTTTTTCAATTTTCAAACATGTTGACATGCTCCAAAAAAAATTACTATGCGACGTAAATTGAGTTCTACAACACGATTCCGCCCTCAAAATATTTCTAAAAAAATTTTGTGTGCCTGGCCAGCGCACTTTTTCAATTTTCAAAAATGTTGACATGCACCGAAAAAAAAAGTCCTATGTGACGTAAATTGAGTTCTACAACACGATTCGGCCCTCAAAATTTTTCTAAAAAATTTCTGAGTGCCTGGCCAGCGCACTTTTTCAATTTTCAAACATGTTGACATGCTCAAAAAAAAATTACTATGCGACGTAAATTGAGTTCTACAACACGATTCCGCCCTAAAAATTTTTCTATAAAATTTCTAAGTGCCTGGCCAGCGCACTTTTTCAATTTTCAAAAATGTTGACATGCTCCGAAAAAAAAATCCTATGCGACGTAAATTGAGTTCTACCACACGATTCCGCCCTCAAAATTTTTCTAAAAAATTTCTAAGTGCCTGGCCAGCGCACTTCTTCAATTTTCAAAAATGTTGACATGCTCCGAAAAAAAATTCCTATGCGACGTAAATTCAGTTCTACCACAAGATTCCGCCCTCGAAATTTTTCTAAAAAAAATTTAAGTGCCTGGCCAGCGCACTTTTACAATTTTTAAAAATGTTGACATGCACCGAAAAAAAAAGTCCTATGTGACGTAAATTGAGTTCTACAACACGATTCGGCCCTCAAAATTTTTCTAAAAAATTTCTGTGCCTGGCCAGCGCACTTTTTCAATTTTCAAACATGTTGACATGCTCAAAAAAAAATTACTATGCGACGTAAATTGAGTTCTACAACACGATTCCGCCCTCAAAATGTTTCTAAAAAATTTTTGCGTGCCTGGCCAGCGCACTTTTTCAATTTTCAAAAATGTTGACATGCTCCGAAAAAAAATTCCTATGCGACGTAGATTGAGTTCTACAACACGATTCCGAACTCAAAACTTTTCTAAAAAATTTTTAAGTGCCTGGCCAGCACACTTTTTCAATTTTCAAAAATGTTGACATACTCCGAAATAAAAATTCCTATGCGACGTAAATTAAGTCCTGCAACACGATTCCGCCCTAAAAATTTTTCTATAAAATTTCTGAGTGCCTGGCCAGCGCACTTTTTCAATTTTCAAAAATGTTGACATGCTCCGAAAAAAAATACTATGCTATGTAAATTGAGTTCTACAGCACGATTCCGCCCTCAAAATTTTTCTAAAAAATTTTTAAGTGCCAGGCCAGCGCACTTTTTCAATTTTCAAAAATGTTGACATGCTCCGAAAAAAAACTCCTATGCTACGTAAATTGAGTTGTACAACACGATTCCGCCCTCAAACTGTTTCTAAAAAATTTTTGAGTGATTGGCCAGCGCACTTTTTCAATTTTCAAAAATGTTGACATGCTCCGAAAAAAAAATTTTATGCGACGTAAATTGAGTTCTACAACACGATTCCGCCCTCAAAATTTTTTAGAAAAATTTTTAAGTACCTGTTCAGCGCACTTTTTCAATTTTCAAAAATGTTGACATGCTCCGAAAAAAAAAAAAACCTATGCGACGTAAATTGAGTTCTACCACAAGATTCCGCCCTCAAAATGTTTCTAAAAAATTTTTGAGTGCCTGGCCAGCGCACTTTTTCAATTTTCAAAAATGTTGACATGCTCCGAAAAAAAATTCCTATGCGACGTAAATTGAGTTCTACAACACGATTCCGCCCTCAAAACTTTTCTAAAAAATTTTTGAGGGCCTGGCCAGCGCACTTTTTCAATTTTCAAAAATGTTGACATGCTCCGAAAAAAAATTTCTATGCGACGTAAATTGAGTTCTACAACACGATTCCGCCCTCAAAACTTTTCTAAAAAATTTTTAAGTGCCTGGCCAGCGCACTTTTTCAATTTTCAAAAATGTTGACATGCTCCGAAAAAAAACTCCTATGCTACGTAATTTGAGTTGTACAACACGATTCCGCCCTCAAACTGTTTCTAAAAAATTTTTGAGTGATTGGCCAGCGCACTTTTTCAATTTTCAAAAATGTTGACATGCTCCGAAAAAAAAATTTTATGCGACGTAAATTGAGTTCTACCACACGATTCCGCCCTCAAAATTTTTCTAAAAAATTTCTAAGTGCCTGGCCAGCGCACTTTTTCAATTTTTAAAAATGTTGACATGCTCCGAAAGGAAAATTCCTATGCGACGTAAATTGAGTTCTACCACAAGATTCCGCCCTCAAAATTTTTCAAAAAAAATTTAAGTTCCTGGCCAGCGCACTTTTACAATTTTCAAAAATGTTGACATGCTCCGAAAAAAAACTCCTATGCGACGTAAATTGAGTTCTACAACACGATTCCGCCCTCAAAACTTTTCTATAAAATTTCTGAGTGCCTGGCCAGCGCACTTTTTCAATTTTCAAAAATGTTGACATGCTCCGAAAAAAAAATCCTATGCGACGTAAATTGAGTTCTACCACACGATTCCGCCCTCAAAATTTTTCTAAAAAATTTCTAAGTGCCTGGCCAGCGCACTTTTTCAATTTTCAAAAATGTTGACATACTAAGAAATAAAAATTCCTATGCGACGTAAATTAAGTTCTACAACACGATTACGCCCTAAAAATTTTTCTATAAAATTACTAAGTGCCTGGCCAGCGCACTTTTTCAATTTTCAAAAATGTTGACATGCTCCGAAAAAAAATTCCTATGCGACGTAAATTGAGTTCTACCACACGATTCCGCCCTCAAAATTTTTCTAAAAAATTTCTAAGTGCCTGGCCAGCGCACTTTTTCAATTTTCAAAAATGTTGACATGCTCCGAAATAAAAATTCCTATGCGACGTAAATTGAGTTCTACAACAGGATTCCGCCCTCAAAATATTTCTAAAAAATTTTTGTGTGCCTGGCCAGCGCACTTTTTCAATTTTCAAAAATGTTTTCATGCTCCGAAAAAAAATAAAATTCCTATACGACGTAAATTGAGTTCTACAACACGATTCCGCCCTCAAAATATTTCTAAAAAATTTTTGTGTGCCTGGCCAGCGCACTTTTTCAATTTTCAAAAATGTTTTCATGCTCCGAAAAAAAATAAAATTCCTATACGACGTAAATTGAGTTCTACCACACGATTCAGCCCTCAAAATTTTTTTATAAAATTTGTGAGTGCCTGGCCAGCGCACTTTTTCAATTTTCAAAAATGTTGACATTCTCCGAAATAAAAATTCCTATGCGACGTAAATTAAGTCCTACAACACGATTCCGCCCAGAAAATTTTTCTATAAAATTTCTGAGTGCCTGGCCAGCGCACTTTTTCAATTTTCAAAAATGTTGACATGCTCCGAAAAAAAATTCCTATGCGACGTAAATTGAGTTCTACCACACGATTCCGCCCTCAAAATTTTTCTAAAAAATTTCTAAGTGCCTGGCCAGCGCACTTTTTCAATTTTCAAAAATGTTGACATGCTCCGAAATAAAAATTCCTATGCGACGTAAATTGAGTTCTGCAACACGATTCCGCCCACAAAATTTTTCTAAAAAATTTCTGAGTGCCTGGCCAGCGCACTTTTTCAATTTTCAAAAATGTTGACATGCTCCTAAAAAAAAATTCCTATGCGACGTAAATTGAGTCCTACCACACGATTCCGCCCTCAAAATTTTTTTTATAAAATTTGTGAGTGCCTGGCCAGCGCACTTTTTCAATTTTCAAAAATGTTGACATGCTCTGAAAAAAAAATCCTATGCGACGTAAATTGAGTTCTACAACACGATTCCGCCCTCCAAATTTTTCTAAAAAATTTCTGAGTGCCTGGCCAGCGCACTTTTTCAATTTTCAAACATGTTGACATGCTCCAAAAAAAATTACTATGCGACGTAAATTGAGTTCTACAACACGATTCCGCCCACAAAATATTTCTAAAAAAATTTTGTGTGCCTGGCCAGCGCACTTTTTCAATTTTCAAAAATGTTGACATGCACCGAAAAAAAATTCCTATGCGACGTAAATTGAGTTCTACAACACGATTCCGCCCTAAAAATTTTTCTATAAAATTTCTAAGTGCCTGGCCAGCGCACTTTTTCAATTTTCAAAAATGTTGACATGCTCCGAAAAAAAAATCCTATGCGACGTAAATTGAGTTCTACCACACGATTCCGCCCTCAAAATTATTCTAAAAAATTTCTAAGTGCCTGGCCAGCGCACTTCTTCAATTTTCAAAAATGTTGACATGCTCCGAAAAAAAATTCCTATGCGACGTAAATTCAGTTCTACCACAAGATTCCGCCCTCGAAATTTTTCTAAAAAAAATTTAAGTGCCTGGCCAGCGCACTTTTACAATTTTCAAAAATGTTGACATGCTCCGAAAAAAAACTCCTATGCTACGTAAATTGAGTTGTACAACACGATTCCGCCCTCAAAATGTTTCTAAAAAATTTTTTTGAGTGATTGGCCAGCGCACTTTTTTATTTTCAAAAATGTTGACTTACTCCGAAATAAAAATTCCTATGCGACGTAAATTAAGTCCTACAACACGATTCCGCCCTAAAAAATTTTCTATAAAATTTCGAAGTGCCTGGCCAGAGCACTTTTTCAATTTTCAAAAATGTTGACATGCTCCGAAAAAAAATTCCTATGCGACGTAAATTGAGTTGTACAACACGATTCCGCCCTCAAAATGTTTCTAAAAAATTTTTGAGTGCCTGGCCAGCGCACTCTTTCAATTTTCAAAAATGTTGACATACTCCGAAATAAAAATTCCTATGCGACGTAAATTAAGTTCTACAACACGATTACGCCCTAAAAATTTTTCTAAAAAAATTTAAGTGCCTGGCCAGCGCACTTTTACAATTTTCAAAAATGTTGACATGCTCCGAAAAAAGCTCCTATGTGACGTAAATTGAGTTCTACAACACGATTGCGCCCTCAAATTTTTTCTAAAAATTTTCTGAGTGCCTGGCCAGCGCACTTTTTCAATTTTCAAAAATGTTGACATGCTCCGAAAAAAAATTCCTATGCGATGTAAATTGAGTTGTACAACACGATTCCGCCCTCAAAATGTTTCTAAAAAATTTCTAAGTGCCTGGCCAGAGTACTTTTTCAATTTTCAAAAATGTTGACATGCTCCGAAAAAAAAGTCCTATGTGACGTAAATTGACTTCTGCAACACGATTCCGCCCACAAAATTTTTCTAAAAAATTTCTGAGTGCCTGGCCAGCACACTTTTTCAATTTTCAAAAATGTTGACATGCTCCGAAAAAAAATTCCTATGCGACGTAAATTGAGTTGTACAACACGATTCCGCCCTCAAAATGTTTCTAAAAAATTTTTGAGTGCCTGGCCAGCGCACTTTTTCAATTTTCAAAAATGTTGACATACTCCGAAATAAAAATTCCTATGCGACGTAAATTAAGTTCTACAACACGATTACGCCCTAAAAATTTTTCTATAAAATTTCTAAGTGCCTGACCAGAGTACTTTTTCAATTTTCAAAAATGTTGACATGCTCCGAAAAAAAAGTCCTATGTGACGTAAATTGACTTCTGCAACACGATTCCGCCCACAAAATTTTTCTAAAAAATTTCTGAGTGCCTGGCCAGCGTACTTTTTCAATTTTCAAAAATGTTGACATGCTCCTAAAAAAAAAATTCCTATGCGACGTAAATTGAGTTCTACCGCACGATTCCGCCCTCAAAATTTTTCTAACAAATTTCTAAGTGCCTGGCCAGCGCACTGTTTCAATTTTCAAAAATGTTGACATGCTCCGAAAGGAAAATTCCTATGCGACGTAAATTGAGTTATACCAAAAGATTCCGCCCTCAAAATTTTTCTAAAAAAAATTTAAGTGCCTGGCCAGCGCACTATTACAATTTTCAAAAATGTTGACATGCACCGAAAAAAAAAGTCCTATGTGACGTAAATTGAGTTCTACAACACGATTCGGCCCTCAAAATTTTTCTAAAAAATTTCTGAGTGCCTGGCCAGCCCACTTTTTCAATTTTCAAACATGTTGACATGCTCAAAAAAAAATTACTATGCGACGTAAATTGAGTTCTACAACACGATTCCGCCCTAAAAATTTTTCTATAAAATTTCTAAGTGCCTGGCCAGCGCACTTTTTCAATTTTCAAAAATGTTGACATGCTCCGAAAAAAAAATCCTATGCGACGTAAATTGAGTTCTACCACACGATTCCGCCCTCAAAATTTTTCTAAAAAATTTCTAAGTGCCTGGCCAGCGCACTTTTTCAATTTTCAAAAATGTTGACATGCTCCGAAAAAAAATTCCTATGCGACGTAAATTCAGTTCTACCACAAGATTCCGCCCTCGAAATTTTTCTAAAAAAAATTTAAGTGCCTGGCCAGCGCACTTTTACAATTTTCAAAAATGTTGACATGCTCCGAAAAAAAACTCCTATGCTACGTAAATTGAGTTGTACAACACGATTCCGCCCTCAAAATGTTTCTAAAAAATTTTTTTGAGTGATTGGCCAGCGCACTTTTTTATTTTCAAAAATGTTGACTTACTCCGAAATAAAAATTCCTATGCGACGTAAATTAAGTCCTACAACACGATTCCGCCCTAAAAAATTTTCTATAAAATTTCGAAGTGCCTGGCCAGAGCACTTTTTCAATTTTCAAAAATGTTGACATGCTCCGAAAAAAAATTCCTATGCGACGTAAATTGAGTTGTACAACACGATTCCGCCCTCAAAATGTTTCTAAAAAATTTTTGAGTGCCTGGCCAGCGCACTTTTTCAATTTTCAAAAATGTTGACATACTCCGAAATAAAAATTCCTATGCGACGTAAATTAAGTTCTACAACACGATTACGCCCTAAAAAATTTTCTAAAAAAATTTAAGTGCCTGGCCAGCGCACTTTTACAATTTTCAAAAATGTTGACATGCTCCGAAAAAAGCTCCTATGTGACGTAAATTGAGTTCTACAACACGATTGCGCCCTCAAATTTTTTCTAAAAATTTTCTGAGTGCCTGGCCAGCGCACTTTTTCAATTTTCAAAAATGTTGACATGCTCCGAAAAAAAATTCCTATGCGATGTAAATTGAGTTGTACAACACGATTCCGCCCTCAAAATGTTTCTAAAAAATTTCTAAGTGCCTGGCCAGAGTACTTTTTCAATTTTCAAAAATGTTGACATGCTCCGAAAAAAAAGTCCTATGTGACGTAAATTGACTTCTGCAACACGATTCCGCCCACAAAATTTTTCTAAAAAATTTCTGAGTGCCTGGCCAGCGCACTTTTTCAATTTTCAAAAATGTTGACATGCTCCGAAAAAAAATTCCTATGCGACGTAAATTGAGTTGTACAACACGATTCCGCCCTCAAAATGTTTCTAAAAAATTTTTGAGTGCCTGGCCAGCGCACTTTTTCAATTTTCAAAAATGTTGACATACTCCGAAATAAAAATTCCTATGCGACGTAAATTAAGTTCTACAACACGATTACGCCCTAAAAATTTTTCTATAAAATTTCTAAGTGCCTGACCAGAGTACTTTTTCAATTTTCAAAAATGTTGACATGCTCCGAAAAAAAAGTCCTATGTGACGTAAATTGACTTCTGCAACACGATTCCGCATACAAAATTTTTCTAAAAAATTTCTGAGTGCCTGGCCAGCGTACTTTTTCAATTTTCAAAAATGTTGACATGCTCCTAAAAAAAAAATTCCTATGCGACGTAAATTGAGTTCTACCGCACGATTCCGCCCTCAAAATTTTTCTAACAAATTTCTAAGTGCCTGGCCAGCGCACTGTTTCAATTTTCAAAAATGTTGACATGCTCCGAAAGGAAAATTCCTATGCGACGTAAATTGAGTTATACCAAAAGATTCCGCCCTCAAAATTTTTCTAAAAAAAATTTAAGTGCCTGGCCAGCGCACTTTTACAATTTTCAAAAATGTTGACATGCACCGAAAAAAAAAGTCCTATGTGACGTAAATTGAGTTCTACAACACGATTCGGCCCTCAAAATTTTTCTAAAAAATTTCTGTGCCTGGCCAGCGCACTTTTTCAATTTTCAAACATGTTGACATGCTCAAAAAAAAATTACTATGCGACGTAAATTGAGTTCTACAACACGATTCCGCCCTAAAAATTTTTCTATAAAATTTCTAAGTGCCTGGCCAGCGCACTTTTTCAATTTTCAAAAATGTTGACATGCTCCGAAAAAAAAATCCTATGCGACGTAAATTGAGTTCTACCACACGATTCCGCCCTCAAAATTTTTCTAAAAAATTTCTAAGTGCCTGGCCAGCGCACTTTTTCAATTTTCAAAAATGTTGACATGCTCCGAAAAAAAATTCCTATGCGACGTAAATTCAGTTCTACCACAAGATTCCGCCTTCAAAATTTTTCTAAAAAAAATTTAAGTGCCTGGCCAGCGCACTTTTACAATTTTCAAAAATGTTGACATGCTCCGAAAAAAACTCCTATGCTACGTAAATTGAGTTGTACAACACGATTCCGCCCTCAAAATGTTTCTAAAAAATTTTTGAGTGCCTGGCCAGCGCACTTTTTTAATTTTCAAAAATGTTGACATACTCCGAAATAAAAATTCCTATGCGACGTAAATTAAGTCCTACAACACGATTCCGCCCTCAAAATGTTTCTAAAAAATTTTTGAGTGCCTGGCCAGAGCACTTTTTCAATTTTCAAAAATGTTGACATGCTCCGAAAGGAAAATTCCTATGTGACGTAAATTGAGTTCTACCACAAGATTCCGCCCTGAAAATTTTTCAAAAAAAAATTTAAGTGCTTGGCCAGCGCACTTTTACAATTTTCAAAAATGTTGACATGCTCCGAAAAAAAACTCCTATGCGACGTAAATTGAGTTCTACAACACGATTCCGCCCTCCAAATTTTTCTAAAAAATTTCTGGGTGCCTGGCCAGCGCACTTTTTCAATCTTCAAAAATGTTGACATGCCCCAAAAAAAAATCCTACGCGACGTAAATTGAGTTCTACAACACGATTCCGCCCTCAAAATTTTTCTACAAAATTTCTAAGTGCCTGGCCAGCGCACTTTTTCAATTTTCAATTTTCAAAAATGTTGACATGCTCCGAAAAAAAGCTCCTATGTGACGTAAATTGAGTTCTACAACACGATTGCGCCCTCAAATTTTTTCTAAAAATTTTCTGAGTGCCTGGCCAGCGCACTTTTTCAATTTTCAAAAATGTTGACATGCTCCGAAAGGAAAATTCCTATGCGACGTAAATTGAGTTCTACCACAAGATTCCGCCCTCAAAATTTTTCTAAAAAAAATTTAAGTTCCTGGCCAGCGCACTTTTACAATTTTCAAAAATGTTGACATGCTCCGAAAAAAAAATTTTATGCGACGTAAATTGAGTTCTACCACACGATTCCGCCCTCAAAATTTTTCTAAAAAATTTCTAAGTGCCTGGCCAGCGCACTTTTTCAATTTTTAAAAATGTTGACATGCTCCGAAAGGAAAATTCCTATGCGACGTAAATTGAGTTCTACCACAAGATTCCGCCCTCAAAATTTTTCTAAAAAAAATTTAAGTTCCTGGCCAGCGCACTTTTACAATTTTCAAAAATGTTGACATGCTCCGAAAAAAAAACTCCTATGCGACGTAAATTGAGTTCTACAACACGATTCCGCCCTCAAAACTTTTCTATAAAATTTCTGAGTGCCTGGCCAGCGCACTTTTTCAATTTTCAAAAATGTTGACATGCTCCGAAAAAAAAAATCCTATGCGACGTAAATTGAGTTCTACCACACGATTCCGCCCTCAAAATTTTTCTAAAAAATTTCTAAGTGCCTGGCCAGCGCACTTTTTCAATTTTCAAAAATGTTGACATACTAAGAAATAAAAATTCCTATGCGACGTAAATTAAGTTCTACAACACGATTACGCCCTAAAAATTTTTCTATAAAATTACTAAGTGCCTGGCCAGCGCACTTTTTCAATTTTCAAAAATGTTGACATGCTCCGAAAAAAAATTCCTATGCGACGTAAATTGAGTTCTACCACACGATTCCGCCCTCAAAATTTTTCTAAAAAATTTCTAAGTGCCTGGCCAGCGCACTTTTTCAATTTTCAAAAATGTTGACATGCTCCGACATAAAAATTCCTATGCGACGTAAATTGAGTTCTACCACACGATTCCGCCCTCAAAATTTTTCTAAAAAATTTCTAAGTGCCTGGCCAGCGCACTTTTTCAATTTTCAAAAATGTTGACATGCTCCGACATAAAAATTCCTATGCGACGTAAATTGAGTTCTACAACAGGATTCCGCCCTCAAAATATTTCTAAAAAATTTTTGTGTGCCTGGCCAGCGCACTTTTTCAATTTTCAAAAATGTTTTCATGCTCCGAAAAAAAATAAAATTCCTATACGACGTAAATTGAGTTCTACAACACGATTCCGCCCTCAAAATATTTCTAAAAAATTTTTGTGTGCCTGGCCAGCGCACTTTTTCAATTTTCAAAAATGTTTTCATGCTCCGAAAAAAAATAAAATTCCTATACGACGTAAATTGAGTTCTACCACACGATTCAGCCCTCAAATTTTTTTTATAAAATTTGTGAGTGCCTGGCCAGCGCACTTTTTCAATTTTCAAAAATGTTGACATTCTCCGAAATAAAAATTCCTATGCGACGTAAATTAAGTCCTACAACACGATTCCGCCCAGAAAATTTTTCTATAAAATTTCTGAGTGCCTGGCCAGCGCACTTTTTCAATTTTCAAAAATGTTGACATGCTCCGAAAAAAAAATCCTATGCGACGTAAATTGAGTTGTACAACACGATTCCGCCCTCAAAATTTTTCTAAAAAATTTCTAAGTGCCTGGCCAGCGCACTTTTTCAATTTTCAAAAATGTTGACATGCTCCGAAAAAAAATTCCTATGCGACGTAAATTGAGTTCTACCACACGATTCCGCCCTCAAAATTTTTCTAAAAAATTTCTAAGTGCCTGGCCAGCGCACTTTTTCAATTTTCAAAAATGTTGACATGCTCCGAAATAAAAATTCCTATGCGACGTAAATTGAGTTCTGCAACACGATTCCGCCCACAAAATTTTTCTAAAAAATTTCTGAGTGCCTGGCCAGCGCACTTTTTCAATTTTCAAAAATGTTGACATGCTCCTAAAAAAAAATTCCTATGCGACGTAAATTGAGTTCTACAACACGGTTCCGCCCTCAAAATATTTCTAAAAAATTTTTGTGTGCCTGGCCAGCGCACTTTTTCAATTTTCAAAAATGTTGACATGCACCGAAAAAAAAAGTCCTATGTGACGTAAATTGAGTTCTACAACACGATTCGGCCCTCAAAATTTTTCTAAAAAATTTCTGAGTGCCTGGCCAGCGCACTTTTTCAATTTTCAAACATGTTGACATGCTCAAAAAAAAATTACTATGCGACGTAAATTGAGTTCTACAACACGATTCCGCCCTAAAAATTTTTCTATAAAATTTCTAAGTGCCTGGCCAGCGCACTTTTTCAATTTTCAAAAATGTTGACATGCTCCGAAAAAAAAATCCTATGCGACGTAAATTGAGTTCTACCACACGATTCCGCCCTCAAAATTTTTCTAAAAAATTTCTAAGTGCCTGGCCAGCGCACTTCTTCAATTTTCAAAAATGTTGACATGCTCCGAAAAAAAATTCCTATGCGACGTAAATTCAGTTCTACCACAAGATTCCGCCCTCGAAATTTTTCTAAAAAAAATTTAAGTGCCTGGCCAGCGCACTTTTACAATTTTCAAAAATGTTGACATGCTCCGAAGAAAAACTCCTATGCTACGTAAATTGAGTTGTACAACACGATTCCGCCCTCAAAATGTTTCTAAAAAATTTTTTTGAGTGATTGGCCAGCGCACTTTTTTATTTTCAAAAATGTTGACTTACTCCGAAATAAAAATTCCTATGCGACGTAAATTAAGTCCTACAACACGATTCCGCCCTAAAAAATTTTCTATAAAATTTCGAAGTGCCTGGCCAGAGCACTTTTTCAATTTTCAAAAATGTTGACATGCTCCGAAAAAAAATTCCTATGCGACGTAAATTGAGTTGTACAACACGATTCCGCCCTCAAAATGTTTCTAAAAAATTTTTGAGTGCCTGGCCAGCGCACTTTTTCAATTTTCAAAAATGTTGACATACTCCGAAATAAAAATTCCTATGCGACGTAAATTAAGTTCTACAACACGATTACGCCCTAAAAATTTTTCTATAAAATTTCTAAGTGCCTGACCAGAGTACTTTTCCAATTTTCAAAAATGTTGACATGCTCCGAAAAAAAAGTCCTATGTGACGTAAATTGACTTCTGCAACACGATTCCGCCCACAAAATTTTTCTAAAAAATTTCTGAGTGCCTGGCCAGCGCACTTTTTCAATTTTCAAAAATGTTGACATGCTCCGAAAAAAAATTCCTATGCGACGTAAATTGAGTTGTACAACACGATTCCGCCCTCAAAATGTTTCTAAAAAATTTTTGAGTGCCTGGCCAGCGCACTTTTTCAATTTTCAAAAATGTTGACATACTCCGAAATAAAAATTCCTATGCGACGTAAATTAAGTTCTACAACACGATTACGCCCTAAAAATTTTTCTATAAAATTTCTAAGTGCCTGACCAGAGTACTTTTTCAATTTTCAAAAATGTTGACATGCTCCGAAAAAAAAGTCCTATGTGACGTAAATTGACTTCTGCAACACGATTCCGCCCACAAAATTTTTCTAAAAAATTTCTGAGTGCCTGGCCAGCGTACTTTTTCAATTTTCAAAAATGTTGACATGCTCCTAAAAAAAAAATTCCTATGCGACGTAAATTGAGTTCTACCGCACGATTCCGCCCTCAAAATTTTTCTAACAAATTTCTAAGTGCCTGGCCAGCGCACTGTTTCAATTTTCAAAAATGTTGACATGCTCCGAAAGGAAAATTCCTATGCGACGTAAATTGAGTTATACCAAAAGATTCCGCCCTCAAAATTTTTCTAAAAAAAATTTAAGTGCCTGGCCAGCGCACTTTTACAATTTTCAAAAATGTTGACATGCACCGAAAAAAAAAGTCCTATGTGACGTAAATTGAGTTCTACAACACGATTCGGATCTCAAAATTTTTCTAAAAAATTTCTGAGTGCCTGGCCAGCGCACTTTTTCAATTTTCAAACATGTTGACATGCTCAAAAAAAAATTACTATGCGACGTAAATTGAGTTCTACAACACGATTCCGCCCTAAAAGTTTTTCTATAAAATTTCTAAGTGCCTGGCCAGCGCACTTTTTCAATTTTCAAAAATGTTGACATGCTCCGAAAAAAAAATCCTATGCGACGTAAATTGAGTTCTACCACACGATTCCGCCCTCAAAATTTTTCTAAAAAATTTCTAAGTGCCTGGCCAGCGCACTTTTTCAATTTTCAAAAATGTTGACATGCTCCGAAAAAAAATTCCTATGCGACGTAAATTCAGTTCTACCACAAGATTCCGCCTTCAAAATTTTTCTAAAAAAAATTTAAGTGCCTGGCCAGCGCACTTTTACAATTTTCAAAAATGTTGACATGCTCCGAAAAAAACTCCTATGCTACGTAAATTGAGTTGTACAACACGATTCCGCCCTCAAAATGTTTCTAAAAAATTTTTGAGTGCCTGGCCAGCGCACTTTTTTAATTTTCAAAAATGTTGACATACTCCGAAATAAAAATTCCTATGCGACGTAAATTAAGTCCTACAACACGATTCCGCCCTAAAAAATTTTCTATAAAATTTCTAAGTGCCTGGCCAGAGCACTTTTTCAATTTTCAAAAATGTTGACATGTTCCGAAAGGAAAATTCCTATGTGACGTAAATTGAGTTCTACCACAAGATTCCGCCCTCAAAATTTTTCAAAAAAAAATTTAAGTGCTTGGCCAGCGCACTTTTACAATTTTCAAAAATGTTGACATGCTCCGAAAAAAAACTCCTATGCGACGTAAATTGAGTTCTACAACACGATTCCGCCCTCCAAATTTTTCTAAAAAATTTCTGGGTGCCTGGCCAGCGCACTTTTTCAATCTTCAAAAATGTTGACATGCCCCAAAAAAAAATCCTACGCGACGTAAATTGAGTTCTACAACACGATTCCGCCCTCAAAATTTTTCTACAAAATTTCTAAGTGCCTGGCCAGCGCACTTTTTCAATTTTCAATTTTCAAAAATGTTGACATGCTCCGAAAGGAAAATTCCTATGCGACGTAAATTGAGTTCTACCACAAGATTCCGCCCTCAAAATTTTTCAAAAAAAATTTAAGTGCCTGGCCAGCGCACTTTTACAATTTTCAAAAATGTTGACATGCTCCGAAAAAAGCTCCTATGTGACGTAAATTGAGTTCTACAACACGATTGCGCCCTCAAATTTTTTCTAAAAATTTTCTGAGTGCCTGGCCAGCGCACTTTTTCAATTTTCAAAAATGTTGACATGCTCCGAAAAAAAATTCCTATGCGATGTAAATTGAGTTGTACAACACGATTCCGCCCTCAAAATGTTTCTAAAAAATTTCTAAGTGCCTGGCCAGAGTACTTTTTCAATTTTCAAAAATGTTGACATGCTCCGAAAAAAAAGTCCTATGTGACGTAAATTGACTTCTGCAACACGATTCCGCCCACAAAATTTTTCTAAAAAATTTCTGAGTGCCTGGCCAGCGCACTTTTTCAATTTTCAAAAATGTTGACATGCTCCTAAAAAAAAAATTCCTATGCGACGTAAATTGAGTTCTACCACACGATTCCGCCCTCAAAATTTTTCTAACAAATTTCTAAGTGCCTGGCCAGCGCACTGTTTCAATTTTCAAAAATGTTGACATGCTCCGAAAGGAAAATTCCTATGTGACGTAAATTGAGTTCTACAACACGATTCGGCCCTCAAAATTTTTCTAAAAAATATCTGAGTGCCTCTCCAGCGCACTTTTTCAATTTTCAAACATGGTGACATGCTCAAAAAAAAATTACTATGCGACGTAAATTGAGTTCTACAACACGATTCCGCCCTCCAAATTTTTCTAAAAAATTTCTAAATGCCTGGCCAGCGCACTTCTTCAATTTTCAAAAATGTTGACATGCTCCGAAAAAAAATTCCTATGCGACGTAAATTCAGTTCTACCACAAGATTCCGCCCTCGAAATTTTTCTAAAAAAAATTTAAGTGCCTGGCCAGCGCACTTTTACAATTTTCAAAAATGTTGACATGCTCCGAAAAAAAACTCCTATGCTACGTAAATTGAGTTGTACAACACGATTCCGCCCTCAAAATGTTTCTAAAAAATTTCTAAGTGCCTGGCCAGAGTACTTTTTCAATTTTCAAAAATGTTGACATGCTCCGAAAAAAAAGTCCTATGTGACGTAAATTGACTTCTGCAACACGATTCCGCCCACAAAATTTTTCTAAAAAATTTCTGAGTGCCTGGCCAGCGCACTTTTTCAATTTTCAAAAATGTTGACATGCTCCTAAAAAAAAAATTCCTATGCGACGTAAATTGAGTTCTACCACACGATTCCGCCCTCAAAATTTTTCTAACAAATTTCTAAGTGCCTGGCCAGCGCACTGTTTCAATTTTCAAAAATGTTGACATGCTCCGAAAGGAAAATTCCTATGTGACGTAAATTGAGTTCTACAACACGATTCGGCCCTCAAAATTTTTCTAAAAAATATCTGAGTGCCTCTCCAGCGCACTTTTTCAATTTTCAAACATGGTGACATGCTCAAAAAAAAATTACTATGCGACGTAAATTGAGTTCTACAACACGATTCCGCCCTCCAAATTTTTCTAAAAAATTTCTAAGTGCCTGGCCAGCGCACTTCTTCAATTTTCAAAAATGTTGACATGCTCCGAAAAAAAATTCCTATGCGACGTAAATTCAGTTCTACCACAAGATTCCGCCCTCGAAATTTTTCTAAAAAAAATTTAAGTGCCTGGCCAGCGCACTTTTACAATTTTCAAAAATGTTGACATGCTCCGAAAAAAAACTCCTATGCTACGTAAATTG
Organism: Pseudeuparius sepicola; assembly: GCA_963920635.1. Taxonomy (NCBI): domain Eukaryota; kingdom Metazoa; phylum Arthropoda; class Insecta; order Coleoptera; family Anthribidae; genus Pseudeuparius; species Pseudeuparius sepicola. The sequence continues at coordinate 86,528,530 of OY987298.1, read as the reverse complement.
AGTTGTACAACACGATTCCGCCCTCAAAATGTTTCTAAAAAATTTTTTTGAGTGATTGGCCAGCGCACTTTTTTATTTTCAAAAATGTTGACTTACTCCGAAATAAAAATTCCTATGCGACGTAAATTAAGTCCTACAACACGATTCCGCCCTAAAAAATTTTCTATAAAATTTCGAAGTGCCTGGCCAGAGCACTTTTTCAATTTTCAAAAATGTTGACATGCTCCGAAAAAAAATTCCTATGCGACGTAAATTGAGTTGTACAACACGATTCCGCCCTCAAAATGTTTCTAAAAAATTTTTGAGTGCCTGGCCAGCGCACTCTTTCAATTTTCAAAAATGTTGACATACTCCGAAATAAAAATTCCTATGCGACGTAAATTAAGTTCTACAACACGATTACGCCCTAAAAATTTTTCTAAAAAAATTTAAGTGCCTGGCCAGCGCACTTTTACAATTTTCAAAAATGTTGACATGCTCCGAAAAAAGCTCCTATGTGACGTAAATTGAGTTCTACAACACGATTGCGCCCTCAAATTTTTTCTAAAAATTTTCTGAGTGCCTGGCCAGCGCACTTTTTCAATTTTCAAAAATGTTGACATGCTCCGAAAAAAAATTCCTATGCGATGTAAATTGAGTTGTACAACACGATTCCGCCCTCAAAATGTTTCTAAAAAATTTCTAAGTGCCTGGCCAGAGTACTTTTTCAATTTTCAAAAATGTTGACATGCTCCGAAAAAAAAGTCCTATGTGACGTAAATTGACTTCTGCAACACGATTCCGCCCACAAAATTTTTCTAAAAAATTTCTGAGTGTCTGGCCAGCGCACTTTTTCAATTTTCAAAAATGTTGACATGCTCCGAAAAAAAATTCCTATGCGACGTAAATTGAGTTGTACAACACGATTCCGCCCTCAAAATGTTTCTAAAAAATTTTTGAGTGCCTGGCCAGCGCACTTTTTCAATTTTCAAAAATGTTGACATACTCCGAAATAAAAATTCCTATGCGACGTAAATTAAGTTCTACAACACGATTACGCCCTAAAAATTTTTCTAAAAAATTTCTGAGTGCCTGGCCAGCGTACTTTTTCAATTTTCAAAAATGTTGACATGCTCCTAAAAAAAAAATTCCTATGCGACGTAAATTGAGTTCTACCGCACGATTCCGCCCTCAAAATTTTTCTAACAAATTTCTAAGTGCCTGGCCAGCGCACTGTTTCAATTTTCAAAAATGTTGACATGCTCCGAAAAAAAATTCCTATGCGATGTAAATTGAGTTGTACAACACGATTCCGCCCTCAAAATGTTTCTAAAAAATTTTTGAGTGCCTGGCCAGCGCACTCTTTCAATTTTCAAAAATGTTGACATGCTCCGAAAAAAGCTCCTATGTGACGTAAATTGAGTTCTACAACACGATTGCGCCCTCAAATTTTTTCTAAAAATTTTCTGAGTGCCTGGCCAGCGCACTTTTTCAATTTTCAAAAATGTTGACATGCTCCGAAAAAAAATTCCTATGCGATGTAAATTGAGTTGTACAACACGATTCCGCCCTCAAAATGTTTCTAAAAAATTTTTGAGTGCCTGGCCAGCGCACTCTTTCAATTTTCAAAAATGTTGACATACTCCGAAATAAAAATTCCTATGCGACGTAAATTAAGTTCTACAACACGATTACGCCCTAAAAATTTTTCTAAAAAAATTTAAGTGCCTGGCCAGCGCACTTTTACAATTTTCAAAAATGTTGACATGCTCCGAAAAAAGCTCCTATGTGACGTAAATTGAGTTCTACAACACGATTGCGCCCTCAAATTTTTTCTAAAAATTTTCTGAGTGCCTGGCCAGCGCACTTTTTCAATTTTCAAAAATGTTGACATGCTCCGAAAAAAAATTCCTATGCGATGTAAATTGAGTTGTACAACACGATTCCGCCCTCAAAATGTTTCTAAAAAATTTTTGAGTGCCTGGCCAGCGCACTTTTTCAATTTTCAAAAATGTTGACATACTCCGAAATAAAAATTCCTATGCGACGTAAATTAAGTTCTACAACACGATTACGCCCTAAAAATTTTTCTAAAAAATTTCTGAGTGCCTGGCCAGCGTACTTTTTCAATTTTCAAAAATGTTGACATGCTCCTAAAAAAAAAATTCCTATGCGACGTAAATTGAGTTCTACCGCACGATTCCGCCCTCAAAATTTTTCTAACAAATTTCTAAGTGCCTGGCCAGCGCACTGTTTCAATTTTCAAAAATGTTGACATGCTCCGAAAGGAAAATTCCTATGCGACGTAAATTGAGTTATACCAAAAGATTCCGCCCTCAAAATTTTTCTAAAAAAAATTTAAGTGCCTGGCCAGCGCACTTTTACAATTTTCAAAAATGTTGACATGCACCGAAAAAAAAAGTCCTATGTGACGTAAATTGAGTTCTACAACACGATTCGGCCCTCAAAATTTTTCTAAAAAATTTCTGAGTGCCTGGCCAGCGCACTTTTTCAATTTTCAAAAATGTTGACATGCTCCGAAAAAAGCTCCTATGTGACGTAAATTGAGTTCTACAACACGATTGCGCCCTCAAATTTTTTCTAAAAATTTTCTGAGTGCCTGGCCAGCGCACTTTTTCAATTTTCAAAAATGTTGACATGCTCCGAAAAAAAATTCCTATGCGATGTAAATTGAGTTGTACAACACGATTCCGCCCTCAAAATGTTTCTAAAAAATTTTTGAGTGCCTGGCCAGCGCACTCTTTCAATTTTCAAAAATGTTGACATACTCCGAAATAAAAATTCCTATGCGACGTAAATTAAGTTCTACAACACGATTACGCCCTAAAAATTTTTCTAAAAAAATTTAAGTGCCTGGCCAGCGCACTTTTACAATTTTCAAAAATGTTGACATGCTCCGAAAAAAGCTCCTATGTGACGTAAATTGAGTTCTACAACACGATTGCGCCCTCAAATTTTTTCTAAAAATTTTCTGAGTGCCTGGCCAGCGCACTTTTTCAATTTTCAAAAATGTTGACATGCTCCGAAAAAAAATTCCTATGCGATGTAAATTGAGTTGTACAACACGATTCCGCCCTCAAAATGTTTCTAAAAAATTTCTAAGTGCCTGGCCAGAGTACTTTTTCAATTTTCAAAAATGTTGACATGCTCCGAAAAAAAAGTCCTATGTGACGTAAATTGACTTCTGCAACACGATTCCGCCCACAAAATTTTTCTAAAAAATTTCTGAGTGTCTGGCCAGCGCACTTTTTCAATTTTCAAAAATGTTGACATGCTCCGAAAAAAAATTCCTATGCGACGTAAATTGAGTTGTACAACACGATTCCGCCCTCAAAATGTTTCTAAAAAATTTTTGAGTGCCTGACCAGAGTACTTTTTCAATTTTCAAAAATGTTGACATGCTCCGAAAAAAAAGTCCTATGTGACGTAAATTGACTTCTGCAACACGATTCCGCCCACAAAATTTTTCTAAAAAATTTCTGAGTGCCTGGCCAGCGTACTTTTTCAATTTTCAAAAATGTTGACATGCTCCTAAAAAAAAAATTCCTATGCGACGTAAATTGAGTTCTACCGCACGATTCCGCCCTCAAAATTTTTCTAACAAATTTCTAAGTGCCTGGCCAGCGCACTGTTTCAATTTTCAAAAATGTTGACATGCTCCGAAAGGAAAATTCCTATGCGACGTAAATTGAGTTATACCAAAAGATTCCGCCCTCAAAATTTTTCTAAAAAAAATTTAAGTGCCTGGCCAGCGCACTTTTACAATTTTCAAAAATGTTGACATGCACCGAAAAAAAAAGTCCTATGTGACGTAAATTGAGTTCTACAACACGATTCGGCCCTCAAAATTTTTCTAAAAAATTTCTGAGTGCCTGGCCAGCGCACTTTTTCAATTTTCAAACATGTTGACATGCTCAAAAAAAAATTACTATGCGACGTAAATTGAGTTCTACAACACGATTCCGCCCTAAAAATTTTTCTATAAAATTTCTAAGTGCCTGGCCAGCGCACTTTTTCAATTTTCAAAAATGTTGACATGCTCCGAAAAAAAAATCCTATGCGACGTAAATTGAGTTCTACCACACGATTCCGCCCTCAAAATTTTTCTAAAAAATTTCTAAGTGCCTGGCCAGCGCACTTTTTCAATTTTCAAAAATGTTGACATGCTCCGAAAAAAAATTCCTATGCGACGTAAATTCAGTTCTACCACAAGATTCCGCCCTCGAAATTTTTCTAAAAAAAATTTAAGTGCCTGGCCAGCGCACTTTTACAATTTTCAAAAATGTTGACATGCTCCGAAAAAAAACTCCTATGCTACGTAAATTGAGTTGTACAACACGATTCCGCCCTCAAAATGTTTCTAAAAAATTTTTTTGAGTGATTGGCCAGCGCACTTTTTTATTTTCAAAAATGTTGACTTACTCCGAAATAAAAATTCCTATGCGACGTAAATTAAGTCCTACAACACGATTCCGCCCTAAAAAATTTTCTATAAAATTTCGAAGTGCCTGGCCAGAGCACTTTTTCAATTTTCAAAAATGTTGACATGCTCCGAAAAAAAATTCCTATGCGACGTAAATTGAGTTGTACAACACGATTCCGCCCTCAAAATGTTTCTAAAAAATTTTTGAGTGCCTGGCCAGCGCACTTTTTCAATTTTCAAAAATGTTGACATACTCCGAAATAAAAATTCCTATGCGACGTAAATTAAGTTCTACAACACGATTACGCCCTAAAAATTTTTCTAAAAAAATTTAAGTGCCTGGCCAGCGCACTTTTACAATTTTCAAAAATGTTGACATGCTCCGAAAAAAGCTCCTATGTAATGTAAATTGAGTTCTACAACACGATTGCGCCCTCAAATTTTTTCTAAAAATTTTCTGAGTGCCTGGCCAGCGCACTTTTTCAATTTTCAAAAATGTTGACATGCTCCGAAAAAAAATTCCTATGCGATGTAAATTGAGTTGTACAACACGATTCCGCCCTCAAAATGTTTCTAAAAAATTTTTGAGTGCCTGGCCAGCGCACTCTTTCAATTTTCAAAAATGTTGACATACTCCGAAATAAAAATTCCTATGCGACGTAAATTAAGTTCTACAACACGATTACGCCCTAAAAATTTTTCTAAAAAAATTTAAGTGCCTGGCCAGCGCACTTTTACAATTTTCAAAAATGTTGACATGCTCCGAAAAAAGCTCCTATGTAATGTAAATTGAGTTCTACAACACGATTGCGCCCTCAAATTTTTTCTAAAAATTTTCTGAGTGCCTGGCCAGCGCACTTTTTCAATTTTCAAAAATGTTGACATGCTCCGAAAAAAAATTCCTATGCGATGTAAATTGAGTTGTACAACACGATTCCGCCCTCAAAATGTTTCTAAAAAATTTTTGAGTGCCTGGCCAGCGCACTCTTTCAATTTTCAAAAATGTTGACATACTCCGAAATAAAAATTCCTATGCGACGTAAATTAAGTTCTACAACACGATTGCGCCCTCAAATTTTTTCTAAAAATTTTCTGAGTGCCTGGCCAGCGCACTTTTTCAATTTTCAAAAATGTTGACATGCTCCGAAAAAAAATTCCTATGCGATGTAAATTGAGTTGTACAACACGATTCCGCCCTCAAAATGTTTCTAAAAAATTTCTAAGTGCCTGGCCAGAGTACTTTTTCAATTTTCAAAAATGTTGACATGCTCCGAAAAAAAAGTCCTATGTGACGTAAATTGACTTCTGCAACACGATTCCGCCCACAAAATTTTTCTAAAAAATTTCTGAGTGCCTGGCCAGCGCACTTTTTCAATTTTCAAAAATGTTGACATGCTCCGAAAAAAAATTCCTATGCGACGTAAATTGAGTTGTACAACACGATTCCGCCCTCAAAATGTTTCTAAAAAATTTTTGAGTGCCTGGCCAGCGCACTTTTTCAATTTTCAAAAATGTTGACATACTCCGAAATAAAAATTCCTATGCGACGTAAATTAAGTTCTACAACACGATTACGCCCTAAAAATTTTTCTATAAAATTTCTAAGTGCCTGACCAGAGTACTTTTTCAATTTTCAAAAATGTTGACATGCTCCGAAAAAAAAGTCCTATGTGACGTAAATTGACTTCTGCAACACGATTCCGCCCACAAAATTTTTCTAAAAAATTTCTGAGTGCCTGGCCAGCGTACTTTTTCAATTTTCAAAAATGTTGACATGCTCCTAAAAAAAAAATTCCTATGCGACGTAAATTGAGTTCTACCGCACGATTCCGCCCTCAAAATTTTTCTAACAAATTTCTAAGTGCCTGGCCAGCGCACTGTTTCAATTTTCAAAAATGTTGACATGCTCCGAAAGGAAAATTCCTATGCGACGTAAATTGAGTTATACCAAAAGATTCCGCCCTCAAAATTTTTCTAAAAAAAATTTAAGTGCCTGGCCAGCGCACTTTTACAATTTTCAAAAATGTTGACATGCACCGAAAAAAAAAGTCCTATGTGACGTAAATTGAGTTCTACAACACGATTCGGCCCTCAAAATTTTTCTAAAAAATTTCTGAGTGCCTGGCCAGCGCACTTTTTCAATTTTCAAACATGTTGACATGCTCAAAAAAAAATTACTATGCGACGTAAATTGAGTTCTACAACACGATTCCGCCCTAAAAATTTTTCTATAAAATTTCTAAGTGCCTGGCCAGCGCACTTTTTCAATTTTCAAAAATGTTGACATGCTCCGAAAAAAAAATCCTATGCGACGTAAATTGAGTTCTACCACACGATTCCGCCCTCAAAATTTTTCTAAAAAATTTCTAAGTGCCTGGCCAGCGCACTTTTTCAATTTTCAAAAATGTTGACATGCTCCGAAAAAAAATTCCTATGCGACGTAAATTCAGTTCTACCACAAGATTCCGCCTTCAAAATTTTTCTAAAAAAAATTTAAGTGCCTGGCCAGCGCACTTTTACAATTTTCAAAAATGTTGACATGCTCCGAAAAAAACTCCTATGCTACGTAAATTGAGTTGTACAACACGATTCCGCCCTCAAAATGTTTCTAAAAAATTTTTGAGTGCCTGGCCAGCGCACTTTTTTAATTTTCAAAAATGTTGACATACTCCGAAATAAAAATTCCTATGCGACGTAAATTAAGTCCTACAACACGATTCCGCCCTAAAAAATTTTCTATAAAATTTCTAAGTGCCTGGCCAGAGCACTTTTTCAATTTTCAAAAATGTTGACATGCTCCGAAAAAAAACTCCTATGCGACGTAAATTGAGTTCTACAACACGATTCCGCCCTCAAAATTTTTCTACAAAATTTCTAAGTGCCTGGCCAGCGCACTTTTTCAATTTTCAATTTTCAAAAATGTTGACATGCTCCGAAAAAAAGCTCCTATGTGACGTAAATTGAGTTCTACAACACGATTGCGCCCTCAAATTTTTTCTAAAAATTTTCTGTGCCTGGCCAGCGCACTTTTTCAATTTTCAAAAATGTTGACATGCTCCGAAAGGAAAATTCCTATGCGACGTAAATTGAGTTCTACCACAAGATTCCGCCCTCAAAATTTTTCTAAAAAAAATTTAAGTTCCTGGCCTGCGCACTTTTACAATTTTCAAAAATGTTGACATGCTCCGAAAAAAAAATTTTATGCGACGTAAATTGAGTTCTACCACACGATTCCGCCCTCAAAATTTTTCTAAAAAATTTCTAAGTGCCTGGCCAGCGCACTTTTTCAATTTTTAAAAATGTTGACATGCTCCGAAAGGAAAATTCCTATGCGACGTAAATTGAGTTCTACCACAAGATTCCGCCCTCAAAATTTTTCTAAAAAAAATTTAAGTTCCTGGCCAGCGCACTTTTACAATTTTCAAAAATGTTGACATGCTCCGAAAAAAAAACTCCTATGCGACGTAAATTGAGTTCTACAACACGATTCCGCCCTCAAAACTTTTCTATAAAATTTCTGAGTGCCTGGCCAGCGCACTTTTTCAATTTTCAAAAATGTTGACATGCTCCGAAAAAAAAAATCCTATGCGACGTAAATTGAGTTCTACCACACGATTCCGCCCTCAAAATTTTTCTAAAAAATTTCTAAGTGCCTGGCCAGCGCACTTTTTCAATTTTCAAAAATGTTGACATACTAAGAAATAAAAATTCCTATGCGACGTAAATTAAGTTCTACAACACGATTACGCCCTAAAAATTTTTCTATAAAATTACTAAGTGCCTGGCCAGCGCACTTTTTCAATTTTCAAAAATGTTGACATGCTCCGAAAAAAAATTCCTATGCGACGTAAATTGAGTTCTACCACACGATTCCGCCCTCAAAATTTTTCTAAAAAATTTCTAAGTGCCTGGCCAGCGCACTTTTTCAATTTTCAAAAATGTTGACATGCTCCGAAATAAAAATTCCTATGCGACGTAAATTGAGTTCTACAACAGGATTCCGCCCTCAAAATATTTCTAAAAAATTTTTGTGTGCCTGGCCAGCGCACTTTTTCAATTTTCAAAAATGTTTTCATGCTCCGAAAAAAAATAAAATTCCTATACGACGTAAATTGAGTTCTACCACACGATTCAGCCCTCAAATTTTTTTTATAAAATTTGTGAGTGCCTGGCCAGCGCACTTTTTCAATTTTCAAAAATGTTGACATTCTCCGAAATAAAAATTCCTATGCGACGTAAATTAAGTCCTACAACACGATTCCGCCCAGAAAATTTTTCTATAAAATTTCTGAGTGCCTGGCCAGCGCACTTTTTCAATTTTCAAAAATGTTGACATGCTCCGAAAAAAAAATCCTATGCGACGTAAATTGAGTTGTACAACACGATTCCGCCCTCAAAATTTTTCTAAAAAATTTCTAAGTGCCTGGCCAGCGCACTTTTTCAATTTTCAAAAATGTTGACATGCTCCGAAAAAAAATTCCTATGCGACGTAAATTGAGTTCTACCACACGATTCCGCCCTCAAAATTTTTCTAAAAAATTTCTAAGTGCCTGGCCAGCGCACTTTTTCAATTTTCAAAAATGTTGACATGCTCCGAAATAAAAATTCCTATGCGACGTAAATTGAGTTCTGCAACACGATTCCGCCCACAAAATTTTTCTAAAAAATTTCTGAGTGCCTGGCCAGCGCACTTTTTCAATTTTCAAAAATGTTGACATGCTCCTAAAAAAAAATTCCTATGCGACGTAAATTGAGTTCTACAACACGATTCCGCCCTCAAAATATTTCTAAAAAATTTTTGTGTGCCTGGCCAGCGCACTTTTTCAATTTTCAAAAATGTTTTCATGCTCCGAAAAAAAATAAAATTCCTATACGACGTAAATTGAGTTCTACCACACGATTCCGCCCTCAAAATTTTTTTTATAAAATTTGTGAGTGCCTGGCCAGCGCACTTTTTCAATTTTCAAAAATGTTGACATGCTCTGAAAAAAAAATCCTATGCGACGTAAATTGAGTTCTACAACACGATTCCGCCCTCCAAATTTTTCTAAAAAATTTCTGAGTGCCTGGCCAGCGCACTTTTTCAATTTTCAAACATGTTGACATGCTCCAAAAAAAATTACTATGCGACGTAAATTGAGTTCTACAACACGATTCCGCCCTCAAAATATTTCTAAAAAAATTTTGTGTGCCTGGCCAGCGCACTTTTTCAATTTTCAAAAATGTTGACATGCACCGAAAAAAAAAGTCCTATGTGACGTAAATTGAGTTCTACAACACGATTCGGCCCTCAAAATTTTTCTAAAAAATTTCTGAGTGCCTGGCCAGCGCACTTTTTCAATTTTCAAACATGTTGACATGCTCAAAAAAAAATTACTATGCGACGTAAATTGAGTTCTACAACACGATTCCGCCCTAAAAATTTTTCTATAAAATTTCTAAGTGCCTGGCCAGCGCACTTTTTCAATTTTCAAAAATGTTGACATGCTCCGAAAAAAAAATCCTATGCGACGTAAATTGAGTTCTACCACACGATTCCGCCCTCAAAATTTTTCTAAAAAATTTCTAAGTGCCTGGCCAGCGCACTTCTTCAATTTTCAAAAATGTTGACATGCTCCGAAAAAAAATTCCTATGCGACGTAAATTCAGTTCTACCACAAGATTCCGCCCTCGAAATTTTTCTAAAAAAAATTTAAGTGCCTGGCCAGCGCACTTTTACAATTTTCAAAAATGTTGACATGCTCCGAAAAAAAACTCCTATGCTACGTAAATTGAGTTGTACAACACGATTCCGCCCTCAAAATGTTTCTAAAAAATTTTTTTGAGTGATTGGCCAGCGCACTTTTTTATTTTCAAAAATGTTGACTTACTCCGAAATAAAAATTCCTATGCGACGTAAATTAAGTCCTACAACACGATTCCGCCCTAAAAAATTTTCTATAAAATTTCGAAGTGCCTGGCCAGAGCACTTTTTCAATTTTCAAAAATGTTGACATGCTCCGAAAAAAAATTCCTATGCGACGTAAATTGAGTTGTACAACACGATTCCGCCCTCAAAATGTTTCTAAAAAATTTTTGAGTGCCTGGCCAGCGCACTTTTTCAATTTTCAAAAATGTTGACATACTCCGAAATAAAAATTCCTATGCGACGTAAATTAAGTTCTACAACACGATTACGCCCTAAAAATTTTTCTATAAAATTTCTAAGTGCCTGACCAGAGTACTTTTCCAATTTTCAAAAATGTTGACATGCTCCGAAAAAAAAGTCCTATGTGACGTAAATTGACTTCTGCAACACGATTCCGCCCACAAAATTTTTCTAAAAAATTTCTGAGTGCCTGGCCAGCGCACTTTTTCAATTTTCAAAAATGTTGACATGCTCCGAAAAAAAATTCCTATGCGACGTAAATTGAGTTGTACAACACGATTCCGCCCTCAAAATGTTTCTAAAAAATTTTTGAGTGCCTGGCCAGCGCACTTTTTCAATTTTCAAAAATGTTGACATACTCCGAAATAAAAATTCCTATGCGACGTAAATTAAGTTCTACAACACGATTACGCCCTAAAAATTTTTCTATAAAATTTCTAAGTGCCTGACCAGAGTACTTTTTCAATTTTCAAAAATGTTGACATGCTCCGAAAAAAAAGTCCTATGTGACGTAAATTGACTTCTGCAACACGATTCCGCCCACAAAATTTTTCTAAAAAATTTCTGAGTGCCTGGCCAGCGTACTTTTTCAATTTTCAAAAATGTTGACATGCTCCTAAAAAAAAAATTCCTATGCGACGTAAATTGAGTTCTACCGCACGATTCCGCCCTCAAAATTTTTCTAACAAATTTCTAAGTGCCTGGCCAGCGCACTGTTTCAATTTTCAAAAATGTTGACATGCTCCGAAAGGAAAATTCCTATGCGACGTAAATTGAGTTATACCAAAAGATTCCGCCCTCAAAATTTTTCTAAAAAAAATTTAAGTGCCTGGCCAGCGCACTTTTACAATTTTCAAAAATGTTGACATGCACCGAAAAAAAAAGTCCTATGTGACGTAAATTGAGTTCTACAACACGATTCGGATCTCAAAATTTTTCTAAAAAATTTCTGAGTGCCTGGCCAGCGCACTTTTTCAATTTTCAAACATGTTGACATGCTCAAAAAAAAATTACTATGCGACGTAAATTGAGTTCTACAACACGATTCCGCCCTAAAAGTTTTTCTATAAAATTTCTAAGTGCCTGGCCAGCGCACTTTTTCAATTTTCAAAAATGTTGACATGCTCCGAAAAAAAAATCCTATGCGACGTAAATTGAGTTCTACCACACGATTCCGCCCTCAAAATTTTTCTAAAAAATTTCTAAGTGCCTGGCCAGCGCACTTTTTCAATTTTCAAAAATGTTGACATGCTCCGAAAAAAAATTCCTATGCGACGTAAATTCAGTTCTACCACAAGATTCCGCCTTCAAAATTTTTCTAAAAAAAATTTAAGTGCCTGGCCAGCGCACTTTTACAATTTTCAAAAATGTTGACATGCTCCGAAAAAAACTCCTATGCTACGTAAATTGAGTTGTACAACACGATTCCGCCCTCAAAATGTTTCTAAAAAATTTTTGAGTGCCTGGCCAGCGCACTTTTTTAATTTTCAAAAATGTTGACATACTCCGAAATAAAAATTCCTATGCGACGTAAATTAAGTCCTACAACACGATTCCGCCCTAAAAAATTTTCTATAAAATTTCTAAGTGCCTGGCCAGAGCACTTTTTCAATTTTCAAAAATGTTGACATGCTCCGAAAGGAAAATTCCTATGTGACGTAAATTGAGTTCTACCACAAGATTCCGCCCTCAAAATTTTTCAAAAAAAAATTTAAGTGCTTGGCCAGCGCACTTTTACAATTTTCAAAAATGTTGACATGCTCCGAAAAAAAACTCCTATGCGACGTAAATTGAGTTCTACAACACGATTCCGCCCTCCAAATTTTTCTAAAAAATTTCTGGGTGCCTGGCCAGCGCACTTTTTCAATCTTCAAAAATGTTGACATGCCCCAAAAAAAAATCCTACGCGACGTAAATTGAGTTCTACAACACGATTCCGCCCTCAAAATTTTTCTACAAAATTTCTAAGTGCCTGGCCAGCGCACTTTTTCAATTTTCAATTTTCAAAAATGTTGACATGCTCCGAAAGGAAAATTCCTATGCGACGTAAATTGAGTTCTACCACAAGATTCCGCCCTCAAAATTTTTCAAAAAAAATTTAAGTGCCTGGCCAGCGCACTTTTTCAATTTTCAAAAATGTTGACATGCTCCGAAAAAAAATTCCTATGCGATGTAAATTGAGTTGTACAACACGATTCCGCCCTCAAAATGTTTCTAAAAAATTTCTAAGTGCCTGGCCAGAGTACTTTTTCAATTTTCAAAAATGTTGACATGCTCCGAAAAAAAAGTCCTATGTGACGTAAATTGACTTCTGCAACACGATTCCGCCCACAAAATTTTTCTAAAAAATTTCTGAGTGCCTGGCCAGCGCACTTTTTCAATTTTCAAAAATGTTGACATGCTCCTAAAAAAAAAATTCCTATGCGACGTAAATTGAGTTCTACCACACGATTCCGCCCTCAAAATTTTTCTAACAAATTTCTAAGTGCCTTGCCAGCGCACTGTTTCAATTTTCAAAAATGTTGACATGCTCCGAAAGGAAAATTCCTATGTGACGTAAATTGAGTTCTACAACACGATTCGGCCCTCAAAATTTTTCTAAAAAATATCTGAGTGCCTCTCCAGCGCACTTTTTCAATTTTCAAACATGGTGACATGCTCAAAAAAAAATTACTATGCGACGTAAATTGAGTTCTACAACACGATTCCGCCCTCCAAATTTTTCTAAAAAATTTCTAAATGCCTGGCCAGCGCACTTTTTCAATTATCAAACATGTTGACATGCTCCGAAAAAAAACTCCTATGCTACGTAAATTGAGTTCTAAAACACGATTCCGCCCTCAAAATGTTCCTAAAAAATTTTTGCGTGCCTGGCCAGCGCACTTTTTCAATTTTCAAAAATGTTGACATGCTCCGAAAAAAAAATTCCTATGCGACGTAAATTGAGTTCTACAACACGATTCCGCCCTCAAAACTTTTCTAAAAAATTTTTAAGTGCCTGGCCAGCGCACTTTTTCAATTTTCAAAAATGTTGACATGCTCCGAAAGGAAAATTCCTATGCGACGTAAATTGAGTTCTACCACAAGAATCCGCCCTCAAAATTTTTCTAAAAAAAATTTAAGTGCCTGGCCAGCGCACTTTTACAATTTTCAAAAATGTTGACATGATCCGAAAAAAAACTCCTATGCTACGTAAATTGACTTGTACAACACGATTCCGCCCACAAAATTTTTCTAAAAAATTTCTGAGTGCCTGGCCAGCGCACTTTTTCAATTTTCAAAAATGTTGACATGCGCCTAAAAAAAAATTCCTATGCGACGTAAATTGAGTTCTACAACACGATTCGGCCCTCAAAATTTTTCTAAAAAATTTCTGAGTGCCTGGCCAGCGCACTTTTTCAATTTTCAAACATGTTGACATGCTCAAAAAAAAATTACTATGCGACGTAAATTGAGTTCTACAACACGATTCCGCCCTAAAAATTTTTCTATAAAATTTCTAAGTGCCTGGCCAGCGCACTTTTTCAATTTTCAAAAATGTTGACATGCTCCGAAAAAAAAATCCTATGCGACGTAAATTGAGTTCTACCACACGATTCCGCCCTCAAAATTTTTCTAAAAAATTTCTAAGTGCCTGGCCAGCGCACTTTTTCAATTTTCAAAAATGTTGACATGCTCCGAAAAAAAATTCCTATGCGACGTAAATTCAGTTCTACCACAAGATTCCGCCTTCAAAATTTTTCTAAAAAAAATTTAAGTGCCTGGCCAGCGCACTTTTACAATTTTCAAAAATGTTGACATGCTCCGAAAAAAACTCCTATGCTACGTAAATTGAGTTGTACAACACGATTCCGCCCTCAAAATGTTTCTAAAAAATTTTTGAGTGCCTGGCCAGCGCACTTTTTTAATTTTCAAAAATGTTGACATACTCCGAAATAAAAATTCCTATGCGACGTAAATTAAGTCCTACAACACGATTCCGCCCTAAAAAATTTTCTATAAAATTTCTAAGTGCCTGGCCAGAGCACTTTTTCAATTTTCAAAAATGTTGACATGCTCCGAAAGGAAAATTCCTATGTGACGTAAATTGAGTTCTACCACAAGATTCCGCCCTCAAAATTTTTCAAAAAAAAATTTAAGTGCTTGGCCAGCGCACTTTTACAATTTTCAAAAATGTTGACATGCTCCGAAAAAAAAACTCCTATGCGACGTAAATTGAGTTCTACAACACGATTCCGCCCTCCAAATTTTTCTAAAAAATTTCTGGGTGCCTGGCCAGCGCACTTTTTCAATCTTCAAAAATGTTGACATGCCCCAAAAAAAAATCCTACGCGACGTAAATTGAGTTCTACAACACGATTCCGCCCTCAAAATTTTTCTACAAAATTTCTAAGTGCCTGGCCAGCGCACTTTTTCAATTTTCAATTTTCAAAAATGTTGACATGCTCCGAAAGGAAAATTCCTATGCGACGTAAATTGAGTTCTACCACAAGATTCCGCCCTCAAAATTTTTCAAAAAAAATTTAAGTGCCTGGCCAGCGCACTTTTACAATTTTCAAAAATGTTGACATGCTCCGAAAAAAGCTCCTATGTGACGTAAATTGAGTTCTACAACACGATTGCGCCCTCAAATTTTTTCTAAAAATTTTCTGAGTGCCTGGCCAGCGCACTTTTTCAATTTTCAAAAATGTTGACATGCTCCGAAAAAAAATTCCTATGCGATGTAAATTGAGTTGTACAACACGATTCCGCCCTCAAAATGTTTCTAAAAAATTTCTAAGTGCCTGGCCAGAGTACTTTTTCAATTTTCAAAAATGTTGACATGCTCCGAAAAAAAAGTCCTATGTGACGTAAATTGACTTCTGCAACACGATTCCGCCCACAAAATTTTTCTAAAAAATTTCTGAGTGCCTGGCCAGCGCACTTTTTCAATTTTCAAAAATGTTGACATGCTCCGAAAAAAAATTCGTATGCGACGTAAATTGAGTTGTACAACACGATTCCGCCCTCAAAATGTTTCTAAAAAATTTTTGAGTGCCTGGCCAGCGCACTTTTTCAATTTTCAAAAATGTTGACATACTCCGAAATAAAAATTCCTATGCGACGTAAATTAAGTTCTACAACACGATTACGCCCTAAAAATTTTTCTATAAAATTTCTAAGTGCCTGACCAGAGTACTTTTTCAATTTTCAAAAATGTTGACATGCTCCGAAAAAAAAGTCCTATGTGACGTAAATTGACTTCTGCAACACGATTCCGCCCACAAAATTTTTCTAAAAAATTTCTGAGTGCCTGGCCAGCGTACTTTTTCAATTTTCAAAAATGTTGACATGCTCCTAAAAAAAAAATTCCTATGCGACGTAAATTGAGTTCTACCGCACGATTCCGCCCTCAAAATTTTTCTAACAAATTTCTAAGTGCCTGGCCAGCGCACTGTTTCAATTTTCAAAAATGTTGACATGCTCCGAAAGGAAAATTCCTATGCGACGTAAATTGAGTTATACCAAAAGATTCCGCCCTCAAAATTTTTCTAAAAAAAATTTAAGTGCCTGGCCAGCGCACTTTTACAATTTTCAAAAATGTTGACATGCACCGAAAAAAAAAGTCCTATGTGACGTAAATTGAGTTCTACAACACGATTCGGCCCTCAAAATTTTTCTAAAAAATTTTTGAGTGCCTGGCCAGCGCACTTTTTCAATTTTCAAAAATGTTGACATACTCCGAAATAAAAATTCCTATGCGACGTAAATTAAGTTCTACAACACGATTACGCCCTAAAAATTTTTCTATAAAATTTCTAAGTGCCTGACCAGAGTACTTTTTCAATTTTCAAAAATGTTGACATGCTCCGAAAAAAAAGTCCTATGTGACGTAAATTGACTTCTGCAACACGATTCCGCCCACAAAATTTTTCTAAAAAATTTCTGAGTGCCTGGCCAGCGTACTTTTTCAATTTTCAAAAATGTTGACATGCTCCTAAAAAAAAAATTCCTATGCGACGTAAATTGAGTTCTACCGCACGATTCCGCCCTCAAAATTTTTCTAACAAATTTCTAAGTGCCTGGCCAGCGCACTGTTTCAATTTTCAAAAATGTTGACATGCTCCGAAAGGAAAATTCCTATGCGACGTAAATTGAGTTATACCAAAAGATTCCGCCCTCAAAATTTTTCTAAAAAAAATTTAAGTGCCTGGCCAGCGCACTTTTACAATTTTCAAAAATGTTGACATGCACCGAAAAAAAAAGTCCTATGTGACGTAAATTGAGTTCTACCACACGATTCCGCCCTCAAAATTTTTCTAAAAAATTTCTAAGTGCCTGGCCAGCGCACTTTTTCAATTTTCAAAAATGTTGACATGCTCCGAAAAAAAATTCCTATGCGACGTAAATTCAGTTCTACCACAAGATTCCGCCTTCAAAATTTTTCTAAAAAAAATTTAAGTGCCTGGCCAGCGCACTTTTACAATTTTCAAAAATGTTGACATGCTCCGAAAAAAACTCCTATGCTACGTAAATTGAGTTGTACAACACGATTCCGCCCTCAAAATGTTTCTAAAAAATTTTTGAGTGCCTGGCCAGCGCACTTTTTTAATTTTCAAAAATGTTGACATACTCCGAAATAAAAATTCCTATGCGACGTAAATTAAGTCCTACAACACGATTCCGCCCTAAAAAATTTTCTATAAAATTTCTAAGTGCCTGGCCAGAGCACTTTTTCAATTTTCAAAAATGTTGACATGCTCCGAAAGGAAAATTCCTATGTGACGTAAATTGAGTTCTACCACAAGATTCCGCCCTCAAAATTTTTCAAAAAAAAATTTAAGTGCTTGGCCAGCGCACTTTTACAATTTTCAAAAATGTTGACATGCTCCGAAAAAAAAACTCCTATGCGACGTAAATTGAGTTCTACAACACGATTCCGCCCTCCAAATTTTTCTAAAAAATTTCTGGGTGCCTGGCCAGCGCACTTTTTCAATCTTCAAAAATGTTGACATGCCCCAAAAAAAAATCCTACGCGACGTAAATTGAGTTCTACAACACGATTCCGCCCTCAAAATTTTTCTACAAAATTTCTAAGTGCCTGGCCAGCGCACTTTTTCAATTTTCAATTTTCAAAAATGTTGACATGCTCCGAAAGGAAAATTCCTATGCGACGTAAATTGAGTTCTACCACAAGATTCCGCCCTCAAAATTTTTCAAAAAAAATTTAAGTGCCTGGCCAGCGCACTTTTACAATTTTCAAAAATGTTGACATGCTCCGAAAAAAGCTCCTATGTGACGTAAATTGAGTTCTACAACACGATTGCGCCCTCAAATTTTTTCTAAAAATTTTCTGAGTGCCTGGCCAGCGCACTTTTTCAATTTTCAAAAATGTTGACATGCTCCGAAAAAAAATTCCTATGCGATGTAAATTGAGTTGTACAACACGATTCCGCCCTCAAAATGTTTCTAAAAAATTTCTAAGTGCCTGGCCAGAGTACTTTTTCAATTTTCAAAAATGTTGACATGCTCCGAAAAAAAAGTCCTATGTGACGTAAATTGACTTCTGCAACACGATTCCGCCCACAAAATTTTTCTAAAAAATTTCTGAGTGCCTGGCCAGCGCACTTTTTCAATTTTCAAAAATGTTGACATGCTCCGAAAAAAAATTCGTATGCGACGTAAATTGAGTTGTACAACACGATTCCGCCCTCAAAATGTTTCTAAAAAATTTTTGAGTGCCTGGCCAGCGCACTTTTTCAATTTTCAAAAATGTTGACATACTCCGAAATAAAAATTCCTATGCGACGTAAATTAAGTTCTACAACACGATTACGCCCTAAAAATTTTTCTATAAAATTTCTAAGTGCCTGACCAGAGTACTTTTTCAATTTTCAAAAATGTTGACATGCTCCGAAAAAAAAGTCCTATGTGACGTAAATTGACTTCTGCAACACGATTCCGCCCACAAAATTTTTCTAAAAAATTTCTGAGTGCCTGGCCAGCGTACTTTTTCAATTTTCAAAAATGTTGACATGCTCCTAAAAAAAAAATTCCTATGCGACGTAAATTGAGTTCTACCGCACGATTCCGCCCTCAAAATTTTTCTAACAAATTTCTAAGTGCCTGGCCAGCGCACTGTTTCAATTTTCAAAAATGTTGACATGCTCCGAAAGGAAAATTCCTATGCGACGTAAATTGAGTTATACCAAAAGATTCCGCCCTCAAAATTTTTCTAAAAAAAATTTAAGTGCCTGGCCAGCGCACTTTTACAATTTTCAAAAATGTTGACATGCACCGAAAAAAAAAGTCCTATGTGACGTAAATTGAGTTCTACAACACGATTCGGCCCTCAAAATTTTTCTAAAAAATTTCTGAGTGCCTGGCCAGCGCACTTTTTCAATTTTCAAACATGTTGACATGCTCAAAAAAAAATTACTATGCGACGTAAATTGAGTTCTACAACACGATTCCGCCCTAAAAATTTTTCTATAAAATTTCTAAGTGCCTGGCCAGCGCACTTTTTCAATTTTCAAAAATGTTGACATGCTCCGAAAAAAAAATCCTATGCGACGTAAATTGAGTTCTACCACACGATTCCGCCCTCAAAATTTTTCTAAAAAATTTCTAAGTGCCTGGCCAGCGCACTTTTTCAATTTTCAAAAATGTTGACATGCTCCGAAAAAAAATTCCTATGCGACGTAAATTCAGTTCTACCACAAGATTCCGCCTTCAAAATTTTTCTAAAAAAAATTTAAGTGCCTGGCCAGCGCACTTTTACAATTTTCAAAAATGTTGACATGCTCCGAAAAAAACTCCTATGCTACGTAAATTGAGTTGTACAACACGATTCCTCCCTCAAAATGTTTCTAAAAAATTTTTGAGTGCCTGGCCAGCGCACTTTTTTAATTTTCAAAAATGTTGACATACTCCGAAATAAAAATTCCTATGCGACGTAAATTAAGTCCTACAACACGATTCCGCCCTAAAAAATTTTCTATAAAATTTCTAAGTGCCTGGCCAAAGCACTTTTTCAATTTTCAAAAATGTTGACATGCTCCGAAAGGAAAATTCCTATGTGACGTAAATTGAGTTCTACCACAAGATTCCGCCCTGAAAATTTTTCAAAAAAAAATTTAAGTGCTTGGCCAGCGCACTTTTACAATTTTCAAAAATGTTGACATGCTCCGAAAAAAAACTCCTATGCGACGTAAATTGAGTTCTACAACACGATTCCGCCCTCCAAATTTTTCTAAAAAATTTCTGGGTGCCTGGCCAGCGCACTTTTTCAATCTTCAAAAATGTTGACATGCCCCAAAAAAAATCCTACGCGACGTAAATTGAGTTCTACAACACGATTCCGCCCTCAAAATTTTTCTACAAAATTTCTAAGTGCCTGGCCAGCGCACTTTTTCAATTTTCAATTTTCAAAAATGTTGACATGCTCCGAAAAAAAGCTCCTATGTGACGTAAATTGAGTTCTACAACACGATTGCGCCCTCAAATTTTTTCTAAAAATTTTCTGAGTGCCTGGCCAGCGCACTTTTTCAATTTTCAAAAATGTTGACATGCTCCGAAAAAAAATTCCTATGCGATGTAAATTGAGTTGTACAACACGATTCCGCCCTCAAAATGTTTCTAAAAAATTTCTAAGTGCCTGGCCAGAGTACTTTTTCAATTTTCAAAAATGTTGACATGCTCCGAAAAAAAAGTCCTATGTGACGTAAATTGACTTCTGCAACACGATTCCGCCCACAAAATTTTTCTAAAAAATTTCTGAGTGCCTGGCCAGCGCACTTTTTCAATTTTCAAAAATGTTGACATGCTCCTAAAAAAAAAATTCCTATGCGACGTAAATTGAGTTCTACCACACGATTCCGCCCTCAAAATTTTTCTAACAAATTTCTAAGTGCCTGGCCAGCGCACTGTTTCAATTTTCAAAAATGTTGACATGCTCCGAAAGGAAAATTCCTATGTGACGTAAATTGAGTTCTACAACACGATTCGGCCCTCAAAATTTTTCTAAAAAATTTCTGAGTGCCTCTCCAGCGCACTTTTTCAATTTTCAAACATGGTGACATGCTCAAAAAAAAATTACTATGCGACGTAAATTGAGTTCTACAACACGATTCCGCCCTCCAAATTTTTCTAAAAAATTTCTAAATGCCTGGCCAGCGCACTTTTTCAATTATCAAACATGTTGACATGCTCCGAAAAAAAACTCCTATGCTACGTAAATTGAGTTCTACAACACGATTCCGCCCTCAAAATGTTCCTAAAAAATTTTTGCGTGCCTGGCCAGCGCACTTTTTCAATTTTCAAAAATGTTGACATGCTCCGAAAAAAAAATTCCTATGCGACGTAAATTGAGTTCTACAACACGATTCCGCCCTCAAAACTTTTCTAAAAAATTTTTAAGTGCCTGGCCAGCGCACTTTTTCAATTTTCAAAAATGTTGACATGCTCCGAAAGGAAAATTCCTATGCGACGTAAATTGAGTTCTACCACAAGAATCCGCCCTCAAAATTTTTCTAAAAAAAATTTAAGTGCCTGGCCAGCGCACTTTTACAATTTTCAAAAATGTTGACATGATCCGAAAAAAAACTCCTATGCTACGTAAATTGACTTTTACAACACGATTCCGCCCACAAAATTTTTCTAAAAAATTTCTGAGTGCCTGGCCAGCGCACTTTTTCAATTTTCAAAAATGTTGACATGCGCCTAAAAAAAAATTCCTATGCGACGTAAATTGAGTTCTACCACACGATTCCGCCCTCAAAATTTTTCTAACAAATTTCTAAGTGCCTGGCCAGCGCACTGTTTCAATTTTCAAAAATGTCGACATGCTCCGAAAGGAAAATTCCTATGTAACGTAAATTGAGTTTTACAACACGATTCGGCCCTCAAAATTTTTCTAAAAAATTTCTGAGTGCCTGGCCAGCGCACTTTTTCAATTTTCAAACATGGTGACATGCTCAAAAAAAAATTCCTATGCTACGTAAATTGAGTTCTACAACACGATTCCGCCCTCAAAATGTTCCTAAAAAATTTTTGCGTGCCTGGCCAGCGCACTTTTTCAATTTTCAAAAATGTTTTCATGCTCCGAAAAAAAATAAAATTCCTATACGACGTAAATTGAGTTCTACAACACGATTCCGCCCTCAAAATATTTCTAAAAAATTTTTGTGTGCCTGGCCAGCGCACTTTTTCAATTTTCAAAAATGTTTTCATGCTCCGAAAAAAAATAAAATTCCTATACGACGTAAATTGAGTTCTACCACACGATTCAGCCCTCAAATTTTTTTTATAAAATTTGTGAGTGCCTGGCCAGCGCACTTTTTCAATTTTCAAAAATGTTGACATGCTCCGAAAGGAAAATTCCTATGCGACGTAAATTGAGTTCTACCACAAGATTCCGCCCTCAAAATTTTTCTAAAAAAAATTTAAGTTCCTGGCCAGCGCACTTTTACAATTTTCAAAAATGTTGACATGCTCCGAAAAAAAACTCCTATGCGACGTAAATTGAGTTCTACAACACGATTCCGCCCTCAAAACTTTTCTATAAAATTTCTGAGTGCCTGGCCAGCGCACTTTTTCAATTTTCAAAAATGTTGACATGCTCCGAAAAAAAAAATCCTATGCGACGTAAATTGAGTTCTACCACACGATTCCGCCCTCAAAATTTTTCTAAAAAATTTCTAAGTGCCTGGCCAGCGCACTTTTTCAATTTTCAAAAATGTTGACATACTAAGAAATAAAAATTCCTATGCGACGTAAATTAAGTTCTACAACACGATTACGCCCTAAAAATTTTTCTATAAAATTACTAAGTGCCTGGCCAGCGCACTTTTTCAATTTTCAAAAATGTTGACATGCTCCGAAAAAAAATTCCTATGCGACGTAAATTGAGTTCTACCACACGATTCCGCCCTCAAAATTTTTCTAAAAAATTTCTAAGTGCCTGGCCAGCGCACTTTTTCAATTTTCAAAAATGTTGACATGCTCCGAAATAAAAATTCCTATGCGACGTAAATTGAGTTCTACAACAGGATTCCGCCCTCAAAATATTTCTAAAAAATTTTTGTGTGCCTGGCCAGCGCACTTTTTCAATTTTCAAAAATGTTTTCATGCTCCGAAAAAAAATAAAATTCCTATACGACGTAAATTGAGTTCTACAACACGATTCCGCCCTCAAAATATTTCTAAAAAATTTTTGTGTGCCTGGCCAGCGCACTTTTTCAATTTTCAAAAATGTTTTCATGCTCCGAAAAAAAATAAAATTCCTATACGACGTAAATTGAGTTCTACCACACGATTCAGCCCTCAAATTTTTTTTATAAAATTTGTGAGTGCCTGGCCAGCGCACTTTTTCAATTTTCAAAAATGTTGACATTCTCCGAAATAAAAATTCCTATGCGACGTAAATTAAGTCCTACAACACGATTCCGCCCAGAAAATTTTTCTATAAAATTTCTGAGTGCCTGGCCAGCGCACTTTTTCAATTTTCAAAAATGTTGACATGCTCCGAAAAAAAAATCCTATGCGACGTAAATTGAGTTGTACAACACGATTCCGCCCTCAAAATTTTTCTAAAAAATTTCTAAGTGCCTGGCCAGCGCACTTTTTCAATTTTCAAAAATGTTGACATGCTCCGAAAAAAAATTCCTATGCGACGTAAATTGAGTTCTACCACACGATTCCGCCCTCAAAATTTTTCTAAAAAATTTCTAAGTGCCTGGCCAGCGCACTTTTTCAATTTTCAAAAATGTTGACATGCTCCGAAATAAAAATTCCTATGCGACGTAAATTGAGTTCTGCAACACGATTCCGCCCACAAAATTTTTCTAAAAAATTTCTGAGTGCCTGGCCAGCGCACTTTTTCAATTTTCAAAAATGTTGACATGCTCCTAAAAAAAAATTCCTATGCGACGTAAATTGAGTTCTACAACACGATTCCGCCCTCAAAATATTTCTAAAAAATTTTTGTGTGCCTGGCCAGCGCACTTTTTCAATTTTCAAAAATGTTTTCATGCTCCGAAAAAAAATAAAATTCCTATACGACGTAAATTGAGTTCTACCACACGATTCCGCCCTCAAAATTTTTTTTATAAAATTTGTGAGTGCCTGGCCAGCGCACTTTTTCAATTTTCAAAAATGTTGACATGCTCTGAAAAAAAAATCCTATGCGACGTAAATTGAGTTCTACAACACGATTCCGCCCTCCAAATTTTTCTAAAAAATTTCTGAGTGCCTGGCCAGCGCACTTTTTCAATTTTCAAACATGTTGACATGCTCCAAAAAAAATTACTATGCGACGTAAATTGAGTTCTACAACACGATTCCGCCCTCAAAATATTTCTAAAAAAATTTTGTGTGCCTGGCCAGCGCACTTTTTCAATTTTCAAAAATGTTGACATGCACCGAAAAAAAAAGTCCTATGTGACGTAAATTGAGTTCTACAACACGATTCGGCCCTCAAAATTTTTCTAAAAAATTTCTGAGTGCCTGGCCAGCGCACTTTTTCAATTTTCAAACATGTTGACATGCTCAAAAAAAAATTACTATGCGACGTAAATTGAGTTCTACAACACGATTCCGCCCTAAAAATTTTTCTATAAAATTTCTAAGTGCCTGGCCAGCGCACTTTTTCAATTTTCAAAAATGTTGACATGCTCCGAAAAAAAAATCCTATCCGACGTAAATTGAGTTCTACCACACGATTCCGCCCTCAAAATTTTTCTAAAAAATTTCTAAGTGCCTGGCCAGCGCACTTCTTCAATTTTCAAAAATGTTGACATGCTCCGAAAAAAAATTCCTATGCGACGTAAATTCAGTTCTACCACAAGATTCCGCCCTCGAAATTTTTCTAAAAAAAATTTAAGTGCCTGGCCAGCGCACTTTTACAATTTTCAAAAATGTTGACATGCTCCGAAAAAAAACTCCTATGCTACGTAAATTGAGTTGTACAACACGATTCCGCCCTCAAAATGTTTCTAAAAAATTTTTTTGAGTGATTGGCCAGCGCACTTTTTTATTTTCAAAAATGTTGACTTACTCCGAAATAAAAATTCCTATGCGACGTAAATTAAGTCCTACAACACGATTCCGCCCTAAAAAATTTTCTATAAAATTTCGAAGTGCCTGGCCAGAGCACTTTTTCAATTTTCAAAAATGTTGACATGCTCCGAAAAAAAATTCCTATGCGACGTAAATTGAGTTGTACAACACGATTCCGCCCTCAAAATGTTTCTAAAAAATTTTTGAGTGCCTGGCCAGCGCACTTTTTCAATTTTCAAAAATGTTGACATACTCCGAAATAAAAATTCCTATGCGACGTAAATTAAGTTCTACAACACGATTACGCCCTAAAAATTTTTCTATAAAATTTCTAAGTGCCTGACCAGAGTACTTTTTCAATTTTCAAAAATGTTGACATGCTCCGAAAAAAAAGTCCTATGTGACGTAAATTGACTTCTGCAACACGATTCCGCCCACAAAATTTTTCTAAAAAATTTCTGAGTGCCTGGCCAGCGCACTGTTTCAATTTTCAAAAATGTTGACATGCTCCGAAAGGAAAATTCCTATGCGACGTAAATTGAGTTATACCAAAAGATTCCGCCCTCAAAATTTTTCTAAAAAAAATTTAAGTGCCTGGCCAGCGCACTTTTACAATTTTCAAAAATGTTGACATGCACCGAAAAAAAAGTCCTATGTGACGTAAATTGAGTTCTACAACACGATTCGGATCTCAAAATTTTTCTAAAAAATTTCTGAGTGCCTGGCCAGCGCACTTTTTCAATTTTCAAACATGTTGACATGCTCAAAAAAAAATTACTATGCGACGTAAATTGAGTTCTACAACACGATTCCGCCCTAAAAGTTTTTCTATAAAATTTCTAAGTGCCTGGCCAGCGCACTTTTTCAATTTTCAAAAATGTTGACATGCTCCGAAAAAAAAATCCTATGCGACGTAAATTGAGTTCTACCACACGATTCCGCCCTCAAAATTTTTCTAAAAAATTTCTAAGTGCCTGGCCAGCGCACTTTTTCAATTTTCAAAAATGTTGACATGCTCCGAAAAAAAATTCCTATGCGACGTAAATTCAGTTCTACCACAAGATTCCGCCTTCAAAATTTTTCTAAAAAAAATTTAAGTGCCTGGCCAGCGCACTTTTACAATTTTCAAAAATGTTGACATGCTCCGAAAAAAACTCCTATGCTACGTAAATTGAGTTGTACAACACGATTCCGCCCTCAAAATGTTTCTAAAAAATTTTTGAGTGCCTGGCCAGCGCACTTTTTTAATTTTCAAAAATGTTGACATACTCCGAAATAAAAATTCCTATGCGACGTAAATTAAGTCCTACAACACGATTCCGCCCTAAAAAATTTTCTATAAAATTTCTAAGTGCCTGGCCAGAGCACTTTTTCAATTTTCAAAAATGTTGACATGCTCCGAAAGGAAAATTCCTATGTGACGTAAATTGAGTTCTACCACAAGATTCCGCCCTCAAAATTTTTCAAAAAAAAATTTAAGTGCTTGGCCAGCGCACTTTTACAATTTTCAAAAATGTTGACATGCTCCGAAAAAAAACTCCTATGCGACGTAAATTGAGTTCTACAACACGATTCCGCCCTCCAAATTTTTCTAAAAAATTTCTGGGTGCCTGGCCAGCGCACTTTTTCAATCTTCAAAAATGTTGACATGCCCCAAAAAAAAATCCTACGCGACGTAAATTGAGTTCTACAACACGATTCCGCCCTCAAAATTTTTCTACAAAATTTCTAAGTGCCTGGCCAGCGCACTTTTTCAATTTTCAATTTTCAAAAATGTTGACATGCTCCGAAAGGAAAATTCCTATGCGACGTAAATTGAGTTCTACCACAAGATTCCGCCCTCAAAATTTTTCTAACAAATTTCTAAGTGCCTGGCCAGCGCACTGTTTCAATTTTCAAAAATGTTGACATGCTCCGAAAGGAAAATTCCTATGCGACGTAAATTGAGTTCTACCACAAGATTCCGCCCTCAAAATTTTTCTAACAAATTTCTAAGTGCCTGGCCAGCGCACTTTTACAATTTTCAAAAATGTTGACATGCTCCGAAAAAAGCTCCTATGTGACGTAAATTGAGTTCTACAACACGATTGCGCCCTCAAATTTTTTCTAAAAATTTTCTGAGTGCCTGGCCAGCGCACTTTTTCAATTTTCAAAAATGTTGACATG
This sequence comes from Pseudeuparius sepicola, assembly GCA_963920635.1. NCBI lineage: Eukaryota > Metazoa > Arthropoda > Insecta > Coleoptera > Anthribidae > Pseudeuparius > Pseudeuparius sepicola. Next base: position 86,501,756 of record OY987298.1, on the reverse strand, counting down.
CTCCGAAAAAAAATTCCTATGTGATGTAAATTGAGTTGTACAACACGATTCCGCCCTCAAAATGTTTCTAAAAAATTTCTAAGTGCCTGGCCAGAGTACTTTTTCAATTTTCAAAAATGTTGACATGCTCCGAAAAAAAAGTCCTATGTGACGTAAATTGACTTCTGCAACACGATTCCGCCCACAAAATTTTTCTAAAAAATTTCTGAGTGCCTGGCCAGCGCACTTTTTCAATTTTCAAAAATGTTGACATGCTCCTAAAAAAAAAATTCCTATGCGACGTAAATTGAGTTCTACCACACGATTCCGCCCTCAAAATTTTTCTAACAAATTTCTAAGTGCCTGGCCAGCGCACTGTTTCAATTTTCAAAAATGTTGACATGCTCCGAAAGGAAAATTCCTATGTGACGTAAATTGAGTTCTACAACACGATTCGGCCCTCAAAATTTTTCTAAAAAATATCTGAGTGCCTCTCCAGCGCACTTTTTCAATTTTCAAACATGGTGACATGCTCAAAAAAAAATTACTATGCGACGTAAATTGAGTTCTACAACACGATTCCGCCCTCCAAATTTTTCTAAAAAATTTCTAAATGCCTGGCCAGCGCACTTTTTCAATTATCAAACATGTTGACATGCTCCGAAAAAAAACTCCTATGCTACGTAAATTGAGTTCTACAACACGATTCCGCCCTCAAAATGTTCCTAAAAAATTTTTCTATAAAATTTCTAAGTGCCTGACCAGAGTACTTTTTCAATTTTCAAAAATGTTGACATGCTCCGAAAAAAAAGTCCTATGTGACGTAAATTGACTTCTGCAACACGATTCCGCCCACAAAATTTTTCTAAAAAATTTCTGAGTGCCTGGCCAGCGCACTGTTTCAATTTTCAAAAATGTTGACATGCTCCGAAAGGAAAATTCCTATGCGACGTAAATTGAGTTATACCAAAAGATTCCGCCCTCAAAATTTTTCTAAAAAAAATTTAAGTGCCTGGCCAGCGCACTTTTACAATTTTCAAAAATGTTGACATGCACCGAAAAAAAAGTCCTATGTGACGTAAATTGAGTTCTACAACACGATTCGGATCTCAAAATTTTTCTAAAAAATTTCTGAGTGCCTGGCCAGCGCACTTTTTCAATTTTCAAACATGTTGACATGCTCAAAAAAAAATTACTATGCGACGTAAATTGAGTTCTACAACACGATTCCGCCCTAAAAGTTTTTCTATAAAATTTCTAAGTGCCTGGCCAGCGCACTTTTTCAATTTTCAAAAATGTTGACATGCTCCGAAAAAAAAATCCTATGCGACGTAAATTGAGTTCTACCACACGATTCCGCCCTCAAAATTTTTCTAAAAAATTTCTAAGTGCCTGGCCAGCGCACTTTTTCAATTTTCAAAAATGTTGACATACTCCGAAATAAAAATTCCTATGCGACGTAAATTAAGTCCTGCAACACGATTCCGCCCTAAAAATTTTTCTATAAAATTTCTGAGTGCCTGGCCAGCGCACTTTTTCAATTTTGAAAAATGTTGACATGCTCCGAAAAAAAAATGCTATGCTATGTAAATTGAGTTCTACAGCACGATTCCGCCCTCAAAATTTTTCTAAAAAATTTCTAAGTGCCTGGCCAGCGCACTTTTTCAATTTTCAAAAATGTTGACATGCTCCGAAAAAAAACTCCTATGCTACGTAAATTGAGTTGTACAACACGATTCCGCCCTCAAACTGTTTCTAAAAAATTTTTGAGTGCCTGGTCAGCGCACTTTTTCAATTTTCAAAAATGTTGACATGCTCCGAAAGGAAAATTCCTATGCGACGTAAATTGAGTTCTACCACAAGATTCCGCCCTCAAAATTTTTCTAAAAAAAATTTAAGTTCCTGGCCAGCGCACTTTTACAATTTTCAAAAATGTTGACATGCTCCGAAAAAAAATTCCTATGCGACGTAAATTGAGTTCTACAACACGATTCCGCTCTCAAAACTTTTCTAAAAAAATTTTGAGGGCCTGGCCAGCGCACTTTTTCAATTTTCAAAAATGTTGACATGCTCCGAAAAAAATTCAGCGCACTTTTTCAATTTTCAAAAATGTTGACAGGCTCCGAAAGGAAAATTCCTATGCGACGTAAATTGAGTTCTACCACAAGATTCCGCCCTCAAAATTTTTCTAAAAAATTTTTGAGGGCCTGGCCAGCGCACTTTTTCAATTTTCAAAAATGTTGACATGCTCCGAAAAAAATTCCTATGCGACGTAAATTGAGTTCTACAACACGATTCCGCCATCAAAACTTTTCTAAAAAATTTTTAAGTTCCTGGCCAGCGCACTTTTACAATTTTCAAAAATGTTGACATGCTCCGAAAAAAAATTCCTATGCGACGTAACTTGAGTTCTACAACACGATTCCGCCCTCAAAACTTTTCTAAAAAATTTTTGAATGCTTGACCAGCGCACTTTTTCAATTTTCAAAAATGTTGACTTGCTCCGAAAAAAAATTCCTATGCGACGTAAATTGAGTTCTACAACACGATTCCGCCCTCAAAACTTTTCTAAAAAATTTTTAAGTGCCTGGCCAGCGCACTTTTTCAATTTTCAAAAATGTTGACATGCTCCGAAAAAAAATTCCTATGCGACGTAAATTGAGTTCTACAACACGATTCCGCCCTCAAAACTTTTCTAAAAAATTTTTGAGGGCCTGGCCAGCGCACTTTTTCAATTTTCAAAAATGTTGACATGCTCCGAAAAGAAATTCCTATGCGACGTAAATTGAGTTCTACAACACGATTCCGCCCTCAAAACTTTTCTAAAAAAAATTTAAGTGCCTGGCCAGCGCACTTTTACAATTTTCAAAAATGTTGACATGCTCCGAAAAAAAACTCCTATGCTACGTAAATTGAGATGTACAACACGATTCCGCCCTCAAAACTTTTCTAAAAAATTTTTGAGGGCCTGGCCAGCGCACTTTTTCAATTTTCAAAAATGTTGACATGCTCCGAAAAAAAATTCCTATGCGACGTAAATTGAGTTCTACAACACGATTCCGCCCTCAGCACTTTTTCAATTTTCAAAAATGTTGGCATGCTCCGAAAAAAAATTCCTATGCGACGTAAATTGAGTTCTACAACACGATTCCGCCCTCAAAACTTTTCTAAAAAATTTTTAAGTGCCTGGCCAGCGCACTTTTTCAATTTTCAAAAATGTTGACATGCTCCGAAAAAAAATTCCTATGCGACGTAAATTGAGTTCTACAACACGATTCCGCCCTCAAAACTTTTCTAAAAAATTTTTAAGTGCCTGGCCAGCGCACTTTTTCAATTTTCAAACATGTTGACATGCTCCAAAAAAAATTACTATGCGACGTAAATTAAGTTCTACAACACGATTCCGCCCTCAAAATGTTTCTAAAAAAATTTTGAGTGCCTGGCCAGCGCACTTTTTCAATTTTCAAAAATGTTCACATGCTCCGAAAAAAAAATACTATGCTATGTAAATTGAGTTCTACAGCACGATTCCGCCCTCAAAATTTTTCTAAAAAATTTCTAAGTGCCTGGCCAGCGCACTTTTTCAATTTTCAAAAATGTTGACATGCTCCTAAAGGAAAATTCCTATGCGACGTAAATTGAGTTCTACCACAAGATTCCGCCCTCAAAATTTTTCTAAAAAAAATTTAAGTGCCTGGCCAGCGCACTTTTACAATTTTCAAAAATGTTGACATGCACCGAAAAAAAAAGTCCTATGTGACGTAAATTGAGTTCTACAACACGATTCGGCCCTCAAAATTTTTCTAAAAAATTTCTGTGCCTGGCCAGCGCACTTTTTCAATTTTCAAACATGTTGACATGCTCAAAAAAAAATTACTATGCGACGTAAATTGAGTTCTACAACACGATTATGCCCTCAAAATGTTTCTAAAAAATTTTTGCGTGCCTGGCCAGCGCACTTTTTCAATTTTCAAAAATGTTGACATGCTCCGAAAAAAAACTCCTATGCTACGTAAATTGAGTTGTACAACACGATTCCGCCCTCAAACTGTTTCTAAAAAATTTTTGAGTGCCTGGTCAGCGCACTTTTTCAATTTTCAAAAATGTTGACATGCTCCGAAAAAAAATTCCTATGCGACGTAAATTGAGTTCTACAACACGATTCCGCTCTCAAAACTTTTCTAAAAAAATTTTGAGGGCCTGGCCAGCGCACTTTTTCAATTTTCAAAAATGTTGACATGCTCCGAAAAAAATTCAGCGCACTTTTTCAATTTTCAAAAATGTTGACAGGCTCCGAAAGGAAAATTCCTATGCGACGTAAATTGAGTTCTACCACAAGATTCCGCCCTCAAAATTTTTCTAAAAAATTTTTGAGGGCCTGGCCAGCGCACTTTTTCAATTTTCAAAAATGTTGACATGCTCCGAAAAAAATTCCTATGCGACGTAAATTGAGTTCTACAACACGATTCCGCCATCAAAACTTTTCTAAAAAATTTTTAAGTTCCTGGCCAGCGCACTTTTACAATTTTCAAAAATGTTGACATGCTCCGAAAAAAAATTCCTATGCGACGTAACTTGAGTTCTACAACACGATTCCGCCCTCAAAACTTTTCTAAAAAATTTTTGAATGCTTGACCAGCGCACTTTTTCAATTTTCAAAAATGTTGACTTGCTCCGAAAAAAAATTCCTATGCGACGTAAATTGAGTTCTACAACACGATTCCGCCCTCAAAACTTTTCTAAAAAATTTTTAAGTGCCTGGCCAGCGCACTTTTTCAATTTTCAAAAATGTTGACATGCTCCGAAAAAAAATTCCTATGCGACGTAAATTGAGTTCTACAACACGATTCCGCCCTCAAAACTTTTCTAAAAAATTTTTGAGGGCCTGGCCAGCGCACTTTTTCAATTTTCAAAAATGTTGACATGCTCCGAAAAGAAATTCCTATGCGACGTAAATTGAGTTCTACAACACGATTCCGCCCTCAAAACTTTTCTAAAAAAAATTTAAGTGCCTGGCCAGCGCACTTTTACAATTTTCAAAAATGTTGACATGCTCCGAAAAAAAACTCCTATGCTACGTAAATTGAGATGTACAACACGATTCCGCCCTCAAAACTTTTCTAAAAAATTTTTGAGGGCCTGGCCAGCGCACTTTTTCAATTTTCAAAAATGTTGACATGCTCCGAAAAAAAATTCCTATGCGACGTAAATTGAGTTCTACAACACGATTCCGCCCTCAGCACTTTTTCAATTTTCAAAAATGTTGGCATGCTCCGAAAAAAAATTCCTATGCGACGTAAATTGAGTTCTACAACACGATTCCGCCCTCAAAACTTTTCTAAAAAATTTTTAAGTGCCTGGCCAGCGCACTTTTTCAATTTTCAAAAATGTTGACATGCTCCGAAAAAAAATTCCTATGCGACGTAAATTGAGTTCTACAACACGATTCCGCCCTCAAAACTTTTCTAAAAAATTTTTAAGTGCCTGGCCAGCGCACTTTTTCAATTTTCAAACATGTTGACATGCTCCAAAAAAAATTACTATGCGACGTAAATTAAGTTCTACAACACGATTCCGCCCTCAAAATGTTTCTAAAAAAATTTTGAGTGCCTGGCCAGCGCACTTTTTCAATTTTCAAAAATGTTCACATGCTCCGAAAAAAAAATACTATGCTATGTAAATTGAGTTCTACAGCACGATTCCGCCCTCAAAATTTTTCTAAAAAATTTCTAAGTGCCTGGCCAGCGCACTTTTTCAATTTTCAAAAATGTTGACATGCTCCTAAAGGAAAATTCCTATGCGACGTAAATTGAGTTCTACCACAAGATTCCGCCCTCAAAATTTTTCTAAAAAAAATTTAAGTGCCTGGCCAGCGCACTTTTACAATTTTCAAAAATGTTGACATGCACCGAAAAAAAAAGTCCTATGTGACGTAAATTGAGTTCTACAACACGATTCGGCCCTCAAAATTTTTCTAAAAAATTTCTGTGCCTGGCCAGCGCACTTTTTCAATTTTCAAACATGTTGACATGCTCCAAAAAAAATTACTATGCGACGTAAATTAAGTTCTACAACACGATTCCGCCCTCAAAATGTTTCTAAAAAAATTTTGAGTGCCTGGCCAGCGCACTTTTTCAATTTTCAAAAATGTTCACATGCTCCGAAAAAAAAATACTATGCTATGTAAATTGAGTTCTACAGCACGATTCCGCCCTCAAAATTTTTCTAAAAAATTTCTAAGTGCCTGGCCAGCGCACTTTTTCAATTTTCAAAAATGTTGACATGCTCCTAAAGGAAAATTCCTATGCGACGTAAATTGAGTTCTACCACAAGATTCCGCCCTCAAAATTTTTCTAAAAAAAATTTAAGTGCCTGGCCAGCGCACTTTTACAATTTTCAAAAATGTTGACATGCACCGAAAAAAAAAGTCCTATGTGACGTAAATTGAGTTCTACAACACGATTCGGCCCTCAAAATTTTTCTAAAAAATTTCTGTGCCTGGCCAGCGCACTTTTTCAATTTTCAAACATGTTGACATGCTCAAAAAAAAATTACTATGCGACGTAAATTGAGTTCTACAACACGATTATGCCCTCAAAATGTTTCTAAAAAATTTTTGCGTGCCTGGCCAGCGCACTTTTTCAATTTTCAAAAATGTTGACATGCTCCGAAAAAAAACTCCTATGCTACGTAAATTGAGTTGTACAACACGATTCCGCCCTCAAACTGTTTCTAAAAAATTTTTGAGTGCCTGGTCAGCGCACTTTTTCAATTTTCAAAAATGTTGACATGCTCCGAAAGGAAAATTCCTATGCGACGTAAATTGAGTTCTACCACAAGATTCCGCCCTCAAAATTTTTCTAAAAAAAATTTAAGTTCCTGGCCAGCGCACTTTTACAATTTTCAAAAATGTTGACATGCTCCGAAAAAAAATTCCTATGCGACGTAAATTGAGTTCTACAACACGATTCCGCCCTCAAAACTTTTCTAAAAAATTTTTGAGGGCCTGGCCAGCGCACTTTTTCAATTTTCAAAAATGTTGACATGCTCCGAAAAAAATTCCTATGCGACGTAAATTGAGTTCTACAACACGATTCCGCCCTCAAAACTTTTCTAAAAAATTTTTAAGTGCCTGGCCAGCGCACTTTTACAATTTTCAAAAATGTTGACATGCTCCGAAAAAAAATTCCTATGCGACGTAAATTGAGTTCTACAACACGATTCCGCCCTCAAAACTTTTCTAAAAAATTTTTGAATGCCTGGCCAGCGCACTTTTTCAATTTTCAAAAATGTTGACATGCTCCGAAAAAAAATTCCTATGCGACGTAAATTGAGTAATACAACACGATTCCGCCCTCAAAACTTTTCTAAAAAATTTTTAAGTGCCTGGCCAGCGCACTTTTTCAATTTTCAAAAATGTTGACATGCTCCGAAAAAAAACTCCTATGCTACGTAAATTGAGTTGTACAACACGATTCCGCCCTCAAACTGTTTCTAAAAAATTTTTGAGTGCCTGGTCAGCGCACTTTTTCAATTTTCAAAAATGTTGACAGGCTCCGAAAGGAAAATTCCTATGCGACGTAAATTGAGTTCTACCACAAGATTCCGCCCTCAAAATTTTTCTAAAAAAAATTTAAGTTCCTGGCCAGCGCACTTTTACAATTTTCAAAAATGTTGACATGCTCCGAAAAAAAATTCCTTTGCGACGTAAATTGAGTTCTACAACACGATTCCGCCCTCAAAACTTTTCTAAAAAATTTTTGAGGGCCTGGCCAGCGCACTTTTTCAATTTTCAAAAATGTTGACATGCTCCGAAAAAAATTCCTATGCGACGTAAATTGAGTTCTACAACACGATTCCGAAATCAAAACTTTTCTAAAAAATTTTTAAGTGCCTGGCCAGCGCACTTTTTCAATTTTCAAAAATGTTGACATGCTCCGAAAAAAAATACCTATGCGACGTAAATTGAGTTCTACCACAAGATTCCGCCCTCAAAATTTTTCTAAAAAAAATTTAAGTTCCTGGCCAGCGCACTTTTACAATTTTCAAAAATGTTGACATGCTCCGAAAAAAAATTCCTTTGCGACGTAAATTGAGTTCTACAACACGATTCCGCCCTCAAAACTTTTCTAAAAAATTTTTGAGGGCCTGGCCAGCGCACTTTTTCAATTTTCAAAAATGTTGACATGCTCCGAAAAAAATTCCTATGCGACGTAAGTTGAGTTCTACAACACGATTCCGCCCTCAAAACTTTTCTAAAAAATTTTTGAATGCCTGGCCAGCGCACTTTTTCAATTTTCAAAAATGTTGACTTGCTCCGAAAAAAAATTCCTATGCGACGTAAATTGAGTTCTACAACACGATTCCGCCCTCAAAACTTTTCTAAAAAATTTTTGAGGGCCTGGCCAGCGCACTTTTTCAATTTTCAAAAATGTTGACATGCTCCGAAAAAAAATTCCTATGCGACGTAAATTGAGTTCTACAACACGATTCCGCCCTCAAAACTTTTCTAAAAAAAATTTAAGTGCCTGGCCAGCGCACTTTTACAATTTTCAAAAATGTTGACATGCTCCGAAAAAAAACTCCTATGCTACGTAAATTGAGATGTACAACACGATTCCGCCCTCAAAACTTTTCTAAAAAATTTTTGAGGGCCTGGCCAGCGCACTTTTTCAATTTTCAAAAATGTTGACATGCTCCGAAAAAAAATTCCTATGCGACGTAAATTGAGTTCTACAACACGATTCCGCCCTCAAAACTTTTCTAAAAAATTTTTAAGTGCCTGGCCAGCGCACTTTTTCAATTTTCAAAAATGTTGACATGCTCCGAAAAAAAATACCTATGCGACGTAAATTGAGTTCTACCACAAGATTCCGCCCTCAAAATTTTTCTAAAAAAAATTTAAGTGCCTGGCCAGCGCACTTTTACAATTTTCAAAAATGTTGACATGCTCCGAAAAAAAACTCCTATGCTACGTAAATTGAGATGTACAACACGATTCCGCCCTCAAAACTTTTCTAAAAAATTTTTGAGGGCCTGGCCAGCGCACTTTTTCAATTTTCAAAAATGTTGACATGCTCCGAAAAAAAATTCCTATGCGACGTAAATTAAGTTCTACAACACGATTCCGCCCTCAAAATGTTTCTAAAAAAATTTTGAGTGCCTGGCCAGCGCACTTTTTCAATTTTCAAAAATGTTCACATGCTCCGAAAAAAAAATACTATGCTATGTAAATTGAGTTCTACAGCACGATTCCGCCCTCAAAATTTTTCTAAAAAAAATTTAAGTGCCTGGCCAGCGCACTTTTACAATTTTCAAAAATGTTGACATGCACCGAAAAAAAAAGTCCTATGTGACGTAAATTGAGTTCTACAACACGATTCGGCCCTCAAAATTTTTCTAAAAAATTTTTGAGTGCCTGGTCAGCGCACTTTTTCAATTTTCAAAAATGTTGACATGCTCCGAAAGGAAAATTCCTATGCGACGTAAATTGAGTTCTACCACAAGATTCCGCCCTCAAAATTTTTCTAAAAAAAATTTAAGTTCCTGGCCAGCGCACTTTTACAATTTTCAAAAATGTTGACATGCTCCGAAAAAAAATTCCTATGCGACGTAAATTGAGTTCTACAACACGATTCCGCCCTCAAAACTTTTCTAAAAAATTTTTAAGTGCCTGGCCAGCGCACTTTTTCAATTTTCAAAAATGTTGACATGCTCCGAAAAAAAATTCCTATGCGACGTAAATTGAGTTCTACAACACGATTCCGCCCTCAAAACTTTTCTAAAAAATTTTTAAGTGCCTGGCCAGCGCACTTTTTCAATTTTCAAAAATGTTGACATGCTCCGAAAAAAAACTCCTATGCTACGTAAATTGAGTTGTACAACACGATTCCGCCCTCAAACTGTTTCTAAAAAATTTTTGAGTGCCTGGTCAGCGCACTTTTTCAATTTTCAAAAATGTTGACAGGCTCCGAAAGGAAAATTCCTATGCGACGTAAATTGAGTTCTACCACAAGATTCCGCCCTCAAAATTTTTCTAAAAAAAATTTAAGTTCCTGGCCAGCGCACTTTTACAATTTTCAAAAATGTTGACATGTTCCGAAAAAAAATTCCTATGCGACGTAAATTGAGTTCTACAACACGATTCCGCCCTCAAAACTTTTCTAAAAAATTTTTGAGGGCCTGGCCAGCGCACTTTTTCAATTTTCAAAAATGTTGACATGCTCCGAAAAAAATTCCTATGCGACGTAAATTGAGTTCTACAACACGATTCCGAAATCAAAACTTTTCTAAAAAATTTTTAAGTGCCTGGCCAGCGCACTTTTTCAATTTTCAAAAATGTTGACATGCTCCGAAAAAAAATACCTATGCGACGTAAATTGAGTTCTACCACAAGATTCCGCCCTCAAAATTTTTCTAAAAAAATTTAAGTTCCTGGCCAGCGCACTTTTACAATTTTCAAAAATGTTGACATGCTTCGAAAAAAAATTCCTATGCGACGTAAGTTGAGTTCTACAACACGATTCCGCCCTCAAAACTTTTCTAAAAAATTTTTGAATGCCTGGCCAGCGCACTTTTTCAATTTTCAAAAATGTTGACTTGCTCCGAAAAAAAATTCCTATGCGACGTAAATTGAGTTCTACAACACGATTCCGCCCTCAAAACTTTTCTAAAAAATTTTTAAGTGCCTGGCCAGCGCACTTTTTCAATTTTCAAAAATGTTGACATGCTCCGAAAAAAAACTCCTATGCTACGTAAATTGAGATGTACAACACGATTCCGCCCTCAAAACTTTTCTAAAAAATTTTTGAGGGCCTGGCCAGCGCACTTTTTCAATTTTCAAAAATGTTGACATGCTCCGAAAAAAAATTCCTATGCGACGTAAATTGAGTTCTACAACACGATTCCGCCCTCAAAACTTTTCTAAAAAATTTTTAAGTGCCTGGCCAGCGCACTTTTTCAATTTTCAAAAATGTTGACATGCTCCGAAAAAAAATACCTATGCGACGTAAATTGAGTTCTACCACAAGATTCCGCCCTCAAAATTTTTCTAAAAAAAATTTAACTGCCTGGCCAGCGCACTTTTACAATTTTCAAAAATGTTGACATGCTCCGAAAAAAAACTCCTATGCTACGTAAATTGAGTTGTACAACACGATTCCGCCCTCAAAATGTTTCTAAAAAATTTTTGAGTGCCTGGCCAGCGCACTTTTTCAATTTTCAAAAATGTTGACATGCTCCGAAAAAAAATTCCTATGCGACGTAAATTGAGTTCTACAACACGATTCCGCCCTCAAAACTTTTCTAAAAAATTTTTAAGTGCCTGGCCAGCGCACTTTTTCAATTTTCAAAAATGTTGACATGCTCCGAAAAAAAATTCCTATGCGACGTAAATTGAGTTCTACAACACGATTCCGCCCTCAAAACTTTTCTAAAAAATTTTTAAGTGCCTGGCCAGCGCACTTTTTCAATTTTCAAACATGTTGACATGCTCCAAAAAAAATTACTATGCGACGTAAATTAAGTTCTACAACACGATTCCGCCCTCAAAATGTTTCTAAAAAAATTTTGAGTGCCTGGCCAGCGGACTTTTTCAATTTTCAAAAATGTTCACATGCTCCGAAAAAAAAATACTATGCTATGTAAATTGAGTTCTACAGCACGATTCCGTCCTCAAAATTTTTCTAAAAAATTTCCAAGTGCCTGGCCAGCGCACTTTTTCAATTTTCAAAAATGTTGACATGCTCCTAAAGGAAAATTCCTATGCGACGTAAATTGAGTTCTACCACAAGATTCCGCCCTCAAAATGTTTCTAAAAAATTTTTGAGTGCCTGGCCAGCGCACTTTTTCAATTTTCAAAAATGTTGACATGCTCCGAAAAAAAATTCCTATGCGACGTAAATTGAGTTCTACAACACGATTCCGCCCTCAAAACTTTTCTAAAAAATTTTTAAGTGCCTGGCCAGCGCACTTTTTCAATTTTCAAAAATGTTGACATGCTCCGAAAAAAAATACCTATGCGACGTAAATTGAGTTCTACCACAAGATTCCGCCCTCAAAATTTTTCTAAAAAAAATTTAACTGCCTGGCCAGCGCACTTTTACAATTTTCAAAAATGTTGACATGCTCCGAAAAAAAACTCCTATGCTACGTAAATTGAGTTGTACAACACGATTCCGCCCTCAAAATGTTTCTAAAAAATTTTTGAGTGCCTGGCCAGCGCACTTTTTCAATTTTCAAAAATGTTGACATGCTCCGAAAAAAAATTCCTATGCGACGTAAATTGAGTTCTACAACACGATTCCGCCCTCAAAACTTTTCTAAAAAATTTTTAAGTGCCTGGCCAGCGCACTTTTTCAATTTTCAAACATGTTGACATGCTCCAAAAAAAATTACTATGCGACGTAAATTAAGTTCTACAACACGATTCCGCCCTCAAAATGTTTCTAAAAAAATTTTGAGTGCCTGGCCAGCGGACTTTTTCAATTTTCAAAAATGTTCACATGCTCCGAAAAAAAAATACTATGCTATGTAAATTGAGTTCTACAGCACGATTCCGCCCTCAAAACTTTTCTAAAAAATTTTTGAATGCTTGACCAGCGCACTTTTTCAATTTTCAAAAATGTTGACTTGCTCCGAAAAAAAATTCCTATGCGACGTAAATTGAGTTCTACAACACGATTCCGCCCTCAAAACTTTTCTAATAAATTTTTAAGTGCCTGGCCAGCGCACTTTTTCAATTTTCAAAAATGTTGACATGCTCCGAAAAAAAATTCCTATGCGACGTAAATTGAGTTCTACAACACGATTCCGCCCTCAAAACTTTTCTAAAAAATTTTTAAGTGCCTGGCCAGCGCACTTTTTCAATTTTCAAAAATGTTGACATGCTCCAAAAAAAAATTATTATGCGACGTAAATTAAGTTCTGCAACACGATTCCGCCCTCAAAATGTTTCTAAAAAAATTTTGAGTGCCTGGCCAGCGCACTTTTTCAATTTTCAAAAATGTTGACATGCTCCGAAAAAAAAATACTATGCTATGTAAATTGAGTTCTACAACATGATTCCGCCCTCAAAATTTTTCTAAAAAATTTTTAAGTGCCTGGCCAGCGCACTTTTTCAATTTTCAAACATGTTGACATGCTCCAAAAAAAATTTACTATGCGACGTAAATTAAGTTCTACAACACGATTCCGCCCTCAAAATGTTTCTAAAAAAATGTTGAGTGCATGGCCAGCGCACTTTTTCAATTTTCAAAAATGTTGACATGCTCCGAAAAAAAATACTATGCTATGTAAATTGAGTTCTACAGCACGATTTCGCCCTCAAAATTTTTCTAAAAAATTTCTAAGTGCCTGGCCAGCGCACTTTTTCAATTTTCAAAAATGTTGACATGCTTCGAAAAAAAACTCCTATGCGACGTAAATTGAGTTGTACAACACGATTCCGCTCTCAAAATGTTTCTAAAAAAATTTTGAGTGCCTGGCCAGCGCACTTTTTCAATTTTCAAAAATGTTGACATACTCCGAAATAAAAATTCCTATGCGACGTAAATTAAGTCCTGCAACACGATTCCGCCCTAAAAATTTTTCTATAAAATTTCTGAGTGCCTGGCCAGCGCACTTTTTCAATTTTGAAAAATGTTGACATGCTCCGAAAAAAAAATGCTATGCTATGTAAATTGAGTTCTACAGCACGATTCCGCCCTCAAAATTTTTCTAAAAAATTTCTAAGTGCCTGGCCAGCGCACTTTTTCAATTTTCAAAAATGTTGACATGCTCCGAAAAAAAACTCCTATGCTACGTAAATTGAGTTGTACAACACGATTCCGCCCTCAAACTGTTTCTAAAAAATTTTTGAGTGCCTGGTCAGCGCACTTTTTCAATTTTCAAAAATGTTGACATGCTCCGAAAGGAAAATTCCTATGCGACGTAAATTGAGTTCTACCACAAGATTCCGCCCTCAAAATTTTTCTAAAAAAAATTTAAGTTCCTGGCCAGCGCACTTTTACAATTTTCAAAAATGTTGACATGCTCCGAAAAAAAATTCCTATGCGACGTAAATTGAGTTCTACAACACGATTCCGCTCTCAAAACTTTTCTAAAAAAATTTTGAGGGCCTGGCCAGCGCACTTTTTCAATTTTCAAAAATGTTGACATGCTCCGAAAAAAATTCAGCGCACTTTTTCAATTTTCAAAAATGTTGACAGGCTCCGAAAGGAAAATTCCTATGCGACGTAAATTGAGTTCTACCACAAGATTCCGCCCTCAAAATTTTTCTAAAAAATTTTTGAGGGCCTGGCCAGCGCACTTTTTCAATTTTCAAAAATGTTGACATGCTCCGAAAAAAATTCCTATGCGACGTAAATTGAGTTCTACAACACGATTCCGCCATCAAAACTTTTCTAAAAAATTTTTAAGTTCCTGGCCAGCGCACTTTTACAATTTTCAAAAATGTTGACATGCTCCGAAAAAAAATTCCTATGCGACGTAACTTGAGTTCTACAACACGATTCCGCCCTCAAAACTTTTCTAAAAAATTTTTGAATGCTTGACCAGCGCACTTTTTCAATTTTCAAAAATGTTGACTTGCTCCGAAAAAAAATTCCTATGCGACGTAAATTGAGTTCTACAACACGATTCCGCCCTCAAAACTTTTCTAAAAAATTTTTAAGTGCCTGGCCAGCGCACTTTTTCAATTTTCAAAAATGTTGACATGCTCCGAAAAAAAATTCCTATGCGACGTAAATTGAGTTCTACAACACGATTCCGCCCTCAAAACTTTTCTAAAAAATTTTTGAGGGCCTGGCCAGCGCACTTTTTCAATTTTCAAAAATGTTGACATGCTCCGAAAAGAAATTCCTATGCGACGTAAATTGAGTTCTACAACACGATTCCGCCCTCAAAACTTTTCTAAAAAAAATTTAAGTGCCTGGCCAGCGCACTTTTACAATTTTCAAAAATGTTGACATGCTCCGAAAAAAAACTCCTATGCTACGTAAATTGAGATGTACAACACGATTCCGCCCTCAAAACTTTTCTAAAAAATTTTTGAGGGCCTGGCCAGCGCACTTTTTCAATTTTCAAAAATGTTGACATGCTCCGAAAAAAAATTCCTATGCGACGTAAATTGAGTTCTACAACACGATTCCGCCCTCAGCACTTTTTCAATTTTCAAAAATGTTGGCATGCTCCGAAAAAAAATTCCTATGCGACGTAAATTGAGTTCTACAACACGATTCCGCCCTCAAAACTTTTCTAAAAAATTTTTAAGTGCCTGGCCAGCGCACTTTTTCAATTTTCAAAAATGTTGACATGCTCCGAAAAAAAATTCCTATGCGACGTAAATTGAGTTCTACAACACGATTCCGCCCTCAAAACTTTTCTAAAAAATTTTTAAGTGCCTGGCCAGCGCACTTTTTCAATTTTCAAACATGTTGACATGCTCCAAAAAAAATTACTATGCGACGTAAATTAAGTTCTACAACACGATTCCGCCCTCAAAATGTTTCTAAAAAAATTTTGAGTGCCTGGCCAGCGCACTTTTTCAATTTTCAAAAATGTTCACATGCTCCGAAAAAAAAATACTATGCTATGTAAATTGAGTTCTACAGCACGATTCCGCCCTCAAAATTTTTCTAAAAAATTTCTAAGTGCCTGGCCAGCGCACTTTTTCAATTTTCAAAAATGTTGACATGCTCCTAAAGGAAAATTCCTATGCGACGTAAATTGAGTTCTACCACAAGATTCCGCCCTCAAAATTTTTCTAAAAAAAATTTAAGTGCCTGGCCAGCGCACTTTTACAATTTTCAAAAATGTTGACATGCACCGAAAAAAAAAGTCCTATGTGACGTAAATTGAGTTCTACAACACGATTCGGCCCTCAAAATTTTTCTAAAAAATTTCTGTGCCTGGCCAGCGCACTTTTTCAATTTTCAAACATGTTGACATGCTCAAAAAAAAATTACTATGCGACGTAAATTGAGTTCTACAACACGATTCCGCCCTCAAAATGTTTCTAAAAAATTTTTGCGTGCCTGGCCAGCGCACTTTTTCAATTTTCAAAAATGTTGACATGCTCCGAAAAAAAACTCCTATGCTACGTAAATTGAGTTGTACAACACGATTCCGCCCTCAAACTGTTTCTAAAAAATTTTTGAGTGCCTGGTCAGCGCACTTTTTCAATTTTCAAAAATGTTGACATGCTCCGAAAGGAAAATTCCTATGCGACGTAAATTGAGTTCTACCACAAGATTCCGCCCTCAAAATTTTTCTAAAAAAAATTTAAGTTCCTGGCCAGCGCACTTTTACAATTTTCAAAAATGTTGACATGCTCCGAAAAAAAATTCCTATGCGACGTAAATTGAGTTCTACAACACGATTCCGCCCTCAAAACTTTTCTAAAAAATTTTTGAGGGCCTGGCCAGCGCACTTTTTCAATTTTCAAAAATGTTGACATGCTCCGAAAAAAATTCCTATGCGACGTAAATTGAGTTCTACAACACGATTCCGCCCTCAAAACTTTTCTAAAAAATTTTTAAGTGCCTGGCCAGCGCACTTTTACAATTTTCAAAAATGTTGACATGCTCCGAAAAAAAATTCCTATGCGACGTAAATTGAGTTCTACAACACGATTCCGCCCTCAAAACTTTTCTAAAAAATTTTTGAATGCCTGGCCAGCGCACTTTTTCAATTTTCAAAAATGTTGACATGCTCCGAAAAAAAATTCCTATGCGACGTAAATTGAGTAATACAACACGATTCCGCCCTCAAAACTTTTCTAAAAAATTTTTAAGTGCCTGGCCAGCGCACTTTTTCAATTTTCAAAAATGTTGACATGCTCCGAAAAAAAACTCCTATGCTACGTAAATTGAGTTGTACAACACGATTCCGCCCTCAAACTGTTTCTAAAAAATTTTTGAGTGCCTGGTCAGCGCACTTTTTCAATTTTCAAAAATGTTGACAGGCTCCGAAAGGAAAATTCCTATGCGACGTAAATTGAGTTCTACCACAAGATTCCGCCCTCAAAATTTTTCTAAAAAAAATTTAAGTTCCTGGCCAGCGCACTTTTACAATTTTCAAAAATGTTGACATGCTCCGAAAAAAAATTCCTTTGCGACGTAAATTGAGTTCTACAACACGATTCCGCCCTCAAAACTTTTCTAAAAAATTTTTGAGGGCCTGGCCAGCGCACTTTTTCAATTTTCAAAAATGTTGACATGCTCCGAAAAAAATTCCTATGCGACGTAAATTGAGTTCTACAACACGATTCCGAAATCAAAACTTTTCTAAAAAATTTTTAAGTGCCTGGCCAGCGCACTTTTTCAATTTTCAAAAATGTTGACATGCTCCGAAAAAAAATACCTATGCGACGTAAATTGAGTTCTACCACAAGATTCCGCCCTCAAAATTTTTCTAAAAAAAATTTAAGTTCCTGGCCAGCGCACTTTTACAATTTTCAAAAATGTTGACATGCTCCGAAAAAAAATTCCTTTGCGACGTAAATTGAGTTCTACAACACGATTCCGCCCTCAAAACTTTTCTAAAAAATTTTTGAGGGCCTGGCCAGCGCACTTTTTCAATTTTCAAAAATGTTGACATGCTCCGAAAAAAATTCCTATGCGACGTAAGTTGAGTTCTACAACACGATTCCGCCCTCAAAACTTTTCTAAAAAATTTTTGAATGCCTGGCCAGCGCACTTTTTCAATTTTCAAAAATGTTGACTTGCTCCGAAAAAAAATTCCTATGCGACGTAAATTGAGTTCTACAACACGATTCCGCCCTCAAAACTTTTCTAAAAAATTTTTGAGGGCCTGGCCAGCGCACTTTTTCAATTTTCAAAAATGTTGACATGCTCCGAAAAAAAATTCCTATGCGACGTAAATTGAGTTCTACAACACGATTCCGCCCTCAAAACTTTTCTAAAAAAAATTTAAGTGCCTGGCCAGCGCACTTTTACAATTTTCAAAAATGTTGACATGCTCCGAAAAAAAACTCCTATGCTACGTAAATTGAGATGTACAACACGATTCCGCCCTCAAAACTTTTCTAAAAAATTTTTGAGGGCCTGGCCAGCGCACTTTTTCAATTTTCAAAAATGTTGACATGCTCCGAAAAAAAATTCCTATGCGACGTAAATTGAGTTCTACAACACGATTCCGCCCTCAAAACTTTTCTAAAAAATTTTTAAGTGCCTGGCCAGCGCACTTTTTCAATTTTCAAAAATGTTGACATGCTCCGAAAAAAAATACCTATGCGACGTAAATTGAGTTCTACCACAAGATTCCGCCCTCAAAATTTTTCTAAAAAAAATTTAAGTGCCTGGCCAGCGCACTTTTACAATTTTCAAAAATGTTGACATGCTCCGAAAAAAAACTCCTATGCTACGTAAATTGAGATGTACAACACGATTCCGCCCTCAAAACTTTTCTAAAAAATTTTTGAGGGCCTGGCCAGCGCACTTTTTCAATTTTCAAAAATGTTGACATGCTCCGAAAAAAAATTCCTATGCGACGTAAATTAAGTTCTACAACACGATTCCGCCCTCAAAATGTTTCTAAAAAAATTTTGAGTGCCTGGCCAGCGCACTTTTTCAATTTTCAAAAATGTTCACATGCTCCGAAAAAAAAATACTATGCTATGTAAATTGAGTTCTACAGCACGATTCCGCCCTCAAAATTTTTCTAAAAAAAATTTAAGTGCCTGGCCAGCGCACTTTTACAATTTTCAAAAATGTTGACATGCACCGAAAAAAAAAGTCCTATGTGACGTAAATTGAGTTCTACAACACGATTCGGCCCTCAAAATTTTTCTAAAAAATTTCTGTGCCTGGCCAGCGCACTTTTTCAATTTTCAAACATGTTGACATGCTCAAAAAAAAATTACTATGCGACGTAAATTGAGTTCTACAACACGATTCCGCCCTCAAAATGTTTCTAAAAAATTTTTGCGTGCCTGGCCAGCGCACTTTTTCAATTTTCAAAAATGTTGACATGCTCCGAAAAAAAACTCCTATGCTACGTAAATTGAGTTGTACAACACGATTCCGCCCTCAAACTGTTTCTAAAAAATTTTTGAGTGCCTGGTCAGCGCACTTTTTCAATTTTCAAAAATGTTGACATGCTCCGAAAGGAAAATTCCTATGCGACGTAAATTGAGTTCTACCACAAGATTCCGCCCTCAAAATTTTTCTAAAAAAAATTTAAGTTCCTGGCCAGCGCACTTTTACAATTTTCAAAAATGTTGACATGCTCCGAAAAAAAATTCCTATGCGACGTAAATTGAGTTCTACAACACGATTCCGCCCTCAAAACTTTTCTAAAAAATTTTTAAGTGCCTGGCCAGCGCACTTTTTCAATTTTCAAAAATGTTGACATGCTCCGAAAAAAAATTCCTATGCGACGTAAATTGAGTTCTACAACACGATTCCGCCCTCAAAACTTTTCTAAAAAATTTTTAAGTGCCTGGCCAGCGCACTTTTTCAATTTTCAAAAATGTTGACATGCTCCGAAAAAAAACTCCTATGCTACGTAAATTGAGTTGTACAACACGATTCCGCCCTCAAACTGTTTCTAAAAAATTTTTGAGTGCCTGGTCAGCGCACTTTTTCAATTTTCAAAAATGTTGACAGGCTCCGAAAGGAAAATTCCTATGCGACGTAAATTGAGTTCTACCACAAGATTCCGCCCTCAAAATTTTTCTAAAAAAAATTTAAGTTCCTGGCCAGCGCACTTTTACAATTTTCAAAAATGTTGACATGTTCCGAAAAAAAATTCCTATGCGACGTAAATTGAGTTCTACAACACGATTCCGCCCTCAAAACTTTTCTAAAAAATTTTTGAGGGCCTGGCCAGCGCACTTTTTCAATTTTCAAAAATGTTGACATGCTCCGAAAAAAATTCCTATGCGACGTAAATTGAGTTCTACAACACGATTCCGAAATCAAAACTTTTCTAAAAAATTTTTAAGTGCCTGGCCAGCGCACTTTTTCAATTTTCAAAAATGTTGACATGCTCCGAAAAAAAATACCTATGCGACGTAAATTGAGTTCTACCACAAGATTCCGCCCTCAAAATTTTTCTAAAAAAATTTAAGTTCCTGGCCAGCGCACTTTTACAATTTTCAAAAATGTTGACATGCTTCGAAAAAAAATTCCTATGCGACGTAAGTTGAGTTCTACAACACGATTCCGCCCTCAAAACTTTTCTAAAAAATTTTTGAATGCCTGGCCAGCGCACTTTTTCAATTTTCAAAAATGTTGACTTGCTCCGAAAAAAAATTCCTATGCGACGTAAATTGAGTTCTACAACACGATTCCGCCCTCAAAACTTTTCTAAAAAATTTTTAAGTGCCTGGCCAGCGCACTTTTTCAATTTTCAAAAATGTTGACATGCTCCGAAAAAAAACTCCTATGCTACGTAAATTGAGATGTACAACACGATTCCGCCCTCAAAACTTTTCTAAAAAATTTTTGAGGGCCTGGCCAGCGCACTTTTTCAATTTTCAAAAATGTTGACATGCTCCGAAAAAAAATTCCTATGCGACGTAAATTGAGTTCTACAACACGATTCCGCCCTCAAAACTTTTCTAAAAAATTTTTAAGTGCCTGGCCAGCGCACTTTTTCAATTTTCAAAAATGTTGACATGCTCCGAAAAAAAATACCTATGCGACGTAAATTGAGTTCTACCACAAGATTCCGCCCTCAAAATTTTTCTAAAAAAAATTTAACTGCCTGGCCAGCGCACTTTTACAATTTTCAAAAATGTTGACATGCTCCGAAAAAAAACTCCTATGCTACGTAAATTGAGTTGTACAACACGATTCCGCCCTCAAAATGTTTCTAAAAAATTTTTGAGTGCCTGGCCAGCGCACTTTTTCAATTTTCAAAAATGTTGACATGCTCCGAAAAAAAATTCCTATGCGACGTAAATTGAGTTCTACAACACGATTCCGCCCTCAAAACTTTTCTAAAAAATTTTTAAGTGCCTGGCCAGCGCACTTTTTCAATTTTCAAAAATGTTGACATGCTCCGAAAAAAAATTCCTATGCGACGTAAATTGAGTTCTACAACACGATTCCGCCCTCAAAACTTTTCTAAAAAATTTTTAAGTGCCTGGCCAGCGCACTTTTTCAATTTTCAAACATGTTGACATGCTCCAAAAAAAATTACTATGCGACGTAAATTAAGTTCTACAACACGATTCCGCCCTCAAAATGTTTCTAAAAAAATTTTGAGTGCCTGGCCAGCGGACTTTTTCAATTTTCAAAAATGTTCACATGCTCCGAAAAAAAAATACTATGCTATGTAAATTGAGTTCTACAGCACGATTCCGTCCTCAAAATTTTTCTAAAAAATTTCCAAGTGCCTGGCCAGCGCACTTTTTCAATTTTCAAAAATGTTGACATGCTCCTAAAGGAAAATTCCTATGCGACGTAAATTGAGTTCTACCACAAGATTCCGCCCTCAAAATTTTTCTAAAAAAAATTTAAGTGCCTGGCCAGCGCACTTTTACAATTTTCAAAAATGTTGACATGCACCGAAAAAAAAAGTCCTATGTGACGTAAATTGAGTTCTACAACACGATTCGGCCTCAAAATTTTTCTAAAAAATTTCTGTGCCTGGCCAGCGCACTTTTTCAATTTTCAAACATGTTGACATGCTCAAAAAAAAATTACTATGCGACGTAAATTGAGTTCTACAACACGATTCCGCCCTCAAAATGTTTCTAAAAAATTTTTGCGTGCCTGGCCAGCGCACTTTTTCAATTTTCAAAAATGTTGACATGCTCCGAAAAAAAATTCCTATGCGACGTAAATTGAGATCTACAACACGATTCCGCCCTCAAAACTTTTCTAAAAAATTTTTAAGTGCCTGGCCAGCGCACTTTTTCAATTTTCAAACATGTTGACATACTTTGAAAAAAAAATTCCTATGCGACGTAAATTGAGTTCTACAACATGATTACGCCCTCAAAATTTTTCTAAAAAATTTTTAAGTGCCTGGCCAGCGCACTTTTTCAATTTTCAAACATGTTGACATGCTCCAAAAAAAATTACTATACGACGTAAATTGAGTTGTACAACACGATTCCGCTCTCAAAATGTTTCTAAAAAATTTTTGAGTGCCTGGCCAGCGCACTTTTTCAATTTTCAAAAATGTTGACATACTCCGAAATAAAAATTCCTATGCGACGTAAATTAGGTAAGTCCTACAACACGATTCCGCCCTAAAAATTTTTCTATAAAATTTCTGAGTGCTTGGCCAGCGCACTTTTTCAATTTTCAAAAATGTTGACATGCTCCGAAAAAAAATTCCTATGCGACGTAAATTGAGTTGTACAACACGATTCCGCCCTCAAAATGTTTCTAAAAAATTTTTGAGTGCCTGGCCAGCGCACTTTTTCAATTTTCAAAAATGTTGACATGCTCCGAAAAAAAAAAAACTATGCTATGTAAATTGAGTTCTACAGCACGATTCCGCCCTAAAAATTTTTCTATAAAATTTCTGAGTGCCTGGCCAGCGCACTTTTTCAATTTTCAAAAATGTTGACATGCTCCGAAAAAAAAAACCTATGCGACGTAAATTGAGTTCTACCACACGATTCCGCCCTCAAAATTTTTCTAAAAAATTTCTAAGTGCCTGGCCAGCGCACTTTTTCAATTTTTAAAAATGTTGACATGCTCCGAAAAAAAATACCTATGCGACGTAAATTGAGTTCTACCACAAGATTCCGCCCTCAAAATTTTTCTAAAAAAAATTTAAGTGCCTGGCCAGCGCACTTTTACAATTTTCAAAAATGTTGACATGCTCCGAAAAAAAACTCCTATGCTACGTAAATTGAGTTGTACAACACGATTCCGCCCTCAAAATGTTTCTAAAAAATTTTTGAGTGCCTGGCCAGCGCACTTTTTCAATTTTCAAAAATGTTGACATGCTCCGAAAAAAAATTCCTATGCGACGTAAATTGAGTTCTACAACACGATTCCGCCCTCAAAATTTTTTAGAAAAATTTTTAAGTACCTGGTCAGCGCACTTTTACAATTTTCAAAAATGTTGACGTGCTCCGAAAAAAAATACCTATGCGACGTAAATTGAGTTCTACCACAAGATTCCGCCCTCAAAATGTTTCTAAAAAATTTTTGAGTGCCTGGCCAGCGCACTTTTTCAATTTTCAAAAATGTTGACATGCTCCAAAAAAAAATTATTATGCGACGTAAATTAAGTTCTACAACACGATTCCGCCCTCAAAATGTTTCTAAAAAAATTTTGAGTGCCTGGCCAGCGCACTTTTTCAATTTTCAAAAATGTTGACATGCTCCGAAAAAAAAAATACTATGCTATGTAAATTGAGTTCTACAACATGATTTCGCCCTCAAAATTTTTCTAAAAAATTTTTAAGTGCCTGGCCAGCGCACTTTTTCAATTTTCAAACATGTTGACATGCTCCAAAAAAAATTACTATGCGACGTAAATTAAGTTCTACAACACGATTCCGCCCTCAAAATGTTTCTAAAAAAATGTTGAGTGCCTGGCCAGCGCACTTTTTCAATTTTCAAAAATGTTGACATGCTCCGAAAAAAAATACTATGCTATGTAAATTGAGTTGTACAACACGATTCCGCTCTCAAAATGTTTCTAAAAAAATTTTGAGTGCCTGGCCAGCGCACTTTTTCAATTTTCAAAAATGTTGACATACTCCGAAATAAAAATTCCTATGCGACGTAAATTAAGTCCTGCAACACGATTCCGCCCTAAAAATTTTTCTATAAAATTTCTGAGTGCCTGGCCAGCGCACTTTTTCAATTTTCAAAAATGTTGGCATGCTCCGAAAAAAAAATACTATGCTATGTAAATTGAGTTCTACAGCACGATTCCGCCCTCAAAATTTTTCTAAAAAATTTCTAAGTGCCTGGCCAGCGCACTTTTTCAATTTTCAAAAATGTTGACATGCTCCGAAAAAAAACTCCTATGCTACGTAAATTGAGTTGTACAACACGATTCCGCCCTCAAACTGTTTCTAAAAAATTTTTGAGTGCCTGGTCAGCGCACTTTTTCAATTTTCAAAAATGTTGACATGCTCCGAAAGAAAAATTCCTATGCGACGTAAATTGAGTTCTACCACAAGATTCCGCCCTCAAAATTTTTCTAAAAAAAATTTAAGTTCCTGGCCAGCGCACTTTTACAATTTTCAAAAATGTTGACATGCTCCGAAAAAAAATTCCTATGCGACGTAAATTGAGTTCTACAACACGATTCCGCCCTCAAAACTTTTCTAAAAAATTTTTGAGGGCCTGGCCAGCGCACTTTTTCAATTTTCAAAAATGTTGACATGCTCCGAAAAAAATTCCTATGCGACGTAAATTGAATTCTACAACACGATTCCGCCCTCAAAACTTTTCTAAAAAATTTTTAAGTGCCTGGCCAGCGCACTTTTTCAATTTTCAAAAATGTTGACATGCTCCGAAAAAAAATACCTATGCGACGTAAATTGAGTTCTACCACAAGATTCCGCCCTCAAAATTTTTCTAAAAAAAATTTAAGTGCCTGGCCAGCGCACTTTTACAATTTTCAAAAATGTTGACATGCTCCGAAAAAAAACTCCTATGCTACGTAAATTGAGTTGTACAACACGATTCCGCCCTCAAAATGTTTCTAAAAAATTTTTGAGTGCCTGGCCAGCGCACTTTTTCAATTTTCAAAAATGTTGACATGCTCCGAAAAAAAATTCCTATGCGACGTAAATTGAGTTCTACAACACGATTCCGCCCTCAAAACTTTTCTAAAAAATTTTTAAGTGCCTGGCCAGCGCACTTTTTCAATTTTCAAAAATGTTGACATGCTCCGAAAAAAAATTCCTATGCGACGTAAATTGAGTTCTACAACACGATTCCGCCCTCAAACTTTTCTAAAAAATTTTTAAGTGCCTGGCCAGCGCACTTTTTCAATTTTCAAACATGTTGACATGCTCCAAAAAAAATTACTATGCGACGTAAATTAAGTTCTACAACACGATTCCGCCCTCAAAATGTTTCTAAAAAAATTTTGAGTGCCTGGCCAGCGCACTTTTTCAATTTTCAAAAATGTTCACATGCTCCGAAAAAAAATAACTATGCTATGTAAATTGAGTTCTACAGCACGATTCAGCCCTCAAAATTTTTCTAAAAAATTTCTAAGTGCCTGGCCAGCGCACTTTTTCAATTTTCAAAAATGTTGACATGCTCCTAAAGGAAAATTCCTATGCGACGTAAATTGAGTTCTACCACAAGATTCCGCCCTCAAAATTTTTCTAAAAAAAATTTAAGTGCCTGGCCAGCGCACTTTTACAATTTTCAAAAATGTTGTCATGCACCGAAAAAAAAAGTCCTATGTGACGTAAATTAAGTTCTACAACACGATTCGGCCCTCAAAATTTTTCTAAAAAATTTCTGTGCCTGGCCAGCGCACTTTTTCAATTTTCAAACATGTTGACATGCTCAAAAAAAAATTACTATGCGACGTAAATTGAGTTCTACAACACGATTCCGCCCTCAAAATGTTTCTAAAAAATTTTTGCGTGCCTGGCCAGCGCACTTTTTCAATTTTCAAAAATGTTGACATGCTCCGAAAAAAAACTCCTATACTACGCAAATTGAGTTGTACAACACGATTCCGTCCTCAAACTGTTTCTAAAAAATTTTTGAGTGCCTGGTCAGCGCACTTTTTCAATTTTCAAAAATGTTGACATGCTCCGAAAGAAAAATTCCTATGCGACGTAAATTGAGTTCTACCACAAGATTCCGCCCTCAAAATTTTTCTAAAAAAAATTTAAGTTCCTGGCCAGCGCACTTTTACAATTTTCAATTTTCAAACATGTTGACATGCTCTAAGAAAAAATTACTATGCGACGTAAATTGAGTTCTACAACACGATTCCGCCCTCAAAATATTTCTAAAAAATTTTTGCGTGCCTGGACAGTGCCCTTTTTCAATTTTCAAAAATGTTGACATACTACGAAAAAAAATTCCTATGCGACGTAAATTAAGTTCTACAACACGATTCCGCCCTCAAAATGTTTCTAAAAAAATTTTGAGTGCCTGGCCAGCGCACTTTTTCAATTTTCAAAAATGTTGACATGCTCCGAAAAAAAATTCCTATGCGACGTAAATTGAGTTCTACAACACGATTCCGCCCTCAAAACTTTTCTAAAAAATTTTTAAGTGCCTGGCCAGCGCACTTTTTCAATTTTCAAAAATGTTGACATGCTCCGAAAAAAAATTCCTATGCGACGTAAATTGAGTTCTACAACACGATTCCGCCCTCAAAACTTTTCTAAAAAATTTTTAAGTGCCTGGCCAGCGCACTTTTTCAATTTTCAAACATGTTGACATGCTCCAAAAAAAATTACTATGCGACGTAAATTAAGTTCTACAACACGATTCCGCCCTCAAAATGTTTATAAAAAAATTTTGAGTGCCTGGCCAGCGGACTTTTTCAATTTTCAAAAATGTTCACATGCTCCGAAAAAAAAATACTATGCTATGTAAATTGAGTTCTACAGCACGATTCCGTCCTCAAAATTTTTCTAAAAAATTTCTAAGTGCCTGGCCAGCGCACTTTTTCAATTTTCAAAAATGTTGACATGCTCCTAAAGGAAAATTCCTATGCGACGTAAATTGAGTTCTACCACAAGATTCCGCCCTCAAAATTTTTCTAAAAAAAATTTAAGTGCCTGGCCAGCGCACTTTTACAATTTTCAAAAATGTTGACATGCACCGAAAAAAAAAGTCCTATGTGACGTAAATTGAGTTCTACAACACGATTCGGCCCTCAAAATTTTTCTAAAAAATTTCTGTGCCTGGCCAGCGCACTTTTTCAATTTTCAAACATGTTGACATGCTCAAAAAAAAATTACTATGCGACGTAAATTGAGTTCTACAACACGATTCCGCCCTCAAAATGTTTCTAAAAAATTTTTGCGTGCCTGGCCAGCGCACTTTTTCAATTTTCAAAAATGTTGACATGCTCCGAAAAAAAATTCCTATGCGACGTAAATTGAGATCTACAACACGATTCCGCCCTCAAAACTTTTCTAAAAAATTTTTAAGTGCCTGGCCAGCGCACTTTTTCAATTTTCAAACATGTTGACATACTTTGAAAAAAAAATTCCTATGCGACGTAAATTGAGTTCTACAACATGATTACGCCCTCAAAATTTTTCTAAAAAATTTTTAAGTGCCTGGCCAGCGCACTTTTACAATTTTCAAACATGTTGACATGCTCCAAAAAAAATTACTATACGACGTAAATTGAGTTGTACAACACGATTCCGCTCTCAAAATGTTTCTAAAAAATTTTTGAGTGCCTGGCCAGCGCACTTTTTCAATTTTCAAAAATGTTGACATACTCCGAAATAAAAATTCCTATGCGACGTAAATTAGGTAAGTCCTACAACACGATTCCGCCCTAAAAATTTTTCTATAAAATTTCTGAGTGCTTGGCCAGCGCACTTTTTCAATTTTCAAAAATGTTGACATGCTCCGAAAAAAAATTCCTATGCGACGTAAATTGAGTTGTACAACACGATTCCGCCCTCAAAATGTTTCTAAAAAATTTTTGTGTGCCTGGCCAGCGCACTTTTTCAATTTTCAAAAATGTTGACATGCTCCGAAAAAAAAAACTATGCTATGTAAATTGAGTTCTACAGCACGATTCCGCCCTAAAAATTTTTCTATAAAATTTCTGAGTGCCTGGCCAGCGCACTTTTTCAATTTTCAAAAATGTTGACACGCTCCGAAAAAAAAAACCTATGCGACGTAAATTG
Source organism: Pseudeuparius sepicola (assembly GCA_963920635.1). Classification (NCBI taxonomy): domain Eukaryota; kingdom Metazoa; phylum Arthropoda; class Insecta; order Coleoptera; family Anthribidae; genus Pseudeuparius; species Pseudeuparius sepicola. Next base: position 86,473,978 of record OY987298.1, on the reverse strand, counting down.
AGTTCTACCACACGATTCCGCCCTCAAAATTTTTCTAAAAAATTTCTAAGTGCCTGGCCAGCGCACTTTTTCAATTTTTAAAAATGTTGACATGCTCCGAAAAAAAATACCTATGCGACGTAAATTGAGTTCTACCACAAGATTCCGCCCTCAAAATTTTTCTAAAAAAAATTTAAGTGCCTGGCCAGCGCACTTTTACAATTTTCAAAAATGTTGACATGCTCCGAAAAAAAATTCCTATGCGACGTAAATTGAGTTCTACAACACGATTCCGCCCTCAAAACTTTTCTAAAAAATTTTTAAGTGCCTGGCCAGCGCACTTTTTCAATTTTCAAAAATGTTGACATGCTCCGAAAAAAAATTCCTATGCGACGTAAATTGAGTTCTACAACACGATTCCGCCCTCAAAACTTTTCTAAAAAATTTTTAAGTGCCTGGCCAGCGCACTTTTTCAATTTTCAAACATGTTGACATGCTCCAAAAAAAATTACTATGCGACGTAAATTAAGTTCTACAACACGATTCCGCCCTCAAAATGTTTATAAAAAAATTTTGAGTGCCTGGTCAGCGCACTTTTTCAATTTTCAAAAATGTTGACATGCTCCGAAAGAAAAATTCCTATGCGACGTAAATTGAGTTCTACCACAAGATTCCGCCCTCAAAATTTTTCTAAAAAAAATTTAAGTTCCTGGCCAGCGCACTTTTACAATTTTCAATTTTCAAACATGTTGACATGCTCTAAGAAAAAATTACTATGCGACGTAAATTGAGTTCTACAACACGATTCCGCCCTCAAAATATTTCTAAAAAATTTTTGCGTGCCTGGACAGTGCCCTTTTTCAATTTTCAAAAATGTTGACATACTACGAAAAAAAATTCCTATGCGACGTAAATTAAGTTCTACAACACGATTCCGCCCTCAAAATGTTTCTAAAAAAATTTTGAGTGCCTGGCCAGCGCACTTTTTCAATTTTCAAAAATGTTGACATGCTCCGAAAAAAAATTCCTATGCGACGTAAATTGAGTTCTACAACACGATTCCGCCCTCAAAACTTTTCTAAAAAATTTTTAAGTGCCTGGCCAGCGCACTTTTTCAATTTTCAAAAATGTTGACATGCTCCGAAAAAAAATTCCTATGCGACGTAAATTGAGTTCTACAACACGATTCCGCCCTCAAAACTTTTCTAAAAAATTTTTAAGTGCCTGGCCAGCGCACTTTTTCAATTTTCAAACATGTTGACATGCTCCAAAAAAAATTACTATGCGACGTAAATTAAGTTCTACAACACGATTCCGCCCTCAAAATGTTTATAAAAAAATTTTGAGTGCCTGGCCAGCGGACTTTTTCAATTTTCAAAAATGTTCACATGCTCCGAAAAAAAAATACTATGCTATGTAAATTGAGTTCTACAGCACGATTCCGTCCTCAAAATTTTTCTAAAAAATTTCTAAGTGCCTGGCCAGCGCACTTTTTCAATTTTCAAAAATGTTGACATGCTCCTAAAGGAAAATTCCTATGCGACGTAAATTGAGTTCTACCACAAGATTCCGCCCTCAAAATTTTTCTAAAAAAAATTTAAGTGCCTGGCCAGCGCACTTTTACAATTTTCAAAAATGTTGACATGCACCGAAAAAAAAAGTCCTATGTGACGTAAATTGAGTTCTACAACACGATTCGGCCCTCAAAATTTTTCTAAAAAATTTCTGTGCCTGGCCAGCGCACTTTTTCAATTTTCAAACATGTTGACATGCTCAAAAAAAAATTACTATGCGACGTAAATTGAGTTCTACAACACGATTCCGCCCTCAAAATGTTTCTAAAAAATTTTTGCGTGCCTGGCCAGCGCACTTTTTCAATTTTCAAAAATGTTGACATGCTCCGAAAAAAAATTCCTATGCGACGTAAATTGAGATCTACAACACGATTCCGCCCTCAAAACTTTTCTAAAAAATTTTTAAGTGCCTGGCCAGCGCACTTTTTCAATTTTCAAACATGTTGACATACTTTGAAAAAAAAATTCCTATGCGACGTAAATTGAGTTCTACAACATGATTACGCCCTCAAAATTTTTCTAAAAAATTTTTAAGTGCCTGGCCAGCGCACTTTTACAATTTTCAAACATGTTGACATGCTCCAAAAAAAATTACTATACGACGTAAATTGAGTTGTACAACACGATTCCGCTCTCAAAATGTTTCTAAAAAATTTTTGAGTGCCTGGCCAGCGCACTTTTTCAATTTTCAAAAATGTTGACATACTCCGAAATAAAAATTCCTATGCGACGTAAATTAGGTAAGTCCTACAACACGATTCCGCCCTAAAAATTTTTCTATAAAATTTCTGAGTGCTTGGCCAGCGCACTTTTTCAATTTTCAAAAATGTTGACATGCTCCGAAAAAAAATTCCTATGCGACGTAAATTGAGTTGTACAACACGATTCCGCCCTCAAAATGTTTCTAAAAAATTTTTGTGTGCCTGGCCAGCGCACTTTTTCAATTTTCAAAAATGTTGACATGCTCCGAAAAAAAAAACTATGCTATGTAAATTGAGTTCTACAGCACGATTCCGCCCTAAAAATTTTTCTATAAAATTTCTGAGTGCCTGGCCAGCGCACTTTTTCAATTTTCAAAAATGTTGACACGCTCCGAAAAAAAAAACCTATGCGACGTAAATTGAGTTCTACCACACGATTCCGCCCTCAAAATTTTTCTAAAAAATTTCTAAGTGCCTGGCCAGCGCACTTTTTCAATTTTTAAAAATGTTGACATGCTCCGAAAAAAAATACCTATGCGACGTAAATTGAGTTCTACCACAAGATTCCGCCCTCAAAATTTTTCTAAAAAAAATTTAAGTGCCTGGCCAGCGCACTTTTACAATTTTCAAAAATGTTGACATGCTCCGAAAAAAAACTCCTATGCTACGTAAATTGAGTTGTACAACACGATTCCGCCCTCAAAATGTTTCTAAAAAATTTTTGAGTGCCTGGCCAGCGCACTTTTTCAATTTTCAAAAATGTTGACATGCTCCGAAAAAAAATTCCTATGCGACGTAAATTGAGTTCTACAACACGATTCCGCCCTCAAAATTTTTTAGAAAAATTTTTAAGTACCTGGTCAGCGCACTTTTTCAATTTTCAAAAATGTTGACGTGCTCCGAAAAAAAATACCTATGCGACGTAAATTGAGTTCTACCACAAGATTCCGCCCTCAAATTTTTTCTAAAAAAAATTTAAGTGCCTGGCCAGCGCACTTTTTCAATTTTCAAAAATGTTGACATGCTCCGAAAAAAAACTCCTATGCTACGTAAATTGAGTTGTACAACACGATTCCGCCCTCAAAATGTTTCTAAAAAATTTTTGAGTGCCTGGCCAGCGCACTTTTTCAATTTTCAAAAATGTTGACATGCTCCAAAAAAAAATTATTATGCGACGTAAATTAAGTTCTACAACACGATTCCGCCCTCAAAATGTTTCTAAAAAAATTTTGAGTGCCTGGCCAGCGCACTTTTTCAATTTTCAAAAATGTTGACATGCTCCGAAAAAAAAAATACTATGCTATGTAAATTGAGTTCTACAACATGATTTCGCCCTCAAAATTTTTCTAAAAAATTTTTAAGTGCCTGGCCAGCGCACTTTTTCAATTTTCAAACATGTTGACATGCTCCAAAAAAAATTACTATGCGACGTAAATTAAGTTCTACAACACGATTCCGCCCTCAAAATGTTTCTAAAAAAATGTTGAGTGCCTGGCCAGCGCACTTTTTCAATTTTCAAAAATGTTGACATGCTCCGAAAAAAAATACTATGCTATGTAAATTGAGTTCTACAGCACGATTCCGCCCTCAAAATTTTTCTAAAAAATTTCTAAGTGCCTGGCCAGCGCACTTTTTCAATTTTCAAAAATGTTGACATGCTCCGAAAAAAAACTCCTATGCGACGTAAATTGAGTTGTACAACACGATTCCGCTCTCAAAATGTTTCTAAAAAAATTTTGAGTGCCTGGCCAGCGCACTTTTTCAATTTTCAAAAATGTTGACATACTCCGAAATAAAAATTCCTATGCGACGTAAATTAAGTCCTGCAACACGATTCCGCCCTAAAAATTTTTCTATAAAATTTCTGAGTGCCTGGCCAGCGCACTTTTTCAATTTTCAAAAATGTTGGCATGCTCCGAAAAAAAAATACTATGCTATGTAAATTGAGTTCTACAGCACGATTCCGCCCTCAAAATTTTTCTAAAAAATTTCTAAGTGCCTGGCCAGCGCACTTTTTCAATTTTCAAAAATGTTGACATGCTCCGAAAAAAAACTCCTATGCTACGTAAATTGAGTTGTACAACACGATTCCGCCCTCAAACTGTTTCTAAAAAATTTTTGAGTGCCTGGTCAGCGCACTTTTTCAATTTTCAAAAATGTTGACATGCTCCGAAAGAAAAATTCCTATGCGACGTAAATTGAGTTCTACCACAAGATTCCGCCCTCAAAACTTTTCTAAAAAATTTTTGAGGGCCTGGCCAGCGCACTTTTTCAATTTTCAAAAATGTTGACATGCTCCGAAAAAAATTCCTATGCGACGTAAATTGAGTTCTACAACACGATTCCGCCCTCAAAACTTTTCTAAAAAATTTTTAAGTGCCTGGCCAGCGCACTTTTTCAATTTTCAAAAATGTTGACATGCTCCGAAAGAAAAATTCCTATGCGACGTAAATTGAGTTCTACCACAAGATTCCGCCCTCAAAATTTTTCTAAAAAAAATTTAAGTTCCTGGCCAGCGCACTTTTACAATTTTCAAAAATGTTGACATGCTCCGAAAAAAAATTCCTATGCGACGTAAATTGAGTTCTACAACACGATTCCGCCCTCAAAACTTTTCTAAAAAATTTTTGAGGGCCTGGCCAGCGCACTTTTTCAATTTTCAAAAATGTTGACATGCTCCGAAAAAAATTCCTATGCGACGTAAATTGAGTTCTACAACACGATTCCGCCCTCAAAACTTTTCTAAAAAATTTTTAAGTGCCTGGCCAGCGCACTTTTTCAATTTTCAAAAATGTTGACATGCTCCGAAAGAAAAATTCCTATGCGACGTAAATTGAGTTCTACCACAAGATTCCGCCCTCAAAATTTTTCTAAAAAAAATTTAAGTGCCTGGCCAGCGCACTTTTACAATTTTCAAAAATGTTGACATGCTCCGAAAAAAAACTCCTATGCTACGTAAATTGAGTTGTACAACACGATTCCGCCCTCAAAATGTTTCTAAAAAATTTTTGAGTGCCTGGCCAGCGCACTTTTTCAATTTTCAAAAATGTTGACATGCTCCGAAAAAAAATTCCTATGCGACGTAAATTGAGTTCTACAACACGATTCCGCCCTCAAAACTTTTCTAAAAAATTTTTAAGTGCCTGGCCAGCGCACTTTTTCAATTTTCAAAAATGTTGACATGCTCCGAAAAAAAATTCCTATGCGACGTAAATTGAGTTCTACAACACGATTCCGCCCTCAAACTTTTCTAAAAAATTTTTAAGTGCCTGGCCAGCGCACTTTTTCAATTTTCAAACATGTTGACATGCTCCAAAAAAAATTACTATGCGACGTAAATTAAGTTCTACAACACGATTCCGCCCTCAAAATGTTTCTAAAAAAATTTTGAGTGCCTGGCCAGCGCACTTTTTCAATTTTCAAAAATGTTCACATGCTCCGAAAAAAAAAAACTATGCTATGTAAATTGAGTTCTACAGCACGATTCCGCCCTCAAAATTTTTCTAAAAAATTTCTAAGTGCCTGGCCAGCGCACTTTTTCAATTTTCAAAAATGTTGACATGCTCCTAAAGGAAAATTCCTATGCGACGTAAATTGAGTTCTACCACAAGATTCCGCCCTCAAAATTTTTCTAAAAAAAATTTAAGTGCCTGGCCAGCGCACTTTTACAATTTTCAAAAATGTTGACATGCACCGAAAAAAAAAGTCCTATGTGACGTAAATTAAGTTCTACAACACGATTCGGCCCTCAAAATTTTTCTAAAAAATTTCTGTGCCTGGCCAGCGCACTTTTTCAATTTTCAAACATGTTGACATGCTCAAAAAAAAATTACTATGCGACGTAAATTGAGTTCTACAACACGATTCCGCCCTCAAAATGTTTCTAAAAAATTTTTGCGTGCCTGGCCAGCGCACTTTTTCAATTTTCAAAAATGTTGACATGCTCCGAAAAAAAACTCCTATACTACGCAAATTGAGTTGTACAACACGATTCCGTCCTCAAACTGTTTCTAAAAAATTTTTGAGTGCCTGGTCAGCGCACTTTTTCAATTTTCAAAAATGTTGACATGCTCCGAAAGAAAAATTCCTATGCGACGTAAATTGAGTTCTACAACACGATTCCGCCCTCAAAATATTTCTAAAAAATTTTTGCGTGCCTGGACAGTGCCCTTTTTCAATTTTCAAAAATGTTGACATACTACGAAAAAAAATTCCTATGCGACGTAAATTAAGTTCTACAACACGATTCCGCCCTCAAAATGTTTCTAAAAAAATTTTGAGTGCCTGGCCAGCGCACTTTTTCAATTTTCAAAAATGTTGACATGCTCCGAAAAAAAAAACTATGCTATGTAAATTGAGTTCTACAGCACGATTCCGCCCTAAAAATTTTTCTATAAAATTTCTGAGTGCCTGGCCAGCGCACTTTTTCAATTTTCAAAAATGTTGACATGCTCCGAAAAAAAAATCCTATGCGACGTAAATTGAGTTCTACCACACGATTCCGCCCTCAAAATTTTTCTAAAAAATTTCTAAGTGCCTGGCCAGCGCACTTTTTCAATTTTTAAAAATGTTGACATGCTCCGAAAAAAAATACCTATGCGACGTAAATTGAGTTCTACCACAAGATTCCGCCCTCAAAATTTTTCTAAAAAAAATTTAAGTGCCTGGCCAGCGCACTTTTACAATTTTCAAAAATGTTGACATGCTCCGAGAAAAAACTCCTATGCTACGTAAATTGAGTTCTACAACACGATTCCGCCCTCAAAATGTTTCTAAAAAAATTTTGAGTGCCTGGCCAGCGCACTTTTTCAATTTTCAAAAATGTTGACATGCTCCGAAAAAAAAAACTATGCTATGTAAATTGAGTTCTACAGCACGATTCCGCCCTAAAAATTTTTCTATAAAATTTCTGAGTGCCTGGCCAGCGCACTTTTTCAATTTTCAAAAATGTTGACATGCTCCGAAAAAAAAATCCTATGCGACGTAAATTGAGTTCTACCACACGATTCCGCCCTCAAAATTTTTCTAAAAAATTTCTAAGTGCCTGGCCAGCGCACTTTTTCAATTTTTAAAAATGTTGACATGCTCCGAAAAAAAAATACCTATGCGACGTAAATTGAGTTCTACCACAAGATTCCGCCCTCAAAATTTTTCTAAAAAAAATTTAAGTGCCTGGCCAGCGCACTTTTACAATTTTCAAAAATGTTGACATGCTCCGAGAAAAAACTCCTATGCTACGTAAATTGAGTTGTACAACACGATTCCGCCCTCAAAATGTTTCTAAAAAATTTTTGAGTGCCTGGCCAGCGCACTTTTTCAATTTTCAAAAATGTTGACATGCTCCGAAAAAAAAAATACTATGCTATGTAAATTGAGTTCTACAGCACGATTCCGCCCTCAAAATTTTTCTAAAAAATTTCTAAGTGCCTGGCCAGCGCACTTTTTCAATTTTCAAAAATGTTGACATGCTCCGAAAAAAAACTCCTATGCGACGTAAATTGAGTTGTACAACACGATTCCGCTCTCAAAATGTTTCTAAAAAAATTTTGAGTGCCTGGCCAGCGCACTTTTTCAATTTTCAAAAATGTTGACATACTCCGAAATAAAAATTCCTATGCGACGTAAATTAAGTCCTGCAACACGATTCCGCCCTAAAAATTTTTCTATAAAATTTCTGAGTGCCTGGCCAGCGCACTTTTTCAATTTTCAAAAATGTTGACATGCTCCGAAAAAAAACTCCTATGCTACGTAAATTGAATTGTACAACACGATTCCGCCCTCAAACTGTTTCTAAAAAATTTTTGAGTGCCTGGTCAGCGCACTTTTTCAATTTTCAAAAATGTTGACATGCTCCGAAAGAAAAATTCCTATGCGACGTAAATTGAGTTCTACCACAAGATTCCGCCCTCAAAATTTTTCTAAAAAAAATTTAAGTTCCTGGCCAGCGCACTTTTACAATTTTCAAAAATGTTGACATGCTCCGAAAAAAAATTCCTATGCGACGTAAATTGAGTTCTACAACACGATTCCGCCCTCAAAACTTTTCTAAAAAATTTTTGAGGGCCTGGCCAGCGCGCACTTTTTCAATTTTCAAAAATGTTGACATGCTCCGAAAGAAAAATTCCTATGCGACGTAAATTGAGTTCTACCACAAGATTCCGCCCTCAAAATTTTTCTAAAAAAAATTTAAGTTCCTGGCCAGCGCACTTTTACAATTTTCAAAAATGTTGACATGCTCCGAAAAAAAATTCCTATGCGACGTAAATTGAGTTCTACAACACGATTCCGCCCTCAAAACTTTTCTAAAAAATTTTTGAGGGCCTGGCCAGCGCGCACTTTTTCAATTTTCAAAAATGTTGACATGCTCCGAAAAAAATTCCTATGCGACGTAAATTGAGTTCTACAACACGATTCCGCCCTCAAAACTTTTCTAAAAAATTGTTAAGTGCCTGGCCTGCGCACTTTTTCAATTTTCAAAAATGTTGACATGCTCCGAAAAAAAATACCTATGCGACGTAAATTGAGTTCTACAACACGATTCCGCCCTCAAAACTTTTCTAAAAAATTTTTAAGTGCCTGGCCAGCGCACTTTTTCAATTTTCCAAAATGTTGACATGCTCCGAAAAAAACTCCTATGCTACGTAAATTGAGTTGTACTACACGATTCCGCCCTCAAACTGTTTCTAAAAAATTTTTGAGTGCCTGGTCAGCGCACTTTTTCAATTTTCAAAAATGTTGACAGGCTCCGAAAGGAAAATTCCTATGCGACGTAAATTGAGTTCTACCACAAGATTCCGCCCTCAAAATTTTTCTAAAAAAAATTTAAGTTCCTGGCCAGCGCACTTTTACAATTTTCAAAAATGTTGACATGCTCCGAAAAAAAATTCCTATGCGACGTAAATTGAGTTCTACAACACGATTCCGCCCTCAAAACTTTTCTAAAAAATTTTTGAGGGCCTGGCCAGCGCACTTTTCCAATTTTCAAAAATGTTGACATGCTCCGAAAAAAATTCCTATGCGACGTAAATTGAGTTCTACAACACGATTCCGCCCTCAAAACTTTTCTAAAAAATTTTTAAGTGCCTGGCCAGCGCACTTTTTCAATTTTCAAAAATGTTGACATGCTCCGAAAAAAAATACCTATGCGACGTAAATTGAGTTCTACCACAAGATTCCGCCCTCAAAATTGTTCTAAAAAAATGTAAGTTCCTGGCCAGCGCACTTTTACAATTTTCAAAAATGTTGACATGCTCCGAAAAAAAAAACTATGCTATGTAAATTGAGTTCTACAGCACGATTCCGCCCTCAAAATTTTTCTAAAAAAAATTTAAGTGCCTGGCCAGCGCACTTTTACAATTTTCAAAAATGTTGACATGCTCCGAAAAAAAACTCCTATGCTACGTAAATTGAGTTGTACAACACGATTCCGCCCTCAAAATGTTTCTAAAAAATTTTTGAGTGCCTGGCCAGCGCACTTTTTCAATTTTCAAAAATGTTGACATGCTCCAAAAAAAAATTATTATGCGACGTAAATTAAGTTCTGCAACACGATTCCGCCCTCAAAATGTTTCTAAAAAAATTTTGAGTGCCTGGCCAGCGCACTTTTTCAATTTTCAAAAATGTTGACATGCTCCGAAAAAAAAATACTATGCTATGTAAATTGAGTTCTACAACATGATTCCGCCCTCAAAATTTTTCTAAAAAATTTTTAAGTGCCTGGCCAGCGCACTTTTTCAATTTTCAAACATGTTGACATGCTCCAAAAAAAATTTACTATGCGACGTAAATTAAGTTCTACAACACGATTCCGCCCTCAAAATGTTTCTAAAAAAATGTTGAGTGCATGGCCAGCGCACTTTTTCAATTTTCAAAAATGTTGACATGCTCCAAAAAAAAATACTATGCTATGTAAATTGAGTTCTACAGCACGATTCCGCACTCAAAATTTTTCTAAAAAATTTCTAAGTGCCTGGCCAGCGCACTTTTTCAATTTTCAAAAATGTTGACATGCTCCGAAAAAAAACTCCTATGCGACGTAAATTGAGTTGTACAACACGATTCCGCTCTCAAAATGTTTCTAAAAAAATTTTGAGTGCCTGGCCAGCGCACTTTTTCAATTTTCAAAAATGTTGACATGCTCCGAAAAAAAAATACTATGCTATGTAAATTGAGTTCTACAACATGATTCCGCCCTCAAAATTTTTCTAAAAAATTTTTAAGTGCCTGGCCAGCGCACTTTTTCAATTTTCAAACATGTTGACATGCTCCAAAAAAAATTTACTATGCGACGTAAATTAAGTCCTGCAACACGATTCCGCCCTAAAAATTTTTCTATAAAATTTCTGAGTGCCTGGCCAGCGCACTTTTTCAATTTTCAAAAATGTTGACATGCTCCGAAAAAAAAATACTATGCTATGTAAATTGAGTTCTACAGCACGATTCCGCCCTCAAAATTTTTCTAAAAAATTTCTAAGTGCCTGGCCAGCGCACTTTTTCAATTTTCAAAAATGTTGACATGCTCCGAAACAAAACTCCTATGCTACGTAAATTGAGTTGTACAACACGATTCCGCCCTCAAACTGTTTCTAAAAAATTTTTGAGTGCCTGGTCAGCGCACTTTTTCAATTTTCAAAAATGGTGACATGCTCCGAAAGAAAAATTCCTATGCGACGTAAATTGAGTTCTACCACAAGATTCCGCCCTCAAAATTTTTCTAAAAAAAATTTAAGTTCCTGGCCAGCGCACTTTTACAATTTTCAAAAATGTTGACATGCTCTGAAAAAAAATTCCTATGCGACGTAAATTGAGTTCTACAACACGATTCCGCCCTCAAAACTTTTCTAAAAAATTTTTGAGGGCCTGGCCAGCGCACTTTTTCAATTTTCAAAAATGTTGACATGCTCCGAACAAAATTCCTATGCGACGTAAATTGAGTTCTACAACACGATTCCGCCCTCAAAACTTTTCTAAAAAATTTTTAAGTGCCTGGCCAGCGCACTTTTTCAATTTTCAAAAATGTTGACATGCTCCGAAAAAAAAAAACATATGCGACGTAAATTGAGTTCTACCACAAGATTCCGCCCTCAAAATTTTTCTAAAAAAAATTTAAGTTCCTGGCCAGCGCACTTTTACAATTTTCAAAAATGTTGACATGCTCCGAAAAAAAATTCCTATGCGACGTAAATTGAGTTCTACAACACGATTCCGCCCTCAAAACTTTTCTAAAAAATTTTTGAATGCCTGGCCAGCGCACTTTTTCAATTTTCAAAAATGTTGACATGCTCCGAAAAAAAATTCCTATGCGACGTAAATTGAGTTCTACAACACGATTCCGCCCTCAAAACTTTTCTAAAAAATTTTTAAGTGCCTGGCCAGCGCACTTTTTCAATTTTCCAAAATGTTGACATGCTCCGAAAAAAACTCCTATGCTACGTAAATTGAGTTGTACTACACGATTCCGCCCTCAAACTGTTTCTAAAAAATTTTTGAGTGCCTGGTCAGCGCACTTTTTCAATTTTCAAAAATGTTGACAGGCTCCGAAAGGAAAATTCCTATGCGACGTAAATTGAGTTCGACCACAAGATTCCGCCCTCAAAATTTTTCTAAAAAAAATTTAAGTTCCTGGCCAGCGCACTTTTACAATTTTCAAAAATGTTGACATGCTCCGAAAAAAAATTCCTATGCGACGTAAATTGAGTTCTACAACACGATTCCGCCCTCAAAACTTTTCTAAAAAAATTTTGAGGGCCTGGCCAGCGCACTTTTTCAATTTTCAAAAATGTTGACATGCTCCGAAAAAAATTCCTATGCGACGTAAATTGAGTTCTACAACACGATTCCGCCCTCAAAACTTTTCTAAAAAATTTTTAAGTGCCTGGCCAGCGCACTTTTACAATTTTCAAAAATGTTGACATGCTCGGAAAAAAAATTCCTATGCGACGTAAATTGAGTTCTACAACACGATTCCGCCCTCAAAACTTTTCTAAAAATTTTTTGAATGCCTGGCCAGCGCACTTTTTCAATTTTCAAAAATGTTGACATGCTCCGAAAAAAAATTCCTATGCGACGTAAATTGAGTCTACAACACGATTCCGCCCTCAAAACTTTTCTAAAAAATTTTTAAGTGCCTGGCCAGCGCACTTTTTCAATTTTCAAAAATGTTGACATGCTCCGAAAAAAAACTCCTATGCTACGTAAATTGAGTTGTACAACACGATTCCGCCCTCAAACTGTTTCTAAAAAATTTTTGAGTGCCTGGTCAGCGCACTTTTTCAATTTTCAAAAATGTTGACAGGCTCCGAAAGGAAAATTCCTATGCGACGTAAATTGAGTTCTACCACAAGATTCCGCCCTCAAAATTTTTCTAAAAAAAATTTAAGTTCCTGGCCAGCGCACTTTTACAATTTTCAAAAATGTTGACATGCTCCGAAAAAAAATTCCTATGCGACGTAAATTGAGTTCTACAACACGATTCGGCCCTCAAAATTTTTCTAAAAAATTTCTGTGCCTGGCCAGCGCACTTTTTCAATTTTCAAACATGTTGACATGCTCAAAAAAAAATTACTATGCGACGTAAATTGAGTTCTACAACACGATTCCGCCCTCAAAATGTTTCTAAAAAATTTTTGCGTGCCTGGCCAGCGCACTTTTTCAATTTTCAAAAATGTTGACATGCTCCGAAAAAAAACTCCTATACTACGCAAATTGAGTTGTACAACACGATTCCGTCCTCAAACTGTTTCTAAAAAATTTTTGAGTGCCTGGTCAGCGCACTTTTTCAATTTTCAAAAATGTTGACATGCTCCGAAAGAAAAATTCCTATGCGACGTAAATTGAGTTCTACCACAAGATTCCGCCCTCAAAATTTTTCTAAAAAAAATTTAAGTTCCTGGCCAGCGCACTTTTACAATTTTCAATTTTCAAACATGTTGACATGCTCTAAGAAAAAATTACTATGCGACGTAAATTGAGTTCTACAACACGATTCCGCCCTCAAAATATTTCTAAAAAATTTTTGCGTGCCTGGACAGTGCCCTTTTTCAATTTTCAAAAATGTTGACATACTACGAAAAAAAATTCCTATGCGACGTAAATTAAGTTCTACAACACGATTCCGCCCTCAAAATGTTTCTAAAAAAATTTTGAGTGCCTGGCCAGCGCACTTTTTCAATTTTCAAAAATGTTGACATGCTCCGAAAAAAAAAACTATGCTATGTAAATTGAGTTCTACAGCACGATTCCGCCCTAAAAATTTTTCTATAAAATTTCTGAGTGCCTGGCCAGCGCACTTTTTCAATTTTCAAAAATGTTGACATGCTCCGAAAAAAAAATCCTATGCGACGTAAATTGAGTTCTACCACACGATTCCGCCCTCAAAATTTTTCTAAAAAATTTCTAAGTGCCTGGCCAGCGCACTTTTTCAATTTTTAAAAATGTTGACATGCTCCGAAAAAAAATACCTATGCGACGTAAATTGAGTTCTACCACAAGATTCCGCCCTCAAAATTTTTCTAAAAAAAATTTAAGTGCCTGGCCAGCGCACTTTTACAATTTTCAAAAATGTTGACATGCTCCGAGAAAAAACTCCTATGCTACGTAAATTGAGTTCTACAACACGATTCCGCCCTCAAAATGTTTCTAAAAAAATTTTGAGTGCCTGGCCAGCGCACTTTTTCAATTTTCAAAAATGTTGACATGCTCCGAAAAAAAAAACTATGCTATGTAAATTGAGTTCTACAGCACGATTCCGCCCTAAAAATTTTTCTATAAAATTTCTGAGTGCCTGGCCAGCGCACTTTTTCAATTTTCAAAAATGTTGACATGCTCCGAAAAAAAAATCCTATGCGACGTAAATTGAGTTCTACCACACGATTCCGCCCTCAAAATTTTTCTAAAAAATTTCTAAGTGCCTGGCCAGCGCACTTTTTCAATTTTTAAAAATGTTGACATGCTCCGAAAAAAAAATACCTATGCGACGTAAATTGAGTTCTACCACAAGATTCCGCCCTCAAAATTTTTCTAAAAAAAATTTAAGTGCCTGGCCAGCGCACTTTTACAATTTTCAAAAATGTTGACATGCTCCGAGAAAAAACTCCTATGCTACGTAAATTGAGTTGTACAACACGATTCCGCCCTCAAAATGTTTCTAAAAAATTTTTGAGTGCCTGGCCAGCGCACTTTTTCAATTTTCAAAAATGTTGACATGCTCCGAAAAAAAACTCCTATGCGACGTAAATTGAGTTGTACAACACGATTCCGCTCTCAAAATGTTTCTAAAAAATTTTTGAGTGCCTGGCCAGCGCACTTTTTCAATTTTCAAAAATGTTGACATGCTCCGAAAAAAAAAATACTATGCTATGTAAATTGAGTTCTACAGCACGATTCCGCCCTCAAAATTTTTCTAAAAAATTTCTAAGTGCCTGGCCAGCGCGCACTTTTTCAATTTTCAAAAATGTTGACATGCTCCGAAAAAAATTCCTATGCGACGTAAATTGAGTTCTACAACACGATTCCGCCCTCAAAACTTTTCTAAAAAATTGTTAAGTGCCTGGCCTGCGCACTTTTTCAATTTTCAAAAATGTTGACATGCTCCGAAAAAAAATACCTATGCGACGTAAATTGAGTTCTACAACACGATTCCGCCCTCAAAACTTTTCTAAAAAATTTTTAAGTGCCTGGCCAGCGCACTTTTTCAATTTTCCAAAATGTTGACATGCTCCGAAAAAAACTCCTATGCTACGTAAATTGAGTTGTACTACACGATTCCGCCCTCAAACTGTTTCTAAAAAATTTTTGAGTGCCTGGTCAGCGCACTTTTTCAATTTTCAAAAATGTTGACAGGCTCCGAAAGGAAAATTCCTATGCGACGTAAATTGAGTTCTACCACAAGATTCCGCCCTCAAAATTTTTCTAAAAAAAATTTAAGTTCCTGGCCAGCGCACTTTTACAATTTTCAAAAATGTTGACATGCTCCGAAAAAAAATTCCTATGCGACGTAAATTGAGTTCTACAACACGATTCCGCCCTCAAAACTTTTCTAAAAAATTTTTGAGGGCCTGGCCAGCGCACTTTTCCAATTTTCAAAAATGTTGACATGCTCCGAAAAAAATTCCTATGCGACGTAAATTGAGTTCTACAACACGATTCCGCCCTCAAAACTTTTCTAAAAAATTTTTAAGTGCCTGGCCAGCGCACTTTTTCAATTTTCAAAAATGTTGACATGCTCCGAAAAAAAATACCTATGCGACGTAAATTGAGTTCTACCACAAGATTCCGCCCTCAAAATTGTTCTAAAAAAATGTAAGTTCCTGGCCAGCGCACTTTTACAATTTTCAAAAATGTTGACATGCTCCGAAAAAAAAAACTATGCTATGTAAATTGAGTTCTACAGCACGATTCCGCCCTCAAAATTTTTCTAAAAAAAATTTAAGTGCCTGGCCAGCGCACTTTTACAATTTTCAAAAATGTTGACATGCTCCGAAAAAAAACTCCTATGCTACGTAAATTGAGTTGTACAACACGATTCCGCCCTCAAAATGTTTCTAAAAAATTTTTGAGTGCCTGGCCAGCGCACTTTTTCAATTTTCAAAAATGTTGACATGCTCCAAAAAAAAATTATTATGCGACGTAAATTAAGTTCTGCAACACGATTCCGCCCTCAAAATGTTTCTAAAAAAATTTTGAGTGCCTGGCCAGCGCACTTTTTCAATTTTCAAAAATGTTGACATGCTCCGAAAAAAAAATACTATGCTATGTAAATTGAGTTCTACAACATGATTCCGCCCTCAAAATTTTTCTAAAAAATTTTTAAGTGCCTGGCCAGCGCACTTTTTCAATTTTCAAACATGTTGACATGCTCCAAAAAAAATTTACTATGCGACGTAAATTAAGTCCTGCAACACGATTCCGCCCTAAAAATTTTTCTATAAAATTTCTGAGTGCCTGGCCAGCGCACTTTTTCAATTTTCAAAAATGTTGACATGCTCCGAAAAAAAAATACTATGCTATGTAAATTGAGTTCTACAGCACGATTCCGCCCTCAAAATTTTTCTAAAAAATTTCTAAGTGCCTGGCCAGCGCACTTTTTCAATTTTCAAAAATGTTGACATGCTCCAAAAAAAAATTATTATGCGACGTAAATTAAGTTCTACAACACGATTCCGCCCTCAAAATGTTTCTAAAAAAATGTTGAGTGCATGGCCAGCGCACTTTTTCAATTTTCAAAAATGTTGACATGCTCCGAAAAAAAATACTATGCTATGTAAATTGAGTTCTACAGCACGATTCCGCACTCAAAATTTTTCTAAAAAATTTCTAAGTGCCTGGCCAGCGCACTTTTTCAATTTTCAAACATGTTGACATGCTCCAAAAAAAATTTACTATGCGACGTAAATTAAGTCCTGCAACACGATTCCGCCCTAAAAATTTTTCTATAAAATTTCTGAGTGCCTGGCCAGCGCACTTTTTCAATTTTCAAAAATGTTGACATGCTCCGAAAAAAAAATACTATGCTATGTAAATTGAGTTCTACAGCACGATTCCGCCCTCAAAATTTTTCTAAAAAATTTCTAAGTGCCTGGCCAGCGCACTTTTTCAATTTTCAAAAATGTTGACATGCTCCGAAAAAAAACTCCAATGCTACGTAAATTGAGTTGTACAACACGATTCCGCCCTCAAACTGTTTCTAAAAAATTTTTGAGTGCCTGGTCAGCGCACTTTTTCAATTTTCAAAAATGGTGACATGCTCCGAAAGAAAAATTCCTATGCGACGTAAATTGAGTTCTACCACAAGATTCCGCCCTCAAAATTTTTCTAAAAAAAATTTAAGTTCCTGGCCAGCGCACTTTTACAATTTTCAAAAATGTTGACATGCTCCGAAAAAAAATTCCTATGCGACGTAAATTGAGTTCTACAACACGATTCCGCCCTCAAAACTTTTCTAAAAAATTTTTGAGGGCCTGGCCAGCGCACTTTTTCAATTTTCAAAAATGTTGACATGCTCCGAACAAAATTCCTATGCGACGTAAATTGAGTTCTACAACACGATTCCGCCCTCAAAACTTTTCTAAAAAATTTTTAAGTGCCTGGCCAGCGCACTTTTTCAATTTTCAAAAATGTTGACATGCTCCGAAAAAAAAAAACATATGCGACGTAAATTGAGTTCTACCACAAGATTCCGCCCTCAAAATTTTTCTAAAAAAAATTTAAGTTCCTGGCCAGCGCACTTTTACAATTTTCAAAAATGTTGACATGCTCCGAAAAAAAATTCCTATGCGACGTAAATTGAGTTCTACAACACGATTCCGCCCTCAAAACTTTTCTAAAAAATTTTTGAATGCCTGGCCAGCGCACTTTTTCAATTTTCAAAAATGTTGACATGCTCCGAAAAAAAATTCCTATGCGACGTAAATTGAGTTCTACAACACGATTCCGCCCTCAAAACTTTTCTAAAAAATTTTTAAGTGCCTGGCCAGCGCACTTTTTCAATTTTCCAAAATGTTGACATGCTCCGAAAAAAACTCCTATGCTACGTAAATTGAGTTGTACTACACGATTCCGCCCTCAAACTGTTTCTAAAAAATTTTTGAGTGCCTGGTCAGCGCACTTTTTCAATTTTCAAAAATGTTGACAGGCTCCGAAAGGAAAATTCCTATGCGACGTAAATTGAGTTCTACCACAAGATTCCGCCCTCAAAATTTTTCTAAAAAAAATTTAAGTTCCTGGCCAGCGCACTTTTACAATTTTCAAAAATGTTGACATGCTCCGAAAAAAAATTCCTATGCGACGTAAATTGAGTTCTACAACACGATTCCGCCCTCAAAACTTTTCTAAAAAAATTTTGAGGGCCTGGCCAGCGCACTTTTTCAATTTTCAAAAATGTTGACATGCTCCGAAAAAAATTCCTATGCGACGTAAATTGAGTTCTACAACACGATTCCGCCCTCAAAACTTTTCTAAAAAATTTTTAAGTGCCTGGCCAGCGCACTTTTACAATTTTCAAAAATGTTGACATGCTCCGAAAAAAAATTCCTATGCGACGTAAATTGAGTTCTACAACACGATTCCGCCCTCAAAACTTTTCTAAAAATTTTTTGAATGCCTGGCCAGCGCACTTTTTCAATTTTCAAAAATGTTGACATGCTCCGAAAAAAAATTCCTATGCGACGTAAATTGAGTTCTACAACACGATTCCGCCCTCAAAACTTTTCTAAAAAATTTTTAAGTGCCTGGCCAGCGCACTTTTTCAATTTTCAAAAATGTTGACATGCTCCGAAAAAAAACTCCTATGCTACGTAAATTGAGTTGTACAACACGATTCCGCCCTCAAACTGTTTCTAAAAAATTTTTGAGTGCCTGGTCAGCGCACTTTTTCAATTTTCAAAAATGTTGACAGGCTCCGAAAGGAAAATTCCTATGCGACGTAAATTGAGTTCTACCACAAGATTCCGCCCTCAAAATTTTTCTAAAAAAAATTTAAGTTCCTGGCCAGCGCACTTTTACAATTTTCAAAAATGTTGACATGCTCCGAAAAAAAATTCCTATGCGACGTAAATTGAGTTCTACAACACGATTCCGCCCTCAAAACTTTTCTAAAAAATTTTTGAGGGCCTGGCCAGCGCACTTTTTCAATTTTCAAAAATGTTGACATGCTCCGAAAAAAATTCCTATGCGACGTAAATTGAGTTCTACAACACGATTCCGCCATCAAAACTTTTCTAAAAAATTTTTAAGTGCCTGGCCAGCGCACTTTTTCAATTTTCAAAAATGTTGACATGCTCCGAAAAAAAATACCTATGCGACGTAAATTGAGTTCTACAACATGATTCCGCCCTCAAAATTTTTCTAAAAAAATTTTAAGTGCCTGGCCAGCGCACTTTTTCAATTTTCAAACATGTTGACATGCTCCAAAAAAAATTTACTATGCGACGTAAATTAAGTCCTGCAACACGATTCCGCCCTAAAAATTTTTCTATAAAATTTCTGAGTGCCTGGCCAGCGCACTTTTTCAATTTTCAAAAATGTTGACATGCTCCGAAAAAAAAATACTATGCTATGTAAATTGAGTTCTACAGCACGATTCCGCCCTCAAAATTTTTCTAAAAAATTTCTAAGTGCCTGGCCAGCGCACTTTTTCAATTTTCAAAAATGTTGACATGCTCCGAAAAAAAACTCCTATGCTACGTAAATTGAGTTGTACAACACGATTCCGCCCTCAAACTGTTTCTAAAAAATTTTTGAGTGCCTGGTCAGCGCACTTTTTCAATTTTCAAAAATGGTGACATGCTCCGAAAGAAAAATTCCTATGCGACGTAAATTGAGTTCTACCACAAGATTCCGCCCTCAAAATTTTTCTAAAAAAAATTTAAGTTCCTGGCCAGCGCACTTTTACAATTTTCAAAAATGTTGACATGCTCCGAAAAAAAATTCCTATGCGACGTAAATTGAGTTCTACAACACGATTCCGCCCTCAAAACTTTTCTAAAAAATTTTTGAGGGCCTGGCCAGCGCACTTTTTCAATTTTCAAAAATGTTGACATGCTCCGATCAAAATTCCTATGCGACGTAAATTGAGTTCTACAACACGATTCCGCCCTCAAAACTTTTCTAAAAAATTTTTAAGTGCCTGGCCAGCGCACTTTTTCAATTTTCAAAAATGTTGACATGCTCCGAAAAAAAAAACATATGCGACGTAAATTGAGTTCTACCACAAGATTCCGCCCTCAAAATTTTTCTAAAAAAAATTTAAGTTCCTGGCCAGCGCACTTTTACAATTTTCAAAAATGTTGACATGCTCCGAAAAAAAATTCCTATGCGACGTAAATTGAGTTCTACAACACGATTCCGCCCTCAAAACTTTTCTAAAAAATTTTTGAATGCCTGGCCAGCGCACTTTTTCAATTTTCAAAAATGTTGACATGCTCCGAAAAAAAATTCCTATGCGACGTAAATTGAGTTCTACAACACGATTCCGCCCTCAAAA
The DNA here is from genome assembly GCA_963920635.1 of Pseudeuparius sepicola. NCBI lineage: Eukaryota > Metazoa > Arthropoda > Insecta > Coleoptera > Anthribidae > Pseudeuparius > Pseudeuparius sepicola. The sequence goes on along the minus strand of OY987298.1, from coordinate 86,453,744 downwards.
CTTTTCTAAAAAATTTTTAAGTGCCTGGCCAGCGCACTTTTTCAATTTTCCAAAATGTTGACATGCTCCGAAAAAAACTCCTATGCTACGTAAATTGAGTTGTACTACACGATTCCGCCCTCAAACTGTTTCTAAAAAATTTTTGAGTGCCTGGTCAGCGCACTTTTTCAATTTTCAAAAATGTTGACAGGCTCCGAAAGGAAAATTCCTATGCGACGTAAATTGAGTTCTACCACAAGATTCCGCCCTCAAAATTTTTCTAAAAAAAATTTAAGTTCCTGGCCAGCGCACTTTTACAATTTTCAAAAATGTTGACATGCTCCGAAAAAAAATTCCTATGCGACGTAAATTGAGTTCTACAACACGATTCCGCCCTCAAAACTTTTCTAAAAAAATTTTGAGGGCCTGGCCAGCGCACTTTTTCAATTTTCAAAAATGTTGACATGCTCCGAAAAAAATTCCTATGCGACGTAAATTGAGTTCTACAACACGATTCCGCCCTCAAAACTTTTCTAAAAAATTTTTAAGTGCCTGGCCAGCGCACTTTTACAATTTTCAAAAATGTTGACATGCTCCGAAAAAAAATTCCTATGCGACGTAAATTGAGTTCTACAACACGATTCCGCCCTCAAAACTTTTCTAAAAATTTTTTGAATGCCTGGCCAGCGCACTTTTTCAATTTTCAAAAATGTTGACATGCTCCGAAAAAAAATTCCTATGCGACGTAAATTGAGTTCTACAACACGATTCCGCCCTCAAAACTTTTCTAAAAAATTTTTAAGTGCCTGGCCAGCGCACTTTTTCAATTTTCAAAAATGTTGACATGCTCCGAAAAAAAACTCCTATGCTACGTAAATTGAGTTGTACAACACGATTCCGCCCTCAAACTGTTTCTAAAAAATTTTTGAGTGCCTGGTCAGCGCACTTTTTCAATTTTCAAAAATGTTGACAGGCTCCGAAAGGAAAATTCCTATGCGACGTAAATTGAGTTCTACCACAAGATTCCGCCCTCAAAATTTTTCTAAAAAAAATTTAAGTTCCTGGCCAGCGCACTTTTACAATTTTCAAAAATGTTGACATGCTCCGAAAAAAAATTCCTATGCGACGTAAATTGAGTTCTACAACACGATTCCGCCCTCAAAACTTTTCTAAAAAATTTTTGAGGGCCTGGCCAGCGCACTTTTTCAATTTTCAAAAATGTTGACATGCTCCGAAAAAAATTCCTATGCGACGTAAATTGAGTTCTACAACACGATTCCGCCATCAAAACTTTTCTAAAAAATTTTTAAGTGCCTGGCCAGCGCACTTTTTCAATTTTCAAAAATGTTGACATGCTCCGAAAAAAAATACCTATGCGACGTAAATTGAGTTCTACCACAAGATTCCGCCCTCAAAATTTTTCTAAAAAAAATTTAAGTTCCTGGCCAGCGCACTTTTACAATTTTCAAAAATGTTGACATGCTCCGAAAAAAAATTCCTATGCGACGTAAATTGAGTTCTACAACACGATTCCGCCCTCAAAACTTTTCTAAAAAATTTTTGAATGCTTGACCAGCGCACTTTTTCAATTTTCAAAAATGTTGACTTGCTCCGAAAAAAAATTCCTATGCGACGTAAATTGAGTTCTACAACACGATTCCGCCCTTAAAACTTTTCTATAAAATTTCTGAGTGCCTGGCCAGCGCACTTTTTCAATTTTCAAAAATGTTCACATGCTCCGAAAAAAAAATACTATGCTATGTAAATTGAGTTCTACAGCACGATTCCGCCCTCAAAATTTTTCTAAAAAATTTCTAAGTGCCTGGCCAGCGCACTTTTTCAATTTTCAAAAATGTTGACATGCTCCTAAAGGAAAATTCCTATGCGACGTAAATTGAGTTCTACCACAAGATTCCGCCCTCAAAATTTTTCTAAAAAAAAATTAAGTACCTGGCCAGCGCACTTTTACAATTTTCAAAAATGTTGACATGCACCGAAAAAAAAAGTCCTATGTGACGTAAATTGAGTTCTACAACACGATTCGGCCCTCAAAATTTTTCTAAAAAATTTCTGTGCCTGGCCAGCGCACTTTTTCAATTTTCAAACATGTTGACATGCTCAAAAAAAAATTACTATGCGACGTAAATTGAGTTCTACAACACGATTCCGCCCTCAAAATGTTTCTAAAAAATTTTTGCGTGCCTGGCCAGCGCACTTTTTCAATTTTCAAAAATGTTGACATGCTCCGAAAAAAAACTCCTATGCTACGTAAATTGAGTTGTACAACACGATTCCGCCCTCAAACTGTTTCTAAAAAATTTTTGAGTGCCTGGTCAGCGCACTTTTTCAATTTTCAAAAATGTTGACATGCTCCGAAAGGAAAATTCCTATGCGACGTAAATTGAGTTCTACCACAAGATTCCGCCCTCAAAATTTTTCTAAAAAAAATTTAAGTTCCTGGCCAGCGCACTTTTACAATTTTCAAAAATGTTGACATGCTCCGAAAAAAAATTCCTATGCGACGTAAATTGAGTTCTACAACACGATTCCGCCCTCAAAACTTTTCTAAAAAATTTTTGAGGGCCTGGCCAGCGCACTTTTTCAATTTTCAAAAATGTTGACATGCTCCGAAAAAAATTCCTATGCGACGTAAATTGAGTTCTACAACACGATTCCGCCCTCAAAACTTTTCTAAAAAATTTTTAAGTGCCTGGCCAGCGCACTTTTACAATTTTCAAAAATGTTGACATGCTCCGAAAAAAAATTCCTATGCGACGTAAATTGAGTTCTACAACACGATTCCGCCCTCAAAACTTTTCTAAAAAAATTTTGAATGCCTGGCCAGCGCACTTTTTCAATTTTCAAAAATGTTGACATGCTCCGAAAAAAAATTCCTATGCGACGTAAATTGAGTTCTACAACACGATTCCGCCCTCAAAACTTTTCTAAAAAATTTTTAAGTGCCTGGCCAGCGCACTTTTTCAATTTTCAAAAATGTTGACATGCTCCGAAAAAAAACTCCTATGCTACGTAAATTGAGTTGTACAACACGATTCCGCCCTCAAACTGTTTCTAAAAAATTTTTGAGTGCCTGGTCAGCGCACTTTTTCAATTTTCAAAAATGTTGACAGGCTCCGAAAGGAAAATTCCTATGCGACGTAAATTGAGTTCTACCACAAGATTCCGCCCTCAAAATTTTTCTAAAAAAAATTTAAGTTCCTGGCCAGCGCACTTTTACAATTTTCAAAAATGTTGACATGCTCCGAAAAAAAATTCCTATGCGACGTAAATTGAGTTCTACAACACGATTCCGCCCTCAAAACTTTTCTAAAAAATTTTTGAGGGCCTGGCCAGCGCACTTTTTAAATTTTCAAAAATGTTGACATGCTCCGAAAAAAATTCCTATGCGACGTAAATTGAGTTCTACAACACGATTCCGAAATCAAAACTTTTCTAAAAAATTTTTAAGTGCCTGGCCAGCGCACTTTTTCAATTTTCAAAAATGTTGACATGCTCCGAAAAAAAATAGCTATGCGACGTAAATTGAGTTCTACCACAAGATTCCGCCCTCAAAATTTTTCTAAAAAAAATTTAAGTTCCTGGCCAGCGCACTTTTACAATTTTCAAAAATGTTGACATGCTTCGAAAAAAAATTCCTATGCGACGTAAGTTGAGTTCTACAACACGATTCCGCCCTCAAAACTTTTCTAAAAAATTTTTGAATGCCTGGCCAGCGCACTTTTTCAATTTTCAAAAATGTTGACTTGCTCCGAAAAAAAATTCCTATGCGACGTAAATTGAGTTCTACAACACGATTCCGCCCTCAAAACTTTTCTAAAAAAATTTTAAGTGCCTGGCCAGCGCACTTTTTCAATTTTCAAAAATGTTGACATGCTCCGAAAAAAAATTCCTATGCGACGTAAATTGAGTTCTACAACACGATTCCGCCCTCAAAACTTTTCTAAAAAATTTTTGAGGGCCTGGCCAGCGCACTTTTTCAATTTTCAAAAATGTTGACATGCTCCGAAAAAAAATTCCTATGCGACGTAAATTGAGTTCTACAACACGATTCCGCCCTCAAAACTTTTCTAAAAAAAATTTAAGTGCCTGGCCAGCGCACTTTTACAATTTTCAAAAATGTTGACATGCTCCGAAAAAAAACTCCTATGCTACGTAAATTGAGTTGTACAACACGATTCCGCCCTCAAAATGTTTCTAAAAAATTTTTGAGTGCCTGGCCAGCGCACTTTTTCAATTTTCAAAAATGTTGACATGCTCCGAAAAAAAATTCCTATGCGACGTAAATTGAGTTCTACAACACGATTCCGCCCTCAAAACTTTTCTAAAAAATTTGTAAGTGCCTGGCCAGCGCACTTTTTCAATTTTCAAAAATGTTGACATGCTCCGAAAAAAAATTCCTATGCGACGTAAATTGAGTTCTACAACACGATTCCGCCCTCAAAACTTTTCTAAAAAATTTTTAAGTGCCTGGCCAGCGCACTTTTTCAATTTTCAAACATGTTGACATGCTCCAAAAAAAATTACTATGCGACGTAAATTAAGTTCTACAACACGATTCCGCCCTCAAAATGTTTCTAAAAAAATTTTGAGTGCCTGGCCAGCGCACTTTTTCAATTTTCAAAAATGTTCACATGCTCCGAAAAAAAAATACTATGCTATGTAAATTGAGTTCTACAGCACGATTCCGCCCTCAAAATTTTTCTAAAAAATTTCTAAGTACCTGGCCAGCGCACTTTTTCAATTTTCAAAAATGTTGACATGCTCCTAAAGGAAAATTCCTATGCGACGTAAATTGAGTTCTACCACAAGATTCCGCCCTCAAAATTTTTCTAAAAAAAATTTAAGTGCCTCTCCAGCGCACTTTTACAATTTTCAAAAATGTTGACATGCACCGAAAAAAAAAGTCCTATGTGACGTAAATTGAGTTCTACAACACGATTCGGCCCTCAAAATTTTTCTAAAAAATTTCTGTGCCTGGCCAGCGCACTTTTTCAATTTTCAAACATGTTGACATGCTCAAAAAAAATTACTATGCGACGTAAATTGAGTTCTACAACACGATTCCGCCCTCAAAATGTTTCTAAAAAATTTTTGCGTGCCTGGCCAGCGCACTTTTTCAATTTTCAAAAATGTTGACATGCTCCGAAAAAAAATTCCTATGCGACGTAAATTGAGATCTACAACACGATTCCGCCCTCAAAACTTTTCTAAAAAATTTTTAAGTGCCTGGCCAGCGCACTTTTTCAATTTTCAAACATGTTGACATACTTTGAAAAAAAAATTCCTATGCGACGTAAATTGAGTTCTACAACATGATTACGCCCTCAAAATTTTTCTAAAAAATTTTTAAGTGCCTGGCCAGCGCACTTTTTCAATTTTCAAACATGTTGACATGCTCCAAAAAAATTACTATACGACGTAAATTAGGTAAGTCCTACAACACGATTCCGCCCTAAAAATTTTTCTATAAAATTTCTGAGTGCTTGGCCAGCGCACTTTTTCAATTTTCAAAAATGTTGACATGCTCCGAAAAAAAATTCCTATGCGACGTAAATTGAGTTGTACAACACGATTCCGCCCTCAAAATGTTTCTAAAAAATTTTTGAGTGCCTGGCCAGCGCACTTTTTCAATTTTCAAAAATGTTGACATACTCCGAAATAAAAATTCCTATGCGACGTAAATTAAGTTCTACAACACGATTACGCCCTAAAAATTTTTCTATAAAATTTCTAAGTGCCTGACCAGAGTACTTTTTCAATTTTCAAAAATGTTGACATGCTCCGAAAAAAAAGTCCTATGTGACGTAAATTGACTTCTGCAACACGATTCCGCCCACAACATTTTTCTAAAAAATTTCTGTGCCTGGCCAGCGCACTTTTTCAATTTTCAAAAATGTTGACATGCTCCTAAAAAAAATTCCTATGCGACGTAAATTGAGTTCTACAACACGATTCCGCCCTCCAAATTTTTCTGAAAAATTTCTGTGCCTGACCAGCGCACTTTTTCCATCTTCAAAAACGTTGACATGCTCCAAAAAAAAATCCGACGTAAATTGAGTTCTACAGCACGATTCCGCCCTCCAAATTTTTCTAAAAAATTTGTGAGTGCCTGGCCAGCGCACTTTTTCAATTTTCAAACATGTTGACATGCTCAAAAAAAAAATTACTATGCGACGTAAATTGAGTTCTACAACACGATTCCGCCCTAAAAATTTTTCTATAAAATTTCTGTGACTGGTCAGCGCACTTTTTCAATTTTCAAAAATGTTGACATGCCCCGAAAAAAAAATCCTATGCGACGTAAATTGAGTTCTACCACACGATTCCGCCCTCAAAATTTTTCTAAAAAATTTCTAAGTGCCTGGCCAGCGCACTTTTTCAATTTTCAAACATGTTGACATGCTCAAAAAAAAATTACTATGCGACGTAAATTGAGTTCTACAACACGATTCCGCCCTAAAAATTTTTCTATAAAATTTCTGAGTGCCTGGCCAGCGCACTTTTTCAATTTTCAAAAATGTTGACATGCTCCGAAAAAAAATACCTATGCGACGTAAATTGAGTTCTACCACAAGATTCCGCCCTCAAATTTTTTCTAAAAAAAATTTAAGTGCCTGGCCAGCGCACTTTTACAATTTTCAAAAATGTTGACATGCTCCGAAAAAAAACTCCTATGCTACGTAAATTGAGTTGTACAACACGATTCCGCCCTCAAAATGTTTCTAAAAAATTTTTGAGTGCCTGGCCAGCGCACTTTTTCAATTTTCAAAAATGTTGACATGCTCCAAAAAAAAATTATTATGCGACGTAAATTAAGTTCTGCAACACGATTCCGCCCTCAAAATGTTTCTAAAAAAATTTTGAGTGCCTGGCCAGCGCACTTTTTCAATTTTCAAAAATGTTGACATGCTAAGAAAAAAAAATACTATGCTATGTAAATTGAGTTCTACAACATGATTCCGCCCTCAAAATTTTTCTAAAAAATTTTTAAGTGCCTGGCCAGCGCACTTTTTCAATTTTCAAACATGTTGACATGCTAAGAAAAAAAAATACTATGCTATGTAAATTGAGTTCTACAACATGATTCCGCCCTCAAAATTTTTCTAAAAAATTTTTAAGTGCCTGGCCAGCGTACTTTTTCAATTTTCAAAAATGTTGACATGCTCCTAAAAAAAAAATTCCTATGCGACGTAAATTGAGTTCTACCGCACGATTCCGCCCTCAAAATTTTTCTAACAAATTTCTAAGTGCCTGGCCAGCGCACTGTTTCAATTTTCAAAAATGTTGACATGCTCCGAAAGGAAAATTCCTATGCGACGTAAATTGAGTTATACCAAAAGATTCCGCCCTCAAAATTTTTCTAAAAAAAATTTAAGTGCCTGGCCAGCGCACTTTTACAATTTTCAAAAATGTTGACATGCACCGAAAAAAAAAGTCCTATGTGACGTAAATTGAGTTCTACCACACGATTCCGCCCTCAAAATTTTTCTAAAAAATTTCTAAGTGCCTGGCCAGCGCACTTTTTCAATTTTCAAAAATGTTGACATGCTCCGAAAAAAAATTCCTATGCGACGTAAATTCAGTTCTACCACAAGATTCCGCCTTCAAAATTTTTCTAAAAAAAATTTAAGTGCCTGGCCAGCGCACTTTTACAATTTTCAAAAATGTTGACATGCTCCGAAAAAAACTCCTATGCTACGTAAATTGAGTTGTACAACACGATTCCGCCCTCAAAATGTTTCTAAAAAATTTTTGAGTGCCTGGCCAGCGCACTTTTTTAATTTTCAAAAATGTTGACATACTCCGAAATAAAAATTCCTATGCGACGTAAATTAAGTCCTACAACACGATTCCGCCCTAAAAAATTTTCTATAAAATTTCTAAGTGCCTGGCCAGAGCACTTTTTCAATTTTCAAAAATGTTGACATGCTCCGAAAGGAAAATTCCTATGTGACGTAAATTGAGTTCTACCACAAGATTCCGCCCTCAAAATTTTTCAAAAAAAAATTTAAGTGCTTGGCCAGCGCACTTTTACAATTTTCAAAAATGTTGACATGCTCCGAAAAAAAAACTCCTATGCGACGTAAATTGAGTTCTACAACACGATTCCGCCCTCCAAATTTTTCTAAAAAATTTCTGGGTGCCTGGCCAGCGCACTTTTTCAATCTTCAAAAATGTTGACATGCCCCAAAAAAAAATCCTACGCGACGTAAATTGAGTTCTACAACACGATTCCGCCCTCAAAATTTTTCTACAAAATTTCTAAGTGCCTGGCCAGCGCACTTTTTCAATTTTCAATTTTCAAAAATGTTGACATGCTCCGAAAGGAAAATTCCTATGCGACGTAAATTGAGTTCTACCACAAGATTCCGCCCTCAAAATTTTTCAAAAAAAATTTAAGTGCCTGGCCAGCGCACTTTTACAATTTTCAAAAATGTTGACATGCTCCGAAAAAAGCTCCTATGTGACGTAAATTGAGTTCTACAACACGATTGCGCCCTCAAATTTTTTCTAAAAATTTTCTGAGTGCCTGGCCAGCGCACTTTTTCAATTTTCAAAAATGTTGACATGCTCCGAAAAAAAATTCCTATGCGATGTAAATTGAGTTGTACAACACGATTCCGCCCTCAAAATGTTTCTAAAAAATTTCTAAGTGCCTGGCCAGAGTACTTTTTCAATTTTCAAAAATGTTGACATGCTCCGAAAAAAAAGTCCTATGTGACGTAAATTGACTTCTGCAACACGATTCCGCCCACAAAATTTTTCTAAAAAATTTCTGAGTGCCTGGCCAGCGCACTTTTTCAATTTTCAAAAATGTTGACATGCTCCGAAAAAAAATTCGTATGCGACGTAAATTGAGTTGTACAACACGATTCCGCCCTCAAAATGTTTCTAAAAAATTTTTGAGTGCCTGGCCAGCGCACTTTTTCAATTTTCAAAAATGTTGACATACTCCGAAATAAAAATTCCTATGCGACGTAAATTAAGTTCTACAACACGATTACGCCCTAAAAATTTTTCTATAAAATTTCTAAGTGCCTGACCAGAGTACTTTTTCAATTTTCAAAAATGTTGACATGCTCCGAAAAAAAAGTCCTATGTGACGTAAATTGACTTCTGCAACACGATTCCGCCCACAAAATTTTTCTAAAAAATTTCTGAGTGCCTGGCCAGCGTACTTTTTCAATTTTCAAAAATGTTGACATGCTCCTAAAAAAAAAATTCCTATGCGACGTAAATTGAGTTCTACCGCACGATTCCGCCCTCAAAATTTTTCTAACAAATTTCTAAGTGCCTGGCCAGCGCACTGTTTCAATTTTCAAAAATGTTGACATGCTCCGAAAGGAAAATTCCTATGCGACGTAAATTGAGTTATACCAAAAGATTCCGCCCTCAAAATTTTTCTAAAAAAAATTTAAGTGCCTGGCCAGCGCACTTTTACAATTTTCAAAAATGTTGACATGCACCGAAAAAAAAAGTCCTATGTGACGTAAATTGAGTTCTACAACACGATTCGGCCCTCAAAATTTTTCTAAAAAATTTCTGAGTGCCTGGCCAGCGCACTTTTTCAATTTTCAAACATGTTGACATGCTCAAAAAAAAATTACTATGCGACGTAAATTGAGTTCTACAACACGATTCCGCCCTAAAAATTTTTCTATAAAATTTCTAAGTGCCTGGCCAGCGCACTTTTTCAATTTTCAAAAATGTTGACATGCTCCGAAAAAAAAATCCTATGCGACGTAAATTGAGTTCTACCACACGATTCCGCCCTCAAAATTTTTCTAAAAAATTTCTAAGTGCCTGGCCAGCGCACTTTTTCAATTTTCAAAAATGTTGACATGCTCCGAAAAAAAATTCCTATGCGACGTAAATTCAGTTCTACCACAAGATTCCGCCTTCAAAATTTTTCTAAAAAAAATTTAAGTGCCTGGCCAGCGCACTTTTACAATTTTCAAAAATGTTGACATGCTCCGAAAAAAACTCCTATGCTACGTAAATTGAGTTGTACAACACGATTCCTCCCTCAAAATGTTTCTAAAAAATTTTTGAGTGCCTGGCCAGCGCACTTTTTTAATTTTCAAAAATGTTGACATACTCCGAAATAAAAATTCCTATGCGACGTAAATTAAGTCCTACAACACGATTCCGCCCTAAAAAATTTTCTATAAAATTTCTAAGTGCCTGGCCAAAGCACTTTTTCAATTTTCAAAAATGTTGACATGCTCCGAAAGGAAAATTCCTATGTGACGTAAATTGAGTTCTACCACAAGATTCCGCCCTGAAAATTTTTCAAAAAAAAATTTAAGTGCTTGGCCAGCGCACTTTTACAATTTTCAAAAATGTTGACATGCTCCGAAAAAAAACTCCTATGCGACGTAAATTGAGTTCTACAACACGATTCCGCCCTCCAAATTTTTCTAAAAAATTTCTGGGTGCCTGGCCAGCGCACTTTTTCAATCTTCAAAAATGTTGACATGCCCCAAAAAAAATCCTACGCGACGTAAATTGAGTTCTACAACACGATTCCGCCCTCAAAATTTTTCTACAAAATTTCTAAGTGCCTGGCCAGCGCACTTTTTCAATTTTCAATTTTCAAAAATGTTGACATGCTCCGAAAAAAAGCTCCTATGTGACGTAAATTGAGTTCTACAACACGATTGCGCCCTCAAATTTTTTCTAAAAATTTTCTGAGTGCCTGGCCAGCGCACTTTTTCAATTTTCAAAAATGTTGACATGCTCCGAAAAAAAATTCCTATGCGATGTAAATTGAGTTGTACAACACGATTCCGCCCTCAAAATGTTTCTAAAAAATTTCTAAGTGCCTGGCCAGAGTACTTTTTCAATTTTCAAAAATGTTGACATGCTCCGAAAAAAAAGTCCTATGTGACGTAAATTGACTTCTGCAACACGATTCCGCCCACAAAATTTTTCTAAAAAATTTCTGAGTGCCTGGCCAGCGCACTTTTTCAATTTTCAAAAATGTTGACATGCTCCTAAAAAAAAAATTCCTATGCGACGTAAATTGAGTTCTACCACACGATTCCGCCCTCAAAATTTTTCTAACAAATTTCTAAGTGCCTGGCCAGCGCACTGTTTCAATTTTCAAAAATGTTGACATGCTCCGAAAGGAAAATTCCTATGTGACGTAAATTGAGTTCTACAACACGATTCGGCCCTCAAAATTTTTCTAAAAAATTTCTGAGTGCCTCTCCAGCGCACTTTTTCAATTTTCAAACATGGTGACATGCTCAAAAAAAAATTACTATGCGACGTAAATTGAGTTCTACAACACGATTCCGCCCTCCAAATTTTTCTAAAAAATTTCTAAATGCCTGGCCAGCGCACTTTTTCAATTATCAAACATGTTGACATGCTCCGAAAAAAAACTCCTATGCTACGTAAATTGAGTTCTACAACACGATTCCGCCCTCAAAATGTTCCTAAAAAATTTTTGCGTGCCTGGCCAGCGCACTTTTTCAATTTTCAAAAATGTTGACATGCTCCGAAAAAAAAATTCCTATGCGACGTAAATTGAGTTCTACAACACGATTCCGCCCTCAAAACTTTTCTAAAAAATTTTTAAGTGCCTGGCCAGCGCACTTTTTCAATTTTCAAAAATGTTGACATGCTCCGAAAGGAAAATTCCTATGCGACGTAAATTGAGTTCTACCACAAGAATCCGCCCTCAAAATTTTTCTAAAAAAAATTTAAGTGCCTGGCCAGCGCACTTTTACAATTTTCAAAAATGTTGACATGATCCGAAAAAAAACTCCTATGCTACGTAAATTGACTTTTACAACACGATTCCGCCCACAAAATTTTTCTAAAAAATTTCTGAGTGCCTGGCCAGCGCACTTTTTCAATTTTCAAAAATGTTGACATGCGCCTAAAAAAAAATTCCTATGCGACGTAAATTGAGTTCTACCACACGATTCCGCCCTCAAAATTTTTCTAACAAATTTCTAAGTGCCTGGCCAGCGCACTGTTTCAATTTTCAAAAATGTCGACATGCTCCGAAAGGAAAATTCCTATGTAACGTAAATTGAGTTTTACAACACGATTCGGCCCTCAAAATTTTTCTAAAAAATTTCTGAGTGCCTGGCCAGCGCACTTTTTCAATTTTCAAACATGGTGACATGCTCAAAAAAAAATTCCTATGCTACGTAAATTGAGTTCTACAACACGATTCCGCCCTCAAAATGTTCCTAAAAAATTTTTGCGTGCCTGGCCAGCGCACTTTTTCAATTTTCAAAAATGTTTTCATGCTCCGAAAAAAAATAAAATTCCTATACGACGTAAATTGAGTTCTACAACACGATTCCGCCCTCAAAATATTTCTAAAAAATTTTTGTGTGCCTGGCCAGCGCACTTTTTCAATTTTCAAAAATGTTTTCATGCTCCGAAAAAAAATAAAATTCCTATACGACGTAAATTGAGTTCTACCACACGATTCAGCCCTCAAATTTTTTTTATAAAATTTGTGAGTGCCTGGCCAGCGCACTTTTTCAATTTTCAAAAATGTTGACATGCTCCGAAAGGAAAATTCCTATGCGACGTAAATTGAGTTCTACCACAAGATTCCGCCCTCAAAATTTTTCTAAAAAAAATTTAAGTTCCTGGCCAGCGCACTTTTACAATTTTCAAAAATGTTGACATGCTCCGAAAAAAAACTCCTATGCGACGTAAATTGAGTTCTACAACACGATTCCGCCCTCAAAACTTTTCTATAAAATTTCTGAGTGCCTGGCCAGCGCACTTTTTCAATTTTCAAAAATGTTGACATGCTCCGAAAAAAAAAATCCTATGCGACGTAAATTGAGTTCTACCACACGATTCCGCCCTCAAAATTTTTCTAAAAAATTTCTAAGTGCCTGGCCAGCGCACTTTTTCAATTTTCAAAAATGTTGACATACTAAGAAATAAAAATTCCTATGCGACGTAAATTAAGTTCTACAACACGATTACGCCCTAAAAATTTTTCTATAAAATTACTAAGTGCCTGGCCAGCGCACTTTTTCAATTTTCAAAAATGTTGACATGCTCCGAAAAAAAATTCCTATGCGACGTAAATTGAGTTCTACCACACGATTCCGCCCTCAAAATTTTTCTAAAAAATTTCTAAGTGCCTGGCCAGCGCACTTTTTCAATTTTCAAAAATGTTGACATGCTCCGAAATAAAAATTCCTATGCGACGTAAATTGAGTTCTACAACAGGATTCCGCCCTCAAAATATTTCTAAAAAATTTTTGTGTGCCTGGCCAGCGCACTTTTTCAATTTTCAAAAATGTTTTCATGCTCCGAAAAAAAATAAAATTCCTATACGACGTAAATTGAGTTCTACAACACGATTCCGCCCTCAAAATATTTCTAAAAAATTTTTGTGTGCCTGGCCAGCGCACTTTTTCAATTTTCAAAAATGTTTTCATGCTCCGAAAAAAAATAAAATTCCTATACGACGTAAATTGAGTTCTACCACACGATTCAGCCCTCAAATTTTTTTTATAAAATTTGTGAGTGCCTGGCCAGCGCACTTTTTCAATTTTCAAAAATGTTGACATTCTCCGAAATAAAAATTCCTATGCGACGTAAATTAAGTCCTACAACACGATTCCGCCCAGAAAATTTTTCTATAAAATTTCTGAGTGCCTGGCCAGCGCACTTTTTCAATTTTCAAAAATGTTGACATGCTCCGAAAAAAAAATCCTATGCGACGTAAATTGAGTTGTACAACACGATTCCGCCCTCAAAATTTTTCTAAAAAATTTCTAAGTGCCTGGCCAGCGCACTTTTTCAATTTTCAAAAATGTTGACATGCTCCGAAAAAAAATTCCTATGCGACGTAAATTGAGTTCTACCACACGATTCCGCCCTCAAAATTTTTCTAAAAAATTTCTAAGTGCCTGGCCAGCGCACTTTTTCAATTTTCAAAAATGTTGACATGCTCCGAAATAAAAATTCCTATGCGACGTAAATTGAGTTCTGCAACACGATTCCGCCCACAAAATTTTTCTAAAAAATTTCTGAGTGCCTGGCCAGCGCACTTTTTCAATTTTCAAAAATGTTGACATGCTCCTAAAAAAAAATTCCTATGCGACGTAAATTGAGTTCTACAACACGATTCCGCCCTCAAAATATTTCTAAAAAATTTTTGTGTGCCTGGCCAGCGCACTTTTTCAATTTTCAAAAATGTTTTCATGCTCCGAAAAAAAATAAAATTCCTATACGACGTAAATTGAGTTCTACCACACGATTCCGCCCTCAAAATTTTTTTTATAAAATTTGTGAGTGCCTGGCCAGCGCACTTTTTCAATTTTCAAAAATGTTGACATGCTCTGAAAAAAAAATCCTATGCGACGTAAATTGAGTTCTACAACACGATTCCGCCCTCCAAATTTTTCTAAAAAATTTCTGAGTGCCTGGCCAGCGCACTTTTTCAATTTTCAAACATGTTGACATGCTCCAAAAAAAATTACTATGCGACGTAAATTGAGTTCTACAACACGATTCCGCCCTCAAAATATTTCTAAAAAAATTTTGTGTGCCTGGCCAGCGCACTTTTTCAATTTTCAAAAATGTTGACATGCACCGAAAAAAAAAGTCCTATGTGACGTAAATTGAGTTCTACAACACGATTCGGCCCTCAAAATTTTTCTAAAAAATTTCTGAGTGCCTGGCCAGCGCACTTTTTCAATTTTCAAACATGTTGACATGCTCAAAAAAAAATTACTATGCGACGTAAATTGAGTTCTACAACACGATTCCGCCCTAAAAATTTTTCTATAAAATTTCTAAGTGCCTGGCCAGCGCACTTTTTCAATTTTCAAAAATGTTGACATGCTCCGAAAAAAAAATCCTATCCGACGTAAATTGAGTTCTACCACACGATTCCGCCCTCAAAATTTTTCTAAAAAATTTCTAAGTGCCTGGCCAGCGCACTTCTTCAATTTTCAAAAATGTTGACATGCTCCGAAAAAAAATTCCTATGCGACGTAAATTCAGTTCTACCACAAGATTCCGCCCTCGAAATTTTTCTAAAAAAAATTTAAGTGCCTGGCCAGCGCACTTTTACAATTTTCAAAAATGTTGACATGCTCCGAAAAAAAACTCCTATGCTACGTAAATTGAGTTGTACAACACGATTCCGCCCTCAAAATGTTTCTAAAAAATTTTTTTGAGTGATTGGCCAGCGCACTTTTTTATTTTCAAAAATGTTGACTTACTCCGAAATAAAAATTCCTATGCGACGTAAATTAAGTCCTACAACACGATTCCGCCCTAAAAAATTTTCTATAAAATTTCGAAGTGCCTGGCCAGAGCACTTTTTCAATTTTCAAAAATGTTGACATGCTCCGAAAAAAAATTCCTATGCGACGTAAATTGAGTTGTACAACACGATTCCGCCCTCAAAATGTTTCTAAAAAATTTTTGAGTGCCTGGCCAGCGCACTTTTTCAATTTTCAAAAATGTTGACATACTCCGAAATAAAAATTCCTATGCGACGTAAATTAAGTTCTACAACACGATTACGCCCTAAAAATTTTTCTATAAAATTTCTAAGTGCCTGACCAGAGTACTTTTTCAATTTTCAAAAATGTTGACATGCTCCGAAAAAAAAGTCCTATGTGACGTAAATTGACTTCTGCAACACGATTCCGCCCACAGAATTTTTCTAAAAAATTTCTGAGTGCCTGGCCAGCGCACTGTTTCAATTTTCAAAAATGTTGACATGCTCCGAAAGGAAAATTCCTATGCGACGTAAATTGAGTTATACCAAAAGATTCCGCCCTCAAAATTTTTCTAAAAAAAATTTAAGTGCCTGGCCAGCGCACTTTTACAATTTTCAAAAATGTTGACATGCACCGAAAAAAAAGTCCTATGTGACGTAAATTGAGTTCTACAACACGATTCGGATCTCAAAATTTTTCTAAAAAATTTCTGAGTGCCTGGCCAGCGCACTTTTTCAATTTTCAAACATGTTGACATGCTCAAAAAAAAATTACTATGCGACGTAAATTGAGTTCTACAACACGATTCCGCCCTAAAAGTTTTTCTATAAAATTTCTAAGTGCCTGGCCAGCGCACTTTTTCAATTTTCAAAAATGTTGACATGCTCCGAAAAAAAAATCCTATGCGACGTAAATTGAGTTCTACCACACGATTCCGCCCTCAAAATTTTTCTAAAAAATTTCTAAGTGCCTGGCCAGCGCACTTTTTCAATTTTCAAAAATGTTGACATGCTCCGAAAAAAAATTCCTATGCGACGTAAATTCAGTTCTACCACAAGATTCCGCCTTCAAAATTTTTCTAAAAAAAATTTAAGTGCCTGGCCAGCGCACTTTTACAATTTTCAAAAATGTTGACATGCTCCGAAAAAAACTCCTATGCTACGTAAATTGAGTTGTACAACACGATTCCGCCCTCAAAATGTTTCTAAAAAATTTTTGAGTGCCTGGCCAGCGCACTTTTTTAATTTTCAAAAATGTTGACATACTCCGAAATAAAAATTCCTATGCGACGTAAATTAAGTCCTACAACACGATTCCGCCCTAAAAAATTTTCTATAAAATTTCTAAGTGCCTGGCCAGAGCACTTTTTCAATTTTCAAAAATGTTGACATGCTCCGAAAGGAAAATTCCTATGTGACGTAAATTGAGTTCTACCACAAGATTCCGCCCTCAAAATTTTTCAAAAAAAAATTTAAGTGCTTGGCCAGCGCACTTTTACAATTTTCAAAAATGTTGACATGCTCCGAAAAAAAACTCCTATGCGACGTAAATTGAGTTCTACAACACGATTCCGCCCTCCAAATTTTTCTAAAAAATTTCTGGGTGCCTGGCCAGCGCACTTTTTCAATCTTCAAAAATGTTGACATGCCCCAAAAAAAAATCCTACGCGACGTAAATTGAGTTCTACAACACGATTCCGCCCTCAAAATTTTTCTACAAAATTTCTAAGTGCCTGGCCAGCGCACTTTTTCAATTTTCAATTTTCAAAAATGTTGACATGCTCCGAAAGGAAAATTCCTATGCGACGTAAATTGAGTTCTACCACAAGATTCCGCCCTCAAAATTTTTCTAACAAATTTCTAAGTGCCTGGCCAGCGCACTGTTTCAATTTTCAAAAATGTTGACATGCTCCGAAAGGAAAATTCCTATGCGACGTAAATTGAGTTCTACCACAAGATTCCGCCCTCAAAATTTTTCTAACAAATTTCTAAGTGCCTGGCCAGCGCACTTTTACAATTTTCAAAAATGTTGACATGCTCCGAAAAAAGCTCCTATGTGACGTAAATTGAGTTCTACAACACGATTGCGCCCTCAAATTTTTTCTAAAAATTTTCTGAGTGCCTGGCCAGGCACTTTTTCAATTTTCAAAAATGTTGACATGCTCCGAAAAAAAATTCCTATGTGATGTAAATTGAGTTGTACAACACGATTCCGCCCTCAAAATGTTTCTAAAAAATTTCTAAGTGCCTGGCCAGAGTACTTTTTCAATTTTCAAAAATGTTGACATGCTCCGAAAAAAAAGTCCTATGTGACGTAAATTGACTTCTGCAACACGATTCCGCCCACAAAATTTTTCTAAAAAATTTCTGAGTGCCTGGCCAGCGCACTTTTTCAATTTTCAAAAATGTTGACATGCTCCTAAAAAAAAAATTCCTATGCGACGTAAATTGAGTTCTACCACACGATTCCGCCCTCAAAATTTTTCTAACAAATTTCTAAGTGCCTGGCCAGCGCACTGTTTCAATTTTCAAAAATGTTGACATGCTCCGAAAGGAAAATTCCTATGTGACGTAAATTGAGTTCTACAACACGATTCGGCCCTCAAAATTTTTCTAAAAAATATCTGAGTGCCTCTCCAGCGCACTTTTTCAATTTTCAAACATGGTGACATGCTCAAAAAAAAATTACTATGCGACGTAAATTGAGTTCTACAACACGATTCCGCCCTCCAAATTTTTCTAAAAAATTTCTAAATGCCTGGCCAGCGCACTTTTTCAATTATCAAACATGTTGACATGCTCCGAAAAAAAACTCCTATGCTACGTAAATTGAGTTCTACAACACGATTCCGCCCTCAAAATGTTCCTAAAAAATTTTTCTATAAAATTTCTAAGTGCCTGACCAGAGTACTTTTTCAATTTTCAAAAATGTTGACATGCTCCGAAAAAAAAGTCCTATGTGACGTAAATTGACTTCTGCAACACGATTCCGCCCACAAAATTTTTCTAAAAAATTTCTGAGTGCCTGGCCAGCGCACTGTTTCAATTTTCAAAAATGTTGACATGCTCCGAAAGGAAAATTCCTATGCGACGTAAATTGAGTTATACCAAAAGATTCCGCCCTCAAAATTTTTCTAAAAAAAATTTAAGTGCCTGGCCAGCGCACTTTTACAATTTTCAAAAATGTTGACATGCACCGAAAAAAAAGTCCTATGTGACGTAAATTGAGTTCTACAACACGATTCGGATCTCAAAATTTTTCTAAAAAATTTCTGAGTGCCTGGCCAGCGCACTTTTTCAATTTTCAAACATGTTGACATGCTCAAAAAAAAATTACTATGCGACGTAAATTGAGTTCTACAACACGATTCCGCCCTAAAAGTTTTTCTATAAAATTTCTAAGTGCCTGGCCAGCGCACTTTTTCAATTTTCAAAAATGTTGACATGCTCCGAAAAAAAAATCCTATGCGACGTAAATTGAGTTCTACCACACGATTCCGCCCTCAAAATTTTTCTAAAAAATTTCTAAGTGCCTGGCCAGCGCACTTTTTCAATTTTCAAAAATGTTGACATACTCCGAAATAAAAATTCCTATGCGACGTAAATTAAGTCCTGCAACACGATTCCGCCCTAAAAATTTTTCTATAAAATTTCTGAGTGCCTGGCCAGCGCACTTTTTCAATTTTGAAAAATGTTGACATGCTCCGAAAAAAAAATGCTATGCTATGTAAATTGAGTTCTACAGCACGATTCCGCCCTCAAAATTTTTCTAAAAAATTTCTAAGTGCCTGGCCAGCGCACTTTTTCAATTTTCAAAAATGTTGACATGCTCCGAAAAAAAACTCCTATGCTACGTAAATTGAGTTGTACAACACGATTCCGCCCTCAAACTGTTTCTAAAAAATTTTTGAGTGCCTGGTCAGCGCACTTTTTCAATTTTCAAAAATGTTGACATGCTCCGAAAGGAAAATTCCTATGCGACGTAAATTGAGTTCTACCACAAGATTCCGCCCTCAAAATTTTTCTAAAAAAAATTTAAGTTCCTGGCCAGCGCACTTTTACAATTTTCAAAAATGTTGACATGCTCCGAAAAAAAATTCCTATGCGACGTAAATTGAGTTCTACAACACGATTCCGCTCTCAAAACTTTTCTAAAAAAATTTTGAGGGCCTGGCCAGCGCACTTTTTCAATTTTCAAAAATGTTGACATGCTCCGAAAAAAATTCAGCGCACTTTTTCAATTTTCAAAAATGTTGACAGGCTCCGAAAGGAAAATTCCTATGCGACGTAAATTGAGTTCTACCACAAGATTCCGCCCTCAAAATTTTTCTAAAAAATTTTTGAGGGCCTGGCCAGCGCACTTTTTCAATTTTCAAAAATGTTGACATGCTCCGAAAAAAATTCCTATGCGACGTAAATTGAGTTCTACAACACGATTCCGCCATCAAAACTTTTCTAAAAAATTTTTAAGTTCCTGGCCAGCGCACTTTTACAATTTTCAAAAATGTTGACATGCTCCGAAAAAAAATTCCTATGCGACGTAACTTGAGTTCTACAACACGATTCCGCCCTCAAAACTTTTCTAAAAAATTTTTGAATGCTTGACCAGCGCACTTTTTCAATTTTCAAAAATGTTGACTTGCTCCGAAAAAAAATTCCTATGCGACGTAAATTGAGTTCTACAACACGATTCCGCCCTCAAAACTTTTCTAAAAAATTTTTAAGTGCCTGGCCAGCGCACTTTTTCAATTTTCAAAAATGTTGACATGCTCCGAAAAAAAATTCCTATGCGACGTAAATTGAGTTCTACAACACGATTCCGCCCTCAAAACTTTTCTAAAAAATTTTTGAGGGCCTGGCCAGCGCACTTTTTCAATTTTCAAAAATGTTGACATGCTCCGAAAAGAAATTCCTATGCGACGTAAATTGAGTTCTACAACACGATTCCGCCCTCAAAACTTTTCTAAAAAAAATTTAAGTGCCTGGCCAGCGCACTTTTACAATTTTCAAAAATGTTGACATGCTCCGAAAAAAAACTCCTATGCTACGTAAATTGAGATGTACAACACGATTCCGCCCTCAAAACTTTTCTAAAAAATTTTTGAGGGCCTGGCCAGCGCACTTTTTCAATTTTCAAAAATGTTGACATGCTCCGAAAAAAAATTCCTATGCGACGTAAATTGAGTTCTACAACACGATTCCGCCCTCAGCACTTTTTCAATTTTCAAAAATGTTGGCATGCTCCGAAAAAAAATTCCTATGCGACGTAAATTGAGTTCTACAACACGATTCCGCCCTCAAAACTTTTCTAAAAAATTTTTAAGTGCCTGGCCAGCGCACTTTTTCAATTTTCAAAAATGTTGACATGCTCCGAAAAAAAATTCCTATGCGACGTAAATTGAGTTCTACAACACGATTCCGCCCTCAAAACTTTTCTAAAAAATTTTTAAGTGCCTGGCCAGCGCACTTTTTCAATTTTCAAACATGTTGACATGCTCCAAAAAAAATTACTATGCGACGTAAATTAAGTTCTACAACACGATTCCGCCCTCAAAATGTTTCTAAAAAAATTTTGAGTGCCTGGCCAGCGCACTTTTTCAATTTTCAAAAATGTTCACATGCTCCGAAAAAAAAATACTATGCTATGTAAATTGAGTTCTACAGCACGATTCCGCCCTCAAAATTTTTCTAAAAAATTTCTAAGTGCCTGGCCAGCGCACTTTTTCAATTTTCAAAAATGTTGACATGCTCCTAAAGGAAAATTCCTATGCGACGTAAATTGAGTTCTACCACAAGATTCCGCCCTCAAAATTTTTCTAAAAAAAATTTAAGTGCCTGGCCAGCGCACTTTTACAATTTTCAAAAATGTTGACATGCACCGAAAAAAAAAGTCCTATGTGACGTAAATTGAGTTCTACAACACGATTCGGCCCTCAAAATTTTTCTAAAAAATTTCTGTGCCTGGCCAGCGCACTTTTTCAATTTTCAAACATGTTGACATGCTCAAAAAAAAATTACTATGCGACGTAAATTGAGTTCTACAACACGATTATGCCCTCAAAATGTTTCTAAAAAATTTTTGCGTGCCTGGCCAGCGCACTTTTTCAATTTTCAAAAATGTTGACATGCTCCGAAAAAAAACTCCTATGCTACGTAAATTGAGTTGTACAACACGATTCCGCCCTCAAACTGTTTCTAAAAAATTTTTGAGTGCCTGGTCAGCGCACTTTTTCAATTTTCAAAAATGTTGACATGCTCCGAAAGGAAAATTCCTATGCGACGTAAATTGAGTTCTACCACAAGATTCCGCCCTCAAAATTTTTCTAAAAAAAATTTAAGTTCCTGGCCAGCGCACTTTTACAATTTTCAAAAATGTTGACATGCTCCGAAAAAAAATTCCTATGCGACGTAAATTGAGTTCTACAACACGATTCCGCCCTCAAAACTTTTCTAAAAAATTTTTGAGGGCCTGGCCAGCGCACTTTTTCAATTTTCAAAAATGTTGACATGCTCCGAAAAAAATTCCTATGCGACGTAAATTGAGTTCTACAACACGATTCCGCCCTCAAAACTTTTCTAAAAAATTTTTAAGTGCCTGGCCAGCGCACTTTTACAATTTTCAAAAATGTTGACATGCTCCGAAAAAAAATTCCTATGCGACGTAAATTGAGTTCTACAACACGATTCCGCCCTCAAAACTTTTCTAAAAAATTTTTGAATGCCTGGCCAGCGCACTTTTTCAATTTTCAAAAATGTTGACATGCTCCGAAAAAAAATTCCTATGCGACGTAAATTGAGTAATACAACACGATTCCGCCCTCAAAACTTTTCTAAAAAATTTTTAAGTGCCTGGCCAGCGCACTTTTTCAATTTTCAAAAATGTTGACATGCTCCGAAAAAAAACTCCTATGCTACGTAAATTGAGTTGTACAACACGATTCCGCCCTCAAACTGTTTCTAAAAAATTTTTGAGTGCCTGGTCAGCGCACTTTTTCAATTTTCAAAAATGTTGACAGGCTCCGAAAGGAAAATTCCTATGCGACGTAAATTGAGTTCTACCACAAGATTCCGCCCTCAAAATTTTTCTAAAAAAAATTTTAAGTGCCTGGCCAGCGCACTTTTTCAATTTTCAAAAATGTTGACATGCTCCGAAAAAAAATTCCTATGCGACGTAAATTGAGTTCTACAACACGATTCCGCCCTCAAAACTTTTCTAAAAAATTTTTGAGGGCCTGGCCAGCGCACTTTTTCAATTTTCAAAAATGTTGACATGCTCCGAAAAAAAATTCCTATGCGACGTAAATTGAGTTCTACAACACGATTCCGCCCTCAAAACTTTTCTAAAAAAAATTTAAGTGCCTGGCCAGCGCACTTTTACAATTTTCAAAAATGTTGACATGCTCCGAAAAAAAACTCCTATGCTACGTAAATTGAGTTGTACAACACGATTCCGCCCTCAAAATGTTTCTAAAAAATTTTTGAGTGCCTGGCCAGCGCACTTTTTCAATTTTCAAAAATGTTGACATGCTCCGAAAAAAAATTCCTATGCGACGTAAATTGAGTTCTACAACACGATTCCGCCCTCAAAACTTTTCTAAAAAATTTGTAAGTGCCTGGCCAGCGCACTTTTTCAATTTTCAAAAATGTTGACATGCTCCGAAAAAAAATTCCTATGCGACGTAAATTGAGTTCTACAACACGATTCCGCCCTCAAAACTTTTCTAAAAAATTTTTAAGTGCCTGGCCAGCGCACTTTTTCAATTTTCAAACATGTTGACATGCTCCAAAAAAAATTACTATGCGACGTAAATTAAGTTCTACAACACGATTCCGCCCTCAAAATGTTTCTAAAAAAATTTTGAGTGCCTGGCCAGCGCACTTTTTCAATTTTCAAAAATGTTCACATGCTCCGAAAAAAAAATACTATGCTATGTAAATTGAGTTCTACAGCACGATTCCGCCCTCAAAATTTTTCTAAAAAATTTCTAAGTACCTGGCCAGCGCACTTTTTCAATTTTCAAAAATGTTGACATGCTCCTAAAGGAAAATTCCTATGCGACGTAAATTGAGTTCTACCACAAGATTCCGCCCTCAAAATTTTTCTAAAAAAAATTTAAGTGCCTCTCCAGCGCACTTTTACAATTTTCAAAAATGTTGACATGCACCGAAAAAAAAAGTCCTATGTGACGTAAATTGAGTTCTACAACACGATTCGGCCCTCAAAATTTTTCTAAAAAATTTCTGTGCCTGGCCAGCGCACTTTTTCAATTTTCAAACATGTTGACATGCTCAAAAAAAATTACTATGCGACGTAAATTGAGTTCTACAACACGATTCCGCCCTCAAAATGTTTCTAAAAAATTTTTGCGTGCCTGGCCAGCGCACTTTTTCAATTTTCAAAAATGTTGACATGCTCCGAAAAAAAATTCCTATGCGACGTAAATTGAGATCTACAACACGATTCCGCCCTCAAAACTTTTCTAAAAAATTTTTAAGTGCCTGGCCAGCGCACTTTTTCAATTTTCAAACATGTTGACATACTTTGAAAAAAAAATTCCTATGCGACGTAAATTGAGTTCTACAACATGATTACGCCCTCAAAATTTTTCTAAAAAATTTTTAAGTGCCTGGCCAGCGCACTTTTTCAATTTTCAAACATGTTGACATGCTCCAAAAAAATTACTATACGACGTAAATTAGGTAAGTCCTACAACACGATTCCGCCCTAAAAATTTTTCTATAAAATTTCTGAGTGCTTGGCCAGCGCACTTTTTCAATTTTCAAAAATGTTGACATGCTCCGAAAAAAAATTCCTATGCGACGTAAATTGAGTTGTACAACACGATTCCGCCCTCAAAATGTTTCTAAAAAATTTTTGAGTGCCTGGCCAGCGCACTTTTTCAATTTTCAAAAATGTTGACATACTCCGAAATAAAAATTCCTATGCGACGTAAATTAAGTTCTACAACACGATTACGCCCTAAAAATTTTTCTATAAAATTTCTAAGTGCCTGACCAGAGTACTTTTTCAATTTTCAAAAATGTTGACATGCTCCGAAAAAAAAGTCCTATGTGACGTAAATTGACTTCTACAACACGATTCCGCCCTCAAAACTTTTCTAAAAAATTTTTAAGTGCCTGGCCAGCGCACTTTTTCAATTTTCAAACATGTTGACATACTTTGAAAAAAAAATTCCTATGCGACGTAAATTGAGTTCTACAACATGATTACGCCCTCAAAATTTTTCTAAAAAATTTTTAAGTGCCTGGCCAGCGCACTTTTTCAATTTTCAAACATGTTGACATGCTCCAAAAAAATTACTATACGACGTAAATTAGGTAAGTCCTACAACACGATTCCGCCCTAAAAATTTTTCTATAAAATTTCTGAGTGCTTGGCCAGCGCACTTTTTCAATTTTCAAAAATGTTGACATGCTCCGAAAAAAAATTCCTATGCGACGTAAATTGAGTTCTACAACACGATTCCGCCCTCCAAATTTTTCTGAAAAATTTCTGTGCCTGACCAGCGCACTTTTTCCATCTTCAAAAACGTTGACATGCTCCAAAAAAAAATCCGACGTAAATTGAGTTCTACAGCACGATTCCGCCCTCCAAATTTTTCTAAAAAATTTGTGAGTGCCTGGCCAGCGCACTTTTTCAATTTTCAAACATGTTGACATGCTCAAAAAAAAAATTACTATGCGACGTAAATTGAGTTCTACAACACGATTCCGCCCTAAAAATTTTTCTATAAAATTTCTGTGACTGGTCAGCGCACTTTTTCAATTTTCAAAAATGTTGACATGCCCCGAAAAAAAAATCCTATGCGACGTAAATTGAGTTCTACCACACGATTCCGCCCTCAAAATTTTTCTAAAAAATTTCTAAGTGCCTGGCCAGCGCACTTTTTCAATTTTCAAACATGTTGACATGCTCAAAAAAAAATTACTATGCGACGTAAATTGAGTTCTACAACACGATTCCGCCCTAAAAATTTTTCTATAAAATTTCTGAGTGCCTGGCCAGCGCACTTTTTCAATTTTCAAAAATGTTGACATGCTCCGAAAAAAAATACCTATGCGACGTAAATTGAGTTCTACCACAAGATTCCGCCCTCAAATTTTTTCTAAAAAAAATTTAAGTGCCTGGCCAGCGCACTTTTACAATTTTCAAAAATGTTGACATGCTCCGAAAAAAAACTCCTATGCTACGTAAATTGAGTTGTACAACACGATTCCGCCCTCAAAATGTTTCTAAAAAATTTTTGAGTGCCTGGCCAGCGCACTTTTTCAATTTTCAAAAATGTTGACATGCTCCAAAAAAAAATTATTATGCGACGTAAATTAAGTTCTGCAACACGATTCCGCCCTCAAAATGTTTCTAAAAAAATTTTGAGTGCCTGGCCAGCGCACTTTTTCAATTTTCAAAAATGTTGACATGCTAAGAAAAAAAAATACTATGCTATGTAAATTGAGTTCTACAACATGATTCCGCCCTCAAAATTTTTCTAAAAAATTTTTAAGTGCCTGGCCAGCGCACTTTTTCAATTTTCAAACATGTTGACATGCTAAGAAAAAAAAATACTATGCTATGTAAATTGAGTTCTACAACATGATTCCGCCCTCAAAATTTTTCTAAAAAATTTTTAAGTGCCTGGCCAGCGTACTTTTTCAATTTTCAAAAATGTTGACATGCTCCTAAAAAAAAAATTCCTATGCGACGTAAATTGAGTTCTACCGCACGATTCCGCCCTCAAAATTTTTCTAACAAATTTCTAAGTGCCTGGCCAGCGCACTGTTTCAATTTTCAAAAATGTTGACATGCTCCGAAAGGAAAATTCCTATGCGACGTAAATTGAGTTATACCAAAAGATTCCGCCCTCAAAATTTTTCTAAAAAAAATTTAAGTGCCTGGCCAGCGCACTTTTACAATTTTCAAAAATGTTGACATGCACCGAAAAAAAAAGTCCTATGTGACGTAAATTGAGTTCTACCACACGATTCCGCCCTCAAAATTTTTCTAAAAAATTTCTAAGTGCCTGGCCAGCGCACTTTTTCAATTTTCAAAAATGTTGACATGCTCCGAAAAAAAATTCCTATGCGACGTAAATTCAGTTCTACCACAAGATTCCGCCTTCAAAATTTTTCTAAAAAAAATTTAAGTGCCTGGCCAGCGCACTTTTACAATTTTCAAAAATGTTGACATGCTCCGAAAAAAACTCCTATGCTACGTAAATTGAGTTGTACAACACGATTCCGCCCTCAAAATGTTTCTAAAAAATTTTTGAGTGCCTGGCCAGCGCACTTTTTTAATTTTCAAAAATGTTGACATACTCCGAAATAAAAATTCCTATGCGACGTAAATTAAGTCCTACAACACGATTCCGCCCTAAAAAATTTTCTATAAAATTTCTAAGTGCCTGGCCAGAGCACTTTTTCAATTTTCAAAAATGTTGACATGCTCCGAAAGGAAAATTCCTATGTGACGTAAATTGAGTTCTACCACAAGATTCCGCCCTCAAAATTTTTCAAAAAAAAATTTAAGTGCTTGGCCAGCGCACTTTTACAATTTTCAAAAATGTTGACATGCTCCGAAAAAAAAACTCCTATGCGACGTAAATTGAGTTCTACAACACGATTCCGCCCTCCAAATTTTTCTAAAAAATTTCTGGGTGCCTGGCCAGCGCACTTTTTCAATCTTCAAAAATGTTGACATGCCCCAAAAAAAAATCCTACGCGACGTAAATTGAGTTCTACAACACGATTCCGCCCTCAAAATTTTTCTACAAAATTTCTAAGTGCCTGGCCAGCGCACTTTTTCAATTTTCAATTTTCAAAAATGTTGACATGCTCCGAAAGGAAAATTCCTATGCGACGTAAATTGAGTTCTACCACAAGATTCCGCCCTCAAAATTTTTCAAAAAAAATTTAAGTGCCTGGCCAGCGCACTTTTACAATTTTCAAAAATGTTGACATGCTCCGAAAAAAGCTCCTATGTGACGTAAATTGAGTTCTACAACACGATTGCGCCCTCAAATTTTTTCTAAAAATTTTCTGAGTGCCTGGCCAGCGCACTTTTTCAATTTTCAAAAATGTTGACATGCTCCGAAAAAAAATTCCTATGCGATGTAAATTGAGTTGTACAACACGATTCCGCCCTCAAAATGTTTCTAAAAAATTTCTAAGTGCCTGGCCAGAGTACTTTTTCAATTTTCAAAAATGTTGACATGCTCCGAAAAAAAAGTCCTATGTGACGTAAATTGACTTCTGCAACACGATTCCGCCCACAAAATTTTTCTAAAAAATTTCTGAGTGCCTGGCCAGCGCACTTTTTCAATTTTCAAAAATGTTGACATGCTCCGAAAAAAAATTCGTATGCGACGTAAATTGAGTTGTACAACACGATTCCGCCCTCAAAATGTTTCTAAAAAATTTTTGAGTGCCTGGCCAGCGCACTTTTTCAATTTTCAAAAATGTTGACATACTCCGAAATAAAAATTCCTATGCGACGTAAATTAAGTTCTACAACACGATTACGCCCTAAAAATTTTTCTATAAAATTTCTAAGTGCCTGACCAGAGTACTTTTTCAATTTTCAAAAATGTTGACATGCTCCGAAAAAAAAGTCCTATGTGACGTAAATTGACTTCTGCAACACGATTCCGCCCACAAAATTTTTCTAAAAAATTTCTGAGTGCCTGGCCAGCGTACTTTTTCAATTTTCAAAAATGTTGACATGCTCCTAAAAAAAAAATTCCTATGCGACGTAAATTGAGTTCTACCGCACGATTCCGCCCTCAAAATTTTTCTAACAAATTTCTAAGTGCCTGGCCAGCGCACTGTTTCAATTTTCAAAAATGTTGACATGCTCCGAAAGGAAAATTCCTATGCGACGTAAATTGAGTTATACCAAAAGATTCCGCCCTCAAAATTTTTCTAAAAAAAATTTAAGTGCCTGGCCAGCGCACTTTTACAATTTTCAAAAATGTTGACATGCACCGAAAAAAAAAGTCCTATGTGACGTAAATTGAGTTCTACAACACGATTCGGCCCTCAAAATTTTTCTAAAAAATTTCTGAGTGCCTGGCCAGCGCACTTTTTCAATTTTCAAACATGTTGACATGCTCAAAAAAAAATTACTATGCGACGTAAATTGAGTTCTACAACACGATTCCGCCCTAAAAATTTTTCTATAAAATTTCTAAGTGCCTGGCCAGCGCACTTTTTCAATTTTCAAAAATGTTGACATGCTCCGAAAAAAAAATCCTATGCGACGTAAATTGAGTTCTACCACACGATTCCGCCCTCAAAATTTTTCTAAAAAATTTCTAAGTGCCTGGCCAGCGCACTTTTTCAATTTTCAAAAATGTTGACATGCTCCGAAAAAAAATTCCTATGCGACGTAAATTCAGTTCTACCACAAGATTCCGCCTTCAAAATTTTTCTAAAAAAAATTTAAGTGCCTGGCCAGCGCACTTTTACAATTTTCAAAAATGTTGACATGCTCCGAAAAAAACTCCTATGCTACGTAAATTGAGTTGTACAACACGATTCCTCCCTCAAAATGTTTCTAAAAAATTTTTGAGTGCCTGGCCAGCGCACTTTTTTAATTTTCAAAAATGTTGACATACTCCGAAATAAAAATTCCTATGCGACGTAAATTAAGTCCTACAACACGATTCCGCCCTAAAAAATTTTCTATAAAATTTCTAAGTGCCTGGCCAAAGCACTTTTTCAATTTTCAAAAATGTTGACATGCTCCGAAAGGAAAATTCCTATGTGACGTAAATTGAGTTCTACCACAAGATTCCGCCCTGAAAATTTTTCAAAAAAAAATTTAAGTGCTTGGCCAGCGCACTTTTACAATTTTCAAAAATGTTGACATGCTCCGAAAAAAAACTCCTATGCGACGTAAATTGAGTTCTACAACACGATTCCGCCCTCCAAATTTTTCTAAAAAATTTCTGGGTGCCTGGCCAGCGCACTTTTTCAATCTTCAAAAATGTTGACATGCCCCAAAAAAAATCCTACGCGACGTAAATTGAGTTCTACAACACGATTCCGCCCTCAAAATTTTTCTACAAAATTTCTAAGTGCCTGGCCAGCGCACTTTTTCAATTTTCAATTTTCAAAAATGTTGACATGCTCCGAAAAAAAGCTCCTATGTGACGTAAATTGAGTTCTACAACACGATTGCGCCCTCAAATTTTTTCTAAAAATTTTCTGAGTGCCTGGCCAGCGCACTTTTTCAATTTTCAAAAATGTTGACATGCTCCGAAAAAAAATTCCTATGCGATGTAAATTGAGTTGTACAACACGATTCCGCCCTCAAAATGTTTCTAAAAAATTTCTAAGTGCCTGGCCAGAGTACTTTTTCAATTTTCAAAAATGTTGACATGCTCCGAAAAAAAAGTCCTATGTGACGTAAATTGACTTCTGCAACACGATTCCGCCCACAAAATTTTTCTAAAAAATTTCTGAGTGCCTGGCCAGCGCACTTTTTCAATTTTCAAAAATGTTGACATGCTCCTAAAAAAAAAATTCCTATGCGACGTAAATTGAGTTCTACCACACGATTCCGCCCTCAAAATTTTTCTAACAAATTTCTAAGTGCCTGGCCAGCGCACTGTTTCAATTTTCAAAAATGTTGACATGCTCCGAAAGGAAAATTCCTATGTGACGTAAATTGAGTTCTACAACACGATTCGGCCCTCAAAATTTTTCTAAAAAATTTCTGAGTGCCTCTCCAGCGCACTTTTTCAATTTTCAAACATGGTGACATGCTCAAAAAAAAATTACTATGCGACGTAAATTGAGTTCTACAACACGATTCCGCCCTCCAAATTTTTCTAAAAAATTTCTAAATGCCTGGCCAGCGCACTTTTTCAATTATCAAACATGTTGACATGCTCCGAAAAAAAACTCCTATGCTACGTAAATTGAGTTCTACAACACGATTCCGCCCTCAAAATGTTCCTAAAAAATTTTTGCGTGCCTGGCCAGCGCACTTTTTCAATTTTCAAAAATGTTGACATGCTCCGAAAAAAAAATTCCTATGCGACGTAAATTGAGTTCTACAACACGATTCCGCCCTCAAAACTTTTCTAAAAAATTTTTAAGTGCCTGGCCAGCGCACTTTTTCAATTTTCAAAAATGTTGACATGCTCCGAAAGGAAAATTCCTATGCGACGTAAATTGAGTTCTACCACAAGAATCCGCCCTCAAAATTTTTCTAAAAAAAATTTAAGTGCCTGGCCAGCGCACTTTTACAATTTTCAAAAATGTTGACATGATCCGAAAAAAAACTCCTATGCTACGTAAATTGACTTTTACAACACGATTCCGCCCACAAAATTTTTCTAAAAAATTTCTGAGTGCCTGGCCAGCGCACTTTTTCAATTTTCAAAAATGTTGACATGCGCCTAAAAAAAAATTCCTATGCGACGTAAATTGAGTTCTACCACACGATTCCGCCCTCAAAATTTTTCTAACAAATTTCTAAGTGCCTGGCCAGCGCACTGTTTCAATTTTCAAAAATGTCGACATGCTCCGAAAGGAAAATTCCTATGTAACGTAAATTGAGTTTTACAACACGATTCGGCCCTCAAAATTTTTCTAAAAAATTTCTGAGTGCCTGGCCAGCGCACTTTTTCAATTTTCAAACATGGTGACATGCTCAAAAAAAAATTCCTATGCTACGTAAATTGAGTTCTACAACACGATTCCGCCCTCAAAATGTTCCTAAAAAATTTTTGCGTGCCTGGCCAGCGCACTTTTTCAATTTTCAAAAATGTTTTCATGCTCCGAAAAAAAATAAAATTCCTATACGACGTAAATTGAGTTCTACAACACGATTCCGCCCTCAAAATATTTCTAAAAAATTTTTGTGTGCCTGGCCAGCGCACTTTTTCAATTTTCAAAAATGTTTTCATGCTCCGAAAAAAAATAAAATTCCTATACGACGTAAATTGAGTTCTACCACACGATTCAGCCCTCAAATTTTTTTTATAAAATTTGTGAGTGCCTGGCCAGCGCACTTTTTCAATTTTCAAAAATGTTGACATGCTCCGAAAGGAAAATTCCTATGCGACGTAAATTGAGTTCTACCACAAGATTCCGCCCTCAAAATTTTTCTAAAAAAAATTTAAGTTCCTGGCCAGCGCACTTTTACAATTTTCAAAAATGTTGACATGCTCCGAAAAAAAACTCCTATGCGACGTAAATTGAGTTCTACAACACGATTCCGCCCTCAAAACTTTTCTATAAAATTTCTGAGTGCCTGGCCAGCGCACTTTTTCAATTTTCAAAAATGTTGACATGCTCCGAAAAAAAAAATCCTATGCGACGTAAATTGAGTTCTACCACACGATTCCGCCCTCAAAATTTTTCTAAAAAATTTCTAAGTGCCTGGCCAGCGCACTTTTTCAATTTTCAAAAATGTTGACATACTAAGAAATAAAAATTCCTATGCGACGTAAATTAAGTTCTACAACACGATTACGCCCTAAAAATTTTTCTATAAAATTACTAAGTGCCTGGCCAGCGCACTTTTTCAATTTTCAAAAATGTTGACATGCTCCGAAAAAAAATTCCTATGCGACGTAAATTGAGTTCTACCACACGATTCCGCCCTCAAAATTTTTCTAAAAAATTTCTAAGTGCCTGGCCAGCGCACTTTTTCAATTTTCAAAAATGTTGACATGCTCCGAAATAAAAATTCCTATGCGACGTAAATTGAGTTCTACAACAGGATTCCGCCCTCAAAATATTTCTAAAAAATTTTTGTGTGCCTGGCCAGCGCACTTTTTCAATTTTCAAAAATGTTTTCATGCTCCGAAAAAAAATAAAATTCCTATACGACGTAAATTGAGTTCTACAACACGATTCCGCCCTCAAAATATTTCTAAAAAATTTTTGTGTGCCTGGCCAGCGCACTTTTTCAATTTTCAAAAATGTTTTCATGCTCCGAAAAAAAATAAAATTCCTATACGACGTAAATTGAGTTCTACCACACGATTCAGCCCTCAAATTTTTTTTATAAAATTTGTGAGTGCCTGGCCAGCGCACTTTTTCAATTTTCAAAAATGTTGACATTCTCCGAAATAAAAATTCCTATGCGACGTAAATTAAGTCCTACAACACGATTCCGCCCAGAAAATTTTTCTATAAAATTTCTGAGTGCCTGGCCAGCGCACTTTTTCAATTTTCAAAAATGTTGACATGCTCCGAAAAAAAAATCCTATGCGACGTAAATTGAGTTGTACAACACGATTCCGCCCTCAAAATTTTTCTAAAAAATTTCTAAGTGCCTGGCCAGCGCACTTTTTCAATTTTCAAAAATGTTGACATGCTCCGAAAAAAAATTCCTATGCGACGTAAATTGAGTTCTACCACACGATTCCGCCCTCAAAATTTTTCTAAAAAATTTCTAAGTGCCTGGCCAGCGCACTTTTTCAATTTTCAAAAATGTTGACATGCTCCGAAATAAAAATTCCTATGCGACGTAAATTGAGTTCTGCAACACGATTCCGCCCACAAAATTTTTCTAAAAAATTTCTGAGTGCCTGGCCAGCGCACTTTTTCAATTTTCAAAAATGTTGACATGCTCCTAAAAAAAAATTCCTATGCGACGTAAATTGAGTTCTACAACACGATTCCGCCCTCAAAATATTTCTAAAAAATTTTTGTGTGCCTGGCCAGCGCACTTTTTCAATTTTCAAAAATGTTTTCATGCTCCGAAAAAAAATAAAATTCCTATACGACGTAAATTGAGTTCTACCACACGATTCCGCCCTCAAAATTTTTTTTATAAAATTTGTGAGTGCCTGGCCAGCGCACTTTTTCAATTTTCAAAAATGTTGACATGCTCTGAAAAAAAAATCCTATGCGACGTAAATTGAGTTCTACAACACGATTCCGCCCTCCAAATTTTTCTAAAAAATTTCTGAGTGCCTGGCCAGCGCACTTTTTCAATTTTCAAACATGTTGACATGCTCCAAAAAAAATTACTATGCGACGTAAATTGAGTTCTACAACACGATTCCGCCCTCAAAATATTTCTAAAAAAATTTTGTGTGCCTGGCCAGCGCACTTTTTCAATTTTCAAAAATGTTGACATGCACCGAAAAAAAAAGTCCTATGTGACGTAAATTGAGTTCTACAACACGATTCGGCCCTCAAAATTTTTCTAAAAAATTTCTGAGTGCCTGGCCAGCGCACTTTTTCAATTTTCAAACATGTTGACATGCTCAAAAAAAAATTACTATGCGACGTAAATTGAGTTCTACAACACGATTCCGCCCTAAAAATTTTTCTATAAAATTTCTAAGTGCCTGGCCAGCGCACTTTTTCAATTTTCAAAAATGTTGACATGCTCCGAAAAAAAAATCCTATCCGACGTAAATTGAGTTCTACCACACGATTCCGCCCTCAAAATTTTTCTAAAAAATTTCTAAGTGCCTGGCCAGCGCACTTCTTCAATTTTCAAAAATGTTGACATGCTCCGAAAAAAAATTCCTATGCGACGTAAATTCAGTTCTACCACAAGATTCCGCCCTCGAAATTTTTCTAAAAAAAATTTAAGTGCCTGGCCAGCGCACTTTTACAATTTTCAAAAATGTTGACATGCTCCGAAAAAAAACTCCTATGCTACGTAAATTGAGTTGTACAACACGATTCCGCCCTCAAAATGTTTC
Organism: Pseudeuparius sepicola; assembly: GCA_963920635.1. Classification (NCBI taxonomy): domain Eukaryota; kingdom Metazoa; phylum Arthropoda; class Insecta; order Coleoptera; family Anthribidae; genus Pseudeuparius; species Pseudeuparius sepicola. Next base: position 86,419,820 of record OY987298.1, on the reverse strand, counting down.
TAAAAAATTTTTTTGAGTGATTGGCCAGCGCACTTTTTTATTTTCAAAAATGTTGACTTACTCCGAAATAAAAATTCCTATGCGACGTAAATTAAGTCCTACAACACGATTCCGCCCTAAAAAATTTTCTATAAAATTTCGAAGTGCCTGGCCAGAGCACTTTTTCAATTTTCAAAAATGTTGACATGCTCCGAAAAAAAATTCCTATGCGACGTAAATTGAGTTGTACAACACGATTCCGCCCTCAAAATGTTTCTAAAAAATTTTTGAGTGCCTGGCCAGCGCACTTTTTCAATTTTCAAAAATGTTGACATACTCCGAAATAAAAATTCCTATGCGACGTAAATTAAGTTCTACAACACGATTACGCCCTAAAAATTTTTCTATAAAATTTCTAAGTGCCTGACCAGAGTACTTTTTCAATTTTCAAAAATGTTGACATGCTCCGAAAAAAAAGTCCTATGTGACGTAAATTGACTTCTGCAACACGATTCCGCCCACAAAATTTTTCTAAAAAATTTCTGAGTGCCTGGCCAGCGCACTGTTTCAATTTTCAAAAATGTTGACATGCTCCGAAAGGAAAATTCCTATGCGACGTAAATTGAGTTATACCAAAAGATTCCGCCCTCAAAATTTTTCTAAAAAAAATTTAAGTGCCTGGCCAGCGCACTTTTACAATTTTCAAAAATGTTGACATGCACCGAAAAAAAAGTCCTATGTGACGTAAATTGAGTTCTACAACACGATTCGGATCTCAAAATTTTTCTAAAAAATTTCTGAGTGCCTGGCCAGCGCACTTTTTCAATTTTCAAACATGTTGACATGCTCAAAAAAAAATTACTATGCGACGTAAATTGAGTTCTACAACACGATTCCGCCCTAAAAGTTTTTCTATAAAATTTCTAAGTGCCTGGCCAGCGCACTTTTTCAATTTTCAAAAATGTTGACATGCTCCGAAAAAAAAATCCTATGCGACGTAAATTGAGTTCTACCACACGATTCCGCCCTCAAAATTTTTCTAAAAAATTTCTAAGTGCCTGGCCAGCGCACTTTTTCAATTTTCAAAAATGTTGACATGCTCCGAAAAAAAATTCCTATGCGACGTAAATTCAGTTCTACCACAAGATTCCGCCTTCAAAATTTTTCTAAAAAAAATTTAAGTGCCTGGCCAGCGCACTTTTACAATTTTCAAAAATGTTGACATGCTCCGAAAAAAACTCCTATGCTACGTAAATTGAGTTGTACAACACGATTCCGCCCTCAAAATGTTTCTAAAAAATTTTTGAGTGCCTGGCCAGCGCACTTTTTTAATTTTCAAAAATGTTGACATACTCCGAAATAAAAATTCCTATGCGACGTAAATTAAGTCCTACAACACGATTCCGCCCTAAAAAATTTTCTATAAAATTTCTAAGTGCCTGGCCAGAGCACTTTTTCAATTTTCAAAAATGTTGACATGCTCCGAAAGGAAAATTCCTATGTGACGTAAATTGAGTTCTACCACAAGATTCCGCCCTCAAAATTTTTCAAAAAAAAATTTAAGTGCTTGGCCAGCGCACTTTTACAATTTTCAAAAATGTTGACATGCTCCGAAAAAAAACTCCTATGCGACGTAAATTGAGTTCTACAACACGATTCCGCCCTCCAAATTTTTCTAAAAAATTTCTGGGTGCCTGGCCAGCGCACTTTTTCAATCTTCAAAAATGTTGACATGCCCCAAAAAAAAATCCTACGCGACGTAAATTGAGTTCTACAACACGATTCCGCCCTCAAAATTTTTCTACAAAATTTCTAAGTGCCTGGCCAGCGCACTTTTTCAATTTTCAATTTTCAAAAATGTTGACATGCTCCGAAAGGAAAATTCCTATGCGACGTAAATTGAGTTCTACCACAAGATTCCGCCCTCAAAATTTTTCTAACAAATTTCTAAGTGCCTGGCCAGCGCACTGTTTCAATTTTCAAAAATGTTGACATGCTCCGAAAGGAAAATTCCTATGCGACGTAAATTGAGTTCTACCACAAGATTCCGCCCTCAAAATTTTTCTAACAAATTTCTAAGTGCCTGGCCAGCGCACTTTTACAATTTTCAAAAATGTTGACATGCTCCGAAAAAAGCTCCTATGTGACGTAAATTGAGTTCTACAACACGATTGCGCCCTCAAATTTTTTCTAAAAATTTTCTGAGTGCCTGGCCAGCGCACTTTTTCAATTTTCAAAAATGTTGACATGCTCCGAAAAAAAATTCCTATGTGATGTAAATTGAGTTGTACAACACGATTCCGCCCTCAAAATGTTTCTAAAAAATTTCTAAGTGCCTGGCCAGAGTACTTTTTCAATTTTCAAAAATGTTGACATGCTCCGAAAAAAAAGTCCTATGTGACGTAAATTGACTTCTGCAACACGATTCCGCCCACAAAATTTTTCTAAAAAATTTCTGAGTGCCTGGCCAGCGCACTTTTTCAATTTTCAAAAATGTTGACATGCTCCTAAAAAAAAAATTCCTATGCGACGTAAATTGAGTTCTACCACACGATTCCGCCCTCAAAATTTTTCTAACAAATTTCTAAGTGCCTGGCCAGCGCACTGTTTCAATTTTCAAAAATGTTGACATGCTCCGAAAGGAAAATTCCTATGTGACGTAAATTGAGTTCTACAACACGATTCGGCCCTCAAAATTTTTCTAAAAAATATCTGAGTGCCTCTCCAGCGCACTTTTTCAATTTTCAAACATGGTGACATGCTCAAAAAAAAATTACTATGCGACGTAAATTGAGTTCTACAACACGATTCCGCCCTCCAAATTTTTCTAAAAAATTTCTAAATGCCTGGCCAGCGCACTTTTTCAATTATCAAACATGTTGACATGCTCCGAAAAAAAACTCCTATGCTACGTAAATTGAGTTCTACAACACGATTCCGCCCTCAAAATGTTCCTAAAAAATTTTTCTATAAAATTTCTAAGTGCCTGACCAGAGTACTTTTTCAATTTTCAAAAATGTTGACATGCTCCGAAAAAAAAGTCCTATGTGACGTAAATTGACTTCTGCAACACGATTCCGCCCACAAAATTTTTCTAAAAAATTTCTGAGTGCCTGGCCAGCGCACTGTTTCAATTTTCAAAAATGTTGACATGCTCCGAAAGGAAAATTCCTATGCGACGTAAATTGAGTTATACCAAAAGATTCCGCCCTCAAAATTTTTCTAAAAAAAATTTAAGTGCCTGGCCAGCGCACTTTTACAATTTTCAAAAATGTTGACATGCACCGAAAAAAAAGTCCTATGTGACGTAAATTGAGTTCTACAACACGATTCGGATCTCAAAATTTTTCTAAAAAATTTCTGAGTGCCTGGCCAGCGCACTTTTTCAATTTTCAAACATGTTGACATGCTCAAAAAAAAATTACTATGCGACGTAAATTGAGTTCTACAACACGATTCCGCCCTAAAAGTTTTTCTATAAAATTTCTAAGTGCCTGGCCAGCGCACTTTTTCAATTTTCAAAAATGTTGACATGCTCCGAAAAAAAAATCCTATGCGACGTAAATTGAGTTCTACCACACGATTCCGCCCTCAAAATTTTTCTAAAAAATTTCTAAGTGCCTGGCCAGCGCACTTTTTCAATTTTCAAAAATGTTGACATACTCCGAAATAAAAATTCCTATGCGACGTAAATTAAGTCCTGCAACACGATTCCGCCCACAAAATTTTTCTAAAAAATTTCTGAGTGCCTGGCCAGCGCACTGTTTCAATTTTCAAAAATGTTGACATGCTCCGAAAGGAAAATTCCTATGCGACGTAAATTGAGTTATACCAAAAGATTCCGCCCTCAAAATTTTTCTAAAAAAAATTTAAGTGCCTGGCCAGCGCACTTTTACAATTTTCAAAAATGTTGACATGCACCGAAAAAAAAGTCCTATGTGACGTAAATTGAGTTCTACAACACGATTCGGATCTCAAAATTTTTCTAAAAAATTTCTGAGTGCCTGGCCAGCGCACTTTTTCAATTTTCAAACATGTTGACATGCTCAAAAAAAAATTACTATGCGACGTAAATTGAGTTCTACAACACGATTCCGCCCTAAAAGTTTTTCTATAAAATTTCTAAGTGCCTGGCCAGCGCACTTTTTCAATTTTCAAAAATGTTGACATGCTCCGAAAAAAAAATCCTATGCGACGTAAATTGAGTTCTACCACACGATTCCGCCCTCAAAATTTTTCTAAAAAATTTCTAAGTGCCTGGCCAGCGCACTTTTTCAATTTTCAAAAATGTTGACATGCTCCGAAAAAAAACTCCTATGCTACGTAAATTGAGTTGTACAACACGATTCCGCCCTCAAACTGTTTCTAAAAAATTTTTGAGTGCCTGGTCAGCGCACTTTTTCAATTTTCAAAAATGTTGACATGCTCCGAAAGGAAAATTCCTATGCGACGTAAATTGAGTTCTACCACAAGATTCCGCCCTCAAAATTTTTCTAAAAAAAATTTAAGTTCCTGGCCAGCGCACTTTTACAATTTTCAAAAATGTTGACATGCTCCGAAAAAAAATTCCTATGCGACGTAAATTGAGTTCTACAACACGATTCCGCTCTCAAAACTTTTCTAAAAAAATTTTGAGGGCCTGGCCAGCGCACTTTTTCAATTTTCAAAAATGTTGACATGCTCCGAAAAAAATTCAGCGCACTTTTTCAATTTTCAAAAATGTTGACAGGCTCCGAAAGGAAAATTCCTATGCGACGTAAATTGAGTTCTACCACAAGATTCCGCCCTCAAAATTTTTCTAAAAAATTTTTGAGGGCCTGGCCAGCGCACTTTTTCAATTTTCAAAAATGTTGACATGCTCCGAAAAAAATTCCTATGCGACGTAAATTGAGTTCTACAACACGATTCCGCCATCAAAACTTTTCTAAAAAATTTTTAAGTTCCTGGCCAGCGCACTTTTACAATTTTCAAAAATGTTGACATGCTCCGAAAAAAAATTCCTATGCGACGTAACTTGAGTTCTACAACACGATTCCGCCCTCAAAACTTTTCTAAAAAATTTTTGAATGCTTGACCAGCGCACTTTTTCAATTTTCAAAAATGTTGACTTGCTCCGAAAAAAAATTCCTATGCGACGTAAATTGAGTTCTACAACACGATTCCGCCCTCAAAACTTTTCTAAAAAATTTTTAAGTGCCTGGCCAGCGCACTTTTTCAATTTTCAAAAATGTTGACATGCTCCGAAAAAAAATTCCTATGCGACGTAAATTGAGTTCTACAACACGATTCCGCCCTCAAAACTTTTCTAAAAAATTTTTGAGGGCCTGGCCAGCGCACTTTTTCAATTTTCAAAAATGTTGACATGCTCCGAAAAGAAATTCCTATGCGACGTAAATTGAGTTCTACAACACGATTCCGCCCTCAAAACTTTTCTAAAAAAAATTTAAGTGCCTGGCCAGCGCACTTTTACAATTTTCAAAAATGTTGACATGCTCCGAAAAAAAACTCCTATGCTACGTAAATTGAGATGTACAACACGATTCCGCCCTCAAAACTTTTCTAAAAAATTTTTGAGGGCCTGGCCAGCGCACTTTTTCAATTTTCAAAAATGTTGACATGCTCCGAAAAAAAATTCCTATGCGACGTAAATTGAGTTCTACAACACGATTCCGCCCTCAGCACTTTTTCAATTTTCAAAAATGTTGGCATGCTCCGAAAAAAAATTCCTATGCGACGTAAATTGAGTTCTACAACACGATTCCGCCCTCAAAACTTTTCTAAAAAATTTTTAAGTGCCTGGCCAGCGCACTTTTTCAATTTTCAAAAATGTTGACATGCTCCGAAAAAAAATTCCTATGCGACGTAAATTGAGTTCTACAACACGATTCCGCCCTCAAAACTTTTCTAAAAAATTTTTAAGTGCCTGGCCAGCGCACTTTTTCAATTTTCAAACATGTTGACATGCTCCAAAAAAAATTACTATGCGACGTAAATTAAGTTCTACAACACGATTCCGCCCTCAAAATGTTTCTAAAAAAATTTTGAGTGCCTGGCCAGCGCACTTTTTCAATTTTCAAAAATGTTCACATGCTCCGAAAAAAAAATACTATGCTATGTAAATTGAGTTCTACAGCACGATTCCGCCCTCAAAATTTTTCTAAAAAATTTCTAAGTGCCTGGCCAGCGCACTTTTTCAATTTTCAAAAATGTTGACATGCTCCTAAAGGAAAATTCCTATGCGACGTAAATTGAGTTCTACCACAAGATTCCGCCCTCAAAATTTTTCTAAAAAAAATTTAAGTGCCTGGCCAGCGCACTTTTACAATTTTCAAAAATGTTGACATGCACCGAAAAAAAAAGTCCTATGTGACGTAAATTGAGTTCTACAACACGATTCGGCCCTCAAAATTTTTCTAAAAAATTTCTGTGCCTGGCCAGCGCACTTTTTCAATTTTCAAACATGTTGACATGCTCAAAAAAAAATTACTATGCGACGTAAATTGAGTTCTACAACACGATTATGCCCTCAAAATGTTTCTAAAAAATTTTTGCGTGCCTGGCCAGCGCACTTTTTCAATTTTCAAAAATGTTGACATGCTCCGAAAAAAAACTCCTATGCTACGTAAATTGAGTTGTACAACACGATTCCGCCCTCAAACTGTTTCTAAAAAATTTTTGAGTGCCTGGTCAGCGCACTTTTTCAATTTTCAAAAATGTTGACATGCTCCGAAAGGAAAATTCCTATGCGACGTAAATTGAGTTCTACCACAAGATTCCGCCCTCAAAATTTTTCTAAAAAAAATTTAAGTTCCTGGCCAGCGCACTTTTACAATTTTCAAAAATGTTGACATGCTCCGAAAAAAAATTCCTATGCGACGTAAATTGAGTTCTACAACACGATTCCGCCCTCAAAACTTTTCTAAAAAATTTTTGAGGGCCTGGCCAGCGCACTTTTTCAATTTTCAAAAATGTTGACATGCTCCGAAAAAAATTCCTATGCGACGTAAATTGAGTTCTACAACACGATTCCGCCCTCAAAACTTTTCTAAAAAATTTTTAAGTGCCTGGCCAGCGCACTTTTACAATTTTCAAAAATGTTGACATGCTCCGAAAAAAAATTCCTATGCGACGTAAATTGAGTTCTACAACACGATTCCGCCCTCAAAACTTTTCTAAAAAATTTTTGAATGCCTGGCCAGCGCACTTTTTCAATTTTCAAAAATGTTGACATGCTCCGAAAAAAAATTCCTATGCGACGTAAATTGAGTAATACAACACGATTCCGCCCTCAAAACTTTTCTAAAAAATTTTTAAGTGCCTGGCCAGCGCACTTTTTCAATTTTCAAAAATGTTGACATGCTCCGAAAAAAAACTCCTATGCTACGTAAATTGAGTTGTACAACACGATTCCGCCCTCAAACTGTTTCTAAAAAATTTTTGAGTGCCTGGTCAGCGCACTTTTTCAATTTTCAAAAATGTTGACAGGCTCCGAAAGGAAAATTCCTATGCGACGTAAATTGAGTTCTACCACAAGATTCCGCCCTCAAAATTTTTCTAAAAAAAATTTAAGTTCCTGGCCAGCGCACTTTTACAATTTTCAAAAATGTTGACATGCTCCGAAAAAAAATTCCTTTGCGACGTAAATTGAGTTCTACAACACGATTCCGCCCTCAAAACTTTTCTAAAAAATTTTTGAGGGCCTGGCCAGCGCACTTTTTCAATTTTCAAAAATGTTGACATGCTCCGAAAAAAATTCCTATGCGACGTAAATTGAGTTCTACAACACGATTCCGAAATCAAAACTTTTCTAAAAAATTTTTAAGTGCCTGGCCAGCGCACTTTTTCAATTTTCAAAAATGTTGACATGCTCCGAAAAAAAATACCTATGCGACGTAAATTGAGTTCTACCACAAGATTCCGCCCTCAAAATTTTTCTAAAAAAAATTTAAGTTCCTGGCCAGCGCACTTTTACAATTTTCAAAAATGTTGACATGCTCCGAAAAAAAATTCCTTTGCGACGTAAATTGAGTTCTACAACACGATTCCGCCCTCAAAACTTTTCTAAAAAATTTTTGAGGGCCTGGCCAGCGCACTTTTTCAATTTTCAAAAATGTTGACATGCTCCGAAAAAAATTCCTATGCGACGTAAGTTGAGTTCTACAACACGATTCCGCCCTCAAAACTTTTCTAAAAAATTTTTGAATGCCTGGCCAGCGCACTTTTTCAATTTTCAAAAATGTTGACTTGCTCCGAAAAAAAATTCCTATGCGACGTAAATTGAGTTCTACAACACGATTCCGCCCTCAAAACTTTTCTAAAAAATTTTTGAGGGCCTGGCCAGCGCACTTTTTCAATTTTCAAAAATGTTGACATGCTCCGAAAAAAAATTCCTATGCGACGTAAATTGAGTTCTACAACACGATTCCGCCCTCAAAACTTTTCTAAAAAAAATTTAAGTGCCTGGCCAGCGCACTTTTACAATTTTCAAAAATGTTGACATGCTCCGAAAAAAAACTCCTATGCTACGTAAATTGAGATGTACAACACGATTCCGCCCTCAAAACTTTTCTAAAAAATTTTTGAGGGCCTGGCCAGCGCACTTTTTCAATTTTCAAAAATGTTGACATGCTCCGAAAAAAAATTCCTATGCGACGTAAATTGAGTTCTACAACACGATTCCGCCCTCAAAACTTTTCTAAAAAATTTTTAAGTGCCTGGCCAGCGCACTTTTTCAATTTTCAAAAATGTTGACATGCTCCGAAAAAAAATACCTATGCGACGTAAATTGAGTTCTACCACAAGATTCCGCCCTCAAAATTTTTCTAAAAAAAATTTAAGTGCCTGGCCAGCGCACTTTTACAATTTTCAAAAATGTTGACATGCTCCGAAAAAAAACTCCTATGCTACGTAAATTGAGATGTACAACACGATTCCGCCCTCAAAACTTTTCTAAAAAATTTTTGAGGGCCTGGCCAGCGCACTTTTTCAATTTTCAAAAATGTTGACATGCTCCGAAAAAAAATTCCTATGCGACGTAAATTAAGTTCTACAACACGATTCCGCCCTCAAAATGTTTCTAAAAAAATTTTGAGTGCCTGGCCAGCGCACTTTTTCAATTTTCAAAAATGTTCACATGCTCCGAAAAAAAAATACTATGCTATGTAAATTGAGTTCTACAGCACGATTCCGCCCTCAAAATTTTTCTAAAAAAAATTTAAGTGCCTGGCCAGCGCACTTTTACAATTTTCAAAAATGTTGACATGCACCGAAAAAAAAAGTCCTATGTGACGTAAATTGAGTTCTACAACACGATTCGGCCCTCAAAATTTTTCTAAAAAATTTCTGTGCCTGGCCAGCGCACTTTTTCAATTTTCAAACATGTTGACATGCTCAAAAAAAAATTACTATGCGACGTAAATTGAGTTCTACAACACGATTCCGCCCTCAAAATGTTTCTAAAAAATTTTTGCGTGCCTGGCCAGCGCACTTTTTCAATTTTCAAAAATGTTGACATGCTCCGAAAAAAAACTCCTATGCTACGTAAATTGAGTTGTACAACACGATTCCGCCCTCAAACTGTTTCTAAAAAATTTTTGAGTGCCTGGTCAGCGCACTTTTTCAATTTTCAAAAATGTTGACATGCTCCGAAAGGAAAATTCCTATGCGACGTAAATTGAGTTCTACCACAAGATTCCGCCCTCAAAATTTTTCTAAAAAAAATTTAAGTTCCTGGCCAGCGCACTTTTACAATTTTCAAAAATGTTGACATGCTCCGAAAAAAAATTCCTATGCGACGTAAATTGAGTTCTACAACACGATTCCGCCCTCAAAACTTTTCTAAAAAATTTTTAAGTGCCTGGCCAGCGCACTTTTTCAATTTTCAAAAATGTTGACATGCTCCGAAAAAAAATTCCTATGCGACGTAAATTGAGTTCTACAACACGATTCCGCCCTCAAAACTTTTCTAAAAAATTTTTAAGTGCCTGGCCAGCGCACTTTTTCAATTTTCAAAAATGTTGACATGCTCCGAAAAAAAACTCCTATGCTACGTAAATTGAGTTGTACAACACGATTCCGCCCTCAAACTGTTTCTAAAAAATTTTTGAGTGCCTGGTCAGCGCACTTTTTCAATTTTCAAAAATGTTGACAGGCTCCGAAAGGAAAATTCCTATGCGACGTAAATTGAGTTCTACCACAAGATTCCGCCCTCAAAATTTTTCTAAAAAAAATTTAAGTTCCTGGCCAGCGCACTTTTACAATTTTCAAAAATGTTGACATGTTCCGAAAAAAAATTCCTATGCGACGTAAATTGAGTTCTACAACACGATTCCGCCCTCAAAACTTTTCTAAAAAATTTTTGAGGGCCTGGCCAGCGCACTTTTTCAATTTTCAAAAATGTTGACATGCTCCGAAAAAAATTCCTATGCGACGTAAATTGAGTTCTACAACACGATTCCGAAATCAAAACTTTTCTAAAAAATTTTTAAGTGCCTGGCCAGCGCACTTTTTCAATTTTCAAAAATGTTGACATGCTCCGAAAAAAAATACCTATGCGACGTAAATTGAGTTCTACCACAAGATTCCGCCCTCAAAATTTTTCTAAAAAAATTTAAGTTCCTGGCCAGCGCACTTTTACAATTTTCAAAAATGTTGACATGCTTCGAAAAAAAATTCCTATGCGACGTAAGTTGAGTTCTACAACACGATTCCGCCCTCAAAACTTTTCTAAAAAATTTTTGAATGCCTGGCCAGCGCACTTTTTCAATTTTCAAAAATGTTGACTTGCTCCGAAAAAAAATTCCTATGCGACGTAAATTGAGTTCTACAACACGATTCCGCCCTCAAAACTTTTCTAAAAAATTTTTAAGTGCCTGGCCAGCGCACTTTTTCAATTTTCAAAAATGTTGACATGCTCCGAAAAAAAACTCCTATGCTACGTAAATTGAGATGTACAACACGATTCCGCCCTCAAAACTTTTCTAAAAAATTTTTGAGGGCCTGGCCAGCGCACTTTTTCAATTTTCAAAAATGTTGACATGCTCCGAAAAAAAATTCCTATGCGACGTAAATTGAGTTCTACAACACGATTCCGCCCTCAAAACTTTTCTAAAAAATTTTTAAGTGCCTGGCCAGCGCACTTTTTCAATTTTCAAAAATGTTGACATGCTCCGAAAAAAAATACCTATGCGACGTAAATTGAGTTCTACCACAAGATTCCGCCCTCAAAATTTTTCTAAAAAAAATTTAACTGCCTGGCCAGCGCACTTTTACAATTTTCAAAAATGTTGACATGCTCCGAAAAAAAACTCCTATGCTACGTAAATTGAGTTGTACAACACGATTCCGCCCTCAAAATGTTTCTAAAAAATTTTTGAGTGCCTGGCCAGCGCACTTTTTCAATTTTCAAAAATGTTGACATGCTCCGAAAAAAAATTCCTATGCGACGTAAATTGAGTTCTACAACACGATTCCGCCCTCAAAACTTTTCTAAAAAATTTTTAAGTGCCTGGCCAGCGCACTTTTTCAATTTTCAAAAATGTTGACATGCTCCGAAAAAAAATTCCTATGCGACGTAAATTGAGTTCTACAACACGATTCCGCCCTCAAAACTTTTCTAAAAAATTTTTAAGTGCCTGGCCAGCGCACTTTTTCAATTTTCAAACATGTTGACATGCTCCAAAAAAAATTACTATGCGACGTAAATTAAGTTCTACAACACGATTCCGCCCTCAAAATGTTTCTAAAAAAATTTTGAGTGCCTGGCCAGCGGACTTTTTCAATTTTCAAAAATGTTCACATGCTCCGAAAAAAAAATACTATGCTATGTAAATTGAGTTCTACAGCACGATTCCGTCCTCAAAATTTTTCTAAAAAATTTCCAAGTGCCTGGCCAGCGCACTTTTTCAATTTTCAAAAATGTTGACATGCTCCTAAAGGAAAATTCCTATGCGACGTAAATTGAGTTCTACCACAAGATTCCGCCCTCAAAATGTTTCTAAAAAATTTTTGAGTGCCTGGCCAGCGCACTTTTTCAATTTTCAAAAATGTTGACATGCTCCGAAAAAAAATTCCTATGCGACGTAAATTGAGTTCTACAACACGATTCCGCCCTCAAAACTTTTCTAAAAAATTTTTAAGTGCCTGGCCAGCGCACTTTTTCAATTTTCAAAAATGTTGACATGCTCCGAAAAAAAATACCTATGCGACGTAAATTGAGTTCTACCACAAGATTCCGCCCTCAAAATTTTTCTAAAAAAAATTTAACTGCCTGGCCAGCGCACTTTTACAATTTTCAAAAATGTTGACATGCTCCGAAAAAAAACTCCTATGCTACGTAAATTGAGTTGTACAACACGATTCCGCCCTCAAAATGTTTCTAAAAAATTTTTGAGTGCCTGGCCAGCGCACTTTTTCAATTTTCAAAAATGTTGACATGCTCCGAAAAAAAATTCCTATGCGACGTAAATTGAGTTCTACAACACGATTCCGCCCTCAAAACTTTTCTAAAAAATTTTTAAGTGCCTGGCCAGCGCACTTTTTCAATTTTCAAACATGTTGACATGCTCCAAAAAAAATTACTATGCGACGTAAATTAAGTTCTACAACACGATTCCGCCCTCAAAATGTTTCTAAAAAAATTTTGAGTGCCTGGCCAGCGGACTTTTTCAATTTTCAAAAATGTTCACATGCTCCGAAAAAAAAATACTATGCTATGTAAATTGAGTTCTACAGCACGATTCCGCCCTCAAAACTTTTCTAAAAAATTTTTGAATGCTTGACCAGCGCACTTTTTCAATTTTCAAAAATGTTGACATGCTCCAAAAAAAAATTATTATGCGACGTAAATTAAGTTCTGCAACACGATTCCGCCCTCAAAATGTTTCTAAAAAAATTTTGAGTGCCTGGCCAGCGCACTTTTTCAATTTTCAAAAATGTTGACATGCTCCGAAAAAAAAATACTATGCTATGTAAATTGAGTTCTACAACACGATTCCGCCCTCAAAACTTTTCTAAAAAATTTTTAAGTGCCTGGCCAGCGCACTTTTTCAATTTTCAAAAATGTTGACATGCTCCAAAAAAAAATTATTATGCGACGTAAATTAAGTTCTGCAACACGATTCCGCCCTCAAAATGTTTCTAAAAAAATTTTGAGTGCCTGGCCAGCGCACTTTTTCAATTTTCAAAAATGTTGACATGCTCCGAAAAAAAAATACTATGCTATGTAAATTGAGTTCTACAACATGATTCCGCCCTCAAAATTTTTCTAAAAAATTTTTAAGTGCCTGGCCAGCGCACTTTTTCAATTTTCAAACATGTTGACATGCTCCAAAAAAAATTTACTATGCGACGTAAATTAAGTTCTACAACACGATTCCGCCCTCAAAATGTTTCTAAAAAAATGTTGAGTGCATGGCCAGCGCACTTTTTCAATTTTCAAAAATGTTGACATGCTCCGAAAAAAAATACTATGCTATGTAAATTGAGTTCTACAGCACGATTTCGCCCTCAAAATTTTTCTAAAAAATTTCTAAGTGCCTGGCCAGCGCACTTTTTCAATTTTCAAAAATGTTGACATGCTTCGAAAAAAAACTCCTATGCGACGTAAATTGAGTTGTACAACACGATTCCGCTCTCAAAATGTTTCTAAAAAAATTTTGAGTGCCTGGCCAGCGCACTTTTTCAATTTTCAAAAATGTTGACATACTCCGAAATAAAAATTCCTATGCGACGTAAATTAAGTCCTGCAACACGATTCCGCCCTAAAAATTTTTCTATAAAATTTCTGAGTGCCTGGCCAGCGCACTTTTTCAATTTTGAAAAATGTTGACATGCTCCGAAAAAAAAATGCTATGCTATGTAAATTGAGTTCTACAGCACGATTCCGCCCTCAAAATTTTTCTAAAAAATTTCTAAGTGCCTGGCCAGCGCACTTTTTCAATTTTCAAAAATGTTGACATGCTCCGAAAAAAAACTCCTATGCTACGTAAATTGAGTTGTACAACACGATTCCGCCCTCAAACTGTTTCTAAAAAATTTTTGAGTGCCTGGTCAGCGCACTTTTTCAATTTTCAAAAATGTTGACATGCTCCGAAAGGAAAATTCCTATGCGACGTAAATTGAGTTCTACCACAAGATTCCGCCCTCAAAATTTTTCTAAAAAAAATTTAAGTTCCTGGCCAGCGCACTTTTACAATTTTCAAAAATGTTGACATGCTCCGAAAAAAAATTCCTATGCGACGTAAATTGAGTTCTACAACACGATTCCGCTCTCAAAACTTTTCTAAAAAAATTTTGAGGGCCTGGCCAGCGCACTTTTTCAATTTTCAAAAATGTTGACATGCTCCGAAAAAAATTCAGCGCACTTTTTCAATTTTCAAAAATGTTGACAGGCTCCGAAAGGAAAATTCCTATGCGACGTAAATTGAGTTCTACCACAAGATTCCGCCCTCAAAATTTTTCTAAAAAATTTTTGAGGGCCTGGCCAGCGCACTTTTTCAATTTTCAAAAATGTTGACATGCTCCGAAAAAAATTCCTATGCGACGTAAATTGAGTTCTACAACACGATTCCGCCATCAAAACTTTTCTAAAAAATTTTTAAGTTCCTGGCCAGCGCACTTTTACAATTTTCAAAAATGTTGACATGCTCCGAAAAAAAATTCCTATGCGACGTAACTTGAGTTCTACAACACGATTCCGCCCTCAAAACTTTTCTAAAAAATTTTTGAATGCTTGACCAGCGCACTTTTTCAATTTTCAAAAATGTTGACTTGCTCCGAAAAAAAATTCCTATGCGACGTAAATTGAGTTCTACAACACGATTCCGCCCTCAAAACTTTTCTAAAAAATTTTTAAGTGCCTGGCCAGCGCACTTTTTCAATTTTCAAAAATGTTGACATGCTCCGAAAAAAAATTCCTATGCGACGTAAATTGAGTTCTACAACACGATTCCGCCCTCAAAACTTTTCTAAAAAATTTTTGAGGGCCTGGCCAGCGCACTTTTTCAATTTTCAAAAATGTTGACATGCTCCGAAAAGAAATTCCTATGCGACGTAAATTGAGTTCTACAACACGATTCCGCCCTCAAAACTTTTCTAAAAAAAATTTAAGTGCCTGGCCAGCGCACTTTTACAATTTTCAAAAATGTTGACATGCTCCGAAAAAAAACTCCTATGCTACGTAAATTGAGATGTACAACACGATTCCGCCCTCAAAACTTTTCTAAAAAATTTTTGAGGGCCTGGCCAGCGCACTTTTTCAATTTTCAAAAATGTTGACATGCTCCGAAAAAAAATTCCTATGCGACGTAAATTGAGTTCTACAACACGATTCCGCCCTCAGCACTTTTTCAATTTTCAAAAATGTTGGCATGCTCCGAAAAAAAATTCCTATGCGACGTAAATTGAGTTCTACAACACGATTCCGCCCTCAAAACTTTTCTAAAAAATTTTTAAGTGCCTGGCCAGCGCACTTTTTCAATTTTCAAAAATGTTGACATGCTCCGAAAAAAAATTCCTATGCGACGTAAATTGAGTTCTACAACACGATTCCGCCCTCAAAACTTTTCTAAAAAATTTTTAAGTGCCTGGCCAGCGCACTTTTTCAATTTTCAAACATGTTGACATGCTCCAAAAAAAATTACTATGCGACGTAAATTAAGTTCTACAACACGATTCCGCCCTCAAAATGTTTCTAAAAAAATTTTGAGTGCCTGGCCAGCGCACTTTTTCAATTTTCAAAAATGTTCACATGCTCCGAAAAAAAAATACTATGCTATGTAAATTGAGTTCTACAGCACGATTCCGCCCTCAAAATTTTTCTAAAAAATTTCTAAGTGCCTGGCCAGCGCACTTTTTCAATTTTCAAAAATGTTGACATGCTCCTAAAGGAAAATTCCTATGCGACGTAAATTGAGTTCTACCACAAGATTCCGCCCTCAAAATTTTTCTAAAAAAAATTTAAGTGCCTGGCCAGCGCACTTTTACAATTTTCAAAAATGTTGACATGCACCGAAAAAAAAAGTCCTATGTGACGTAAATTGAGTTCTACAACACGATTCGGCCCTCAAAATTTTTCTAAAAAATTTCTGTGCCTGGCCAGCGCACTTTTTCAATTTTCAAACATGTTGACATGCTCAAAAAAAAATTACTATGCGACGTAAATTGAGTTCTACAACACGATTCCGCCCTCAAAATGTTTCTAAAAAATTTTTGCGTGCCTGGCCAGCGCACTTTTTCAATTTTCAAAAATGTTGACATGCTCCGAAAAAAAACTCCTATGCTACGTAAATTGAGTTGTACAACACGATTCCGCCCTCAAACTGTTTCTAAAAAATTTTTGAGTGCCTGGTCAGCGCACTTTTTCAATTTTCAAAAATGTTGACATGCTCCGAAAGGAAAATTCCTATGCGACGTAAATTGAGTTCTACCACAAGATTCCGCCCTCAAAATTTTTCTAAAAAAAATTTAAGTTCCTGGCCAGCGCACTTTTACAATTTTCAAAAATGTTGACATGCTCCGAAAAAAAATTCCTATGCGACGTAAATTGAGTTCTACAACACGATTCCGCCCTCAAAACTTTTCTAAAAAATTTTTGAGGGCCTGGCCAGCGCACTTTTTCAATTTTCAAAAATGTTGACATGCTCCGAAAAAAATTCCTATGCGACGTAAATTGAGTTCTACAACACGATTCCGCCCTCAAAACTTTTCTAAAAAATTTTTAAGTGCCTGGCCAGCGCACTTTTACAATTTTCAAAAATGTTGACATGCTCCGAAAAAAAATTCCTATGCGACGTAAATTGAGTTCTACAACACGATTCCGCCCTCAAAACTTTTCTAAAAAATTTTTGAATGCCTGGCCAGCGCACTTTTTCAATTTTCAAAAATGTTGACATGCTCCGAAAAAAAATTCCTATGCGACGTAAATTGAGTAATACAACACGATTCCGCCCTCAAAACTTTTCTAAAAAATTTTTAAGTGCCTGGCCAGCGCACTTTTTCAATTTTCAAAAATGTTGACATGCTCCGAAAAAAAACTCCTATGCTACGTAAATTGAGTTGTACAACACGATTCCGCCCTCAAACTGTTTCTAAAAAATTTTTGAGTGCCTGGTCAGCGCACTTTTTCAATTTTCAAAAATGTTGACAGGCTCCGAAAGGAAAATTCCTATGCGACGTAAATTGAGTTCTACCACAAGATTCCGCCCTCAAAATTTTTCTAAAAAAAATTTAAGTTCCTGGCCAGCGCACTTTTACAATTTTCAAAAATGTTGACATGCTCCGAAAAAAAATTCCTTTGCGACGTAAATTGAGTTCTACAACACGATTCCGCCCTCAAAACTTTTCTAAAAAATTTTTGAGGGCCTGGCCAGCGCACTTTTTCAATTTTCAAAAATGTTGACATGCTCCGAAAAAAATTCCTATGCGACGTAAATTGAGTTCTACAACACGATTCCGAAATCAAAACTTTTCTAAAAAATTTTTAAGTGCCTGGCCAGCGCACTTTTTCAATTTTCAAAAATGTTGACATGCTCCGAAAAAAAATACCTATGCGACGTAAATTGAGTTCTACCACAAGATTCCGCCCTCAAAATTTTTCTAAAAAAAATTTAAGTTCCTGGCCAGCGCACTTTTACAATTTTCAAAAATGTTGACATGCTCCGAAAAAAAATTCCTTTGCGACGTAAATTGAGTTCTACAACACGATTCCGCCCTCAAAACTTTTCTAAAAAATTTTTGAGGGCCTGGCCAGCGCACTTTTTCAATTTTCAAAAATGTTGACATGCTCCGAAAAAAATTCCTATGCGACGTAAGTTGAGTTCTACAACACGATTCCGCCCTCAAAACTTTTCTAAAGAATTTTTGAATGCCTGGCCAGCGCACTTTTTCAATTTTCAAAAATGTTGACTTGCTCCGAAAAAAAATTCCTATGCGACGTAAATTGAGTTCTACAACACGATTCCGCCCTCAAAACTTTTCTAAAAAATTTTTGAGGGCCTGGCCAGCGCACTTTTTCAATTTTCAAAAATGTTGACATGCTCCGAAAAAAAATTCCTATGCGACGTAAATTGAGTTCTACAACACGATTCCGCCCTCAAAACTTTTCTAAAAAAAATTTAAGTGCCTGGCCAGCGCACTTTTACAATTTTCAAAAATGTTGACATGCTCCGAAAAAAAACTCCTATGCTACGTAAATTGAGATGTACAACACGATTCCGCCCTCAAAACTTTTCTAAAAAATTTTTGAGGGCCTGGCCAGCGCACTTTTTCAATTTTCAAAAATGTTGACATGCTCCGAAAAAAAATTCCTATGCGACGTAAATTGAGTTCTACAACACGATTCCGCCCTCAAAACTTTTCTAAAAAATTTTTAAGTGCCTGGCCAGCGCACTTTTTCAATTTTCAAAAATGTTGACATGCTCCGAAAAAAAATACCTATGCGACGTAAATTGAGTTCTACCACAAGATTCCGCCCTCAAAATTTTTCTAAAAAAAATTTAAGTGCCTGGCCAGCGCACTTTTACAATTTTCAAAAATGTTGACATGCTCCGAAAAAAAACTCCTATGCTACGTAAATTGAGATGTACAACACGATTCCGCCCTCAAAACTTTTCTAAAAAATTTTTGAGGGCCTGGCCAGCGCACTTTTTCAATTTTCAAAAATGTTGACATGCTCCGAAAAAAAATTCCTATGCGACGTAAATTAAGTTCTACAACACGATTCCGCCCTCAAAATGTTTCTAAAAAAATTTTGAGTGCCTGGCCAGCGCACTTTTTCAATTTTCAAAAATGTTCACATGCTCCGAAAAAAAAATACTATGCTATGTAAATTGAGTTCTACAGCACGATTCCGCCCTCAAAATTTTTCTAAAAAAAATTTAAGTGCCTGGCCAGCGCACTTTTACAATTTTCAAAAATGTTGACATGCACCGAAAAAAAAAGTCCTATGTGACGTAAATTGAGTTCTACAACACGATTCGGCCCTCAAAATTTTTCTAAAAAATTTCTGTGCCTGGCCAGCGCACTTTTTCAATTTTCAAACATGTTGACATGCTCAAAAAAAAATTACTATGCGACGTAAATTGAGTTCTACAACACGATTCCGCCCTCAAAATGTTTCTAAAAAATTTTTGCGTGCCTGGCCAGCGCACTTTTTCAATTTTCAAAAATGTTGACATGCTCCGAAAAAAAACTCCTATGCTACGTAAATTGAGTTGTACAACACGATTCCGCCCTCAAACTGTTTCTAAAAAATTTTTGAGTGCCTGGTCAGCGCACTTTTTCAATTTTCAAAAATGTTGACATGCTCCGAAAGGAAAATTCCTATGCGACGTAAATTGAGTTCTACCACAAGATTCCGCCCTCAAAATTTTTCTAAAAAAAATTTAAGTTCCTGGCCAGCGCACTTTTACAATTTTCAAAAATGTTGACATGCTCCGAAAAAAAATTCCTATGCGACGTAAATTGAGTTCTACAACACGATTCCGCCCTCAAAACTTTTCTAAAAAATTTTTAAGTGCCTGGCCAGCGCACTTTTTCAATTTTCAAAAATGTTGACATGCTCCGAAAAAAAATTCCTATGCGACGTAAATTGAGTTCTACAACACGATTCCGCCCTCAAAACTTTTCTAAAAAATTTTTAAGTGCCTGGCCAGCGCACTTTTTCAATTTTCAAAAATGTTGACATGCTCCGAAAAAAAACTCCTATGCTACGTAAATTGAGTTGTACAACACGATTCCGCCCTCAAACTGTTTCTAAAAAATTTTTGAGTGCCTGGTCAGCGCACTTTTTCAATTTTCAAAAATGTTGACAGGCTCCGAAAGGAAAATTCCTATGCGACGTAAATTGAGTTCTACCACAAGATTCCGCCCTCAAAATTTTTCTAAAAAAAATTTAAGTTCCTGGCCAGCGCACTTTTACAATTTTCAAAAATGTTGACATGTTCCGAAAAAAAATTCCTATGCGACGTAAATTGAGTTCTACAACACGATTCCGCCCTCAAAACTTTTCTAAAAAATTTTTGAGGGCCTGGCCAGCGCACTTTTTCAATTTTCAAAAATGTTGACATGCTCCGAAAAAAATTCCTATGCGACGTAAATTGAGTTCTACAACACGATTCCGAAATCAAAACTTTTCTAAAAAATTTTTAAGTGCCTGGCCAGCGCACTTTTTCAATTTTCAAAAATGTTGACATGCTCCGAAAAAAAATACCTATGCGACGTAAATTGAGTTCTACCACAAGATTCCGCCCTCAAAATTTTTCTAAAAAAATTTAAGTTCCTGGCCAGCGCACTTTTACAATTTTCAAAAATGTTGACATGCTTCGAAAAAAAATTCCTATGCGACGTAAGTTGAGTTCTACAACACGATTCCGCCCTCAAAACTTTTCTAAAAAATTTTTGAATGCCTGGCCAGCGCACTTTTTCAATTTTCAAAAATGTTGACTTGCTCCGAAAAAAAATTCCTATGCGACGTAAATTGAGTTCTACAACACGATTCCGCCCTCAAAACTTTTCTAAAAAATTTTTAAGTGCCTGGCCAGCGCACTTTTTCAATTTTCAAAAATGTTGACATGCTCCGAAAAAAAACTCCTATGCTACGTAAATTGAGATGTACAACACGATTCCGCCCTCAAAACTTTTCTAAAAAATTTTTGAGGGCCTGGCCAGCGCACTTTTTCAATTTTCAAAAATGTTGACATGCTCCGAAAAAAAATTCCTATGCGACGTAAATTGAGTTCTACAACACGATTCCGCCCTCAAAACTTTTCTAAAAAATTTTTAAGTGCCTGGCCAGCGCACTTTTTCAATTTTCAAAAATGTTGACATGCTCCGAAAAAAAATACCTATGCGACGTAAATTGAGTTCTACCACAAGATTCCGCCCTCAAAATTTTTCTAAAAAAAATTTAACTGCCTGGCCAGCGCACTTTTACAATTTTCAAAAATGTTGACATGCTCCGAAAAAAAACTCCTATGCTACGTAAATTGAGTTGTACAACACGATTCCGCCCTCAAAATGTTTCTAAAAAATTTTTGAGTGCCTGGCCAGCGCACTTTTTCAATTTTCAAAAATGTTGACATGCTCCGAAAAAAAATTCCTATGCGACGTAAATTGAGTTCTACAACACGATTCCGCCCTCAAAACTTTTCTAAAAAATTTTTAAGTGCCTGGCCAGCGCACTTTTTCAATTTTCAAAAATGTTGACATGCTCCGAAAAAAAATTCCTATGCGACGTAAATTGAGTTCTACAACACGATTCCGCCCTCAAAACTTTTCTAAAAAATTTTTAAGTGCCTGGCCAGCGCACTTTTTCAATTTTCAAACATGTTGACATGCTCCAAAAAAAATTACTATGCGACGTAAATTAAGTTCTACAACACGATTCCGCCCTCAAAATGTTTCTAAAAAAATTTTGAGTGCCTGGCCAGCGGACTTTTTCAATTTTCAAAAATGTTCACATGCTCCGAAAAAAAAATACTATGCTATGTAAATTGAGTTCTACAGCACGATTCCGTCCTCAAAATTTTTCTAAAAAATTTCCAAGTGCCTGGCCAGCGCACTTTTTCAATTTTCAAAAATGTTGACATGCTCCTAAAGGAAAATTCCTATGCGACGTAAATTGAGTTCTACCACAAGATTCCGCCCTCAAAATTTTTCTAAAAAAAATTTAAGTGCCTGGCCAGCGCACTTTTACAATTTTCAAAAATGTTGACATGCACCGAAAAAAAAAGTCCTATGTGACGTAAATTGAGTTCTACAACACGATTCGGCCTCAAAATTTTTCTAAAAAATTTCTGTGCCTGGCCAGCGCACTTTTTCAATTTTCAAACATGTTGACATGCTCAAAAAAAAATTACTATGCGACGTAAATTGAGTTCTACAACACGATTCCGCCCTCAAAATGTTTCTAAAAAATTTTTGCGTGCCTGGCCAGCGCACTTTTTCAATTTTCAAAAATGTTGACATGCTCCGAAAAAAAATTCCTATGCGACGTAAATTGAGATCTACAACACGATTCCGCCCTCAAAACTTTTCTAAAAAATTTTTAAGTGCCTGGCCAGCGCACTTTTTCAATTTTCAAACATGTTGACATACTTTGAAAAAAAAATTCCTATGCGACGTAAATTGAGTTCTACAACATGATTACGCCCTCAAAATTTTTCTAAAAAATTTTTAAGTGCCTGGCCAGCGCACTTTTTCAATTTTCAAACATGTTGACATGCTCCAAAAAAAATTACTATACGACGTAAATTGAGTTGTACAACACGATTCCGCTCTCAAAATGTTTCTAAAAAATTTTTGAGTGCCTGGCCAGCGCACTTTTTCAATTTTCAAAAATGTTGACATACTCCGAAATAAAAATTCCTATGCGACGTAAATTAGGTAAGTCCTACAACACGATTCCGCCCTAAAAATTTTTCTATAAAATTTCTGAGTGCTTGGCCAGCGCACTTTTTCAATTTTCAAAAATGTTGACATGCTCCGAAAAAAAATTCCTATGCGACGTAAATTGAGTTGTACAACACGATTCCGCCCTCAAAATGTTTCTAAAAAATTTTTGAGTGCCTGGCCAGCGCACTTTTTCAATTTTCAAAAATGTTGACATGCTCCGAAAAAAAAAAAACTATGCTATGTAAATTGAGTTCTACAGCACGATTCCGCCCTAAAAATTTTTCTATAAAATTTCTGAGTGCCTGGCCAGCGCACTTTTTCAATTTTCAAAAATGTTGACATGCTCCGAAAAAAAAAACCTATGCGACGTAAATTGAGTTCTACCACACGATTCCGCCCTCAAAATTTTTCTAAAAAATTTCTAAGTGCCTGGCCAGCGCACTTTTTCAATTTTTAAAAATGTTGACATGCTCCGAAAAAAAATACCTATGCGACGTAAATTGAGTTCTACCACAAGATTCCGCCCTCAAAATTTTTCTAAAAAAAATTTAAGTGCCTGGCCAGCGCACTTTTACAATTTTCAAAAATGTTGACATGCTCCGAAAAAAAACTCCTATGCTACGTAAATTGAGTTGTACAACACGATTCCGCCCTCAAAATGTTTCTAAAAAATTTTTGAGTGCCTGGCCAGCGCACTTTTTCAATTTTCAAAAATGTTGACATGCTCCGAAAAAAAATTCCTATGCGACGTAAATTGAGTTCTACAACACGATTCCGCCCTCAAAATTTTTTAGAAAAATTTTTAAGTACCTGGTCAGCGCACTTTTACAATTTTCAAAAATGTTGACGTGCTCCGAAAAAAAATACCTATGCGACGTAAATTGAGTTCTACCACAAGATTCCGCCCTCAAAATGTTTCTAAAAAATTTTTGAGTGCCTGGCCAGCGCACTTTTTCAATTTTCAAAAATGTTGACATGCTCCAAAAAAAAATTATTATGCGACGTAAATTAAGTTCTACAACACGATTCCGCCCTCAAAATGTTTCTAAAAAAATTTTGAGTGCCTGGCCAGCGCACTTTTTCAATTTTCAAAAATGTTGACATGCTCCGAAAAAAAAAATACTATGCTATGTAAATTGAGTTCTACAACATGATTTCGCCCTCAAAATTTTTCTAAAAAATTTTTAAGTGCCTGGCCAGCGCACTTTTTCAATTTTCAAACATGTTGACATGCTCCAAAAAAAATTACTATGCGACGTAAATTAAGTTCTACAACACGATTCCGCCCTCAAAATGTTTCTAAAAAAATGTTGAGTGCCTGGCCAGCGCACTTTTTCAATTTTCAAAAATGTTGACATGCTCCGAAAAAAAATACTATGCTATGTAAATTGAGTTGTACAACACGATTCCGCTCTCAAAATGTTTCTAAAAAAATTTTGAGTGCCTGGCCAGCGCACTTTTTCAATTTTCAAAAATGTTGACATACTCCGAAATAAAAATTCCTATGCGACGTAAATTAAGTCCTGCAACACGATTCCGCCCTAAAAATTTTTCTATAAAATTTCTGAGTGCCTGGCCAGCGCACTTTTTCAATTTTCAAAAATGTTGGCATGCTCCGAAAAAAAAATACTATGCTATGTAAATTGAGTTCTACAGCACGATTCCGCCCTCAAAATTTTTCTAAAAAATTTCTAAGTGCCTGGCCAGCGCACTTTTTCAATTTTCAAAAATGTTGACATGCTCCGAAAAAAAACTCCTATGCTACGTAAATTGAGTTGTACAACACGATTCCGCCCTCAAACTGTTTCTAAAAAATTTTTGAGTGCCTGGTCAGCGCACTTTTTCAATTTTCAAAAATGTTGACATGCTCCGAAAGAAAAATTCCTATGCGACGTAAATTGAGTTCTACCACAAGATTCCGCCCTCAAAATTTTTCTAAAAAAAATTTAAGTTCCTGGCCAGCGCACTTTTACAATTTTCAAAAATGTTGACATGCTCCGAAAAAAAATTCCTATGCGACGTAAATTGAGTTCTACAACACGATTCCGCCCTCAAAACTTTTCTAAAAAATTTTTGAGGGCCTGGCCAGCGCACTTTTTCAATTTTCAAAAATGTTGACATGCTCCGAAAAAAATTCCTATGCGACGTAAATTGAATTCTACAACACGATTCCGCCCTCAAAACTTTTCTAAAAAATTTTTAAGTGCCTGGCCAGCGCACTTTTTCAATTTTCAAAAATGTTGACATGCTCCGAAAAAAAATACCTATGCGACGTAAATTGAGTTCTACCACAAGATTCCGCCCTCAAAATTTTTCTAAAAAAAATTTAAGTGCCTGGCCAGCGCACTTTTACAATTTTCAAAAATGTTGACATGCTCCGAAAAAAAACTCCTATGCTACGTAAATTGAGTTGTACAACACGATTCCGCCCTCAAAATGTTTCTAAAAAATTTTTGAGTGCCTGGCCAGCGCACTTTTTCAATTTTCAAAAATGTTGACATGCTCCGAAAAAAAATTCCTATGCGACGTAAATTGAGTTCTACAACACGATTCCGCCCTCAAAACTTTTCTAAAAAATTTTTAAGTGCCTGGCCAGCGCACTTTTTCAATTTTCAAAAATGTTGACATGCTCCGAAAAAAAATTCCTATGCGACGTAAATTGAGTTCTACAACACGATTCCGCCCTCAAACTTTTCTAAAAAATTTTTAAGTGCCTGGCCAGCGCACTTTTTCAATTTTCAAACATGTTGACATGCTCCAAAAAAAATTACTATGCGACGTAAATTAAGTTCTACAACACGATTCCGCCCTCAAAATGTTTCTAAAAAAATTTTGAGTGCCTGGCCAGCGCACTTTTTCAATTTTCAAAAATGTTCACATGCTCCGAAAAAAAATAACTATGCTATGTAAATTGAGTTCTACAGCACGATTCAGCCCTCAAAATTTTTCTAAAAAATTTCTAAGTGCCTGGCCAGCGCACTTTTTCAATTTTCAAAAATGTTGACATGCTCCTAAAGGAAAATTCCTATGCGACGTAAATTGAGTTCTACCACAAGATTCCGCCCTCAAAATTTTTCTAAAAAAAATTTAAGTGCCTGGCCAGCGCACTTTTACAATTTTCAAAAATGTTGTCATGCACCGAAAAAAAAAGTCCTATGTGACGTAAATTAAGTTCTACAACACGATTCGGCCCTCAAAATTTTTCTAAAAAATTTCTGTGCCTGGCCAGCGCACTTTTTCAATTTTCAAACATGTTGACATGCTCAAAAAAAAATTACTATGCGACGTAAATTGAGTTCTACAACACGATTCCGCCCTCAAAATGTTTCTAAAAAATTTTTGCGTGCCTGGCCAGCGCACTTTTTCAATTTTCAAAAATGTTGACATGCTCCGAAAAAAAACTCCTATACTACGCAAATTGAGTTGTACAACACGATTCCGTCCTCAAACTGTTTCTAAAAAATTTTTGAGTGCCTGGTCAGCGCACTTTTTCAATTTTCAAAAATGTTGACATGCTCCGAAAGAAAAATTCCTATGCGACGTAAATTGAGTTCTACCACAAGATTCCGCCCTCAAAATTTTTCTAAAAAAAATTTAAGTTCCTGGCCAGCGCACTTTTACAATTTTCAATTTTCAAACATGTTGACATGCTCTAAGAAAAAATTACTATGCGACGTAAATTGAGTTCTACAACACGATTCCGCCCTCAAAATATTTCTAAAAAATTTTTGCGTGCCTGGACAGTGCCCTTTTTCAATTTTCAAAAATGTTGACATACTACGAAAAAAAATTCCTATGCGACGTAAATTAAGTTCTACAACACGATTCCGCCCTCAAAATGTTTCTAAAAAAATTTTGAGTGCCTGGCCAGCGCACTTTTTCAATTTTCAAAAATGTTGACATGCTCCGAAAAAAAATTCCTATGCGACGTAAATTGAGTTCTACAACACGATTCCGCCCTCAAAACTTTTCTAAAAAATTTTTAAGTGCCTGGCCAGCGCACTTTTTCAATTTTCAAAAATGTTGACATGCTCCGAAAAAAAATTCCTATGCGACGTAAATTGAGTTCTACAACACGATTCCGCCCTCAAAACTTTTCTAAAAAATTTTTAAGTGCCTGGCCAGCGCACTTTTTCAATTTTCAAACATGTTGACATGCTCCAAAAAAAATTACTATGCGACGTAAATTAAGTTCTACAACACGATTCCGCCCTCAAAATGTTTATAAAAAAATTTTGAGTGCCTGGCCAGCGGACTTTTTCAATTTTCAAAAATGTTCACATGCTCCGAAAAAAAAATACTATGCTATGTAAATTGAGTTCTACAGCACGATTCCGTCCTCAAAATTTTTCTAAAAAATTTCTAAGTGCCTGGCCAGCGCACTTTTTCAATTTTCAAAAATGTTGACATGCTCCTAAAGGAAAATTCCTATGCGACGTAAATTGAGTTCTACCACAAGATTCCGCCCTCAAAATTTTTCTAAAAAAAATTTAAGTGCCTGGCCAGCGCACTTTTACAATTTTCAAAAATGTTGACATGCACCGAAAAAAAAAGTCCTATGTGACGTAAATTGAGTTCTACAACACGATTCGGCCCTCAAAATTTTTCTAAAAAATTTCTGTGCCTGGCCAGCGCACTTTTTCAATTTTCAAACATGTTGACATGCTCAAAAAAAAATTACTATGCGACGTAAATTGAGTTCTACAACACGATTCCGCCCTCAAAATGTTTCTAAAAAATTTTTGCGTGCCTGGCCAGCGCACTTTTTCAATTTTCAAAAATGTTGACATGCTCCGAAAAAAAATTCCTATGCGACGTAAATTGAGATCTACAACACGATTCCGCCCTCAAAACTTTTCTAAAAAATTTTTAAGTGCCTGGCCAGCGCACTTTTTCAATTTTCAAACATGTTGACATACTTTGAAAAAAAAATTCCTATGCGACGTAAATTGAGTTCTACAACATGATTACGCCCTCAAAATTTTTCTAAAAAATTTTTAAGTGCCTGGCCAGCGCACTTTTACAATTTTCAAACATGTTGACATGCTCCAAAAAAAATTACTATACGACGTAAATTGAGTTGTACAACACGATTCCGCTCTCAAAATGTTTCTAAAAAATTTTTGAGTGCCTGGCCAGCGCACTTTTTCAATTTTCAAAAATGTTGACATACTCCGAAATAAAAATTCCTATGCGACGTAAATTAGGTAAGTCCTACAACACGATTCCGCCCTAAAAATTTTTCTATAAAATTTCTGAGTGCTTGGCCAGCGCACTTTTTCAATTTTCAAAAATGTTGACATGCTCCGAAAAAAAATTCCTATGCGACGTAAATTGAGTTGTACAACACGATTCCGCCCTCAAAATGTTTCTAAAAAATTTTTGTGTGCCTGGCCAGCGCACTTTTTCAATTTTCAAAAATGTTGACATGCTCCGAAAAAAAAAACTATGCTATGTAAATTGAGTTCTACAGCACGATTCCGCCCTAAAAATTTTTCTATAAAATTTCTGAGTGCCTGGCCAGCGCACTTTTTCAATTTTCAAAAATGTTGACACGCTCCGAAAAAAAAAACCTATGCGACGTAAATTGAGTTCTACCACACGATTCCGCCCTCAAAATTTTTCTAAAAAATTTCTAAGTGCCTGGCCAGCGCACTTTTTCAATTTTTAAAAATGTTGACATGCTCCGAAAAAAAATACCTATGCGACGTAAATTGAGTTCTACCACAAGATTCCGCCCTCAAAATTTTTCTAAAAAAAATTTAAGTGCCTGGCCAGCGCACTTTTACAATTTTCAAAAATGTTGACATGCTCCGAAAAAAAACTCCTATGCTACGTAAATTGAGTTGTACAACACGATTCCGCCCTCAAAATGTTTCTAAAAAATTTTTGAGTGCCTGGCCAGCGCACTTTTTCAATTTTCAAAAATGTTGACATGCTCCGAAAAAAAATTCCTATGCGACGTAAATTGAGTTCTACAACACGATTCCGCCCTCAAAATTTTTTAGAAAAATTTTTAAGTACCTGGTCAGCGCACTTTTTCAATTTTCAAAAATGTTGACGTGCTCCGAAAAAAAATACCTATGCGACGTAAATTGAGTTCTACCACAAGATTCCGCCCTCAAATTTTTTCTAAAAAAAATTTAAGTGCCTGGCCAGCGCACTTTTTCAATTTTCAAAAATGTTGACATGCTCCGAAAAAAAACTCCTATGCTACGTAAATTGAGTTGTACAACACGATTCCGCCCTCAAAATGTTTCTAAAAAATTTTTGAGTGCCTGGCCAGCGCACTTTTTCAATTTTCAAAAATGTTGACATGCTCCAAAAAAAAATTATTATGCGACGTAAATTAAGTTCTACAACACGATTCCGCCCTCAAAATGTTTCTAAAAAAATTTTGAGTGCCTGGCCAGCGCACTTTTTCAATTTTCAAAAATGTTGACATGCTCCGAAAAAAAAAATACTATGCTATGTAAATTGAGTTCTACAACATGATTTCGCCCTCAAAATTTTTCTAAAAAATTTTTAAGTGCCTGGCCAGCGCACTTTTTCAATTTTCAAACATGTTGACATGCTCCAAAAAAAATTACTATGCGACGTAAATTAAGTTCTACAACACGATTCCGCCCTCAAAATGTTTCTAAAAAAATGTTGAGTGCCTGGCCAGCGCACTTTTTCAATTTTCAAAAATGTTGACATGCTCCGAAAAAAAATACTATGCTATGTAAATTGAGTTCTACAGCACGATTCCGCCCTCAAAATTTTTCTAAAAAATTTCTAAGTGCCTGGCCAGCGCACTTTTTCAATTTTCAAAAATGTTGACATGCTCCGAAAAAAAACTCCTATGCGACGTAAATTGAGTTGTACAACACGATTCCGCTCTCAAAATGTTTCTAAAAAAATTTTGAGTGCCTGGCCAGCGCACTTTTTCAATTTTCAAAAATGTTGACATACTCCGAAATAAAAATTCCTATGCGACGTAAATTAAGTCCTGCAACACGATTCCGCCCTAAAAATTTTTCTATAAAATTTCTGAGTGCCTGGCCAGCGCACTTTTTCAATTTTCAAAAATGTTGGCATGCTCCGAAAAAAAAATACTATGCTATGTAAATTGAGTTCTACAGCACGATTCCGCCCTCAAAATTTTTCTAAAAAATTTCTAAGTGCCTGGCCAGCGCACTTTTTCAATTTTCAAAAATGTTGACATGCTCCGAAAAAAAACTCCTATGCTACGTAAATTGAGTTGTACAACACGATTCCGCCCTCAAACTGTTTCTAAAAAATTTTTGAGTGCCTGGTCAGCGCACTTTTTCAATTTTCAAAAATGTTGACATGCTCCGAAAGAAAAATTCCTATGCGACGTAAATTGAGTTCTACCACAAGATTCCGCCCTCAAAACTTTTCTAAAAAATTTTTGAGGGCCTGGCCAGCGCACTTTTTCAATTTTCAAAAATGTTGACATGCTCCGAAAAAAATTCCTATGCGACGTAAATTGAGTTCTACAACACGATTCCGCCCTCAAAACTTTTCTAAAAAATTTTTAAGTGCCTGGCCAGCGCACTTTTTCAATTTTCAAAAATGTTGACATGCTCCGAAAGAAAAATTCCTATGCGACGTAAATTGAGTTCTACCACAAGATTCCGCCCTCAAAATTTTTCTAAAAAAAATTTAAGTTCCTGGCCAGCGCACTTTTACAATTTTCAAAAATGTTGACATGCTCCGAAAAAAAATTCCTATGCGACGTAAATTGAGTTCTACAACACGATTCCGCCCTCAAAACTTTTCTAAAAAATTTTTGAGGGCCTGGCCAGCGCACTTTTTCAATTTTCAAAAATGTTGACATGCTCCGAAAAAAATTCCTATGCGACGTAAATTGAGTTCTACAACACGATTCCGCCCTCAAAACTTTTCTAAAAAATTTTTAAGTGCCTGGCCAGCGCACTTTTTCAATTTTCAAAAATGTTGACATGCTCCGAAAGAAAAATTCCTATGCGACGTAAATTGAGTTCTACCACAAGATTCCGCCCTCAAAATTTTTCTAAAAAAAATTTAAGTGCCTGGCCAGCGCACTTTTACAATTTTCAAAAATGTTGACATGCTCCGAAAAAAAACTCCTATGCTACGTAAATTGAGTTGTACAACACGATTCCGCCCTCAAAATGTTTCTAAAAAATTTTTGAGTGCCTGGCCAGCGCACTTTTTCAATTTTCAAAAATGTTGACATGCTCCGAAAAAAAATTCCTATGCGACGTAAATTGAGTTCTACAACACGATTCCGCCCTCAAAACTTTTCTAAAAAATTTTTAAGTGCCTGGCCAGCGCACTTTTTCAATTTTCAAAAATGTTGACATGCTCCGAAAAAAAATTCCTATGCGACGTAAATTGAGTTCTACAACACGATTCCGCCCTCAAACTTTTCTAAAAAATTTTTAAGTGCCTGGCCAGCGCACTTTTTCAATTTTCAAACATGTTGACATGCTCCAAAAAAAATTACTATGCGACGTAAATTAAGTTCTACAACACGATTCCGCCCTCAAAATGTTTCTAAAAAAATTTTGAGTGCCTGGCCAGCGCACTTTTTCAATTTTCAAAAATGTTCACATGCTCCGAAAAAAAAAAACTATGCTATGTAAATTGAGTTCTACAGCACGATTCCGCCCTCAAAATTTTTCTAAAAAATTTCTAAGTGCCTGGCCAGCGCACTTTTTCAATTTTCAAAAATGTTGACATGCTCCTAAAGGAAAATTCCTATGCGACGTAAATTGAGTTCTACCACAAGATTCCGCCCTCAAAATTTTTCTAAAAAAAATTTAAGTGCCTGGCCAGCGCACTTTTACAATTTTCAAAAATGTTGACATGCACCGAAAAAAAAAGTCCTATGTGACGTAAATTAAGTTCTACAACACGATTCGGCCCTCAAAATTTTTCTAAAAAATTTCTGTGCCTGGCCAGCGCACTTTTTCAATTTTCAAACATGTTGACATGCTCAAAAAAAAATTACTATGCGACGTAAATTGAGTTCTACAACACGATTCCGCCCTCAAAATGTTTCTAAAAAATTTTTGCGTGCCTGGCCAGCGCACTTTTTCAATTTTCAAAAATGTTGACATGCTCCGAAAAAAAACTCCTATACTACGCAAATTGAGTTGTACAACACGATTCCGTCCTCAAACTGTTTCTAAAAAATTTTTGAGTGCCTGGTCAGCGCACTTTTTCAATTTTCAAAAATGTTGACATGCTCCGAAAGAAAAATTCCTATGCGACGTAAATTGAGTTCTACAACACGATTCCGCCCTCAAAATATTTCTAAAAAATTTTTGCGTGCCTGGACAGTGCCCTTTTTCAATTTTCAAAAATGTTGACATACTACGAAAAAAAATTCCTATGCGACGTAAATTAAGTTCTACAACACGATTCCGCCCTCAAAATGTTTCTAAAAAAATTTTGAGTGCCTGGCCAGCGCACTTTTTCAATTTTCAAAAATGTTGACATGCTCCGAAAAAAAAAACTATGCTATGTAAATTGAGTTCTACAGCACGATTCCGCCCTAAAAATTTTTCTATAAAATTTCTGAGTGCCTGGCCAGCGCACTTTTTCAATTTTCAAAAATGTTGACATGCTCCGAAAAAAAAATCCTATGCGACGTAAATTGAGTTCTACCACACGATTCCGCCCTCAAAATTTTTCTAAAAAATTTCTAAGTGCCTGGCCAGCGCACTTTTTCAATTTTTAAAAATGTTGACATGCTCCGAAAAAAAATACCTATGCGACGTAAATTGAGTTCTACCACAAGATTCCGCCCTCAAAATTTTTCTAAAAAAAATTTAAGTGCCTGGCCAGCGCACTTTTACAATTTTCAAAAATGTTGACATGCTCCGAGAAAAAACTCCTATGCTACGTAAATTGAGTTCTACAACACGATTCCGCCCTCAAAATGTTTCTAAAAAAATTTTGAGTGCCTGGCCAGCGCACTTTTTCAATTTTCAAAAATGTTGACATGCTCCGAAAAAAAAAACTATGCTATGTAAATTGAGTTCTACAGCACGATTCCGCCCTAAAAATTTTTCTATAAAATTTCTGAGTGCCTGGCCAGCGCACTTTTTCAATTTTCAAAAATGTTGACATGCTCCGAAAAAAAAATCCTATGCGACGTAAATTGAGTTCTACCACACGATTCCGCCCTCAAAATTTTTCTAAAAAATTTCTAAGTGCCTGGCCAGCGCACTTTTTCAATTTTTAAAAATGTTGACATGCTCCGAAAAAAAAATACCTATGCGACGTAAATTGAGTTCTACCACAAGATTCCGCCCTCAAAATTTTTCTAAAAAAAATTTAAGTGCCTGGCCAGCGCACTTTTACAATTTTCAAAAATGTTGACATGCTCCGAGAAAAAACTCCTATGCTACGTAAATTGAGTTGTACAACACGATTCCGCCCTCAAAATGTTTCTAAAAAATTTTTGAGTGCCTGGCCAGCGCACTTTTTCAATTTTCAAAAATGTTGACATGCTCCGAAAAAAAAAATACTATGCTATGTAAATTGAGTTCTACAGCACGATTCCGCCCTCAAAATTTTTCTAAAAAATTTCTAAGTGCCTGGCCAGCGCACTTTTTCAATTTTCAAAAATGTTGACATGCTCCGAAAAAAAACTCCTATGCGACGTAAATTGAGTTGTACAACACGATTCCGCTCTCAAAATGTTTCTAAAAAAATTTTGAGTGCCTGGCCAGCGCACTTTTTCAATTTTCAAAAATGTTGACATACTCCGAAATAAAAATTCCTATGCGACGTAAATTAAGTCCTGCAACACGATTCCGCCCTAAAAATTTTTCTATAAAATTTCTGAGTGCCTGGCCAGCGCACTTTTTCAATTTTCAAAAATGTTGACATGCTCCGAAAAAAAACTCCTATGCTACGTAAATTGAATTGTACAACACGATTCCGCCCTCAAACTGTTTCTAAAAAATTTTTGAGTGCCTGGTCAGCGCACTTTTTCAATTTTCAAAAATGTTGACATGCTCCGAAAGAAAAATTCCTATGCGACGTAAATTGAGTTCTACCACAAGATTCCGCCCTCAAAATTTTTCTAAAAAAAATTTAAGTTCCTGGCCAGCGCACTTTTACAATTTTCAAAAATGTTGACATGCTCCGAAAAAAAATTCCTATGCGACGTAAATTGAGTTCTACAACACGATTCCGCCCTCAAAACTTTTCTAAAAAATTTTTGAGGGCCTGGCCAGCGCGCACTTTTTCAATTTTCAAAAATGTTGACATGCTCCGAAAGAAAAATTCCTATGCGACGTAAATTGAGTTCTACCACAAGATTCCGCCCTCAAAATTTTTCTAAAAAAAATTTAAGTTCCTGGCCAGCGCACTTTTACAATTTTCAAAAATGTTGACATGCTCCGAAAAAAAATTCCTATGCGACGTAAATTGAGTTCTACAACACGATTCCGCCCTCAAAACTTTTCTAAAAAATTTTTGAGGGCCTGGCCAGCGCCCACTTTTTCAATTTTCAAAAATGTTGACATGCTCCGAAAAAAATTCCTATGCGACGTAAATTGAGTTCTACAACACGATTCCGCCCTCAAAACTTTTCTAAAAAATTGTTAAGTGCCTGGCCTGCGCACTTTTTCAATTTTCAAAAATGTTGACATGCTCCGAAAAAAAATACCTATGCGACGTAAATTGAGTTCTACAACACGATTCCGCCCTCAAAACTTTTCTAAAAAATTTTTAAGTGCCTGGCCAGCGCACTTTTTCAATTTTCCAAAATGTTGACATGCTCCGAAAAAAACTCCTATGCTACGTAAATTGAGTTGTACTACACGATTCCGCCCTCAAACTGTTTCTAAAAAATTTTTGAGTGCCTGGTCAGCGCACTTTTTCAATTTTCAAAAATGTTGACAGGCTCCGAAAGGAAAATTCCTATGCGACGTAAATTGAGTTCTACCACAAGATTCCGCCCTCAAAATTTTTCTAAAAAAAATTTAAGTTCCTGGCCAGCGCACTTTTACAATTTTCAAAAATGTTGACATGCTCCGAAAAAAAATTCCTATGCGACGTAAATTGAGTTCTACAACACGATTCCGCCCTCAAAACTTTTCTAAAAAATTTTTGAGGGCCTGGCCAGCGCACTTTTCCAATTTTCAAAAATGTTGACATGCTCCGAAAAAAATTCCTATGCGACGTAAATTGAGTTCTACAACACGATTCCGCCCTCAAAACTTTTCTAAAAAATTTTTAAGTGCCTGGCCAGCGCACTTTTTCAATTTTCAAAAATGTTGACATGCTCCGAAAAAAAATACCTATGCGACGTAAATTGAGTTCTACCACAAGATTCCGCCCTCAAAATTGTTCTAAAAAAATGTAAGTTCCTGGCCAGCGCACTTTTACAATTTTCAAAAATGTTGACATGCTCCGAAAAAAAAAACTATGCTATGTAAATTGAGTTCTACAGCACGATTCCGCCCTCAAAATTTTTCTAAAAAAAATTTAAGTGCCTGGCCAGCGCACTTTTACAATTTTCAAAAATGTTGACATGCTCCGAAAAAAAACTCCTATGCTACGTAAATTGAGTTGTACAACACGATTCCGCCCTCAAAATGTTTCTAAAAAATTTTTGAGTGCCTGGCCAGCGCACTTTTTCAATTTTCAAAAATGTTGACATGCTCCAAAAAAAAATTATTATGCGACGTAAATTAAGTTCTGCAACACGATTCCGCCCTCAAAATGTTTCTAAAAAAATTTTGAGTGCCTGGCCAGCGCACTTTTTCAATTTTCAAAAATGTTGACATGCTCCGAAAAAAAAATACTATGCTATGTAAATTGAGTTCTACAACATGATTCCGCCCTCAAAATTTTTCTAAAAAATTTTTAAGTGCCTGGCCAGCGCACTTTTTCAATTTTCAAACATGTTGACATGCTCCAAAAAAAATTTACTATGCGACGTAAATTAAGTTCTACAACACGATTCCGCCCTCAAAATGTTTCTAAAAAAATGTTGAGTGCATGGCCAGCGCACTTTTTCAATTTTCAAAAATGTTGACATGCTCCAAAAAAAAATACTATGCTATGTAAATTGAGTTCTACAGCACGATTCCGCACTCAAAATTTTTCTAAAAAATTTCTAAGTGCCTGGCCAGCGCACTTTTTCAATTTTCAAAAATGTTGACATGCTCCGAAAAAAAACTCCTATGCGACGTAAATTGAGTTGTACAACACGATTCCGCTCTCAAAATGTTTCTAAAAAAATTTTGAGTGCCTGGCCAGCGCACTTTTTCAATTTTCAAAAATGTTGACATGCTCCGAAAAAAAAATACTATGCTATGTAAATTGAGTTCTACAACATGATTCCGCCCTCAAAATTTTTCTAAAAAATTTTTAAGTGCCTGGCCAGCGCACTTTTTCAATTTTCAAACATGTTGACATGCTCCAAAAAAAATTTACTATGCGACGTAAATTAAGTCCTGCAACACGATTCCGCCCTAAAAATTTTTCTATAAAATTTCTGAGTGCCTGGCCAGCGCACTTTTTCAATTTTCAAAAATGTTGACATGCTCCGAAAAAAAAATACTATGCTATGTAAATTGAGTTCTACAGCACGATTCCGCCCTCAAAATTTTTCTAAAAAATTTCTAAGTGCCTGGCCAGCGCACTTTTTCAATTTTCAAAAATGTTGACATGCTCCGAAACAAAACTCCTATGCTACGTAAATTGAGTTGTACAACACGATTCCGCCCTCAAACTGTTTCTAAAAAATTTTTGAGTGCCTGGTCAGCGCACTTTTTCAATTTTCAAAAATGGTGACATGCTCCGAAAGAAAAATTCCTATGCGACGTAAATTGAGTTCTACCACAAGATTCCGCCCTCAAAATTTTTCTAAAAAAAATTTAAGTTCCTGGCCAGCGCACTTTTACAATTTTCAAAAATGTTGACATGCTCTGAAAAAAAATTCCTATGCGACGTAAATTGAGTTCTACAACACGATTCCGCCCTCAAAACTTTTCTAAAAAATTTTTGAGGGCCTGGCCAGCGCACTTTTTCAATTTTCAAAAATGTTGACATGCTCCGAACAAAATTCCTATGCGACGTAAATTGAGTTCTACAACACGATTCCGCCCTCAAAACTTTTCTAAAAAATTTTTAAGTGCCTGGCCAGCGCACTTTTTCAATTTTCAAAAATGTTGACATGCTCCGAAAAAAAAAAACATATGCGACGTAAATTGAGTTCTACCACAAGATTCCGCCCTCAAAATTTTTCTAAAAAAAATTTAAGTTCCTGGCCAGCGCACTTTTACAATTTTCAAAAATGTTGACATGCTCCGAAAAAAAATTCCTATGCGACGTAAATTGAGTTCTACAACACGATTCCGCCCTCAAAACTTTTCTAAAAAATTTTTGAATGCCTGGCCAGCGCACTTTTTCAATTTTCAAAAATGTTGACATGCTCCGAAAAAAAATTCCTATGCGACGTAAATTGAGTTCTACAACACGATTCCGCCCTCAAAACTTTTCTAAAAAATTTTTAAGTGCCTGGCCAGCGCACTTTTTCAATTTTCCAAAATGTTGACATGCTCCGAAAAAAACTCCTATGCTACGTAAATTGAGTTGTACTACACGATTCCGCCCTCAAACTGTTTCTAAAAAATTTTTGAGTGCCTGGTCAGCGCACTTTTTCAATTTTCAAAAATGTTGACAGGCTCCGAAAGGAAAATTCCTATGCGACGTAAATTGAGTTCGACCACAAGATTCCGCCCTCAAAATTTTTCTAAAAAAAATTTAAGTTCCTGGCCAGCGCACTTTTACAATTTTCAAAAATGTTGACATGCTCCGAAAAAAAATTCCTATGCGACGTAAATTGAGTTCTACAACACGATTCCGCCCTCAAAACTTTTCTAAAAAAATTTTGAGGGCCTGGCCAGCGCACTTTTTCAATTTTCAAAAATGTTGACATGCTCCGAAAAAAATTCCTATGCGACGTAAATTGAGTTCTACAACACGATTCCGCCCTCAAAACTTTTCTAAAAAATTTTTAAGTGCCTGGCCAGCGCACTTTTACAATTTTCAAAAATGTTGACATGCTCGGAAAAAAAATTCCTATGCGACGTAAATTGAGTTCTACAACACGATTCCGCCCTCAAAACTTTTCTAAAAATTTTTTGAATGCCTGGCCAGCGCACTTTTTCAATTTTCAAAAATGTTGACATGCTCCGAAAAAAAATTCCTATGCGACGTAAATTGAGTTCTACAACACGATTCCGCCCTCAAAACTTTTCTAAAAAATTTTTAAGTGCCTGGCCAGCGCACTTTTTCAATTTTCAAAAATGTTGACATGCTCCGAAAAAAAACTCCTATGCTACGTAAATTGAGTTGTACAACACGATTCCGCCCTCAAACTGTTTCTAAAAAATTTTTGAGTGCCTGGTCAGCGCACTTTTTCAATTTTCAAAAATGTTGACAGGCTCCGAAAGGAAAATTCCTATGCGACGTAAATTGAGTTCTACCACAAGATTCCGCCCTCAAAATTTTTCTAAAAAAAATTTAAGTTCCTGGCCAGCGCACTTTTACAATTTTCAAAAATGTTGACATGCTCCGAAAAAAAATTCCTATGCGACGTAAATTGAGTTCTACAACACGATTCGGCCCTCAAAATTTTTCTAAAAAATTTCTGTGCCTGGCCAGCGCACTTTTTCAATTTTCAAACATGTTGACATGCTCAAAAAAAAATTACTATGCGACGTAAATTGAGTTCTACAACACGATTCCGCCCTCAAAATGTTTCTAAAAAATTTTTGCGTGCCTGGCCAGCGCACTTTTTCAATTTTCAAAAATGTTGACATGCTCCGAAAAAAAACTCCTATACTACGCAAATTGAGTTGTACAACACGATTCCGTCCTCAAACTGTTTCTAAAAAATTTTTGAGTGCCTGGTCAGCGCACTTTTTCAATTTTCAAAAATGTTGACATGCTCCGAAAGAAAAATTCCTATGCGACGTAAATTGAGTTCTACCACAAGATTCCGCCCTCAAAATTTTTCTAAAAAAAATTTAAGTTCCTGGCCAGCGCACTTTTACAATTTTCAATTTTCAAACATGTTGACATGCTCTAAGAAAAAATTACTATGCGACGTAAATTGAGTTCTACAACACGATTCCGCCCTCAAAATATTTCTAAAAAATTTTTGCGTGCCTGGACAGTGCCCTTTTTCAATTTTCAAAAATGTTGACATACTACGAAAAAAAATTCCTATGCGACGTAAATTAAGTTCTACAACACGATTCCGCCCTCAAAATGTTTCTAAAAAAATTTTGAGTGCCTGGCCAGCGCACTTTTTCAATTTTCAAAAATGTTGACATGCTCCGAAAAAAAAAACTATGCTATGTAAATTGAGTTCTACAGCACGATTCCGCCCTAAAAATTTTTCTATAAAATTTCTGAGTGCCTGGCCAGCGCACTTTTTCAATTTTCAAAAATGTTGACATGCTCCGAAAAAAAAATCCTATGCGACGTAAATTGAGTTCTACCACACGATTCCGCCCTCAAAATTTTTCTAAAAAATTTCTAAGTGCCTGGCCAGCGCACTTTTTCAATTTTTAAAAATGTTGACATGCTCCGAAAAAAAATACCTATGCGACGTAAATTGAGTTCTACCACAAGATTCCGCCCTCAAAATTTTTCTAAAAAAAATTTAAGTGCCTGGCCAGCGCACTTTTACAATTTTCAAAAATGTTGACATGCTCCGAGAAAAAACTCCTATGCTACGTAAATTGAGTTCTACAACACGATTCCGCCCTCAAAATGTTTCTAAAAAAATTTTGAGTGCCTGGCCAGCGCACTTTTTCAATTTTCAAAAATGTTGACATGCTCCGAAAAAAAAAACTATGCTATGTAAATTGAGTTCTACAGCACGATTCCGCCCTAAAAATTTTTCTATAAAATTTCTGAGTGCCTGGCCAGCGCACTTTTTCAATTTTCAAAAATGTTGACATGCTCCGAAAAAAAAATCCTATGCGACGTAAATTGAGTTCTACCACACGATTCCGCCCTCAAAATTTTTCTAAAAAATTTCTAAGTGCCTGGCCAGCGCACTTTTTCAATTTTTAAAAATGTTGACATGCTCCGAAAAAAAAATACCTATGCGACGTAAATTGAGTTCTACCACAAGATTCCGCCCTCAAAATTTTTCTAAAAAAAATTTAAGTGCCTGGCCAGCGCACTTTTACAATTTTCAAAAATGTTGACATGCTCCGAGAAAAAACTCCTATGCTACGTAAATTGAGTTGTACAACACGATTCCGCCCTCAAAATGTTTCTAAAAAATTTTTGAGTGCCTGGCCAGCGCACTTTTTCAATTTTCAAAAATGTTGACATGCTCCGAAAAAAAACTCCTATGCGACGTAAATTGAGTTGTACAACACGATTCCGCTCTCAAAATGTTTCTAAAAAATTTTTGAGTGCCTGGCCAGCGCACTTTTTCAATTTTCAAAAATGTTGACATGCTCCGAAAAAAAAAATACTATGCTATGTAAATTGAGTTCTACAGCACGATTCCGCCCTCAAAATTTTTCTAAAAAATTTCTAAGTGCCTGGCCAGCGCGCACTTTTTCAATTTTCAAAAATGTTGACATGCTCCGAAAAAAATTCCTATGCGACGTAAATTGAGTTCTACAACACGATTCCGCCCTCAAAACTTTTCTAAAAAATTGTTAAGTGCCTGGCCTGCGCACTTTTTCAATTTTCAAAAATGTTGACATGCTCCGAAAAAAAATACCTATGCGACGTAAATTGAGTTCTACAACACGATTCCGCCCTCAAAACTTTTCTAAAAAATTTTTAAGTGCCTGGCCAGCGCACTTTTTCAATTTTCCAAAATGTTGACATGCTCCGAAAAAAACTCCTATGCTACGTAAATTGAGTTGTACTACACGATTCCGCCCTCAAACTGTTTCTAAAAAATTTTTGAGTGCCTGGTCAGCGCACTTTTTCAATTTTCAAAAATGTTGACAGGCTCCGAAAGGAAAATTCCTATGCGACGTAAATTGAGTTCTACCACAAGATTCCGCCCTCAAAATTTTTCTAAAAAAAATTTAAGTTCCTGGCCAGCGCACTTTTACAATTTTCAAAAATGTTGACATGCTCCGAAAAAAAATTCCTATGCGACGTAAATTGAGTTCTACAACACGATTCCGCCCTCAAAACTTTTCTAAAAAATTTTTGAGGGCCTGGCCAGCGCACTTTTCCAATTTTCAAAAATGTTGACATGCTCCGAAAAAAATTCCTATGCGACGTAAATTGAGTTCTACAACACGATTCCGCCCTCAAAACTTTTCTAAAAAATTTTTAAGTGCCTGGCCAGCGCACTTTTTCAATTTTCAAAAATGTTGACATGCTCCGAAAAAAAATACCTATGCGACGTAAATTGAGTTCTACCACAAGATTCCGCCCTCAAAATTGTTCTAAAAAAATGTAAGTTCCTGGCCAGCGCACTTTTACAATTTTCAAAAATGTTGACATGCTCCGAAAAAAAAAACTATGCTATGTAAATTGAGTTCTACAGCACGATTCCGCCCTCAAAATTTTTCTAAAAAAAATTTAAGTGCCTGGCCAGCGCACTTTTACAATTTTCAAAAATGTTGACATGCTCCGAAAAAAAACTCCTATGCTACGTAAATTGAGTTGTACAACACGATTCCGCCCTCAAAATGTTTCTAAAAAATTTTTGAGTGCCTGGCCAGCGCACTTTTTCAATTTTCAAAAATGTTGACATGCTCCAAAAAAAAATTATTATGCGACGTAAATTAAGTTCTGCAACACGATTCCGCCCTCAAAATGTTTCTAAAAAAATTTTGAGTGCCTGGCCAGCGCACTTTTTCAATTTTCAAAAATGTTGACATGCTCCGAAAAAAAAATACTATGCTATGTAAATTGAGTTCTACAACATGATTCCGCCCTCAAAATTTTTCTAAAAAATTTTTAAGTGCCTGGCCAGCGCACTTTTTCAATTTTCAAACATGTTGACATGCTCCAAAAAAAATTTACTATGCGACGTAAATTAAGTCCTGCAACACGATTCCGCCCTAAAAATTTTTCTATAAAATTTCTGAGTGCCTGGCCAGCGCACTTTTTCAATTTTCAAAAATGTTGACATGCTCCGAAAAAAAAATACTATGCTATGTAAATTGAGTTCTACAGCACGATTCCGCCCTCAAAATTTTTCTAAAAAATTTCTAAGTGCCTGGCCAGCGCACTTTTTCAATTTTCAAAAATGTTGACATGCTCCAAAAAAAAATTATTATGCGACGTAAATTAAGTTCTACAACACGATTCCGCCCTCAAAATGTTTCTAAAAAAATGTTGAGTGCATGGCCAGCGCACTTTTTCAATTTTCAAAAATGTTGACATGCTCCGAAAAAAAATACTATGCTATGTAAATTGAGTTCTACAGCACGATTCCGCACTCAAAATTTTTCTAAAAAATTTCTAAGTGCCTGGCCAGCGCACTTTTTCAATTTTCAAACATGTTGACATGCTCCAAAAAAAATTTACTATGCGACGTAAATTAAGTCCTGCAACACGATTCCGCCCTAAAAATTTTTCTATAAAATTTCTGAGTGCCTGGCCAGCGCACTTTTTCAATTTTCAAAAATGTTGACATGCTCCGAAAAAAAAATACTATGCTATGTAAATTGAGTTCTACAGCACGATTCCGCCCTCAAAATTTTTCTAAAAAATTTCTAAGTGCCTGGCCAGCGCACTTTTTCAATTTTCAAAAATGTTGACATGCTCCGAAAAAAAACTCCTATGCTACGTAAATTGAGTTGTACAACACGATTCCGCCCTCAAACTGTTTCTAAAAAATTTTTGAGTGCCTGGTCAGCGCACTTTTTCAATTTTCAAAAATGGTGACATGCTCCGAAAGAAAAATTCCTATGCGACGTAAATTGAGTTCTACCACAAGCTTCCGCCCTCAAAATTTTTCTAAAAAAAATTTAAGTTCCTGGCCAGCGCACTTTTACAATTTTCAAAAATGTTGACATGCTCCGAAAAAAAATTCCTATGCGACGTAAATTGAGTTCTACAACACGATTCCGCCCTCAAAACTTTTCTAAAAAATTTTTGAGGGCCTGGCCAGCGCACTTTTTCAATTTTCAAAAATGTTGACATGCTCCGAACAAAATTCCTATGCGACGTAAATTGAGTTCTACAACACGATTCCGCCCTCAAAACTTTTCTAAAAAATTTTTAAGTGCCTGGCCAGCGCACTTTTTCAATTTTCAAAAATGTTGACATGCTCCGAAAAAAA
This sequence comes from Pseudeuparius sepicola, assembly GCA_963920635.1. Classification (NCBI taxonomy): domain Eukaryota; kingdom Metazoa; phylum Arthropoda; class Insecta; order Coleoptera; family Anthribidae; genus Pseudeuparius; species Pseudeuparius sepicola. Next base: position 86,377,144 of record OY987298.1, on the reverse strand, counting down.
AAAACATATGCGACGTAAATTGAGTTCTACCACAAGATTCCGCCCTCAAAATTTTTCTAAAAAAAATTTAAGTTCCTGGCCAGCGCACTTTTACAATTTTCAAAAATGTTGACATGCTCCGAAAAAAAATTCCTATGCGACGTAAATTGAGTTCTAAAACACGATTCCGCCCTCAAAACTTTTCTAAAAAATTTTTGAATGCCTGGCCAGCGCACTTTTTCAATTTTCAAAAATGTTGACATGCTCCGAAAAAAAATTCCTATGCGACGTAAATTGAGTTCTACAACACGATTCCGCCCTCAAAACTTTTCTAAAAAATTTTTAAGTGCCTGGCCAGCGCACTTTTTCAATTTTCCAAAATGTTGACATGCTCCGAAAAAAACTCCTATGCTACGTAAATTGAGTTGTACTACACGATTCCGCCCTCAAACTGTTTCTAAAAAATTTTTGAGTGCCTGGTCAGCGCACTTTTTCAATTTTCAAAAATGTTGACAGGCTCCGAAAGGAAAATTCCTATGCGACGTAAATTGAGTTCTACCACAAGATTCCGCCCTCAAAATTTTTCTAAAAAAAATTTAAGTTCCTGGCCAGCGCACTTTTACAATTTTCAAAAATGTTGACATGCTCCGAAAAAAAATTCCTATGCGACGTAAATTGAGTTCTACAACACGATTCCGCCCTCAAAACTTTTCTAAAAAAATTTTGAGGGCCTGGCCAGCGCACTTTTTCAATTTTCAAAAATGTTGACATGCTCCGAAAAAAATTCCTATGCGACGTAAATTGAGTTCTACAACACGATTCCGCCCTCAAAACTTTTCTAAAAAATTTTTAAGTGCCTGGCCAGCGCACTTTTACAATTTTCAAAAATGTTGACATGCTCCGAAAAAAAATTCCTATGCGACGTAAATTGAGTTCTACAACACGATTCCGCCCTCAAAACTTTTCTAAAAATTTTTTGAATGCCTGGCCAGCGCACTTTTTCAATTTTCAAAAATGTTGACATGCTCCGAAAAAAAATTCCTATGCGACGTAAATTGAGTTCTACAACACGATTCCGCCCTCAAAACTTTTCTAAAAAATTTTTAAGTGCCTGGCCAGCGCACTTTTTCAATTTTCAAAAATGTTGACATGCTCCGAAAAAAAACTCCTATGCTACGTAAATTGAGTTGTACAACACGATTCCGCCCTCAAACTGTTTCTAAAAAATTTTTGAGTGCCTGGTCAGCGCACTTTTTCAATTTTCAAAAATGTTGACAGGCTCCGAAAGGAAAATTCCTATGCGACGTAAATTGAGTTCTACCACAAGATTCCGCCCTCAAAATTTTTCTAAAAAAAATTTAAGTTCCTGGCCAGCGCACTTTTACAATTTTCAAAAATGTTGACATGCTCCGAAAAAAAATTCCTATGCGACGTAAATTGAGTTCTACAACACGATTCCGCCCTCAAAACTTTTCTAAAAAATTTTTGAGGGCCTGGCCAGCGCACTTTTTCAATTTTCAAAAATGTTGACATGCTCCGAAAAAAATTCCTATGCGACGTAAATTGAGTTCTACAACACGATTCCGCCATCAAAACTTTTCTAAAAAATTTTTAAGTGCCTGGCCAGCGCACTTTTTCAATTTTCAAAAATGTTGACATGCTCCGAAAAAAAATACCTATGCGACGTAAATTGAGTTCTACAACATGATTCCGCCCTCAAAATTTTTCTAAAAAAATTTTAAGTGCCTGGCCAGCGCACTTTTTCAATTTTCAAACATGTTGACATGCTCCAAAAAAAATTTACTATGCGACGTAAATTAAGTCCTGCAACACGATTCCGCCCTAAAAATTTTTCTATAAAATTTCTGAGTGCCTGGCCAGCGCACTTTTTCAATTTTCAAAAATGTTGACATGCTCCGAAAAAAAAATACTATGCTATGTAAATTGAGTTCTACAGCACGATTCCGCCCTCAAAATTTTTCTAAAAAATTTCTAAGTGCCTGGCCAGCGCACTTTTTCAATTTTCAAAAATGTTGACATGCTCCGAAAAAAAACTCCTATGCTACGTAAATTGAGTTGTACAACACGATTCCGCCCTCAAACTGTTTCTAAAAAATTTTTGAGTGCCTGGTCAGCGCACTTTTTCAATTTTCAAAAATGGTGACATGCTCCGAAAGAAAAATTCCTATGCGACGTAAATTGAGTTCTACCACAAGATTCCGCCCTCAAAATTTTTCTAAAAAAAATTTAAGTTCCTGGCCAGCGCACTTTTACAATTTTCAAAAATGTTGACATGCTCCGAAAAAAAATTCCTATGCGACGTAAATTGAGTTCTACAACACGATTCCGCCCTCAAAACTTTTCTAAAAAATTTTTGAGGGCCTGGCCAGCGCACTTTTTCAATTTTCAAAAATGTTGACATGCTCCGATCAAAATTCCTATGCGACGTAAATTGAGTTCTACAACACGATTCCGCCCTCAAAACTTTTCTAAAAAATTTTTAAGTGCCTGGCCAGCGCACTTTTTCAATTTTCAAAAATGTTGACATGCTCCGAAAAAAAAAACATATGCGACGTAAATTGAGTTCTACCACAAGATTCCGCCCTCAAAATTTTTCTAAAAAAAATTTAAGTTCCTGGCCAGCGCACTTTTACAATTTTCAAAAATGTTGACATGCTCCGAAAAAAAATTCCTATGCGACGTAAATTGAGTTCTACAACACGATTCCGCCCTCAAAACTTTTCTAAAAAATTTTTGAATGCCTGGCCAGCGCACTTTTTCAATTTTCAAAAATGTTGACATGCTCCGAAAAAAAATTCCTATGCGACGTAAATTGAGTTCTACAACACGATTCCGCCCTCAAAACTTTTCTAAAAAATTTTTAAGTGCCTGGCCAGCGCACTTTTTCAATTTTCCAAAATGTTGACATGCTCCGAAAAAAACTCCTATGCTACGTAAATTGAGTTGTACTACACGATTCCGCCCTCAAACTGTTTCTAAAAAATTTTTGAGTGCCTGGTCAGCGCACTTTTTCAATTTTCAAAAATGTTGACAGGCTCCGAAAGGAAAATTCCTATGCGACGTAAATTGAGTTCTACCACAAGATTCCGCCCTCAAAATTTTTCTAAAAAAAATTTAAGTTCCTGGCCAGCGCACTTTTACAATTTTCAAAAATGTTGACATGCTCCGAAAAAAAATTCCTATGCGACGTAAATTGAGTTCTACAACACGATTCCGCCCTCAAAACTTTTCTAAAAAAATTTTGAGGGCCTGGCCAGCGCACTTTTTCAATTTTCAAAAATGTTGACATGCTCCGAAAAAAATTCCTATGCGACGTAAATTGAGTTCTACAACACGATTCCGCCCTCAAAACTTTTCTAAAAAATTTTTAAGTGCCTGGCCAGCGCACTTTTACAATTTTCAAAAATGTTGACATGCTCCGAAAAAAAATTCCTATGCGACGTAAATTGAGTTCTACAACACGATTCCGCCCTCAAAACTTTTCTAAAAATTTTTTGAATGCCTGGCCAGCGCACTTTTTCAATTTTCAAAAATGTTGACATGCTCCGAAAAAAAATTCCTATGCGACGTAAATTGAGTTCTACAACACGATTCCGCCCTCAAAACTTTTCTAAAAAATTTTTAAGTGCCTGGCCAGCGCACTTTTTCAATTTTCAAAAATGTTGACAGGCTCCGAAAGGAAAATTCCTATGCGACGTAAATTGAGTTCTACCACAAGATTCCGCCCTCAAAATTTTTCTAAAAAAAATTTAAGTTCCTGGCCAGCGCACTTTTACAATTTTCAAAAATGTTGACATGCTCCGAAAAAAAATTCCTATGCGACGTAAATTGAGTTCTACAACACGATTCCGCCCTCAAAACTTTTCTAAAAAATTTTTGAGGGCCTGGCCAGCGCACTTTTTCAATTTTCAAAAATGTTGACATGCTCCGAAAAAAATTCCTATGCGACGTAAATTGAGTTCTACAACACGATTCCGCCATCAAAACTTTTCTAAAAAATTTTTAAGTGCCTGGCCAGCGCACTTTTTCAATTTTCAAAAATGTTGACATGCTCCGAAAAAAAATACCTATGCGACGTAAATTGAGTTCTACCACAAGATTCCGCCCTCAAAATTTTTCTAAAAAAAATTTAAGTTCCTGGCCAGCGCACTTTTACAATTTTCAAAAATGTTGACATGCTCCGAAAAAAAATTCCTATGCGACGTAAATTGAGTTCTACAACACGATTCCGCCCTCAAAACTTTTCTAAAAAATTTTTGAATGCTTGACCAGCGCACTTTTTCAATTTTCAAAAATGTTGACTTGCTCCGAAAAAAAATTCCTATGCGACGTAAATTGAGTTCTACAACACGATTCCGCCCTTAAAACTTTTCTATAAAATTTCTGAGTGCCTGGCCAGCGCACTTTTTCAATTTTCAAAAATGTTCACATGCTCCGAAAAAAAAATACTATGCTATGTAAATTGAGTTCTACAGCACGATTCCGCCCTCAAAATTTTTCTAAAAAATTTCTAAGTGCCTGGCCAGCGCACTTTTTCAATTTTCAAAAATGTTGACATGCTCCTAAAGGAAAATTCCTATGCGACGTAAATTGAGTTCTACCACAAGATTCCGCCCTCAAAATTTTTCTAAAAAAAAATTAAGTACCTGGCCAGCGCACTTTTACAATTTTCAAAAATGTTGACATGCACCGAAAAAAAAAGTCCTATGTGACGTAAATTGAGTTCTACAACACGATTCGGCCCTCAAAATTTTTCTAAAAAATTTCTGTGCCTGGCCAGCGCACTTTTTCAATTTTCAAACATGTTGACATGCTCAAAAAAAAATTACTATGCGACGTAAATTGAGTTCTACAACACGATTCCGCCCTCAAAATGTTTCTAAAAAATTTTTGCGTGCCTGGCCAGCGCACTTTTTCAATTTTCAAAAATGTTGACATGCTCCGAAAAAAAACTCCTATGCTACGTAAATTGAGTTGTACAACACGATTCCGCCCTCAAACTGTTTCTAAAAAATTTTTGAGTGCCTGGTCAGCGCACTTTTTCAATTTTCAAAAATGTTGACATGCTCCGAAAGGAAAATTCCTATGCGACGTAAATTGAGTTCTACCACAAGATTCCGCCCTCAAAATTTTTCTAAAAAAAATTTAAGTTCCTGGCCAGCGCACTTTTACAATTTTCAAAAATGTTGACATGCTCCGAAAAAAAATTCCTATGCGACGTAAATTGAGTTCTACAACACGATTCCGCCCTCAAAACTTTTCTAAAAAATTTTTGAGGGCCTGGCCAGCGCACTTTTTCAATTTTCAAAAATGTTGACATGCTCCGAAAAAAATTCCTATGCGACGTAAATTGAGTTCTACAACACGATTCCGCCCTCAAAACTTTTCTAAAAAATTTTTAAGTGCCTGGCCAGCGCACTTTTACAATTTTCAAAAATGTTGACATGCTCCGAAAAAAAATTCCTATGCGACGTAAATTGAGTTCTACAACACGATTCCGCCCTCAAAACTTTTCTAAAAAAATTTTGAATGCCTGGCCAGCGCACTTTTTCAATTTTCAAAAATGTTGACATGCTCCGAAAAAAAATTCCTATGCGACGTAAATTGAGTTCTACAACACGATTCCGCCCTCAAAACTTTTCTAAAAAATTTTTAAGTGCCTGGCCAGCGCACTTTTTCAATTTTCAAAAATGTTGACATGCTCCGAAAAAAAACTCCTATGCTACGTAAATTGAGTTGTACAACACGATTCCGCCCTCAAACTGTTTCTAAAAAATTTTTGAGTGCCTGGTCAGCGCACTTTTTCAATTTTCAAAAATGTTGACAGGCTCCGAAAGGAAAATTCCTATGCGACGTAAATTGAGTTCTACCACAAGATTCCGCCCTCAAAATTTTTCTAAAAAAAATTTAAGTTCCTGGCCAGCGCACTTTTACAATTTTCAAAAATGTTGACATGCTCCGAAAAAAAATTCCTATGCGACGTAAATTGAGTTCTACAACACGATTCCGCCCTCAAAACTTTTCTAAAAAATTTTTGAGGGCCTGGCCAGCGCACTTTTTAAATTTTCAAAAATGTTGACATGCTCCGAAAAAAATTCCTATGCGACGTAAATTGAGTTCTACAACACGATTCCGAAATCAAAACTTTTCTAAAAAATTTTTAAGTGCCTGGCCAGCGCACTTTTTCAATTTTCAAAAATGTTGACATGCTCCGAAAAAAAATAGCTATGCGACGTAAATTGAGTTCTACCACAAGATTCCGCCCTCAAAATTTTTCTAAAAAAAATTTAAGTTCCTGGCCAGCGCACTTTTACAATTTTCAAAAATGTTGACATGCTTCGAAAAAAAATTCCTATGCGACGTAAGTTGAGTTCTACAACACGATTCCGCCCTCAAAACTTTTCTAAAAAATTTTTGAATGCCTGGCCAGCGCACTTTTTCAATTTTCAAAAATGTTGACTTGCTCCGAAAAAAAATTCCTATGCGACGTAAATTGAGTTCTACAACACGATTCCGCCCTCAAAACTTTTCTAAAAAAATTTTAAGTGCCTGGCCAGCGCACTTTTTCAATTTTCAAAAATGTTGACATGCTCCGAAAAAAAATTCCTATGCGACGTAAATTGAGTTCTACAACACGATTCCGCCCTCAAAACTTTTCTAAAAAATTTTTGAGGGCCTGGCCAGCGCACTTTTTCAATTTTCAAAAATGTTGACATGCTCCGAAAAAAAATTCCTATGCGACGTAAATTGAGTTCTACAACACGATTCCGCCCTCAAAACTTTTCTAAAAAAAATTTAAGTGCCTGGCCAGCGCACTTTTACAATTTTCAAAAATGTTGACATGCTCCGAAAAAAAACTCCTATGCTACGTAAATTGAGTTGTACAACACGATTCCGCCCTCAAAATGTTTCTAAAAAATTTTTGAGTGCCTGGCCAGCGCACTTTTTCAATTTTCAAAAATGTTGACATGCTCCGAAAAAAAATTCCTATGCGACGTAAATTGAGTTCTACAACACGATTCCGCCCTCAAAACTTTTCTAAAAAATTTTTAAGTGCCTGGCCAGCGCACTTTTTCAATTTTCAAAAATGTTGACATGCTCCGAAAAAAAATTCCTATGCGACGTAAATTGAGTTCTACAACACGATTCCGCCCTCAAAACTTTTCTAAAAAATTTTTAAGTGCCTGGCCAGCGCACTTTTTCAATTTTCAAACATGTTGACATGCTCCAAAAAAAATTACTATGCGACGTAAATTAAGTTCTACAACACGATTCCGCCCTCAAAATGTTTCTAAAAAAATTTTGAGTGCCTGGCCAGCGCACTTTTTCAATTTTCAAAAATGTTCACATGCTCCGAAAAAAAAATACTATGCTATGTAAATTGAGTTCTACAGCACGATTCCGCCCTCAAAATTTTTCTAAAAAATTTCTAAGTACCTGGCCAGCGCACTTTTTCAATTTTCAAAAATGTTGACATGCTCCTAAAGGAAAATTCCTATGCGACGTAAATTGAGTTCTACCACAAGATTCCGCCCTCAAAATTTTTCTAAAAAAAATTTAAGTGCCTCTCCAGCGCACTTTTACAATTTTCAAAAATGTTGACATGCACCGAAAAAAAAAGTCCTATGTGACGTAAATTGAGTTCTACAACACGATTCGGCCCTCAAAATTTTTCTAAAAAATTTCTGTGCCTGGCCAGCGCACTTTTTCAATTTTCAAACATGTTGACATGCTCAAAAAAAATTACTATGCGACGTAAATTGAGTTCTACAACACGATTCCGCCCTCAAAATGTTTCTAAAAAATTTTTGCGTGCCTGGCCAGCGCACTTTTTCAATTTTCAAAAATGTTGACATGCTCCGAAAAAAAATTCCTATGCGACGTAAATTGAGATCTACAACACGATTCCGCCCTCAAAACTTTTCTAAAAAATTTTTAAGTGCCTGGCCAGCGCACTTTTTCAATTTTCAAACATGTTGACATACTTTGAAAAAAAAATTCCTATGCGACGTAAATTGAGTTCTACAACATGATTACGCCCTCAAAATTTTTCTAAAAAATTTTTAAGTGCCTGGCCAGCGCACTTTTTCAATTTTCAAACATGTTGACATGCTCCAAAAAAATTACTATACGACGTAAATTAGGTAAGTCCTACAACACGATTCCGCCCTAAAAATTTTTCTATAAAATTTCTGAGTGCTTGGCCAGCGCACTTTTTCAATTTTCAAAAATGTTGACATGCTCCGAAAAAAAATTCCTATGCGACGTAAATTGAGTTGTACAACACGATTCCGCCCTCAAAATGTTTCTAAAAAATTTTTGAGTGCCTGGCCAGCGCACTTTTTCAATTTTCAAAAATGTTGACATACTCCGAAATAAAAATTCCTATGCGACGTAAATTAAGTTCTACAACACGATTACGCCCTAAAAATTTTTCTATAAAATTTCTAAGTGCCTGACCAGAGTACTTTTTCAATTTTCAAAAATGTTGACATGCTCCGAAAAAAAAGTCCTATGTGACGTAAATTGACTTCTGCAACACGATTCCGCCCACAACATTTTTCTAAAAAATTTCTGTGCCTGGCCAGCGCACTTTTTCAATTTTCAAAAATGTTGACATGCTCCTAAAAAAAATTCCTATGCGACGTAAATTGAGTTCTACAACACGATTCCGCCCTCCAAATTTTTCTGAAAAATTTCTGTGCCTGACCAGCGCACTTTTTCCATCTTCAAAAACGTTGACATGCTCCAAAAAAAAATCCGACGTAAATTGAGTTCTACAGCACGATTCCGCCCTCCAAATTTTTCTAAAAAATTTGTGAGTGCCTGGCCAGCGCACTTTTTCAATTTTCAAACATGTTGACATGCTCAAAAAAAAAATTACTATGCGACGTAAATTGAGTTCTACAACACGATTCCGCCCTAAAAATTTTTCTATAAAATTTCTGTGACTGGTCAGCGCACTTTTTCAATTTTCAAAAATGTTGACATGCCCCGAAAAAAAAATCCTATGCGACGTAAATTGAGTTCTACCACACGATTCCGCCCTCAAAATTTTTCTAAAAAATTTCTAAGTGCCTGGCCAGCGCACTTTTTCAATTTTCAAACATGTTGACATGCTCAAAAAAAAATTACTATGCGACGTAAATTGAGTTCTACAACACGATTCCGCCCTAAAAATTTTTCTATAAAATTTCTGAGTGCCTGGCCAGCGCACTTTTTCAATTTTCAAAAATGTTGACATGCTCCGAAAAAAAATACCTATGCGACGTAAATTGAGTTCTACCACAAGATTCCGCCCTCAAATTTTTTCTAAAAAAAATTTAAGTGCCTGGCCAGCGCACTTTTACAATTTTCAAAAATGTTGACATGCTCCGAAAAAAAACTCCTATGCTACGTAAATTGAGTTGTACAACACGATTCCGCCCTCAAAATGTTTCTAAAAAATTTTTGAGTGCCTGGCCAGCGCACTTTTTCAATTTTCAAAAATGTTGACATGCTCCAAAAAAAAATTATTATGCGACGTAAATTAAGTTCTGCAACACGATTCCGCCCTCAAAATGTTTCTAAAAAAATTTTGAGTGCCTGGCCAGCGCACTTTTTCAATTTTCAAAAATGTTGACATGCTAAGAAAAAAAAATACTATGCTATGTAAATTGAGTTCTACAACATGATTCCGCCCTCAAAATTTTTCTAAAAAATTTTTAAGTGCCTGGCCAGCGCACTTTTTCAATTTTCAAACATGTTGACATGCTAAGAAAAAAAAATACTATGCTATGTAAATTGAGTTCTACAACATGATTCCGCCCTCAAAATTTTTCTAAAAAATTTTTAAGTGCCTGGCCAGCGTACTTTTTCAATTTTCAAAAATGTTGACATGCTCCTAAAAAAAAAATTCCTATGCGACGTAAATTGAGTTCTACCGCACGATTCCGCCCTCAAAATTTTTCTAACAAATTTCTAAGTGCCTGGCCAGCGCACTGTTTCAATTTTCAAAAATGTTGACATGCTCCGAAAGGAAAATTCCTATGCGACGTAAATTGAGTTATACCAAAAGATTCCGCCCTCAAAATTTTTCTAAAAAAAATTTAAGTGCCTGGCCAGCGCACTTTTACAATTTTCAAAAATGTTGACATGCACCGAAAAAAAAAGTCCTATGTGACGTAAATTGAGTTCTACCACACGATTCCGCCCTCAAAATTTTTCTAAAAAATTTCTAAGTGCCTGGCCAGCGCACTTTTTCAATTTTCAAAAATGTTGACATGCTCCGAAAAAAAATTCCTATGCGACGTAAATTCAGTTCTACCACAAGATTCCGCCTTCAAAATTTTTCTAAAAAAAATTTAAGTGCCTGGCCAGCGCACTTTTACAATTTTCAAAAATGTTGACATGCTCCGAAAAAAACTCCTATGCTACGTAAATTGAGTTGTACAACACGATTCCGCCCTCAAAATGTTTCTAAAAAATTTTTGAGTGCCTGGCCAGCGCACTTTTTTAATTTTCAAAAATGTTGACATACTCCGAAATAAAAATTCCTATGCGACGTAAATTAAGTCCTACAACACGATTCCGCCCTAAAAAATTTTCTATAAAATTTCTAAGTGCCTGGCCAGAGCACTTTTTCAATTTTCAAAAATGTTGACATGCTCCGAAAGGAAAATTCCTATGTGACGTAAATTGAGTTCTACCACAAGATTCCGCCCTCAAAATTTTTCAAAAAAAAATTTAAGTGCTTGGCCAGCGCACTTTTACAATTTTCAAAAATGTTGACATGCTCCGAAAAAAAAACTCCTATGCGACGTAAATTGAGTTCTACAACACGATTCCGCCCTCCAAATTTTTCTAAAAAATTTCTGGGTGCCTGGCCAGCGCACTTTTTCAATCTTCAAAAATGTTGACATGCCCCAAAAAAAAATCCTACGCGACGTAAATTGAGTTCTACAACACGATTCCGCCCTCAAAATTTTTCTACAAAATTTCTAAGTGCCTGGCCAGCGCACTTTTTCAATTTTCAATTTTCAAAAATGTTGACATGCTCCGAAAGGAAAATTCCTATGCGACGTAAATTGAGTTCTACCACAAGATTCCGCCCTCAAAATTTTTCAAAAAAAATTTAAGTGCCTGGCCAGCGCACTTTTACAATTTTCAAAAATGTTGACATGCTCCGAAAAAAGCTCCTATGTGACGTAAATTGAGTTCTACAACACGATTGCGCCCTCAAATTTTTTCTAAAAATTTTCTGAGTGCCTGGCCAGCGCACTTTTTCAATTTTCAAAAATGTTGACATGCTCCGAAAAAAAATTCCTATGCGATGTAAATTGAGTTGTACAACACGATTCCGCCCTCAAAATGTTTCTAAAAAATTTCTAAGTGCCTGGCCAGAGTACTTTTTCAATTTTCAAAAATGTTGACATGCTCCGAAAAAAAAGTCCTATGTGACGTAAATTGACTTCTGCAACACGATTCCGCCCACAAAATTTTTCTAAAAAATTTCTGAGTGCCTGGCCAGCGCACTTTTTCAATTTTCAAAAATGTTGACATGCTCCGAAAAAAAATTCGTATGCGACGTAAATTGAGTTGTACAACACGATTCCGCCCTCAAAATGTTTCTAAAAAATTTTTGAGTGCCTGGCCAGCGCACTTTTTCAATTTTCAAAAATGTTGACATACTCCGAAATAAAAATTCCTATGCGACGTAAATTAAGTTCTACAACACGATTACGCCCTAAAAATTTTTCTATAAAATTTCTAAGTGCCTGACCAGAGTACTTTTTCAATTTTCAAAAATGTTGACATGCTCCGAAAAAAAAGTCCTATGTGACGTAAATTGACTTCTGCAACACGATTCCGCCCACAAAATTTTTCTAAAAAATTTCTGAGTGCCTGGCCAGCGTACTTTTTCAATTTTCAAAAATGTTGACATGCTCCTAAAAAAAAAATTCCTATGCGACGTAAATTGAGTTCTACCGCACGATTCCGCCCTCAAAATTTTTCTAACAAATTTCTAAGTGCCTGGCCAGCGCACTGTTTCAATTTTCAAAAATGTTGACATGCTCCGAAAGGAAAATTCCTATGCGACGTAAATTGAGTTATACCAAAAGATTCCGCCCTCAAAATTTTTCTAAAAAAAATTTAAGTGCCTGGCCAGCGCACTTTTACAATTTTCAAAAATGTTGACATGCACCGAAAAAAAAAGTCCTATGTGACGTAAATTGAGTTCTACAACACGATTCGGCCCTCAAAATTTTTCTAAAAAATTTCTGAGTGCCTGGCCAGCGCACTTTTTCAATTTTCAAACATGTTGACATGCTCAAAAAAAAATTACTATGCGACGTAAATTGAGTTCTACAACACGATTCCGCCCTAAAAATTTTTCTATAAAATTTCTAAGTGCCTGGCCAGCGCACTTTTTCAATTTTCAAAAATGTTGACATGCTCCGAAAAAAAAATCCTATGCGACGTAAATTGAGTTCTACCACACGATTCCGCCCTCAAAATTTTTCTAAAAAATTTCTAAGTGCCTGGCCAGCGCACTTTTTCAATTTTCAAAAATGTTGACATGCTCCGAAAAAAAATTCCTATGCGACGTAAATTCAGTTCTACCACAAGATTCCGCCTTCAAAATTTTTCTAAAAAAAATTTAAGTGCCTGGCCAGCGCACTTTTACAATTTTCAAAAATGTTGACATGCTCCGAAAAAAACTCCTATGCTACGTAAATTGAGTTGTACAACACGATTCCTCCCTCAAAATGTTTCTAAAAAATTTTTGAGTGCCTGGCCAGCGCACTTTTTTAATTTTCAAAAATGTTGACATACTCCGAAATAAAAATTCCTATGCGACGTAAATTAAGTCCTACAACACGATTCCGCCCTAAAAAATTTTCTATAAAATTTCTAAGTGCCTGGCCAAAGCACTTTTTCAATTTTCAAAAATGTTGACATGCTCCGAAAGGAAAATTCCTATGTGACGTAAATTGAGTTCTACCACAAGATTCCGCCCTGAAAATTTTTCAAAAAAAAATTTAAGTGCTTGGCCAGCGCACTTTTACAATTTTCAAAAATGTTGACATGCTCCGAAAAAAAACTCCTATGCGACGTAAATTGAGTTCTACAACACGATTCCGCCCTCCAAATTTTTCTAAAAAATTTCTGGGTGCCTGGCCAGCGCACTTTTTCAATCTTCAAAAATGTTGACATGCCCCAAAAAAAATCCTACGCGACGTAAATTGAGTTCTACAACACGATTCCGCCCTCAAAATTTTTCTACAAAATTTCTAAGTGCCTGGCCAGCGCACTTTTTCAATTTTCAATTTTCAAAAATGTTGACATGCTCCGAAAAAAAGCTCCTATGTGACGTAAATTGAGTTCTACAACACGATTGCGCCCTCAAATTTTTTCTAAAAATTTTCTGAGTGCCTGGCCAGCGCACTTTTTCAATTTTCAAAAATGTTGACATGCTCCGAAAAAAAATTCCTATGCGATGTAAATTGAGTTGTACAACACGATTCCGCCCTCAAAATGTTTCTAAAAAATTTCTAAGTGCCTGGCCAGAGTACTTTTTCAATTTTCAAAAATGTTGACATGCTCCGAAAAAAAAGTCCTATGTGACGTAAATTGACTTCTGCAACACGATTCCGCCCACAAAATTTTTCTAAAAAATTTCTGAGTGCCTGGCCAGCGCACTTTTTCAATTTTCAAAAATGTTGACATGCTCCTAAAAAAAAAATTCCTATGCGACGTAAATTGAGTTCTACCACACGATTCCGCCCTCAAAATTTTTCTAACAAATTTCTAAGTGCCTGGCCAGCGCACTGTTTCAATTTTCAAAAATGTTGACATGCTCCGAAAGGAAAATTCCTATGTGACGTAAATTGAGTTCTACAACACGATTCGGCCCTCAAAATTTTTCTAAAAAATTTCTGAGTGCCTCTCCAGCGCACTTTTTCAATTTTCAAACATGGTGACATGCTCAAAAAAAAATTACTATGCGACGTAAATTGAGTTCTACAACACGATTCCGCCCTCCAAATTTTTCTAAAAAATTTCTAAATGCCTGGCCAGCGCACTTTTTCAATTATCAAACATGTTGACATGCTCCGAAAAAAAACTCCTATGCTACGTAAATTGAGTTCTACAACACGATTCCGCCCTCAAAATGTTCCTAAAAAATTTTTGCGTGCCTGGCCAGCGCACTTTTTCAATTTTCAAAAATGTTGACATGCTCCGAAAAAAAAATTCCTATGCGACGTAAATTGAGTTCTACAACACGATTCCGCCCTCAAAACTTTTCTAAAAAATTTTTAAGTGCCTGGCCAGCGCACTTTTTCAATTTTCAAAAATGTTGACATGCTCCGAAAGGAAAATTCCTATGCGACGTAAATTGAGTTCTACCACAAGAATCCGCCCTCAAAATTTTTCTAAAAAAAATTTAAGTGCCTGGCCAGCGCACTTTTACAATTTTCAAAAATGTTGACATGATCCGAAAAAAAACTCCTATGCTACGTAAATTGACTTTTACAACACGATTCCGCCCACAAAATTTTTCTAAAAAATTTCTGAGTGCCTGGCCAGCGCACTTTTTCAATTTTCAAAAATGTTGACATGCGCCTAAAAAAAAATTCCTATGCGACGTAAATTGAGTTCTACCACACGATTCCGCCCTCAAAATTTTTCTAACAAATTTCTAAGTGCCTGGCCAGCGCACTGTTTCAATTTTCAAAAATGTCGACATGCTCCGAAAGGAAAATTCCTATGTAACGTAAATTGAGTTTTACAACACGATTCGGCCCTCAAAATTTTTCTAAAAAATTTCTGAGTGCCTGGCCAGCGCACTTTTTCAATTTTCAAACATGGTGACATGCTCAAAAAAAAATTCCTATGCTACGTAAATTGAGTTCTACAACACGATTCCGCCCTCAAAATGTTCCTAAAAAATTTTTGCGTGCCTGGCCAGCGCACTTTTTCAATTTTCAAAAATGTTTTCATGCTCCGAAAAAAAATAAAATTCCTATACGACGTAAATTGAGTTCTACAACACGATTCCGCCCTCAAAATATTTCTAAAAAATTTTTGTGTGCCTGGCCAGCGCACTTTTTCAATTTTCAAAAATGTTTTCATGCTCCGAAAAAAAATAAAATTCCTATACGACGTAAATTGAGTTCTACCACACGATTCAGCCCTCAAATTTTTTTTATAAAATTTGTGAGTGCCTGGCCAGCGCACTTTTTCAATTTTCAAAAATGTTGACATGCTCCGAAAGGAAAATTCCTATGCGACGTAAATTGAGTTCTACCACAAGATTCCGCCCTCAAAATTTTTCTAAAAAAAATTTAAGTTCCTGGCCAGCGCACTTTTACAATTTTCAAAAATGTTGACATGCTCCGAAAAAAAACTCCTATGCGACGTAAATTGAGTTCTACAACACGATTCCGCCCTCAAAACTTTTCTATAAAATTTCTGAGTGCCTGGCCAGCGCACTTTTTCAATTTTCAAAAATGTTGACATGCTCCGAAAAAAAAAATCCTATGCGACGTAAATTGAGTTCTACCACACGATTCCGCCCTCAAAATTTTTCTAAAAAATTTCTAAGTGCCTGGCCAGCGCACTTTTTCAATTTTCAAAAATGTTGACATACTAAGAAATAAAAATTCCTATGCGACGTAAATTAAGTTCTACAACACGATTACGCCCTAAAAATTTTTCTATAAAATTACTAAGTGCCTGGCCAGCGCACTTTTTCAATTTTCAAAAATGTTGACATGCTCCGAAAAAAAATTCCTATGCGACGTAAATTGAGTTCTACCACACGATTCCGCCCTCAAAATTTTTCTAAAAAATTTCTAAGTGCCTGGCCAGCGCACTTTTTCAATTTTCAAAAATGTTGACATGCTCCGAAATAAAAATTCCTATGCGACGTAAATTGAGTTCTACAACAGGATTCCGCCCTCAAAATATTTCTAAAAAATTTTTGTGTGCCTGGCCAGCGCACTTTTTCAATTTTCAAAAATGTTTTCATGCTCCGAAAAAAAATAAAATTCCTATACGACGTAAATTGAGTTCTACAACACGATTCCGCCCTCAAAATATTTCTAAAAAATTTTTGTGTGCCTGGCCAGCGCACTTTTTCAATTTTCAAAAATGTTTTCATGCTCCGAAAAAAAATAAAATTCCTATACGACGTAAATTGAGTTCTACCACACGATTCAGCCCTCAAATTTTTTTTATAAAATTTGTGAGTGCCTGGCCAGCGCACTTTTTCAATTTTCAAAAATGTTGACATTCTCCGAAATAAAAATTCCTATGCGACGTAAATTAAGTCCTACAACACGATTCCGCCCAGAAAATTTTTCTATAAAATTTCTGAGTGCCTGGCCAGCGCACTTTTTCAATTTTCAAAAATGTTGACATGCTCCGAAAAAAAAATCCTATGCGACGTAAATTGAGTTGTACAACACGATTCCGCCCTCAAAATTTTTCTAAAAAATTTCTAAGTGCCTGGCCAGCGCACTTTTTCAATTTTCAAAAATGTTGACATGCTCCGAAAAAAAATTCCTATGCGACGTAAATTGAGTTCTACCACACGATTCCGCCCTCAAAATTTTTCTAAAAAATTTCTAAGTGCCTGGCCAGCGCACTTTTTCAATTTTCAAAAATGTTGACATGCTCCGAAATAAAAATTCCTATGCGACGTAAATTGAGTTCTGCAACACGATTCCGCCCACAAAATTTTTCTAAAAAATTTCTGAGTGCCTGGCCAGCGCACTTTTTCAATTTTCAAAAATGTTGACATGCTCCTAAAAAAAAATTCCTATGCGACGTAAATTGAGTTCTACAACACGATTCCGCCCTCAAAATATTTCTAAAAAATTTTTGTGTGCCTGGCCAGCGCACTTTTTCAATTTTCAAAAATGTTTTCATGCTCCGAAAAAAAATAAAATTCCTATACGACGTAAATTGAGTTCTACCACACGATTCCGCCCTCAAAATTTTTTTTATAAAATTTGTGAGTGCCTGGCCAGCGCACTTTTTCAATTTTCAAAAATGTTGACATGCTCTGAAAAAAAAATCCTATGCGACGTAAATTGAGTTCTACAACACGATTCCGCCCTCCAAATTTTTCTAAAAAATTTCTGAGTGCCTGGCCAGCGCACTTTTTCAATTTTCAAACATGTTGACATGCTCCAAAAAAAATTACTATGCGACGTAAATTGAGTTCTACAACACGATTCCGCCCTCAAAATATTTCTAAAAAAATTTTGTGTGCCTGGCCAGCGCACTTTTTCAATTTTCAAAAATGTTGACATGCACCGAAAAAAAAAGTCCTATGTGACGTAAATTGAGTTCTACAACACGATTCGGCCCTCAAAATTTTTCTAAAAAATTTCTGAGTGCCTGGCCAGCGCACTTTTTCAATTTTCAAACATGTTGACATGCTCAAAAAAAAATTACTATGCGACGTAAATTGAGTTCTACAACACGATTCCGCCCTAAAAATTTTTCTATAAAATTTCTAAGTGCCTGGCCAGCGCACTTTTTCAATTTTCAAAAATGTTGACATGCTCCGAAAAAAAAATCCTATCCGACGTAAATTGAGTTCTACCACACGATTCCGCCCTCAAAATTTTTCTAAAAAATTTCTAAGTGCCTGGCCAGCGCACTTCTTCAATTTTCAAAAATGTTGACATGCTCCGAAAAAAAATTCCTATGCGACGTAAATTCAGTTCTACCACAAGATTCCGCCCTCGAAATTTTTCTAAAAAAAATTTAAGTGCCTGGCCAGCGCACTTTTACAATTTTCAAAAATGTTGACATGCTCCGAAAAAAAACTCCTATGCTACGTAAATTGAGTTGTACAACACGATTCCGCCCTCAAAATGTTTCTAAAAAATTTTTTTGAGTGATTGGCCAGCGCACTTTTTTATTTTCAAAAATGTTGACTTACTCCGAAATAAAAATTCCTATGCGACGTAAATTAAGTCCTACAACACGATTCCGCCCTAAAAAATTTTCTATAAAATTTCGAAGTGCCTGGCCAGAGCACTTTTTCAATTTTCAAAAATGTTGACATGCTCCGAAAAAAAATTCCTATGCGACGTAAATTGAGTTGTACAACACGATTCCGCCCTCAAAATGTTTCTAAAAAATTTTTGAGTGCCTGGCCAGCGCACTTTTTCAATTTTCAAAAATGTTGACATACTCCGAAATAAAAATTCCTATGCGACGTAAATTAAGTTCTACAACACGATTACGCCCTAAAAATTTTTCTATAAAATTTCTAAGTGCCTGACCAGAGTACTTTTTCAATTTTCAAAAATGTTGACATGCTCCGAAAAAAAAGTCCTATGTGACGTAAATTGACTTCTGCAACACGATTCCGCCCACAAAATTTTTCTAAAAAATTTCTGAGTGCCTGGCCAGCGCACTGTTTCAATTTTCAAAAATGTTGACATGCTCCGAAAGGAAAATTCCTATGCGACGTAAATTGAGTTATACCAAAAGATTCCGCCCTCAAAATTTTTCTAAAAAAAATTTAAGTGCCTGGCCAGCGCACTTTTACAATTTTCAAAAATGTTGACATGCACCGAAAAAAAAGTCCTATGTGACGTAAATTGAGTTCTACAACACGATTCGGATCTCAAAATTTTTCTAAAAAATTTCTGAGTGCCTGGCCAGCGCACTTTTTCAATTTTCAAACATGTTGACATGCTCAAAAAAAAATTACTATGCGACGTAAATTGAGTTCTACAACACGATTCCGCCCTAAAAGTTTTTCTATAAAATTTCTAAGTGCCTGGCCAGCGCACTTTTTCAATTTTCAAAAATGTTGACATGCTCCGAAAAAAAAATCCTATGCGACGTAAATTGAGTTCTACCACACGATTCCGCCCTCAAAATTTTTCTAAAAAATTTCTAAGTGCCTGGCCAGCGCACTTTTTCAATTTTCAAAAATGTTGACATGCTCCGAAAAAAAATTCCTATGCGACGTAAATTCAGTTCTACCACAAGATTCCGCCTTCAAAATTTTTCTAAAAAAAATTTAAGTGCCTGGCCAGCGCACTTTTACAATTTTCAAAAATGTTGACATGCTCCGAAAAAAACTCCTATGCTACGTAAATTGAGTTGTACAACACGATTCCGCCCTCAAAATGTTTCTAAAAAATTTTTGAGTGCCTGGCCAGCGCACTTTTTTAATTTTCAAAAATGTTGACATACTCCGAAATAAAAATTCCTATGCGACGTAAATTAAGTCCTACAACACGATTCCGCCCTAAAAAATTTTCTATAAAATTTCTAAGTGCCTGGCCAGAGCACTTTTTCAATTTTCAAAAATGTTGACATGCTCCGAAAGGAAAATTCCTATGTGACGTAAATTGAGTTCTACCACAAGATTCCGCCCTCAAAATTTTTCAAAAAAAAATTTAAGTGCTTGGCCAGCGCACTTTTACAATTTTCAAAAATGTTGACATGCTCCGAAAAAAAACTCCTATGCGACGTAAATTGAGTTCTACAACACGATTCCGCCCTCCAAATTTTTCTAAAAAATTTCTGGGTGCCTGGCCAGCGCACTTTTTCAATCTTCAAAAATGTTGACATGCCCCAAAAAAAAATCCTACGCGACGTAAATTGAGTTCTACAACACGATTCCGCCCTCAAAATTTTTCTACAAAATTTCTAAGTGCCTGGCCAGCGCACTTTTTCAATTTTCAATTTTCAAAAATGTTGACATGCTCCGAAAGGAAAATTCCTATGCGACGTAAATTGAGTTCTACCACAAGATTCCGCCCTCAAAATTTTTCTAACAAATTTCTAAGTGCCTGGCCAGCGCACTGTTTCAATTTTCAAAAATGTTGACATGCTCCGAAAGGAAAATTCCTATGCGACGTAAATTGAGTTCTACCACAAGATTCCGCCCTCAAAATTTTTCTAACAAATTTCTAAGTGCCTGGCCAGCGCACTTTTACAATTTTCAAAAATGTTGACATGCTCCGAAAAAAGCTCCTATGTGACGTAAATTGAGTTCTACAACACGATTGCGCCCTCAAATTTTTTCTAAAAATTTTCTGAGTGCCTGGCCAGCGCACTTTTTCAATTTTCAAAAATGTTGACATGCTCCGAAAAAAAATTCCTATGTGATGTAAATTGAGTTGTACAACACGATTCCGCCCTCAAAATGTTTCTAAAAAATTTCTAAGTGCCTGGCCAGAGTACTTTTTCAATTTTCAAAAATGTTGACATGCTCCGAAAAAAAAGTCCTATGTGACGTAAATTGACTTCTGCAACACGATTCCGCCCACAAAATTTTTCTAAAAAATTTCTGAGTGCCTGGCCAGCGCACTTTTTCAATTTTCAAAAATGTTGACATGCTCCTAAAAAAAAAATTCCTATGCGACGTAAATTGAGTTCTACCACACGATTCCGCCCTCAAAATTTTTCTAACAAATTTCTAAGTGCCTGGCCAGCGCACTGTTTCAATTTTCAAAAATGTTGACATGCTCCGAAAGGAAAATTCCTATGTGACGTAAATTGAGTTCTACAACACGATTCGGCCCTCAAAATTTTTCTAAAAAATATCTGAGTGCCTCTCCAGCGCACTTTTTCAATTTTCAAACATGGTGACATGCTCAAAAAAAAATTACTATGCGACGTAAATTGAGTTCTACAACACGATTCCGCCCTCCAAATTTTTCTAAAAAATTTCTAAATGCCTGGCCAGCGCACTTTTTCAATTATCAAACATGTTGACATGCTCCGAAAAAAAACTCCTATGCTACGTAAATTGAGTTCTACAACACGATTCCGCCCTCAAAATGTTCCTAAAAAATTTTTCTATAAAATTTCTAAGTGCCTGACCAGAGTACTTTTTCAATTTTCAAAAATGTTGACATGCTCCGAAAAAAAAGTCCTATGTGACGTAAATTGACTTCTGCAACACGATTCCGCCCACAAAATTTTTCTAAAAAATTTCTGAGTGCCTGGCCAGCGCACTGTTTCAATTTTCAAAAATGTTGACATGCTCCGAAAGGAAAATTCCTATGCGACGTAAATTGAGTTATACCAAAAGATTCCGCCCTCAAAATTTTTCTAAAAAAAATTTAAGTGCCTGGCCAGCGCACTTTTACAATTTTCAAAAATGTTGACATGCACCGAAAAAAAAGTCCTATGTGACGTAAATTGAGTTCTACAACACGATTCGGATCTCAAAATTTTTCTAAAAAATTTCTGAGTGCCTGGCCAGCGCACTTTTTCAATTTTCAAACATGTTGACATGCTCAAAAAAAAATTACTATGCGACGTAAATTGAGTTCTACAACACGATTCCGCCCTAAAAGTTTTTCTATAAAATTTCTAAGTGCCTGGCCAGCGCACTTTTTCAATTTTCAAAAATGTTGACATGCTCCGAAAAAAAAATCCTATGCGACGTAAATTGAGTTCTACCACACGATTCCGCCCTCAAAATTTTTCTAAAAAATTTCTAAGTGCCTGGCCAGCGCACTTTTTCAATTTTCAAAAATGTTGACATACTCCGAAATAAAAATTCCTATGCGACGTAAATTAAGTCCTGCAACACGATTCCGCCCTAAAAATTTTTCTATAAAATTTCTGAGTGCCTGGCCAGCGCACTTTTTCAATTTTGAAAAATGTTGACATGCTCCGAAAAAAAAATGCTATGCTATGTAAATTGAGTTCTACAGCACGATTCCGCCCTCAAAATTTTTCTAAAAAATTTCTAAGTGCCTGGCCAGCGCACTTTTTCAATTTTCAAAAATGTTGACATGCTCCGAAAAAAAACTCCTATGCTACGTAAATTGAGTTGTACAACACGATTCCGCCCTCAAACTGTTTCTAAAAAATTTTTGAGTGCCTGGTCAGCGCACTTTTTCAATTTTCAAAAATGTTGACATGCTCCGAAAGGAAAATTCCTATGCGACGTAAATTGAGTTCTACCACAAGATTCCGCCCTCAAAATTTTTCTAAAAAAAATTTAAGTTCCTGGCCAGCGCACTTTTACAATTTTCAAAAATGTTGACATGCTCCGAAAAAAAATTCCTATGCGACGTAAATTGAGTTCTACAACACGATTCCGCTCTCAAAACTTTTCTAAAAAAATTTTGAGGGCCTGGCCAGCGCACTTTTTCAATTTTCAAAAATGTTGACATGCTCCGAAAAAAATTCAGCGCACTTTTTCAATTTTCAAAAATGTTGACAGGCTCCGAAAGGAAAATTCCTATGCGACGTAAATTGAGTTCTACCACAAGATTCCGCCCTCAAAATTTTTCTAAAAAATTTTTGAGGGCCTGGCCAGCGCACTTTTTCAATTTTCAAAAATGTTGACATGCTCCGAAAAAAATTCCTATGCGACGTAAATTGAGTTCTACAACACGATTCCGCCATCAAAACTTTTCTAAAAAATTTTTAAGTTCCTGGCCAGCGCACTTTTACAATTTTCAAAAATGTTGACATGCTCCGAAAAAAAATTCCTATGCGACGTAACTTGAGTTCTACAACACGATTCCGCCCTCAAAACTTTTCTAAAAAATTTTTGAATGCTTGACCAGCGCACTTTTTCAATTTTCAAAAATGTTGACTTGCTCCGAAAAAAAATTCCTATGCGACGTAAATTGAGTTCTACAACACGATTCCGCCCTCAAAACTTTTCTAAAAAATTTTTAAGTGCCTGGCCAGCGCACTTTTTCAATTTTCAAAAATGTTGACATGCTCCGAAAAAAAATTCCTATGCGACGTAAATTGAGTTCTACAACACGATTCCGCCCTCAAAACTTTTCTAAAAAATTTTTGAGGGCCTGGCCAGCGCACTTTTTCAATTTTCAAAAATGTTGACATGCTCCGAAAAGAAATTCCTATGCGACGTAAATTGAGTTCTACAACACGATTCCGCCCTCAAAACTTTTCTAAAAAAAATTTAAGTGCCTGGCCAGCGCACTTTTACAATTTTCAAAAATGTTGACATGCTCCGAAAAAAAACTCCTATGCTACGTAAATTGAGATGTACAACACGATTCCGCCCTCAAAACTTTTCTAAAAAATTTTTGAGGGCCTGGCCAGCGCACTTTTTCAATTTTCAAAAATGTTGACATGCTCCGAAAAAAAATTCCTATGCGACGTAAATTGAGTTCTACAACACGATTCCGCCCTCAGCACTTTTTCAATTTTCAAAAATGTTGGCATGCTCCGAAAAAAAATTCCTATGCGACGTAAATTGAGTTCTACAACACGATTCCGCCCTCAAAACTTTTCTAAAAAATTTTTAAGTGCCTGGCCAGCGCACTTTTTCAATTTTCAAAAATGTTGACATGCTCCGAAAAAAAATTCCTATGCGACGTAAATTGAGTTCTACAACACGATTCCGCCCTCAAAACTTTTCTAAAAAATTTTTAAGTGCCTGGCCAGCGCACTTTTTCAATTTTCAAACATGTTGACATGCTCCAAAAAAAATTACTATGCGACGTAAATTAAGTTCTACAACACGATTCCGCCCTCAAAATGTTTCTAAAAAAATTTTGAGTGCCTGGCCAGCGCACTTTTTCAATTTTCAAAAATGTTCACATGCTCCGAAAAAAAAATACTATGCTATGTAAATTGAGTTCTACAGCACGATTCCGCCCTCAAAATTTTTCTAAAAAATTTCTAAGTGCCTGGCCAGCGCACTTTTTCAATTTTCAAAAATGTTGACATGCTCCTAAAGGAAAATTCCTATGCGACGTAAATTGAGTTCTACCACAAGATTCCGCCCTCAAAATTTTTCTAAAAAAAATTTAAGTGCCTGGCCAGCGCACTTTTACAATTTTCAAAAATGTTGACATGCACCGAAAAAAAAAGTCCTATGTGACGTAAATTGAGTTCTACAACACGATTCGGCCCTCAAAATTTTTCTAAAAAATTTCTGTGCCTGGCCAGCGCACTTTTTCAATTTTCAAACATGTTGACATGCTCAAAAAAAAATTACTATGCGACGTAAATTGAGTTCTACAACACGATTATGCCCTCAAAATGTTTCTAAAAAATTTTTGCGTGCCTGGCCAGCGCACTTTTTCAATTTTCAAAAATGTTGACATGCTCCGAAAAAAAACTCCTATGCTACGTAAATTGAGTTGTACAACACGATTCCGCCCTCAAACTGTTTCTAAAAAATTTTTGAGTGCCTGGTCAGCGCACTTTTTCAATTTTCAAAAATGTTGACATGCTCCGAAAGGAAAATTCCTATGCGACGTAAATTGAGTTCTACCACAAGATTCCGCCCTCAAAATTTTTCTAAAAAAAATTTAAGTTCCTGGCCAGCGCACTTTTACAATTTTCAAAAATGTTGACATGCTCCGAAAAAAAATTCCTATGCGACGTAAATTGAGTTCTACAACACGATTCCGCCCTCAAAACTTTTCTAAAAAATTTTTGAGGGCCTGGCCAGCGCACTTTTTCAATTTTCAAAAATGTTGACATGCTCCGAAAAAAATTCCTATGCGACGTAAATTGAGTTCTACAACACGATTCCGCCCTCAAAACTTTTCTAAAAAATTTTTAAGTGCCTGGCCAGCGCACTTTTACAATTTTCAAAAATGTTGACATGCTCCGAAAAAAAATTCCTATGCGACGTAAATTGAGTTCTACAACACGATTCCGCCCTCAAAACTTTTCTAAAAAATTTTTGAATGCCTGGCCAGCGCACTTTTTCAATTTTCAAAAATGTTGACATGCTCCGAAAAAAAATTCCTATGCGACGTAAATTGAGTAATACAACACGATTCCGCCCTCAAAACTTTTCTAAAAAATTTTTAAGTGCCTGGCCAGCGCACTTTTTCAATTTTCAAAAATGTTGACATGCTCCGAAAAAAAACTCCTATGCTACGTAAATTGAGTTGTACAACACGATTCCGCCCTCAAACTGTTTCTAAAAAATTTTTGAGTGCCTGGTCAGCGCACTTTTTCAATTTTCAAAAATGTTGACAGGCTCCGAAAGGAAAATTCCTATGCGACGTAAATTGAGTTCTACCACAAGATTCCGCCCTCAAAATTTTTCTAAAAAAAATTTAAGTTCCTGGCCAGCGCACTTTTACAATTTTCAAAAATGTTGACATGCTCCGAAAAAAAATTCCTTTGCGACGTAAATTGAGTTCTACAACACGATTCCGCCCTCAAAACTTTTCTAAAAAATTTTTGAGGGCCTGGCCAGCGCACTTTTTCAATTTTCAAAAATGTTGACATGCTCCGAAAAAAATTCCTATGCGACGTAAATTGAGTTCTACAACACGATTCCGAAATCAAAACTTTTCTAAAAAATTTTTAAGTGCCTGGCCAGCGCACTTTTTCAATTTTCAAAAATGTTGACATGCTCCGAAAAAAAATACCTATGCGACGTAAATTGAGTTCTACCACAAGATTCCGCCCTCAAAATTTTTCTAAAAAAAATTTAAGTTCCTGGCCAGCGCACTTTTACAATTTTCAAAAATGTTGACATGCTCCGAAAAAAAATTCCTTTGCGACGTAAATTGAGTTCTACAACACGATTCCGCCCTCAAAACTTTTCTAAAAAATTTTTGAGGGCCTGGCCAGCGCACTTTTTCAATTTTCAAAAATGTTGACATGCTCCGAAAAAAATTCCTATGCGACGTAAGTTGAGTTCTACAACACGATTCCGCCCTCAAAACTTTTCTAAAAAATTTTTGAATGCCTGGCCAGCGCACTTTTTCAATTTTCAAAAATGTTGACTTGCTCCGAAAAAAAATTCCTATGCGACGTAAATTGAGTTCTACAACACGATTCCGCCCTCAAAACTTTTCTAAAAAATTTTTGAGGGCCTGGCCAGCGCACTTTTTCAATTTTCAAAAATGTTGACATGCTCCGAAAAAAAATTCCTATGCGACGTAAATTGAGTTCTACAACACGATTCCGCCCTCAAAACTTTTCTAAAAAAAATTTAAGTGCCTGGCCAGCGCACTTTTACAATTTTCAAAAATGTTGACATGCTCCGAAAAAAAACTCCTATGCTACGTAAATTGAGATGTACAACACGATTCCGCCCTCAAAACTTTTCTAAAAAATTTTTGAGGGCCTGGCCAGCGCACTTTTTCAATTTTCAAAAATGTTGACATGCTCCGAAAAAAAATTCCTATGCGACGTAAATTGAGTTCTACAACACGATTCCGCCCTCAAAACTTTTCTAAAAAATTTTTAAGTGCCTGGCCAGCGCACTTTTTCAATTTTCAAAAATGTTGACATGCTCCGAAAAAAAATACCTATGCGACGTAAATTGAGTTCTACCACAAGATTCCGCCCTCAAAATTTTTCTAAAAAAAATTTAAGTGCCTGGCCAGCGCACTTTTACAATTTTCAAAAATGTTGACATGCTCCGAAAAAAAACTCCTATGCTACGTAAATTGAGATGTACAACACGATTCCGCCCTCAAAACTTTTCTAAAAAATTTTTGAGGGCCTGGCCAGCGCACTTTTTCAATTTTCAAAAATGTTGACATGCTCCGAAAAAAAATTCCTATGCGACGTAAATTAAGTTCTACAACACGATTCCGCCCTCAAAATGTTTCTAAAAAAATTTTGAGTGCCTGGCCAGCGCACTTTTTCAATTTTCAAAAATGTTCACATGCTCCGAAAAAAAAATACTATGCTATGTAAATTGAGTTCTACAGCACGATTCCGCCCTCAAAATTTTTCTAAAAAAAATTTAAGTGCCTGGCCAGCGCACTTTTACAATTTTCAAAAATGTTGACATGCACCGAAAAAAAAAGTCCTATGTGACGTAAATTGAGTTCTACAACACGATTCGGCCCTCAAAATTTTTCTAAAAAATTTCTGTGCCTGGCCAGCGCACTTTTTCAATTTTCAAACATGTTGACATGCTCAAAAAAAAATTACTATGCGACGTAAATTGAGTTCTACAACACGATTCCGCCCTCAAAATGTTTCTAAAAAATTTTTGCGTGCCTGGCCAGCGCACTTTTTCAATTTTCAAAAATGTTGACATGCTCCGAAAAAAAACTCCTATGCTACGTAAATTGAGTTGTACAACACGATTCCGCCCTCAAACTGTTTCTAAAAAATTTTTGAGTGCCTGGTCAGCGCACTTTTTCAATTTTCAAAAATGTTGACATGCTCCGAAAGGAAAATTCCTATGCGACGTAAATTGAGTTCTACCACAAGATTCCGCCCTCAAAATTTTTCTAAAAAAAATTTAAGTTCCTGGCCAGCGCACTTTTACAATTTTCAAAAATGTTGACATGCTCCGAAAAAAAATTCCTATGCGACGTAAATTGAGTTCTACAACACGATTCCGCCCTCAAAACTTTTCTAAAAAATTTTTAAGTGCCTGGCCAGCGCACTTTTTCAATTTTCAAAAATGTTGACATGCTCCGAAAAAAAATTCCTATGCGACGTAAATTGAGTTCTACAACACGATTCCGCCCTCAAAACTTTTCTAAAAAATTTTTAAGTGCCTGGCCAGCGCACTTTTTCAATTTTCAAAAATGTTGACATGCTCCGAAAAAAAACTCCTATGCTACGTAAATTGAGTTGTACAACACGATTCCGCCCTCAAACTGTTTCTAAAAAATTTTTGAGTGCCTGGTCAGCGCACTTTTTCAATTTTCAAAAATGTTGACAGGCTCCGAAAGGAAAATTCCTATGCGACGTAAATTGAGTTCTACCACAAGATTCCGCCCTCAAAATTTTTCTAAAAAAAATTTAAGTTCCTGGCCAGCGCACTTTTACAATTTTCAAAAATGTTGACATGTTCCGAAAAAAAATTCCTATGCGACGTAAATTGAGTTCTACAACACGATTCCGCCCTCAAAACTTTTCTAAAAAATTTTTGAGGGCCTGGCCAGCGCACTTTTTCAATTTTCAAAAATGTTGACATGCTCCGAAAAAAATTCCTATGCGACGTAAATTGAGTTCTACAACACGATTCCGAAATCAAAACTTTTCTAAAAAATTTTTAAGTGCCTGGCCAGCGCACTTTTTCAATTTTCAAAAATGTTGACATGCTCCGAAAAAAAATACCTATGCGACGTAAATTGAGTTCTACCACAAGATTCCGCCCTCAAAATTTTTCTAAAAAAATTTAAGTTCCTGGCCAGCGCACTTTTACAATTTTCAAAAATGTTGACATGCTTCGAAAAAAAATTCCTATGCGACGTAAGTTGAGTTCTACAACACGATTCCGCCCTCAAAACTTTTCTAAAAAATTTTTGAATGCCTGGCCAGCGCACTTTTTCAATTTTCAAAAATGTTGACTTGCTCCGAAAAAAAATTCCTATGCGACGTAAATTGAGTTCTACAACACGATTCCGCCCTCAAAACTTTTCTAAAAAATTTTTAAGTGCCTGGCCAGCGCACTTTTTCAATTTTCAAAAATGTTGACATGCTCCGAAAAAAAACTCCTATGCTACGTAAATTGAGATGTACAACACGATTCCGCCCTCAAAACTTTTCTAAAAAATTTTTGAGGGCCTGGCCAGCGCACTTTTTCAATTTTCAAAAATGTTGACATGCTCCGAAAAAAAATTCCTATGCGACGTAAATTGAGTTCTACAACACGATTCCGCCCTCAAAACTTTTCTAAAAAATTTTTAAGTGCCTGGCCAGCGCACTTTTTCAATTTTCAAAAATGTTGACATGCTCCGAAAAAAAATACCTATGCGACGTAAATTGAGTTCTACCACAAGATTCCGCCCTCAAAATTTTTCTAAAAAAAATTTAACTGCCTGGCCAGCGCACTTTTACAATTTTCAAAAATGTTGACATGCTCCGAAAAAAAACTCCTATGCTACGTAAATTGAGTTGTACAACACGATTCCGCCCTCAAAATGTTTCTAAAAAATTTTTGAGTGCCTGGCCAGCGCACTTTTTCAATTTTCAAAAATGTTGACATGCTCCGAAAAAAAATTCCTATGCGACGTAAATTGAGTTCTACAACACGATTCCGCCCTCAAAACTTTTCTAAAAAATTTTTAAGTGCCTGGCCAGCGCACTTTTTCAATTTTCAAAAATGTTGACATGCTCCGAAAAAAAATTCCTATGCGACGTAAATTGAGTTCTACAACACGATTCCGCCCTCAAAACTTTTCTAAAAAATTTTTAAGTGCCTGGCCAGCGCACTTTTTCAATTTTCAAACATGTTGACATGCTCCAAAAAAAATTACTATGCGACGTAAATTAAGTTCTACAACACGATTCCGCCCTCAAAATGTTTCTAAAAAAATTTTGAGTGCCTGGCCAGCGGACTTTTTCAATTTTCAAAAATGTTCACATGCTCCGAAAAAAAAATACTATGCTATGTAAATTGAGTTCTACAGCACGATTCCGTCCTCAAAATTTTTCTAAAAAATTTCCAAGTGCCTGGCCAGCGCACTTTTTCAATTTTCAAAAATGTTGACATGCTCCTAAAGGAAAATTCCTATGCGACGTAAATTGAGTTCTACCACAAGATTCCGCCCTCAAAATGTTTCTAAAAAATTTTTGAGTGCCTGGCCAGCGCACTTTTTCAATTTTCAAAAATGTTGACATGCTCCGAAAAAAAATTCCTATGCGACGTAAATTGAGTTCTACAACACGATTCCGCCCTCAAAACTTTTCTAAAAAATTTTTAAGTGCCTGGCCAGCGCACTTTTTCAATTTTCAAAAATGTTGACATGCTCCGAAAAAAAATACCTATGCGACGTAAATTGAGTTCTACCACAAGATTCCGCCCTCAAAATTTTTCTAAAAAAAATTTAACTGCCTGGCCAGCGCACTTTTACAATTTTCAAAAATGTTGACATGCTCCGAAAAAAAACTCCTATGCTACGTAAATTGAGTTGTACAACACGATTCCGCCCTCAAAATGTTTCTAAAAAATTTTTGAGTGCCTGGCCAGCGCACTTTTTCAATTTTCAAAAATGTTGACATGCTCCGAAAAAAAATTCCTATGCGACGTAAATTGAGTTCTACAACACGATTCCGCCCTCAAAACTTTTCTAAAAAATTTTTAAGTGCCTGGCCAGCGCACTTTTTCAATTTTCAAACATGTTGACATGCTCCAAAAAAAATTACTATGCGACGTAAATTAAGTTCTACAACACGATTCCGCCCTCAAAATGTTTCTAAAAAAATTTTGAGTGCCTGGCCAGCGGACTTTTTCAATTTTCAAAAATGTTCACATGCTCCGAAAAAAAAATACTATGCTATGTAAATTGAGTTCTACAGCACGATTCCGCCCTCAAAACTTTTCTAAAAAATTTTTGAATGCTTGACCAGCGCACTTTTTCAATTTTCAAAAATGTTGACATGCTCCAAAAAAAAATTATTATGCGACGTAAATTAAGTTCTGCAACACGATTCCGCCCTCAAAATGTTTCTAAAAAAATTTTGAGTGCCTGGCCAGCGCACTTTTTCAATTTTCAAAAATGTTGACATGCTCCGAAAAAAAAATACTATGCTATGTAAATTGAGTTCTACAACACGATTCCGCCCTCAAAACTTTTCTAAAAAATTTTTAAGTGCCTGGCCAGCGCACTTTTTCAATTTTCAAAAATGTTGACATGCTCCAAAAAAAAATTATTATGCGACGTAAATTAAGTTCTGCAACACGATTCCGCCCTCAAAATGTTTCTAAAAAAATTTTGAGTGCCTGGCCAGCGCACTTTTTCAATTTTCAAAAATGTTGACATGCTCCGAAAAAAAAATACTATGCTATGTAAATTGAGTTCTACAACATGATTCCGCCCTCAAAATTTTTCTAAAAAATTTTTAAGTGCCTGGCCAGCGCACTTTTTCAATTTTCAAACATGTTGACATGCTCCAAAAAAAATTTACTATGCGACGTAAATTAAGTTCTACAACACGATTCCGCCCTCAAAATGTTTCTAAAAAAATGTTGAGTGCATGGCCAGCGCACTTTTTCAATTTTCAAAAATGTTGACATGCTCCGAAAAAAAATACTATGCTATGTAAATTGAGTTCTACAGCACGATTTCGCCCTCAAAATTTTTCTAAAAAATTTCTAAGTGCCTGGCCAGCGCACTTTTTCAATTTTCAAAAATGTTGACATGCTTCGAAAAAAAACTCCTATGCGACGTAAATTGAGTTGTACAACACGATTCCGCTCTCAAAATGTTTCTAAAAAAATTTTGAGTGCCTGGCCAGCGCACTTTTTCAATTTTCAAAAATGTTGACATACTCCGAAATAAAAATTCCTATGCGACGTAAATTAAGTCCTGCAACACGATTCCGCCCTAAAAATTTTTCTATAAAATTTCTGAGTGCCTGGCCAGCGCACTTTTTCAATTTTGAAAAATGTTGACATGCTCCGAAAAAAAAATGCTATGCTATGTAAATTGAGTTCTACAGCACGATTCCGCCCTCAAAATTTTTCTAAAAAATTTCTAAGTGCCTGGCCAGCGCACTTTTTCAATTTTCAAAAATGTTGACATGCTCCGAAAAAAAACTCCTATGCTACGTAAATTGAGTTGTACAACACGATTCCGCCCTCAAACTGTTTCTAAAAAATTTTTGAGTGCCTGGTCAGCGCACTTTTTCAATTTTCAAAAATGTTGACATGCTCCGAAAGGAAAATTCCTATGCGACGTAAATTGAGTTCTACCACAAGATTCCGCCCTCAAAATTTTTCTAAAAAAAATTTAAGTTCCTGGCCAGCGCACTTTTACAATTTTCAAAAATGTTGACATGCTCCGAAAAAAAATTCCTATGCGACGTAAATTGAGTTCTACAACACGATTCCGCTCTCAAAACTTTTCTAAAAAAATTTTGAGGGCCTGGCCAGCGCACTTTTTCAATTTTCAAAAATGTTGACATGCTCCGAAAAAAATTCAGCGCACTTTTTCAATTTTCAAAAATGTTGACAGGCTCCGAAAGGAAAATTCCTATGCGACGTAAATTGAGTTCTACCACAAGATTCCGCCCTCAAAATTTTTCTAAAAAATTTTTGAGGGCCTGGCCAGCGCACTTTTTCAATTTTCAAAAATGTTGACATGCTCCGAAAAAAATTCCTATGCGACGTAAATTGAGTTCTACAACACGATTCCGCCATCAAAACTTTTCTAAAAAATTTTTAAGTTCCTGGCCAGCGCACTTTTACAATTTTCAAAAATGTTGACATGCTCCGAAAAAAAATTCCTATGCGACGTAACTTGAGTTCTACAACACGATTCCGCCCTCAAAACTTTTCTAAAAAATTTTTGAATGCTTGACCAGCGCACTTTTTCAATTTTCAAAAATGTTGACTTGCTCCGAAAAAAAATTCCTATGCGACGTAAATTGAGTTCTACAACACGATTCCGCCCTCAAAACTTTTCTAAAAAATTTTTAAGTGCCTGGCCAGCGCACTTTTTCAATTTTCAAAAATGTTGACATGCTCCGAAAAAAAATTCCTATGCGACGTAAATTGAGTTCTACAACACGATTCCGCCCTCAAAACTTTTCTAAAAAATTTTTGAGGGCCTGGCCAGCGCACTTTTTCAATTTTCAAAAATGTTGACATGCTCCGAAAAGAAATTCCTATGCGACGTAAATTGAGTTCTACAACACGATTCCGCCCTCAAAACTTTTCTAAAAAAAATTTAAGTGCCTGGCCAGCGCACTTTTACAATTTTCAAAAATGTTGACATGCTCCGAAAAAAAACTCCTATGCTACGTAAATTGAGATGTACAACACGATTCCGCCCTCAAAACTTTTCTAAAAAATTTTTGAGGGCCTGGCCAGCGCACTTTTTCAATTTTCAAAAATGTTGACATCCTCCGAAAAAAAATTCCTATGCGACGTAAATTGAGTTCTACAACACGATTCCGCCCTCAGCACTTTTTCAATTTTCAAAAATGTTGGCATGCTCCGAAAAAAAATTCCTATGCGACGTAAATTGAGTTCTACAACACGATTCCGCCCTCAAAACTTTTCTAAAAAATTTTTAAGTGCCTGGCCAGCGCACTTTTTCAATTTTCAAAAATGTTGACATGCTCCGAAAAAAAATTCCTATGCGACGTAAATTGAGTTCTACAACACGATTCCGCCCTCAAAACTTTTCTAAAAAATTTTTAAGTGCCTGGCCAGCGCACTTTTTCAATTTTCAAACATGTTGACATGCTCCAAAAAAAATTACTATGCGACGTAAATTAAGTTCTACAACACGATTCCGCCCTCAAAATGTTTCTAAAAAAATTTTGAGTGCCTGGCCAGCGCACTTTTTCAATTTTCAAAAATGTTCACATGCTCCGAAAAAAAAATACTATGCTATGTAAATTGAGTTCTACAGCACGATTCCGCCCTCAAAATTTTTCTAAAAAATTTCTAAGTGCCTGGCCAGCGCACTTTTTCAATTTTCAAAAATGTTGACATGCTCCTAAAGGAAAATTCCTATGCGACGTAAATTGAGTTCTACCACAAGATTCCGCCCTCAAAATTTTTCTAAAAAAAATTTAAGTGCCTGGCCAGCGCACTTTTACAATTTTCAAAAATGTTGACATGCACCGAAAAAAAAAGTCCTATGTGACGTAAATTGAGTTCTACAACACGATTCGGCCCTCAAAATTTTTCTAAAAAATTTCTGTGCCTGGCCAGCGCACTTTTTCAATTTTCAAACATGTTGACATGCTCAAAAAAAAATTACTATGCGACGTAAATTGAGTTCTACAACACGATTCCGCCCTCAAAATGTTTCTAAAAAATTTTTGCGTGCCTGGCCAGCGCACTTTTTCAATTTTCAAAAATGTTGACATGCTCCGAAAAAAAACTCCTATGCTACGTAAATTGAGTTGTACAACACGATTCCGCCCTCAAACTGTTTCTAAAAAATTTTTGAGTGCCTGGTCAGCGCACTTTTTCAATTTTCAAAAATGTTGACATGCTCCGAAAGGAAAATTCCTATGCGACGTAAATTGAGTTCTACCACAAGATTCCGCCCTCAAAATTTTTCTAAAAAAAATTTAAGTTCCTGGCCAGCGCACTTTTACAATTTTCAAAAATGTTGACATGCTCCGAAAAAAAATTCCTATGCGACGTAAATTGAGTTCTACAACACGATTCCGCCCTCAAAACTTTTCTAAAAAATTTTTGAGGGCCTGGCCAGCGCACTTTTTCAATTTTCAAAAATGTTGACATGCTCCGAAAAAAATTCCTATGCGACGTAAATTGAGTTCTACAACACGATTCCGCCCTCAAAACTTTTCTAAAAAATTTTTAAGTGCCTGGCCAGCGCACTTTTACAATTTTCAAAAATGTTGACATGCTCCGAAAAAAAATTCCTATGCGACGTAAATTGAGTTCTACAACACGATTCCGCCCTCAAAACTTTTCTAAAAAATTTTTGAATGCCTGGCCAGCGCACTTTTTCAATTTTCAAAAATGTTGACATGCTCCGAAAAAAAATTCCTATGCGACGTAAATTGAGTAATACAACACGATTCCGCCCTCAAAACTTTTCTAAAAAATTTTTAAGTGCCTGGCCAGCGCACTTTTTCAATTTTCAAAAATGTTGACATGCTCCGAAAAAAAACTCCTATGCTACGTAAATTGAGTTGTACAACACGATTCCGCCCTCAAACTGTTTCTAAAAAATTTTTGAGTGCCTGGTCAGCGCACTTTTTCAATTTTCAAAAATGTTGACAGGCTCCGAAAGGAAAATTCCTATGCGACGTAAATTGAGTTCTACCACAAGATTCCGCCCTCAAAATTTTTCTAAAAAAAATTTAAGTTCCTGGCCAGCGCACTTTTACAATTTTCAAAAATGTTGACATGCTCCGAAAAAAAATTCCTTTGCGACGTAAATTGAGTTCTACAACACGATTCCGCCCTCAAAACTTTTCTAAAAAATTTTTGAGGGCCTGGCCAGCGCACTTTTTCAATTTTCAAAAATGTTGACATGCTCCGAAAAAAATTCCTATGCGACGTAAATTGAGTTCTACAACACGATTCCGAAATCAAAACTTTTCTAAAAAATTTTTAAGTGCCTGGCCAGCGCACTTTTTCAATTTTCAAAAATGTTGACATGCTCCGAAAAAAAATACCTATGCGACGTAAATTGAGTTCTACCACAAGATTCCGCCCTCAAAATTTTTCTAAAAAAAATTTAAGTTCCTGGCCAGCGCACTTTTACAATTTTCAAAAATGTTGACATGCTCCGAAAAAAAATTCCTTTGCGACGTAAATTGAGTTCTACAACACGATTCCGCCCTCAAAACTTTTCTAAAAAATTTTTGAGGGCCTGGCCAGCGCACTTTTTCAATTTTCAAAAATGTTGACATGCTCCGAAAAAAATTCCTATGCGACGTAAGTTGAGTTCTACAACACGATTCCGCCCTCAAAACTTTTCTAAAAAATTTTTGAATGCCTGGCCAGCGCACTTTTTCAATTTTCAAAAATGTTGACTTGCTCCGAAAAAAAATTCCTATGCGACGTAAATTGAGTTCTACAACACGATTCCGCCCTCAAAACTTTTCTAAAAAATTTTTGAGGGCCTGGCCAGCGCACTTTTTCAATTTTCAAAAATGTTGACATGCTCCGAAAAAAAATTCCTATGCGACGTAAATTGAGTTCTACAACACGATTCCGCCCTCAAAACTTTTCTAAAAAAAATTTAAGTGCCTGGCCAGCGCACTTTTACAATTTTCAAAAATGTTGACATGCTCCGAAAAAAAACTCCTATGCTACGTAAATTGAGATGTACAACACGATTCCGCCCTCAAAACTTTTCTAAAAAATTTTTGAGGGCCTGGCCAGCGCACTTTTTCAATTTTCAAAAATGTTGACATGCTCCGAAAAAAAATTCCTATGCGACGTAAATTGAGTTCTACAACACGATTCCGCCCTCAAAACTTTTCTAAAAAATTTTTAAGTGCCTGGCCAGCGCACTTTTTCAATTTTCAAAAATGTTGACATGCTCCGAAAAAAAATACCTATGCGACGTAAATTGAGTTCTACCACAAGATTCCGCCCTCAAAATTTTTCTAAAAAAAATTTAAGTGCCTGGCCAGCGCACTTTTACAATTTTCAAAAATGTTGACATGCTCCGAAAAAAAACTCCTATGCTACGTAAATTGAGATGTACAACACGATTCCGCCCTCAAAACTTTTCTAAAAAATTTTTGAGGGCCTGGCCAGCGCACTTTTTCAATTTTCAAAAATGTTGACATGCTCCGAAAAAAAATTCCTATGCGACGTAAATTAAGTTCTACAACACGATTCCGCCCTCAAAATGTTTCTAAAAAAATTTTGAGTGCCTGGCCAGCGCACTTTTTCAATTTTCAAAAATGTTCACATGCTCCGAAAAAAAAATACTATGCTATGTAAATTGAGTTCTACAGCACGATTCCGCCCTCAAAATTTTTCTAAAAAAAATTTAAGTGCCTGGCCAGCGCACTTTTACAATTTTCAAAAATGTTGACATGCACCGAAAAAAAAAGTCCTATGTGACGTAAATTGAGTTCTACAACACGATTCGGCCCTCAAAATTTTTCTAAAAAATTTCTGTGCCTGGCCAGCGCACTTTTTCAATTTTCAAACATGTTGACATGCTCAAAAAAAAATTACTATGCGACGTAAATTGAGTTCTACAACACGATTCCGCCCTCAAAATGTTTCTAAAAAATTTTTGCGTGCCTGGCCAGCGCACTTTTTCAATTTTCAAAAATGTTGACATGCTCCGAAAAAAAACTCCTATGCTACGTAAATTGAGTTGTACAACACGATTCCGCCCTCAAACTGTTTCTAAAAAATTTTTGAGTGCCTGGTCAGCGCACTTTTTCAATTTTCAAAAATGTTGACATGCTCCGAAAGGAAAATTCCTATGCGACGTAAATTGAGTTCTACCACAAGATTCCGCCCTCAAAATTTTTCTAAAAAAAATTTAAGTTCCTGGCCAGCGCACTTTTACAATTTTCAAAAATGTTGACATGCTCCGAAAAAAAATTCCTATGCGACGTAAATTGAGTTCTACAACACGATTCCGCCCTCAAAACTTTTCTAAAAAATTTTTAAGTGCCTGGCCAGCGCACTTTTTCAATTTTCAAAAATGTTGACATGCTCCGAAAAAAAATTCCTATGCGACGTAAATTGAGTTCTACAACACGATTCCGCCCTCAAAACTTTTCTAAAAAATTTTTAAGTGCCTGGCCAGCGCACTTTTTCAATTTTCAAAAATGTTGACATGCTCCGAAAAAAAACTCCTATGCTACGTAAATTGAGTTGTACAACACGATTCCGCCCTCAAACTGTTTCTAAAAAATTTTTGAGTGCCTGGTCAGCGCACTTTTTCAATTTTCAAAAATGTTGACAGGCTCCGAAAGGAAAATTCCTATGCGACGTAAATTGAGTTCTACCACAAGATTCCGCCCTCAAAATTTTTCTAAAAAAAATTTAAGTTCCTGGCCAGCGCACTTTTACAATTTTCAAAAATGTTGACATGTTCCGAAAAAAAATTCCTATGCGACGTAAATTGAGTTCTACAACACGATTCCGCCCTCAAAACTTTTCTAAAAAATTTTTGAGGGCCTGGCCAGCGCACTTTTTCAATTTTCAAAAATGTTGACATGCTCCGAAAAAAATTCCTATGCGACGTAAATTGAGTTCTACAACACGATTCCGAAATCAAAACTTTTCTAAAAAATTTTTAAGTGCCTGGCCAGCGCACTTTTTCAATTTTCAAAAATGTTGACATGCTCCGAAAAAAAATACCTATGCGACGTAAATTGAGTTCTACCACAAGATTCCGCCCTCAAAATTTTTCTAAAAAAATTTAAGTTCCTGGCCAGCGCACTTTTACAATTTTCAAAAATGTTGACATGCTTCGAAAAAAAATTCCTATGCGACGTAAGTTGAGTTCTACAACACGATTCCGCCCTCAAAACTTTTCTAAAAAATTTTTGAATGCCTGGCCAGCGCACTTTTTCAATTTTCAAAAATGTTGACTTGCTCCGAAAAAAAATTCCTATGCGACGTAAATTGAGTTCTACAACACGATTCCGCCCTCAAAACTTTTCTAAAAAATTTTTAAGTGCCTGGCCAGCGCACTTTTTCAATTTTCAAAAATGTTGACATGCTCCGAAAAAAAACTCCTATGCTACGTAAATTGAGATGTACAACACGATTCCGCCCTCAAAACTTTTCTAAAAAATTTTTGAGGGCCTGGCCAGCGCACTTTTTCAATTTTCAAAAATGTTGACATGCTCCGAAAAAAAATTCCTATGCGACGTAAATTGAGTTCTACAACACGATTCCGCCCTCAAAACTTTTCTAAAAAATTTTTAAGTGCCTGGCCAGCGCACTTTTTCAATTTTCAAAAATGTTGACATGCTCCGAAAAAAAATACCTATGCGACGTAAATTGAGTTCTACCACAAGATTCCGCCCTCAAAATTTTTCTAAAAAAAATTTAACTGCCTGGCCAGCGCACTTTTACAATTTTCAAAAATGTTGACATGCTCCGAAAAAAAACTCCTATGCTACGTAAATTGAGTTGTACAACACGATTCCGCCCTCAAAATGTTTCTAAAAAATTTTTGAGTGCCTGGCCAGCGCACTTTTTCAATTTTCAAAAATGTTGACATGCTCCGAAAAAAAATTCCTATGCGACGTAAATTGAGTTCTACAACACGATTCCGCCCTCAAAACTTTTCTAAAAAATTTTTAAGTGCCTGGCCAGCGCACTTTTTCAATTTTCAAAAATGTTGACATGCTCCGAAAAAAAATTCCTATGCGACGTAAATTGAGTTCTACAACACGATTCCGCCCTCAAAACTTTTCTAAAAAATTTTTAAGTGCCTGGCCAGCGCACTTTTTCAATTTTCAAACATGTTGACATGCTCCAAAAAAAATTACTATGCGACGTAAATTAAGTTCTACAACACGATTCCGCCCTCAAAATGTTTCTAAAAAAATTTTGAGTGCCTGGCCAGCGGACTTTTTCAATTTTCAAAAATGTTCACATGCTCCGAAAAAAAAATACTATGCTATGTAAATTGAGTTCTACAGCACGATTCCGTCCTCAAAATTTTTCTAAAAAATTTCCAAGTGCCTGGCCAGCGCACTTTTTCAATTTTCAAAAATGTTGACATGCTCCTAAAGGAAAATTCCTATGCGACGTAAATTGAGTTCTACCACAAGATTCCGCCCTCAAAATTTTTCTAAAAAAAATTTAAGTGCCTGGCCAGCGCACTTTTACAATTTTCAAAAATGTTGACATGCACCGAAAAAAAAAGTCCTATGTGACGTAAATTGAGTTCTACAACACGATTCGGCCTCAAAATTTTTCTAAAAAATTTCTGTGCCTGGCCAGCGCACTTTTTCAATTTTCAAACATGTTGACATGCTCAAAAAAAAATTACTATGCGACGTAAATTGAGTTCTACAACACGATTCCGCCCTCAAAATGTTTCTAAAAAATTTTTGCGTGCCTGGCCAGCGCACTTTTTCAATTTTCAAAAATGTTGACATGCTCCGAAAAAAAATTCCTATGCGACGTAAATTGAGATCTACAACACGATTCCGCCCTCAAAACTTTTCTAAAAAATTTTTAAGTGCCTGGCCAGCGCACTTTTTCAATTTTCAAACATGTTGACATACTTTGAAAAAAAAATTCCTATGCGACGTAAATTGAGTTCTACAACATGATTACGCCCTCAAAATTTTTCTAAAAAATTTTTAAGTGCCTGGCCAGCGCACTTTTTCAATTTTCAAACATGTTGACATGCTCCAAAAAAAATTACTATACGACGTAAATTGAGTTGTACAACACGATTCCGCTCTCAAAATGTTTCTAAAAAATTTTTGAGTGCCTGGCCAGCGCACTTTTTCAATTTTCAAAAATGTTGACATACTCCGAAATAAAAATTCCTATGCGACGTAAATTAGGTAAGTCCTACAACACGATTCCGCCCTAAAAATTTTTCTATAAAATTTCTGAGTGCTTGGCCAGCGCACTTTTTCAATTTTCAAAAATGTTGACATGCTCCGAAAAAAAATTCCTATGCGACGTAAATTGAGTTCTACAACACGATTCCGCCCTCAAAATTTTTTAGAAAAATTTTTAAGTACCTGGTCAGCGCACTTTTACAATTTTCAAAAATGTTGACGTGCTCCGAAAAAAAATACCTATGCGACGTAAATTGAGTTCTACCACAAGATTCCGCCCTCAAAATGTTTCTAAAAAATTTTTGAGTGCCTGGCCAGCGCACTTTTTCAATTTTCAAAAATGTTGACATGCTCCGAAAAAAAATTCCTATGCGACGTAAATTGAGTTCTACAACACGATTCCGCCCTCAAAATTTTTTAGAAAAATTTTTAAGTACCTGGTCAGCGCACTTTTACAATTTTCAAAAATGTTGACGTGCTCCGAAAAAAAATACCTATGCGACGTAAATTGAGTTCTACCACAAGATTCCGCCCTCAAAATGTTTCTAAAAAATTTTTGAGTGCCTGGCCAGCGCACTTTTTCAATTTTCAAAAATGTTGACATGCTCCAAAAAAAAATTATTATGCGACGTAAATTAAGTTCTACAACACGATTCCGCCCTCAAAATGTTTCTAAAAAAATTTTGAGTGCCTGGCCAGCGCACTTTTTCAATTTTCAAAAATGTTGACATGCTCCGAAAAAAAAAATACTATGCTATGTAAATTGAGTTCTACAACATGATTTCGCCCTCAAAATTTTTCTAAAAAAT
Organism: Pseudeuparius sepicola; assembly: GCA_963920635.1. NCBI lineage: Eukaryota > Metazoa > Arthropoda > Insecta > Coleoptera > Anthribidae > Pseudeuparius > Pseudeuparius sepicola. Next base: position 86,336,474 of record OY987298.1, on the reverse strand, counting down.
TTTTAAGTGCCTGGCCAGCGCACTTTTTCAATTTTCAAACATGTTGACATGCTCCAAAAAAAATTACTATGCGACGTAAATTAAGTTCTACAACACGATTCCGCCCTCAAAATGTTTCTAAAAAAATGTTGAGTGCCTGGCCAGCGCACTTTTTCAATTTTCAAAAATGTTGACATGCTCCGAAAAAAAATACTATGCTATGTAAATTGAGTTGTACAACACGATTCCGCTCTCAAAATGTTTCTAAAAAAATTTTGAGTGCCTGGCCAGCGCACTTTTTCAATTTTCAAAAATGTTGACATACTCCGAAATAAAAATTCCTATGCGACGTAAATTAAGTCCTGCAACACGATTCCGCCCTAAAAATTTTTCTATAAAATTTCTGAGTGCCTGGCCAGCGCACTTTTTCAATTTTCAAAAATGTTGGCATGCTCCGAAAAAAAAATACTATGCTATGTAAATTGAGTTCTACAGCACGATTCCGCCCTCAAAATTTTTCTAAAAAATTTCTAAGTGCCTGGCCAGCGCACTTTTTCAATTTTCAAAAATGTTGACATGCTCCGAAAAAAAACTCCTATGCTACGTAAATTGAGTTGTACAACACGATTCCGCCCTCAAACTGTTTCTAAAAAATTTTTGAGTGCCTGGTCAGCGCACTTTTTCAATTTTCAAAAATGTTGACATGCTCCGAAAGAAAAATTCCTATGCGACGTAAATTGAGTTCTACCACAAGATTCCGCCCTCAAAATTTTTCTAAAAAAAATTTAAGTTCCTGGCCAGCGCACTTTTACAATTTTCAAAAATGTTGACATGCTCCGAAAAAAAATTCCTATGCGACGTAAATTGAGTTCTACAACACGATTCCGCCCTCAAAACTTTTCTAAAAAATTTTTGAGGGCCTGGCCAGCGCACTTTTTCAATTTTCAAAAATGTTGACATGCTCCGAAAAAAATTCCTATGCGACGTAAATTGAATTCTACAACACGATTCCGCCCTCAAAACTTTTCTAAAAAATTTTTAAGTGCCTGGCCAGCGCACTTTTTCAATTTTCAAAAATGTTGACATGCTCCGAAAAAAAATACCTATGCGACGTAAATTGAGTTCTACCACAAGATTCCGCCCTCAAAATTTTTCTAAAAAAAATTTAAGTGCCTGGCCAGCGCACTTTTACAATTTTCAAAAATGTTGACATGCTCCGAAAAAAAACTCCTATGCTACGTAAATTGAGTTGTACAACACGATTCCGCCCTCAAAATGTTTCTAAAAAATTTTTGAGTGCCTGGCCAGCGCACTTTTTCAATTTTCAAAAATGTTGACATGCTCCGAAAAAAAATTCCTATGCGACGTAAATTGAGTTCTACAACACGATTCCGCCCTCAAAACTTTTCTAAAAAATTTTTAAGTGCCTGGCCAGCGCACTTTTTCAATTTTCAAAAATGTTGACATGCTCCGAAAAAAAATTCCTATGCGACGTAAATTGAGTTCTACAACACGATTCCGCCCTCAAACTTTTCTAAAAAATTTTTAAGTGCCTGGCCAGCGCACTTTTTCAATTTTCAAACATGTTGACATGCTCCAAAAAAAATTACTATGCGACGTAAATTAAGTTCTACAACACGATTCCGCCCTCAAAATGTTTCTAAAAAAATTTTGAGTGCCTGGCCAGCGCACTTTTTCAATTTTCAAAAATGTTCACATGCTCCGAAAAAAAATAACTATGCTATGTAAATTGAGTTCTACAGCACGATTCAGCCCTCAAAATTTTTCTAAAAAATTTCTAAGTGCCTGGCCAGCGCACTTTTTCAATTTTCAAAAATGTTGACATGCTCCTAAAGGAAAATTCCTATGCGACGTAAATTGAGTTCTACCACAAGATTCCGCCCTCAAAATTTTTCTAAAAAAAATTTAAGTGCCTGGCCAGCGCACTTTTACAATTTTCAAAAATGTTGTCATGCACCGAAAAAAAAAGTCCTATGTGACGTAAATTAAGTTCTACAACACGATTCGGCCCTCAAAATTTTTCTAAAAAATTTCTGTGCCTGGCCAGCGCACTTTTTCAATTTTCAAACATGTTGACATGCTCAAAAAAAAATTACTATGCGACGTAAATTGAGTTCTACAACACGATTCCGCCCTCAAAATGTTTCTAAAAAATTTTTGCGTGCCTGGCCAGCGCACTTTTTCAATTTTCAAAAATGTTGACATGCTCCGAAAAAAAACTCCTATACTACGCAAATTGAGTTGTACAACACGATTCCGTCCTCAAACTGTTTCTAAAAAATTTTTGAGTGCCTGGTCAGCGCACTTTTTCAATTTTCAAAAATGTTGACATGCTCCGAAAGAAAAATTCCTATGCGACGTAAATTGAGTTCTACCACAAGATTCCGCCCTCAAAATTTTTCTAAAAAAAATTTAAGTTCCTGGCCAGCGCACTTTTACAATTTTCAATTTTCAAACATGTTGACATGCTCTAAGAAAAAATTACTATGCGACGTAAATTGAGTTCTACAACACGATTCCGCCCTCAAAATATTTCTAAAAAATTTTTGCGTGCCTGGACAGTGCCCTTTTTCAATTTTCAAAAATGTTGACATACTACGAAAAAAAATTCCTATGCGACGTAAATTAAGTTCTACAACACGATTCCGCCCTCAAAATGTTTCTAAAAAAATTTTGAGTGCCTGGCCAGCGCACTTTTTCAATTTTCAAAAATGTTGACATGCTCCGAAAAAAAATTCCTATGCGACGTAAATTGAGTTCTACAACACGATTCCGCCCTCAAAACTTTTCTAAAAAATTTTTAAGTGCCTGGCCAGCGCACTTTTTCAATTTTCAAAAATGTTGACATGCTCCGAAAAAAAATTCCTATGCGACGTAAATTGAGTTCTACAACACGATTCCGCCCTCAAAACTTTTCTAAAAAATTTTTAAGTGCCTGGCCAGCGCACTTTTTCAATTTTCAAACATGTTGACATGCTCCAAAAAAAATTACTATGCGACGTAAATTAAGTTCTACAACACGATTCCGCCCTCAAAATGTTTATAAAAAAATTTTGAGTGCCTGGCCAGCGGACTTTTTCAATTTTCAAAAATGTTCACATGCTCCGAAAAAAAAATACTATGCTATGTAAATTGAGTTCTACAGCACGATTCCGTCCTCAAAATTTTTCTAAAAAATTTCTAAGTGCCTGGCCAGCGCACTTTTTCAATTTTCAAAAATGTTGACATGCTCCTAAAGGAAAATTCCTATGCGACGTAAATTGAGTTCTACCACAAGATTCCGCCCTCAAAATTTTTCTAAAAAAAATTTAAGTGCCTGGCCAGCGCACTTTTACAATTTTCAAAAATGTTGACATGCACCGAAAAAAAAAGTCCTATGTGACGTAAATTGAGTTCTACAACACGATTCGGCCCTCAAAATTTTTCTAAAAAATTTCTGTGCCTGGCCAGCGCACTTTTTCAATTTTCAAACATGTTGACATGCTCAAAAAAAAATTACTATGCGACGTAAATTGAGTTCTACAACACGATTCCGCCCTCAAAATGTTTCTAAAAAATTTTTGCGTGCCTGGCCAGCGCACTTTTTCAATTTTCAAAAATGTTGACATGCTCCGAAAAAAAATTCCTATGCGACGTAAATTGAGATCTACAACACGATTCCGCCCTCAAAACTTTTCTAAAAAATTTTTAAGTGCCTGGCCAGCGCACTTTTTCAATTTTCAAACATGTTGACATACTTTGAAAAAAAAATTCCTATGCGACGTAAATTGAGTTCTACAACATGATTACGCCCTCAAAATTTTTCTAAAAAATTTTTAAGTGCCTGGCCAGCGCACTTTTACAATTTTCAAACATGTTGACATGCTCCAAAAAAAATTACTATACGACGTAAATTGAGTTGTACAACACGATTCCGCTCTCAAAATGTTTCTAAAAAATTTTTGAGTGCCTGGCCAGCGCACTTTTTCAATTTTCAAAAATGTTGACATACTCCGAAATAAAAATTCCTATGCGACGTAAATTAGGTAAGTCCTACAACACGATTCCGCCCTAAAAATTTTTCTATAAAATTTCTGAGTGCTTGGCCAGCGCACTTTTTCAATTTTCAAAAATGTTGACATGCTCCGAAAAAAAATTCCTATGCGACGTAAATTGAGTTGTACAACACGATTCCGCCCTCAAAATGTTTCTAAAAAATTTTTGTGTGCCTGGCCAGCGCACTTTTTCAATTTTCAAAAATGTTGACATGCTCCGAAAAAAAAAACTATGCTATGTAAATTGAGTTCTACAGCACGATTCCGCCCTAAAAATTTTTCTATAAAATTTCTGAGTGCCTGGCCAGCGCACTTTTTCAATTTTCAAAAATGTTGACACGCTCCGAAAAAAAAAACCTATGCGACGTAAATTGAGTTCTACCACACGATTCCGCCCTCAAAATTTTTCTAAAAAATTTCTAAGTGCCTGGCCAGCGCACTTTTTCAATTTTTAAAAATGTTGACATGCTCCGAAAAAAAATACCTATGCGACGTAAATTGAGTTCTACCACAAGATTCCGCCCTCAAAATTTTTCTAAAAAAAATTTAAGTGCCTGGCCAGCGCACTTTTACAATTTTCAAAAATGTTGACATGCTCCGAAAAAAAACTCCTATGCTACGTAAATTGAGTTGTACAACACGATTCCGCCCTCAAAATGTTTCTAAAAAATTTTTGAGTGCCTGGCCAGCGCACTTTTTCAATTTTCAAAAATGTTGACATGCTCCGAAAAAAAATTCCTATGCGACGTAAATTGAGTTCTACAACACGATTCCGCCCTCAAAATTTTTTAGAAAAATTTTTAAGTACCTGGTCAGCGCACTTTTTCAATTTTCAAAAATGTTGACGTGCTCCGAAAAAAAATACCTATGCGACGTAAATTGAGTTCTACCACAAGATTCCGCCCTCAAATTTTTTCTAAAAAAAATTTAAGTGCCTGGCCAGCGCACTTTTTCAATTTTCAAAAATGTTGACATGCTCCGAAAAAAAACTCTTATGCTACGTAAATTGAGTTGTACAACACGATTCCGCCCTCAAAATGTTTCTAAAAAATTTTTGAGTGCCTGGCCAGCGCACTTTTTCAATTTTCAAAAATGTTGACATGCTCCAAAAAAAAATTATTATGCGACGTAAATTAAGTTCTACAACACGATTCCGCCCTCAAAATGTTTCTAAAAAAATTTTGAGTGCCTGGCCAGCGCACTTTTTCAATTTTCAAAAATGTTGACATGCTCCGAAAAAAAAAATACTATGCTATGTAAATTGAGTTCTACAACATGATTTCGCCCTCAAAATTTTTCTAAAAAATTTTTAAGTGCCTGGCCAGCGCACTTTTTCAATTTTCAAACATGTTGACATGCTCCAAAAAAAATTACTATGCGACGTAAATTAAGTTCTACAACACGATTCCGCCCTCAAAATGTTTCTAAAAAAATGTTGAGTGCCTGGCCAGCGCACTTTTTCAATTTTCAAAAATGTTGACATGCTCCGAAAAAAAATACTATGCTATGTAAATTGAGTTCTACAGCACGATTCCGCCCTCAAAATTTTTCTAAAAAATTTCTAAGTGCCTGGCCAGCGCACTTTTTCAATTTTCAAAAATGTTGACATGCTCCGAAAAAAAACTCCTATGCGACGTAAATTGAGTTGTACAACACGATTCCGCTCTCAAAATGTTTCTAAAAAAATTTTGAGTGCCTGGCCAGCGCACTTTTTCAATTTTCAAAAATGTTGACATACTCCGAAATAAAAATTCCTATGCGACGTAAATTAAGTCCTGCAACACGATTCCGCCCTAAAAATTTTTCTATAAAATTTCTGAGTGCCTGGCCAGCGCACTTTTTCAATTTTCAAAAATGTTGGCATGCTCCGAAAAAAAAATACTATGCTATGTAAATTGAGTTCTACAGCACGATTCCGCCCTCAAAATTTTTCTAAAAAATTTCTAAGTGCCTGGCCAGCGCACTTTTTCAATTTTCAAAAATGTTGACATGCTCCGAAAAAAAACTCCTATGCTACGTAAATTGAGTTGTACAACACGATTCCGCCCTCAAACTGTTTCTAAAAAATTTTTGAGTGCCTGGTCAGCGCACTTTTTCAATTTTCAAAAATGTTGACATGCTCCGAAAGAAAAATTCCTATGCGACGTAAATTGAGTTCTACCACAAGATTCCGCCCTCAAAACTTTTCTAAAAAATTTTTGAGGGCCTGGCCAGCGCACTTTTTCAATTTTCAAAAATGTTGACATGCTCCGAAAAAAATTCCTATGCGACGTAAATTGAGTTCTACAACACGATTCCGCCCTCAAAACTTTTCTAAAAAATTTTTAAGTGCCTGGCCAGCGCACTTTTTCAATTTTCAAAAATGTTGACATGCTCCGAAAGAAAAATTCCTATGCGACGTAAATTGAGTTCTACCACAAGATTCCGCCCTCAAAATTTTTCTAAAAAAAATTTAAGTTCCTGGCCAGCGCACTTTTACAATTTTCAAAAATGTTGACATGCTCCGAAAAAAAATTCCTATGCGACGTAAATTGAGTTCTACAACACGATTCCGCCCTCAAAACTTTTCTAAAAAATTTTTGAGGGCCTGGCCAGCGCACTTTTTCAATTTTCAAAAATGTTGACATGCTCCGAAAAAAATTCCTATGCGACGTAAATTGAGTTCTACAACACGATTCCGCCCTCAAAACTTTTCTAAAAAATTTTTAAGTGCCTGGCCAGCGCACTTTTTCAATTTTCAAAAATGTTGACATGCTCCGAAAGAAAAATTCCTATGCGACGTAAATTGAGTTCTACCACAAGATTCCGCCCTCAAAATTTTTCTAAAAAAAATTTAAGTGCCTGGCCAGCGCACTTTTACAATTTTCAAAAATGTTGACATGCTCCGAAAAAAAACTCCTATGCTACGTAAATTGAGTTGTACAACACGATTCCGCCCTCAAAATGTTTCTAAAAAATTTTTGAGTGCCTGGCCAGCGCACTTTTTCAATTTTCAAAAATGTTGACATGCTCCGAAAAAAAATTCCTATGCGACGTAAATTGAGTTCTACAACACGATTCCGCCCTCAAAACTTTTCTAAAAAATTTTTAAGTGCCTGGCCAGCGCACTTTTTCAATTTTCAAAAATGTTGACATGCTCCGAAAAAAAATTCCTATGCGACGTAAATTGAGTTCTACAACACGATTCCGCCCTCAAACTTTTCTAAAAAATTTTTAAGTGCCTGGCCAGCGCACTTTTTCAATTTTCAAACATGTTGACATGCTCCAAAAAAAATTACTATGCGACGTAAATTAAGTTCTACAACACGATTCCGCCCTCAAAATGTTTCTAAAAAAATTTTGAGTGCCTGGCCAGCGCACTTTTTCAATTTTCAAAAATGTTCACATGCTCCGAAAAAAAAAAACTATGCTATGTAAATTGAGTTCTACAGCACGATTCCGCCCTCAAAATTTTTCTAAAAAATTTCTAAGTGCCTGGCCAGCGCACTTTTTCAATTTTCAAAAATGTTGACATGCTCCTAAAGGAAAATTCCTATGCGACGTAAATTGAGTTCTACCACAAGATTCCGCCCTCAAAATTTTTCTAAAAAAAATTTAAGTGCCTGGCCAGCGCACTTTTACAATTTTCAAAAATGTTGACATGCACCGAAAAAAAAAGTCCTATGTGACGTAAATTAAGTTCTACAACACGATTCGGCCCTCAAAATTTTTCTAAAAAATTTCTGTGCCTGGCCAGCGCACTTTTTCAATTTTCAAACATGTTGACATGCTCAAAAAAAAATTACTATGCGACGTAAATTGAGTTCTACAACACGATTCCGCCCTCAAAATGTTTCTAAAAAATTTTTGCGTGCCTGGCCAGCGCACTTTTTCAATTTTCAAAAATGTTGACATGCTCCGAAAAAAAACTCCTATACTACGCAAATTGAGTTGTACAACACGATTCCGTCCTCAAACTGTTTCTAAAAAATTTTTGAGTGCCTGGTCAGCGCACTTTTTCAATTTTCAAAAATGTTGACATGCTCCGAAAGAAAAATTCCTATGCGACGTAAATTGAGTTCTACAACACGATTCCGCCCTCAAAATATTTCTAAAAAATTTTTGCGTGCCTGGACAGTGCCCTTTTTCAATTTTCAAAAATGTTGACATACTACGAAAAAAAATTCCTATGCGACGTAAATTAAGTTCTACAACACGATTCCGCCCTCAAAATGTTTCTAAAAAAATTTTGAGTGCCTGGCCAGCGCACTTTTTCAATTTTCAAAAATGTTGACATGCTCCGAAAAAAAAACTATGCTATGTAAATTGAGTTCTACAGCACGATTCCGCCCTAAAAATTTTTCTATAAAATTTCTGAGTGCCTGGCCAGCGCACTTTTTCAATTTTCAAAAATGTTGACATGCTCCGAAAAAAAAATCCTATGCGACGTAAATTGAGTTCTACCACACGATTCCGCCCTCAAAATTTTTCTAAAAAATTTCTAAGTGCCTGGCCAGCGCACTTTTTCAATTTTTAAAAATGTTGACATGCTCCGAAAAAAAATACCTATGCGACGTAAATTGAGTTCTACCACAAGATTCCGCCCTCAAAATTTTTCTAAAAAAAATTTAAGTGCCTGGCCAGCGCACTTTTACAATTTTCAAAAATGTTGACATGCTCCGAGAAAAAACTCCTATGCTACGTAAATTGAGTTCTACAACACGATTCCGCCCTCAAAATGTTTCTAAAAAAATTTTGAGTGCCTGGCCAGCGCACTTTTTCAATTTTCAAAAATGTTGACATGCTCCGAAAAAAAAAACTATGCTATGTAAATTGAGTTCTACAGCACGATTCCGCCCTAAAAATTTTTCTATAAAATTTCTGAGTGCCTGGCCAGCGCACTTTTTCAATTTTCAAAAATGTTGACATGCTCCGAAAAAAAAATCCTATGCGACGTAAATTGAGTTCTACCACACGATTCCGCCCTCAAAATTTTTCTAAAAAATTTCTAAGTGCCTGGCCAGCGCACTTTTTCAATTTTTAAAAATGTTGACATGCTCCGAAAAAAAAATACCTATGCGACGTAAATTGAGTTCTACCACAAGATTCCGCCCTCAAAATTTTTCTAAAAAAAATTTAAGTGCCTGGCCAGCGCACTTTTACAATTTTCAAAAATGTTGACATGCTCCGAGAAAAAACTCCTATGCTACGTAAATTGAGTTGTACAACACGATTCCGCCCTCAAAATGTTTCTAAAAAATTTTTGAGTGCCTGGCCAGCGCACTTTTTCAATTTTCAAAAATGTTGACATGCTCCGAAAAAAAAAATACTATGCTATGTAAATTGAGTTCTACAGCACGATTCCGCCCTCAAAATTTTTCTAAAAAATTTCTAAGTGCCTGGCCAGCGCACTTTTTCAATTTTCAAAAATGTTGACATGCTCCGAAAAAAAACTCCTATGCGACGTAAATTGAGTTGTACAACACGATTCCGCTCTCAAAATGTTTCTAAAAAAATTTTGAGTGCCTGGCCAGCGCACTTTTTCAATTTTCAAAAATGTTGACATACTCCGAAATAAAAATTCCTATGCGACGTAAATTAAGTCCTGCAACACGATTCCGCCCTAAAAATTTTTCTATAAAATTTCTGAGTGCCTGGCCAGCGCACTTTTTCAATTTTCAAAAATGTTGACATGCTCCGAAAAAAAACTCCTATGCTACGTAAATTGAATTGTACAACACGATTCCGCCCTCAAACTGTTTCTAAAAAATTTTTGAGTGCCTGGTCAGCGCACTTTTTCAATTTTCAAAAATGTTGACATGCTCCGAAAGAAAAATTCCTATGCGACGTAAATTGAGTTCTACCACAAGATTCCGCCCTCAAAATTTTTCTAAAAAAAATTTAAGTTCCTGGCCAGCGCACTTTTACAATTTTCAAAAATGTTGACATGCTCCGAAAAAAAATTCCTATGCGACGTAAATTGAGTTCTACAACACGATTCCGCCCTCAAAACTTTTCTAAAAAATTTTTGAGGGCCTGGCCAGCGCGCACTTTTTCAATTTTCAAAAATGTTGACATGCTCCGAAAGAAAAATTCCTATGCGACGTAAATTGAGTTCTACCACAAGATTCCGCCCTCAAAATTTTTCTAAAAAAAATTTAAGTTCTGGCCAGCGCACTTTTTCAATTTTCAAAAATGTTGACATGCTCCGAAAAAAAAAATACTATGCTATGTAAATTGAGTTCTACAGCACGATTCCGCCCTCAAAATTTTTCTAAAAAATTTCTAAGTGCCTGGCCAGCGCGCACTTTTTCAATTTTCAAAAATGTTGACATGCTCCGAAAAAAATTCCTATGCGACGTAAATTGAGTTCTACAACACGATTCCGCCCTCAAAACTTTTCTAAAAAATTGTTAAGTGCCTGGCCTGCGCACTTTTTCAATTTTCAAAAATGTTGACATGCTCCGAAAAAAAATACCTATGCGACGTAAATTGAGTTCTACAACACGATTCCGCCCTCAAAACTTTTCTAAAAAATTTTTAAGTGCCTGGCCAGCGCACTTTTTCAATTTTCCAAAATGTTGACATGCTCCGAAAAAAACTCCTATGCTACGTAAATTGAGTTGTACTACACGATTCCGCCCTCAAACTGTTTCTAAAAAATTTTTGAGTGCCTGGTCAGCGCACTTTTTCAATTTTCAAAAATGTTGACAGGCTCCGAAAGGAAAATTCCTATGCGACGTAAATTGAGTTCTACCACAAGATTCCGCCCTCAAAATTTTTCTAAAAAAAATTTAAGTTCCTGGCCAGCGCACTTTTACAATTTTCAAAAATGTTGACATGCTCCGAAAAAAAATTCCTATGCGACGTAAATTGAGTTCTACAACACGATTCCGCCCTCAAAACTTTTCTAAAAAATTTTTGAGGGCCTGGCCAGCGCACTTTTCCAATTTTCAAAAATGTTGACATGCTCCGAAAAAAATTCCTATGCGACGTAAATTGAGTTCTACAACACGATTCCGCCCTCAAAACTTTTCTAAAAAATTTTTAAGTGCCTGGCCAGCGCACTTTTTCAATTTTCAAAAATGTTGACATGCTCCGAAAAAAAATACCTATGCGACGTAAATTGAGTTCTACCACAAGATTCCGCCCTCAAAATTGTTCTAAAAAAATGTAAGTTCCTGGCCAGCGCACTTTTACAATTTTCAAAAATGTTGACATGCTCCGAAAAAAAAAACTATGCTATGTAAATTGAGTTCTACAGCACGATTCCGCCCTCAAAATTTTTCTAAAAAAAATTTAAGTGCCTGGCCAGCGCACTTTTACAATTTTCAAAAATGTTGACATGCTCCGAAAAAAAACTCCTATGCTACGTAAATTGAGTTGTACAACACGATTCCGCCCTCAAAATGTTTCTAAAAAATTTTTGAGTGCCTGGCCAGCGCACTTTTTCAATTTTCAAAAATGTTGACATGCTCCAAAAAAAAATTATTATGCGACGTAAATTAAGTTCTGCAACACGATTCCGCCCTCAAAATGTTTCTAAAAAAATTTTGAGTGCCTGGCCAGCGCACTTTTTCAATTTTCAAAAATGTTGACATGCTCCGAAAAAAAAATACTATGCTATGTAAATTGAGTTCTACAACATGATTCCGCCCTCAAAATTTTTCTAAAAAATTTTTAAGTGCCTGGCCAGCGCACTTTTTCAATTTTCAAACATGTTGACATGCTCCAAAAAAAATTTACTATGCGACGTAAATTAAGTCCTGCAACACGATTCCGCCCTAAAAATTTTTCTATAAAATTTCTGAGTGCCTGGCCAGCGCACTTTTTCAATTTTCAAAAATGTTGACATGCTCCGAAAAAAAAATACTATGCTATGTAAATTGAGTTCTACAGCACGATTCCGCCCTCAAAATTTTTCTAAAAAATTTCTAAGTGCCTGGCCAGCGCACTTTTTCAATTTTCAAAAATGTTGACATGCTCCAAAAAAAAATTATTATGCGACGTAAATTAAGTTCTACAACACGATTCCGCCCTCAAAATGTTTCTAAAAAAATGTTGAGTGCATGGCCAGCGCACTTTTTCAATTTTCAAAAATGTTGACATGCTCCGAAAAAAAATACTATGCTATGTAAATTGAGTTCTACAGCACGATTCCGCACTCAAAATTTTTCTAAAAAATTTCTAAGTGCCTGGCCAGCGCACTTTTTCAATTTTCAAACATGTTGACATGCTCCAAAAAAAATTTACTATGCGACGTAAATTAAGTCCTGCAACACGATTCCGCCCTAAAAATTTTTCTATAAAATTTCTGAGTGCCTGGCCAGCGCACTTTTTCAATTTTCAAAAATGTTGACATGCTCCGAAAAAAAAATACTATGCTATGTAAATTGAGTTCTACAGCACGATTCCGCCCTCAAAATTTTTCTAAAAAATTTCTAAGTGCCTGGCCAGCGCACTTTTTCAATTTTCAAAAATGTTGACATGCTCCGAAAAAAAACTCCTATGCTACGTAAATTGAGTTGTACAACACGATTCCGCCCTCAAACTGTTTCTAAAAAATTTTTGAGTGCCTGGTCAGCGCACTTTTTCAATTTTCAAAAATGGTGACATGCTCCGAAAGAAAAATTCCTATGCGACGTAAATTGAGTTCTACCACAAGATTCCGCCCTCAAAATTTTTCTAAAAAAAATTTAAGTTCCTGGCCAGCGCACTTTTACAATTTTCAAAAATGTTGACATGCTCCGAAAAAAAATTCCTATGCGACGTAAATTGAGTTCTACAACACGATTCCGCCCTCAAAACTTTTCTAAAAAATTTTTGAGGGCCTGGCCAGCGCACTTTTTCAATTTTCAAAAATGTTGACATGCTCCGAACAAAATTCCTATGCGACGTAAATTGAGTTCTACAACACGATTCCGCCCTCAAAACTTTTCTAAAAAATTTTTAAGTGCCTGGCCAGCGCACTTTTTCAATTTTCAAAAATGTTGACATGCTCCGAAAAAAAAAAACATATGCGACGTAAATTGAGTTCTACCACAAGATTCCGCCCTCAAAATTTTTCTAAAAAAAATTTAAGTTCCTGGCCAGCGCACTTTTACAATTTTCAAAAATGTTGACATGCTCCGAAAAAAAATTCCTATGCGACGTAAATTGAGTTCTACAACACGATTCCGCCCTCAAAACTTTTCTAAAAAATTTTTGAATGCCTGGCCAGCGCACTTTTTCAATTTTCAAAAATGTTGACATGCTCCGAAAAAAAATTCCTATGCGACGTAAATTGAGTTCTACAACACGATTCCGCCCTCAAAACTTTTCTAAAAAATTTTTAAGTGCCTGGCCAGCGCACTTTTTCAATTTTCCAAAATGTTGACATGCTCCGAAAAAAACTCCTATGCTACGTAAATTGAGTTGTACTACACGATTCCGCCCTCAAACTGTTTCTAAAAAATTTTTGAGTGCCTGGTCAGCGCACTTTTTCAATTTTCAAAAATGTTGACAGGCTCCGAAAGGAAAATTCCTATGCGACGTAAATTGAGTTCTACCACAAGATTCCGCCCTCAAAATTTTTCTAAAAAAAATTTAAGTTCCTGGCCAGCGCACTTTTACAATTTTCAAAAATGTTGACATGCTCCGAAAAAAAATTCCTATGCGACGTAAATTGAGTTCTACAACACGATTCCGCCCTCAAAACTTTTCTAAAAAAATTTTGAGGGCCTGGCCAGCGCACTTTTTCAATTTTCAAAAATGTTGACATGCTCCGAAAAAAATTCCTATGCGACGTAAATTGAGTTCTACAACACGATTCCGCCCTCAAAACTTTTCTAAAAAATTTTTAAGTGCCTGGCCAGCGCACTTTTACAATTTTCAAAAATGTTGACATGCTCCGAAAAAAAATTCCTATGCGACGTAAATTGAGTTCTACAACACGATTCCGCCCTCAAAACTTTTCTAAAAATTTTTTGAATGCCTGGCCAGCGCACTTTTTCAATTTTCAAAAATGTTGACATGCTCCGAAAAAAAATTCCTATGCGACGTAAATTGAGTTCTACAACACGATTCCGCCCTCAAAACTTTTCTAAAAAATTTTTAAGTGCCTGGCCAGCGCACTTTTTCAATTTTCAAAAATGTTGACATGCTCCGAAAAAAAACTCCTATGCTACGTAAATTGAGTTGTACAACACGATTCCGCCCTCAAACTGTTTCTAAAAAATTTTTGAGTGCCTGGTCAGCGCACTTTTTCAATTTTCAAAAATGTTGACAGGCTCCGAAAGGAAAATTCCTATGCGACGTAAATTGAGTTCTACCACAAGATTCCGCCCTCAAAATTTTTCTAAAAAAAATTTAAGTTCCTGGCCAGCGCACTTTTACAATTTTCAAAAATGTTGACATGCTCCGAAAAAAAATTCCTATGCGACGTAAATTGAGTTCTACAACACGATTCCGCCCTCAAAACTTTTCTAAAAAATTTTTGAGGGCCTGGCCAGCGCACTTTTTCAATTTTCAAAAATGTTGACATGCTCCGAAAAAAATTCCTATGCGACGTAAATTGAGTTCTACAACACGATTCCGCCATCAAAACTTTTCTAAAAAATTTTTAAGTGCCTGGCCAGCGCACTTTTTCAATTTTCAAAAATGTTGACATGCTCCGAAAAAAAATACCTATGCGACGTAAATTGAGTTCTACAACATGATTCCGCCCTCAAAATTTTTCTAAAAAAATTTTAAGTGCCTGGCCAGCGCACTTTTTCAATTTTCAAACATGTTGACATGCTCCAAAAAAAATTTACTATGCGACGTAAATTAAGTCCTGCAACACGATTCCGCCCTAAAAATTTTTCTATAAAATTTCTGAGTGCCTGGCCAGCGCACTTTTTCAATTTTCAAAAATGTTGACATGCTCCGAAAAAAAAATACTATGCTATGTAAATTGAGTTCTACAGCACGATTCCGCCCTCAAAATTTTTCTAAAAAATTTCTAAGTGCCTGGCCAGCGCACTTTTTCAATTTTCAAAAATGTTGACATGCTCCGAAAAAAAACTCCTATGCTACGTAAATTGAGTTGTACAACACGATTCCGCCCTCAAACTGTTTCTAAAAAATTTTTGAGTGCCTGGTCAGCGCACTTTTTCAATTTTCAAAAATGGTGACATGCTCCGAAAGAAAAATTCCTATGCGACGTAAATTGAGTTCTACCACAAGATTCCGCCCTCAAAATTTTTCTAAAAAAAATTTAAGTTCCTGGCCAGCGCACTTTTACAATTTTCAAAAATGTTGACATGCTCCGAAAAAAAATTCCTATGCGACGTAAATTGAGTTCTACAACACGATTCCGCCCTCAAAACTTTTCTAAAAAATTTTTGAGGGCCTGGCCAGCGCACTTTTTCAATTTTCAAAAATGTTGACATGCTCCGATCAAAATTCCTATGCGACGTAAATTGAGTTCTACAACACGATTCCGCCCTCAAAACTTTTCTAAAAAATTTTTAAGTGCCTGGCCAGCGCACTTTTTCAATTTTCAAAAATGTTGACATGCTCCGAAAAAAAAAACATATGCGACGTAAATTGAGTTCTACCACAAGATTCCGCCCTCAAAATTTTTCTAAAAAAAATTTAAGTTCCTGGCCAGCGCACTTTTACAATTTTCAAAAATGTTGACATGCTCCGAAAAAAAATTCCTATGCGACGTAAATTGAGTTCTACAACACGATTCCGCCCTCAAAACTTTTCTAAAAAATTTTTGAATGCCTGGCCAGCGCACTTTTTCAATTTTCAAAAATGTTGACATGCTCCGAAAAAAAATTCCTATGCGACGTAAATTGAGTTCTACAACACGATTCCGCCCTCAAAACTTTTCTAAAAAATTTTTAAGTGCCTGGCCAGCGCACTTTTTCAATTTTCCAAAATGTTGACATGCTCCGAAAAAAACTCCTATGCTACGTAAATTGAGTTGTACTACACGATTCCGCCCTCAAACTGTTTCTAAAAAATTTTTGAGTGCCTGGTCAGCGCACTTTTTCAATTTTCAAAAATGTTGACAGGCTCCGAAAGGAAAATTCCTATGCGACGTAAATTGAGTTCTACCACAAGATTCCGCCCTCAAAATTTTTCTAAAAAAAATTTAAGTTCCTGGCCAGCGCACTTTTACAATTTTCAAAAATGTTGACATGCTCCGAAAAAAAATTCCTATGCGACGTAAATTGAGTTCTACAACACGATTCCGCCCTCAAAACTTTTCTAAAAAAATTTTGAGGGCCTGGCCAGCGCACTTTTTCAATTTTCAAAAATGTTGACATGCTCCGAAAAAAATTCCTATGCGACGTAAATTGAGTTCTACAACACGATTCCGCCCTCAAAACTTTTCTAAAAAATTTTTAAGTGCCTGGCCAGCGCACTTTTACAATTTTCAAAAATGTTGACATGCTCCGAAAAAAAATTCCTATGCGACGTAAATTGAGTTCTACAACACGATTCCGCCCTCAAAACTTTTCTAAAAATTTTTTGAATGCCTGGCCAGCGCACTTTTTCAATTTTCAAAAATGTTGACATGCTCCGAAAAAAAATTCCTATGCGACGTAAATTGAGTTCTACAACACGATTCCGCCCTCAAAACTTTTCTAAAAAATTTTTAAGTGCCTGGCCAGCGCACTTTTTCAATTTTCAAAAATGTTGACATGCTCCGAAAAAAAACTCCTATGCTACGTAAATTGAGTTGTACAACACGATTCCGCCCTCAAACTGTTTCTAAAAAATTTTTGAGTGCCTGGTCAGCGCACTTTTTCAATTTTCAAAAATGTTGACAGGCTCCGAAAGGAAAATTCCTATGCGACGTAAATTGAGTTCTACCACAAGATTCCGCCCTCAAAATTTTTCTAAAAAAAATTTAAGTTCCTGGCCAGCGCACTTTTACAATTTTCAAAAATGTTGACATGCTCCGAAAAAAAATTCCTATGCGACGTAAATTGAGTTCTACAACACGATTCCGCCCTCAAAACTTTTCTAAAAAATTTTTGAGGGCCTGGCCAGCGCACTTTTTCAATTTTCAAAAATGTTGACATGCTCCGAAAAAAATTCCTATGCGACGTAAATTGAGTTCTACAACACGATTCCGCCATCAAAACTTTTCTAAAAAATTTTTAAGTGCCTGGCCAGCGCACTTTTTCAATTTTCAAAAATGTTGACATGCTCCGAAAAAAAATACCTATGCGACGTAAATTGAGTTCTACCACAAGATTCCGCCCTCAAAATTTTTCTAAAAAAAATTTAAGTTCCTGGCCAGCGCACTTTTACAATTTTCAAAAATGTTGACATGCTCCGAAAAAAAATTCCTATGCGACGTAAATTGAGTTCTACAACACGATTCCGCCCTCAAAACTTTTCTAAAAAATTTTTGAATGCTTGACCAGCGCACTTTTTCAATTTTCAAAAATGTTGACTTGCTCCGAAAAAAAATTCCTATGCGACGTAAATTGAGTTCTACAACACGATTCCGCCCTTAAAACTTTTCTATAAAATTTCTGAGTGCCTGGCCAGCGCACTTTTTCAATTTTCAAAAATGTTCACATGCTCCGAAAAAAAAATACTATGCTATGTAAATTGAGTTCTACAGCACGATTCCGCCCTCAAAATTTTTCTAAAAAATTTCTAAGTGCCTGGCCAGCGCACTTTTTCAATTTTCAAAAATGTTGACATGCTCCTAAAGGAAAATTCCTATGCGACGTAAATTGAGTTCTACCACAAGATTCCGCCCTCAAAATTTTTCTAAAAAAAAATTAAGTACCTGGCCAGCGCACTTTTACAATTTTCAAAAATGTTGACATGCACCGAAAAAAAAAGTCCTATGTGACGTAAATTGAGTTCTACAACACGATTCGGCCCTCAAAATTTTTCTAAAAAATTTCTGTGCCTGGCCAGCGCACTTTTTCAATTTTCAAACATGTTGACATGCTCAAAAAAAAATTACTATGCGACGTAAATTGAGTTCTACAACACGATTCCGCCCTCAAAATGTTTCTAAAAAATTTTTGCGTGCCTGGCCAGCGCACTTTTTCAATTTTCAAAAATGTTGACATGCTCCGAAAAAAAACTCCTATGCTACGTAAATTGAGTTGTACAACACGATTCCGCCCTCAAACTGTTTCTAAAAAATTTTTGAGTGCCTGGTCAGCGCACTTTTTCAATTTTCAAAAATGTTGACATGCTCCGAAAGGAAAATTCCTATGCGACGTAAATTGAGTTCTACCACAAGATTCCGCCCTCAAAATTTTTCTAAAAAAAATTTAAGTTCCTGGCCAGCGCACTTTTACAATTTTCAAAAATGTTGACATGCTCCGAAAAAAAATTCCTATGCGACGTAAATTGAGTTCTACAACACGATTCCGCCCTCAAAACTTTTCTAAAAAATTTTTGAGGGCCTGGCCAGCGCACTTTTTCAATTTTCAAAAATGTTGACATGCTCCGAAAAAAATTCCTATGCGACGTAAATTGAGTTCTACAACACGATTCCGCCCTCAAAACTTTTCTAAAAAATTTTTAAGTGCCTGGCCAGCGCACTTTTACAATTTTCAAAAATGTTGACATGCTCCGAAAAAAAATTCCTATGCGACGTAAATTGAGTTCTACAACACGATTCCGCCCTCAAAACTTTTCTAAAAAAATTTTGAATGCCTGGCCAGCGCACTTTTTCAATTTTCAAAAATGTTGACATGCTCCGAAAAAAAATTCCTATGCGACGTAAATTGAGTTCTACAACACGATTCCGCCCTCAAAACTTTTCTAAAAAATTTTTAAGTGCCTGGCCAGCGCACTTTTTCAATTTTCAAAAATGTTGACATGCTCCGAAAAAAAACTCCTATGCTACGTAAATTGAGTTGTACAACACGATTCCGCCCTCAAACTGTTTCTAAAAAATTTTTGAGTGCCTGGTCAGCGCACTTTTTCAATTTTCAAAAATGTTGACAGGCTCCGAAAGGAAAATTCCTATGCGACGTAAATTGAGTTCTACCACAAGATTCCGCCCTCAAAATTTTTCTAAAAAAAATTTAAGTTCCTGGCCAGCGCACTTTTACAATTTTCAAAAATGTTGACATGCTCCGAAAAAAAATTCCTATGCGACGTAAATTGAGTTCTACAACACGATTCCGCCCTCAAAACTTTTCTAAAAAATTTTTGAGGGCCTGGCCAGCGCACTTTTTAAATTTTCAAAAATGTTGACATGCTCCGAAAAAAATTCCTATGCGACGTAAATTGAGTTCTACAACACGATTCCGAAATCAAAACTTTTCTAAAAAATTTTTAAGTGCCTGGCCAGCGCACTTTTTCAATTTTCAAAAATGTTGACATGCTCCGAAAAAAAATAGCTATGCGACGTAAATTGAGTTCTACCACAAGATTCCGCCCTCAAAATTTTTCTAAAAAAAATTTAAGTTCCTGGCCAGCGCACTTTTACAATTTTCAAAAATGTTGACATGCTTCGAAAAAAAATTCCTATGCGACGTAAGTTGAGTTCTACAACACGATTCCGCCCTCAAAACTTTTCTAAAAAATTTTTGAATGCCTGGCCAGCGCACTTTTTCAATTTTCAAAAATGTTGACTTGCTCCGAAAAAAAATTCCTATGCGACGTAAATTGAGTTCTACAACACGATTCCGCCCTCAAAACTTTTCTAAAAAAATTTTAAGTGCCTGGCCAGCGCACTTTTTCAATTTTCAAAAATGTTGACATGCTCCGAAAAAAAATTCCTATGCGACGTAAATTGAGTTCTACAACACGATTCCGCCCTCAAAACTTTTCTAAAAAATTTTTGAGGGCCTGGCCAGCGCACTTTTTCAATTTTCAAAAATGTTGACATGCTCCGAAAAAAAATTCCTATGCGACGTAAATTGAGTTCTACAACACGATTCCGCCCTCAAAACTTTTCTAAAAAAAATTTAAGTGCCTGGCCAGCGCACTTTTACAATTTTCAAAAATGTTGACATGCTCCGAAAAAAAACTCCTATGCTACGTAAATTGAGTTGTACAACACGATTCCGCCCTCAAAATGTTTCTAAAAAATTTTTGAGTGCCTGGCCAGCGCACTTTTTCAATTTTCAAAAATGTTGACATGCTCCGAAAAAAAATTCCTATGCGACGTAAATTGAGTTCTACAACACGATTCCGCCCTCAAAACTTTTCTAAAAAATTTTTAAGTGCCTGGCCAGCGCACTTTTTCAATTTTCAAAAATGTTGACATGCTCCGAAAAAAAATTCCTATGCGACGTAAATTGAGTTCTACAACACGATTCCGCCCTCAAAACTTTTCTAAAAAATTTTTAAGTGCCTGGCCAGCGCACTTTTTCAATTTTCAAACATGTTGACATGCTCCAAAAAAAATTACTATGCGACGTAAATTAAGTTCTACAACACGATTCCGCCCTCAAAATGTTTCTAAAAAAATTTTGAGTGCCTGGCCAGCGCACTTTTTCAATTTTCAAAAATGTTCACATGCTCCGAAAAAAAAATACTATGCTATGTAAATTGAGTTCTACAGCACGATTCCGCCCTCAAAATTTTTCTAAAAAATTTCTAAGTACCTGGCCAGCGCACTTTTTCAATTTTCAAAAATGTTGACATGCTCCTAAAGGAAAATTCCTATGCGACGTAAATTGAGTTCTACCACAAGATTCCGCCCTCAAAATTTTTCTAAAAAAAATTTAAGTGCCTCTCCAGCGCACTTTTACAATTTTCAAAAATGTTGACATGCACCGAAAAAAAAAGTCCTATGTGACGTAAATTGAGTTCTACAACACGATTCGGCCCTCAAAATTTTTCTAAAAAATTTCTGTGCCTGGCCAGCGCACTTTTTCAATTTTCAAACATGTTGACATGCTCAAAAAAAATTACTATGCGACGTAAATTGAGTTCTACAACACGATTCCGCCCTCAAAATGTTTCTAAAAAATTTTTGCGTGCCTGGCCAGCGCACTTTTCAATTTTCAAAAATGTTGACATGCTCCGAAAAAAAATTCCTATGCGACGTAAATTGAGATCTACAACACGATTCCGCCCTCAAAACTTTTCTAAAAAATTTTTAAGTGCCTGGCCAGCGCACTTTTTCAATTTTCAAACATGTTGACATACTTTGAAAAAAAAATTCCTATGCGACGTAAATTGAGTTCTACAACATGATTACGCCCTCAAAATTTTTCTAAAAAATTTTTAAGTGCCTGGCCAGCGCACTTTTTCAATTTTCAAACATGTTGACATGCTCCAAAAAAATTACTATACGACGTAAATTAGGTAAGTCCTACAACACGATTCCGCCCTAAAAATTTTTCTATAAAATTTCTGAGTGCTTGGCCAGCGCACTTTTTCAATTTTCAAAAATGTTGACATGCTCCGAAAAAAAATTCCTATGCGACGTAAATTGAGTTGTACAACACGATTCCGCCCTCAAAATGTTTCTAAAAAATTTTTGAGTGCCTGGCCAGCGCACTTTTTCAATTTTCAAAAATGTTGACATACTCCGAAATAAAAATTCCTATGCGACGTAAATTAAGTTCTACAACACGATTACGCCCTAAAAATTTTTCTATAAAATTTCTAAGTGCCTGACCAGAGTACTTTTTCAATTTTCAAAAATGTTGACATGCTCCGAAAAAAAAGTCCTATGTGACGTAAATTGACTTCTGCAACACGATTCCGCCCACAACATTTTTCTAAAAAATTTCTGTGCCTGGCCAGCGCACTTTTTCAATTTTCAAAAATGTTGACATGCTCCTAAAAAAAATTCCTATGCGACGTAAATTGAGTTCTACAACACGATTCCGCCCTCCAAATTTTTCTGAAAAATTTCTGTGCCTGACCAGCGCACTTTTTCCATCTTCAAAAACGTTGACATGCTCCAAAAAAAATTCCGACGTAAATTGAGTTCTACAGCACGATTCCGCCCTCCAAATTTTTCTAAAAAATTTGTGAGTGCCTGGCCAGCGCACTTTTTCAATTTTCAAACATGTTGACATGCTCAAAAAAAAAATTACTATGCGACGTAAATTGAGTTCTACAACACGATTCCGCCCTAAAAATTTTTCTATAAAATTTCTGTGACTGGTCAGCGCACTTTTTCAATTTTCAAAAATGTTGACATGCCCCGAAAAAAAAATCCTATGCGACGTAAATTGAGTTCTACCACACGATTCCGCCCTCAAAATTTTTCTAAAAAATTTCTAAGTGCCTGGCCAGCGCACTTTTTCAATTTTCAAACATGTTGACATGCTCAAAAAAAAATTACTATGCGACGTAAATTGAGTTCTACAACACGATTCCGCCCTAAAAATTTTTCTATAAAATTTCTGAGTGCCTGGCCAGCGCACTTTTTCAATTTTCAAAAATGTTGACATGCTCCGAAAAAAAATACCTATGCGACGTAAATTGAGTTCTACCACAAGATTCCGCCCTCAAATTTTTTCTAAAAAAAATTTAAGTGCCTGGCCAGCGCACTTTTACAATTTTCAAAAATGTTGACATGCTCCGAAAAAAAACTCCTATGCTACGTAAATTGAGTTGTACAACACGATTCCGCCCTCAAAATGTTTCTAAAAAATTTTTGAGTGCCTGGCCAGCGCACTTTTTCAATTTTCAAAAATGTTGACATGCTCCAAAAAAAAATTATTATGCGACGTAAATTAAGTTCTGCAACACGATTCCGCCCTCAAAATGTTTCTAAAAAAATTTTGAGTGCCTGGCCAGCGCACTTTTTCAATTTTCAAAAATGTTGACATGCTAAGAAAAAAAAATACTATGCTATGTAAATTGAGTTCTACAACATGATTCCGCCCTCAAAATTTTTCTAAAAAATTTTTAAGTGCCTGGCCAGCGCACTTTTTCAATTTTCAAACATGTTGACATGCTCCAAAAAAAATTTACTATGCGACGTAAATTAAGTTCCACAACACGATTCCGCCCTCAAAATGTTTCTAAAAAAATGTTGAGTGCATGGCCAGCGCACTTTTTCAATTTTCAAAAATGTTGACATGCTCCGAAAAAAAATACTATGCTATGTAAATTGAGTTCTACAGCACGATTCCGCCCTCAAAATTTTTCTAAAAAATTTCTAAGTGCCTGGCCAGCGCACTTTTTCAATTTTCAAAAATGTTGACATGCTCCGAAAAAAAACTCCTATGCGACGTAAATTGAGTTGTACAACACGATTCCGCTCTCAAAATGTTTCTAAAAAAATTTTGAGTGCCTGGCCAGCGCACTTTTTCAATTTTCAAAAATGTTGACATACTCCGAAATAAAAATTCCTATGCGACGTAAATTGAGTTCTACAACACGATTCCGCCCTCAAAACTTTTCTAAAAAATTTTTGAGGGCCTGGCCAGCGCGCACTTTTTCAATTTTCAAAAATGTTGACATGCTCCGAAAGAAAAATTCCTATGCGACGTAAATTGAGTTCTACCACAAGATTCCGCCCTCAAAATTTTTCTAAAAAAAATTTAAGTTCCTGGCCAGCGCACTTTTACAATTTTCAAAAATGTTGACATGCTCCGAAAAAAAATTCCTATGCGACGTAAATTGAGTTCTACAACACGATTCCGCCCTCAAAACTTTTCTAAAAAATTTTTGAGGGCCTGGCCAGCGCGCACTTTTTCAATTTTCAAAAATGTTGACATGCTCCGAAAAAAATTCCTATGCGACGTAAATTGAGTTCTACAACACGATTCCGCCCTCAAAACTTTTCTAAAAAATTGTTAAGTGCCTGGCCTGCGCACTTCTTCAATTTTCAAAAATGTTGACATGCTCCGAAAAAAAATACCTATGCGACGTAAATTGAGTTCTACAACACGATTCCGCCCTCAAAACTTTTCTAAAAAATTTTTAAGTGCCTGGCCAGCGCACTTTTTCAATTTTCCAAAATGTTGACATGCTCCGAAAAAAACTCCTATGCTACGTAAATTGAGTTGTACTACACGATTCCGCCCTCAAACTGTTTCTAAAAAATTTTTGAGTGCCTGGTCAGCGCACTTTTTCAATTTTCAAAAATGTTGACAGGCTCCGAAAGGAAAATTCCTATGCGACGTAAATTGAGTTCTACCACAAGATTCCGCCCTCAAAATTTTTCTAAAAAAAATTTAAGTTCCTGGCCAGCGCACTTTTACAATTTTCAAAAATGTTGACATGCTCCGAAAAAAAATTCCTATGCGACGTAAATTGAGTTCTACAACACGATTCCGCCCTCAAAACTTTTCTAAAAAATTTTTGAGGGCCTGGCCAGCGCACTTTTCCAATTTTCAAAAATGTTGACATGCTCCGAAAAAAATTCCTATGCGACGTAAATTGAGTTCTACAACACGATTCCGCCCTCAAAACTTTTCTAAAAAATTTTTAAGTGCCTGGCCAGCGCACTTTTTCAATTTTCAAAAATGTTGACATGCTCCGAAAAAAAATACCTATGCGACGTAAATTGAGTTCTACCACAAGATTCCGCCCTCAAAATTGTTCTAAAAAAATGTAAGTTCCTGGCCAGCGCACTTTTACAATTTTCAAAAATGTTGACATGCTCCGAAAAAAAAAACTATGCTATGTAAATTGAGTTCTACAGCACGATTCCGCCCTCAAAATTTTTCTAAAAAAAATTTAAGTGCCTGGCCAGCGCACTTTTACAATTTTCAAAAATGTTGACATGCTCCGAAAAAAAACTCCTATGCTACGTAAATTGAGTTGTACAACACGATTCCGCCCTCAAAATGTTTCTAAAAAATTTTTGAGTGCCTGGCCAGCGCACTTTTTCAATTTTCAAAAATGTTGACATGCTCCAAAAAAAAATTATTATGCGACGTAAATTAAGTTCTGCAACACGATTCCGCCCTCAAAATGTTTCTAAAAAAATTTTGAGTGCCTGGCCAGCGCACTTTTTCAATTTTCAAAAATGTTGACATGCTCCGAAAAAAAAATACTATGCTATGTAAATTGAGTTCTACAACATGATTCCGCCCTCAAAATTTTTCTAAAAAATTTTTAAGTGCCTGGCCAGCGCACTTTTTCAATTTTCAAACATGTTGACATGCTCCAAAAAAAATTTACTATGCGACGTAAATTAAGTTCTACAACACGATTCCGCCCTCAAAATGTTTCTAAAAAAATGTTGAGTGCATGGCCAGCGCACTTTTTCAATTTTCAAAAATGTTGACATGCTCCGAAAAAAAATACTATGCTATGTAAATTGAGTTCTACAGCACGATTCCGCACTCAAAATTTTTCTAAAAAATTTCTAAGTGCCTGGCCAGCGCACTTTTTCAATTTTCAAAAATGTTGACATGCTCCGAAAAAAAACTCCTATGCGACGTAAATTGAGTTGTACAACACGATTCCGCTCTCAAAATGTTTCTAAAAAAATTTTGAGTGCCTGGCCAGCGCACTTTTTCAATTTTCAAAAATGTTGACATGCTCCGAAAAAAAAATACTATGCTATGTAAATTGAGTTCTACAACATGATTCCGCCCTCAAAATTTTTCTAAAAAATTTTTAAGTGCCTGGCCAGCGCACTTTTTCAATTTTCAAACATGTTGACATGCTCCAAAAAAAATTTACTATGCGACGTAAATTAAGTCCTGCAACACGATTCCGCCCTAAAAATTTTTCTATAAAATTTCTGAGTGCCTGGCCAGCGCACTTTTTCAATTTTCAAAAATGTTGACATGCTCCGAAAAAAAAATACTATGCTATGTAAATTGAGTTCTACAGCACGATTCCGCCCTCAAAATTTTTCTAAAAAATTTCTAAGTGCCTGGCCAGCGCACTTTTTCAATTTTCAAAAATGTTGACATGCTCCGAAAAAAAACTCCTATGCTACGTAAATTGAGTTGTACAACACGATTCCGCCCTCAAACTGTTTCTAAAAAATTTTTGAGTGCCTGGTCAGCGCACTTTTTCAATTTTCAAAAATGGTGACATGCTCCGAAAGAAAAATTCCTATGCGACGTAAATTGAGTTCTACCACAAGATTCCGCCCTCAAAATTTTTCTAAAAAAAATTTAAGTTCCTGGCCAGCGCACTTTTACAATTTTCAAAAATGTTGACATGCTCCGAAAAAAAATTCCTATGCGACGTAAATTGAGTTCTACAACACGATTCCGCCCTCAAAACTTTTCTAAAAAATTTTTGAGGGCCTGGCCAGCGCACTTTTTCAATTTTCAAAAATGTTGACATGCTCCGAACAAAATTCCTATGCGACGTAAATTGAGTTCTACAACACGATTCCGCCCTCAAAACTTTTCTAAAAAATTTTTAAGTGCCTGGCCAGCGCACTTTTTCAATTTTCAAAAATGTTGACATGCTCCGAAAAAAAAAACATATGCGACGTAAATTGAGTTCTACCACAAGATTCCGCCCTCAAAATTTTTCTAAAAAAAATTTAAGTTCCTGGCCAGCGCACTTTTACAATTTTCAAAAATGTTGACATGCTCCGAAAAAAAATTCCTATGCGACGTAAATTGAGTTCTACAACACGATTCCGCCCTCAAAACTTTTCTAAAAAATTTTTGAATGCCTGGCCAGCGCACTTTTTCAATTTTCAAAAATGTTGACATGCTCCGAAAAAAAATTCCTATGCGACGTAAATTGAGTTCTACAACACGATTCCGCCCTCAAAACTTTTCTAAAAAATTTTTAAGTGCCTGGCCAGCGCACTTTTTCAATTTTCCAAAATGTTGACATGCTCCGAAAAAAACTCCTATGCTACGTAAATTGAGTTGTACTACACGATTCCGCCCTCAAACTGTTTCTAAAAAATTTTTGAGTGCCTGGTCAGCGCACTTTTTCAATTTTCAAAAATGTTGACAGGCTCCGAAAGGAAAATTCCTATGCGACGTAAATTGAGTTCTACCACAAGATTCCGCCCTCAAAATTTTTCTAAAAAAAATTTATGTTCCTGGCCAGCGCACTTTTACAATTTTCAAAAATGTTGACATGCTCCGAAAAAAAATTCCTATGCGACGTAAATTGAGTTCTACAACACGATTCCGCCCTCAAAACTTTTCTAAAAAAATTTTGAGGGCCTGGCCAGCGCACTTTTTCAATTTTCAAAAATGTTGACATGCTCCGAAAAAAATTCCTATGCGACGTAAATTGAGTTCTACAACACGATTCCGCCCTCAAAACTTTTCTAAAAAATTTTTAAGTGCCTGGCCAGCGCACTTTTACAATTTTCAAAAATGTTGACATGCTCCGAAAAAAAATTCCTATGCGACGTAAATTGAGTTCTACAACACGATTCCGCCCTCAAAACTTTTCTAAAAATTTTTTGAATGCCTGGCCAGCGCACTTTTTCAATTTTCAAAAATGTTGACATGCTCCGAAAAAAAATTCCTATGCGACGTAAATTGAGTTCTACAACACGATTCCGCCCTCAAAACTTTTCTAAAAAATTTTTAAGTGCCTGGCCAGCGCACTTTTTCAATTTTCAAAAATGTTGACATGCTCCGAAAAAAAACTCCTATGCTACGTAAATTGAGTTGTACAACACGATTCCGCCCTCAAACTGTTTCTAAAAAATTTTTGAGTGCCTGGTCAGCGCACTTTTTCAATTTTCAAAAATGTTGACAGGCTCCGAAAGGAAAATTCCTATGCGACGTAAATTGAGTTCTACCACAAGATTCCGCCCTCAAAATTTTTCTAAAAAAAATTTAAGTTCCTGGCCAGCGCACTTTTACAATTTTCAAAAATGTTGACATGCTCCGAAAAAAAATTCCTATGCGACGTAAATTGAGTTCTACAACACGATTCCGCCCTCAAAACTTTTCTAAAAAATTTTTGAGGGCCTGGCCAGCGCACTTTTTCAATTTTCAAAAATGTTGACATGCTCCGAAAAAAATTCCTATGCGACGTAAATTGAGTTCTACAACACGATTCCGCCATCAAAACTTTTCTAAAAAATTTTTAAGTGCCTGGCCAGCGCACTTTTTCAATTTTCAAAAATGTTGACATGCTCCGAAAAAAAATACCTATGCGACGTAAATTGAGTTCTACCACAAGATTCCGCCCTCAAAATTTTTCTAAAAAAAATTTAAGTTCCTGGCCAGCGCACTTTTACAATTTTCAAAAATGTTGACATGCTCCGAAAAAAAATTCCTATGCGACGTAAATTGAGTTCTACAACACGATTCCGCCCTCAAAACTTTTCTAAAAAATTTTTGAATGCTTGACCAGCGCACTTTTTCAATTTTCAAAAATGTTGACTTGCTCCGAAAAAAAATTCCTATGCGACGTAAATTGAGTTCTACAACACGATTCCGCCCTCAAAACTTTTCTATAAAATTTCTGAGTGCCTGGCCAGCGCACTTTTTCAATTTTCAAAAATGTTCACATGCTCCGAAAAAAAAATACTATGCTATGTAAATTGAGTTCTACAGCACGATTCCGCCCTCAAAATTTTTCTAAAAAATTTCTAAGTGCCTGGCCAGCGCACTTTTTCAATTTTCAAAAATGTTGACATGCTCCTAAAGGAAAATTCCTATGCGACGTAAATTGAGTTCTACCACAAGATTCCGCCCTCAAAATTTTTCTAAAAAAAAATTAAGTACCTGGCCAGCGCACTTTTACAATTTTCAAAAATGTTGACATGCACCGAAAAAAAAAGTCCTATGTGACGTAAATTGAGTTCTACAACACGATTCGGCCCTCAAAATTTTTCTAAAAAATTTCTGTGCCTGGCCAGCGCACTTTTTCAATTTTCAAACATGTTGACATGCTCAAAAAAAAATTACTATGCGACGTAAATTGAGTTCTACAACACGATTCCGCCCTCAAAATGTTTCTAAAAAATTTTTGCGTGCCTGGCCAGCGCACTTTTTCAATTTTCAAAAATGTTGACATGCTCCGAAAAAAAACTCCTATGCTACGTAAATTGAGTTGTACAACACGATTCCGCCCTCAAACTGTTTCTAAAAAATTTTTGAGTGCCTGGTCAGCGCACTTTTTCAATTTTCAAAAATGTTGACATGCTCCGAAAGGAAAATTCCTATGCGACGTAAATTGAGTTCTACCACAAGATTCCGCCCTCAAAATTTTTCTAAAAAAAATTTAAGTTCCTGGCCAGCGCACTTTTACAATTTTCAAAAATGTTGACATGCTCCGAAAAAAAATTCCTATGCGACGTAAATTGAGTTCTACAACACGATTCCGCCCTCAAAACTTTTCTAAAAAATTTTTGAGGGCCTGGCCAGCGCACTTTTTCAATTTTCAAAAATGTTGACATGCTCCGAAAAAAATTCCTATGCGACGTAAATTGAGTTCTACAACACGATTCCGCCCTCAAAACTTTTCTAAAAAATTTTTAAGTGCCTGGCCAGCGCACTTTTACAATTTTCAAAAATGTTGACATGCTCCGAAAAAAAATTCCTATGCGACGTAAATTGAGTTCTACAACACGATTCCGCCCTCAAAACTTTTCTAAAAAATTTTTGAATGCCTGGCCAGCGCACTTTTTCAATTTTCAAAAATGTTGACATGCTCCGAAAAAAAATTCCTATGCGACGTAAATTGAGTTCTACAACACGATTCCGCCCTCAAAACTTTTCTAAAAAATTTTTAAGTGCCTGGCCAGCGCACTTTTTCAATTTTCAAAAATGTTGACATGCTCCGAAAAAAAACTCCTATGCTACGTAAATTGAGTTGTACAACACGATTCCGCCCTCAAACTGTTTCTAAAAAATTTTTGAGTGCCTGGTCAGCGCACTTTTTCAATTTTCAAAAATGTTGACAGGCTCCGAAAGGAAAATTCCTATGCGACGTAAATTGAGTTCTACCACAAGATTCCGCCCTCAAAATTTTTCTAAAAAAAATTTAAGTTCCTGGCCAGCGCACTTTTACAATTTTCAAAAATGTTGACATGCTCCGAAAAAAAATTCCTATGCGACGTAAATTGAGTTCTACAACACGATTCCGCCCTCAAAACTTTTCTAAAAAATTTTTGAGGGCCTGGCCAGCGCACTTTTTAAATTTTCAAAAATGTTGACATGCTCCGAAAAAAATTCCTATGCGACGTAAATTGAGTTCTACAACACGATTCCGAAATCAAAACTTTTCTAAAAAATTTTTAAGTGCCTGGCCAGCGCACTTTTTCAATTTTCAAAAATGTTGACATGCTCCGAAAAAAAATAGCTATGCGACGTAAATTGAGTTCTACCACAAGATTCCGCCCTCAAAATTTTTCTAAAAAAAATTTAAGTTCCTGGCCAGCGCACTTTTACAATTTTCAAAAATGTTGACATGCTTCGAAAAAAAATTCCTATGCGACGTAAGTTGAGTTCTACAACACGATTCCGCCCTCAAAACTTTTCTAAAAAATTTTTGAATGCCTGGCCAGCGCACTTTTTCAATTTTCAAAAATGTTGACTTGCTCCGAAAAAAAATTCCTATGCGACGTAAATTGAGTTCTACAACACGATTCCGCCCTCAAAACTTTTCTAAAAAAATTTTAAGTGCCTGGCCAGCGCACTTTTTCAATTTTCAAAAATGTTGACATGCTCCGAAAAAAAATTCCTATGCGACGTAAATTGAGTTCTACAACACGATTCCGCCCTCAAAACTTTTCTAAAAAATTTTTGAGGGCCTGGCCAGCGCACTTTTTCAATTTTCAAAAATGTTGACATGCTCCGAAAAAAAATTCCTATGCGACGTAAATTGAGTTCTACAACACGATTCCGCCCTCAAAACTTTTCTAAAAAAAATTTAAGTGCCTGGCCAGCGCACTTTTACAATTTTCAAAAATGTTGACATGCTCCGAAAAAAAACTCCTATGCTACGTAAATTGAGTTGTACAACACGATTCCGCCCTCAAAATGTTTCTAAAAAATTTTTGAGTGCCTGGCCAGCGCACTTTTTCAATTTTCAAAAATGTTGACATGCTCCGAAAAAAAATTCCTATGCGACGTAAATTGAGTTCTACAACACGATTCCGCCCTCAAAACTTTTCTAAAAAATTTTTAAGTGCCTGGCCAGCGCACTTTTTCAATTTTCAAAAATGTTGACATGCTCCGAAAAAAAATTCCTATGCGACGTAAATTGAGTTCTACAACACGATTCCGCCCTCAAAACTTTTCTAAAAAATTTTTAAGTGCCTGGCCAGCGCACTTTTTCAATTTTCAAACATGTTGACATGCTCCAAAAAAAATTACTATGCGACGTAAATTAAGTTCTACAACACGATTCCGCCCTCAAAATGTTTCTAAAAAAATTTTGAGTGCCTGGCCAGCGCACTTTTTCAATTTTCAAAAATGTTCACATGCTCCGAAAAAAAAATACTATGCTATGTAAATTGAGTTCTACAGCACGATTCCGCCCTCAAAATTTTTCTAAAAAATTTCTAAGTACCTGGCCAGCGCACTTTTTCAATTTTCAAAAATGTTGACATGCTCCTAAAGGAAAATTCCTATGCGACGTAAATTGAGTTCTACCACAAGATTCCGCCCTCAAAATTTTTCTAAAAAAAATTTAAGTGCCTCTCCAGCGCACTTTTACAATTTTCAAAAATGTTGACATGCACCGAAAAAAAAAGTCCTATGTGACGTAAATTGAGTTCTACAACACGATTCGGCCCTCAAAATTTTTCTAAAAAATTTCTGTGCCTGGCCAGCGCACTTTTTCAATTTTCAAACATGTTGACATGCTCAAAAAAAATTACTATGCGACGTAAATTGAGTTCTACAACACGATTCCGCCCTCAAAATGTTTCTAAAAAATTTTTGCGTGCCTGGCCAGCGCACTTTTTCAATTTTCAAAAATGTTGACATGCTCCGAAAAAAAATTCCTATGCGACGTAAATTGAGATCTACAACACGATTCCGCCCTCAAAACTTTTCTAAAAAATTTTTAAGTGCCTGGCCAGCGCACTTTTTCAATTTTCAAACATGTTGACATACTTTGAAAAAAAAATTCCTATGCGACGTAAATTGAGTTCTACAACATGATTACGCCCTCAAAATTTTTCTAAAAAATTTTTAAGTGCCTGGCCAGCGCACTTTTTCAATTTTCAAACATGTTGACATGCTCCAAAAAAATTACTATACGACGTAAATTAGGTAAGTCCTACAACACGATTCCGCCCTAAAAATTTTTCTATAAAATTTCTGAGTGCTTGGCCAGCGCACTTTTTCAATTTTCAAAAATGTTGACATGCTCCGAAAAAAAATTCCTATGCGACGTAAATTGAGTTGTACAACACGATTCCGCCCTCAAAATGTTTCTAAAAAATTTTTGAGTGCCTGGCCAGCGCACTTTTTCAATTTTCAAAAATGTTGACATACTCCGAAATAAAAATTCCTATGCGACGTAAATTAAGTTCTACAACACGATTACGCCCTAAAAATTTTTCTATAAAATTTCTAAGTGCCTGACCAGAGTACTTTTTCAATTTTCAAAAATGTTGACATGCTCCGAAAAAAAAGTCCTATGTGACGTAAATTGACTTCTGCAACACGATTCCGCCCACAACATTTTTCTAAAAAATTTCTGTGCCTGGCCAGCGCACTTTTTCAATTTTCAAAAATGTTGACATGCTCCTAAAAAAAATTCCTATGCGACGTAAATTGAGTTCTACAACACGATTCCGCCCTCCAAATTTTTCTGAAAAATTTCTGTGCCTGACCAGCGCACTTTTTCCATCTTCAAAAACGTTGACATGCTCCAAAAAAAAATCCGACGTAAATTGAGTTCTACAGCACGATTCCGCCCTCCAAATTTTTCTAAAAAATTTGTGAGTGCCTGGCCAGCGCACTTTTTCAATTTTCAAACATGTTGACATGCTCAAAAAAAAAATTACTATGCGACGTAAATTGAGTTCTACAACACGATTCCGCCCTAAAAATTTTTCTATAAAATTTCTGTGACTGGTCAGCGCACTTTTTCAATTTTCAAAAATGTTGACATGCCCCGAAAAAAAAATCCTATGCGACGTAAATTGAGTTCTACCACACGATTCCGCCCTCAAAATTTTTCTAAAAAATTTCTAAGTGCCTGGCCAGCGCACTTTTTCAATTTTCAAACATGTTGACATGCTCAAAAAAAAATTACTATGCGACGTAAATTGAGTTCTACAACACGATTCCGCCCTAAAAATTTTTCTATAAAATTTCTGAGTGCCTGGCCAGCGCACTTTTTCAATTTTCAAAAATGTTGACATGCTCCGAAAAAAAATACCTATGCGACGTAAATTGAGTTCTACCACAAGATTCCGCCCTCAAATTTTTTCTAAAAAAAATTTAAGTGCCTGGCCAGCGCACTTTTACAATTTTCAAAAATGTTGACATGCTCCGAAAAAAAACTCCTATGCTACGTAAATTGAGTTGTACAACACGATTCCGCCCTCAAAATGTTTCTAAAAAATTTTTGAGTGCCTGGCCAGCGCACTTTTTCAATTTTCAAAAATGTTGACATGCTCCAAAAAAAAATTATTATGCGACGTAAATTAAGTTCTGCAACACGATTCCGCCCTCAAAATGTTTCTAAAAAAATTTTGAGTGCCTGGCCAGCGCACTTTTTCAATTTTCAAAAATGTTGACATGCTAAGAAAAAAAAATACTATGCTATGTAAATTGAGTTCTACAACATGATTCCGCCCTCAAAATTTTTCTAAAAAATTTTTAAGTGCCTGGCCAGCGCACTTTTTCAATTTTCAAACATGTTGACATGCTCCAAAAAAAATTTACTATGCGACGTAAATTAAGTTCCACAACACGATTCCGCCCTCAAAATGTTTCTAAAAAAATGTTGAGTGCATGGCCAGCGCACTTTTTCAATTTTCAAAAATGTTGACATGCTCCGAAAAAAAATACTATGCTATGTAAATTGAGTTCTACAGCACGATTCCGCCCTCAAAATTTTTCTAAAAAATTTCTAAGTGCCTGGCCAGCGCACTTTTTCAATTTTCAAAAATGTTGACATGCTCCGAAAAAAAACTCCTATGCGACGTAAATTGAGTTGTACAACACGATTCCGCTCTCAAAATGTTTCTAAAAAAATTTTGAGTGCCTGGCCAGCGCACTTTTTCAATTTTCAAAAATGTTGACATACTCCGAAATAAAAATTCCTATGCGACGTAAATTGAGTTCTACAACACGATTCCGCCCTCAAAACTTTTCTAAAAAATTTTTGAGGGCCTGGCCAGCGCGCACTTTTTCAATTTTCAAAAATGTTGACATGCTCCGAAAGAAAAATTCCTATGCGACGTAAATTGAGTTCTACCACAAGATTCCGCCCTCAAAATTTTTCTAAAAAAAATTTAAGTTCCTGGCCAGCGCACTTTTACAATTTTCAAAAATGTTGACATGCTCCGAAAAAAAATTCCTATGCGACGTAAATTGAGTTCTACAACACGATTCCGCCCTCAAAACTTTTCTAAAAAATTTTTGAGGGCCTGGCCAGCGCGCACTTTTTCAATTTTCAAAAATGTTGACATGCTCCGAAAAAAATTCCTATGCGACGTAAATTGAGTTCTACAACACGATTCCGCCCTCAAAACTTTTCTAAAAAATTGTTAAGTGCCTGGCCTGCGCACTTTTTCAATTTTCAAAAATGTTGACATGCTCCGAAAAAAAATACCTATGCGACGTAAATTGAGTTCTACAACACGATTCCGCCCTCAAAACTTTTCTAAAAAATTTTTAAGTGCCTGGCCAGCGCACTTTTTCAATTTTCCAAAATGTTGACATGCTCCGAAAAAAACTCCTATGCTACGTAAATTGAGTTGTACTACACGATTCCGCCCTCAAACTGTTTCTAAAAAATTTTTGAGTGCCTGGTCAGCGCACTTTTTCAATTTTCAAAAATGTTGACAGGCTCCGAAAGGAAAATTCCTATGCGACGTAAATTGAGTTCTACCACAAGATTCCGCCCTCAAAATTTTTCTAAAAAAAATTTAAGTTCCTGGCCAGCGCACTTTTACAATTTTCAAAAATGTTGACATGCTCCGAAAAAAAATTCCTATGCGACGTAAATTGAGTTCTACAACACGATTCCGCCCTCAAAACTTTTCTAAAAAAATTTTGAGGGCCTGGCCAGCGCACTTTTTCAATTTTCAAAAATGTTGACATGCTCCGAAAAAAATTCCTATGCGACGTAAATTGAGTTCTACAACACGATTCCGCCCTCAAAACTTTTCTAAAAAATTTTTAAGTGCCTGGCCAGCGCACTTTTACAATTTTCAAAAATGTTGACATGCTCCGAAAAAAAATTCCTATGCGACGTAAATTGAGTTCTACAACACGATTCCGCCCTCAAAACTTTTCTAAAAATTTTTTGAATGCCTGGCCAGCGCACTTTTTCAATTTTCAAAAATGTTGACATGCTCCGAAAAAAAATTCCTATGCGACGTAAATTGAGTTCTACAACACGATTCCGCCCTCAAAACTTTTCTAAAAAATTTTTAAGTGCCTGGCCAGCGCACTTTTACAATTTTCAAAAATGTTGACATGCTCCGAAAAAAAATTCCTATGCGACGTAAATTGAGTTCTACAACACGATTCCGCCCTCAAAACTTTTCTAAAAAATTTTTGAATGCCTGGCCAGCGCACTTTTTCAATTTTCAAAAATGTTGACATGCTCCGAAAAAAAATTCCTATGCGACGTAAATTGAGTTCTACAACACGATTCCGCCCTCAAAACTTTTCTAAAAAATTTTTAAGTGCCTGGCCAGCGCACTTTTTCAATTTTCCAAAATGTTGACATGCTCCGAAAAAAACTCCTATGCTACGTAAATTGAGTTGTACTACACGATTCCGCCCTCAAACTGTTTCTAAAAAATTTTTGAGTGCCTGGTCAGCGCACTTTTTCAATTTTCAAAAATGTTGACAGGCTCCGAAAGGAAAATTCCTATGCGACGTAAATTGAGTTCTACCACAAGATTCCGCCCTCAAAATTTTTCTAAAAAAAATTTAAGTTCCTGGCCAGCGCACTTTTACAATTTTCAAAAATGTTGACATGCTCCGAAAAAAAATTCCTATGCGACGTAAATTGAGTTCTACAACACGATTCCGCCCTCAAAACTTTTCTAAAAAATTTTTGAGGGCCTGGCCAGCGCACTTTTCCAATTTTCAAAAATGTTGACATGCTCCGAAAAAAATTCCTATGCGACGTAAATTGAGTTCTACAACACGATTCCGCCCTCAAAACTTTTCTAAAAAATTTTTAAGTGCCTGGCCAGCGCACTTTTTCAATTTTCAAAAATGTTGACATGCTCCGAAAAAAAATACCTATGCGACGTAAATTGAGTTCTACCACAAGATTCCGCCCTCAAAATTGTTCTAAAAAAATGTAAGTTCCTGGCCAGCGCACTTTTACAATTTTCAAAAATGTTGACATGCTCCGAAAAAAAAAACTATGCTATGTAAATTGAGTTCTACAGCACGATTCCGCCCTCAAAATTTTTCTAAAAAAAATTTAAGTGCCTGGCCAGCGCACTTTTACAATTTTCAAAAATGTTGACATGCTCCGAAAAAAAACTCCTATGCTACGTAAATTGAGTTGTACAACACGATTCCGCCCTCAAAATGTTTCTAAAAAATTTTTGAGTGCCTGGCCAGCGCACTTTTTCAATTTTCAAAAATGTTGACATGCTCCAAAAAAAAATTATTATGCGACGTAAATTAAGTTCTGCAACACGATTCCGCCCTCAAAATGTTTCTAAAAAAATTTTGAGTGCCTGGCCAGCGCACTTTTTCAATTTTCAAAAATGTTGACATGCTCCGAAAAAAAAATACTATGCTATGTAAATTGAGTTCTACAACATGATTCCGCCCTCAAAATTTTTCTAAAAAATTTTTAAGTGCCTGGCCAGCGCACTTTTTCAATTTTCAAACATGTTGACATGCTCCAAAAAAAATTTACTATGCGACGTAAATTAAGTTCTACAACACGATTCCGCCCTCAAAATGTTTCTAAAAAAATGTTGAGTGCATGGCCAGCGCACTTTTTCAATTTTCAAAAATGTTGACATGCTCCGAAAAAAAATACTATGCTATGTAAATTGAGTTCTACAGCACGATTCCGCACTCAAAATTTTTCTAAAAAATTTCTAAGTGCCTGGCCAGCGCACTTTTTCAATTTTCAAAAATGTTGACATGCTCCGAAAAAAAACTCCTATGCGACGTAAATTGAGTTGTACAACACGATTCCGCTCTCAAAATGTTTCTAAAAAAATTTTGAGTGCCTGGCCAGCGCACTTTTTCAATTTTCAAAAATGTTGACATGCTCCGAAAAAAAAATACTATGCTATGTAAATTGAGTTCTACAACATGATTCCGCCCTCAAAATTTTTCTAAAAAATTTTTAAGTGCCTGGCCAGCGCACTTTTTCAATTTTCAAACATGTTGACATGCTCCAAAAAAAATTTACTATGCGACGTAAATTAAGTCCTGCAACACGATTCCGCCCTAAAAATTTTTCTATAAAATTTCTGAGTGCCTGGCCAGCGCACTTTTTCAATTTTCAAAAATGTTGACATGCTCCGAAAAAAAAATACTATGCTATGTAAATTGAGTTCTACAGCACGATTCCGCCCTCAAAATTTTTCTAAAAAATTTCTAAGTGCCTGGCCAGCGCACTTTTTCAATTTTCAAAAATGTTGACATGCTCCGAAAAAAAACTCCTATGCTACGTAAATTGAGTTGTACAACACGATTCCGCCCTCAAACTGTTTCTAAAAAATTTTTGTGTGCCTGGTCAGCGCACTTTTTCAATTTTCAAAAATGGTGACATGCTCCGAAAGAAAAATTCCTATGCGACGTAAATTGAGTTCTACCACAAGATTCCGCCCTCAAAATTTTTCTAAAAAAAATTTAAGTTCCTGGCCAGCGCACTTTTACAATTTTCAAAAATGTTGACATGCTCCGAAAAAAAATTCCTATGCGACGTAAATTGAGTTCTACAAAACGATTCCGCCCTCAAAACTTTTCTAAAAAATTTTTGAGGGCCTGGCCAGCGCACTTTTTCAATTTTCAAAAATGTTGACATGCTCCGAACAAAATTCCTATGCGACGTAAATTGAGTTCTACAACACGATTCCGCCCTCAAAACTTTTCTAAAAAATTTTTAAGTGCCTGGCCAGCGCACTTTTTCAATTTTCAAAAATGTTGACATGCTCCGAAAAAAAAAACATATGCGACGTAAATTGAGTTCTACCACAAGATTCCGCCCTCAAAATTTTTCTAAAAAAAATTTAAGTTCCTGGCCAGCGCACTTTTACAATTTTCAAAAATGTTGACATGCTCCGAAAAAAAATTCCTATGCGACGTAAATTGAGTTCTACAACACGATTCCGCCCTCAAAACTTTTCTAAAAAATTTTTGAATGCCTGGCCAGCGCACTTTTTCAATTTTCAAAAATGTTGACATGCTCCGAAAAAAAATTCCTATGCGACGTAAATTGAGTTCTACAACACGATTCCGCCCTCAAAACTTTTCTAAAAAATTTTTAAGTGCCTGGCCAGCGCACTTTTTCAATTTTCCAAAATGTTGACATGCTCCGAAAAAAACTCCTATGCTACGTAAATTGAGTTGTACTACACGATTCCGCCCTCAAACTGTTTCTAAAAAATTTTTGAGTGCCTGGTCAGCGCACTTTTTCAATTTTCAAAAATGTTGACAGGCTCCGAAAGGAAAATTCCTATGCGACGTAAATTGAGTTCTACCACAAGATTCCGCCCTCAAAATTTTTCTAAAAAAAATTTAAGTTCCTGGCCAGCGCACTTTTACAATTTTCAAAAATGTTGACATGCTCCGAAAAAAAATTCCTATGCGACGTAAATTGAGTTCTACAACACGATTCCGCCCTCAAAACTTTTCTAAAAAAATTTTGAGGGCCTGGCCAGCGCACTTTTTCAATTTTCAAAAATGTTGACATGCTCCGAAAAAAATTCCTATGCGACGTAAATTGAGTTCTACAACACGATTCCGCCCTCAAAACTTTTCTAAAAAATTTTTAAGTGCCTGGCCAGCGCACTTTTACAATTTTCAAAAATGTTGACATGCTCCGAAAAAAAATTCCTATGCGACGTAAATTGAGTTCTACAACACGATTCCGCCCTCAAAACTTTTCTAAAAATTTTTTGAATGCCTGGCCAGCGCACTTTTTCAATTTTCAAAAATGTTGACATGCTCCGAAAAAAAATTCCTATGCGACGTAAATTGAGTTCTACAACACGATTCCGCCCTCAAAACTTTTCTAAAAAATTTTTAAGTGCCTGGCCAGCGCACTTTTTCAATTTTCAAAAATGTTGACATGCTCCGAAAAAAAACTCCTATGCTACGTAAATTGAGTTGTACAACACGATTCCGCCCTCAAACTGTTTCTAAAAAATTTTTGAGTGCCTGGTCAGCGCACTTTTTCAATTTTCAAAAATGTTGACAGGCTCCGAAAGGAAAATTCCTATGCGACGTAAATTGAGTTCTACCACAAGATTCCGCCCTCAAAATTTTTCTAAAAAAAATTTAAGTTCCTGGCCAGCGCACTTTTACAATTTTCAAAAATGTTGACATGCTCCGAAAAAAAATTCCTATGCGACGTAAATTGAGTTCTACAACACGATTCCGCCCTCAAAACTTTTCTAAAAAATTTTTGAGGGCCTGGCCAGCGCACTTTTTCAATTTTCAAAAATGTTGACATGCTCCGAAAAAAATTCCTATGCAACGTAAATTGAGTTCTACAACACGATTCCGCCATCAAAACTTTTCTAAAAAATTTTTAAGTGCCTGGCCAGCGCACTTTTTCAATTTTCAAAAATGTTGACATGCTCCGAAAAAAAATACCTATGCGACGTAAATTGAGTTCTACAACATGATTCCGCCCTCAAAATTTTTCTAAAAAAATTTTAAGTGCCTGGCCAGCGCACTTTTTCAATTTTCAAACATGTTGACATGCTCCAAA
Organism: Pseudeuparius sepicola; assembly: GCA_963920635.1. Lineage (NCBI taxonomy): Eukaryota > Metazoa > Arthropoda > Insecta > Coleoptera > Anthribidae > Pseudeuparius > Pseudeuparius sepicola. Next base: position 86,296,563 of record OY987298.1, on the reverse strand, counting down.
AAAAATTTACTATGCGACGTAAATTAAGTCCTGCAACACGATTCCGCCCTAAAAATTTTTCTATAAAATTTCTGAGTGCCTGGCCAGCGCACTTTTTCAATTTTCAAAAATGTTGACATGCTCCGAAAAAAAAATACTATGCTATGTAAATTGAGTTCTACAGCACGATTCCGCCCTCAAAATTTTTCTAAAAAATTTCTAAGTGCCTGGCCAGCGCACTTTTTCAATTTTCAAAAATGTTGACATGCTCCGAAAAAAAACTCCTATGCTACGTAAATTGAGTTGTACAACACGATTCCGCCCTCAAACTGTTTCTAAAAAATTTTTGAGTGCCTGGTCAGCGCACTTTTTCAATTTTCAAAAATGGTGACATGCTCCGAAAGAAAAATTCCTATGCGACGTAAATTGAGTTCTACCACAAGATTCCGCCCTCAAAATTTTTCTAAAAAAAATTTAAGTTCCTGGCCAGCGCACTTTTACAATTTTCAAAAATGTTGACATGCTCCGAAAAAAAATTCCTATGCGACGTAAATTGAGTTCTACAACACGATTCCGCCCTCAAAACTTTTCTAAAAAATTTTTGAGGGCCTGGCCAGCGCACTTTTTCAATTTTCAAAAATGTTGACATGCTCCGAACAAAATTCCTATGCGACGTAAATTGAGTTCTACAACACGATTCCGCCCTCAAAACTTTTCTAAAAAATTTTTAAGTGCCTGGCCAGCGCACTTTTTCAATTTTCAAAAATGTTGACATGCTCCGAAAAAAAAAACATATGCGACGTAAATTGAGTTCTACCACAAGATTCCGCCCTCAAAATTTTTCTAAAAAAAATTTAAGTTCCTGGCCAGCGCACTTTTACAATTTTCAAAAATGTTGACATGCTCCGAAAAAAAATTCCTATGCGACGTAAATTGAGTTCTACAACACGATTCCGCCCTCAAAACTTTTCTAAAAAATTTTTGAATGCCTGGCCAGCGCACTTTTTCAATTTTCAAAAATGTTGACATGCTCCGAAAAAAAATTCCTATGCGACGTAAATTGAGTTCTACAACACGATTCCGCCCTCAAAACTTTTCTAAAAAATTTTTAAGTGCCTGGCCAGCGCACTTTTTCAATTTTCCAAAATGTTGACATGCTCCGAAAAAAACTCCTATGCTACGTAAATTGAGTTGTACTACACGATTCCGCCCTCAAACTGTTTCTAAAAAATTTTTGAGTGCCTGGTCAGCGCACTTTTTCAATTTTCAAAAATGTTGACAGGCTCCGAAAGGAAAATTCCTATGCGACGTAAATTGAGTTCTACCACAAGATTCCGCCCTCAAAATTTTTCTAAAAAAAATTTAAGTTCCTGGCCAGCGCACTTTTACAATTTTCAAAAATGTTGACATGCTCCGAAAAAAAATTCCTATGCGACGTAAATTGAGTTCTACAACACGATTCCGCCCTCAAAACTTTTCTAAAAAAATTTTGAGGGCCTGGCCAGCGCACTTTTTCAATTTTCAAAAATGTTGACATGCTCCGAAAAAAATTCCTATGCGACGTAAATTGAGTTCTACAACACGATTCCGCCCTCAAAACTTTTCTAAAAAATTTTTAAGTGCCTGGCCAGCGCACTTTTACAATTTTCAAAAATGTTGACATGCTCCGAAAAAAAATTCCTATGCGACGTAAATTGAGTTCTACAACACGATTCCGCCCTCAAAACTTTTCTAAAAATTTTTTGAATGCCTGGCCAGCGCACTTTTTCAATTTTCAAAAATGTTGACATGCTCCGAAAAAAAATTCCTATGCGACGTAAATTGAGTTCTACAACACGATTCCGCCCTCAAAACTTTTCTAAAAAATTTTTAAGTGCCTGGCCAGCGCACTTTTTCAATTTTCAAAAATGTTGACATGCTCCGAAAAAAAACTCCTATGCTACGTAAATTGAGTTGTACAACACGATTCCGCCCTCAAACTGTTTCTAAAAAATTTTTGAGTGCCTGGTCAGCGCACTTTTTCAATTTTCAAAAATGTTGACAGGCTCCGAAAGGAAAATTCCTATGCGACGTAAATTGAGTTCTACCACAAGATTCCGCCCTCAAAATTTTTCTAAAAAAAATTTAAGTTCCTGGCCAGCGCACTTTTACAATTTTCAAAAATGTTGACATGCTCCGAAAAAAAATTCCTATGCGACGTAAATTGAGTTCTACAACACGATTCCGCCCTCAAAACTTTTCTAAAAAATTTTTGAGGGCCTGGCCAGCGCACTTTTTCAATTTTCAAAAATGTTGACATGCTCCGAAAAAAATTCCTATGCGACGTAAATTGAGTTCTACAACACGATTCCGCCATCAAAACTTTTCTAAAAAATTTTTAAGTGCCTGGCCAGCGCACTTTTTCAATTTTCAAAAATGTTGACATGCTCCGAAAAAAAATACCTATGCGACGTAAATTGAGTTCTACCACAAGATTCCGACCTCAAAATTTTTCTAAAAAAAATTTAAGTTCCTGGCCAGCGCACTTTTACAATTTTCAAAAATGTTGACATGCTCCGAAAAAAAATTCCTATGCGACGTAAATTGAGTTCTACAACACGATTCCGCCCTCAAAACTTTTCTAAAAAATTTTTGAATGCTTGACCAGCGCACTTTTTCAATTTTCAAAAATGTTGACTTGCTCCGAAAAAAAATTCCTATGCGACGTAAATTGAGTTCTACAACACGATTCCGCCCTCAAAACTTTTCTAAAAAATTTTTAAGTGCCTGGCCAGCGCACTTTTTCAATTTTCAAAAATGTTGACATGCTCCGAAAAAAAATTCCTATGCGACGTAAATTGAGTTCTACAACACGATTCCGCCCTCAAAACTTTTCTAAAAAATTTTTAAGTGCCTGGCCAGCGCACTTTTTCAATTTTCAAAAATGTTGACATGCTCCGAAAAAAAATTCCTATGCGACGTAAATTGAGTTCTACAACACGATTCCGCCCTCAAAACTTTTCTAAAAAATTTTTAAGTGCCTGGCCAGCGCACTTTTTCAATTTTCAAACATGTTGACATGCTCCAAAAAAAATTACTATGCGACGTAAATTAAGTTCTACAACACGATTCCGCCCTCAAAATGTTTCTAAAAAAATTTTGAGTGCCTGGCCAGCGCACTTTTTCAATTTTCAAAAATGTTCACATGCTCCGAAAAAAAAATACTATGCTATGTAAATTGAGTTCTACAGCACGATTCCGCCCTCAAAATTTTTCTAAAAAATTTCTAAGTGCCTGGCCAGCGCACTTTTTCAATTTTCAAAAATGTTGACATGCTCCTAAAGGAAAATTCCTATGCGACGTAAATTGAGTTCTACCACAAGATTCCGCCCTCAAAATTTTTCTAAAAAAAAATTAAGTACCTGGCCAGCGCACTTTTACAATTTTCAAAAATGTTGACATGCACCGAAAAAAAAAGTCCTATGTGACGTAAATTGAGTTCTACAACACGATTCGGCCCTCAAAATTTTTCTAAAAAATTTCTGTGCCTGGCCAGCGCACTTTTTCAATTTTCAAACATGTTGACATGCTCAAAAAAAAATTACTATGCGACGTAAATTGAGTTCTACAACACGATTCCGCCCTCAAAATGTTTCTAAAAAATTTTTGCGTGCCTGGCCAGCGCACTTTTTCAATTTTCAAAAATGTTGACATGCTCCGAAAAAAAACTCCTATGCTACGTAAATTGAGTTGTACAACACGATTCCGCCCTCAAACTGTTTCTAAAAAATTTAAGTTCCTGGCCAGCGCACTTTTACAATTTTCAAAAATGTTGACATGCTCCGAAAAAAAATTCCTATGCGACGTAAATTGAGTTCTACAACACGATTCCGCCCTCAAAACTTTTCTAAAAAATTTTTGAGGGCCTGGCCAGCGCACTTTTTCAATTTTCAAAAATGTTGACATGCTCCGAAAAAAATTCCTATGCGACGTAAATTGAGTTCTACAACACGATTCCGCCCTCAAAACTTTTCTAAAAAATTTTTAAGTGCCTGGCCAGCGCACTTTTACAATTTTCAAAAATGTTGACATGCTCCGAAAAAAAATTCCTATGCGACGTAAATTGAGTTCTACAACACGATTCCGCCCTCAAAACTTTTCTAAAAAATTTTTGAATGCCTGGCCAGCGCACTTTTTCAATTTTCAAAAATGTTGACATGCTCCGAAAAAAAATTCCTATGCGACGTAAATTGAGTTCTACAACACGATTCCGCCCTCAAAACTTTTCTAAAAAATTTTTAAGTGCCTGGCCAGCGCACTTTTTCAATTTTCAAAAATGTTGACATGCTCCGAAAAAAAACTCCTATGCTACGTAAATTGAGTTGTACAACACGATTCCGCCCTCAAACTGTTTCTAAAAAATTTTTGAGTGCCTGGTCAGCGCACTTTTTCAATTTTCAAAAATGTTGACAGGCTCCGAAAGGAAAATTCCTATGCGACGTAAATTGAGTTCTACCACAAGATTCCGCCCTCAAAATTTTTCTAAAAAAAATTTAAGTTCCTGGCCAGCGCACTTTTACAATTTTCAAAAATGTTGACATGCTCCGAAAAAAAATTCCTATGCGACGTAAATTGAGTTCTACAACACGATTCCGCCCTCAAAACTTTTCTAAAAAATTTTTGAGGGCCTGGCCAGCGCACTTTTTAAATTTTCAAAAATGTTGACATGCTCCGAAAAAAATTCCTATGCGACGTAAATTGAGTTCTACAACACGATTCCGAAATCAAAACTTTTCTAAAAAATTTTTAAGTGCCTGGCCAGCGCACTTTTTCAATTTTCAAAAATGTTGACATGCTCCGAAAAAAAATAGCTATGCGACGTAAATTGAGTTCTACCACAAGATTCCGCCCTCAAAATTTTTCTAAAAAAAATTTAAGTTCCTGGCCAGCGCACTTTTACAATTTTCAAAAATGTTGACATGCTTCGAAAAAAAATTCCTATGCGACGTAAGTTGAGTTCTACAACACGATTCCGCCCTCAAAACTTTTCTAAAAAATTTTTGAATGCCTGGCCAGCGCACTTTTTCAATTTTCAAAAATGTTGACTTGCTCCGAAAAAAAATTCCTATGCGACGTAAATTGAGTTCTACAACACGATTCCGCCCTCAAAACTTTTCTAAAAAATTTTTAAGTGCCTGGCCAGCGCACTTTTTCAATTTTCAAAAATGTTGACATGCTCCGAAAAAAAATTCCTATGCGACGTAAATTGAGTTCTACAACACGATTCCGCCCTCAAAACTTTTCTAAAAAATTTTTGAGGGCCTGGCCAGCGCACTTTTTCAATTTTCAAAAATGTTGACATGCTCCGAAAAAAAATTCCTATGCGACGTAAATTGAGTTCTACAACACGATTCCGCCCTCAAAACTTTTCTAAAAAAAATTTAAGTGCCTGGCCAGCGCACTTTTACAATTTTCAAAAATGTTGACATGCTCCGAAAAAAAACTCCTATGCTACGTAAATTGAGTTGTACAACACGATTCCGCCCTCAAAATGTTTCTAAAAAATTTTTGAGTGCCTGGCCAGCGCACTTTTTCAATTTTCAAAAATGTTGACATGCTCCGAAAAAAAATTCCTATGCGACGTAAATTGAGTTCTACAACACGATTCCGCCCTCAAAACTTTTCTAAAAAATTTTTAAGTGCCTGGCCAGCGGACTTTTTCAATTTTCAAAAATGTTGACATGCTCCGAAAAAAAATTCCTATGCGACGTAAATTGAGTTCTACAACACGATTCCGCCCTCAAAACTTTTCTAAAAAATTTTTAAGTGCCTGGCCAGCGCACTTTTTCAATTTTCAAACATGTTGACATGCTCCAAAAAAAATTACTATGCGACGTAAATTAAGTTCTACAACACGATTCCGCCCTCAAAATGTTTCTAAAAAAATTTTGAGTGCCTGGCCAGCGCACTTTTTCAATTTTCAAAAATGTTCACATGCTCCGAAAAAAAAATACTATGCTATGTAAATTGAGTTCTACAGCACGATTCCGCCCTCAAAATTTTTCTAAAAAATTTCTAAGTACCTGGCCAGCGCACTTTTTCAATTTTCAAAAATGTTGACATGCTCCTAAAGGAAAATTCCTATGCGACGTAAATTGAGTTCTACCACAAGATTCCGCCCTCAAAATTTTTCTAAAAAAAATTTAAGTGCCTCTCCAGCGCACTTTTACAATTTTCAAAAATGTTGACATGCACCGAAAAAAAAAGTCCTATGTGACGTAAATTGAGTTCTACAACACGATTCGGCCCTCAAAATTTTTCTAAAAAATTTCTGTGCCTGGCCAGCGCACTTTTTCAATTTTCAAACATGTTGACATGCTCAAAAAAAATTACTATGCGACGTAAATTGAGTTCTACAACACGATTCCGCCCTCAAAATGTTTCTAAAAAATTTTTGCGTGCCTGGCCAGCGCACTTTTTCAATTTTCAAAAATGTTGACATGCTCCGAAAAAAAATTCCTATGCGACGTAAATTGAGATCTACAACACGATTCCGCCCTCAAAACTTTTCTAAAAAATTTTTAAGTGCCTGGCCAGCGCACTTTTTCAATTTTCAAACATGTTGACATACTTTGAAAAAAAAATTCCTATGCGACGTAAATTGAGTTCTACAACATGATTACGCCCTCAAAATTTTTCTAAAAAATTTTTAAGTGCCTGGCCAGCGCACTTTTTCAATTTTCAAACATGTTGACATGCTCCAAAAAAATTACTATACGACGTAAATTAGGTAAGTCCTACAACACGATTCCGCCCTAAAAATTTTTCTATAAAATTTCTGAGTGCTTGGCCAGCGCACTTTTTCAATTTTCAAAAATGTTGACATGCTCCGAAAAAAAATTCCTATGCGACGTAAATTGAGTTGTACAACACGATTCCGCCCTCAAAATGTTTCTAAAAAATTTTTGAGTGCCTGGCCAGCGCACTTTTTCAATTTTCAAAAATGTTGACATACTCCGAAATAAAAATTCCTATGCGACGTAAATTAAGTTCTACAACACGATTACGCCCTAAAAATTTTTCTATAAAATTTCTAAGTGCCTGACCAGAGTACTTTTTCAATTTTCAAAAATGTTGACATGCTCCGAAAAAAAAGTCCTATGTGACGTAAATTGACTTCTGCAACACGATTCCGCCCACAACATTTTTCTAAAAAATTTCTGTGCCTGGCCAGCGCACTTTTTCAATTTTCAAAAATGTTGACATGCTCCTAAAAAAAATTCCTATGCGACGTAAATTGAGTTCTACAACACGATTCCGCCCTCCAAATTTTTCTGAAAAATTTCTGTGCCTGACCAGCGCACTTTTTCCATCTTCAAAAACGTTGACATGCTCCAAAAAAAAATCCGACGTAAATTGAGTTCTACAGCACGATTCCGCCCTCCAAATTTTTCTAAAAAATTTGTGAGTGCCTGGCCAGCGCACTTTTTCAATTTTCAAACATGTTGACATGCTCAAAAAAAAATTACTATGCGACGTAAATTGAGTTCTACAACACGATTCCGCCCTAAAAATTTTTCTATAAAATTTCTGTGACTGGTCAGCGCACTTTTTCAATTTTCAAAAATGTTGACATGCCCCGAAAAAAAAATCCTATGCGACGTAAATTGAGTTCTACCACACGATTCCGCCCTCAAAATTTTTCTAAAAAATTTCTAAGTGCCTGGCCAGCGCACTTTTTCAATTTTCAAACATGTTGACATGCTCAAAAAAAAATTACTATGCGACGTAAATTGAGTTCTACAACACGATTCCGCCCTAAAAATTTTTCTATAAAATTTCTGAGTGCCTGGCTAGCGCACTTTTTCAATTTTCAAAAATGTTGACATGCTCCGAAAAAAAATACCTATGCGACGTAAATTGAGTTCTACCACAAGATTCCGCCCTCAAATTTTTTCTAAAAAAAATTTAAGTGCCTGGCCAGCGCACTTTTACAATTTTCAAAAATGTTGACATGCTCCGAAAAAAAACTCCTATGCTACGTAAATTGAGTTGTACAACACGATTCCGCCCTCAAAATGTTTCTAAAAAATTTTTGAGTGCCTGGCCAGCGCACTTTTTCAATTTTCAAAAATGTTGACATGCTCCAAAAAAAAATTATTATGCGACGTAAATTAAGTTCTGCAACACGATTCCGCCCTCAAAATGTTTCTAAAAAAATTTTGAGTGCCTGGCCAGCGCACTTTTTCAATTTTCAAAAATGTTGACATGCTAAGAAAAAAAAATACTATGCTATGTAAATTGAGTTCTACAACATGATTCCGCCCTCAAAATTTTTCTAAAAAATTTTTAAGTGCCTGGCCAGCGCACTTTTTCAATTTTCAAACATGTTGACATGCTCCAAAAAAAATTTACTATGCGACGTAAATTAAGTTCCACAACACGATTCCGCCCTCAAAATGTTTCTAAAAAAATGTTGAGTGCATGGCCAGCGCACTTTTTCAATTTTCAAAAATGTTGACATGCTCCGAAAAAAAATACTATGCTATGTAAATTGAGTTCTACAGCACGATTCCGCCCTCAAAATTTTTCTAAAAAATTTCTAAGTGCCTGGCCAGCGCACTTTTTCAATTTTCAAAAATGTTGACATGCTCCGAAAAAAAACTCCTATGCGACGTAAATTGAGTTGTACAACACGATTCCGCTCTCAAAATGTTTCTAAAAAAATTTTGAGTGCCTGGCCAGCGCACTTTTTCAATTTTCAAAAATGTTGACATACTCCGAAATAAAAATTCCTATGCGACGTAAATTAAGTCCTGCAACACGATTCCGCCCTAAAAATTTTTCTATAAAATTTCTGAGTGCCTGGCCAGCGCACTTTTTCAATTTTCAAAAATGTTGACATGCTCCGAAAAAAAAATGCTATGCTATGTAAATTGAGTTCTACAGCACGATTCCGCCCTCAAAATTTTTCTAAAAAATTTCTAAGTGCCTGGCCAGCGCACTTTTTCAATTTTCAAAAATGTTGACATGCTCCGAAAAAAAACTCCTATGCTACGTAAATTGAGTTGTACAACACGATTCCGCCCTCAAACTGTTTCTAAAAAATTTTTGAGTGCCTGGTCAGCGCACTTTTTCAATTTTCAAAAATGTTGACATGCTCCGAAAGGAAAATTCCTATGCGACGTAAATTGAGTTCTACCACAAGATTCCGCCCTCAAAATTTTTCTAAAAAAAATTTAAGTTCCTGGCCAGCGCACTTTTACAATTTTCAAAAATGTTGACATGCTCCGAAAAAAAATTCCTATGCGACGTAAATTGAGTTCTACAACACGATTCCGCCCTCAAAACTTTTCTAAAAAAATTTTGAGGGCCTGGCCAGCGCACTTTTTCAATTTTCAAAAATGTTGACATGCTCCGAAAAAAATTCCTATGCGACGTAAATTGAGTTCTACAACACGATTCCGCCCTCAAAACTTTTCTAAAAAATTTTTAAGAGCCTGGCCAGCGCACTTTTACAATTTTCAAAAATGTTGACATGCTCCGAAAAAAAATTCCTATGCGACGTAAATTGAGTTCTACAACACGATTCCGCCCTCAAAACTTTTCTAAAAAATTTTTGAATGCCTGGCCAGCGCACTTTTTCAATTTTCAAAAATGTTGACATGCTCCGAAAAAAAATTCCTATGCGACGTAAATTGAGTTCTACAACACGATTCCGCCCTCAAAACTTTTCTAAAAAATTTTTAAGTGCCTGGCCAGCGCACTTTTTCAATTTTCAAAAATGTTGACATGCTCCGAAAAAAAACTCCTATGCTACGTAAATTGAGTTGTACAACACGATTCCGCCCTCAAACTGTTTCTAAAAAATTTTTGAGTGCCTGGTCAGCGCACTTTTTCAATTTTCAAAAATGTTGACAGGCTCCGAAAGGAAAATTCCTATGCGACGTAAATTGAGTTCTACCACAAGATTCCGCCCTCAAAATTTTTCTAAAAAAAATTTAAGTTCCTGGCCAGCGCACTTTTACAATTTTCAAAAATGTTGACATGCTCCGAAAAAAAATTCCTATGCGACGTAAATTGAGTTCTACAACACGATTCCGCCCTCAAAACTTTTCTAAAAAATTTTTGAGGGCCTGGCCAGCGCACTTTTTCAATTTTCAAAAATGTTGACATGCTCCGAAAAAAATTCCTATGCGACGTAAATTGAGTTCTACAACACGATTCCGCCATCAAAACTTTTCTAAAAAATTTTTAAGTGCCTGGCCAGCGCACTTTTTCAATTTTCAAAAATGTTGACATGCTCCGAAAAAAAATACCTATGCGACGTAAATTGAGTTCTACCACAAGATTCCGCCCTCAAAATTTTTCTAAAAAAAATTTAAGTTCCTGGCCAGCGCACTTTTACAATTTTCAAAAATGTTGACATGCTCCGAAAAAAAATTCCTATGCGACGTAAATTGAGTTCTACAACACGATTCCGCCCTCAAAACTTTTCTAAAAAAATTTTGAATGCTTGACCAGCGCACTTTTTCAATTTTCAAAAATGTTGACTTGCTCCGAAAAAAAAATCCTATGCGACGTAAATTGAGTTCTACAACACGATTTCGCCCTCAAAACTTTTCTAAAAAATTTTTAAGTGCCTGGCCAGCGCACTTTTTCAATTTTCAAAAATGTTGACATGCTCCGAAAAAAAATTCCTATGCGACGTAAATTGAGTTCTACAACACGATTCCGCCCTCAAAACTTTTCTAAAAAATTTTTGAGGGCCTGGCCAGCGCACTTTTTCAATTTTCAAAAATGTTGACATGCTCCGAAAAAAAATTCCTATGCGACGTAAATTGAGTTCTACAACACGATTCCGCCCTCAAAACTTTTCTAAAAAAAATTTAAGTGCCTGGCCAGCGCACTTTTACAATTTTCAAAAATGTTGACATGCTCCGAAAAAAAACTCCTATGCTACGTAAATTGAGATGTACAACACGATTCCGCCCTCAAAACTTTTCTAAAAAATTTTTGAGGGCCTGGCCAGCGCACTTTTTCAATTTTCAAAAATGTTGACATGCTCCGAAAAAAAATTCCTATGCGACGTAAATTGAGTTCTACAACACGATTCCGCCCTCAAAACTTTTCTAAAAAATTTTTAAGTGCCTGGCCAGCGCACTTTTTCAATTTTCAAAAATGTTGACATGCTCCGAAAAAAAATACCTATGCGACGTAAATTGAGTTCTACCACAAGATTCCGCCCTCAAAATTTTTCTAAAAAAAATTTAAGTGCCTGGCCAGCGCACTTTTACAATTTTCAAAAATGTTGACATGCTCCGAAAAAAAACTCCTATGCTACGTAAATTGAGTTGTACAACACGATTCCGCCCTCAAAATGTTTCTAAAAAATTTTTGAGTGCCTGGCCAGCGCACTTTTTCAATTTTCAAAAATGTTGACATGCTCCGAAAAAAAATTCCTATGCGACGTAAATTGAGTTCTACAACACGATTCCGACCTCAAAACTTTTCTAAAAAATTTTTAAGTGCCTGGCCAGCGCACTTTTTCAATTTTCAAAAATGTTGACATGCTCCGAAAAAAAATTCCTGTGCGACGTAAATTGAGTTCTACAACACGATTCCGCCCTCAAAACTTTTCTAAAAAATTTTTAAGTGCCTGGCCAGCGCACTTTTTCAATTTTCAAACATGTTGACATGCTCCAAAAAAAATTACTATGCGACGTAAATTAAGTTCTACAACACGATTCCGCCCTCAAAATGTTTCTAAAAAAATTTTGAGTGCCTGGCCAGCGCACTTTTTCAATTTTCAAAAATGTTGACATGCTCCGAAAAAAAATTCCTATGCGACGTAAATTGAGTTCTACAACACGATTCCGCCCTCAAAACTTTTCTAAAAAATTTTTAAGTGCCTGGCCAGCGCACTTTTTCAATTTTCAAAAATGTTGACATGCTCCGAAAAAAAACTCCTATGCTACGTAAATTGAGTTGTACAACACGATTCCGCCCTCAAACTGTTTCTAAAAAATTTTTGAGTGCCTGGTCAGCGCACTTTTTCAATTTTCAAAAATGTTGACAGGCTCCGTAAGGAAAATTCCTATGCGACGTAAATTGAGTTCTACCACAAGATTCCGCCCTCAAAATTTTTCTAAAAAAAATTTAAGTTCCTGGCCAGCGCACTTTTACAATTTTCAAAAATGTTGACATGCTCCGAAAAAAAATTCCTATGCGACGTAAATTGAGTTCTACAACACGATTCCGCCCTCAAAACTTTTCTAAAAAATTTTTGAGGGCCTGGCCAGCGCACTTTTTCAATTTTCAAAAATGTTGACATGCTCCGAAAAAAATTCCTATGCGACGTAAATTGAGTTCTACAACACGATTCCGCCATCAAAACTTTTCTAAAAAATTTTTAAGTGCCTGGCCAGCGCACTTTTTCAATTTTCAAAAATGTTGACATGCTCCGAAAAAAAATACCTATGCGACGTAAATTGAGTTCTACCACAAGATTCCGCCCTCAAAATTTTTCTAAAAAAAATTTAAGTTCCTGGCCAGCGCACTTTTACAATTTTCAAAAATGTTGACATGCTCCGAAAAAAAATTCCTATGCGACGTAAATTGAGTTCTACAACACGATTCCGCCCTCAAAACTTTTCTAAAAAATTTTTGAATGCTTGACCAGCGCACTTTTTCAATTTTCAAAAATGTTGACTTGCTCCGAAAAAAAAATCCTATGCGACGTAAATTGAGTTCTACAACACGATTTCGCCCTCAAAACTTTTCTAAAAAATTTTTAAGTGCCTGGCCAGCGCACTTTTTCAATTTTCAAAAATGTTGACATGCTCCGAAAAAAAATTCCTATGCGACGTAAATTGAGTTCTACAACACGATTCCGCCCTCAAAACTTTTCTAAAAAATTTTTGAGGGCCTGGCCAGCGCACTTTTTCAATTTTCAAAAATGTTGACATGCTCCGAAAAAAAATTCCTATGCGACGTAAATTGAGTTCTACAACACGATTCCGCCCTCAAAACTTTTCTAAAAAAAATTTAAGTGCCTGGCCAGCGCACTTTTACAATTTTCAAAAATGTTGACATGCTCCGAAAAAAAACTCCTATGCTACGTAAATTGAGATGTACAACACGATTCCGCCCTCAAAACTTTTCTAAAAAATTTTTGAGGGCCTGGCCAGCGCACTTTTTCAATTTTCAAAAATGTTGACATGCTCCGAAAAAAAATTCCTATGCGACGTAAATTGAGTTCTACAACACGATTCCGCCCTCAAAACTTTTCTAAAAAATTTTTAAGTGCCTGGCCAGCGCACTTTTTCAATTTTCAAAAATGTTGACATGCTCCGAAAAAAAATACCTATGCGACGTAAATTGAGTTCTACCACAAGATTCCGCCCTCAAAATTTTTCTAAAAAAAATTTAAGTGCCTGGCCAGCGCACTTTTACAATTTTCAAAAATGTTGACATGCTCCGAAAAAAAACTCCTATGCTACGTAAATTGAGTTGTACAACACGATTCCGCCCTCAAAATGTTTCTAAAAAATTTTTGAGTGCCTGGCCAGCGCACTTTTTCAATTTTCAAAAATGTTGACATGCTCCGAAAAAAAATTCCTATGCGACGTAAATTGAGTTCTACAACACGATTCCGACCTCAAAACTTTTCTAAAAAAATTTTAAGTGCCTGGCCAGCGCACTTTTTCAATTTTCAAAAATGTTGACATGCTCCGAAAAAAAATTCCTATGCGACGTAAATTGAGTTCTACAACACGATTCCGCCCTCAAAACTTTTCTAAAAAATTTTTAAGTGCCTGGCCAGCGCACTTTTTCAATTTTCAAACATGTTGACATGCTCCAAAAAAAATTACTATGCGACGTAAATTAAGTTCTACAACACGATTCCGCCCTCAAAATGTTTCTAAAAAAATTTTGAGTGCCTGGCCAGCGCACTTTTTCAATTTTCAAAAATGTTCACATGCTCCGAAAAAAAAATACTATGCTATGTAAATTGAGTTCTACAGCACGATTCCGCCCTCAAAATTTTTCTAAAAAATTTCTAAGTGCCTGGCCAGCGCACTTTTTCAATTTTCAAAAATGTTGACATGCTCCTAAAGGAAAATTCCTATGCGACGTAAATTGAGTTCTACCACAAGATTCCGCCCTCAAAATTTTTCTAAAAAAAATGTAAGTGCCTGGTCAGCGCACTTTTACAATTTTCAAAAATGTTGACATGCACCGTAAAAAAAAAGTCCTATGTGACGTAAATTGAGTTCTACAACACGATTCGGCCCTCAAAATTTTTCTAAAAAATTTCTGTGCCTGGCCAGCGCACTTTTTCAATTTTCAAACATGTTGACATGCTCAAAAAAAAATTACTATGCGACGTAAATTGAGTTCTACAACACGATTCCGCCCTCAAAATGTTTCTAAAAAATTTTTGCGTGCCTGGCCAGCGCACTTTTTCAATTTTCAAAAATGTTGACATGCTCCGAAAAAAAACTCCTATGCTACGTAAATTGAGTTGTACAACACGATTCCGCCCTCAAACTGTTTCTAAAAAATTTTTGAGTGCCTGGTCAGCGCACTTTTTCAATTTTCAAAAATGTTGACATGCTCCGAAAGGAAAATTCCTATGCGACGTAAATTGAGTTCTACCACAAGATTCCGCCCTCAAAATTTTTCTAAAAAAAATTTAAGTTCCTGGCCAGCGCACTTTTACAATTTTCAAAAATGTTGACATGCTCCGAAAAAAAATTCCTATGCGACGTAAATTGAGTTCTACAACACGATTCCGCCCTCAAAACTTTTCTAAAAAATTTTTGAGGGCCTGGCCAGCGCACTTTTTCAATTTTCAAAAATGTTGACATGCTCCGAAAAAAATTCCTATGCGACGTAAATTGAGTTCTACAACACGATTCCGAAATCAAAACTTTTCTAAAAAATTTTTAAGTGCCTGGCCAGCGCACTTTTTCAATTTTCAAAAATGTTGACATGCTCCGAAAAAAAATACCTATGCGACGTAAATTGAGTTCTACCACAAGATTCCGCCCTCAAAATTTTTCTAAAAAAAATTTAAGTTCCTGGCCAGCGCACTTTTACAATTTTCAAAAATGTTGACATGCTTCGAAAAAAAATTCCTATGCGACGTAAGTTGAGTTCTACAACACGATTCCGCCCTCAAAACTTTTCTAAAAAAATTTTGAATGCCTGGCCAGCGCACTTTTCCAATTTTCAAAAATGTTGACTTGCTCCGAAAAAAAATTCCTATGCGACGTAAATTGAGTTCTACAACACGATTCCGCCCTCAAAACTTTTCTAAAAAATTTTTAAGTGCCTGGCCAGCGCACTTTTTCAATTTTCAAAAATGTTGACATGCTCCGAAAAAAAATTCCTATGCGACGTAAATTGAGTTCTACAACACGATTCCGCCCTCAAAACTTTTCTAAAAAATTTTTGAGGGCCTGGCCAGCGCACTTTTTCAATTTTCAAAAATGTTGACATGCTCCGAAAAAAAATTCCTATGCGACGTAAATTGAGTTCTACAACACGATTCCGCCCTCAAAACTTTTCTAAAAAATTTTTAAGTGCCTGGCCAGCGCACTTTTTCAATTTTCAAACATGTTGACATGCTCCAAAAAAAATTACTATGCGACGTAAATTAAGTTCTACAACACGATTCCGCCCTCAAAATGTTTCTAAAAAAATTTTGAGTGCCTGGCCAGCGCACTTTTTCAATTTTCAAAAATGTTCACATGCTCCGAAAAAAAAATACTATGCTATGTAAATTGAGTTCTACAGCACGATTCCGCCCTCAAAATTTTTCTAAAAAATTTCTAAGTGCCTGGCCAGCGCACTTTTTCAATTTTCAAAAATGTTGACATGCTCCTAAAGGAAAATTCCTATGCGACGTAAATTGAGTTCTACCACAAGATTCCGCCCTCAAAATTTTTCTAAAAAAAATGTAAGTGCCTGGTCAGCGCACTTTTACAATTTTCAAAAATGTTGACATGCACCGAAAAAAAAAGTCCTATGTGACGTAAATTGAGTTCTACAACACGATTCGGCCCTCAAAATTTTTCTAAAAAATTTCTGTGCCTGGCCAGCGCACTTTTTCAATTTTCAAACATGTTGACATGCTCAAAAAAAAATTACTATGCGACGTAAATTGAGTTCTACAACACGATTCCGCCCTCAAAATGTTTCTAAAAAATTTTTGCGTGCCTGGCCAGCGCACTTTTTCAATTTTCAAAAATGTTGACATGCTCCGAAAAAAAACTCCTATGCTACGTAAATTGAGTTGTACAACACGATTCCGCCCTCAAACTGTTTCTAAAAAATTTTTGAGTGCCTGGTCAGCGCACTTTTTCAATTTTCAAAAATGTTGACATGCTCCGAAAGGAAAATTCCTATGCGACGTAAATTGAGTTCTACCACAAGATTCCGCCCTCAAAATTTTTCTA
The DNA here is from genome assembly GCA_963920635.1 of Pseudeuparius sepicola. Classification (NCBI taxonomy): domain Eukaryota; kingdom Metazoa; phylum Arthropoda; class Insecta; order Coleoptera; family Anthribidae; genus Pseudeuparius; species Pseudeuparius sepicola. The sequence goes on along the minus strand of OY987298.1, from coordinate 86,280,139 downwards.
AAAAAAATTTAAGTTCCTGGCCAGCGCACTTTTACAATTTTCAAAAATGTTGACATGCTCCGAAAAAAAATTCCTATGCGACGTAAATTGAGTTCTACAACACGATTCCGCCCTCAAAACTTTTCTAAAAAATTTTTGAGGGCCTGGCCAGCGCACTTTTTCAATTTTCAAAAATGTTGACATGCTCCGAAAAAAATTCCTATGCGACGTAAATTGAGTTCTACAACACGATTCCGAAATCAAAACTTTTCTAAAAAATTTTTAAGTGCCTGGCCAGCGCACTTTTTCAATTTTCAAAAATGTTGACATGCTCCGAAAAAAAATACCTATGCGACGTAAATTGAGTTCTACCACAAGATTCCGCCCTCAAAATTTTTCTAAAAAAAATTTAAGTTCCTGGCCAGCGCACTTTTACAATTTTCAAAAATGTTGACATGCTTCGAAAAAAAATTCCTATGCGACGTAAGTTGAGTTCTACAACACGATTCCGCCCTCAAAACTTTTCTAAAAAAATTTTGAATGCCTGGCCAGCGCACTTTTCCAATTTTCAAAAATGTTGACTTGCTCCGAAAAAAAATTCCTATGCGACGTAAATTGAGTTCTACAACACGATTCCGCCCTCAAAACTTTTCTAAAAAATTTTTAAGTGCCTGGCCAGCGCACTTTTTCAATTTTCAAAAATGTTGACATGCTCCGAAAAAAAATTCCTATGCGACGTAAATTGAGTTCTACAACACGATTCCGCCCTCAAAACTTTTCTAAAAAATTTTTGAGGGCCTGGCCAGCGCACTTTTTCAATTTTCAAAAATGTTGACATGCTCCGAAAAAAAATTCCTATGCGACGTAAATTGAGTTCTACAACACGATTCCGCCCTCAAACTGTTTCTAAAAAATTTTTGAGTGAATGGTCAGCGCACTTTTTCAATTTTCAAAAATGTTGACAGGCTCCGAAAGGAAAATTCCTATGCGACGTAAATTGAGTTCTACCACAAGATTCCGCCCTCAAAATTTTTCTAAAAAAAATTTAAGTGCCTGGCCAGCGCACTTTTACAATTTTCAAAAATGTTGACATGCTCCGAAAAAAAACTCCTATGCTACGTAAATTGAGATGTACAACACGATTCCGCCCTCAAAACTTTTCTAAAAAATTTTTGAGGGCCTGGCCAGCGCACTTTTTCAATTTTCAAAAATGTTGACATGCTCCGAAAAAAAATTCCTATGCGACGTAAATTGAGTTCTACAACACGATTCCGCCCTCAAAACTTTTCTAAAAAAATTTTAAGTGCCTGGCCAGCGCACTTTTTCAATTTTCAAAAATGTTGACATGCTCCGAAAAAAAATACCTATGCGACGTAAATTGAGTTCTACCACAAGATTCCGCCCTCAAAATTTTTCTAAAAAAAATTTAAGTGCCTGGCCAGCGCACTTTTACAATTTTCAAAAATGTTGACATGCTCCGAAAAAAAACTCCTATGCTACGTAAATTGAGTTGTACAACACGATTCCGCCCTCAAAATGTTTCTAAAAAATTTTTGAGTGCCTGGCCAGCGCACTTTTTCAATTTTCAAAAATGTTGACATGCTCCGAAAAAAAATTCCTATGCGACGTAAATTGAGTTCTACAACACGATTCCGCCCTCAAAACTTTTCTAAAAAATTTTTAAGTGCCTGGCCAGCGCACTTTTTCAATTTTCAAAAATGTTGACATGCTCCGAAAAAAAATTCCTATGCGACGTAAATTGAGTTCTACAACACGATTCCGCCCTCAAAACGTTTCTAAAAAAATTTTAAGTGCCTGGCCAGCGCACTTTTTCAATTTTCAAACATGTTGACATGCTCCAAAAAAAATTACTATGCGACGTAAATTAACTTCTACAACACGATTCCGCCCTCAAAATGTTTCTAAAAAAATTTTGAGTGCCTGGCCAGCGCACTTTTTCAATTTTCAAAAATGTTCACATGCTCCGAAAAAAAAATACTATGCTATGTAAATTGAGTTCTACAGCACGATTCCGCCCTCAAAATTTTTCTAAAAAATTTCTAAGTGCCTGGCCAGCGCACTTTTTCAATTTTCAAAAATGTTGACATGCTCCTAAAGGAAAATTCCTATGCGACGTAAATTGAGTTCTACCACAAGATTCCGCCCTCAAAATTTTTCTAAAAAAAATTTAAGTGCCTGGCCAGCGCACTTTTACAATTTTCAAAAATGTTGACATGCACCGAAAAAAAAAGTCCTATGTGACGTAAATTGAGTTCTACAACACGATTCGGCCCTCAAAATTTTTCTAAAAAATTTCTGTGCCTGGCCAGCGCACTTTTTCAATTTTCAAACATGTTGACATGCTCAAAAAAAAATTACTATGCGACGTAAATTGAGTTCTACAACACGATTCCGCCCTCAAAATGTTTCTAAAAAATTTTTGCGTGCCTGGCCAGCGCACTTTTTCAATTTTCAAAAATGTTGACATGCTCCGAAAAAAAATTCCTATGCGACGTAAATTGAGATCTACAACACGATTCCGCCCTCAAAACTTTTCTAAAAAATTTTTAAGTGCCTGGCCAGCGCACTTTTTCAATTTTCAAACATGTTGACATACTTTGAAAAAAAAATTCCTATGCGACGTAAATTGAGTTCTACAACATGATTACGCCCTCAAAATTTTTCTAAAAAATTTTTAAGTGCCTGGCCAGCGCACTTTTTCAATTTTCAAACATGTTGACATGCTCCAAAAAAAATTACTATACGACGTAAATTGAGTTGTACAACACGATTCCGCTCTCAAAATGTTTCTAAAAAATTTTTGAGTGCCTGGCCAGCGCACTTTTTCAATTTTCAAAAATGTTGACATACTCCGAAATAAAAATTCCTATGCGACGTAAATTAGGTAAGTCCTACAACACGATTCCGCCCTAAAAATTTTTCTATAAAATTTCTGAGTGCTTGGCCAGCGCACTTTTTCAATTTTCAAAAATGTTGACATGCTCCGAAAAAAAATTCCTATGCGACGTAAATTAAGTTGTACAACACGATTCCGCCCTCAAAATGTTTCTAAAAAATTTTTGAGTGCCTGGCCAGCGCACTTTTTCAATTTTCAAAAATGTTGACATACTCCGAAATAAAAATTCCTATGCGACGTAAATTAAGTTCTACAACACGATTACGCCCTAAAAATTTTTCTATAAAATTTCTAAGTGCCTGACCAGAGTACTTTTTCAATTTTCAAAAATGTTGACATGCTCCGAAAAAAAAGTCCTATGTGACGTAAATTGACTTCTGCAACACGATTCCGCCCACAACATTTTTCTAAAAAATTTCTGTGCCTGGCCAGCGCACTTTTTCAATTTTCAAAAATGTTGACATGCTCCTAAAAAAAATTCCTATGCGACGTAAATTGAGTTCTACCAAAAGATTCCGCCCTCAAAATTTTTCTAAAAAAAATTTAAGTGCCTGGCCAGCGCACTTTTACAATTTTCAAAATGTTGACATGCACCGAAAAAAAAAGTCCTATGTGACGTAAATTGAGTTCTACAACACGATTCGGCCCTCAAAATTTTTCTAAAAAATTTCTGAGTGCCTGGAGAGCGCACTTTTTCAATTTTCAAAAATGTTGACATGCTCCAAAAAAAAAAATTCCTATGCGACGTAAATTGAGTTCTACAACACGATTCCGCCCTCCAAATTTTTCTGAAAAATTTCTGTGCCTGACCAGCGCACTTTTTCCATCTTCAAAAACGTTGACATGCTCCAAAAAAAAATCCGACGTAAATTGAGTTCTACAGCACGATTCCGCCCTCCAAATTTTTCTAAAAAATTTGTGAGTGCCTGGCCAGCGCACTTTTTCAATTTTCAAACATGTTGACATGCTCAAAAAAAAATTACTATGCGACGTAAATTGAGTTCTACAACACGATTCCGCCCTAAAAATTTTTCTATAAAATTTCTGAGTGCCTGGCCAGCGCACTTTTTCAATTTTCAAAAATGTTGACATGCCCCGAAAAAAAAATCCTATGCGACGTAAATTGAGTTCTACCACACGATTCCGCCCTCAAAATTTTTCTAAAAAATTTCTAAGTGCCTGGCCAGCGCACTTTTTCAATTTTCAAACATGTTGACATGCTCAAAAAAAAAATTACTATGCGACGTAAATTGAGTTCTACAACACGATTCCGCCCTAAAAATTTTTCTATAAAATTTCTGAGTGCCTGGCCAGCGCACTTTTTCAATTTTCAAAAATGTTGATATGCTCCAAAAAAAAAATCCTATGCGACGTAAATTGAGATCTACAACACGATTCCGCCCTCAAAACTTTTCTAAAAAATTTTTAAGTGCCTGGCCAGCGCACTTTTTCAATTTTCAAACATGTTGACATGCTCCAAAAAAAATTACTATACGACGTAAATTGAGTTGTACAACACGATTCCGCTCTCAAAATGTTTCTAAAAAATTTTTGAGTGCCTGGCCAGCGCACTTTTTCAATTTTCAAAAATGTTGACATACTCCGAAATAAAAATTCCTATGCGACGTAAATTAGGTAAGTCCTACAACACGATTCCGCCCTAAAAATTTTTCTATAAAATTTCTGAGTGCTTGGCCAGCGCACTTTTTCAATTTTCAAAAATGTTGACATGCTCCGAAAAAAAATTCCTATGCGACGTAAATTAAGTTGTACAACACGATTCCGCCCTCAAAATGTTTCTAAAAAATTTTTGAGTGCCTGGCCAGCGCACTTTTTCAATTTTCAAAAATGTTGACATACTCCGAAATAAAAATTCCTATGCGACGTAAATTAAGTTCTACAACACGATTACGCCCTAAAAATTTTTCTATAAAATTTCTAAGTGCCTGACCAGAGTACTTTTTCAATTTTCAAAAATGTTGACATGCTCCGGAAAAAAAGTCCTATGTGACGTAAATTGACTTCTGCAACACGATTCCGCCCACAACATTTTTCTAAAAAATTTCTGTGCCTGGCCAGCGCACTTTTTCAATTTTCAAAAATGTTGACATGCTCCTAAAAAAAATTCCTATGCGACGTAAATTGAGTTCTACCAAAAGATTCCGCCCTCAAAATTTTTCTAAAAAAAATTTAAGTGCCTGGCCAGCGCACTTTTACAATTTTCAAAATGTTGACATGCACCGAAAAAAAAAGTCCTATGTGACGTAAATTGAGTTCTACAACACGATTCGGCCCTCAAAATTTTTCTAAAAAATTTCTGAGTGCCTGGAGAGCGCACTTTTTCAATTTTCAAAAATGTTGACATGCTCCAAAAAAAAATCCGACGTAAATTGAGTTCTACAGCACGATTCCGCCCTCCAAATTTTTCTAAAAAATTTGTGAGTGCCTGGCCAGCGCACTTTTTCAATTTTCAAACATGTTGACATGCTCAAAAAAAAATTACTATGCGACGTAAATTGAGTTCTACAACACGATTCCGCCCTAAAAATTTTTCTATAAAATTTCTGAGTGCCTGGCCAGCGCACTTTTTCAATTTTCAAAAATGTTGACATGCCCCGAAAAAAAAATCCTATGCGACGTAAATTGAGTTCTACCACACGATTCCGCCCTCAAAATTTTTCTAAAAAATTTCTAAGTGCCTGGCCAGCGCACTTTTTCAATTTTCAAACATGTTGACATGCTCAAAAAAAAATTACTATGCGACGTAAATTGAGTTCTACAACACGATTCCGCCCTAAAAATTTTTCTATAAAATTTCTGAGTGCCTGGCCAGCGCACTTTTTCAATTTTCAAAAATGTTGATATGCTCCAAAAAAAAAATCCTATGCGACGTAAATTGAGTTCTACCACACGATTCCGCCCTCAAAATTTTTCTAAAAAATTTCTAAGTGCCTGGCCAGCGCACTTTTTCAATTTTCAAAAATGTTGACATGCTCCGAAAAAAAATTCCTATGCGACGTAAATTGAGTTGTACAACACGATTCCGCCCTCAAAATATTTCTAAAAAATTTTTGAGTGCCTGGCCAGAGTACTTTTTCAATTTTCAAAAATGTTGACATGCTCCGAAAAAAAATTCCTATGCGACGTAAATTGAGTTCTACAACACGATTCCGCCCTCAAAACTTTTCTAAAAAATTTTTAAGTGCCTGGCCAGCGCACTTTTTCAATTTTCAAAAATGTTGACATGCTCCGAAAAAAAATTCCTATGCGACGTAAATTGAGTTCTACAACACGATTCCGCCCTCAAAACTTTTCTAAAAAAATTTTTAAGTGCCTGGCCAGCGCACTTTTTCAATTTTCAAACATGTTGACATGCTCCAAAAAAAATTACTATGCGACGTAAATTAAGTTCTACAACACGATTCCGCCCTAAAAATTTTTCTATAAAATTTCTGAGTGCCTGGCCAGCGCACTTTTTCAATTTTCAAAAATGTAGACATGCCCCGAAAAAAAAATCCTATGCGACGTAAATTGAGTTCTACCACACGATTCCGCCCTCAAAATTTTTCTAAAAAAATTTCTAAGTGCCTGGCCAGCGCACTTTTTCAATTTTCAAACATGTTGACATGCTCAAAAAAAAATTACTATGCGACGTAAATTGAGTTCTACAACACGATTCCGCCCTAAAAATTTTTCTATAAAATTTCTGAGTGCCTGGCCAGCGCACTTTTTCAATTTTCAAAAATGTTGACATGCTCCAAAAAAAAAACTCCTATGCGACGTAAATTGAGTTCTACCACACGATTCCGCCCTCAAAATTTTTCTAAAAAATTTCTAAGTGCCTGGCCAGCGCACTTTTTCAATTTTCAAAAATGTTGACATGCTCCGAAAAAAAATTCCTATGCGACGTAAATTGAGTTGTACAACACGATTACGCCCTAAAAATTTTTCTATAAAATTTCTAAGTGCCTGGCCAGAGTACTTTTTCAATTTTCAAAAATGTTGACATGCTCCGAAAAAAAACTCCTATGCGACGTAAATTGAGTTGTACAACACGATTCCGCCCTCAAAATGTTTCTAAAAAATTTCTGAGTGCCTGGCCAGCGCACTTTTTCAATTTTCAAAAATGTTGACATACTCCGAAATAAAAATTCCTATGCGACGTAAATTAAGTTCTACAACACGATTACGCCCTAAAAATTTTTCTATAAAATTTCTAAGTGCCTGGCCAGAGTACTTTTTCAATTTTCAAAAATGTTGACATGCTCCGAAAAAAAAGTCCTATGTGACGTAAATTGACTTCTGCAACACGATTTCGCCCACAAAATTTTTCTAACAAATTTCTAAGTGCCTGGCCAGCGCACTGTTTCAATTTTCAAAAATGTTGACATGCTCCGAAAGGAAAATTCCTATGCGACGTAAATTGAGTTCTACCAAAAGATTCCGCCCTCAAAATTTTTCTAAAAAAAATTTAAGTGCCTGGCCAGCGCACTTTTACAATTTTCAAAAATGTTGACATGCACCGAAAAAAAAAGTCCTATGTGACGTAAATTGAGTTCTACAACACGATTCGGCCCTCAAAATTTTTCTAAAAAATTTCTGAGTGCCTGGCCAGCGCACTTTTACAATTTTCAAAAATGTTGACATGCTCCGAAAAAAAACTCCTATGCGACGTAAATTGAGTTGTACAACACGATTCCGCCCTCAAAATGTTTCTAAAAAATTTCTGAGTGCCTGGCCAGCGCACTGTTTCAATTTTCAAAAATGTTGACATGCTCCGAAAGGAAAATTCCTATGCGACGTAAATTGAGTTCTACCAAAAGATTCCGCCCTCAAAATTTTTCTAAAAAAAATTTAAGTGCCTGGCCAGCGCACTTTTACAATTTTCAAAAATGTTGACATGCTCCGAAAAAAAACTCCTATGCTACGTAAATTGAGTTGTACAACACGATTCCGCCCTCAAAATGTTTCTAAAAAATTTTTGAGTGCCTGGCCAGCGCACTTTTTCAATTTTCAAAAATGTTGACATGCTCCGAAAAAAAATTCCTATGCGACGTAAATTGAGTTCTACAACACGATTCCGCCCTCAAAACTTTTCTAAAAAATTTTTAAGTGCCTGGACAGTGCCCTTTTTCAATTTTCAAAAATGTTGACATACTACGAAAAAAAATTCCTATGCGACGTAAATTGAGTTCTACAACATGATTCCGCCCTCAAAATTTTTCTAAAAAATTTTTAAGTGCCTGGCCAGCGCACTTTTTCAATTTTCAAACATGTTGACATGCTCCAAAAAAAAAATTACTATGCGACGTAAATTAACTTCTACAACACGATTCCGCCCTCAAAATGTTTCTAAAAAAATTTTGAGTGCCTGGCCAGCGCACATTTTCAATTTTCAAAAATGTTGACATGCTCCGAAAAAAAAAACTATGCTATGTAAATTGAGTTCTACAGCACGATTCCGCCCTCAAAATTTTTCTAAAAAATTTTTAAGTGCCTGGCCAGCGCACATTTTCAATTTTCAAAAATGTTGACATGCTCCGAAAAAAAAGTCCTATGTGACGTAAATTGACTTCTGCAACACGATTCCGCCCACAACATTTTTCTAAAAAATTTCTGTGCCTGGCCAGCGCACTTTTTCAATTTTCAAAAATGTTGACATGCTCCTAAAAAAAATTCCTATGCGACGTAAATTGAGTTCTACCAAAAGATTCCGCCCTCAAAATTTTTCTAAAAAAAATTTAAGTGCCTGGCCAGCGCACTTTTACAATTTTCAAAATGTTGACATGCACCGAAAAAAAAAGTCCTATGTGACGTAAATTGAGTTCTACAACACGATTCGGCCCTCAAAATTTTTCTAAAAAATTTCTGAGTGCCTGGAGAGCGCACTTTTTCAATTTTCAAAAATGTTGACATGCTCCAAAAAAAAAAAATTCCTATGCGACGTAAATTGAGTTCTACAACACGATTCCGCCCTCCAAATTTTTCTGAAAAATTTCTGTGCCTGACCAGCGCACTTTTTCCATCTTCAAAAACGTTGACATGCTCCAAAAAAAAATCCGACGTAAATTGAGTTCTACAGCACGATTCCGCCCTCCAAATTTTTCTAAAAAATTTGTGAGTGCCTGGCCAGCGCACTTTTTCAATTTTCAAACATGTTGACATGCTCAAAAAAAAATTACTATGCGACGTAAATTGAGTTCTACAACACGATTCCGCCCTAAAAATTTTTCTATAAAATTTCTGAGTGCCTGGCCAGCGCACTTTTTCAATTTTCAAAAATGTTGACATGCCCCGAAAAAAAAATCCTATGCGACGTAAATTGAGTTCTACAACACGATTCCGCCCTAAAAATTTTTCTATAAAATTTCTGAGTGCCTGGCCAGCGCACTTTTTCAATTTTCAAAAATGTTGATATGCTCCAAAAAAAAAATCCTATGCGACGTAAATTGAGTTCTACCACACGATTCCGCCCTCAAAATTTTTCTAAAAAATTTCTAAGTGCCTGGCCAGCGCACTTTTTCAATTTTCAAAAATGTTGACATGCTCCGAAAAAAAATTCCTATGCGACGTAAATTGAGTTGTACAACACGATTCCGCCCTCAAAATATTTCTAAAAAATTTTTGAGTGCCTGGCCAGAGTACTTTTTCAATTTTCAAAAATGTTGACATGCTCCGAAAAAAAATTCCTATGCGACGTAAATTGAGTTCTACAACACGATTCCGCCCTCAAAACTTTTCTAAAAAATTTTTAAGTGCCTGGCCAGCGCACTTTTTCAATTTTCAAAAATGTTGACATGCTCCGAAAAAAAATTCCTATGCGACGTAAATTGAGTTCTACAACACGATTCCGCCCTCAAAACTTTTCTAAAAAAATTTTTAAGTGCCTGGCCAGCGCACTTTTTCAATTTTCAAACATGTTGACATGCTCCAAAAAAAATTACTATGCGACGTAAATTAAGTTCTACAACACGATTCCGCCCTAAAAATTTTTCTATAAAATTTCTGAGTGCCTGGCCAGCGCACTTTTTCAATTTTCAAAAATGTAGACATGCCCCGAAAAAAAAATCCTATGCGACGTAAATTGAGTTCTACCACACGATTCCGCCCTCAAAATTTTTCTAAAAAATTTCTAAGTGCCTGGCCAGCGCACTTTTTCAATTTTCAAACATGTTGACATGCTCCGAAAGGAAAATTCCTATGCGACGTAAATTGAGTTCTACCAAAAGATTCCGCCCTCAAAATTTTTCTAAAAAAAATTTAAGTGCCTGGCCAGCGCACTTTTACAATTTTCAAAAATGTTGACATGCACCGAAAAAAAAAGTCCTATGTGACGTAAATTGAGTTCTACAACACGATTCGGCCCTCAAAATTTTTCTAAAAAATTTCTGAGTGCCTGGCCAGCGCACTTTTACAATTTTCAAAAATGTTGACATGCTCCGAAAAAAAACTCCTATGCGACGTAAATTGAGTTGTACAACACGATTCCGCCCTCAAAATGTTTCTAAAAAATTTCTGAGTGCCTGGCCAGCGCACTGTTTCAATTTTCAAAAATGTTGACATGCTCCGAAAGGAAAATTCCTATGCGACGTAAATTGAGTTCTACCAAAAGATTCCGCCCTCAAAATTTTTCTAAAAAAAATTTAAGTGCCTGGCCAGCGCACTTTTACAATTTTCAAAAATGTTGACATGCTCCGAAAAAAAACTCCTATGCTACGTAAATTGAGTTGTACAACACGATTCCGCCCTCAAAATGTTTCTAAAAAATTTTTGAGTGCCTGGCCAGCGCACTTTTTCAATTTTCAAAAATGTTGACATGCTCCGAAAAAAAATTCCTATGCGACGTAAATTGAGTTCTACAACACGATTCCGCCCTCAAAACTTTTCTAAAAAATTTTTAAGTGCCTGGACAGTGCCCTTTTTCAATTTTCAAAAATGTTGACATACTACGAAAAAAAATTCCTATGCGACGTAAATTGAGTTCTACAACATGATTCCGCCCTCAAAATTTTTCTAAAAAATTTTTAAGTGCCTGGCCAGCGCACTTTTTCAATTTTCAAACATGTTGACATGCTCCAAAAAAAAAATTACTATGCGACGTAAATTAACTTCTACAACACGATTCCGCCCTCAAAATGTTTCTAAAAAAATTTTGAGTGCCTGGCCAGCGCACATTTTCAATTTTCAAAAATGTTGACATGCTCCGAAAAAAAAAACTATGCTATGTAAATTGAGTTCTACAGCACGATTCCGCCCTCAAAATTTTTCTAAAAAATTTTTAAGTGCCTGGCCAGCGCACATTTTCAATTTTCAAAAATGTTGACATGCTCCGAAAAAAAAGTCCTATGTGACGTAAATTGACTTCTGCAACACGATTCCGCCCACAACATTTTTCTAAAAAATTTCTGTGCCTGGCCAGCGCACTTTTTCAATTTTCAAAAATGTTGACATGCTCCTAAAAAAAATTCCTATGCGACGTAAATTGAGTTCTACCAAAAGATTCCGCCCTCAAAATTTTTCTAAAAAAAATTTAAGTGCCTGGCCAGCGCACTTTTACAATTTTCAAAATGTTGACATGCACCGAAAAAAAAAGTCCTATGTGACGTAAATTGAGTTCTACAACACGATTCGGCCCTCAAAATTTTTCTAAAAAATTTCTGAGTGCCTGGAGAGCGCACTTTTTCAATTTTCAAAAATGTTGACATGCTCCAAAAAAAAAAAATTCCTATGCGACGTAAATTGAGTTCTACAACACGATTCCGCCCTCCAAATTTTTCTGAAAAATTTCTGTGCCTGACCAGCGCACTTTTTCCATCTTCAAAAACGTTGACATGCTCCAAAAAAAAATCCGACGTAAATTGAGTCCTACAGCACGATTCCGCCCTCCAAATTTTTCTAAAAAATTTGTGAGTGCCTGGCCAGCGCACTTTTTCAATTTTCAAACATGTTGACATGCTCAAAAAAAAATTACTATGCGACGTAAATTGAGTTCTACAACACGATTCCGCCCTAAAAATTTTTCTATAAAATTTCTGAGTGCCTGGCCAGCGCACTTTTTCAATTTTCAAAAATGTTGACATGCCCCGAAAAAAAAATCCTATGCGACGTAAATTGAGTTCTACCACACGATTCCGCCCTCAAAATTTTTCTAAAAAATTTCTAAGTGCCTGGCCAGCGCACTTTTTCAATTTTCAAACATGTTGACATGCTCAAAAAAAAATTACTATGCGACGTAAATTGAGTTCTACAACACGATTCCGCCCTAAAAATTTTTCTATAAAATTTCTGAGTGCCTGGCCAGCGCACTTTTTCAATTTTCAAAAATGTTGATATGCTCCAAAAAAAAAATCCTATGCGACGTAAATTGAGTTCTACCACACGATTCCGCCCTCAAAATTTTTCTAAAAAATTTCTAAGTGCCTGGCCAGCGCACTTTTTCAATTTTCAAAAATGTTGACATGCTCCGAAAAAAAATTCCTATGCGACGTAAATTGAGTTGTACAACACGATTCCGCCCTCAAAATATTTCTAAAAAATTTTTGAGTGCCTGGCCAGAGTACTTTTTCAATTTTCAAAAATGTTGACATGCTCCGAAAAAAAATTCCTATGCGACGTAAATTGAGTTCTACAACACGATTCCGCCCTCAAAACTTTTCTAAAAAATTTTTAAGTGCCTGGCCAGCGCACTTTTTCAATTTTCAAAAATGTTGACATGCTCCGAAAAAAAATTCCTATGCGACGTAAATTGAGTTCTACAACACGATTCCGCCCTCAAAACTTTTCTAAAAAAATTTTTAAGTGCCTGGCCAGCGCACTTTTTCAATTTTCAAACATGTTGACATGCTCCAAAAAAAATTACTATGCGACGTAAATTAAGTTCTACAACACGATTCCGCCCTAAAAATTTTTCTATAAAATTTCTGAGTGCCTGGCCAGCGCACTTTTTCAATTTTCAAAAATGTAGACATGCCCCGAAAAAAAAATCCTATGCGACGTAAATTGAGTTCTACCACACGATTCCGCCCTCAAAATTTTTCTAAAAAATTTCTAAGTGCCTGGCCAGCGCACTTTTTCAATTTTCAAACATGTTGACATGCTCAAAAAAAAATTACTATGCGACGTAAATTGAGTTCTACAACACGATTCCGCCCTAAAAATTTTTCTATAAAATTTCTGAGTGCCTGGCCAGCGCACTTTTTCAATTTTCAAAAATGTTGACATGCTCCAAAAAAAAAACTCCTATGCGACGTAAATTGAGTTCTACCACACGATTCCGCCCTCAAAATTTTTCTAAAAAATTTCTAAGTGCCTGGCCAGCGCACTTTTTCAATTTTCAAAAATGTTGACATGCTCCGAAAAAAAATTCCTATGCGACGTAAATTGAGTTGTACAACACGATTACGCCCTAAAAATTTTTCTATAAAATTTCTAAGTGCCTGGCCAGAGTACTTTTTCAATTTTCAAAAATGTTGACATGCTCCGAAAAAAAACTCCTATGCGACGTAAATTGAGTTGTACAACACGATTCCGCCCTCAAAATGTTTCTAAAAAATTTCTGAGTGCCTGGCCAGCGCACTTTTTCAATTTTCAAAAATGTTGACATACTCCGAAATAAAAATTCCTATGCGACGTAAATTAAGTTCTACAACACGATTACGCCCTAAAAATTTTTCTATAAAATTTCTAAGTGCCTGGCCAGAGTACTTTTTCAATTTTCAAAAATGTTGACATGCTCCGAAAAAAAAGTCCTATGTGACGTAAATTGACTTCTGCAACACGATTTCGCCCACAAAATTTTTCTAACAAATTTCTAAGTGCCTGGCCAGCGCACTGTTTCAATTTTCAAAAATGTTGACATGCTCCGAAAGGAAAATTCCTATGCGACGTAAATTGAGTTCTACCAAAAGATTCCGCCCTCAAAATTTTTCTAAAAAAAATTTAAGTGCCTGGCCAGCGCACTTTTACAATTTTCAAAAATGTTGACATGCACCGAAAAAAAAAGTCCTATGTGACGTAAATTGAGTTCTACAACACGATTCGGCCCTCAAAATTTTTCTAAAAAATTTCTGAGTGCCTGGCCAGCGCACTTTTACAATTTTCAAAAATGTTGACATGCTCCGAAAAAAAACTCCTATGCGACGTAAATTGAGTTGTACAACACGATTCCGCCCTCAAAATGTTTCTAAAAAATTTCTGAGTGCCTGGCCAGCGCACTGTTTCAATTTTCAAAAATGTTGACATGCTCCGAAAGGAAAATTCCTATGCGACGTAAATTGAGTTCTACCAAAAGATTCCGCCCTCAAAATTTTTCTAAAAAAAATTTAAGTGCCTGGCCAGCGCACTTTTACAATTTTCAAAAATGTTGACATGCTCCGAAAAAAAACTCCTATGCTACGTAAATTGAGTTGTACAACACGATTCCGCCCTCAAAATGTTTCTAAAAAATTTTTGAGTGCCTGGCCAGCGCACTTTTTCAATTTTCAAAAATGTTGACATGCTCCGAAAAAAAATTCCTATGCGACGTAAATTGAGTTCTACAACACGATTCCGCCCTCAAAACTTTTCTAAAAAATTTTTAAGTGCCTGGACAGTGCCCTTTTTCAATTTTCAAAAATGTTGACATACTACGAAAAAAAATTCCTATGCGACGTAAATTGAGTTCTACAACATGATTCCGCCCTCAAAATTTTTCTAAAAAATTTTTAAGTGCCTGGCCAGCGCACTTTTTCAATTTTCAAACATGTTGACATGCTCCAAAAAAAAAATTACTATGCGACGTAAATTAACTTCTACAACACGATTCCGCCCTCAAAATGTTTCTAAAAAAATTTTGAGTGCCTGGCCAGCGCACATTTTCAATTTTCAAAAATGTTGACATGCTCCGAAAAAAAAAACTATGCTATGTAAATTGAGTTCTACAGCACGATTCCGCCCTCAAAATTTTTCTAAAAAATTTTTAAGTGCCTGGCCAGCGCACATTTTCAATTTTCAAAAATGTTGACATGCTCCGAAAAAAAAACTCCTATGCGACGTAAATTGAGTTGTACAACACGATTCCGCTCTCAAAATGTTTCTAAAAAATTTTTGAGTGCCTGGCCAGCGCACTTTTTAAATTTTCAAAAATGTTGACATACTCCGAAATAAAAATTCCTATGCGACGTAAATTAAGTCCTACAACACGATTCCGCCCTAAAAATTTTTCTAAAAAATTTTTAAGTGCCTGGCCAGCGCACTTTTTCAATTTTCAAACATGTTGACATGCTCCAAAAAAAAAATTACTATGCGACGTAAATTAACTTCTACAACACGATTCCGCCCTCAAAATGTTTCTAAAAAATTTTTGAGTGCCTGGCCAGCGCACTTTTTCAATTTTCAAAAATGTTGACATGCTCCGAAAAAAAATTCCTATGCGACGTAAATTGAGTTCTACAACACGATTCCGCCCTCAAAACTTTTCTAAAAAAATTTTAAGTGCCTGGCCAGCGCACTTTTTCAATTTTCAAAAATGTTGACATGCTCCGAAAAAAAATACCTATGCGACGTAAATTGAGTTCTACCACAAGATTCCGCCCTCAAAATTTTTCTAAAAAAAATTTAAGTGCCTGGCCAGCGCACTTTTACAATTTTCAAAAATGTTGACATGCTCCGAAAAAAAACTCCTATGCTACGTAAATTGAGTTGTACAACACGATTCCGCCCTCAAAATGTTTCTAAAAAATTTTTGAGTGCCTGGCCAGCGCACTTTTTCAATTTTCAAAAATGTTGACATGCTCCGAAAAAAAATTCCTATGCGACGTAAATTGAGTTCTACAACACGATTCCGCCCTCAAAACTTTTCTAAAAAATTTTTAAGTGCCTGGCCAGCGCACTTTTTCAATTTTCAAAAATGTTGACATGCTCCGAAAAAAAATTCCTATGCGACGTAAATTGAGTTCTACAACACGATTCCGCCCTCAAAACTTTTCTAAAAAATTTTTAAGTGCCTGGACAGTGCCCTTTTTCAATTTTCAAAAATGTTGACATACTACGAAAAAAAATTCCTATGCGACGTAAATTGAGTTCTACAACATGATTCCGCCCTCAAAATTTTTCTAAAAAATTTTTAAGTGCCTGGCCAGCGCACTTTTTCAATTTTCAAACATGTTGACATGCTCCAAAAAAAAAATTACTATGCGACGTAAATTAACTTCTACAACACGATTCCGCCCTCAAAATGTTTCTAAAAAATTTTTGAGTGCCTGGCCAGCGCACTTTTTCAATTTTCAAAAATGTTGACATGCTCCGAAAAAAAATTCCTATGCGACGTAAATTGAGTTCTACAACACGATTCCGCCCTCAAAACTTTTCTAAAAAAATTTTAAGTGCCTGGCCAGCGCACTTTTTCAATTTTCAAAAATGTTGACATGCTCCGAAAAAAAATACCTATGCGACGTAAATTGAGTTCTACCACAAGATTCCGCCCTCAAAATTTTTCTAAAAAAAATTTAAGTGCCTGGCCAGCGCACTTTTACAATTTTCAAAAATGTTGACATGCTCCGAAAAAAAACTCCTATGCTACGTAAATTGAGTTGTACAACACGATTCCGCCCTCAAAATGTTTCTAAAAAATTTTTGAGTGCCTGGCCAGCGCACTTTTTCAATTTTCAAAAATGTTGACATGCTCCGAAAAAAAATTCCTATGCGACGTAAATTGAGTTCTACAACACGATTCCGCCCTCAAAACTTTTCTAAAAAATTTTTAAGTGCCTGGCCAGCGCACTTTTTCAATTTTCAAAAATGTTGACATGCTCCAAAAAAAAATTCCTATGCGACGTAAATTGAGTTCTACAACACGATTCCGCCCTCAAAACTTTTCTAAAAAATTTTTAAGTGCCTGGCCAGCGCACTTTTTCAATTTTCAAACATGTTGACATGCTCCAAAAAAAATTACTATGCGACGTAAATTAAGTTCTACAACACGATTCCGCCCTCAAAATGTTTCTAAAAAAATTTTGAGTGCCTGGCCAGCGCACTTTTTCAATTTTCAAAAATGTTCACATGCTCCGAAAAAAAAATACTATGCTATGTAAATTGAGTTCTACAGCACGATTCCGCCCTCAAAATTTTTCTAAAAAATTTCTAAGTGCCTGGCCAGCGCACTTTTTCAATTTTCAAAAATGTTGACATGCTCCTAAAGGAAAATTCCTATGCGACGTAAATTGAGTTCTACCACAAGATTCCGCCCTCAAAATTTTTCTAAAAAAAATTTAAGTGCCTGGCCAGCGCACTTTTACAATTTTCAAAAATGTTGACATGCACCGAAAAAAAAAGTCCTATGTGACGTAAATTGAGTTCTACAACACGATTCGGCCCTCAAAATTTTTCTAAAAAATTTCTGTGCCTGGCCAGCGCACTTTTTCAATTTTCAAACATGTTGACATGCTCAAAAAAAAATTACTATGCGACGTAAATTGAGTTCTACAACACGATTCCGCCCTCAAAATGTTTCTAAAAAATTTTTGCGTGCCTGGCCAGCGCACTTTTTCAATTTTCAAAAATGTTGACATGCTCCGAAAAAAAATTCCTATGCGACGTAAATTGAGATCTACAACACGATTCCGCCCTCAAAACTTTTCTAAAAAATTTTTAAGTGCCTGGCCAGCGCACTTTTTCAATTTTCAAACATGTTGACATACTTTGAAAAAAAAATTCCTATGCGACGTAAATTGAGTTCTACAACATGATTACGCCCTCAAAATTTTTCTAAAAAATTTTTAAGTGCCTGTCCAGCGCACTTTTTCAATTTTCAAACATGTTGACATGCTCCAAAAAAAATTACTATACGACGTAAATTGAGTTGTACAACACGATTCCGCTCTCAAAATGTTTCTTAAAAATTTTTGAGTGCCTGGCCAGCGCACTTTTTCAATTTTCAAAAATGTTGACATACTCCGAAATAAAAATTCCTATGCGACGTAAATTAGGTAAGTCCTACAACACGATTCCGCCCTAAAAATTTTTCTATAAAATTTCTGAGTGCTTGGCCAGCGCACTTTTTCAATTTTCAAAAATGTTGACATGCTCCGAAAAAAAATTCCTATGCGACGTAAATTAAGTTGTACAACACGATTCCGCCCTCAAAATGTTTCTAAAAAATTTTTGAGTGCCTGGCCAGCGCACTTTTTCAATTTTCAAAAATGTTGACATACTCCGAAATAAAAATTCCTATGCGACGTAAATTAAGTTCTACAACACGATTACGCCCTAAAAATTTTTCTATAAAATTTCTAAGTGCCTGACCAGAGTACTTTTTCAATTTTCAAAAATGTTGACATGCTCCGAAAAAAAAGTCCTATGTGACGTAAATTGACTTCTGCAACACGATTCCGCCCACAACATTTTTCTAAAAAATTTCTGTGCCTGGCCAGCGCACTTTTTCAATTTTCAAAAATGTTGACATGCTCCAAAAAAAAATTCCTATGCGACGTAAATTGAGTTCTACCAAAAGATTCCGCCCTCAAAATTTTTCTAAAAAAAATTTAAGTGCCTGGCCAGCGCACTTTTACAATTTTCAAAATGTTGACATGCACCGAAAAAAAAAGTCCTATGTGACGTAAATTGAGTTCTACAACACGATTCGGCCCTCAAAATTTTTCTAAAAAATTTCTGAGTGCCTGGAGAGCGCACTTTTTCAATTTTCAAAAATGTTGACATGCTCCAAAAAAAAAAAATTCCTATGCGACGTAAATTGAGTTCTACAACACGATTCCGCCCTCCAAATTTTTCTGAAAAATGTCTGTGCCTGACCAGCGCACTTTTTCCATCTTCAAAAACGTTGACATGCTCCAAAAAAAAATCCGACGTAAATTGAGTTCTAAAGCACGATTCCGCCCTCCAAATTTTTCTAAAAAATTTGTGAGTGCCTGGCCAGCGCACTTTTTCAATTTTCAAAAATGTTGACATGCTCCGAAAAAAAATTCCTATGCGACGTAAATTGAGTTCTACAACACGATTCCGCCCTCAAAACTTTTCTAAAAAATTTTTAAGTGCCTGGCCAGCGCACTTTTTCAATTTTCAAAAATGTTGACATGCTCCGAAAAAAAATTCCTATGCGACGTAAATTGAGTTCTACAACACGATTCCGCCCTCAAAACTTTTCTAAAAAATTTTTAAGTGCCTGGACAGTGCCCTTTTTCAATTTTCAAAAATGTTGACATACTACGAAAAAAAATTCCTATGCGACGTAAATTGAGTTCTACAACATGATTCCGCCCTCAAAATTTTTCTAAAAAATTTTTAAGTGCCTGGCCAGCGCACTTTTTCAATTTTCAAACATGTTGACATGCTCCAAAAAAAAAATTACTATGCGACGTAAATTAACTTCTACAACACGATTCCGCCCTCAAAATGTTTCTAAAAAATTTTTGAGTGCCTGGCCAGCGCACTTTTTCAATTTTCAAAAATGTTGACATGCTCCGAAAAAAAATTCCTATGCGACGTAAATTGAGTTCTACAACACGATTCCGCCCTCAAAACTTTTCTAAAAAAATTTTAAGTGCCTGGCCAGCGCACTTTTTCAATTTTCAAAAATGTTGACATGCTCCGAAAAAAAATACCTATGCGACGTAAATTGAGTTCTACCACAAGATTCCGCCCTCAAAATTTTTCTAAAAAAAATTTAAGTGCCTGGCCAGCGCACTTTTACAATTTTCAAAAATGTTGACATGCTCCGAAAAAAAACTCCTATGCTACGTAAATTGAGTTGTACAACACGATTCCGCCCTCAAAATGTTTCTAAAAAATTTTTGAGTGCCTGGCCAGCGCACTTTTTCAATTTTCAAAAATGTTGACATGCTCCGAAAAAAAATTCCTATGCGACGTAAATTGAGTTCTACAACACGATTCCGCCCTCAAAACTTTTCTAAAAAATTTTTAAGTGCCTGGCCAGCGCACTTTTTCAATTTTCAAAAATGTTGACATGCTCCAAAAAAAAATTCCTATGCGACGTAAATTGAGTTCTACAACACGATTCCGCCCTCAAAACTTTTCTAAAAAATTTTTAAGTGCCTGGCCAGCGCACTTTTTCAATTTTCAAACATGTTGACATGCTCCAAAAAAAATTACTATGCGACGTAAATTAAGTTCTACAACACGATTCCGCCCTCAAAATGTTTCTAAAAAAATTTTGAGTGCCTGGCCAGCGCACTTTTTCAATTTTCAAAAATGTTCACATGCTCCGAAAAAAAAATACTATGCTATGTAAATTGAGTTCTACAGCACGATTCCGCCCTCAAAATTTTTCTAAAAAATTTCTAAGTGCCTGGCCAGCGCACTTTTTCAATTTTCAAAAATGTTGACATGCTCCTAAAGGAAAATTCCTATGCGACGTAAATTGAGTTCTACCACAAGATTCCGCCCTCAAAATTTTTCTAAAAAAAATTTAAGTGCCTGGCCAGCGCACTTTTACAATTTTCAAAAATGTTGACATGCACCGAAAAAAAAAGTCCTATGTGACGTAAATTGAGTTCTACAACACGATTCGGCCCTCAAAATTTTTCTAAAAAATTTCTGTGCCTGGCCAGCGCACTTTTTCAATTTTCAAACATGTTGACATGCTCAAAAAAAAATTACTATGCGACGTAAATTGAGTTCTACAACACGATTCCGCCCTCAAAATGTTTCTAAAAAATTTTTGCGTGCCTGGCCAGCGCACTTTTTCAATTTTCAAAAATGTTGACATGCTCCGAAAAAAAATTCCTATGCGACGTAAATTGAGATCTACAACACGATTCCGCCCTCAAAACTTTTCTAAAAAATTTTTAAGTGCCTGGCCAGCGCACTTTTTCAATTTTCAAACATGTTGACATACTTTGAAAAAAAAATTCCTATGCGACGTAAATTGAGTTCTACAACATGATTACGCCCTCAAAATTTTTCTAAAAAATTTTTAAGTGCCTGTCCAGCGCACTTTTTCAATTTTCAAACATGTTGACATGCTCCAAAAAAAATTACTATACGACGTAAATTGAGTTGTACAACACGATTCCGCTCTCAAAATGTTTCTTAAAAATTTTTGAGTGCCTGGCCAGCGCACTTTTTCAATTTTCAAAAATGTTGACATGCTCCGAAAAAAAATTCCTATGCGACGTAAATTAAGTTGTACAACACGATTCCGCCCTCAAAATGTTTCTAAAAAATTTTTGAGTGCCTGGCCAGCGCACTTTTTCAATTTTCAAAAATGTTGACATACTCCGAAATAAAAATTCCTATGCGACGTAAATTAAGTTCTACAACACGATTACGCCCTAAAAATTTTTCTATAAAATTTCTAAGTGCCTGACCAGAGTACTTTTTCAATTTTCAAAAATGTTGACATGCTCCGAAAAAAAAGTCCTATGTGACGTAAATTGACTTCTGCAACACGATTCCGCCCACAACATTTTTCTAAAAAATTTCTGTGCCTGGCCAGCGCACTTTTTCAATTTTCAAAAATGTTGACATGCTCCTAAAAAAAATTCCTATGCGACGTAAATTGAGTTCTACCAAAAGATTCCGCCCTCAAAATTTTTCTAAAAAAAATTTAAGTGCCTGGCCAGCGCACTTTTACAATTTTCAAAATGTTGACATGCACCGAAAAAAAAAGTCCTATGTGACGTAAATTGAGTTCTACAACACGATTCGGCCCTCAAAATTTTTCTAAAAAATTTCTGAGTGCCTGGAGAGCGCACTTTTTCAATTTTCAAAAATGTTGACATGCTCCAAAAAAAAAAAATTCCTATGCGACGTAAATTGAGTTCTACAACACGATTCCGCCCTCCAAATTTTTCTGAAAAATTTCTGTGCCTGACCAGCGCACTTTTTCCATCTTCAAAAATGTTGACATGCTCCGAAAAAAAATACCTATGCGACGTAAATTGAGTTCTACCACAAGATTCCGCCCTCAAAATTTTTCTAAAAAAAATTTAAGTGCCTGGCCAGCGCACTTTTACAATTTTCAAAAATGTTGACATGCTCCGAAAAAAAACTCCTATGCTACGTAAATTGAGTTGTACAACACGATTCCGCCCTCAAAATGTTTCTAAAAAATTTTTGAGTGCCTGGCCAGCGCACTTTTTCAATTTTCAAAAATGTTGACATGCTCCGAAAAAAAATTCCTATGCGACGTAAATTGAGTTCTACAACACGATTCCGCCCTCAAAACTTTTCTAAAAAATTTTTAAGTGCCTGGCCAGCGCACTTTTTCAATTTTCAAAAATGTTGACATGCTCCAAAAAAAAATTCCTATGCGACGTAAATTGAGTTCTACAACACGATTCCGCCCTCAAAACTTTTCTAAAAAATTTTTAAGTGCCTGGCCAGCGCACTTTTTCAATTTTCAAACATGTTGACATGCTCCAAAAAAAATTACTATGCGACGTAAATTAAGTTCTACAACACGATTCCGCCCTCAAAATGTTTCTAAAAAAATTTTGAGTGCCTGGCCAGCGCACTTTTTCAATTTTCAAAAATGTTCACATGCTCCGAAAAAAAAATACTATGCTATGTAAATTGAGTTCTACAGCACGATTCCGCCCTCAAAATTTTTCTAAAAAATTTCTAAGTGCCTGGCCAGCGCACTTTTTCAATTTTCAAAAATGTTGACATGCTCCTAAAGGAAAATTCCTATGCGACGTAAATTGAGTTCTACCACAAGATTCCGCCCTCAAAATTTTTCTAAAAAAAATTTAAGTGCCTGGCCAGCGCACTTTTACAATTTTCAAAAATGTTGACATGCACCGAAAAAAAAAGTCCTATGTGACGTAAATTGAGTTCTACAACACGATTCGGCCCTCAAAATTTTTCTAAAAAATTTCTGTGCCTGGCCAGCGCACTTTTTCAATTTTCAAACATGTTGACATGCTCAAAAAAAAATTACTATGCGACGTAAATTGAGTTCTACAACACGATTCCGCCCTCAAAATGTTTCTAAAAAATTTTTGCGTGCCTGGCCAGCGCACTTTTTCAATTTTCAAAAATGTTGACATGCTCCGAAAAAAAATTCCTATGCGACGTAAATTGAGATGTACAACACGATTCCGCCCTCAAAACTTTTCTAAAAAATTTTTAAGTGCCTGGCCAGCGCACTTTTTCAATTTTCAAACATGTTGACATACTTTGAAAAAAAAATTCCTATGCGACGTAAATTGAGTTCTACAACATGATTACGCCCTCAAAATTTTTCTAAAAAATTTTTAAGTGCCTGTCCAGCGCACTTTTTCAATTTTCAAACATGTTGACATGCTCCAAAAAAAATTACTATACGACGTAAATTGAGTTGTACAACACGATTCCGCTCTCAAAATGTTTCTTAAAAATTTTTGAGTGCCTGGCCAGCGCACTTTTTCAATTTTCAAAAATGTTGACATACTCCGAAATAAAAATTCCTATGCGACGTAAATTAGGTAAGTCCTACAACACGATTCCGCCCTAAAAATTTTTCTATAAAATTTCTGAGTGCTTGGCCAGCGCACTTTTTCAATTTTCAAAAATGTTGACATGCTCCGAAAAAAAATTCCTATGCGACGTAAATTAAGTTGTACAACACGATTCCGCCCTCAAAATGTTTCTAAAAAATTTTTGAGTGCCTGGCCAGCGCACTTTTTCAATTTTCAAAAATGTTGACATACTCCGAAATAAAAATTCCTATGCGACGTAAATTAAGTTCTACAACACGATTACGCCCTAAAAATTTTTCTATAAAATTTCTAAGTGCCTGACCAGAGTACTTTTTCAATTTTCAAAAATGTTGACATGCTCCGAAAAAAAAGTCCTATGTGACGTAAATTGACTTCTGCAACACGATTCCGCCCACAACATTTTTCTAAAAAATTTCTGTGCCTGGCCAGCGCACTTTTTCAATTTTCAAAAATGTTGACATGCTCCAAAAAAAAATTCCTATGCGACGTAAATTGAGTTCTACCAAAAGATTCCGCCCTCAAAATTTTTCTAAAAAAAATTTAAGTGCCTGGCCAGCGCACTTTTACAATTTTCAAAATGTTGACATGCACCGAAAAAAAAAGTCCTATGTGACGTAAATTGAGTTCTACAACACGATTCGGCCCTCAAAATTTTTCTAAAAAATTTCTGAGTGCCTGGAGAGCGCACTTTTTCAATTTTCAAAAATGTTGACATGCTCCAAAAAAAAAAAATTCCTATGCGACGTAAATTGAGTTCTACAACACGATTCCGCCCTCCAAATTTTTCTGAAAAATTTCTGTGCCTGACCAGCGCACTTTTTCCATCTTCAAAAACGTTGACATGCTCCAAAAAAAAATCCGACGTAAATTGAGTTCTACAGCACGATTCCGCCCTCCAAATTTTTCTAAAAAATTTGTGAGTGCCTGGCCAGCGCACTTTTTCAATTTTCAAAAATGTTGACATGCTCCGAAAAAAAATTCCTATGCGACGTAAATTGAGTTCTACAACACGATTCCGCCCTCAAAACTTTTCTAAAAAATTTTTAAGTGCCTGGCCAGCGCACTTTTTCAATTTTCAAAAATGTTGACATGCTCCGAAAAAAAATTCCTATGCGACGTAAATTGAGTTCTACAACACGATTCCGCCCTCAAAACTTTTCTAAAAAATTTTTAAGTGCCTGGACAGTGCCCTTTTTCAATTTTCAAAAATGTTGACATACTACGAAAAAAAATTCCTATGCGACGTAAATTGAGTTCTACAACATGATTCCGCCCTCAAAATTTTTCTAAAAAATTTTTAAGTGCCTGGCCAGCGCACTTTTTCAATTTTCAAACATGTTGACATGCTCCAAAAAAAAATTACTATGCGACGTAAATTAACTTCTACAACACGATTCCGCCCTCAAAATGTTTCTAAAAAATTTTTGAGTGCCTGGCCAGCGCACTTTTTCAATTTTCAAAAATGTTGACATGCTCCGAAAAAAAATTCCTATGCGACGTAAATTGAGTTCTACAACACGATTCCGCCCTCAAAACTTTTCTAAAAAAATTTTAAGTGCCTGGCCAGCGCACTTTTTCAATTTTCAAAAATGTTGACATGCTCCGAAAAAAAATACCTATGCGACGTAAATTGAGTTCTACCACAAGATTCCGCCATCAAAATTTTTCTAAAAAAAATTTAAGTGCCTGGCCAGCGCACTTTTACAATTTTCAAAAATGTTGACATGCTCCGAAAAAAAACTCCTATGCTACGTAAATTGAGTTGTACAACACGATTCCGCCCTCAAAATGTTTCTAAAAAATTTTTGAGTGCCTGGCCAGCGCACTTTTTCAATTTTCAAAAATGTTGACATGCTCCGAAAAAAAATTCCTATGCGACGTAAATTGAGTTCTACAACACGATTCCGCCCTCAAAACTTTTCTAAAAAATTTTTAAGTGCCTGGCCAGCGCACTTTTTCAATTTTCAAAAATGTTGACATGCTCCAAAAAAAAATTCCTATGCGACGTAAATTGAGTTCTACAACACGATTCCGCCCTCAAAACTTTTCTAAAAAATTTTTAAGTGCCTGGCCAGCGCACTTTTTCAATTTTCAAACATGTTGACATGCTCCAAAAAAAATTACTATGCGACGTAAATTAAGTTCTACAACACGATTCCGCCCTCAAAATGTTTCTAAAAAAATTTTGAGTGCCTGGCCAGCGCACTTTTTCAATTTTCAAAAATGTTCACATGCTCCGAAAAAAAAATACTATGCTATGTAAATTGAGTTCTACAGCACGATTCCGCCCTCAAAATTTTTCTAAAAAATGTCTAAGTGCCTGGCCAGCGCACTTTTTCAATTTTCAAAAATGTTGACATGCTCCTAAAGGAAAATTCCTATGCGACGTAAATTGAGTTCTACCACAAGATTCCGCCCTCAAAATTTTTCTAAAAAAAATTTAAGTGCCTGGCCAGCGCACTTTTACAATTTTCAAAAATGTTGACATGCACCGAAAAAAAAAGTCCTATGTGACGTAAATTGAGTTCTACAACACGATTCGGCCCTCAAAATTTTTCTAAAAAATTTCTGTGCCTGGCCAGCGCACTTTTTCAATTTTCAAACATGTTGACATGCTCAAAAAAAAATTACTATGCGACGTAAATTGAGTTCTACAACACGATTCCGCCCTCAAAATGTTTCTAAAAAATTTTTGCGTGCCTGGCCAGCGCACTTTTTCAATTTTCAAAAATGTTGACATGCTCCGAAAAAAAATTCCTATGCGACGTAAATTGAGATCTACAACACGATTCCGCCCTCAAAACTTTTCTAAAAAATTTTTAAGTGCCTGGCCAGCGCACTTTTTCAATTTTCAAACATGTTGACATACTTTGAAAAAAAAATTCCTATGCGACGTAAATTGAGTTCTACAACATGATTACGCCCTCAAAATTTTTCTAAAAAATTTTTAAGTGCCTGTCCAGCGCACTTTTTCAATTTTCAAACATGTTGACATGCTCCAAAAAAAATTACTATACGACGTAAATTGAGTTGTACAACACGATTCCGCTCTCAAAATGTTTCTTAAAAATTTTTGAGTGCCTGGCCAGCGCACTTTTTCAATTTTCAAAAATGTTGACATGCTCCGAAAAAAAATTCCTATGCGACGTAAATTAAGTTGTACAACACGATTCCGCCCTCAAAATGTTTCTAAAAAATTTTTGAGTGCCTGGCCAGCGCACTTTTTCAATTTTCAAAAATGTTGACATACTCCGAAATAAAAATTCCTATGCGACGTAAATTAAGTTCTACAACACGATTACGCCCTAAAAATTTTTCTATAAAATTTCTAAGTGCCTGACCAGAGTACTTTTTCAATTTTCAAAAATGTTGACATGCTCCGAAAAAAAAGTCCTATGTGACGTAAATTGACTTCTGCAACACGATTCCGCCCACAACATTTTTCTAAAAAATTTCTGTGCCTGGCCAGCGCACTTTTTCAATTTTCAAAAATGTTGACATGCTCCTAAAAAAAATTCCTATGCGACGTAAATTGAGTTCTACCAAAAGATTCCGCCCTCAAAATTTTTCTAAAAAAAATTTAAGTGCCTGGCCAGCGCACTTTTACAATTTTCAAAATGTTGACATGCACCGAAAAAAAAAGTCCTATGTGACGTAAATTGAGTTCTACAACACGATTCGGCCCTCAAAATTTTTCTAAAAAATTTCTGAGTGCCTGGAGAGCGCACTTTTTCAATTTTCAAAAATGTTGACATGCTCCAAAAAAAAAAATTCCTATGCGACGTAAATTGAGTTCTACAACACGATTCCGCCCTCCAAATTTTTCTGAAAAATTTCTGTGCCTGACCAGCGCACTTTTTCCATCTTCAAAAACGTTGACATGCTCCAAAAAAAAATCCGACGTAAATTGAGTTCTACAGCACGATTCCGCCCTCCAAATTTTTCTAAAAAATTTGTGAGTGCCTGGCCAGCGCACTTTTTCAATTTTCAAACATGTTGACATGCTCAAAAAAAAATTACTATGCGACGTAAATTGAGTTCTACAACACGATTCCGCCCTAAAAATTTTTCTATAAAATTTCTGAGTGCCTGGCCAGCGCACTTTTTCAATTTTCAAAAATGTTGACATGCCCCGAAAAAAAAATCCTATGCGACGTAAATTGAGTTCTACCACATGATTCCGCCCTCAAAATTTTTCTAAAAAATTTCTAAGTGCCTGGCCAGCGCACTTTTTCAATTTTCAAACATGTTGACATGCTCAAAAAAAAATTACTATGCGACGTAAATTGAGTTCTACAACACGATTCCGCCCTAAAAATTTTTCTATAAAATTTCTGAGTGCCTGGCCAGCGCACTTTTTCAATTTTCAAAAATGTTGACAAGCTCCAAAAAAAAAATCCTATGCGACGTAAATTGAGTTCTACCACACGATTCCGCCCTCAAAATTTTTCTAAAAAATTTCTAAGTGCCTGGCCAGCGCACTTTTTCAATTTTCAAAAATGTTGACATGCTCCGAAAAAAAATTCCTATGCGACGTAAATTGAGTTGTACAACACGATTCCGCCCTCCAAATTTTTCTAAAAAATTTGTGAGTGCCTGGCCAGCGCACTTTTTCAATTTTCAAACATGTTGACATGCTCAAAAAAAAATTACTATGCGACGTAAATTGAGTTCTACAACACGATTCCGCCCTAAAAATTTTTCTATAAAATTTCTGAGTGCCTGGCCAGCGCACTTTTTCAATTTTCAAAAATGTTGACATGCCCCGAAAAAAAAATCCTATGCGACGTAAATTGAGTTCTACCACATGATTCCGCCCTCAAAATTTTTCTAAAAAATTTCTGAGTGCCTGGAGAGCGCACTTTTTCAATTTTCAAAAATGTTGACATGCTCCAAAAAAAAAAAATTCCTATGCGACGTAAATTGAGTTCTACAACACGATTCCGCCCTCCAAATTTTTCTGAAAAATTTCTGTGCCTGACCAGCGCACTTTTTCCATCTTCAAAAACGTTGACATGCTCCAAAAAAAAATCCGACGTAAATTGAGTTCTACAGCACGATTCCGCCCTCCAAATTTTTCTAAAAAATTTGTGAGTGCCTGGCCAGCGCACTTTTTCAATTTTCAAACATGTTGACATGCTCAAAAAAAAATTACTATGCGACGTAAATTGAGTTCTACAACACGATTCCGCCCTAAAAATTTTTCTATAAAATTTCTGAGTGCCTGGCCAGCGCACTTTTTCAATTTTCAAAAATGTTGACATGCCCCGAAAAAAAAATCCTATGCGACGTAAATTGAGTTCTACCACATGATTCCGCCCTCAAAATTTTTCTAAAAAATTTCTAAGTGCCTGGCCAGCGCACTTTTTCAATTTTCAAACATGTTGACATGCTCAAAAAAAAATTACTATGCGACGTAAATTGAGTTCTACAACACGATTCCGCCCTAAAAATTTTTCTATAAAATTTCTGAGTGCCTGGCCAGCGCACTTTTTCAATTTTCAAAAATGTTGACAAGCTCCAAAAAAAAAATCCTATGCGACGTAAATTGAGTTCTACCACACGATTCCGCCCTCAAAATTTTTCTAAAAAATTTCTAAGTGCCTGGCCAGCGCACTTTTTCAATTTTCAAAAATGTTGACATGCTCCGAAAAAAAATTCCTATGCGACGTAAATTGAGTTGTACAACACGATTCCGCCCTCAAAATATTTCTAAAAAATTTTTGAGTGCCTGGCCAGAGTACTTTTTCAATTTTCAAAAATGTTGACATGCTCCGAAAAAAAATTCCTATGCGACGTAAATTGAGTTCTACAACACGATTCCGCCCTCAAAACTTTTCTAAAAAATTTTTAAGTGCCTGGCCAGCGCACTTTTTCAATTTTCAAAAATGTTGACATGCTCCGAAAAAAAATTCCTATGCGACGTAAATTGAGTTCTACAACACGATTCCGCCCTCAAAACTTTTCTAAAAAAATTTTTAAGTGCCTGGCCAGCGCACTTTTTCAATTTTCAAACATGTTGACATGCTCCAAAAAAAATTACTATGCGACGTAAATTAAGTTCTACAACACGATTCCGCCCTAAAAATTTTTCTATAAAATTTCTGAGTGCCTGGCCAGCGCACTTTTTCAATTTTCAAAAATGTTGACATGCCCCGAAAAAAAAATCCTATGCGACGTAAATTGAGTTCTACCACACGATTCCGCCCTCAAAATTTTTCTAAAAAATTTCTAAGTGCCTGGCCAGCGCACTTTTTCAATTTTCAAACATGTTGACATGCTCAAAAAAAAATTACTATGCGACGTAAATTGAGTTCTACAACACGATTCCGCCCTAAAAATTTTTCTATAAAATTTCTGAGTGCCTGGCCAGCGCACTTTTTCAATTTTCAAAAATGTTGACATGCTCCAAAAAAAAAACTCCTATGCGACGTAAATTGAGTTGTACAACACGATTCCGCCCTCAAAATGTTTCTAAAAAATTTCTGAGTGCCTGGCCAGCGCACTTTTTCAATTTTCAAAAATGTTGACATACTCCGAAATAAAAATTCCTATGCGACGTAAATTAAGTTCTACAACACGATTACGCCCTAAAAATTTTTCTATAAAATTTCTAAGTGCCTGGCCAGAGTACTTTTTCAATTTTCAAAAATGTTGACATGCTCCGAAAAAAAAGTCCTATGTGACGTAAATTGACTTCTGCAACACGATTCCGCCCACAAAATTTTTCTATAAAATTTCTGAGTGCCTGGCCAGCGCACTTTTTCAATTTTCAAACATGTTGACATGCTCCAAAAAAAATTACTATGCGACGTAAATTAAGTTGTACAACACGATTCCGCCCTCAAAATGTTTCTAAAAAATTTTTGAGTGCCTGGCCAGCGCACTTTTTCAATTTTCAAAAATGTTGACATGCTCCGAAAAAAAATTCCTATGCGACGTAAATTGAGTTCTACAACACGATTCCGCCCTCAAAACTTTTCTAAAAAATTTTTGAGGGCCTGGCCAGCGCACTTTTTCAATTTTCAAAAATGTTGACATGCTCCGAAAAAAATTCCTATGCGACGTAAATTGAGTTCTACAACACGATTCCGCCCTCAAAACTTTTCTAAAAAATTTTTAAGTGCCTGGCCAGCGCACTTTTTCAATTTTCAAAAATGTTGACATGCTCCGAAAAAAAATACCTATGCGACGTAAATTGAGTTCTACCACAAGATTCCGCCCTCAAAATTTTTCTAAAAAATTTTTAAGTGCCTGGCCAGCGCACTTTTTCAATTTTCAAACATGTTGACATGCTCCAAAAAAAAAATTACTATGCGACGTAAATTAACTTCTACAACACGATTCCGCCCTCAAAATGTTTCTAAAAAATTTTTGAGTGCCTGGCCAGCGCACTTTTTCAATTTTCAAAAATGTTGACATGCTCCGAAAAAAAATTCCTATGCGACGTAAATTGAGTTCTACAACACGATTCCGCCCTCAAAACTTTTCTAAAAAAATTTTAAGTGCCTGGCCAGCGCACTTTTTCAATTTTCAAAAATGTTGACATGCTCCGAAAAAAAATACCTATGCGACGTAAATTGAGTTCTACCACAAGATTCCGCCCTCAAAATTTTTCTAAAAAAAATTTAAGTGCCTGGCCAGCGCACTTTTACAATTTTCAAAAATGTTGACATGCTCCGAAAAAAAACTCCTATGCTACGTAAATTGAGTTGTACAACACGATTCCGCCCTCAAAATGTTTCTAAAAAATTTTTGAGTGCCTGGCCAGCGCACTTTTTCAATTTTCAAAAATGTTGACATGCTCCGAAAAAAAATTCCTATGCGACGTAAATTGAGTTCTACAACACGATTCCGCCCTCAAAACTTTTCTAAAAAATTTTTAAGTGCCTGGCCAGCGCACTTTTTCAATTTTCAAAAATGTTGACATGCTCCAAAAAAAAATTCCTATGCGACGTAAATTGAGTTCTACAACACGATTCCGCCCTCAAAACTTTTCTAAAAAATTGTTAAGTGCCTGGCCAGCGCACTTTTTCAATTTTCAAACATGTTGACATGCTCCAAAAAAAATTACTATGCGACGTAAATTAAGTTCTACAACACGATTCCGCCCTCAAAATGTTTCTAAAAAAATTTTGAGTGCCTGGCCAGCGCACTTTTTCAATTTTCAAAAATGTTCACATGCTCCGAAAAAAAAATACTATGCTATGTAAATTGAGTTCTACAGCACGATTCCGCCCTCAAAATTTTTCTAAAAAATTTCTAAGTGCCTGGCCAGCGCACTTTTTCAATTTTCAAAAATGTTGACATGCTCCTAAAGGAAAATTCCTATGCGACGTAAATTGAGTTCTACCACAAGATTCCGCCCTCAAAATTTTTCTAAAAAAAATTTAAGTGCCTGGCCAGCGCACTTTTACAATTTTCAAAAATGTTGACATGCACCGAAAAAAAAAGTCCTATGTGACGTAAATTGAGTTCTACAACACGATTCGGCCCTCAAAATTTTTCTAAAAAATTTCTGTGCCTGGCCAGCGCACTTTTTCAATTTTCAAACATGTTGACATGCTCAAAAAAAAATTACTATGCGACGTAAATTGAGTTCTACAACACGATTCCGCCCTCAAAATGTTTCTAAAAAATTTTTGCGTGCCTGGCCAGCGCACTTTTTCAATTTTCAAAAATGTTGACATGCTCCGAAAAAAAATTCCTATGCGACGTAAATTGAGATCTACAACACGATTCCGCCCTCAAAACTTTTCTAAAAAATTTTTAAGTGCCTGGCCAGCGCACTTTTTCAATTTTCAAACATGTTGACATACTTTGAAAAAAAAATTCCTATGCGACGTAAATTGAGTTCTACAACATGATTACGCCCTCAAAATTTTTCTAAAAAATTTTTAAGTGCCTGTCCAGCGCACTTTTTCAATTTTCAAACATGTTGACATGCTCCAAAAAAAATTACTATACGACGTAAATTGAGTTGTACAACACGATTCCGCTCTCAAAATGTTTCTTAAAAATTTTTGAGTGCCTGGCCAGCGCACTTTTTCAATTTTCAAAAATGTTGACATGCTCCGAAAAAAAATTCCTATGCGACGTAAATTAAGTTGTACAACACGATTCCGCCCTCAAAATGTTTCTAAAAAATTTTTGAGTGCCTGGCCAGCGCACTTTTTCAATTTTCAAAAATGTTGACATACTCCGAAATAAAAATTCCTATGCGACGTAAATTAAGTTCTACAACACGATTACGCCCTAAAAATTTTTCTATAAAATTTCTAAGTGCCTGACCAGAGTACTTTTTCAATTTTCAAAAATGTTGACATGCTCCGAAAAAAAAGTCCTATGTGACGTAAATTGACTTCTGCAACACGATTCCGCCCACAACATTTTTCTAAAAAATTTCTGTGCCTGGCCAGCGCACTTTTTCAATTTTCAAAAATGTTGACATGCTCCTAAAAAAAATTCCTATGCGACGTAAATTGAGTTCTACCAAAAGATTCCGCCCTCAAAATTTTTCTAAAAAAAATTTAAGTGCCTGGCCAGCGCACTTTTACAATTTTCAAAATGTTGACATGCACCGAAAAAAAAAGTCCTATGTGACGTAAATTGAGTTCTACAACACGATTCGGCCCTCAAAATTTTTCTAAAAAATTTCTGAGTGCCTGGAGAGCGCACTTTTTCAATTTTCAAAAATGTTGACATGCTCCAAAAAAAAAAAATTCCTATGCGACGTAAATTGAGTTCTACAACACGATTCCGCCCTCCAAATTTTTCTGAAAAATTTCTGTGCCTGACCAGCGCACTTTTTCCATCTTCAAAAACGTTGACATGCTCCAAAAAAAAATCCGACGTAAATTGAGTTCTACAGCACGATTCCGCCCTCCAAATTTTTCTAAAAAATTTGTGAGTGCCTGGCCAGCGCACTTTTTCAATTTTCAAACATGTTGACATGCTCAAAAAAAAATTACTATGCGACGTAAATTGAGTTCTACAACACGATTCCGCCCTAAAAATTTTTCTATAAAATTTCTGAGTGCCTGGCCAGCGCACTTTTTCAATTTTCAAAAATGTTGACATGCCCCGAAAAAAAAATCCTATGCGACGTAAATTGAGTTCTACCACATGATTCCGCCCTCAAAATTTTTCTAAAAAATTTCTAAGTGCCTGGCCAGCGCACTTTTTCAATTTTCAAACATGTTGACATGCTCAAAAAAAAATTACTATGCGACGTAAATTGAGTTCTACAACACGATTCCGCCCTAAAAATTTTTCTATAAAATTTCTGAGTGCCTGGCCAGCGCACTTTTTCAATTTTCAAAAATGTTGACAAGCTCCAAAAAAAAAATCCTATGCGACGTAAATTGAGTTCTACCACACGATTCCGCCCTCAAAATTTTTCTAAAAAATTTCTAAGTGCCTGGCCAGCGCACTTTTTCAATTTTCAAAAATGTTGACATGCTCCGAAAAAAAATTCCTATGCGACGTAAATTGAGTTGTACAACACGATTCCGCCCTCAAAATATTTCTAAAAAATTTTTGAGTGCCTGGCCAGAGTACTTTTTCAATTTTCAAAAATGTTGACATGCTCCGAAAAAAAATTCCTATGCGACGTAAATTGAGTTCTACAACACGATTCCGCCCTCAAAACTTTTCTAAAAAATTTTTAAGTGCCTGGCCAGCGCACTTTTTCAATTTTCAAAAATGTTGACATGCTCCGAAAAAAAATTCCTATGCGACGTAAATTGAGTTCTACAACACGATTCCGCCCTCAAAACTTTTCTAAAAAAATTTTTAAGTGCCTGGCCAGCGCACTTTTTCAATTTTCAAACATGTTGACATGCTCCAAAAAAAATTACTATGCGACGTAAATTAAGTTCTACAACACGATTCCGCCCTAAAAATTTTTCTATAAAATTTCTGAGTGCCTGGCCAGCGCACTTTTTCAATTTTCAAAAATGTTGACATGCCCCGAAAAAAAAATCCTATGCGACGTAAATTGAGTTCTACCACACGATTCCGCCCTCAAAATTTTTCTAAAAAATTTCTAAGTGCCTGGCCAGCGCACTTTTTCAATTTTCAAACATGTTGACATGCTCAAAAAAAAATTACTATGCGACGTAAATTGAGTTCTACAACACGATTCCGCCCTAAAAATTTTTCTATAAAATTTCTGAGTGCCTGGCCAGCGCACTTTTTCAATTTTCAAAAATGTTGACATGCTCCAAAAAAAAAACTCCTATGCGACGTAAATTGAGTTGTACAACACGATTCCGCCCTCAAAATGTTTCTAAAAAATTTCTGAGTGCCTGGCCAGCGCACTTTTTCAATTTTCAAAAATGTTGACATACTCCGAAATAAAAATTCCTATGCGACGTAAATTAAGTTCTACAACACGATTACGCCCTAAAAATTTTTCTATAAAATTTCTAAGTGCCTGGCCAGAGTACTTTTTCAATTTTCAAAAATGTTGACATGCTCCGAAAAAAAAGTCCTATGTGACGTAAATTGACTTCTGCAACACGATTCCGCCCACAAAATTTTTCTATAAAATTTCTGAGTGCCTGGCCAGCGCACTTTTTCAATTTTCAAACATGTTGACATGCTCCAAAAAAAATTACTATGCGACGTAAATTAAGTTGTACAACACGATTCCGCCCTCAAAATGTTTCTAAAAAATTTTTGAGTGCCTGGCCAGCGCACTTTTTCAATTTTCAAAAATGTTGACATACTCCGAAATAAAAATTCCTATGCGACGTAAATTAAGTTCTACAACACGATTACGCCCTAAAAATTTTTCTATAAAATTTCTAAGTGCCTGACCAGAGTACTTTTTCAATTTTCAAAAATGTTGACATGCTCCGAAAAAAAAGTCCTATGTGACGTAAATTGACTTCTGCAAACGATTCCGCCCACAACATTTTTCTAAAAAATTTCTGTGCCTGGCCAGCGCACTTTTTCAATTTTCAAAAATGTTGACATGCTCCTAAAAAAAAATCCTATGCGACGTAAATTGAGTTCTACCAAAAGATTCCGCCCTCAAAATTTTTCTAAAAAAAATTTAAGTGCCTGGCCAGCGCACTTTTACAATTTTCAAAATGTTGACATGCACCGAAAAAAAAAGTCCTATGTGACGTAAATTGAGTTCTACAACACGATTCGGCCCTCAAAATTTTTCTAAAAAATTTCTGAGTGCCTGGAGAGCGCACTTTTTCAATTTTCAAAAATGTTGACATGCTCCAAAAAAAAAAATTCCTATGCGACGTAAATTGAGTTCTACAACACGATTCCGCCCTCCAAATTTTTCTGAAAAATTTCTGTGCCTGACCAGCGCACTTTTTCCATCTTCAAAAACGTTGACATGCTCCAAAAAAAAATCCGACGTAAATTGAGTTCTACAGCACGATTCCGCCCTCCAAATTTTTCTAAAAAATTTGTGAGTGCCTGGCCAGCGCACTTTTTCAATTTTCAAACATGTTGACATGCTCAAAAAAAAATTACTATGCGACGTAAATTGAGTTCTACAACACGATTCCGCCCTAAAAATTTTTCTATAAAATTTCTGAGTGCCTGGCCAGCGCACTTTTTCAATTTTCAAAAATGTTGACATGCCCCGAAAAAAAAATCCTATGCGACGTAAATTGAGTTCTACCACATGATTCCGCCCTCAAAATTTTTCTAAAAAATTTCTGAGTGCCTGGAGAGCGCACTTTTTCAATTTTCAAAAATGTTGACATGCTCCAAAAAAAAAAAATTCCTATGCGACGTAAATTGAGTTCTACAACACGATTCCGCCCTCCAAATTTTTCTGAAAAATTTCTGTGCCTGACCAGCGCACTTTTTCCATCTTCAAAAACGTTGACATGCTCCAAAAAAAAATCCGACGTAAATTGAGTTCTACAGCACGATTCCGCCCTCCAAATTTTTCTAAAAAATTTGTGAGTGCCTGGCCAGCGCACTTTTTCAATTTTCAAACATGTTGACATGCTCAAAAAAAATTACTATGCGACGTAAATTGAGTTCTACAACACGATTCCGCCCTCAAAACTTTTCTAAAAAATTTTTGAGGGCCTGGCCAGCGCACTTTTTCAATTTTCAAAAATGTTGACATGCTCCGAAAAAAATTCCTATGCGACGTAAATTGAGTTCTACAACACGATTCCGCCCTCAAAACTTTTCTAAAAAATTTTTAAGTGCCTGGCCAGCGCACTTTTTCAATTTTCAAAAATGTTGACATGCTCCGAAAAAAAATACCTATGCGACGTAAATTGAGTTCTACCACAAGATTCCGCCCTCAAAATTTTTCTAAAAAAAATTTAAGTTCCTGGCCAGCGCACTTTTACAATTTTCAAAAATGTTGACATGCTCCGAAAAAAAAAACTATGCTATGTAAATTGAGTTCTACAGCACGATTCCGCCCTCAAAATTTTTCTAAAAAATTTCTAAGTGCCTGGCCAGCGCACTTTTTCAATTTTCAAAAATGTTGACATGCTCCGAAAAAAAACTCCTATGCGACGTAAATTGAGTTGTACAACACGATTCCGCTCTCAAAATGTTTCTAAAAAATTTTTGAGTGCCTGGCCAGCGCAATTTTCAAAAATGTTGACATGCTCCGAAAAAAAATTCCTATGCGACGTAAATTGAGTTCTACAACACGATTCCGCCCTCAAAATTTTTTAGAAAAATTTTTAAGTACCTGGTCAGCGCACTTTTTCAATTTTCAAAAATGTTGACATGCTCCGAAAAAAAATACCTATGCGACGTAAATTGAGTTCTACCACAAGATTCCGCCCTCAATTTTTTTCTAAAAAAAATTTAAGTGCCTGGCCAGCGCACTTTTACAATTTTCAAAAATGTTGACATGCTCCGAAAAAAAAATACTATGCTATGTAAATTGAGTTCTACAACATGATTCCGCCCTCAAAATTTTTCTAAAAAATTTTTAAGTGCCTGGCCAGCGCACTTTTTCAATTTTCAAACATGTTGACATGCTCCAAAAAAAAATTACTATGCGACGTAAATTAAGTTCTACAACACGATTCCGCCCTCAAAATGTTTCTAAAAAAATGTTGAGTGCCTGGCCAGCGCACTTTTTCAATTTTCAAAAATGTTGACATGCTCCGAAAAAAAATACTATGCTATGTAAATTGAGTTCTACAGCACGATTCCGCCCTCAAAATTTTTCTAAAAAATTTCTAAGTGCCTGGCCAGCGCACTTTTTCAATTTTCAAAAATGTTGACATGCTCCGAAAAAAAACTCCTATGCTACGTAAATTGAGTTGTACAACACGATTCCGCCCTCAAACTGTTTCTAAAAAATTTTTGAGTGCCTGGTCAGCGCACTTTTTCAATTTTCAAAAATGTTGACATGCTCCGAAAGAAAAATTCCTATGCGACGTAAATTGAGTTCTACCACAAGATTCCGCCCTCAAAATTTTTCTAAAAAAAATTTAAGTTCCTGGCCAGCGCACTTTTACAATTTTCAAAAATGTTGACATGCTCCGAGAAAAAATTCCTATGCGACGTAAATTGAGTTCTACAACACGATTCCGCCCTCAAAACTTTTCTAAAAAATTTTTGAGGGCCTGGCCAGCGCACTTTTTCAATTTTCAAAAATGTTGACATGCTCCGAAAAAAATTCCTATGCGACGTAAATTGAGTTCTACAACACGATTCCGCCCTCAAAACTTTTCTAAAAAATTTTTAAGTGCCTGGCCAGCGCACTTTTTCAATTTTCAAAAATGTTGACATGCTCCGAAAAAAAAATACCTATGCGACGTAAATTGAGTTCTACCACAAGATTCCGCCCTCAAAATTTTTCTAAAAAAAAATTTAAGTTCCTGGCCAGCGCACTTTTACAATTTTCAAAAATGTTGACATGCTCCGAAAAAAAATTCCTATGCGACGTAAATTGAGTTCTACAACACGATTCCGCCCTCAAAACTTTTCTAAAAAATTTTTAAGTGCCTGGCCAGCGCACTTTTTCAATTTTCAAAAATGTTGACATGCTCCGAAAAAAAACCCCTATGCTACGTAAATTGAGTTGTACTACACGATTCCGCCCTCAAACTGTTTCTAAAAAATTTTTGAGTGCCTGGTCAGCGCACTTTTTCAATTTTCAAAAATGTTGACATGCTCCGAAAGGAAAATTCCTATGCGACGAAAATTGAGTTCTACCACAAGATACCACCCTCAAAATTTTTCT
Organism: Pseudeuparius sepicola; assembly: GCA_963920635.1. Lineage (NCBI taxonomy): Eukaryota > Metazoa > Arthropoda > Insecta > Coleoptera > Anthribidae > Pseudeuparius > Pseudeuparius sepicola. Next base: position 86,241,603 of record OY987298.1, on the reverse strand, counting down.
AAAAAAAATTTAAGTTCCTGGCCAGCGCACTTTTACAATTTTCAAAAATGTTGACATGCTCCGAAAAAAAATTCCTATGCGACGTAAATTGAGTTCTACCACAAGATTCCGCCCTCAAAATTTTTCTAAAAAAAAATTTAAGTTCCTGGCCAGCGCACTTTTACAATTTTCAAAAATGTTGACATGCTCCGAAAAAAAATTCCTATGCGACGTAAATTGAGTTCTACAACACGATTCCGCCCTCAAAACTTTTCTAAAAAATTTTTAAGTGCCTGGCCAGCGCACTTTTTCAATTTTCAAAAATGTTGACATGCTCCGAAAAAAAACCCCTATGCTACGTAAATTGAGTTGTACTACACGATTCCGCCCTCAAACTGTTTCTAAAAAATTTTTGAGTGCCTGGTCAGCGCACTTTTTCAATTTTCAAAAATGTTGACATGCTCCGAAAGGAAAATTCCTATGCGACGAAAATTGAGTTCTACCACAAGATACCACCCTCAAAATTTTTCTAAAAAAAATTTAAGTTCCTGGCCAGCGCACTTTTACAATTTTCAAAAATGTTGACATGCTCCGAAAAAAAATTCCTATGCGACGTAAATTGAGTTCTACAACACGATTCCGCCCTCAAAACTTTTCTAAAAAATTTTTAAGTGCCTGGCCAGCGCACTTTTTCAATTTTCAAAAATGTTGACATGCTCCGAAAAAAAACTCCTATGCTACGTAAATTGAGTTGTACTACACGATTCCGCCCTCAAACTGTTTCTAAAAAATTTTTGAGTGCCTGGTCAGCGCACTTTTTCAATTTTCAAAAATGTTGACAGGCTCCGAAAGGAAAATTCCTATGCGACGTAAATTGAGTTCTACCACAAGATTCCGCCCTCAAAATTTTTCTAAAAAAAATTTAAGTTCCTGGCCAGCGCTTTTTTACAATTTTCAAAAATGTTGACATGCTCCGAAAAAAATACCTATGCGACGTAAATTGAGTTCTACCACAAGATTCCGCCCTCAAAATTTTTCAAAAAAAAATTTAAGTGCCTGGCCAGCGCACTTTTACAATTTTCAAAAATGTTGACATGCTCCGAAAAAAAACTCCTATGCTACGTAAATTGAGTTGTACAACACGATTCCGCCCTCAAAATGTTTCTAAAAAATTTTTGTGTGCCTGGTCAGCGCACTTTTTCAATTTTCAAAAATGTTGACATGCTCCGAAAAAAAATCCTATGCGACGTAAATTGAGTTGTACAACACGATTCCGCTCTCAAAATGTTTCTAAAAAAATTTTGAGTGCCTGGCCAGCGCACTTTTTCAATTTTCAAAAATGTTGAGATGCTCCGAAAAAAAAATTTTATGCGACGTAAATTGAGTTCTACCACACGATTCCGCCCTCAAAATTTTTCTAAAAAATTTCTAAGTGCCTGGCCAGCGCACTTTTTCAATTTTTAAAAATGTTGACATGCTCCGAAAGGAAAATTCCTATGCGACGTAAATTGAGTTCTACCACAAGATTCCGCCCTCAAAATTTTTCTAAAAAAAATTTAAGTTCCTGGCCAGCGCACTTTTACAATTTTCAAAAATGTTGACATGCTCCGAAAAAAATACCTATGCGACGTAAATTGAGTTCTACCACAAGATTCCGCCCTCAAAATTTTTCTAAAAAAAATTTAAGTGCCTGGCCAGCGCACTTTTACAATTTTCAAAAATGTTGACATGCTCCGAAAAAAAACTCCTATGCTACGTAAATTGAGATGTACAACACGATTCCGCCCTCAAAATGTTTCTAAAAAATTTTTGAGTGCCTGGTCAGCGCACTTTTTCAATTTTCAAAAATGTTGACATGCTCCGAAAAAAAATCCTATGCGACGTAAATTGAGTTGTACAACACGATTCCGCTCTCAAAACTTTTCTAAAAAATTTTTGAATGCCTGGCCAGCGCACTTTTTCAATTTTCAAAAATGTTGACATGCTCCGAAAAAAAATTCCTATGCGACGTAAATTGAGTTCTACAACACGATTCCGCCCTCAAAACTTTTCTAAAAAATTTTTAAGTGCCTGGCCAGCGCACTTTTTCAATTTTCAAAAATGTTGACATGCTCCGAAAAAAAACTCCTATGCTACGTAAATTGAGTTGTACTACACGATTCCGCCCTCAAACTGTTTCTAAAAAATTTTTGAGTGCCTGGTCAGCGCACTTTTTCAATTTTCAAAAATGTTGACAGGCTCCGAAAGGAAAATTCCTATGCGACGTAAATTGAGTTCTACCACAAGATTCCGCCCTCAAAATTTTTCTAAAAAAAATTTAAGTTCCTGGCCAGCGCACTTTTACAATTTTCAAAAATGTTGACATGCTCCGAAAAAAATACCTATGCGACGTAAATTGAGTTCTACCACAAGATTCCGCCCTCAAAATTTTTCAAAAAAAAATTTAAGTGCCTGGCCAGCGCACTTTTACAATTTTCAAAAATGTTGACATGCTCCGAAAAAAAACTCCTATGCTACGTAAATTGAGTTGTACAACACGATTCCGCCCTCAAAATGTTTCTAAAAAATTTTTGAGTGCCTGGTCAGCGCACTTTTTCAATTTTCAAAAATGTTGACATGCTCCGAAAAAAAATCCTATGCGACGTAAATTGAGTTGTACAACACGATTCCGCTCTCAAAATGTTTCTAAAAAAATTTTGAGTGCCTGGCCAGCGCACTTTTTCAATTTTCAAAAATGTTGAGATGCTCCGAAAAAAAAATTTTATGCGACGTAAATTGAGTTCTACCACACGATTCCGCCCTCAAAATTTTTCTAAAAAATTTCTAAGTGCCTGGCCAGCGCACTTTTTCAATTTTTAAAAATGTTGACATGCTCCGAAAGGAAAATTCCTATGCGACGTAAATTGAGTTCTACCACAAGATTCCGCCCTCAAAATTTTTCTAAAAAAAATTTAAGTTCCTGGCCAGCGCACTTTTACAATTTTCAAAAATGTTGACATGCTCCGAAAAAAAATTCCTATGCGACGTAAATTGAGTTCTACAACACGATTCCGCCCTCAAAACTTTTCTAAAAAATTTTTAAGTGCCTGGCCAGCGCACTTTTTCAATTTTCAAAAATGTTGACATGCTCCGAAAAAAAACTCCTATGCTACGTAAATTGAGTTGTACTACACGATTCCGCCCTCAAACTGTTTCTAAAAAATTTTTGAGTGCCTGGTCAGCGCACTTTTTCAATTTTCAAAAATGTTGACAGGCTCCGAAAGGAAAATTCCTATGCGACGTAAATTGAGTTCTACCACAAGATTCCGCCCTCAAAATTTTTCTAAAAAAAATTTAAGTTCCTGGCCAGCGCACTTTTACAATTTTCAAAAATGTTGACATGCTCCGAAAAAAATACCTATGCGACGTAAATTGAGTTCTACCACAAGATTCCGCCCTCAAAATTTTTCTAAAAAAAATTTAAGTGCCTGGCCAGCGCACTTTTACAATTTTCAAAAATGTTGACATGCTCCGAAAAAAAACTCCTATGCTACGTAAATTGAGTTGTACAACACGATTCCGCCCTCAAAATGTTTCTAAAAAATTTTTGAGTGCCTGGTCAGCGCACTTTTTCAATTTTCAAAAATGTTGACATGCTCCGAAAAAAAATCCTATGCGACGTAAATTGAGTTGTACAACACGATTCCGCTCTCAAAACTTTTCTAAAAAATTTTTGAATGCCTGGCCAGCGCACTTTTTCAATTTTCAAAAATGTTGACATGCTCCGAAAAAAAATTCCTATGCGACGTAAATTGAGTTCTACAACACGATTCCGCCCTCAAAACTTTTCTAAAAAAATTTTAAGTGCCTGGCCAGCGCACTTTTTCAATTTTCAAAAATGTTGACATGCTCCGAAAAAAACTCCTATGCTACGTAAATTGAGTTGTACTACACGATTCCGCCCTCAAACTGTTTCTAAAAAATTTTTGAGTGCCTGGTCAGCGCACTTTTTCAATTTTCAAAAATGTTGACAGGCTCCGAAAGGAAAATTCCTATGCGACGTAAATTGAGTTCTACCACAAGATTCCGCCCTCAAAATTTTTCTAAAAAAAATTTAAGTTCCTGGCCAGCGCACTTTTACAATTTTCAAAAATGTTGACATGCTCCGAAAAAAATACCTATGCGACGTAAATTGAGTTCTACCACAAGATTCCGCCCTCAAAATTTTTCAAAAAAAAATTTAAGTGCCTGGCCAGCGCACTTTTACAATTTTCAAAAATGTTGACATGCTCCGAAAAAAAACTCCTATGCTACGTAAATTGAGTTGTACAACACGATTCCGCCCTCAAAATGTTTCTAAAAAATTTTTGAGTGCCTGGTCAGCGCACTTTTTCAATTTTCAAAAATGTTGACATGCTCCGAAAAAAAATCCTATGCGACGTAAATTGAGTTGTACAACACGATTCCGCTCTCAAAATGTTTCTAAAAAAATTTTGAGTGCCTGGCCAGCGCACTTTTTCAATTTTCAAAAATGTTGAGATGCTCCGAAAAAAAAATTTTATGCGACGTAAATTGAGTTCTACCACACGATTCCGCCCTCAAAATTTTTCTAAAAAATTTCTAAGTGCCTGGCCAGCGCACTTTTTCAATTTTTAAAAATGTTGACATGCTCCGAAAGGAAAATTCCTATGCGACGTAAATTGAGTTCTACCACAAGATTCCGCCCTCAAAATTTTTCTAAAAAAAATTTAAGTTCCTGGCCAGCGCACTTTTACAATTTTCAAAAATGTTGACATGCTCCGAAAAAAAATTCCTATGCGACGTAAATTGAGTTCTACAACACGATTCCGCCCTCAAAACTTTTCTAAAAAATTTTTAAGTGCCTGGCCAGCGCACTTTTTCAATTTTCAAAAATGTTGACATGCTCCGAAAAAAAACTCCTATGCTACGTAAATTGAGTTGTACTACACGATTCCGCCCTCAAACTGTTTCTAAAAAATTTTTGAGTGCCTGGTCAGCGCACTTTTTCAATTTTCAAAAATGTTGACAGGCTCCGAAAGGAAAATTCCTATGCGACGTAAATTGAGTTCTACCACAAGATTCCGCCCTCAAAATTTTTCTAAAAAAAATTTAAGTTCCTGGCCAGCGCACTTTTACAATTTTCAAAAATGTTGACATGCTCCGAAAAAAATACCTATGCGACGTAAATTGAGTTCTACCACAAGATTCCGCCCTCAAAATTTTTCAAAAAAAAATTTAAGTGCCTGGCCAGCGCACTTTTACAATTTTCAAAAATGTTGACATGCTCCGAAAAAAAACTCCTATGCTACGTAAATTGAGTTGTACAACACGATTCCGCCCTCAAAATGTTTCTAAAAAATTTTTGAGTGCCTGGTCAGCGCACTTTTTCAATTTTCAAAAATGTTGACATGCTCCGAAAAAAAATCCTATGCGACGTAAATTGAGTTGTACAACACGATTCCGCTCTCAAAATGTTTCTAAAAAAATTTTGAGTGCCTGGCCAGCGCACTTTTTCAATTTTCAAAAATGTTGAGATGCTCCGAAAAAAAAATTTTATGCGACGTAAATTGAGTTCTACCACACGATTCCGCCCTCAAAATTTTTCTAAAAAATTTCTAAGTGCCTGGCCAGCGCACTTTTTCAATTTTTAAAAATGTTGACATGCTCCGAAAGGAAAATTCCTATGCGACGTAAATTGAGTTCTACCACAAGATTCCGCCCTCAAAATTTTTCTAAAAAAAATTTAAGTTCCTGGCCAGCGCACTTTTACAATTTTCAAAAATGTTGACATGCTCCGAAAAAAATACCTATGCGACGTAAATTGAGTTCTACCACAAGATTCCGCCCTCAAAATTTTTCTAAAAAAAATTTAAGTGCCTGGCCAGCGCACTTTTACAATTTTCAAAAATGTTGACATGCTCCGAAAAAAAACTCCTATGCTACGTAAATTGAGTTGTACAACACGATTCCGCCCTCAAAATGTTTCTAAAAAATTTTTGAGTGCCTGGTCAGCGCACTTTTTCAATTTTCAAAAATGTTGACATGCTCCGAAAAAAAATCCTATGCGACGTAAATTGAGTTGTACAACACGATTCCGCTCTCAAAACTTTTCTAAAAAATTTTTGAATGCCTGGCCAGCGCACTTTTTCAATTTTCAAAAATGTTGACATGCTCCGAAAAAAAATTCCTATGCGACGTAAATTGAGTTCTACAACACGATTCCGCCCTCAAAACTTTTCTAAAAAATTTTTAAGTGCCTGGCCAGCGCACTTTTTCAATTTTCAAAAATGTTGACATGCTCCGAAAAAAAACTCCTATGCTACGTAAATTGAGTTGTACTACACGATTCCGCCCTCAAACTGTTTCTAAAAAATTTTTGAGTGCCTGGTCAGCGCACTTTTTCAATTTTCAAAAATGTTGACAGGCTCCGAAAGGAAAATTCCTATGCGACGTAAATTGAGTTCTACCACAAGATTCCGCCCTCAAAATTTTTCTAAAAAAAATTTAAGTTCCTGGCCAGCGCACTTTTACAATTTTCAAAAATGTTGACATGCTCCGAAAAAAATACCTATGCGACGTAAATTGAGTTCTACCACAAGATTCCGCCCTCAAAATTTTTCAAAAAAAAATTTAAGTGCCTGGCCAGCGCACTTTTACAATTTTCAAAAATGTTGACATGCTCCGAAAAAAAACTCCTATGCTACGTAAATTGAGTTGTACAACACGATTCCGCCCTCAAAATGTTTCTAAAAAATTTTTGAGTGCCTGGTCAGCGCACTTTTTCAATTTTCAAAAATGTTGACATGCTCCGAAAAAAAATCCTATGCGACGTAAATTGAGTTGTACAACACGATTCCGCTCTCAAAATGTTTCTAAAAAAATTTTGAGTGCCTGGCCAGCGCACTTTTTCAATTTTCAAAAATGTTGAGATGCTCCGAAAAAAAAATTTTATGCGACGTAAATTGAGTTCTACCACACGATTCCGCCCTCAAAATTTTTCTAAAAAATTTCTAAGTGCCTGGCCAGCGCACTTTTTCAATTTTTAAAAATGTTGACATGCTCCGAAAGGAAAATTCCTATGCGACGTAAATTGAGTTCTACCACAAGATTCCGCCCTCAAAATTTTTCTAAAAAAAATTTAAGTTCCTGGCCAGCGCACTTTTACAATTTTCAAAAATGTTGACATGCTCCGAAAAAAATACCTATGCGACGTAAATTGAGTTCTACCACAAGATTCCGCCCTCAAAATTTTTCTAAAAAAAATTTAAGTGCCTGGCCAGCGCACTTTTACAATTTTCAAAAATGTTGACATGCTCCGAAAAAAAACTCCTATGCTACGTAAATTGAGTTGTACAACACGATTCCGCCCTCAAAATGTTTCTAAAAAATTTTTGAGTGCCTGGTCAGCGCACTTTTTCAATTTTCAAAAATGTTGACATGCTCCGAAAAAAAATCCTATGCGACGTAAATTGAGTTGTACAACACGATTCCGCTCTCAAAATGTTTCTAAAAAAATTTTGAGTGCCTGGCCAGCGCACTTTTTCAATTTTCAAAAATGTTGACATACTCCGAAATAAAAATTCCTATGCGACGTAAATTAAGTCCTGCAACACGATTCCGCCCTAAAAATTTTTCTATAAAATTTCTGAGTGCCTGGCCAGCGCACTTTTTCAATTTTCAAAAATGTTGACATGCTCCGAAAAAAAAAATACTATGCTATGTAAATTGAGTTCTACAGCACGATTCCGCCCTCAAAATTTTTCTAAAAAATTTCTAAGTGCCTGGCCAGCGCACTTTTTCAATTTTCAAAAATGTTGACATGCTCCGAAAAAAAACTCCTATGCTACGTAAATTGAGTTGTACAACACGATTCCGCCCTCAAACTGTTTCTAAAAAATTTTTGAGTGCCTGGTCAGCGCACTTTTTCAATTTTCAAAAATGTTGACATGCTCCGAAAGAAAAATTCCTATGAGACGTAAATTGAGTTCTACAACACGATTCCGCCCTCAAAACTTTTCTAAAAAATTTTTAAGTGCCTGGCCAGCGCACTTTTACAATTTTCAAAAATGTTGACATGCTCCGAAAAAAAAAAACTATGCTATGTAAATTGAGTTCTACAGCACGATTCCGCCCTCAAAATTTTTCTAAAAAATTTCTAAGTGCCTGGCCAGCGCACTTTTTCAATTTTCAAAAATGTTGACATGCTCCGAAAAAAAACTCCTATGCGACGTAAATTGAGTTGTACAACACGATTCCGCCCTCAAACTGTTTCTAAAAAATTTTTGAGGGCCTGGCCAGCGCACTTTTTCAATTTTCAAAAATGTTGACATGCTCCGAAAAAAATTCCTATGAGACGTAAATTGAGTTCTACAACACGATTCCGCCCTCAAAACTTTTCTAAAAAATTTTTAAGTGCCTGGCCAGCGCACTTTTACAATTTTCAAAAATGTTGACATGCTCCGAAAAAAAAAAACTATGCTATGTAAATTGAGTTCTACAGCACGATTCCGCCCTCAAAATTTTTCTAAAAAATTTCTAAGTGCCTGGCCAGCGCACTTTTTCAATTTTCAAAAATGTTGACATGCTCCGAAAAAAAACTCCTATGCGACGTAAATTGAGTTGTACAACACGATTCCGCTCTCAAAATGTTTCTAAAAAAATTTTGAGTGCCTGGCCAGCGCACTTTTTCAATTTTCAAAAATGTTGACATACTCCGAAATAAAAATTCCTATGCGACGTAAATTAAGTGCTGCAACACGATTCCGCCCTAAAAATTTTTCTATAAAATTTCTGAGTGCCTGGCCAGCGCACTTTTTCAATTTTCAAAAATGTTGACATGCTCCGAAAAAAAACTCCTATGCTACGTAAATTGAGTTGTACAACACGATTCCGCCCTCAAAATGTTTCTAAAAAATTTTTGAGTGCCTGGTCAGCGCACTTTTTCAATTTTCAAAAATGTTGACATGCTCCGAAAAAAAACTCCTATGCGACGTAAATTGAGTTGTACAACACGATTCCGCTCTCAAAATGTTTCTAAAAAAATTTTGAGTGCCTGGCCAGCGCACTTTTTCAATTTTCAAAAATGTTGACATGCTCCGAAAAAAAACTCCTATGCGACGTAAATTGAGTTGTACAACACGATTCCGCTCTCAAAATGTTTCTAAAAAAATTTTGAGTGCCTGGCCAGCGCACTTTTTCAATTTTCAAAAATGTTGACATACTCCGAAATAAAAATTCCTATGCGACGTAAATTAAGTCCTGCAACACGATTCCGCCCTAAAAATTTTTCTATAAAATTTCTGAGTGCCTGGCCAGCGCACTTTTTCAATTTTCAAAAATGTTGACATGCTCCGAAAAAAAAATACTATGCTATGTAAATTGAGTTCTACAGCACGATTCCGCCCTCAAAATTTTTCTAAAAAATTTCTAAGTGCCTGGCCAGCGCACTTTTTTCAATTTTCAAAAATGTTGACATGCTCCGAAAAAAAACTCCTATGCTACGTAAATTGAGTTGTACAACACGATTCCGCCCTCAAAATGTTTCTAAAAAATTTTTGAGTGCCTGGTCAGCGCACTTTTTCAATTTTCAAAAATGTTGACATGCTCCGAAAAAAAACTCCTATGCGACGTAAATTGAGTTGTACAACACGATTCCGCTCTCAAAATGTTTCTAAAAAAATTTTGAGTGCCTGGCCAGCGCACTTTTTCAATATTCAAAAATGTTGACATACTCCGAAATAAAAATTCCTATGCGACGTAAATTAAGTCCTGCAACACGATTCCGCCCTAAAAATTTTTCTATAAAATTTCTGAGTGCCTGGCCAGCGCACTTTTTCAATTTTCAAAAATGTTGACATGCTCCGAAAAAAAATACCTATGCGACGTAAATTGAGTTCTACCACAAGATTCCGCCCTCAAAATTTTTCTAAAAAAAATTTAAGTTCCTGGCCAGCGCACTTTTACAATTTTCAAAAATGTTGACATGCTCCGAAAAAAAATTCCTATGCGACGTAAATTGAGTTCTACAACACGATTCCGCCCTCAAAACTTTTCTAAAAAATTTTTGAATGCCTGGCCAGCGCACTTTTTCAATTTTCAAAAATGTTGAGATGCTCCGAAAAAAAATTCCTATGCGACGTAAATTGAGTTCTACAACACGATTCCGCCCTCAAAACTTTTCTAAAAAATTTTTAAGTGCCTGGCCAGCGCACTTTTTCAATTTTCAAAAATGTTGACATGCTCCGAAAAAAAACTCCTATGCTACGTAAATTGAGTTGTACTACACGATTCCGCCCTCAAACTGTTTCTAAAAAATTTTTGAGTGCCTGGTCAGCGCACTTTTTCAATTTTCAAAAATGTTGACAGGCTCCGAAAAAAAACTCCTATGCTACGTAAATTGAGTTGTACAACACGATTCCGCCCTCAAAATGTTTCTAAAAAATTTTTGAGTGCCTGGTCAGCGCACTTTTTCAATTTTCAAAAATGTTGACATGCTCCGAAAAAAAACTCCTATGCGACGTAAATTGAGTTGTACAACAAGATTCCGCTCTCAAAATGTTTCTAAAAAAATTTTGAGTGCCTGGCCAGCGCACTTTTTCAATTTTCAAAAATGTTGACATACTCCGAAATAAAAATTCCTATGCGACGTAAATTAAGTCCTGCAACACGATTCCGCCCTAAAAATTTTTCTATAAAATTTCTGAGTGCCTGGCCAGCGCACTTTTTCAATTTTCAAAAATGTTGACATGCTTCGAAAAAAAACTCCTATGCTACGTAAATTGAGTTGTACAACACGATTCCGCCCTCAAAATGTTTCTAAAAAATTTTTGAGTGCCTGGTCAGCGCACTTTTTCAATTTTCAAAAATGTTGACATGCTCCGAAAAAAAAACTCCTATGCGACGTAAATTGAGTTGTACAACACGATTCCGCTCTCAAAATGTTTCTAAAAAAATTTTGAGTGCCTGGCCAGCGCACTTTTTCAATTTTCAAAAATGTTGACATACTCCGAAATAAAAATTCCTATGCGACGTAAATTAAGTCCTGCAACACGATTCCGCCCTAAAAATTTTTCTATAAAATTTCTGAGTGCCTGGCCAGCGCACTTTTTCAATTTTCAAAAATGTTGACATGCTCCGAAAAAAAAATACTATGCTATGTAAATTGAGTTCTACAGCACGATTCCGCCCTCAAAATTTTTCTAAAAAATTTCTAAGTGCCTGGCCAGCGCACTTTTTCAATTTTCAAAAATGTTGACATGCTCCGAAAAAAAACTCCTATGCTACGTAAATTGAGTTGTACAACACGATTCCGCCCTCAAACTGTTTCTAAAAAATTTTTGAGTGCCTGGTCAGCGCACTTTTTCAATTTTCAAAAATGTTGACATGCTCCGAAAGAAAAATTCCTATGCGACGTAAATTGAGTTCTACCCCAAGATTCCGCCCTCAAAATTTTTCTAAAAAAAATTTAAGTTCCTGGCCAGCGCACTTTTACAATTTTAAAAATGTTGACATGCTCCGAAAAAAAATTCCTATGCGACGTAAATTGAGTTCTACAACACGATTCCGCCCTCAAAACTTTTCTAAAAAATTTTTGAAAGCCTGGCCAGCGCACTTTTTCAATTTTCAAAAATGTTGACATGCTCCGAAAAAAATTCCTATGCGACGTAAATTGAGTTCTACAACACGATTCCGCCCTCAAAACTTTTCTAAAAAATTTTTAAGTGCCTGGAGAGCGCACTTTTTCAATTTTCAAAAATGTTGACATGCTCCGAAAAAAAATACCTATGCGACGTAAATTGAGTTCTACCACAAGATTCCGCCCTCAAAATTTTTCTAAAAAAAATTTAAGTTCCTGGCCAGCGCACTTTTACAATTTTCAAAAATGTTGACATGCTCCGAAAAAAAATTCCTATGCGACGTAAATTGAGTTCTACAACACGATTCCGCCCTCAAAACTTTTCTAAAAAATTTTTGAATGCCTGGCCAGCGCACTTTTTCAATTTTCAAAAATGTTGACATGCTCCGAAAAAAAATTCCTATGCGACGTAAATTGAGTTCTACAACACGATTCCGCCCTCAAAACTTTTCTAAAAAATTTTTAAGTGCCTGGCCAGCGCACTTTTTCAATTTTCAAAAATGTTGACATGCTCCGAAAAAAAACTCCTATGCTACGTAAATTGAGTTGTACTACACGATTCCGCCCTCAAACTGTTTCTAAAAAATTTTTGAGTGCCTGGTCAGCGCACTTTTTCAATTTTCAAAAATGTTGACAGGCTCCGAAAGGAAAATTCCTATGCGACGTAAATTGAGTTCTACCACAAGATTCCGCCCTCAAAATTTTTCTAAAAAAAATTTAAGTTCCTGGCCAGCGCACTTTTACAATTTTCAAAAATGTTGACATGCTCCGAAAAAAAATTCCTATGCGACGTAAATTGAGTTCTACAACACGATTCCGCCCTCAAAACTTTTCTAAAAAATTTTTGAGGGCCTGGCCAGCGCACTTTTTCAATTTTCAAAAATGTTGACATGCTCCGAAAAAAATTCCTATGCGACGTAAATTGAGTTCTACAACACGATTCCGCCCTCAAAACTTTTCTAAAAAATTTTTAAGTGCCTGGCCAGCGCACTTTTTCAATTTTCAAAAATGTTGACATGCTCCGAAAAAAAATACCTATGCGACGTAAATTGAGTTCTACCACAAGATTCCGCCCTCAAAATTTTTCTAAAAAAAATTTAAGTTCCTGGCCAGCGCACTTTTACAATTTTCAAAAATGTTGACATGCTCCGAAAAAAAAAACTATGCTATGTAAATTGAGTTCTACAGCACGATTCCGCCCTCAAAATTTTTCTAAAAAATTTCTAAGTGCCTGGCCAGCGCACTTTTTCAATTTTCAAAAATGTTGACATGCTCCGAAAAAAAACTCCTATGCGACGTAAATTGAGTTGTACAACACGATTCCGCTCTCAAAATGTTTCTAAAAAATTTTTGAGTGCCTGGCCAGCGCAATTTTCAAAAATGTTGACATGCTCCGAAAAAAAATTCCTATGCGACGTAAATTGAGTTCTACAACACGATTCCGCCCTCAAAATTTTTTAGAAAAATTTTTAAGTACCTGGTCAGCGCACTTTTTCAATTTTCAAAAATGTTGACATGCTCCGAAAAAAAATACCTATGCGACGTAAATTGAGTTCTACCACAAGATTCCGCCCTCAATTTTTTTCTAAAAAAAATTTAAGTGCCTGGCCAGCGCACTTTTACAATTTTCAAAAATGTTGACATGCTCCAAAAAAAAACTCCTATGCTACGTAAATTGAGTTGTACAACACGATTCCGCCCTCAAAATGTTTCTAAAAAATTTTTGAGTGCCTGGCCAGCGCACTTTTTCAATTTTCAAAAATGTTGACATGCTCCAAAAAAAATTATTATGCGACGTAAATTAAGTTCTGCAACACGATTCCGCCCTCAAAATGTTTCTAAAAAAAATTTGAGTGCCTGGCCAGCGCACTTTTTCAATTTTCAAAAATGTTGACATGCTCCGAAAAAAAAATACTATGCTATGTAAATTGAGTTCTACAACATGATTCCGCCCTCAAAATTTTTCTAAAAAATTTTTAAGTGCCTGGCCAGCGCACTTTTTCAATTTTCAAACATGTTGACATGCTCCAAAAAAAAATTACTATGCGACGTAAATTAAGTTCTACAACACGATTCCGCCCTCAAAATGTTTCTAAAAAAATGTTGAGTGCCTGGCCAGCGCACTTTTTCAATTTTCAAAAATGTTGACATGCTCCGAAAAAAAATACTATGCTATGTAAATTGAGTTCTACAGCACGATTCCGCCCTCAAAATTTTTCTAAAAAATTTCTAAGTGCCTGGCCAGCGCACTTTTTCAATTTTCAAAAATGTTGACATGCTCCGAAAAAAAACTCCTATGCTACGTAAATTGAGTTGTACAACACGATTCCGCCCTCAAACTGTTTCTAAAAAATTTTTGAGTGCCTGGTCAGCGCACTTTTTCAATTTTCAAAAATGTTGACATGCTCCGAAAAAAAATACTATGCTATGTAAATTGAGTTCTACAGCACGATTCCGCCCTCAAAATTTTTCTAAAAAATTTCTAAGTGCCTGGCCAGCGCACTTTTTCAATTTTCAAAAATGTTGACATGCTCCGAAAAAAAACTCCTATGCGACGTAAATTGAGTTGTACAACACGATTCCGCTCTCAAAATGTTTCTAAAAAATTTTTGAGTGCCTGGCCAGCGCAATTTTCAAAAATGTTGACATGCTCCGAAAAAAAATTCCTATGCGACGTAAATTGAGTTCTACAACACGATTCCGCCCTCAAAATTTTTTAGAAAAATTTTTAAGTACCTGGTCAGCGCACTTTTTCAATTTTCAAAAATGTTGACATGCTCCGAAAAAAAATACCTATGCGACGTAAATTGAGTTCTACCACAAGATTCCGCCCTCAATTTTTTTCTAAAAAAAATTTAAGTGCCTGGCCAGCGCACTTTTACAATTTTCAAAAATGTTGACATGCTCCGAAAAAAAAATACTATGCTATGTAAATTGAGTTCTACAACATGATTCCGCCCTCAAAATTTTTCTAAAAAATTTTTAAGTGCCTGGCCAGCGCACTTTTTCAATTTTCAAACATGTTGACATGCTCCAAAAAAAAATTACTATGCGACGTAAATTAAGTTCTACAACACGATTCCGCCCCTCAAAATGTTTCTAAAAAAATGTTGAGTGCCTGGCCAGCGCACTTTTTCAATTTTCAAAAATGTTGACATGCTCCGAAAAAAAATACTATGCTATGTAAATTGAGTTCTACAGCACGATTCCGCCCTCAAAATTTTTCTAAAAAATTTCTAAGTGCCTGGCCAGCGCACTTTTTCAATTTTCAAAAATGTTGACATGCTCCGAAAAAAAACTCCTATGCGACGTAAATTGAGTTGTACAACACGATTCCGCTCTCAAAATGTTTCTAAAAAAATTTTGAGTGCCTGGCCAGCGCACTTTTTCAATTTTCAAAAATGTTGACATACTCCGAAATAAAAATTCCTATGCGACGTAAATTAAGTCCTGCAACACGATTCCGCCCTAAAAATTTTTCTATAAAATTTCTGAGTGCCTGGCCAGCGCACTTTTTCAATTTTCAAAAATGTTGACATGCTCCGAAAAAAAAATACTATGCTATGTAAATTGAGTTCTACAGCACGATTCCGCCCTCAAAATTTTTCTAAAAAATTTCTAAGTGCCTGGCCAGCGCACTTTTTTCAATTTTCAAAAATGTTGACATGCTCCGAAAAAAAACTCCTATGCTACGTAAATTGAGTTGTACAACACGATTCCGCCCTCAAAATGTTTCTAAAAAATTTTTGAGTGCCTGGTCAGCGCACTTTTTCAATTTTCAAAAATGTTGACATGCTCCGAAAAAAAACTCCTATGCGACGTAAATTGAGTTGTACAACACGATTCCGCTCTCAAAATGTTTCTAAAAAAATTTTGAGTGCCTGGCCAGCGCACTTTTTCAATATTCAAAAATGTTGACATACTCCGAAATAAAAATTCCTATGCGACGTAAATTAAGTCCTGCAACACGATTCCGCCCTAAAAATTTTTCTATAAAATTTCTGAGTGCCTGGCCAGCGCACTTTTTCAATTTTCAAAAATGTTGACATGCTCCGAAAAAAAATACCTATGCGACGTAAATTGAGTTCTACCACAAGATTCCGCCCTCAAAATTTTTCTAAAAAAAATTTAAGTTCCTGGCCAGCGCACTTTTACAATTTTCAAAAATGTTGACATGCTCCGAAAAAAAATTCCTATGCGACGTAAATTGAGTTCTACAACACGATTCCGCCCTCAAAACTTTTCTAAAAAATTTTTGAATGCCTGGCCAGCGCACTTTTTCAATTTTCAAAAATGTTGAGATGCTCCGAAAAAAAATTCCTATGCGACGTAAATTGAGTTCTACAACACGATTCCGCCCTCAAAACTTTTCTAAAAAATTTTTAAGTGCCTGGCCAGCGCACTTTTTCAATTTTCAAAAATGTTGACATGCTCCGAAAAAAAACTCCTATGCTACGTAAATTGAGTTGTACTACACGATTCCGCCCTCAAACTGTTTCTAAAAAATTTTTGAGTGCCTGGTCAGCGCACTTTTTCAATTTTCAAAAATGTTGACAGGCTCCGAAAAAAAACTCCTATGCTACGTAAATTGAGTTGTACAACACGATTCCGCCCTCAAAATGTTTCTAAAAAATTTTTGAGTGCCTGGTCAGCGCACTTTTTCAATTTTCAAAAATGTTGACATGCTCCGAAAAAAAACTCCTATGCGACGTAAATTGAGTTGTACAACAAGATTCCGCTCTCAAAATGTTTCTAAAAAAATTTTGAGTGCCTGGCCAGCGCACTTTTTCAATTTTCAAAAATGTTGACATACTCCGAAATAAAAATTCCTATGCGACGTAAATTAAGTCCTGCAACACGATTCCGCCCTAAAAATTTTTCTATAAAATTTCTGAGTGCCTGGCCAGCGCACTTTTTCAATTTTCAAAAATGTTGACATGCTTCGAAAAAAAACTCCTATGCTACGTAAATTGAGTTGTACAACACGATTCCGCCCTCAAAATGTTTCTAAAAAATTTTTGAGTGCCTGGTCAGCGCACTTTTTCAATTTTCAAAAATGTTGACATGCTCCGAAAAAAAAACTCCTATGCGACGTAAATTGAGTTGTACAACACGATTCCGCTCTCAAAATGTTTCTAAAAAAATTTTGAGTGCCTGGCCAGCGCACTTTTTCAATTTTCAAAAATGTTGACATACTCCGAAATAAAAATTCCTATGCGACGTAAATTAAGTCCTGCAACACGATTCCGCCCTAAAAATTTTTCTATAAAATTTCTGAGTGCCTGGCCAGCGCACTTTTTCAATTTTCAAAAATGTTGACATGCTCCGAAAAAAAAATACTATGCTATGTAAATTGAGTTCTACAGCACGATTCCGCCCTCAAAATTTTTCTAAAAAATTTCTAAGTGCCTGGCCAGCGCACTTTTTCAATTTTCAAAAATGTTGACATGCTCCGAAAAAAAACTCCTATGCTACGTAAATTGAGTTGTACAACACGATTCCGCCCTCAAACTGTTTCTAAAAAATTTTTGAGTGCCTGGTCAGCGCACTTTTTCAATTTTCAAAAATGTTGACATGCTCCGAAAGAAAAATTCCTATGCGACGTAAATTGAGTTCTACCCCAAGATTCCGCCCTCAAAATTTTTCTAAAAAAAATTTAAGTTCCTGGCCAGCGCACTTTTACAATTTTAAAAATGTTGACATGCTCCGAAAAAAAATTCCTATGCGACGTAAATTGAGTTCTACAACACGATTCCGCCCTCAAAACTTTTCTAAAAAATTTTTGAAAGCCTGGCCAGCGCACTTTTTCAATTTTCAAAAATGTTGACATGCTCCGAAAAAAATTCCTATGCGACGTAAATTGAGTTCTACAACACGATTCCGCCCTCAAAACTTTTCTAAAAAATTTTTAAGTGCCTGGAGAGCGCACTTTTTCAATTTTCAAAAATGTTGACATGCTCCGAAAAAAAATACCTATGCGACGTAAATTGAGTTCTACCACAAGATTCCGCCCTCAAAATTTTTCTAAAAAAAATTTAAGTTCCTGGCCAGCGCACTTTTACAATTTTCAAAAATGTTGACATGCTCCGAAAAAAAATTCCTATGCGACGTAAATTGAGTTCTACAACACGATTCCGCCCTCAAAACTTTTCTAAAAAATTTTTGAATGCCTGGCCAGCGCACTTTTTCAATTTTCAAAAATGTTGACATGCTCCGAAAAAAAATTCCTATGCGACGTAAATTGAGTTCTACAACACGATTCCGCCCTCAAAACTTTTCTAAAAAATTTTTAAGTGCCTGGCCAGCGCACTTTTTCAATTTTCAAAAATGTTGACATGCTCCGAAAAAAAACTCCTATGCTACGTAAATTGAGTTGTACTACACGATTCCGCCCTCAAACTGTTTCTAAAAAATTTTTGAGTGCCTGGTCAGCGCACTTTTTCAATTTTCAAAAATGTTGACAGGCTCCGAAAGGAAAATTCCTATGCGACGTAAATTGAGTTCTACCACAAGATTCCGCCCTCAAAATTTTTCTAAAAAAAATTTAAGTTCCTGGCCAGCGCACTTTTACAATTTTCAAAAATGTTGACATGCTCCGAAAAAAAATTCCTATGCGACGTAAATTGAGTTCTACAACACGATTCCGCCCTCAAAACTTTTCTAAAAAATTTTTGAGGGCCTGGCCAGCGCACTTTTTCAATTTTCAAAAATGTTGACATGCTCCGAAAAAAATTCCTATGCGACGTAAATTGAGTTCTACAACACGATTCCGCCCTCAAAACTTTTCTAAAAAATTTTTAAGTGCCTGGCCAGCGCACTTTTTCAATTTTCAAAAATGTTGACATGCTCCGAAAAAAAATACCTATGCGACGTAAATTGAGTTCTACCACAAGATTCCGCCCTCAAAATTTTTCTAAAAAAAATTTAAGTTCCTGGCCAGCGCACTTTTACAATTTTCAAAAATGTTGACATGCTCCGAAAAAAAAAACTATGCTATGTAAATTGAGTTCTACAGCACGATTCCGCCCTCAAAATTTTTCTAAAAAATTTCTAAGTGCCTGGCCAGCGCACTTTTTCAATTTTCAAAAATGTTGACATGCTCCGAAAAAAAACTCCTATGCGACGTAAATTGAGTTGTACAACACGATTCCGCTCTCAAAATGTTTCTAAAAAATTTTTGAGTGCCTGGCCAGCGCAATTTTCAAAAATGTTGACATGCTCCGAAAAAAAATTCCTATGCGACGTAAATTGAGTTCTACAACACGATTCCGCCCTCAAAATTTTTTAGAAAAATTTTTAAGTACCTGGTCAGCGCACTTTTTCAATTTTCAAAAATGTTGACATGCTCCGAAAAAAAATACCTATGCGACGTAAATTGAGTTCTACCACAAGATTCCGCCCTCAATTTTTTTCTAAAAAAAATTTAAGTGCCTGGCCAGCGCACTTTTACAATTTTCAAAAATGTTGACATGCTCCAAAAAAAAACTCCTATGCTACGTAAATTGAGTTGTACAACACGATTCCGCCCTCAAAATGTTTCTAAAAAATTTTTGAGTGCCTGGCCAGCGCACTTTTTCAATTTTCAAAAATGTTGACATGCTCCAAAAAAAATTATTATGCGACGTAAATTAAGTTCTGCAACACGATTCCGCCCTCAAAATGTTTCTAAAAAAAATTTGAGTGCCTGGCCAGCGCACTTTTTCAATTTTCAAAAATGTTGACATGCTCCGAAAAAAAAATACTATGCTATGTAAATTGAGTTCTACAACATGATTCCGCCCTCAAAATTTTTCTAAAAAATTTTTAAGTGCCTGGCCAGCGCACTTTTTCAATTTTCAAACATGTTGACATGCTCCAAAAAAAAATTACTATGCGACGTAAATTAAGTTCTACAACACGATTCCGCCCTCAAAATGTTTCTAAAAAAATGTTGAGTGCCTGGCCAGCGCACTTTTTCAATTTTCAAAAATGTTGACATGCTCCGAAAAAAAATACTATGCTATGTAAATTGAGTTCTACAGCACGATTCCGCCCTCAAAATTTTTCTAAAAAATTTCTAAGTGCCTGGCCAGCGCACTTTTTCAATTTTCAAAAATGTTGACATGCTCCGAAAAAAAACTCCTATGCTACGTAAATTGAGTTGTACAACACGATTCCGCCCTCAAACTGTTTCTAAAAAATTTTTGAGTGCCTGGTCAGCGCACTTTTTCAATTTTCAAAAATGTTGACATGCTCCGAAAAAAAATACTATGCTATGTAAATTGAGTTCTACAGCACGATTCCGCCCTCAAAATTTTTCTAAAAAATTTCTAAGTGCCTGGCCAGCGCACTTTTTCAATTTTCAAAAATGTTGACATGCTCCGAAAAAAAACTCCTATGCGACGTAAATTGAGTTGTACAACACGATTCCGCTCTCAAAATGTTTCTAAAAAATTTTTGAGTGCCTGGCCAGCGCAATTTTCAAAAATGTTGACATGCTCCGAAAAAAAATTCCTATGCGACGTAAATTGAGTTCTACAACACGATTCCGCCCTCAAAATTTTTTAGAAAAATTTTTAAGTACCTGGTCAGCGCACTTTTTCAATTTTCAAAAATGTTGACATGCTCCGAAAAAAAATACCTATGCGACGTAAATTGAGTTCTACCACAAGATTCCGCCCTCAATTTTTTTCTAAAAAAAATTTAAGTGCCTGGCCAGCGCACTTTTACAATTTTCAAAAATGTTGACATGCTCCGAAAAAAAAATACTATGCTATGTAAATTGAGTTCTACAACATGATTCCGCCCTCAAAATTTTTCTAAAAAATTTTTAAGTGCCTGGCCAGCGCACTTTTTCAATTTTCAAACATGTTGACATGCTCCAAAAAAAAATTACTATGCGACGTAAATTAAGTTCTACAACACGATTCCGCCCCTCAAAATGTTTCTAAAAAAATGTTGAGTGCCTGGCCAGCGCACTTTTTCAATTTTCAAAAATGTTGACATG
Organism: Pseudeuparius sepicola; assembly: GCA_963920635.1. NCBI lineage: Eukaryota > Metazoa > Arthropoda > Insecta > Coleoptera > Anthribidae > Pseudeuparius > Pseudeuparius sepicola. The sequence continues at coordinate 86,221,003 of OY987298.1, read as the reverse complement.
CTCCGAAAAAAAATACTATGCTATGTAAATTGAGTTCTACAGCACGATTCCGCCCTCAAAATTTTTCTAAAAAATTTCTAAGTGCCTGGCCAGCGCACTTTTTCAATTTTCAAAAATGTTGACATGCTCCGAAAAAAAACTCCTATGCGACGTAAATTGAGTTGTACAACACGATTCCGCTCTCAAAATGTTTCTAAAAAAATTTTGAGTGCCTGGCCAGCGCACTTTTTCAATTTTCAAAAATGTTGACATACTCCGAAATAAAAATTCCTATGCGACGTAAATTAAGTGCTGCAACACGATTCCGCCCTAAAAATTTTTCTATAAAATTTCTGAGTGCCTGGCCAGCGCACTTTTTCAATTTTCAAAAATGTTGACATGCTCCGAAAAAAAAAATACTATGCTATGTAAATTGAGTTCTACAGCACGATTCCGCCCTCAAAATTTTTCTAAAAAATTTCTAAGTGCCTGGCCAGCGCACTTTTTCAATTTTCAAAAATGTTGACATGCTCCGAAAAAAAACTCCTATGCTACGTAAATTGAGTTGTACAACACGATTCCGCCCTCAAACTGTTTCTAAAAAATTTTTGAGTGCCTGGTCAGCGCACTTTTTCAATTTTCAAAAATGTTGACATGCTCCGAAAGAAAAATTCCTATGCGACGTAAATTGAGTTCTACCACAAGATTCCGCCCTCAAAATTTTTCTAAAAAAAATTTAAGTTCCTGGCCAGCGCACTTTTACAATTTTCAAAAATGTTGACATGCTCCGAAAAAAAATTCCTATGCGACGTAAATTGAGTTCTACAACACGATTCCGCCCTCAAAACTTTTCTAAAAAATTTTTGAGGGCCTGGCCAGCGCACTTTTTCAATTTTCAAAAATGTTGACATGCTCCGAAAAAAATTCCTATGAGACGTAAATTGAGTTCTACAACACGATTCCGCCCTCAAAACTTTTCTAAAAAATTTTTAAGTGCCTGGCCAGCGCACTTTTACAATTTTCAAAAATGTTGACATGCTCCGAAAAAAAAAAACTATGCTATGTAAATTGAGTTCTACAGCACGATTCCGCCCTCAAAATTTTTCTAAAAAATTTCTAAGTGCCTGGCCAGCGCACTTTTTCAATTTTCAAAAATGTTGACATGCTCCGAAAAAAAACTCCTATGCGACGTAAATTGAGTTGTACAACACGATTCCGCTCTCAAAATGTTTCTAAAAAAATTTTGAGTGCCTGGCCAGCGCACTTTTTCAATTTTCAAAAATGTTGACATACTCCGAAATAAAAATTCCTATGCGACGTAAATTAAGTGCTGCAACACGATTCCGCCCTAAAAATTTTTCTATAAAATTTCTGAGTGCCTGGCCAGCGCACTTTTTCAATTTTCAAAAATGTTGACATGCTCCGAAAAAAAACTCCTATGCTACGTAAATTGAGTTGTACAACACGATTCCGCCCTCAAAATGTTTCTAAAAAATTTTTGAGTGCCTGGTCAGCGCACTTTTTCAATTTTCAAAAATGTTGACATGCTCCGAAAAAAAACTCCTATGCGACGTAAATTGAGTTGTACAACACGATTCCGCTCTCAAAATGTTTCTAAAAAAATTTTGAGTGCCTGGCCAGCGCACTTTTTCAATTTTCAAAAATGTTGACATGCTCCGAAAAAAAACTCCTATGCGACGTAAATTGAGTTGTACAACACGATTCCGCTCTCAAAATGTTTCTAAAAAAATTTTGAGTGCCTGGCCAGCGCACTTTTTCAATTTTCAAAAATGTTGACATACTCCGAAATAAAAATTCCTATGCGACGTAAATTAAGTCCTGCAACACGATTCCGCCCTCAAAATTTTTCTATAAAATTTCTGAGTGCCTGGCCAGCGCACTTTTTCAATTTTCAAAAATGTTGACATGCTCCGAAAAAAAATACCTATGCGACGTAAATTGAGTTCTACCACAAGATTCCGCCCTCAAAATTTTTCTAAAAAAAATTTAAGTTCCTGGCCAGCGCACTTTTACAATTTTCAAAAATGTTGACATGCTCCGAAAAAAAATTCCTATGCGACGTAAATTGAGTTCTACAACACGATTCCGCCCTCAAAACTTTTCTAAAAAATTTTTGAATGCCTGGCCAGCGCACTTTTTCAATTTTCAAAAATGTTGACATGCTCCGAAAAAAAACTCCTATGCTACGTAAATTGAGTTGTACAACACGATTCCGCCCTCAAAATGTTTCTAAAAAATTTTTGAGTGCCTGGTCAGCGCACTTTTTCAATTTTCAAAAATGTTGACATGCTCCGAAAAAAAACTCCTATGCGACGTAAATTGAGTTGTACAACACGATTCCGCTCTCAAAATGTTTCTAAAAAAATTTTGAGTGCCTGGCCAGCGCACTTTTTCAATATTCAAAAATGTTGACATACTCCGAAATAAAAATTCCTATGCGACGTAAATTAAGTCCTGCAACACGATTCCGCCCTAAAAATTTTTCTATAAAATTTCTGAGTGCCTGGCCAGCGCACTTTTTCAATTTTCAAAAATGTTGACATGCTCCGAAAAAAAATACCTATGCGACGTAAATTGAGTTCTACCACAAGATTCCGCCCTCAAAATTTTTCTAAAAAAAATTTAAGTTCCTGGCCAGCGCACTTTTACAATTTTCAAAAATGTTGACACGCTCCGAAAAAAAATTCCTATGCGACGTAAATTGAGTTCTACAACACGATTCCGCCCTCAAAACTTTTCTAAAAAATTTTTGAATGCCTGGCCAGAGCACTTTTTCAATTTTCAAAAATGTTGAGATGCTCCGAAAAAAAATTCCTATGCGACGTAAATTGAGTTCTACAACACGATTCCGCCCTCAAAACTTTTCTAAAAAATTTTTAAGTGCCTGGCCAGCGCACTTTTTCAATTTTCAAAAATGTTGACATGCTCCGAAAAAAAACTCCTATGCTACGTAAATTGAGTTGTACTACACGATTCCGCCCTCAAACTGTTTCTAAAAAATTTTTGAGTGCCTGGTCAGCGCACTTTTTCAATTTTCAAAAATGTTGACAGGCTCCGAAAAAAAACTCCTATGCTACGTAAATTGAGTTGTACAACACGATTCCGCCCTCAAAATGTTTCTAAAAAATTTTTGAGTGCCTGGTCAGCGCACTTTTTCAATTTTCAAAAATGTTGACATGCTCCGAAAAAAAACTCCTATGCGACGTAAATTGAGTTGTACAACAAGATTCCGCTCTCAAAATGTTTCTAAAAAAATTTTGAGTGCCTGGCCAGCGCACTTTTTCAATTTTCAAAAATGTTGACATACTCCGAAATAAAAATTCCTATGCGACGTAAATTAAGTCCTGCAACACGATTCCGCCCTAAAAATTTTTCTATAAAATTTCTGAGTGCCTGGCCAGCGCACTTTTTCAATTTTCAAAAATGTTGACATGCTTCGAAAAAAAACTCCTATGCTACGTAAATTGAGTTGTACAACACGATTCCGCCCTCAAAATGTTTCTAAAAAATTTTTGAGTGCCTGGTCAGCGCACTTTTTCAATTTTCAAAAATGTTGACATGCTCCGAAAAAAAAACTCCTATGCGACGTAAATTGAGTTGTACAACACGATTCCGCTCTCAAAATGTTTCTAAAAAAATTTTGAGTGCCTGGCCAGCGCACTTTTTCAATTTTCAAAAATGTTGACATACTCCGAAATAAAAATTCCTATGCGACGTAAATTAAGTCCTGCAACACGATTCCGCCCTAAAAATTTTTCTATAAAATTTCTGAGTGCCTGGCCAGCGCACTTTTTCAATTTTCAAAAATGTTGACATGCTCCGAAAAAAAAATACTATGCTATGTAAATTGAGTTCTACAGCACGATTCCGCCCTCAAAATTTTTCTAAAAAATTTCTAAGTGCCTGGCCAGCGCACTTTTTCAATTTTCAAAAATGTTGACATGCTCCGAAAAAAAACTCCTATGCTACGTAAATTGAGTTGTACAACACGATTCCGCCCTCAAACTGTTTCTAAAAAATTTTTGAGTGCCTGGTCAGCGCACTTTTTCAATTTTCAAAAATGTTGACATGCTCCGAAAGAAAAATTCCTATGCGACGTAAATTGAGTTCTACCCCAAGATTCCGCCCTCAAAATTTTTCTAAAAAAAATTTAAGTTCCTGGCCAGCGCACTTTTACAATTTTAAAAATGTTGACATGCTCCGAAAAAAAATTCCTATGCGACGTAAATTGAGTTCTACAACACGATTCCGCCCTCAAAACTTTTCTAAAAAATTTTTGAAAGCCTGGCCAGCGCACTTTTTCAATTTTCAAAAATGTTGACATGCTCCGAAAAAAATTCCTATGCGACGTAAATTGAGTTCTACAACACGATTCCGCCCTCAAAACTTTTCTAAAAAATTTTTAAGTGCCTGGAGAGCGCACTTTTTCAATTTTCAAAAATGTTGACATGCTCCGAAAAAAAATACCTATGCGACGTAAATTGAGTTCTACCACAAGATTCCGCCCTCAAAATTTTTCTAAAAAAAATTTAAGTTCCTGGCCAGCGCACTTTTACAATTTTCAAAAATGTTGACATGCTCCGAAAAAAAATTCCTATGCGACGTAAATTGAGTTCTACAACACGATTCCGCCCTCAAAACTTTTCTAAAAAATTTTTGAATGCCTGGCCAGCGCACTTTTTCAATTTTCAAAAATGTTGACATGCTCCGAAAAAAAATTCCTATGCGACGTAAATTGAGTTCTACAACACGATTCCGCCCTCAAAACTTTTCTAAAAAAATTTTTAAGTGCCTGGCCAGCGCACTTTTTCAATTTTCAAAAATGTTGACATGCTCCGAAAAAAAACTCCTATGCTACGTAAATTGAGTTGTACTACACGATTCCGCCCTCAAACTGTTTCTAAAAAATTTTTGAGTGCCTGGTCAGCGCACTTTTTCAATTTTCAAAAATGTTGACAGGCTCCGAAAGGAAAATTCCTATGCGACGTAAATTGAGTTCTACCACAAGATTCCGCCCTCAAAATTTTTCTAAAAAAATTTAAGTTCCTGGCCAGCGCACTTTTACAATTTTCAAAAATGTTGACATGCTCCGAAAAAAAATTCCTATGCGACGTAAATTGAGTTCTACAACACGATTCCGCCCTCAAAACTTTTCTAAAAAATTTTTGAGGGCCTGGCCAGCGCACTTTTTCAATTTTCAAAAATGTTGACATGCTCCGAAAAAAATTCCTATGCGACGTAAATTGAGTTCTACAACACGATTCCGCCCTCAAAACTTTTCTAAAAAATTTTTAAGTGCCTGGCCAGCGCACTTTTTCAATTTTCAAAAATGTTGACATGCTCCGAAAAAAAATACCTATGCGACGTAAATTGAGTTCTACCACAAGATTCCGCCCTCAAAATTTTTCTAAAAAAAATTTAAGTTCCTGGCCAGCGCACTTTTACAATTTTCAAAAATGTTGACATGCTCCGAAAAAAAAAACTATGCTATGTAAATTGAGTTCTACAGCACGATTCCGCCCTCAAAATTTTTCTAAAAAATTTCTAAGTGCCTGGCCAGCGCACTTTTTCAATTTTCAAAAATGTTGACATGCTCCGAAAAAAAACTCCTATGCGACGTAAATTGAGTTGTACAACACGATTCCGCTCTCAAAATGTTTCTAAAAAATTTTTGAGTGCCTGGCCAGCGCAATTTTCAAAAATGTTGACATGCTCCGAAAAAAAATTCCTATGCGACGTAAATTGAGTTCTACAACACGATTCCGCCCTCAAAATTTTTTAGAAAAATTTTTAAGTACCTGGTCAGCGCACTTTTTCAATTTTCAAAAATGTTGACATGCTCCGAAAAAAAATACCTATGCGACGTAAATTGAGTTCTACCACAAGATTCCGCCCTCAATTTTTTTCTAAAAAAAATTTAAGTGCCTGGCCAGCGCACTTTTACAATTTTCAAAAATGTTGACATGCTCCAAAAAAAAACTCCTATGCTACGTAAATTGAGTTGTACAACACGATTCCGCCCTCAAAATGTTTCTAAAAAATTTTTGAGTGCCTGGCCAGCGCACTTTTTCAATTTTCAAAAATGTTGACATGCTCCAAAAAAAATTATTATGCGACGTAAATTAAGTTCTGCAACACGATTCCGCCCTCAAAATGTTTCTAAAAAAAATTTGAGTGCCTGGCCAGCGCACTTTTTCAATTTTCAAAAATGTTGACATGCTCCGAAAAAAAAATACTATGCTATGTAAATTGAGTTCTACAACATGATTCCGCCCTCAAAATTTTTCTAAAAAATTTTTAAGTGCCTGGCCAGCGCACTTTTTCAATTTTCAAACATGTTGACATGCTCCAAAAAAAAATTACTATGCGACGTAAATTAAGTTCTACAACACGATTCCGCCCTCAAAATGTTTCTAAAAAAATGTTGAGTGCCTGGCCAGCGCACTTTTTCAATTTTCAAAAATGTTGACATGCTCCGAAAAAAAATACTATGCTATGTAAATTGAGTTCTACAGCACGATTCCGCCCTCAAAATTTTTCTAAAAAATTTCTAAGTGCCTGGCCAGCGCACTTTTTCAATTTTCAAAAATGTTGACATGCTCCGAAAAAAAACTCCTATGCTACGTAAATTGAGTTGTACAACACGATTCCGCCCTCAAACTGTTTCTAAAAAATTTTTGAGTGCCTGGTCAGCGCACTTTTTCAATTTTCAAAAATGTTGACATGCTCCGAAAAAAAATACTATGCTATGTAAATTGAGTTCTACAGCACGATTCCGCCCTCAAAATTTTTCTAAAAAATTTCTAAGTGCCTGGCCAGCGCACTTTTTCAATTTTCAAAAATGTTGACATGCTCCGAAAAAAAACTCCTATGCGACGTAAATTGAGTTGTACAACACGATTCCGCTCTCAAAATGTTTCTAAAAAATTTTTGAGTGCCTGGCCAGCGCAATTTTCAAAAATGTTGACATGCTCCGAAAAAAAATTCCTATGCGACGTAAATTGAGTTCTACAACACGATTCCGCCCTCAAAATTTTTTAGAAAAATTTTTAAGTACCTGGTCAGCGCACTTTTTCAATTTTCAAAAATGTTGACATGCTCCGAAAAAAAATACCTATGCGACGTAAATTGAGTTCTACCACAAGATTCCGCCCTCAATTTTTTTCTAAAAAAAATTTAAGTGCCTGGCCAGCGCACTTTTACAATTTTCAAAAATGTTGACATGCTCCGAAAAAAAAATACTATGCTATGTAAATTGAGTTCTACAACATGATTCCGCCCTCAAAATTTTTCTAAAAAATTTTTAAGTGCCTGGCCAGCGCACTTTTTCAATTTTCAAACATGTTGACATGCTCCAAAAAAAAATTACTATGCGACGTAAATTAAGTTCTACAACACGATTCCGCCCCTCAAAATGTTTCTAAAAAAATGTTGAGTGCCTGGCCAGCGCACTTTTTCAATTTTCAAAAATGTTGACATGCTCCGAAAAAAAATACTATGCTATGTAAATTGAGTTCTACAGCACGATTCCGCCCTCAAAATTTTTCTAAAAAATTTCTAAGGGCCTGGCCAGCGCACTTTTTCAATTTTCAAAAATGTTGACATGCTCCGAAAAAAAACTCCTATGCTACGTAAATTGAGTTGTACAACACGATTCCGCCCTCAAACTGTTTCTAAAAAATTTTTGAGTGCCTGGTCAGCGCACTTTTTCAATTTTCAAAAATGTTGACATGCTCCGAAAGAAAAATTCCTATGCGACGTAAATTGAGTTCTACCACAAGATTCCGCCCTCAAAATTTTTCTAAAAAAAATTCAAGTTCCTGGCCAGCGCACTTTTACAATTTTCAAAAATGTTGACATGCTCCGAAAAAAAATTCCTATGCGACGTAAATTGAGTTCTACAACACGATTCCGCCCTCAAAATGTTTCTAAAAAAAATTTGAGTGCCTGGTCAGCGCACTTTTTCAATTTTCAAAAATGTTGACAGGCTCCGAAAGGAAAATTCCTATGCGACGTAAATTGAGTTCTACCACAAGATTCCGCCCTCAAAATTTTTCTAAAAAAAATTTAAGTTCCTGGCCAGCGCACTTTTACAATTTTCAAAAATGTTGACATGCTCCGAAAAAAAATTCCTATGCGACGTAAATTGAGTTCTACAACACGATTCCGCCCTCAAAACTTTTCTAAAAAATTTTTGAGGGCCTGGCCAGCGCACTTTTTCAATTTTCAAAAATGTTGACATGCTCCGAAAAAAATTCCTATGCGACGTAAATTGAGTTCTACAACACGATTCCGCCCTCAAAACTTTTCTAAAAAATTTTTGAGGGCCTGGTCAGCGCACTTTTTCAATTTTCAAAAATGTTGACATGCTCCGAAAAAAAATACCTATGCGACGTAAATTGAGTTCTACCACAAGATTCCGCCCTCAATTTTTTTCTAAAAAAAATTTAAGTGCCTGGCCAGCGCACTTTTACAATTTTCAAAAATGTTGACATGCTCCGAAAAAAAACTCCTATGCTACGTAAATTGAGTTGTACAACACGATTCCGCCCTCAAAATGTTTCTAAAAAATTTTTGAGTGCCTGGCCAGCGCACTTTTTCAATTTTCAAAAATGTTGACATGCTCCAAAAAAAATTATTATGCGACGTAAATTAAGTTCTGCAACACGATTCCGCCCTCAAAATGTTTCTAAAAAAAATTTGAGTGCCTGGCCAGCGCACTTTTTCAATTTTCAAAAATGTTGACATGCTCCGAAAAAAAAATACTATGCTATGTAAATTGAGTTCTACAACATGATTCCGCCCTCAAAATTTTTCTAAAAAATTTTTAAGTGCCTGGCCAGCGCACTTTTTCAATTTTCAAACATGTTGACATGCTCCAAAAAAAAATTACTATGCGACGTAAATTAAGTTCTACAACACGATTCCGCCCTCAAAATGTTTCTAAAAAAATGTTGAGTGCCTGGCCAGCGCACTTTTTCAATTTTCAAAAATGTTGACATGCTCCGAAAAAAAATACTATGCTATGTAAATTGAGTTCTACAGCACGATTCCGCCCTCAAAATTTTTCTAAAAAATTTCTAAGTGCCTGGCCAGCGCACTTTTTCAATTTTCAAAAATGTTGACATGCTCCGAAAAAAAACTCCTATGCTACGTAAATTGAGTTGTACAACACGATTCCGCCCTCAAACTGTTTCTAAAAAATTTTTGAGTGCCTGGTCAGCGCACTTTTTCAATTTTCAAAAATGTTGACATGCTCCGAAAAAAAATTCTATGCTATGTAAATTGAGTTCTACAGCACGATTCCGCCCTCAAAATTTTTCTAAAAAATTTCTAAGTGCCTGGCCAGCGCACTTTTTCAATTTTCAAAAATGTTGACATGCTCCGAAAAAAAACTCCTATGCGACGTAAATTGAGTTGTACAACACGATTCCGCTCTCAAAATGTTTCTAAAAAATTTTTGAGTGCCTGGCCAGCGCAATTTTCAAAAATGTTGACATGCTCCGAAAAAAAATTCCTATGCGACGTAAATTGAGTTCTACAACCGATTCCGCCCTCAAAATTTTTTAGAAAAATTTTTAAGTACCTGGTCAGCGCACTTTTTCAATTTTCAAAAATGTTGACATGCTCCGAAAAAAAATACCTATGCGACGTAAATTGAGTTCTACCACAAGATTCCGCCCTCAATTTTTTTCTAAAAAAAATTTAAGTGCCTGGCCAGCGCACTTTTACAATTTTCAAAAATGTTGACATGCTCCGAAAAAAAAATACTATGCTATGTAAATTGAGTTCTACAACATGATTCCGCCCTCAAAATTTTTCTAAAAAATTTTTAAGTGCCTGGCCAGCGCACTTTTTCAATTTTCAAACATGTTGACATGCTCCAAAAAAAAATTACTATGCGACGTAAATTAAGTTCTACAACACGATTCCGCCCTCAAAATGTTTCTAAAAAAATGTTGAGTGCCTGGCCAGCGCACTTTTTCAATTTTCAAAAATGTTGACATGCTCCGAAAAAAAATACTATGCTATGTAAATTGAGTTCTACAGCACGATTCCGCCCTCAAAATTTTTCTAAAAAATTTCTAAGGGCCTGGCCAGCGCACTTTTTCAATTTTCAAAAATGTTGACATGCTCCGAAAAAAAACTCCTATGCTACGTAAATTGAGTTGTACAACACGATTCCGCCCTCAAACTGTTTCTAAAAAATTTTTGAGTGCCTGGTCAGCGCACTTTTTCAATTTTCAAAAATGTTGACATGCTCCGAAAGAAAAATTCCTATGCGATGTAAATTGAGTTCTACCACAAGATTCCGCCCTCAAAATTTTTCTAAAAAAAATTTAAGTTCCTGGCCAGCGCACTTTTACAATTTTCAAAAATGTTGACATGCTCCGAAAAAAAATTCCTATGCGACGTAAATTGAGTTCTACAACACGATTCCGCCCTCAAAATGTTTCTAAAAAAAATTTGAGTGCCTGGCCAGCGCACTTTTTCAATTTTCAAAAATGTTGACATGCTCCGAAAAAAAAATACTATGCTATGTAAATTGAGTTCTACAACATGATTCCGCCCTCAAAATTTTTCTAAAAAATTTTTAAGTGCCTGGCCAGCGCACTTTTTCAATTTTCAAACATGTTGACATGCTCCAAAAAAAAATTACTATGCGACGTAAATTAAGTTCTACAACACGATTCCGCCCTCAAAATGTTTCTAAAAAAATGTTGAGTGCCTGGCCAGCGCACTTTTTCAATTTTCAAAAATGTTGACATGCTCCGAAAAAAAATACTATGCTATGTAAATTGAGTTCTACAGCACGATTCCGCCCTCAAAATTTTTCTAAAAAATTTCTAAGTGCCTGGCCAGCGCACTTTTTCAATTTTCAAAAATGTTGACATGCTCCGAAAAAAAACTCCTATGCTACGTAAATTGAGTTGTACAACACGATTCCGCCCTCAAACTGTTTCTAAAAAATTTTTGAGTGCCTGGTCAGCGCACTTTTTCAATTTTCAAAAATGTTGACATGCTCCGAAAGAAAAATTCCTATGCGACGTAAATTGAGTTCTACCACAAGATTCCGCCCTCAAAATTTTTCTAAAAAAAATTTAAGTTCCTGGCCAGCGCACTTTTACAATTTTCAAAAATGTTGACATGCTCCGAAAAAAAATTCCTATGCGACGTAAATTGAGTTCTACAACACGATTCCGCCCTCAAAACTTTTCTAAAAAATTTTTGAGGGCCTGGCCAGCGCACTTTTTCAATTTTCAAAAATGTTGACATGCTCCGAAAAAAATTCCTATGCGACGTAAATTGAGTTCTACAACACGATTCCGCCCTCAAAACTTTTCTAAAAAATTTTTAAGTGCCTGGCCAGCGCACTTTTTCAATTTTCAAAAATGTTGACATGCTCCGAAAAAAAAATACCTATGCGACGTAAATTGAGTTCTACCACAAGATTCCGCCCTCAAAATTTTTCTAAAAAAAAATTTAAGTTCCTGGCCAGCGCACTTTTACAATTTTCAAAAATGTTGACATGCTCCGAAAAAAAATTCCTATGCGACGTAAATTGAGTTCTACAACACGATTCCGCCCTCAAAACTTTTCTAAAAAATTTTTGAATGCCTGGCCAGCGCACTTTTTCAATTTTCAAAAATGTTGACATGCTCCGAAAAAAAATTCCTATGCGACGTAAATTGAGTTCTACAACACGATTCCGCCCTCAAAACTTTTCTAAAAAATTTTTAAGTGCCTGGCCAGCGCACTTTTTCAATTTTCAAAAATGTTGACATGCTCCGAAAAAAAACCCCTATGCTACGTAAATTGAGTTGTACTACACGATTCCGCCCTCAAACTGTTTCTAAAAAATTTTTGAGTGCCTGGTCAGCGCACTTTTTCAATTTTCAAAAATGTTGACAGGCTCCGAAAGGAAAATTCCTATGCGACGTAAATTGAGTTCTACCACAAGATACCACCCTCAAAATTTTTCTAAAAAAAATTTAAGTTCCTGGCCAGCGCACTTTTACAATTTTCAAAAATGTTGACATGCTCCGAAAAAAAATTCCTATGCGACGTAAATTGAGTTCTACAACACGATTCCGCCCTCAAAACTTTTCTAAAAAATTTTTGAATGCCTGGCCAGCGCACTTTTTCAATTTTCAAAAATGTTGACATGCTCCGAAAAAAAATTCCTATGTGACGTAAATTGAGTTCTACAACACGATTCCGCCCTCAAAACTTTTCTAAAAAATTTTTAAGTGCCTGGCCAGCGCACTTTCTCAATTTTCAAAAATGTTGACATGCTCCGAAAAAAAACTCCTATGCTACGTAAATTGAGTTGTACTACACGATTCCGCCCTCAAACTGTTTCTAAAAAATTTTTGAGTGCCTGGTCAGCGCACTTTTTCAATTTTCAAAAATGTTGACAGGCTCCGAAAGGAAAATTCCTATGCGACGTAAATTGAGTTCTACCACAAGATTCCGCCCTCAAAATTTTTCTAAAAAAAATTTAAGTTCCTGGCCAGCGCACTTTTACAATTTTCAAAAATGTTGACATGCTCCGAAAAAAATACCTATGCGACGTAAATTGAGTTCTACCACAAGATTCCGCCCTCAAAATTTTTCAAAAAAAAATTTAAGTGCCTGGCCAGCGCACTTTTACAATTTTCAAAAATGTTGACATGCTCCGAAAAAAAACTCCTATGCTACGTAAATTGAGTTGTACAACACGATTCCGCCCTCAAAATGTTTCTAAAAAATTTTTGAGTGCCTGGTCAGCGCACTTTTTCAATTTTCAAAAATGTTGACATGCTCCGAAAAAAAATCCTATGCGACGTAAATTGAGTTGTACAACACGATTCCGCTCTCAAAATGTTTCTAAAAAAATTTTGAGTGCCTGGCCAGCGCACTTTTTCAATTTTCAAAAATGTTGAGATTCTCCGAAAAAAAAATTTTATGCGACGTAAATTGAGTTCTACCACACGATTCCGCCCTCAAAATTTTTCTAAAAAATTTCTAAGTGCCTGGCCAGCGCACTTTTTCAATTTTCAAAAATGTTGACATGCTCCGAAAAAAAACTCCTATGCTACGTAAATTGAGTTGTACAACACGATTCCGCCCTCAAACTGTTTCTAAAAAATTTTTGAGTGCCTGGTCAGCGCACTTTTTCAATTTTCAAAAATGTTGACATGCTCCGAAAGAAAAATTCCTATGCGACGTAAATTGAGTTCTACCACAAGATTCCGCCCTCAAAATTTTTCTAAAAAAAATTTAAGTTCCTGGCCAGCGCACTTTTACAATTTTCAAAAATGTTGACATGCTCCGAAAAAAAATTCCTATGCGACGTAAATTGAGTTCTACAACACGATTCCGCCCTCAAAACTTTTCTAAAAAATTTTTGAGGGCCTGGCCAGCGCACTTTTTCAATTTTCAAAAATGTTGACATGCTCCGAAAAAAATTCCTATGAGACGTAAATTGAGTTCTACAACACGATTCCGCCCTCAAAACTTTTCTAAAAAATTTTTAAGTGCCTGGCCAGCGCACTTTTACAATTTTCAAAAATGTTGACATGCTCCGAAAAAAAAAAACTATGCTATGTAAATTGAGTTCTACAGCACGATTCCGCCCTCAAAATTTTTCTAAAAAATTTCTAAGTGCCTGGCCAGCGCACTTTTTCAATTTTCAAAAATGTTGACAGGCTCCGAAAGGAAAATTCCTATGCGACGTAAATTGAGTTCTACCACAAGATTCCGCCCTCAAAATTTTTCTAAAAAAAATTTAAGTTCCTGGCCAGCGCACTTTTACAATTTTCAAAAATGTTGACATGCTCCGAAAAAAATACCTATGCGACGTAAATTGAGTTCTACCACAAGATTCCGCCCTCAAAATTTTTCAAAAAAAAATTTAAGTGCCTGGCCAGCGCACTTTTACAATTTTCAAAAATGTTGACATGCTCCGAAAAAAAACTCCTATGCTACGTAAATTGAGTTGTACAACACGATTCCGCCCTCAAAATGTTTCTAAAAAATTTTTGAGTGCCTGGTCAGCGCACTTTTTCAATTTTCAAAAATGTTGACATGCTCCGAAAAAAAATCCTATGCGACGTAAATTGAGTTGTACAACACGATTCCGCTCTCAAAATGTTTCTAAAAAAATTTTGAGTGCCTGGCCAGCGCACTTTTTCAATTTTCAAAAATGTTGAGATGCTCCGAAAAAAAAATTTTATGCGACGTAAATTGAGTTCTACCACACGATTCCGCCCTCAAAATTTTTCTAAAAAATTTCTAAGTGCCTGGCCAGCGCACTTTTTCAATTTTTAAAAATGTTGACATGCTCCGAAAGGAAAATTCCTATGCGACGTAAATTGAGTTCTACCACAAGATTCCGCCCTCAAAATTTTTCTAAAAAAAATTTAAGTTCCTGGCCAGCGCACTTTTACAATTTTCAAAAATGTTGACATGCTCCGAAAAAAATACCTATGCGACGTAAATTGAGTTCTACCACAAGATTCCGCCCTCAAAATTTTTCTAAAAAAAATTTAAGTGCCTGGCCAGCGCACTTTTACAATTTTCAAAAATGTTGACATGCTCCGAAAAAAAACTCCTATGCTACGTAAATTGAGTTGTACAACACGATTCCGCCCTCAAAATGTTTCTAAAAAATTTTTGAGTGCCTGGTCAGCGCACTTTTTCAATTTTCAAAAATGTTGACATGCTCCGAAAAAAAATCCTATGCGACGTAAATTGAGTTGTACAACACGATTCCGCTCTCAAAATGTTTCTAAAAAAATTTTGAGTGCCTGGCCAGCGCACTTTTTCAATTTTCAAAAATGTTGACATACTCCGAAATAAAAATTCCTATGCGACGTAAATTAAGTCCTGCAACACGATTCCGCCCTAAAAATTTTTCTATAAAATTTCTGAGTGCCTGGCCAGCGCACTTTTTCAATTTTCAAAAATGTTGACATGCTCCGAAAAAAAAAATACTATGCTATGTAAATTGAGTTCTACAGCACGATTCCGCCCTCAAAATTTTTCTAAAAAATTTCTAAGTGCCTGGCCAGCGCACTTTTTCAATTTTCAAAAATGTTGACATGCTCCGAAAAAAAACTCCTATGCTACGTAAATTGAGTTGTACAACACGATTCCGCCCTCAAACTGTTTCTAAAAAATTTTTGAGTGCCTGGT
Source organism: Pseudeuparius sepicola (assembly GCA_963920635.1). NCBI lineage: Eukaryota > Metazoa > Arthropoda > Insecta > Coleoptera > Anthribidae > Pseudeuparius > Pseudeuparius sepicola. Next base: position 86,205,823 of record OY987298.1, on the reverse strand, counting down.
CAGCGCACTTTTTCAATTTTCAAAAATGTTGACATGCTCCGAAAGAAAAATTCCTATGCGACGTAAATTGAGTTCTACCACAAGATTCCGCCCTCAAAATTTTTCTAAAAAAAATTTAAGTTCCTGGCCAGCGCACTTTTACAATTTTCAAAAATGTTGACATGCTCCGAAAAAAAATTCCTATGCGACGTAAATTGAGTTCTACAACACGATTCCGCCCTCAAAACTTTTCTAAAAAATTTTTGAGGGCCTGGCCAGCGCACTTTTTCAATTTTCAAAAATGTTGACATGCTCCGAAAAAAATTCCTATGAGACGTAAATTGAGTTCTACAACACGATTCCGCCCTCAAAACTTTTCTAAAAAATTTTTAAGTGCCTGGCCAGCGCACTTTTTCAATTTTCAAAAATGTTGACATGCTCCGAAAAAAAACTCCTATGCGACGTAAATTGAGTTGTACAACACGATTCCGCTCTCAAAATGTTTCTAAAAAAATTTTGAGTGCCTGGCCAGCGCACTTTTTCAATTTTCAAAAATGTTGACATACTCCGAAATAAAAATTCCTATGCGACGTAAATTAAGTGCTGCAACACGATTCCGCCCTAAAAATTTTTCTATAAAATTTCTGAGTGCCTGGCCAGCGCACTTTTTCAATTTTCAAAAATGTTGACATGCTCCGAAAAAAAAATACTATGCTATGTAAATTGAGTTCTACAGCACGATTCCGCCCTCAAAATTTTTCTAAAAAATTTCCAAGTGCCTGGCCAGCGCACTTTTTCAATTTTCAAAAATGTTGACATGCTCCGAAAAAAAACTCCTATGCGACGTAAATTGAGTTGTACAACACGATTCCGCTCTCAAAATGTTTCTAAAAAAATTTTGAGTGCCTGGCCAGCGCACTTTTTCAATTTTCAAAAATGTTGACATACTCCGAAATAAAAATTCCTATGCGACGTAAATTAAGTGCTGCAACACGATTCCGCCCTAAAAATTTTTCTATAAAATTTCTGAGTGCCTGGCCAGCGCACTTTTTCAATTTTCAAAAATGTTGACATGCTCCGAAAAAAAAATACTATGCTATGTAAATTGAGTTCTACAGCACGATTCCGCCCTCAAAATTTTTCTAAAAAATTTCTAAGTGCCTGGCCAGCGCACTTTTTCAATTTTCAAAAATGTTGACATGCTCCGAAAAAAAACTCCTATGCTACATAAATTGAGTTGTACAACACGATTCCGCCCTCAAACTGTTTCTAAAAAATTTTTGAGTGCCTGGTCAGCGCACTTTTTCAATTTTCAAAAATGTTGACATGCTCCGAAAGAAAAATTCCTATGCGACGTAAATTGAGTTCTACCACAAGATTCCGCCCTCAAAATTTTTCTAAAAAAAATTTAAGTGCCTGGCCAGCGCACTTTTACAATTTTCAAAAATGTTGACATGCTCCGAAAAAAAACTCCTATGCTACGTAAATTGAGTTGTACAACACGATTCCGCCCTCAAAATGTTTCTAAAAAATTTTTGAGTGCCTGGTCAGCGCACTTTTTCAATTTTCAAAAATGTTGACATGCTCCGAAAAAAAACTCCTATGCGACGTAAATTGAGTTGTACAACACGATTCCGCTCTCAAAATGTTTCTAAAAAAATTTTGAGTGCCTGGCCAGCGCACTTTTTCAATTTTCAAAAATGTTGACATGCTCCGAAAAAAAACTCCTATGCGACGTAAATTGAGTTGTACAACACGATTCCGCTCTCAAAATGTTTCTAAAAAAATTTTGAGTGCCTGGCCAGCGCACTTTTTCAATTTTCAAAAATGTTGACATACTCCGAAATAAAAATTCCTATGCGACGTAAATTAAGTCCTGCAACACGATTCCGCCCTAAAAATTTTTCTATAAAATTTCTGAGTGCCTGGCCAGCGCACTTTTTCAATTTTCAAAAATGTTGACATGCTCCGAAAAAAAAATACTATGCTATGTAAATTGAGTTCTACAGCACGATTCCGCCCTCAAAATTTTTCTAAAAAATTTCTAAGTGCCTGGCCAGCGCACTTTTTCAATTTTCAAAAATGTTGACATGCTCCGAAAAAAAACTCCTATGCTACGTAAATTGAGTTGTACAACACGATTCCGCCCTCAAAATGTTTCTAAAAAATTTTTGAGTGCCTGGTCAGCGCACTTTTTCAATTTTCAAAAATGTTGACATGCTCCGAAAAAAAACTCCTATGCGACGTAAATTGAGTTGTACAACACGATTCCGCTCTCAAAATGTTTCTAAAAAAATTTTGAGTGCCTGGCCAGCGCACTTTTTCAATTTTCAAAAATGTTGACATACTCCGAAATAAAAATTCCTATGCGACGTAAATTAAGTCCTGCAACACGATTCCGCCCTAAAAATTTTTCTATAAAATTTCTGAGTGCCTGGCCAGCGCACTTTTTCAATTTTCAAAAATGTTGACATGCTCCGAAAAAAAATACCTATGCGACGTAAATTGAGTTCTACCACAAGATTCCGCCCTCAAAATTTTTCTAAAAAAAATTTAAGTTCCTGGCCAGCGCACTTTTACAATTTTCAAAAATGTTGACATGCTCCGAAAAAAAATTCCTATGCGACGTAAATTGAGTTCTACAACACGATTCCGCCCTCAAAACTTTTCTAAAAAATTTTTGAATGCCTGGCCAGCGCACTTTTTCAATTTTCAAAAATGTTGAGATGCTCCGAAAAAAAATTCCTATGCGACGTAAATTGAGTTCTACAACACGATTCCGCCCTCAAAACTTTTCTAAAAAATTTTTAAGTGCCTGGCCAGCGCACTTTTTCAATTTTCAAAAATGTTGACATGCTCCGAAAAAAAACTCCTATGCTACGTAAATTGAGTTGTACTACACGATTCCGCCCTCAAACTGTTTCTAAAAAATTTTTGAGTGCCTGGTCAGCGCACTTTTTCAATTTTCAAAAATGTTGACAGGCTCCGAAAAAAAACTCCTATGCTACGTAAATTGAGTTGTACAACACGATTCCGCCCTCAAAATGTTTCTAAAAAATTTTTGAGTGCCTGGTCAGCGCACTTTTTCAATTTTCAAAAATGTTGACATGCTCCGAAAAAAAACTCCTATGCGACGTAAATTGAGTTGTACAACACGATTCCGCTCTCAAAATGTTTCTAAAAAAATTTTGAGTGCCTGGCCAGCGCACTTTTTCAATTTTCAAAAATGTTGACATACTCCGAAATAAAAATTCCTATGCGACGTAAATTAAGTCCTGCAACACGATTCCGCCCTAAAAATTTTTCTATAAAATTTCTGAGTGCCTGGCCAGCGCACTTTTTCAATTTTCAAAAATGTTGACATGCTTCGAAAAAAAACTCCTATGCTACGTAAATTGAGTTGTACAACACGATTCCGCCCTCAAAATGTTTCTAAAAAATTTTTGAGTGCCTGGTCAGCGCACTTTTTCAATTTTCAAAAATGTTGACATGCTCCGAAAAAAAAACTCCTATGCGACGTAAATTGAGTTGTACAACACGATTCCGCTCTCAAAATGTTTCTAAAAAAATTTTGAGTGCCTGGCCAGCGCACTTTTTCAATTTTCAAAAATGTTGACATACTCCGAAATAAAAATTCCTATGCGACGTAAATTAAGTCCTGCAACACGATTCCGCCCTAAAAATTTTTCTATAAAATTTCTGAGTGCCTGGCCAGCGCACTTTTTCAATTTTCAAAAATGTTGACATGCTCCGAAAAAAAAATACTATGCTATGTAAATTGAGTTCTACAGCACGATTCCGCCCTCAAAATTTTTCTAAAAAATTTCTAAGTGCCTGGCCAGCGCACTTTTTCAATTTTCAAAAATGTTGACATGCTCCGAAAAAAAACTCCTATGCTACGTAAATTGAGTTGTACAACACGATTCCGCCCTCAAACTGTTTCTAAAAAATTTTTGAGTGCCTGGTCAGCGCACTTTTTCAATTTTCAAAAATGTTGACATGCTCCGAAAGAAAAATTCCTATGCGACGTAAATTGAGTTCTACCCCAAGATTCCGCCCTCAAAATTTTTCTAAAAAAAATTTAAGTTCCTGGCCAGCGCACTTTTACAATTTTAAAAATGTTGACATGCTCCGAAAAAAAATTCCTATGCGACGTAAATTGAGTTCTACAACACGATTCCGCCCTCAAAACTTTTCTAAAAAATTTTTGAAAGCCTGGCCAGCGCACTTTTTGAATTTTCAAAAATGTTGACATGCTCCGAAAAAAATTCCTATGCGACGTAAATTGAGTTCTACAACACGATTCCGCCCTCAAAACTTTTCTAAAAAATTTTTAAGTGCCTGGAGAGCGCACTTTTTCAATTTTCAAAAATGTTGACATGCTCCGAAAAAAAATACCTATGCGACGTAAATTGAGTTCTACCACAAGATTCCGCCCTCAAAATTTTTCTAAAAAAAATTTAAGTTCCTGGCCAGCGCACTTTTACAATTTTCAAAAATGTTGACATGCTCCGAAAAAAAATTCCTATGCGACGTAAATTGAGTTCTACAACACGATTCCGCCCTCAAAACTTTTCTAAAAAATTTTTGAATGCCTGGCCAGCGCACTTTTTCAATTTTCAAAAATGTTGACATGCTCCGAAAAAAAATTCCTATGCGACGTAAATTGAGTTCTACAACACGATTCCGCCCTCAAAACTTTTCTAAAAAATTTTTAAGTGCCTGGCCAGCGCACTTTTTCAATTTTCAAAAATGTTGACATGCTCCGAAAAAAAACTCCTATGCTACGTAAATTGAGTTGTACTACACGATTCCGCCCTCAAACTGTTTCTAAAAAATTTTTGAGTGCCTGGTCAGCGCACTTTTTCAATTTTCAAAAATGTTGACAGGCTCCGAAAGGAAAATTCCTATGCGACGTAAATTGAGTTCTACCACAAGATTCCGCCCTCAAAATTTTTCTAAAAAAAATTTAAGTTCCTGGCCAGCGCACTTTTACAATTTTCAAAAATGTTGACATGCTCCGAAAAAAAATTCCTATGCGACGTAAATTGAGTTCTACAACACGATTCCGCCCTCAAAACTTTTCTAAAAAATTTTTGAGGGCCTGGCCAGCGCACTTTTTCAATTTTCAAAAATGTTGTCATGCTCCGAAAAAAATTCCTATGCGACGTAAATTGAGTTCTACAACACGATTCCGCCCTCAAAACTTTTCTAAAAAATTTTTAAGTGCCTGGCCAGCGCACTTTTTCAATTTTCAAACATGTTGACATGCTCCAAAAAAAAATTACTATGCGACGTAAATTAAGTTCTACAACACGATTCCGCCCTCAAAATGTTTCTAAAAAAATGTTGAGTGCCTGGCCAGCGCACTTTTTCAATTTTCAAAAATGTTGACATGCTCCGAAAAAAAATACTATGCTATGTAAATTGAGTTCTACAGCACGATTCCGCCCTCAAAATTTTTCTAAAAAATTTCTAAGTGCCTGGCCAGCGCACTTTTTCAATTTTCAAAAATGTTGACATGCTCCGAAAAAAAACTCCTATGCTACGTAAATTGAGTTGTACAACACGATTCCGCCCTCAAACTGTTTCTAAAAAATTTTTGAGTGCCTGGTCAGCGCACTTTTTCAATTTTCAAAAATGTTGACATGCTCCGAAAGAAAAATTCCTATGCGACGTAAATTGAGTTCTACCACAAGATTCCGCCCTCAAAATTTTTCTAAAAAAAATTTAAGTTCCTGGCCAGCGCACTTTTACAATTTTCAAAAATGTTGACATGCTCCGAAAAAAAATTCCTATGCGACGTAAATTGAGTTCTACAACACGATTCCGCCCTCAAAACTTTTCTAAAAAATTTTTGAGGGCCTGGCCAGCGCACTTTTTCAATTTTCAAAAATGTTGACATGCTCCGAAAAAAATTCCTATGCGACGTAAATTGAGTTCTACAACACGATTCCGCCCTCAAAACTTTTCTAAAAAATTTTTAAGTGCCTGGCCAGCGCACTTTTTCAATTTTCAAAAATGTTGACATGCTCCGAAAAAAAAATACCTATGCGACGTAAATTGAGTTCTACCACAAGATTCCGCCCTCAAAATTTTTCTAAAAAAAAATTTAAGTTCCTGGCCAGCGCACTTTTACAATTTTCAATAATGTTGACATGCTCCGAAAAAAAATTCCTATGCGACGTAAATTGAGTTCTACAACACGATTCCGCCCTCAAAACTTTTCTAAAAAATTTTTGAATGCCTGGCCAGCGCACTTTTTCAATTTTCAAAAATGTTGACATGCTCCGAAAAAAAATTCCTATGCGACGTAAATTGAGTTCTACAACACGATTCCGCCCTCAAAACTTTTCTAAAAAATTTTTAAGTGCCTGGCCAGCGCACTTTTTCAATTTTCAAAAATGTTGACATGCTCCGAAAAAAAACCCCTATGCTACGTAAATTGAGTTGTACTACACGATTCCGCCCTCAAACTGTTTCTAAAAAATTTTTGAGTGCCTGGTCAGCGCACTTTTTCAATTTTCAAAAATGTTGACAGGCTCCGAAAGGAAAATTCCTATGCGACGTAAATTGAGTTCTACCACAAGATACCACCCTCAAAATTTTTCTAAAAAAAATTTAAGTTCCTGGCCAGCGCACTTTTACAATTTTCAAAAATGTTGACATGCTCCGAAAAAAAATTCCTATGCGACGTAAATTGAGTTCTACAACACGATTCCGCCCTCAAAACTTTTCTAAAAAATTTTTGAATGCCTGGCCAGCGCACTTTTTCAATTTTCAAAAATGTTGACATGCTCCGAAAAAAAATTCCTATGCGACGTAAATTGAGTTCTACAACACGATTCCGCCCTCAAAACTTTTCTAAAAAATTTTTAAGTGCCTGGCCAGCGCACTTTCTCAATTTTCAAAAATGTTGACATGCTCCGAAAAAAAACTCCTATGCTACGTAAATTGAGTTGTACTACACGATTCCGCCCTCAAACTGTTTCTAAAAAATTTTTGAGTGCCTGGTCAGCGCACTTTTTCAATTTTCAAAAATGTTGACAGGCTCCGAAAGGAAAATTCCTATGCGACGTAAATTGAGTTCTACCACAAGATTCCGCCCTCAAAATTTTTCTAAAAAAAATTTAAGTTCCTGGCCAGCGCACTTTTACAATTTTCAAAAATGTTGACATGCTCCGAAAAAAATACCTATGCGACGTAAATTGAGTTCTACCACAAGATTCCGCCCTCAAAATTTTTCAAAAAAAAATTTAAGTGCCTGGCCAGCGCACTTTTACAATTTTCAAAAATGTTGACATGCTCCGAAAAAAAACTCCTATGCTACGTAAATTGAGTTGTACAACACGATTCCGCCCTCAAAATGTTTCTAAAAAATTTTTGAGTGCCTGGTCAGCGCACTTTTTCAATTTTCAAAAATGTTGACATGCTCCGAAAAAAAATCCTATGCGACGTAAATTGAGTTGTACAACACGATTCCGCTCTCAAAATGTTTCTAAAAAAATTTTGAGTGCCTGGCCAGCGCACTTTTTCAATTTTCAAAAATGTTGAGATGCTCCGAAAAAAAAATTTTATGCGACGTAAATTGAGTTCTACCACACGATTCCGCCCTCAAAATTTTTCTAAAAAATTTCTAAGTGCCTGGCCAGCGCACTTTTTCAATTTTCAAAAATGTTGACATGCTCCGAAAAAAAACTCCTATGCTACATAAATTGAGTTGTACAACACGATTCCGCCCTCAAACTGTTTCTAAAAAATTTTTGAGTGCCTGGTCAGCGCACTTTTTCAATTTTCAAAAATGTTGACATGCTCCGAAAGAAAAATTCCTATGCGACGTAAATTGAGTTCTACCACAAGATTCCGCCCTCAAAATTTTTCTAAAAAAAATTTAAGTGCCTGGCCAGCGCACTTTTACAATTTTCAAAAATGTTGACATGCTCCGAAAAAAAACTCCTATGCTACGTAAATTGAGTTGTACAACACGATTCCGCCCTCAAAATGTTTCTAAAAAATTTTTGAGTGCCTGGTCAGCGCACTTTTTCAATTTTCAAAAATGTTGACATGCTCCGAAAAAAAACTCCTATGCGACGTAAATTGAGTTGTACAACACGATTCCGCTCTCAAAATGTTTCTAAAAAAATTTTGAGTGCCTGGCCAGCGCACTTTTTCAATTTTCAAAAATGTTGACATGCTCCGAAAAAAAACTCCTATGCGACGTAAATTGAGTTGTACAACACGATTCCGCTCTCAAAATGTTTCTAAAAAAATTTTGAGTGCCTGGCCAGCGCACTTTTTCAATTTTCAAAAATGTTGACATACTCCGAAATAAAAATTCCTATGCGACGTAAATTAAGTCCTGCAACACGATTCCGCCCTAAAAATTTTTCTATAAAATTTCTGAGTGCCTGGCCAGCGCACTTTTTCAATTTTCAAAAATGTTGACATGCTCCGAAAAAAAAATACTATGCTATGTAAATTGAGTTCTACAGCACGATTCCGCCCTCAAAATTTTTCTAAAAAATTTCTAAGTGCCTGGCCAGCGCACTTTTTCAATTTTCAAAAATGTTGACATGCTCCGAAAAAAAACTCCTATGCTACGTAAATTGAGTTGTACAACACGATTCCGCCCTCAAAATGTTTCTAAAAAATTTTTGAGTGCCTGGTCAGCGCACTTTTTCAATTTTCAAAAATGTTGACATGCTCCGAAAAAAAACTCCTATGCGACGTAAATTGAGTTGTACAACACGATTCCGCTCTCAAAATGTTTCTAAAAAAATTTTGAGTGCCTGGCCAGCGCACTTTTTCAATTTTCAAAAATGTTGACATACTCCGAAATAAAAATTCCTATGCGACGTAAATTAAGTCCTGCAACACGATTCCGCCCTAAAAATTTTTCTATAAAATTTCTGAGTGCCTGGCCAGCGCACTTTTTCAATTTTCAAAAATGTTGACATGCTCCGAAAAAAAATACCTATGCGACGTAAATTGAGTTCTACCACAAGATTCCGCCCTCAAAATTTTTCTAAAAAAAATTTAAGTTCCTGGCCAGCGCACTTTTACAATTTTCAAAAATGTTGACATGCTCCGAAAAAAAATTCCTATGCGACGTAAATTGAGTTCTACAACACGATTCCGCCCTCAAAACTTTTCTAAAAAATTTTTGAATGCCTGGCCAGCGCACTTTTTCAATTTTCAAAAATGTTGAGATGCTCCGAAAAAAAATTCCTATGCGACGTAAATTGAGTTCTACAACACGATTCCGCCCTCAAAACTTTTCTAAAAAATTTTTAAGTGCCTGGCCAGCGCACTTTTTCAATTTTCAAAAATGTTGACATGCTCCGAAAAAAAACTCCTATGCTACGTAAATTGAGTTGTACTACACGATTCCGCCCTCAAACTGTTTCTAAAAAATTTTTGAGTGCCTGGTCAGCGCACTTTTTCAATTTTCAAAAATGTTGACAGGCTCCGAAAAAAAACTCCTATGCTACGTAAATTGAGTTGTACAACACGATTCCGCCCTCAAAATGTTTCTAAAAAATTTTTGAGTGCCTGGTCAGCGCACTTTTTCAATTTTCAAAAATGTTGACATGCTCCGAAAAAAAACTCCTATGCGACGTAAATTGAGTTGTACAACACGATTCCGCTCTCAAAATGTTTCTAAAAAAATTTTGAGTGCCTGGCCAGCGCACTTTTTCAATTTTCAAAAATGTTGACATACTCCGAAATAAAAATTCCTATGCGACGTAAATTAAGTCCTGCAACACGATTCCGCCCTAAAAATTTTTCTATAAAATTTCTGAGTGCCTGGCCAGCGCACTTTTTCAATTTTCAAAAATGTTGACATGCTTCGAAAAAAAACTCCTATGCTACGTAAATTGAGTTGTACAACACGATTCCGCCCTCAAAATGTTTCTAAAAAATTTTTGAGTGCCTGGTCAGCGCACTTTTTCAATTTTCAAAAATGTTGACATGCTCCGAAAAAAAAACTCCTATGCGACGTAAATTGAGTTGTACAACACGATTCCGCTCTCAAAATGTTTCTAAAAAAATTTTGAGTGCCTGGCCAGCGCACTTTTTCAATTTTCAAAAATGTTGACATACTCCGAAATAAAAATTCCTATGCGACGTAAATTAAGTCCTGCAACACGATTCCGCCCTAAAAATTTTTCTATAAAATTTCTGAGTGCCTGGCCAGCGCACTTTTTCAATTTTCAAAAATGTTGACATGCTCCGAAAAAAAAATACTATGCTATGTAAATTGAGTTCTACAGCACGATTCCGCCCTCAAAATTTTTCTAAAAAATTTCTAAGTGCCTGGCCAGCGCACTTTTTCAATTTTCAAAAATGTTGACATGCTCCGAAAAAAAACTCCTATGCTACGTAAATTGAGTTGTACAACACGATTCCGCCCTCAAACTGTTTCTAAAAAATTTTTGAGTGCCTGGTCAGCGCACTTTTTCAATTTTCAAAAATGTTGACATGCTCCGAAAGAAAAATTCCTATGCGACGTAAATTGAGTTCTACCCCAAGATTCCGCCCTCAAAATTTTTCTAAAAAAAATTTAAGTTCCTGGCCAGCGCACTTTTACAATTTTAAAAATGTTGACATGCTCCGAAAAAAAATTCCTATGCGACGTAAATTGAGTTCTACAACACGATTCCGCCCTCAAAACTTTTCTAAAAAATTTTTGAAAGCCTGGCCAGCGCACTTTTTGAATTTTCAAAAATGTTGACATGCTCCGAAAAAAATTCCTATGCGACGTAAATTGAGTTCTACAACACGATTCCGCCCTCAAAACTTTTCTAAAAAATTTTTAAGTGCCTGGAGAGCGCACTTTTTCAATTTTCAAAAATGTTGACATGCTCCGAAAAAAAATACCTATGCGACGTAAATTGAGTTCTACCACAAGATTCCGCCCTCAAAATTTTTCTAAAAAAAATTTAAGTTCCTGGCCAGCGCACTTTTACAATTTTCAAAAATGTTGACATGCTCCGAAAAAAAATTCCTATGCGACGTAAATTGAGTTCTACAACACGATTCCGCCCTCAAAACTTTTCTAAAAAATTTTTGAATGCCTGGCCAGCGCACTTTTTCAATTTTCAAAAATGTTGACATGCTCCGAAAAAAAATTCCTATGCGACGTAAATTGAGTTCTACAACACGATTCCGCCCTCAAAACTTTTCTAAAAAATTTTTAAGTGCCTGGCCAGCGCACTTTTTCAATTTTCAAAAATGTTGACATGCTCCGAAAAAAAACTCCTATGCTACGTAAATTGAGTTGTACTACACGATTCCGCCCTCAAACTGTTTCTAAAAAATTTTTGAGTGCCTGGTCAGCGCACTTTTTCAATTTTCAAAAATGTTGACAGGCTCCGAAAGGAAAATTCCTATGCGACGTAAATTGAGTTCTACCACAAGATTCCGCCCTCAAAATTTTTCTAAAAAAAATTTAAGTTCCTGGCCAGCGCACTTTTACAATTTTCAAAAATGTTGACATGCTCCGAAAAAAAATTCCTATGCGACGTAAATTGAGTTCTACAACACGATTCCGCCCTCAAAACTTTTCTAAAAAATTTTTGAGGGCCTGGCCAGCGCACTTTTTCAATTTTCAAAAATGTTGTCATGCTCCGAAAAAAATTCCTATGCGACGTAAATTGAGTTCTACAACACGATTCCGCCCTCAAAACTTTTCTAAAAAATTTTTAAGTGCCTGGCCAGCGCACTTTTTCAATTTTCAAACATGTTGACATGCTCCAAAAAAAAATTACTATGCGACGTAAATTAAGTTCTACAACACGATTCCGCCCTCAAAATGTTTCTAAAAAAATGTTGAGTGCCTGGCCAGCGCACTTTTTCAATTTTCAAAAATGTTGACATGCTCCGAAAAAAAATACTATGCTATGTAAATTGAGTTCTACAGCACGATTCCGCCCTCAAAATTTTTCTAAAAAATTTCTAAGTGCCTGGCCAGCGCACTTTTTCAATTTTCAAAAATGTTGACATGCTCCGAAAAAAAACTCCTATGCTACGTAAATTGAGTTGTACAACACGATTCCGCCCTCAAACTGTTTCTAAAAAATTTTTGAGTGCCTGGTCAGCGCACTTTTTCAATTTTCAAAAATGTTGACATGCTCCGAAAGAAAAATTCCTATGCGACGTAAATTGAGTTCTACCACAAGATTCCGCCCTCAAAATTTTTCTAAAAAAAATTTAAGTTCCTGGCCAGCGCACTTTTACAATTTTCAAAAATGTTGACATGCTCCGAAAAAAAATTCCTATGCGACGTAAATTGAGTTCTACAACACGATTCCGCCCTCAAAACTTTTCTAAAAAATTTTTGAGGGCCTGGCCAGCGCACTTTTTCAATTTTCAAAAATGTTGACATGCTCCGAAAAAAATTCCTATGCGACGTAAATTGAGTTCTACAACACGATTCCGCCCTCAAAACTTTTCTAAAAAATTTTTAAGTGCCTGGCCAGCGCACTTTTTCAATTTTCAAAAATGTTGACATGCTCCGAAAAAAAAATACCTATGCGACGTAAATTGAGTTCTACCACAAGATTCCGCCCTCAAAATTTTTCTAAAAAAAAATTTAAGTTCCTGGCCAGCGCACTTTTACAATTTTCAATAATGTTGACATGCTCCGAAAAAAAATTCCTATGCGACGTAAATTGAGTTCTACAACACGATTCCGCCCTCAAAACTTTTCTAAAAAATTTTTGAATGCCTGGCCAGCGCACTTTTTCAATTTTCAAAAATGTTGACATGCTCCGAAAAAAAATTCCTATGCGACGTAAATTGAGTTCTACAACACGATTCCGCCCTCAAAACTTTTCTAAAAAATTTTTAAGTGCCTGGCCAGCGCACTTTTTCAATTTTCAAAAATGTTGACATGCTCCGAAAAAAAACCCCTATGCTACGTAAATTGAGTTGTACTACACGATTCCGCCCTCAAACTGTTTCTAAAAAATTTTTGAGTGCCTGGTCAGCGCACTTTTTCAATTTTCAAAAATGTTGACAGGCTCCGAAAGGAAAATTCCTATGCGACGTAAATTGAGTTCTACCACAAGATACCACCCTCAAAATTTTTCTAAAAAAAATTTAAGTTCCTGGCCAGCGCACTTTTACAATTTTCAAAAATGTTGACATGCTCCGAAAAAAAATTCCTATGCGACGTAAATTGAGTTCTACAACACGATTCCGCCCTCAAAACTTTTCTAAAAAATTTTTGAATGCCTGGCCAGCGCACTTTTTCAATTTTCAAAAATGTTGACATGCTCCGAAAAAAAATTCCTATGCGACGTAAATTGAGTTCTACAACACGATTCCGCCCTCAAAACTTTTCTAAAAAATTTTTAAGTGCCTGGCCAGCGCACTTTCTCAATTTTCAAAAATGTTGACATGCTCCGAAAAAAAACTCCTATGCTACGTAAATTGAGTTGTACTACACGATTCCGCCCTCAAACTGTTTCTAAAAAATTTTTGAGTGCCTGGTCAGCGCACTTTTTCAATTTTCAAAAATGTTGACAGGCTCCGAAAGGAAAATTCCTATGCGACGTAAATTGAGTTCTACCACAAGATTCCGCCCTCAAAATTTTTCTAAAAAAAATTTAAGTTCCTGGCCAGCGCACTTTTACAATTTTCAAAAATGTTGACATGCTCCGAAAAAAATACCTATGCGACGTAAATTGAGTTCTACCACAAGATTCCGCCCTCAAAATTTTTCAAAAAAAAATTTAAGTGCCTGGCCAGCGCACTTTTACAATTTTCAAAAATGTTGACATGCTCCGAAAAAAAACTCCTATGCTACGTAAATTGAGTTGTACAACACGATTCCGCCCTCAAAATGTTTCTAAAAAATTTTTGAGTGCCTGGTCAGCGCACTTTTTCAATTTTCAAAAATGTTGACATGCTCCGAAAAAAAATCCTATGCGACGTAAATTGAGTTGTACAACACGATTCCGCTCTCAAAATGTTTCTAAAAAAATTTTGAGTGCCTGGCCAGCGCACTTTTTCAATTTTCAAAAATGTTGAGATGCTCCGAAAAAAAAATTTTATGCGACGTAAATTGAGTTCTACCACACGATTCCGCCCTCAAAATTTTTCTAAAAAATTTCTAAGTGCCTGGCCAGCGCACTTTTTCAATTTTCAAAAATGTTGACATGCTCCGAAAAAAAACTCCTATGCTACGTAAATTGAGTTGTACAACACGATTCCGCCCTCAAACTGTTTCTAAAAAATTTTTGAGTGCCTGGTCAGCGCACTTTTTCAATTTTCAAAAATGTTGACATGCTCCGAAAGAAAAATTCCTATGCGACGTAAATTGAGTTCTACCACAAGATTCCGCCCTCAAAATTTTTCTAAAAAAAATTTAAGTTCCTGGCCAGCGCACTTTTACAATTTTCAAAAATGTTGACATGCTCCGAAAAAAAATTCCTATGCGACGTAAATTGAGTTCTACAACACGATTCCGCCCTCAAAACTTTTCTAAAAAATTTTTGAGGGCCTGGCCAGCGCACTTTTTCAATTTTCAAAAATGTTGACATGCTCCGAAAAAAATTCCTATGAGACGTAAATTGAGTTCTACAACACGATTCCGCCCTCAAAACTTTTCTAAAAAATTTTTAAGTGCCTGGCCAGCGCACTTTTACAATTTTCAAAAATGTTGACATGCTCCGAAAAAAAAAAACTATGCTATGTAAATTGAGTTCTACAGCACGATTCCGCCCTCAAAATTTTTCTAAAAAATTTCTAAGTGCCTGGCCAGCGCACTTTTTCAATTTTCAAAAATGTTGACAGGCTCCGAAAGGAAAATTCCTATGCGACGTAAATTGAGTTCTACCACAAGATTCCGCCCTCAAAATTTTTCTAAAAAAAATTTAAGTTCCTGGCCAGCGCACTTTTACAATTTTCAAAAATGTTGACATGCTCCGAAAAAAATACCTATGCGACGTAAATTGAGTTCTACCACAAGATTCCGCCCTCAAAATTTTTCAAAAAAAAATTTAAGTGCCTGGCCAGCGCACTTTTACAATTTTCAAAAATGTTGACATGCTCCGAAAAAAAACTCCTATGCTACGTAAATTGAGTTGTACAACACGATTCCGCCCTCAAAATGTTTCTAAAAAATTTTTGAGTGCCTGGTCAGCGCACTTTTTCAATTTTCAAAAATGTTGACATGCTCCGAAAAAAAATCCTATGCGACGTAAATTGAGTTGTACAACACGATTCCGCTCTCAAAATGTTTCTAAAAAAATTTTGAGTGCCTGGCCAGCGCACTTTTTCAATTTTCAAAAATGTTGAGATGCTCCGAAAAAAAAATTTTATGCGACGTAAATTGAGTTCTACCACACGATTCCGCCCTCAAAATTTTTCTAAAAAATTTCTAAGTGCCTGGCCAGCGCACTTTTTCAATTTTTAAAAATGTTGACATGCTCCGAAAGGAAAATTCCTATGCGACGTAAATTGAGTTCTACCACAAGATTCCGCCCTCAAAATTTTTCTAAAAAAAATTTAAGTTCCTGGCCAGCGCACTTTTACAATTTTCAAAAATGTTGACATGCTCCGAAAAAAATACCTATGCGACGTAAATTGAGTTCTACCACAAGATTCCGACCTCAAAATTTTTCTAAAAAAAAATTTAAGTGCCTGGCCAGCGCACTTTTACAATTTTCAAAAATGTTGACATGCTCCGAAAAAAAACTCCTATGCTACGTAAATTGAGTTGTACAACACGATTCCGCCCTCAAAATGTTTCTAAAAAATTTTTGAGTGCCTGGTCAGCGCACTTTTTCAATTTTCAAAAATGTTGACATGCTCCGAAAAAAAATCCTATGCGACGTAAATTGAGTTGTACAACACGATTCCGCTCTCAAAATGTTTCTAAAAAAATTTTGAGTGCCTGGCCAGCGCACTTTTTCAATTTTCAAAAATGTTGACATACTCCGAAATAAAAATTCCTATGCGACGTAAATTAAGTCCTGCAACACGATTCCGCCCTAAAAATTTTTCTATAAAATTTCTGAGTGCCTGGCCAGCGCACTTTTTCAATTTTCAAAAATGTTGACATGCTCCGAAAAAAAAAATACTATGCTATGTAAATTGAGTTCTACAGCACGATTCCGCCCTCAAAATTTTTCTAAAAAATTTCTAAGTGCCTGGCCAGCGCACTTTTTCAATTTTCAAAAATGTTGACATGCTCCGAAAAAAAACTCCTATGCTACGTAAATTGAGTTGTACAACACGATTCCGCCCTCAAACTGTTTCTAAAAAATTTTTGAGTGCCTGGTCAGCGCACTTTTTCAATTTTCAAAAATGTTGACATGCTCCGAAAGAAAAATTCCTATGCGACGTAAATTGAGTTCTACCACAAGATTCCGCCCTCAAAATTTTTCTAAAAAAAATTTAAGTTCCTGGCCAGCGCACTTTTACAATTTTCAAAAATGTTGACATGCTCCGAAAAAAAATTCCTATGCGACGTAAATTGAGTTCTACAACACGATTCCGCCCTCAAAACTTTTCTAAAAAATTTTTGAGGGCCTGGCCAGCGCACTTTTTCAATTTTCAAAAATGTTGACATGCTCCGAAAAAAATTCCTATGAGACGTAAATTGAGTTCTACAACACGATTCCGCCCTCAAAACTTTTCTAAAAAATTTTTAAGTGCCTGGCCAGCGCACTTTTACAATTTTCAAAAATGTTGACATGCTCCGAAAAAAAAAAAACTATGCTATGTAAATTGAGTTCTACAGCACGATTCCGCCCTCAAAATTTTTCTAAAAAATTTCCAAGTGCCTGGCCAGCGCACTTTTTCAATTTTCAAAAATGTTGACATGCTCCGAAAAAAAACTCCTATGCGACGTAAATTGAGTTGTACAACACGATTCCGCTCTCAAAATGTTTCTAAAAAAATTTTGAGTGCCTGGCCAGCGCACTTTTTCAATTTTCAAAAATGTTGACATACTCCGAAATAAAAATTCCTATGCGACGTAAATTAAGTGCTGCAACACGATTCCGCCCTAAAAATTTTTCTATAAAATTTCTGAGTGCCTGGCCAGCGCACTTTTTCAATTTTCAAAAATGTTGACATGCTCCGAAAAAAAAATACTATGCTATGTAAATTGAGTTCTACAGCACGATTCCGCCCTCAAAATTTTTCTAAAAAATTTCTAAGTGCCTGGCCAGCGCACTTTTTCAATTTTCAAAAATGTTGACATGCTCCGAAAAAAAACTCCTATGCTACATAAATTGAGTTGTACAACACGATTCCGCCCTCAAACTGTTTCTAAAAAATTTTTGAGTGCCTGGTCAGCGCACTTTTTCAATTTTCAAAAATGTTGACATGCTCCGAAAGAAAAATTCCTATGCGACGTAAATTGAGTTCTACCACAAGATTCCGCCCTCAAAATTTTTCTAAAAAAAATTTAAGTGCCTGGCCAGCGCACTTTTACAATTTTCAAAAATGTTGACATGCTCCGAAAAAAAACTCCTATGCTACGTAAATTGAGTTGTACAACACGATTCCGCCCTCAAAATGTTTCTAAAAAATTTTTGAGTGCCTGGTCAGCGCACTTTTTCAATTTTCAAAAATGTTGACATGCTCCGAAAAAAAACTCCTATGCGACGTAAATTGAGTTGTACAACACGATTCCGCTCTCAAAATGTTTCTAAAAAAATTTTGAGTGCCTGGCCAGCGCACTTTTTCAATTTTCAAAAATGTTGACATGCTCCGAAAAAAAACTCCTATGCGACGTAAATTGAGTTGTACAACACGATTCCGCTCTCAAAATGTTTCTAAAAAAATTTTGAGTGCCTGGCCAGCGCACTTTTTCAATTTTCAAAAATGTTGACATACTCCGAAATAAAAATTCCTATGCGACGTAAATTAAGTCCTGCAACACGATTCCGCCCTAAAAATTTTTCTATAAAATTTCTGAGTGCCTGGCCAGCGCACTTTTTCAATTTTCAAAAATGTTGACATGCTCCGAAAAAAAAATACTATGCTATGTAAATTGAGTTCTACAGCACGATTCCGCCCTCAAAATTTTTCTAAAAAATTTCTAAGTGCCTGGCCAGCGCACTTTTTCAATTTTCAAAAATGTTGACATGCTCCGAAAAAAAACTCCTATGCTACGTAAATTGAGTTGTACAACACGATTCCGCCCTCAAAATGTTTCTAAAAAATTTTTGAGTGCCTGGTCAGCGCACTTTTTCAATTTTCAAAAATGTTGACATGCTCCGAAAAAAAACTCCTATGCGACGTAAATTGAGTTGTACAACACGATTCCGCTCTCAAAATGTTTCTAAAAAAATTTTGAGTGCCTGGCCAGCGCACTTTTTCAATTTTCAAAAATGTTGACATACTCCGAAATAAAAATTCCTATGCGACGTAAATTAAGTCCTGCAACACGATTCCGCCCTAAAAATTTTTCTATAAAATTTCTGAGTGCCTGGCCAGCGCACTTTTTCAATTTTCAAAAATGTTGACATGCTCCGAAAAAAAATACCTATGCGACGTAAATTGAGTTCTACCACAAGATTCCGCCCTCAAAATTTTTCTAAAAAAAATTTAAGTTCCTGGCCAGCGCACTTTTACAATTTTCAAAAATGTTGACATGCTCCGAAAAAAAATTCCTATGCGACGTAAATTGAGTTCTACAACACGATTCCGCCCTCAAAACTTTTCTAAAAAATTTTTGAATGCCTGGCCAGCGCACTTTTTCAATTTTCAAAAATGTTGAGATGCTCCGAAAAAAAATTCCTATGCGACGTAAATTGAGTTCTACAACACGATTCCGCCCTCAAAACTTTTCTAAAAAATTTTTAAGTGCCTGGCCAGCGCACTTTTTCAATTTTCAAAAATGTTGACATGCTCCGAAAAAAAACTCCTATGCTACGTAAATTGAGTTGTACTACACGATTCCGCCCTCAAACTGTTTCTAAAAAATTTTTGAGTGCCTGGTCAGCGCACTTTTTCAATTTTCAAAAATGTTGACAGGCTCCGAAAAAAAACTCCTATGCTACGTAAATTGAGTTGTACAACACGATTCCGCCCTCAAAATGTTTCTAAAAAATTTTTGAGTGCCTGGTCAGCGCACTTTTTCAATTTTCAAAAATGTTGACATGCTCCGAAAAAAAACTCCTATGCGACGTAAATTGAGTTGTACAACACGATTCCGCTCTCAAAATGTTTCTAAAAAAATTTTGAGTGCCTGGCCAGCGCACTTTTTCAATTTTCAAAAATGTTGACATACTCCGAAATAAAAATTCCTATGCGACGTAAATTAAGTCCTGCAACACGATTCCGCCCTAAAAATTTTTCTATAAAATTTCTGAGTGCCTGGCCAGCGCACTTTTTCAATTTTCAAAAATGTTGACATGCTTCGAAAAAAAACTCCTATGCTACGTAAATTGAGTTGTACAACACGATTCCGCCCTCAAAATGTTTCTAAAAAATTTTTGAGTGCCTGGTCAGCGCACTTTTTCAATTTTCAAAAATGTTGACATGCTCCGAAAAAAAAACTCCTATGCGACGTAAATTGAGTTGTACAACACGATTCCGCTCTCAAAATGTTTCTAAAAAAATTTTGAGTGCCTGGCCAGCGCACTTTTTCAATTTTCAAAAATGTTGACATACTCCGAAATAAAAATTCCTATGCGACGTAAATTAAGTCCTGCAACACGATTCCGCCCTAAAAATTTTTCTATAAAATTTCTGAGTGCCTGGCCAGCGCACTTTTTCAATTTTCAAAAATGTTGACATGCTCCGAAAAAAAAATACTATGCTATGTAAATTGAGTTCTACAGCACGATTCCGCCCTCAAAATTTTTCTAAAAAATTTCTAAGTGCCTGGCCAGCGCACTTTTTCAATTTTCAAAAATGTTGACATGCTCCGAAAAAAAACTCCTATGCTACGTAAATTGAGTTGTACAACACGATTCCGCCCTCAAACTGTTTCTAAAAAATTTTTGAGTGCCTGGTCAGCGCACTTTTTCAATTTTCAAAAATGTTGACATGCTCCGAAAGAAAAATTCCTATGCGACGTAAATTGAGTTCTACCCCAAGATTCCGCCCTCAAAATTTTTCTAAAAAAAATTTAAGTTCCTGGCCAGCGCACTTTTACAATTTTAAAAATGTTGACATGCTCCGAAAAAAAATTCCTATGCGACGTAAATTGAGTTCTACAACACGATTCCGCCCTCAAAACTTTTCTAAAAAATTTTTGAAAGCCTGGCCAGCGCACTTTTTGAATTTTCAAAAATGTTGACATGCTCCGAAAAAAATTCCTATGCGACGTAAATTGAGTTCTACAACACGATTCCGCCCTCAAAACTTTTCTAAAAAATTTTTAAGTGCCTGGAGAGCGCACTTTTTCAATTTTCAAAAATGTTGACATGCTCCGAAAAAAAATACCTATGCGACGTAAATTGAGTTCTACCACAAGATTCCGCCCTCAAAATTTTTCTAAAAAAAATTTAAGTTCCTGGCCAGCGCACTTTTACAATTTTCAAAAATGTTGACATGCTCCGAAAAAAAATTCCTATGCGACGTAAATTGAGTTCTACAACACGATTCCGCCCTCAAAACTTTTCTAAAAAATTTTTGAATGCCTGGCCAGCGCACTTTTTCAATTTTCAAAAATGTTGACATGCTCCGAAAAAAAATTCCTATGCGACGTAAATTGAGTTCTACAACACGATTCCGCCCTCAAAACTTTTCTAAAAAATTTTTAAGTGCCTGGCCAGCGCACTTTTTCAATTTTCAAAAATGTTGACATGCTCCGAAAAAAAACTCCTATGCTACGTAAATTGAGTTGTACTACACGATTCCGCCCTCAAACTGTTTCTAAAAAATTTTTGAGTGCCTGGTCAGCGCACTTTTTCAATTTTCAAAAATGTTGACAGGCTCCGAAAGGAAAATTCCTATGCGACGTAAATTGAGTTCTACCACAAGATTCCGCCCTCAAAATTTTTCTAAAAAAAATTTAAGTTCCTGGCCAGCGCACTTTTACAATTTTCAAAAATGTTGACATGCTCCGAAAAAAAATTCCTATGCGACGTAAATTGAGTTCTACAACACGATTCCGCCCTCAAAACTTTTCTAAAAAATTTTTGAGGGCCTGGCCAGCGCACTTTTTCAATTTTCAAAAATGTTGTCATGCTCCGAAAAAAATTCCTATGCGACGTAAATTGAGTTCTACAACACGATTCCGCCCTCAAAACTTTTCTAAAAAATTTTTAAGTGCCTGGCCAGCGCACTTTTTCAATTTTCAAAAATGTTGACATGCTCCGAAAAAAAATACCTATGCGACGTAAATTGAGTTCTACCACAAGATTCCGCCCTCAAAATTTTTCTAAAAAAAATTTAAGTTCCTGGCCAGCGCACTTTTACAATTTTCAAAAATGTTGACATGCTCCGAAAAAAAAAACTATGCTATGTAAATTGAGTTCTACAGCACGATTCCGCCCTCAAAATTTTTCTAAAAAATTTCTAAGTGCCTGGCCAGCGCACTTTTTCAATTTTCAAAAATGTTGACATGCTCCGAAAAAAAACTCCTATGCGACGTAAATTGAGTTGTACAACACGATTCCGCTCTCAAAATGTTTCTAAAAAATTTTTGAGTGCCTGGCCAGCGCAATTTTCAAAAATGTTGACATGCTCCGAAAAAAAATTCCTATGCGACGTAAATTGAGTTCTACAACACGATTCCGCCCTCAAAATTTTTTAGAAAAATTTTTTAAGTACCTGGTCAGCGCACTTTTTCAATTTTCAAAAATGTTGACATGCTCCGAAAAAAAATACCTATGCGACGTAAATTGAGTTCTACCACAAGATTCCGCCCTCAATTTTTTTCTAAAAAAAATTTAAGTGCCTAGCCAGCGCACTTTTACAATTTTCAAAAATGTTGACATGCTCCGAAAAAAAACTCCTATGCTACGTAAATTGAGTTGTACAACACGATTCCGCCCTCAAAATGTTTCTAAAAAATTTTTGAGTGCCTGGCCAGCGCACTTTTTCAATTTTCAAAAATGTTGACATGCTCCAAAAAAAATTATTATGCGACGTAAATTAAGTTCTGCAACACGATTCCGCCCTCAAAATGTTTCTAAAAAAAATTTGAGTGCCTGGCCAGCGCACTTTTTCAATTTTCAAAAATGTTGACATGCTCCGAAAAAAAAATACTATGCTATGTAAATTGAGTTCTACAACATGATTCCGCCCTCAAAATTTTTCTAAAAAATTTTTAAGTGCCTGGCCAGCGCACTTTTTCAATTTTCAAACATGTTGACATGCTCCAAAAAAAAATTACTATGCGACGTAAATTAAGTTCTACAACACGATTCCGCCCTCAAAATGTTTCTAAAAAAATGTTGAGTGCCTGGCCAGCGCACTTTTTCAATTTTCAAAAATGTTGACATGCTCCGAAAAAAAACTCCTATGCTACGTAAATTGAGTTGTACAACACGATTCCGCCCTCAAACTGTTTCTAAAAAATTTTTGAGTGCCTGGTCAGCGCACTTTTTCAATTTTCAAAAATGTTGACATGCTCCGAAAGAAAAATTCCTATGCGACGTAAATTGAGTTCTACCACAAGATTCCGCCCTCAAAATTTTTCTAAAAAAAATTTAAGTTCCTGGCCAGCGCACTTTTACAATTTTCAAAAATGTTGACATGCTCCGAAAAAAAATTCCTATGCGACGTAAATTGAGTTCTACAACACGATTCCGCCCTCAAAACTTTTCTAAAAAATTTTTGAGGGCCTGGCCAGCGCACTTTTTCAATTTTCAAAAATGTTGACATGCTCCGAAAAAAATTCCTATGCGACGTAAATTGAGTTCTACAACACGATTCCGCCCTCAAAACTTTTCTAAAAAATTTTTAAGTGCCTGGCCAGCGCACTTTTTCAATTTTCAAAAATGTTGACATGCTCCGAAAAAAAATACCTATGCGACGTAAATTGAGTTCTACCACAAGATTCCGCCCTCAAAATTTTTCTAAAAAAAATTTAAGTTCCTGGCCAGCGCACTTTTACAATTTTCAAAAATGTTGACATGCTCCGAAAAAAAATTCCTATGCGACGTAAATTGAGTTCTACAACACGATTCCGCCCTCAAAACTTTTCTAAAAAAATTTTGAATGCCTGGCCAGCGCACTTTTTCAATTTTCAAAAATGTTGACATGCTCCGAAAAAAAATTCCTATGCGACGTAAATTGAGTTCTACAACACGATTCCGCCCTCAAAACTTTTCTAAAAAATTTTTAAGTGCCTGGCCAGCGCACTTTTTCAATTTTCAAAAATGTTGACATGCTCCGAAAAAAAACCCCTATGCTACGTAAATTGAGTTGTACTACACGATTCCGCCCTCAAACTGTTTCTATAAAATTTTTGAGTGCCTGGTCAGCGCACTTTTTCAATTTTCAAAAATGTTGACAGGCTCCGAAAGGAAAATTCCTATGCGACGTAAATTGAGTTCTACCACAAGATACCACCCTCAAAATTTTTCTAAAAAAAATTTAAGTTCCTGGCCAGCGCACTTTTGCAATTTTCAAAAATGTTGACATGCTCCGAAAAAAAATTCCTATGCGACGTAAATTGAGTTCTACAACACGATTCCGCCCTCAAAACTTTTCTAAAAAATTTTTGAATGCCTGGCCAGCGCACTTTTTCAATTTTCAAAAATGTTGACATGCTCCGAAAAAAAATTCCTATGCGACGTAAATTGAGTTCTACAACACGATTCCGCCCTCAAAACTTTTCTAAAAAATTTTTAAGTGCCTGGCCAGCGCACTTTTTCAATTTTCAAAAATGTTGACATGCTCCGAAAAAAAACTCCTATGCTACGTAAATTGAGTTGTACTACACGATTCCGCCCTCAAACTGTTTCTAAAAAATTTTTGAGTGCCTGGTCAGCGCACTTTTTCAATTTTCAAAAATGTTGACAGGCTCCGAAAGGAAAATTCCTATGCGACGTAAATTGAGTTCTACCACAAGATTCCGCCCTCAAAATTTTTCTAAAAAAATTTAAGTTCCTGGCCAGCGCACTTTTACAATTTTCAAAAATGTTGACATGCTCCGAAAAAAATACCTATGCGACGTAAATTGAGTTCTACCACAAGATTCCGCCCTCAAAATTTTTCTAAAAAAAATTTAAGTGCCTGGCCAGCGCACTTTTACAATTTTCAAAAATGTTGACATGCTCCGAAAAAAAACTCCTATGCTACGTAAATTGAGTTGTACAACACGATTCCGCCCTCAAAATGTTTCTAAAAAATTTTTGAGTGCCTGGTCAGCGCACTTTTTCAATTTTCAAAAATGTTGACATGCTCCGAAAAAAAATCCTATGCGACGTAAATTGAGTTGTACAACACGATTCCGCTCTCAAAATGTTTCTAAAAAAATTTTGAGTGCCTGGCCAGCGCACTTTTTCAATTTTCAAAAATGTTGACATACTCCGAAATAAAAATTCCTATGCGACGTAAATTAAGTCCTGCAACACGATTCCGCCCTAAAAATTTTTCTATAAAATTTCTGAGTGCCTGGCCAGCGCACTTTTTCAATTTTCAAAAATGTTGACATGCTCCGAAAAAAAACTCCTATGCTACGTAAATTGAGTTGTACAACACGATTCCGCCCTCAAACTGTTTCTAAAAAATTTTTGAGTGCCTGGTCAGCGCACTTTTTCAATTTTCTAAAATGTTGACATGCTCCGAAAGAAAAATTCCTATGCGACGTAAATTGAGTTCTACCACAAGATTCCGCCCTCAAAATTTTTCTAAAAAAAATTTAAGTTCCTGGCCAGCGCACTTTTACAATTTTCAAAAATGTTGACATGCTCCGAAAAAAAATTCCTATGCGACGTAAATTGAGTTCTACAACACGATTCCGCCCTCAAAACTTTTCTAAAAAATTTTTGAGGGCCTGGCCAGCGCACTTTTTCAATTTTAAAAATGTTGACATGCTCCGAAAAAAATTCCTATGCGACGTAAATTGAGTTCTACAACACGATTCCGCCCTCAAAACTTTTCTAAAAAATTTTTAAGTGCCTGGCCAGCGCACTTTTTCAATTTTCAAAAATGTTGACATGCTCCGAAAAAAAATACCTATGCGACGTAAATTGAGTTCTACCACAAGATTCCGCCCTCAAAATTTTTCTAAAAAAAATTTAAGTTCCTGGCCAGCGCACTTTTACAATTTTCAAAAATGTTGACATGCTCCGAAAAAAAATTCCTATGCGACGTAAATTGAGTTCTACAACACGATTCCGCCCTCAAAACTTTTCTAAAAAATTTTTGAATGCCTGGCCAGCGCACTTTTTCAATTTTCAAAAATGTTGACATGCTCCGAAAAAAAATTCCTATGCGACGTAAATTGAGTTCTACAACACGATTCCGCTCTCAAAACTTTTCTAAAAAATTTTTAAGTGCCTGGCCAGCGCACTTTTTCAATTTTCAAAAATGTTGACATGCTCCGAAAAAAAACTCCTATGCTACGTAAATTGAGTTGTACTACACGATTCCGCCCTCAAACTGTTTCTAAAAAATTTTTGAGTGCCTGGTCAGCGCACTTTTTCAATTTTCAAAAATGTTGACAGGCTCCGAAAGGAAAATTCCTATGCGACGTAAATTGAGTTCTACCACAAGATTCCGCCCTCAAAATTTTTCTAAAAAAAATTTAAGTTCCTGGCCAGCGCACTTTTACAATTTTCAAAAATGTTGACATGCTCCGAAAAAAAATTCCTATGCGACGTAAATTGAGTTCTACAACACGATTCCGCCCTCAAAACTTTTCTAAAAAATTTTTGAGTGCCTGGCCAGCGCACTTTTTCAATTTTCAAAAATGTTGACATGCTCCGAAAAAAAAATACTATGCTATGTAAATTGAGTTCTACAGCACGATTCCGCCCTCAAAATTTTTCTAAAAAATTTCTAAGTGCCTGGCCAGCGCACTTTTTCAATTTTCAAAAATGTTGACATGCTCCGAAAGAAAAATTCCTATGCGACGTAAATTGAGTTCTACCACAAGATTCCGCCCTCAAAATTTTTCTAAAAAAAATTTAAGTGCCTGGCCAGCGCACTTTTACAATTTTCAAAAATGTTGACATGCTCCGAAAAAAAACTCCTATGCTACGTAAATTGAGTTGTACAACACGATTCCGCCCTCAAAATGTTTCTAAAAAATTTTTGAGTGCCTGGTCAGCGCACTTTTTCAATTTTCAAAAATGTTGACATGCTCCGAAAAAAAACTCCTATGCGACGTAAATTGAGTTGTACAACACGATTCCGCTCTCAAAATGTTTCTAAAAAAATTTTGAGTGCCTGGCCAGCGCACTTTTTCAATTTTCAAAAATGTTGACATGCTCCGAAAAAAAACTCCTATGCTACGTAAATTGAGTTGTACAACACGATTCCGCCCTCAAACTGTTTCTAAAAAATTTTTGAGTGCCTGGTCAGCGCACTTTTTCAATTTTCAAAAATGTTGACATGCTCCGAAAGAAAATTTCCTATGCGACGTAAATTGAGTTCTACCACAAGATTCCGCCCTCAAAATTTTTCTAAAAAAAATTTAAGTTCCTGGCCAGCGCACTTTTACAATTTTCAAAAATGTTGACATGCTCCGAAAAAAAATTCCTATGCGACGTAAATTGAGTTCTACAACACGATTCCGCCCTCAAAACTTTTCTAAAAAATTTTTGAGGGCCTGGCCAGCGCACTTTTTCAATTTTCAAAAATGTTGACATGCTCCGAAAAAAATTCCTATGCGACGTAAATTGAGTCCTACAACACGATTCCGCCCTCAAAACTTTTCTAAAAAATTTTTAAGTGCCTGGCCAGCGCACTTTTTCAATTTTCAAAAATGTTGACATGCTCCGAAAAAAAATACCTATGCGACGTAAATTGAGTTCTACCACAAGATTCCGCCCTCAAAATTTTTCTAAAAAAAATTTAAGTTCCTGGCCAGCGCACTTTTACAATTTTCAAAAATGTTGACATGCTCCGAAAAAAAATTCCTATGCGACGTAAATTGAGTTCTACAACACGATTCCGCCCTCAAAACTTTTCTAAAAAATTTTTGAATGCCTGGCCAGCGCACTTTTTCAATTTTCAAAAATGTTGACATGCTCCGAAAAAAAATTCCTATGCGACGTAAATTGAGTTCTACAACACGATTCCGCCCTCAAAACTTTTCTAAAAAATTTTTAAGTGCCTGGCCAGCGCACTTTTTCAATTTTCAAAAATGTTGACATGCTCCGAAAAAAAACTCCTATGCTACGTAAATTGAGTTGTACTACACGATTCCGCCCTCAAACTGTTTCTAAAAAATTTTTGAGTGCCTGGTCAGCGCACTTTTTCAATTTTCAAAAATGTTGACATGCTCCGAAAAAAAACTCCTATGCGACGTAAATTGAGTTGTACAACACGATTCCGCTCTCAAAATGTTTCTAAAAAAATTTTGAGTGCCTGGCCAGCGCACTTTTTCAATTTTCAAAAATGTTGACATACTCCGAAATAAAAATTCCTATGCGACGTAAATTAAGTCCTGCAACACGATTCCGCCCTAAAAATTTTTCTATAAAATTTCTGAGTGCCTGGCCAGCGCACTTTTTCAATTTTCAAAAATGTTGACATGCTCCGAAAAAAAAAATACTATGCTGTGTAAATTGAGTTCTACAGCACGATTCCGCCCTCAAAATTTTTCTAAAAAATTTCTAAGTGCCTGGCCAGCGCACTTTTTCAATTTTCAAAAATGTTGACATGCTCCGAATAAAAACTCCTATGCTACGTAAATTGAGTTGTACAACACGATTCCGCCCTCAAACTGTTTCTAAAAAATTTTTGAGTGCCTGGTCAGCGCACTTTTTCAATTTTCAAAAATGTTGACATGCTCCGAAAGAAAAATTCCTATGCGACGTAAATTGAGTTCTACCACAAGATTCCGCCCTCAAAATTTTTCTAAAAAAAATTTAAGTTCCTGGCCAGCGCACTTTTACAATTTTCAAAAATGTTGACATGCTCCGAAAAAAAATTCCTATGCGACGTAAATTGAGTTCTACAACACGATTCCGCCCTCAAAACTTTCAATTTTCAAAAATGTTGACATGCTCCGAAAAAAATTCCTATGCGACGTAAATTGAGTTCTACAACACGATTCCGCCCTCAAAACTTTTCTAAAAAATTTTTAAGTGCCTGGCCAGCGCACTTTTTCAATTTTCAAAAATGTTGACATGCTCCGAAAAAAAAATACCTATGCGACGTAAATTGAGTTCTACCACAAGATTCCGCCCTCAAAATTTTTCTAAAAAAAATTTAAGTTCCTGGCCAGCGCACTTTTACAATTTTCAAAAATGTTGACATGCTCCGAAAAAAAATTCCTATGCGACGTAAATTGAGTTCTACAACACGATTCCGCCCTCAAAACTTTTCTAAAAAATTTTTGAATGCCTGGCCAGCGCACTTTTTCAATTTTCAAAAATGTTGACATGCTCCGAAAAAAAATTCCTATGCGACGTAAATTGAGTTCTACAACACGATTCCGCCCTCAAAACTTTTCTAAAAAATTTTTAAGTGCCTGGCCAGCGCACTTTTTCAATTTTCAAAAATGTTGACAGGCTCCGAAAGGAAAATTCCTATGCGACGTAAATTGAGTTCTACCACAAGATTCCGCCCTCAAAATTTTTCTAAAAAAATTTAAGTTCCTGGCCAGCGCACTTTTACAATTTTCAAAAATGTTGACATGCTCCGAAAAAAAATTCCTATGCGACGTAAATTGAGTTCTACAACACTATTCCGCCCTCAAAACTTTTCTAAAAAATTTTTGAGGGCCTGGCCAGCGCACTTTTTCAATTTTCAAAAATGTTGACATGCTCCGAAAAAAATTCCTATGCGCCGTAAATTGAGTTCTACAACACGATTCCGCCCTCAAAACTTTTCTAAAAAATTTTTAAGTGCCTGGCCAGCGCACTTTTTCAATTTTCAAAAATGTTGACATGCTCCGAAAAAAAATACCTATGCGACGTAAATTGAGTTCTACCACAAGATTCCGCCCTCAAAATTTTTCTAAAAAAAATTTAAGTTCCTGGCCAGCGCACTTTTACAATTTTCAAAAATGTTGACATGCTCCGAAAAAAAAAAAACTATGCTATGTAAATTGAGTTCTACAGCACGATTCCGCCCTCAAAATTTTTCTAAAAAATTTCTAAGTGCCTGGCCAGCGCACTTTTTCAATTTTCAAAAATGTTGACATGCTCCGAAAAAAAACTCCTATGCGACGTAAATTGAGTTGTACAACACGATTCCGCTCTCAAAATGTTTCTAAAAAATTTTTGAGTGCCTGGCCAGCGCAATTTTCAAAAATGTTGACATGCTCCGAAAAAAAATTCCTATGCGACGTAAATTGAGTTCTACCACAAGATTCCGCCCTCAAATTTTTTCTAAAAAAAATTTAAGTGCCTGGCCAGCGCACTTTTACAATTTTCAAAAATGTTGACATGCTCCGAAAAAAAACTCCTATGCTACGTAAATTGAGTTGTACAACACGATTCCGCCCTCAAAATGTTTCTAAAAAATTTTTGAGTGCCTGGCCAGCGCACTTTTTCAATTTTCAAAAATGTTGACATGCTCCGAAAAAAAAATACTATGCTATGTAAAT
Source organism: Pseudeuparius sepicola (assembly GCA_963920635.1). Taxonomy (NCBI): domain Eukaryota; kingdom Metazoa; phylum Arthropoda; class Insecta; order Coleoptera; family Anthribidae; genus Pseudeuparius; species Pseudeuparius sepicola. The sequence goes on along the minus strand of OY987298.1, from coordinate 86,176,194 downwards.
TGAGTTCTACAACATGATTCCGCCCTCAAAATTTTTCTAAAAAATTTTTAAGTGCCTGGCCAGCGCACTTTTTCAATTTTCAAACATGTTGACATGCTCCAAAAAAAAATTACTATGCGACGTAAATTAAGTTCTACAACACGATTCCGCCCTCAAAATGTTTCTAAAAAAATGTTGAGTGCCTGGCCAGCGCACTTTTTCAATTTTCAAAAATGTTGACATGCTCCGAAAAAAAACTCCTATGCGACGTAAATTGAGTTGTACAACACGATTCCGCTCTCAAAATGTTTCTAAAAAATTTTTGAGTGCCTGGCCAGCGCAATTTTCAAAAATGTTGACATGCTCCGAAAAAAAATTCCTATGCGACGTAAATTGAGTTCTACCACAAGATTCCGCCCTCAAATTTTTTCTAAAAAAAATTTAAGTGCCTGGCCAGCGCACTTTTACAATTTTCAAAAATGTTGACATGCTCCGAAAAAAAACTCCTATGCTACGTAAATTGAGTTGTACAACACGATTCCGCCCTCAAAATGTTTCTAAAAAATTTTTGAGTGCCTGGCCAGCGCACTTTTACAATTTTCAAAAATGTTGACATGCTCCGAAAAAAAACTCCTATGCTACGTAAATTGAGTTGTACAACACGATTCCGCCCTCAAAATGTTTCTAAAAAATTTTTGAGTGCCTGGCCAGCGCACTTTTTCAATTTTCAAAAATGTTGACATGCTCCGAAAAAAAAATACTATGCTATGTAAATTGAGTTCTACAACATGATTCCGCCCTCAAAATTTTTCTAAAAAATTTTTAAGTGCCTGGCCAGCGCACTTTTTCAATTTTCAAACATGTTGACATGCTCCAAAAAAAATTATTATGCGACGTAAATTAAGTTCTGCAACACGATTCCGCCCTCAAAATGTTTCTAAAAAAATTTTGAGTGCCTGTCCAGCGCACTTTTTCAATTTTCAAAAATGTTGACATGCTCCGAAAAAAAAATACTATGCTATGTAAATTGAGTTCTACAACATGATTCCGCCCTCAAAATTTTTCTAAAAAATTTTTAAGTGCCTGGCCAGCGCACTTTTTCAATTTTCAAACATGTTGACATGCTCCAAAAAAAAATTACTATGCGACGTAAATTAAGTTCTACAACACGATTCCGCCCTCAAAATGTTTCTAAAAAAATGTTGAGTGCCTGGCCAGCGCACTTTTTCAATTTTCAAAAATGTTGACATGCTCCGAAAAAAAACTCCTATGCTACGTAAATTGAGTTGTACAACACGATTCCGCCCTCAAAATGTTTCTAAAAAATTTTTGAGTGCCTGGTCAGCGCACTTTTTCAATTTTCAAAAATGTTGACATGCTCCGAAAAAAAACTCCTATGCGACGTAAATTGAGTTGTACAACACGATTCCGCTCTCAAAATGTTTCTAAAAAAATTTTGAGTGCCTGGCCAGCGCACTTTTTCAATTTTCAAAAATGTTGACATACTCCGAAATAAAAATTCCTATGCGACGTAAATTAAGTCCTGCAACACGATTCCGCCCTAAAAATTTTTCTATAAAATTTCTGAGTGCCTGGCCAGCGCACTTTTTCAATTTTCAAAAATGTTGACATGCTCCGAAAAAAAAATACTATGCTATGTAAATTGAGTTCTACAGCACGATTCCGCCCTCAAAATTTTTCTAAAAAATTTCTAAGTGCCTGGCCAGCGCACTTTTTCAATTTTCAAAAATGTTGACATGCTCCGAAAAAAAACTCCTATGCTACGTAAATTGAGTTGTACAAGACGATTCCGCCCTCAAACTGTTTCTAAAAAATTTTTGAGTGCCTGGTCAGCGCACTTTTTCAATTTTCAAAAATGTTGACATGCTCCGAAAGAAAAATTCCTATGCGACGTAAATTGAGTTCTACCACAAGATTCCGCCCTCAAAATTTTTCTAAAAAAAATTTAAGTTCCTGGCCAGCGCACTTTTACAATTTTCAAAAATGTTGACATGCTCCGAAAAAAAATTCCTATGCGACGTAAATTGAGTTCTACAACACGATTCCGCCCTCAAAACTTTTCTAAAAAATTTTTGAGGGCCTGGCCAGCGCACTTTTTCAATTTTCAAAAATGTTGACATGCTCCGAAAAAAATTCCTATGCGACGTAAATTGAGTTCTACAACACGATTCCGCCCTCAAAACTTTTCTAAAAAATTTTTAAGTGCCTGGCCAGCGCACTTTTTCAATTTTCAAAAATGTTGACATGCTCCGAAAAAAAATACCTATGCGACGTAAATTGAGATCTACCACAAGATTCCGCCCTCAAAATTTTTCTAAAAAAAATTTAAGTTCCTGGCCAGCGCACTTTTACAATTTTCAAGAATGTTGACATGCTCCGAAAAAAAATTCCTATGCGACGTAAATTGAGTTCTACAACACGATTCCGCCCTCAAAACTTTTCTAAAAAATTTTTGAATGCCTGGCCAGCGTACTTTTTCAATTTTCAAATATGTTGACATGCTCCGAAAAAAAATTCCTATGCGACGTAAATTGAGTTCTACAACACGATTCCGCCCTCAAAACTTTTCTAAAAAATTTTTAAGTGCCTGGCCAGCGCACTTTTTCAATTTTCAAAAATGTTGACATGCTCCGAAAAAAAACTCCTATGCTACGTAAATTGAGTTGTACTACACGATTCCGCCCTCAAACTGTTTCTAAAAAATTTTTGAGTGCCTGGTCAGCGCACTTTTTCAATTTTCAAAAATGTTGACAGGCTCCGAAAGGAAAATTCCTATGCGACGTAAATTGAGTTCTACCACAAGATACCGCCCTTAAAATTTTTCTAAAAAAAATTTAAGTTCCTGGCCAGCGCACTTTTACAATTTTCAAAAATGTTGACATGCTCCGAAAAAAAATTCCTATGCGACGTAAATTGAGTTCTACAACACGATTCCGCCCTCAAAACTTTTCTAAAAAATTTTTGAATGCCTGGCCAGCGCACTTTTTCAATTTTCAAAAATGTTGACATGCTCCGAAAAAAAATTCCTATGCGACGTAAATTGAGTTCTACAACACGATTCCGCCCTCAAAACTTTTCTAAAAAATTTTTAAGTGCCTGGCCAGCGCACTTTTTCAATTTTCAAAAATGTTGACATGCTCCGAAAAAAAAACTCCTATGCTACGTAAATTGAGTTGTACTACACGATTCCGCCCTCAAACTGTTTCTAAAAAATTTTTGAGTGCCTGGTCAGCGCACTTTTTCAATTTTCAAAAATGTTGACAGGCTCCGAAAGGAAAATTCCTATGCGACGTAAATTGAGTTCTACCACAAGATTCCGCCCTCAAATTTTTTCTAAAAAAAATTTAAGTGCCTGGCCAGCGCACTTTTACAATTTTCAAAAATGTTGACATGCTCCGAAAAAAAACTCCTATGCTACGTAAATTGAGTTGTACAACACGATTCCGCCCTCAAAATGTTTCTAAAAAATTTTTGAGTGCCTGGCCAGCGCACTTTTTCAATTTTCAAAAATGTTGACATGCTCCAAAAAAAATTATTATGCGACGTAAATTAAGTTCTGCAACACGATTCCGCCCTCAAAATGTTTCTAAAAAAATTTTGAGTGCCTGGCCAGCGCACTTTTTCAATTTTCAAAAATGTTGACATGCTCCGAAAAAAAAATACTATGCTATGTAAATTGAGTTCTACAACATGATTCCGCCCTCAAAATTTTTCTAAAAAATTTTTAAGTGCCTGGCCAGCGCACTTTTTCAATTTTCAAACATGTTGACATGCTCCAAAAAAAAATTACTATGCGACGTAAATTAAGTTCTACAACACGATTCCGCCCTCAAAATGTTTCTAAAAAAATTTCTAATTGCCTGGCCAGCGCACTTTTTCAATTTTCAAAAATGTTGACATACTCCGAAATAAAAATTCCTATGCGACGTAAATTAAGTCCTGCAACACGATTCCGCCCTAAAAATTTTTCTATAAAATTTCTGAGTGCCTGGCCAGCGCATTTTTTCAATTTTCAAAAATGTTGAGATGCTCCGAAAAAAAAAATGCTATGCTATGTAAATTGAGTTCTACAGCACGATTCCGCCCTCAAAATTTTTCTAAAAAATTTCTAAGTGCCTGGCCAGCGCACTTTTTCAATTTTTAAAAATGTTGACATGCTCCGAAAGGAAAATTCCTATGCGACGTAAATTGAGTTCTACCACAAGATTCCGCCCTCAAAATTTTTCTAAAAAAAATTTAAGTTCCTGGCCAGCGCACTTTTACAATTTTCAAAAATATTGACATGCTCCGAAAAAAATACCTATGCGACGTAAATTGAGTTCTACCACAAGATTCCGCCCTCAAAATTTTTCTAAAAAAAATTTAAGTGCCTGGCCAGCGCACTTTTACAATTTTTAAAAATGTTGACATGCTCCGAAAAAAAACTCCTATGCTACGTAAATTGAGTTGTACAACACGATTCCGCCCTCAAAATGTTTCTAAAAAATTTTTGAGTGCCTGGTCAGCGCACTTTTTCAATTTTCAAAAATGTTGACATGCTCCGAAAAAAAATCCTATGCGACGTAAATTGAGTTGTACAACACGATTCCGCTCTCAAAATGTTTCTAAAAAAATTTTGAGTGCCTGGCCAGCGCACTTTTTCAATTTTCAAAAATGTTGACATACTCCGAAATAAAAATTCCTATGCGACGTAAATTAAGTCCTGCAACACGATTCCGCCCTAAAAATTTTTCTATAAAATTTCTGAGTGCCTGGCCAGCGCACTTTTTCAATTTTCAAAAATGTTGACATGCTCCGAAAAAAAAATACTATGCTATGTAAATTGAGTTCTACAGCACGATTCCGCCCTCAAAATTTTTTTAAAAAATTTCTAAGTGCCTGGCCAGCGCACTTTTTCAATTTTCAAAAATGTTGACATGCTCCGAAAAAAAACTCCTATGCTACGTAAATTGAGTTGTACAACACGATTCCGCCCTCAAACTGTTTCTAAAAAATTTTTGAGTGCCTGGTCAGCGCACTTTTTCAATTTTCAAAAATGTTGACATGCTCCGAAAAAAATTCCTATGCGACGTAAATTGAGTTCTACAACACGATTCCGCCCTCAAAACTTTTCTAAAAAATTTTTAAGTGCCTGGCCAGCGCACTTTTTCAATTTTCAAAAATGTTGACATGCTCCGAAAAAAAATACCTATGCGACGTAAATTGAGTTCTACCACAAGATTCCGCCCTCAAAATTTTTCTAAAAAAAATTTAAGTTCCTGGCCAGCGCACTTTTACAATTTTCAAAAATGTTGACATGCTCCGAAAAAAAAAACTATGCTATGTAAATTGAGTTCTACAGCACGATTCCGCCCTCAAAATTTTTCTAAAAAATTTCTAAGTGCCTGGCCAGCGCACTTTTTCAATTTTCAAAAATGTTGACATGCTCCGAAAAAAAACTCCTATGCGACGTAAATTGAGTTGTACAACACGATTTCGCTCTCAAAATGTTTCTAAAAAAATTTTGAGTGCCTGGCCAGCGCACTTTTTCAATTTTCAAAAATGTTGACATACTCCGAAATAAAAATTCCTATGCGACGTAAACTAAGTCCTGCAACACGATTCCGCCCTAAAAATTTTTCTATAAAATTTCTGAGTGCCTGGCCAGCGCACTTTTTCAATTTTCAAAAATGTTGACATGCTCCGAAAAAAAAATACTATGCTATGTAAATTGAGTTCTACAGCACGATTCCGCCCTCAAAATTTTTCTAAAAAATTTCTAAGTGCCTGGCCAGCGCACTTTTTCAATTTTCAAAAATGTTGACATGCTCCGAAAAAAAACTCCTATGCTACGTAAATTGAGTTGTACAACACGATTCCGCCCTCAAAATGTTTCTAAAAAATTTTTGAGTGCCTGGTCAGCGCACTTTTTCAATTTTCAAAAATGTTGACATGCTCCGAAAAAAAACTCCTATGCGACGTAAATTGAGTTGTACAACACGATTCCGCTCTCAAAATGTTTCTAAAAAAATTTTGAGTGCCTGGCCAGCGCACTTTTTCAATTTTCAAAAATGTTGACATGCTCCGAAAAAAAACTCCTATGCGACGTAAATTGAGTTGTACAACACGATTCCGCTCTCAAAATGTTTCTAAAAAAATTTTGAGTGCCTGGCCAGCGCACTTTTTCAATTTTCAAAAATGTTGACATACTCCGAAATAAAAATTCCTATGCGACGTAAATTAAGTCCTGCAACACGATTCCGCCCTAAAAATTTTTCTATAAAATTTCTGAGTGCCTGGCCAGCGCACTTTTTCAATTTTCAAAAATGTTGACATGCTCCGAAAAAAAAATACTATGCTATGTAAATTGAGTTCTACAGCACGATTCCGCCCTCAAAATTTTTCTAAAAAATTTCTAAGTGCCTGGCCAGCGCACTTTTTCAATTTTCAAAAATGTTGACATGCTCCGAAAAAAAACTCCTATGCTACGTAAATTGAGTTGTACAACACGATTCCGCCCTCAAAATGTTTCTAAAAAATTTTTGAGTGCCTGGTCAGCGCACTTTTTCAATTTTCAAAAATGTTGACATGCTCCGAAAAAAAACTCCTATGCGACGTAAATTGAGTTGTACAACACGATTCCGCTCTCAAAATGTTTCTAAAAAAATTTTGAGTGCCTGGCCAGCGCACTTTTTCAATTTTCAAAAATGTTGACATACTCTGAAATAAAAATTCCTATGCGACGTAAATTAAGTCCTGCAACACGATTCCGCCCTAAAAATTTTTCTATAAAATTTCTGAGTGCCTGGCCAGCGCACTTTTTCAATTTTCAAAAATGTTGACATGCTCCGAAAAAAAATACCTGTGCGACGTAAATTGAGTTCTACCACAAGATTCCGCCCTCAAAATTTTTCTAAAAAAAATTTAAGTTCCTGGCCAGCGCACTTTTACAATTTTCAAAAATGTTGACATGCTCCGAAAAAAAAAACTATGCTATGTAAATTGAGTTCTACAGCACGATTCCGCCCTCAAAATTTTTCTAAAAAATTTCTAAGTGCCTGGCCAGCGCACTTTTTCAATTTTCAAAAATGTTGACATGCTCCGAAAAAAAACTCCTATGCGACGTAAATTGAGTTGTACAACACGATTTCGCTCTCAAAATGTTTCTAAAAAAATTTTGAGTGCCTGGCCAGCGCACTTTTTCAATTTTCAAAAATGTTGACATACTCCGAAATAAAAATTCCTATGCGACGTAAACTAAGTCCTGCAACACGATTCCGCCCTAAAAATTTTTCTATAAAATTTCTGAGTGCCTGGCCAGCGCACTTTTTCAATTTTCAAAAATGTTGACATGCTCCGAAAAAAAAATACTATGCTATGTAAATTGAGTTCTACAGCACGATTCCGCCCTCAAAATTTTTCTAAAAAATTTCTAAGTGCCTGGCCAGCGCACTTTTTCAATTTTCAAAAATGTTGACATGCTCCGAAAAAAAACTCCTATGCTACGTAAATTGAGTTGTACAACACGATTCCGCCCTCAAAATGTTTCTAAAAAATTTTTGAGTGCCTGGTCAGCGCACTTTTTCAATTTTCAAAAATGTTGACATGCTCCGAAAAAAAACTCCTATGCGACGTAAATTGAGTTGTACAACACGATTCCGCTCTCAAAATGTTTCTAAAAAAATTTTGAGTGCCTGGCCAGCGCACTTTTTCAATTTTCAAAAATGTTGACATGCTCCGAAAAAAAACTCCTATGCGACGTAAATTGAGTTGTACAACACGATTCCGCTCTCAAAATGTTTCTAAAAAAATTTTGAGTGCCTGGCCAGCGCACTTTTTCAATTTTCAAAAATGTTGACATACTCCGAAATAAAAATTCCTATGCGACGTAAATTAAGTCCTGCAACACGATTCCGCCCTAAAAATTTTTCTATAAAATTTCTGAGTGCCTGGCCAGCGCACTTTTTCAATTTTCAAAAATGTTGACATGCTCCGAAAAAAAAATACTATGCTATGTAAATTGAGTTCTACAGCACGATTCCGCCCTCAAAATTTTTCTAAAAAATTTCTAAGTGCCTGGCCAGCGCACTTTTTCAATTTTCAAAAATGTTGACATGCTCCGAAAAAAAACTCCTATGCTACGTAAATTGAGTTGTACAACACGATTCCGCCCTCAAAATGTTTCTAAAAAATTTTTGAGTGCCTGGTCAGCGCACTTTTTCAATTTTCAAAAATGTTGACATGCTCCGAAAAAAAACTCCTATGCGACGTGAATTGAGTTGTACAACACGATTCCGCTCTCAAAATGTTTCTAAAAAAATTTTGAGTGCCTGGCCAGCGCACTTTTTCAATTTTCAAAAATGTTGACATACTCTGAAATAAAAATTCCTATGCGACGTAAATTAAGTCCTGCAACACGATTCCGCCCTAAAAATTTTTCTATAAAATTTCTGAGTGCCTGGCCAGCGCACTTTTTCAATTTTCAAAAATGTTGACATGCTCCGAAAAAAAACTCCTATGCGACGTAAATTGAGTTGTACAACACGATTCCGCTCTCAAAATGTTTCTAAAAAAATTTTGAGTGCCTGGCCAGCGCACTTTTTCAATTTTCAAAAATGTTGACATACTCCGAAATAAAAATTCCTATGCGACGTAAATTAAGTCCTGCAACACGATTCCGCCCTAAAAATTTTTCTATAAAATTTCTGAGTGCCTGGCCAGCGCACTTTTTCAATTTTCAAAAATGTTGACATGCTCCGAAAAAAAAATACTATGCTATGTAAATTGAGTTCTACAGCACGATTCCGCCCTCAAAATTTTTCTAAAAAATTTCTAAGTGCCTGGCCAGCGCACTTTTTCAATTTTCAAAAATGTTGACATGCTCCGAAAAAAAACTCCTATGCTACGTAAATTGAGTTGTACAACACGATTCCGCCCTCAAAATGTTTCTAAAAAATTTTTGAGTGCCTGGTCAGCGCACTTTTTCAATTTTCAAAAATGTTGACATGCTCCGAAAAAAAACTCCTATGCGACGTAAATTGAGTTGTACAACACGATTCCGCTCTCAAAATGTTTCTAAAAAAATTTTGAGTGCCTGGCCAGCGCACTTTTTCAATTTTCAAAAATGTTGACATACTCTGAAATAAAAATTCCTATGCGACGTAAATTAAGTCCTGCAACACGATTCCGCCCTCAAAATTTTTCTAAAAAATTTCTAAGTGCCTGGCCAGCGCACTTTTTCAATTTTCAAAAATGTTGACATGCTCCGAAAAAAAACTCCTATGCTACGTAAATTGAGTTGTACAACACGATTCCGCCCTCAAAATGTTTCTAAAAAATTTTTGAGTGCCTGGTCAGCGCACTTTTTCAATTTTCAAAAATGTTGACATGCTCCGAAAAAAAACTCCTATGCGACGTAAATTGAGTTGTACAACACGATTCCGCTCTCAAAATGTTTCTAAAAAAATTTTGAGTGCCTGGCCAGCGCACTTTTTCAATTTTCAAAAATGTTGACATACTCTGAAATAAAAATTCCTATGCGACGTAAATTAAGTCCTGCAACACGATTCCGCCCTAAAAATTTTTCTAAAAAATTTCTAAGTGCCTGGCCAGCGCACTTTTTCAATTTTCAAAAATGTTGACATGCTCCGAAAAAAAACTCCTATGCTACGTAAATTGAGTTGTACAACACGATTCCGCCCTCAAAATGTTTCTAAAAAATTTTTGAGTGCCTGGTCAGCGCACTTTTTCAATTTTCAAAAATGTTGACATGCTCCGAAAAAAAACTCCTATGCGACGTAAATTAAGTTGTACAACACGATTCCGCCCTCAAAATGTTTCTAAAAAATTTTTGAGTGCCTGGCCAGCGCACTTTTTCAATTTTCAAAAATGTTGACATACTCCGAAATAAAAATTCCTATGCGACGTAAATTAAGTTCTACAACACGATTACGCCCTAAAAATTTTTCTATAAAATTTCTAAGTGCCTGACCAGAGTACTTTTTCAATTTTCAAAAATGTTGACATGCTCCGAAAAAAAAGTCCTATGTGACGTAAATTGACTTCTGCAACACGATTCCGCCCACAACATTTTTCTAAAAAATTTCTGTGCCTGGCCAGCGCACTTTTTCAATTTTCAAAAATGTTGACATGCTCCTAAAAAAAATTCCTATGCGACGTAAATTGAGTTCTACCAAAAGATTCCGCCCTCAAAATTTTTCTAAAAAAAATTTAAGTGCCTGGCCAGCGCACTTTTACAATTTTCAAAATGTTGACATGCACCGAAAAAAAAAGTCCTATGTGACGTAAATTGAGTTCTACAACACGATTCGGCCCTCAAAATTTTTCTAAAAAATTTCTGAGTGCCTGGAGAGCGCACTTTTTCAATTTTCAAAAATGTTGACATGCTCCAAAAAAAAAAAATTCCTATGCGACGTAAATTGAGTTCTACAACACGATTCCGCCCTCCAAATTTTTCTGAAAAATTTCTGTGCCTGACCAGCGCACTTTTTCCATCTTCAAAAACGTTGACATGCTCCAAAAAAAAATCCGACGTAAATTGAGTTCTACAACACGATTCCGCCCTCAAAACTTTTCTAAAAAATTTTTAAGTGCCTGGCCAGCGCACTTTTTCAATTTTCAAAAATGTTGACATGCTCCGAAAAAAAATTCCTATGCGACGTAAATTGAGTTCTACAACACGATTCCGCCCTCAAAACTTTTCTAAAAAATTTTTAAGTGCCTGGACAGTGCCCTTTTTCAATTTTCAAAAATGTTGACATACTACGAAAAAAAATTCCTATGCGACGTAAATTGAGTTCTACAACATGATTCCGCCCTCAAAATTTTTCTAAAAAATTTTTAAGTGCCTGGCCAGCGCACTTTTTCAATTTTCAAACATGTTGACATGCTCCAAAAAAAAAATTACTATGCGACGTAAATTAACTTCTACAACACGATTCCGCCCTCAAAATGTTTCTAAAAAATTTTTGAGTGCCTGGCCAGCGCACTTTTTCAATTTTCAAAAATGTTGACATGCTCCGAAAAAAAATTCCTATGCGACGTAAATTGAGTTTTACAACACGATTCCGCCCTCAAAACTTTTCTAAAAAAATTTTAAGTGCCTGGCCAGCGCACTTTTTCAATTTTCAAAAATGTTGACATGCTCCGAAAAAAAATACCTATGCGACGTAAATTGAGTTCTACCACAAGATTCCGCCCTCAAAATTTTTCTAAAAAAAATTTAAGTGCCTGGCCAGCGCACTTTTACAATTTTCAAAAATGTTGACATGCTCCGAAAAAAAACTCCTATGCTACGTAAATTGAGTTGTACAACACGATTCCGCCCTCAAAATGTTTCTAAAAAATTTTTGAGTGCCTGGCCAGCGCACTTTTTCAATTTTCAAAAATGTTGACATGCTCCGAAAAAAAATTCCTATGCGACGTAAATTGAGTTCTACAACACGATTCCGCCCTCAAAACTTTTCTAAAAAATTTTTAAGTGCCTGGCCAGCGCACTTTTTCAATTTTCAAAAATGTTGACATGCTCCAAAAAAAAATTCCTATGCGACGTAAATTGAGTTCTACAACACGATTCCGCCCTCAAAACTTTTCTAAAAAATTTTTAAGTGCCTGGCCAGCGCACTTTTTCAATTTTCAAACATGTTGACATGCTCCAAAAAAAATTACTATGCGACGTAAATTAAGTTCTACAACACGATTCCGCCCTCAAAATGTTTCTAAAAAAATTTTGAGTGCCTGGCCAGCGCACTTTTTCAATTTTCAAAAATGTTCACATGCTCCGAAAAAAAAATACTATGCTATGTAAATTGAGTTCTACAGCACGATTCCGCCCTCAAAATTTTTCTAAAAAATTTCTAAGTGCCTGGCCAGCGCACTTTTTCAATTTTCAAAAATGTTGACATGCTCCTAAAGGAAAATTCCTATGCGACGTAAATTGAGTTCTACCACAAGATTCCGCCCTCAAAATTTTTCTAAAAAAAATTTAAGTGCCTGGCCAGCGCACTTTTACAATTTTCAAAAATGTTGACGTGCACCGAAAAAAAAAGTCCTATGTGACGTAAATTGAGTTCTACAACACGATTCGGCCCTCAAAATTTTTCTAAAAAATTTCTGTGCCTGGCCAGCGCACTTTTTCAATTTTCAAACATGTTGACATGCTCAAAAAAAAATTACTATGCGACGTAAATTGAGTTCTACAACACGATTCCGCCCTCAAAATGTTTCTAAAAAATTTTTGCGTGCCTGGCCAGCGCACTTTTTCAATTTTCAAAAATGTTGACATGCTCCGAAAAAAAATTCCTATGCGACGTAAATTGAGATCTACAACACGATTCCGCCCTCAAAACTTTTCTAAAAAATTTTTAAGTGCCTGGCCAGCGCACTTTTTCAATTTTCAAACATGTTGACATACTTTGAAAAAAAAATTCCTATGCGACGTAAATTGAGTTCTACAACATGATTACGCCCTCAAAATTTTTCTAAAAAATTTTTAAGTGCCTGTCCAGCGCACTTTTTCAATTTTCAAACATGTTGACATGCTCCAAAAAAAATTACTATACGACGTAAATTGAGTTGTACAACACGATTCCGCTCTCAAAATGTTTCTTAAAAATTTTTGAGTGCCTGGCCAGCGCACTTTTTCAATTTTCAAAAATGTTGACATGCTCCGAAAAAAAATTCCTATGCGACGTAAATTAAGTTGTACAACACGATTCCGCCCTCAAAATGTTTCTAAAAAATTTTTGAGTGCCTGGCCAGCGCACTTTTTCAATTTTCAAAAATGTTGACATACTCCGAAATAAAAATTCCTATGCGACGTAAATTAAGTTCTACAACACGATTACGCCCTAAAAATTTTTCTATAAAATTTCTAAGTGCCTGACCAGAGTACTTTTTCAATTTTCAAAAATGTTGACATGCTCCGAAAAAAAAGTCCTATGTGACGTAAATTGACTTCTGCAACACGATTCCGCCCACAACATTTTTCTAAAAAATTTCTGTGCCTGGCCAGCGCACTTTTTCAATTTTCAAAAATGTTGACATGCTCCTAAAAAAAATTCCTATGCGACGTAAATTGAGTTCTACCAAAAGATTCCGCCCTCAAAATTTTTCTAAAAAAAATTTAAGTGCCTGGCCAGCGCACTTTTACAATTTTCAAAATGTTGACATGCACCGAAAAAAAAAGTCCTATGTGACGTAAATTGAGTTCTACAACACGATTCGGCCCTCAAAATTTTTCTAAAAAATTTCTGAGTGCCTGGAGAGCGCACTTTTTCAATTTTCAAAAATGTTGACATGCTCCAAAAAAAAAAAATTCCTATGCGACGTAAATTGAGTTCTACAACACGATTCCGCCCTCCAAATTTTTCTGAAAAATTTCTGTGCCTGACCAGCGCACTTTTTCCATCTTCAAAAACGTTGACATGCTCCAAAAAAAAATCCGACGTAAATTGAGTTCTACAGCACGATTCCGCCCTCCAAATTTTTCTAAAAAATTTGTGAGTGCCTGGCCAGCGCACTTTTTCAATTTTCAAACATGTTGACATGCTCAAAAAAAAATTACTATGCGACGTAAATTGAGTTCTACAACACGATTCCGCCCTAAAAATTTTTCTATAAAATTTCTGAGTGCCTGGCCAGCGCACTTTTTCAATTTTCAAAAATGTTGACATGCCCCGAAAAAAAAATCCTATGCGACGTAAATTGAGTTCTACCACATGATTCCGCCCTCAAAATTTTTCTAAAAAATTTCTAAGTGCCTGGCCAGCGCACTTTTTCAATTTTCAAACATGTTGACATGCTCAAAAAAAAATTACTATGCGACGTAAATTGAGTTCTACAACACGATTCCGCCCTAAAAATTTTTCTATAAAATTTCTGAGTGCCTGGCCAGCGCACTTTTTCAATTTTCAAAAATGTTGACAAGCTCCAAAAAAAAAATCCTATGCGACGTAAATTGAGTTCTACCACACGATTCCGCCCTCAAAATTTTTCTAAAAAATTTCTAAGTGCCTGGCCAGCGCACTTTTTCAATTTTCAAAAATGTTGACATGCTCCGAAAAAAAATTCCTATGCGACGTAAATTGAGTTGTACAACACGATTCCGCCCTCCAAATTTTTCTAAAAAATTTGTGAGTGCCTGGCCAGCGCACTTTTTCAATTTTCAAACATGTTGACATGCTCAAAAAAAAATTACTATGCGACGTAAATTGAGTTCTACAACACGATTCCGCCCTAAAAATTTTTCTATAAAATTTCTGAGTGCCTGGCCAGCGCACTTTTTCAATTTTCAAAAATGTTGACGCCCCGAAAAAAAAATCCTATGCGACGTAAATTGAGTTCTACCACATGATTCCGCCCTCAAAATTTTTCTAAAAAATTTCTGAGTGCCTGGAGAGCGCACTTTTTCAATTTTCAAAAATGTTGACATGCTCCAAAAAAAAAAAATTCCTATGCGACGTAAATTGAGTTCTACAACACGATTCCGCCCTCCAAATTTTTCTGAAAAATTTCTGTGCCTGACCAGCGCACTTTTTCCATCTTCAAAAACGTTGACATGCTCCAAAAAAAAATCCGACGTAAATTGAGTTCTACAGCACGATTCCGCCCTCCAAATTTTTCTAAAAAATTTGTGAGTGCCTGGCCAGCGCACTTTTTCAATTTTCAAACATGTTGACATGCTCAAAAAAAAATTACTATGCGACGTAAATTGAGTTCTACAACACGATTCCGCCCTAAAAATTTTTCTATAAAATTTCTGAGTGCCTGGCCAGCGCACTTTTTCAATTTTCAAAAATGTTGACATGCCCCGAAAAAAAAATCCTATGCGACGTAAATTGAGTTCTACCACATGATTCCGCCCTCAAAATTTTTCTAAAAAATTTCTAAGTGCCTGGCCAGCGCACTTTTTCAATTTTCAAACATGTTGACATGCTCAAAAAAAAATTACTATGCGACGTAAATTGAGTTCTACAACACGATTCCGCCCTAAAAATTTTTCTATAAAATTTCTGAGTGCCTGGCCAGCGCACTTTTTCAATTTTCAAAAATGTTGACAAGCTCCAAAAAAAAAATCCTATGCGACGTAAATTGAGTTCTACCACACGATTCCGCCCTCAAAATTTTTCTAAAAAATTTCTAAGTGCCTGGCCAGCGCACTTTTTCAATTTTCAAAAATGTTGACATGCTCCGAAAAAAAATTCCTATGCGACGTAAATTGAGTTGTACAACACGATTCCGCCCTCAAAATATTTCTAAAAAATTTTTGAGTGCCTGGCCAGAGTACTTTTTCAATTTTCAAAAATGTTGACATGCTCCGAAAAAAAATTCCTATGCGACGTAAATTGAGTTCTACAACACGATTCCGCCCTCAAAACTTTTCTAAAAAATTTTTAAGTGCCTGGCCAGCGCACTTTTTCAATTTTCAAAAATGTTGACATGCTCCGAAAAAAAATTCCTATGCGACGTAAATTGAGTTCTACAACACGATTCCGCCCTCAAAACTTTTCTAAAAAAATTTTTAAGTGCCTGGCCAGCGCACTTTTTCAATTTTCAAACATGTTGACATGCTCCAAAAAAAATTACTATGCGACGTAAATTAAGTTCTACAACACGATTCCGCCCTAAAAATTTTTCTATAAAATTTCTGAGTGCCTGGCCAGCGCACTTTTTCAATTTTCAAAAATGTTGACATGCCCCGAAAAAAAAATCCTATGCGACGTAAATTGAGTTCTACCACACGATTCCGCCCTCAAAATTTTTCTAAAAAATTTCTAAGTGCCTGGCCAGCGCACTTTTTCAATTTTCAAACATGTTGACATGCTCAAAAAAAAATTACTATGCGACGTAAATTGAGTTCTACAACACGATTCCGCCCTAAAAATTTTTCTATAAAATTTCTGAGTGCATGGCCAGCGCACTTTTTCAATTTTCAAAAATGTTGACATGCTCCAAAAAAAAAACTCCTATGCGACGTAAATTGAGTTGTACAACACGATTCCGCCCTCAAAATGTTTCTAAAAAATTTCTGAGTGCCTGGCCAGCGCACTTTTTCAATTTTCAAAAATGTTGACATACTCCGAAATAAAAATTCCTATGCGACGTAAATTAAGTTCTACAACACGATTACGCCCTAAAAATTTTTCTATAAAATTTCTAAGTGCCTGGCCTGAGTACTTTTTCAATTTTCAAAAATGTTGACATGCTCCGAAAAAAAAGTCCTATGTGACGTAAATTGACTTCTGCAACACGATTCCGCCCACAAAATTTTTCTATAAAATTTCTGAGTGCCTGGCCAGCGCACTTTTTCAATTTTCAAACATGTTGACATGCTCCAAAAAAAATTACTATGCGACGTAAATTAAGTTGTACAACACGATTCCGCCCTCAAAATGTTTCTAAAAAATTTTTGAGTGCCTGGCCAGCGCACTTTTTCAATTTTCAAAAATGTTGACATACTCCGAAATAAAAATTCCTATGCGACGTAAATTAAGTTCTACAACACGATTACGCCCTAAAAATTTTTCTATAAAATTTCTAAGTGCCTGACCAGAGTACTTTTTCAATTTTCAAAAATGTTGACATGCTCCGAAAAAAAAGTCCTATGTGACGTAAATTGACTTCTGCAACACGATTCCGCCC
The DNA here is from genome assembly GCA_963920635.1 of Pseudeuparius sepicola. Taxonomy (NCBI): domain Eukaryota; kingdom Metazoa; phylum Arthropoda; class Insecta; order Coleoptera; family Anthribidae; genus Pseudeuparius; species Pseudeuparius sepicola. Next base: position 86,159,553 of record OY987298.1, on the reverse strand, counting down.
ACAACATTTTTCTAAAAAATTTCTGTGCCTGGCCAGCGCACTTTTTCAATTTTCAAAAATGTTGACATGCTCCTAAAAAAAATTCCTATGCGACGTAAATTGAGTTCTACCAAAAGATTCCGCCCTCAAAATTTTTCTAAAAAAAATTTAAGTGCCTGGCCAGCGCACTTTTACAATTTTCAAAATGTTGACATGCACCGAAAAAAAAAGTCCTATGTGACGTAAATTGAGTTCTACAACACGATTCGGCCCTCAAAATTTTTCTAAAAAATTTCTGAGTGCCTGGAGAGCGCACTTTTTCAATTTTCAAAAATGTTGACATGCTCCAAAAAAAAAAATTCCTATGCGACGTAAATTGAGTTCTACAACACGATTCCGCCCTCCAAATTTTTCTGAAAAATTTCTGTGCCTGACCAGCGCACTTTTTCCATCTTCAAAAACGTTGACATGCTCCAAAAAAAAATCCGACGTAAATTGAGTTCTACAGCACGATTCCGCCCTCCAAATTTTTCTAAAAAATTTGTGAGTGCCTGGCCAGCGCACTTTTTCAATTTTCAAACATGTTGACATGCTCAAAAAAAAATTACTATGCGACGTAAATTGAGTTCTACAACACGATTCCGCCCTAAAAATTTTTCTATAAAATTTTTGAGTGCCTGGCCAGCGCACTTTTTCAATTTTCAAAAATGTTGACATGCCCCAAAAAAAAAATCCTATGCGACGTAAATTGAGTTCTACCACATGATTCCGCCCTCAAAATTTTTCTAAAAAATTTCTGAGTGCCTGGAGAGCGCACTTTTTCAATTTTCAAAAATGTTGACATGCTCCAAAAAAAAAAAATTCCTATGCGACGTAAATTGAGTTCTACAACACGATTCCGCCCTCCAAATTTTTCTGAAAAATTTCTGTGCCTGACCAGCGCACTTTTTCCATCTTCAAAAACGTTGACATGCTCCAAAAAAAAATCCGACGTAAATTGAGTTCTACAGCACGATTCCGCCCTCCAAATTTTTCTAAAAAATTTGTGAGTGCCTGGCCAGCGCACTTTTTCAATTTTCAAACATGTTGACATGCTCAAAAAAAAATTACTATGCGACGTAAATTGAGTTCTACAACACGATTCCGCCCTAAAAATGTTTCTATAAAATTTCTGAGTGCCTGGCCAGCGCACTTTTTCAATTTTCAAAAATGTTGACATGCCCCGAAAAAAAAATCCTATGCGACGTAAATTGAGTTCTACCACATGATTCCGCCCTCAAAATTTTTCTAAAAAATTTCTAAGTGCCTGGCCAGCGCACTTTTTCAATTTTCAAACATGTTGACATGCTCAAAAAAAAATTACTATGCGACGTAAATTGAGTTCTACAACACGATTCCGCCCTAAAAATTTTTCTATAAAATTTCTGAGTGCCTGGCCAGCGCACTTTTTCAATTTTCAAAAATGTTGACAAGCTCCAAAAAAAAAATCCTATGCGACGTAAATTGAGTTCTACCACACGATTCCGCCCTCAAAATTTTTCTAAAAAATTTCTAAGTGCCTGGCCAGCGCACTTTTTCAATTTTCAAAAATGTTGACATGCTCCGAAAAAAAATTCCTATGCGACGTAAATTGAGTTGTACAACACGATTCCGCCCTCAAAATATTTCTAAAAAATTTTTGAGTGCCTGGCCAGAGTACTTTTTCAATTTTCAAAAATGTTGACATGCTCCGAAAAAAAATTCCTATGCGACGTAAATTGAGTTCTACAACACGATTCCGCCCTCAAAACTTTTCTAAAAAATTTTTAAGTGCCTGGCCAGCACACTTTTTCAATTTTCAAAAATGTTGACATGCTCCGAAAAAAAATTCCTATGCGACGTAAATTGAGTTCTACAACACGATTCCGCCCTCAAAACTTTTCTAAAAAAATTTTTAAGTGCCTGGCCAGCGCACTTTTTCAATTTTCAAACATGTTGACATGCTCCAAAAAAAATTACTATGCGACGTAAATTAAGTTCTACAACACGATTCCGCCCTAAAAATTTTTCTATAAAATTTCTGAGTGCCTGGCCAGCGCACTTTTTCAATTTTCAAAAATGTTGACATGCCCCGAAAAAAAAATCCTATGCGACGTAAATTGAGTTCTACCACACGATTCCGCCCTCAAAATTTTTCTAAAAAATTTCTAAGTGCCTGGCCAGCGCACTTTTTCAATTTTCAAACATGTTGACATGCTCAAAAAAAAATTACTATGCGACGTAAATTGAGTTCTACAACACGATTCCGCCCTAAAAATTTTTCTATAAAATTTCTGAGGGCCTGGCCAGCGCACTTTTTCAATTTTCAAAAATGTTGACATGCTCCAAAAAAAAAACTCCTATGCGACGTAAATTGAGTTCTACCACACGATTCCGCCCTCAAAATTTTTCTAAAAAATTTCTAAGTGCCTGGCCAGCGCACTTTTTCAATTTTCAAAAATGTTGACATGCTCCGAAAAAAAATTCCTATGCGACGTAAATTGAGTTGTACAACACGATTACGCCCTAAAAATTTTTCTATAAAATTTCTAAGTGCCTGGCCAGAGTACTTTTTCAATTTTCAAAAATGTTGACATGCTCCGAAAAAAAACTCCTATGCGACGTAAATTGAGTTGTACAACACGATTCCGCCCTCAAAATGTTTCTAAAAAATTTCTGAGTGCCTGGCCAGCGCACTTTTTCAATTTTCAAAAATGTTGACATACTCCGAAATAAAAATTCCTATGCGACGTAAATTAAGTTCTACAACACGATTACGCCCTAAAAATTTTTCTATAAAATTTCTAAGTGCCTGGCCAGAGTACTTTTTCAATTTTCAAAAATGTTGACATGCTCCGAAAAAAAAGTCCTATGTGACGTAAATTGACTTCTGCAACACGATTCCGCCCACAAAATTTTTCTAACAAATTTCTAAGTGCCTGGCCAGCGCACTGTTTCAATTTTCAAAAATGTTGACATGCTCCGAAAGGAAAATTCCTATGCGACGTAAATTGAGTTCTACCAAAAGATTCCGCCCTCAAAATTTTTCTAAAAAAAATTTAAGTGCCTGGCCAGCGCACTTTTACAATTTTCAAAAATGTTGACATGCACCGAAAAAAAAAGTCCTATGTGACGTAAATTGAGTTCTACAACACGATTCGGCCCTCAAAATTTTTCTAAAAAATTTCTGAGTGCCTGGCCAGCGCACTTTTACAATTTTCAAAAATGTTGACATGCTCCGAAAAAAAACTCCTATGCGACGTAAATTGAGTTGTACAACACGATTCCGCCCTCAAAATGTTTCTAAAAAATTTCTGAGTGCCTGGCCAGCGCACTGTTTCAATTTTCAAAAATGTTGACATGCTCCGAAAGGAAAATTCCTATGCGACGTAAATTGAGTTCTACCAAAAGATTCCGCCCTCAAAATTTTTCTAAAAAAAATTTAAGTGCCTGGCCAGCGCACTTTTACAATTTTCAAAAATGTTGACATGCTCCGAAAAAAAACTCCTATGCTACGTAAATTGAGTTGTACAACACGATTCCGCCCTCAAAATGTTTCTAAAAAATTTTTGAGTGCCTGGCCAGCGCACTTTTTCAATTTTCAAAAATGTTGACATGCTCCGAAAAAAAATTCCTATGCGACGTAAATTGAGTTCTACAACACGATTCCGCCCTCAAAACTTTTCTAAAAAATTTTTAAGTGCCTGGACAGTGCCCTTTTTCAATTTTCAAAAATGTTGACATACTACGAAAAAAAATTCCTATGCGACGTAAATTGAGTTCTACAACATGATTCCGCCCTCAAAATTTTTCTAAAAAATTTTTAAGTGCCTGGCCAGCGCACTTTTTCAATTTTCAAACATGTTGACATGCTCCAAAAAAAAAATTACTATGCGACGTAAATTAACTTCTACAACACGATTCCGCCCTCAAAATGTTTCTAAAAAAATTTTGAGTGCCTGGCCAGCGCACATTTTCAATTTTCAAAAATGTTGACATGCTCCGAAAAAAAAAACTATGCTATGTAAATTGAGTTCTACAGCACGATTCCGCCCTCAAAATTTTTCTAAAAAATTTTTAAGTGCCTGGCCAGCGCACATTTTCAATTTTCAAAAATGTTGACATGCTCCGAAAAAAAAACTCCTATGCGACGTAAATTGAGTTGTACAACACGATTCCGCTCTCAAAATGTTTCTAAAAAATTTTTGAGTGCCTGGCCAGCGCACTTTTTAAATTTTCAAAAATGTTGACATACTCCGAAATAAAAATTCCTATGCGACGTAAATTAAGTCCTACAACACGATTCCGCCCTAAAAATTTTTCTATAAAATTTCTGAGTGCCTGGCCAGCGCACTTTTTCAATTTTCAAAAATGTTGACCAGCTCCGAAAAAAAAATCCTATGCGACGTAAATTGAGTTCTACCACACGATTCCGCCCTCAAAATTTTTCTAAAAAATTTCTAAGTGCCTGGCCAGCGCACTTTTTCAATTTTTAAAAATGTTGACATGCTCCGAAAAAAATACCTATGCGACGTAAATTGAGTTCTACCAAAAGATTCCGCCCTCAAAATTTTTCTAAAAAAAATTTAAGTGCCTGGCCAGCGCACTTTTACAATTTTCAAAAATGTTGACATGCTCCGAAAAAAAACTCCTATGCTACGTAAATTGAGTTGTACAACACGATTCCGCCCTCAAAATGTTTCTAAAAAATTTTTGAGTGCGTGGCCAGCGCACTTTTTCAATTTTCAAAAATGTTGACATGCTCCGAAAAAAAATTCCTATGCGACGTAAATTGAGTTCTACAACACGATTCCGCCCTCAAAATTTTTTAGAAAAATTTTTAAGTACCTGGTCAGCGCACTTATTCAATTTTCAAAAATGTTGACATGCTCCGAAAAAAAATACCTATGCGACGTAAATTGAGTTCTACCACAAGATTCCGCCCTCAAATTTTTTCTAAAAAAAATTTAAGTGCCTGGCCAGCGCACTTTTACAATTTTCAAAAATGTTGACATGCTCCGAAAAAAAACTCCTATGCTACGTAAATTGAGTTGTACAACACGATTCCGCCCTCAAAATGTTTCTAAAAAATTTTTGAGTGCCTGGCCAGCGCACTTTTTCAATTTTCAAAAATGTTGACATGCTCCAAAAAAAAATTACTATGCGACGTAAATTAAGTTCTACAACACGATTCCGCCCTCAAAATGTTTCTAAAAAAATTTTGAGTGCCTGGCCAGCGCACTTTTTCAATTTTCAAAAATGTGGACATGCTCCGAAAAAAAAAACTATGCTATGTAAATTGAGTTCTACAACATGATTCCGCCCTCAAAATTTTTCTAAAAAATTTTTAAGTGCCTGGCCAGCGCACTTTTTCAATTTTCAAACATGTTGACATGCTCCAAAAAAAAATTACTATGCGACGTAAATTAAGTTCTACAACACGATTCCGCCCTCAAAATGTTTCTAAAAAAATGTTGAGTGCCTGGCCAGCGCACTTTTTCAATTTTCAAAAATGTTGACATGCTCCGAAAAAAAAAATACTATGCTATGTAAATTGAGTTCTACAGCACGATTCCGCCCTCAAAATTTTTCTAAAAAATTTCTAAGTGCCTGGCCAGCGCACTTTTTCAATTTTCAAAAATGTTGACATGCTCCGAAAAAAAAAAATACTATGCTATGTAAATTGAGTTCTACAGCACGATTCCGCCCTCAAAATTTTTCTAAAAAATTTCTAAGTGCCTGGCCAGCGCACTTTTTCAATTTTCAAAAATGTTGACATGCTCCGAAAAAAAACTCCTATGCTACGTAAATTGAGTTGTACAACACGATTCCGCCCTCAAACTGTTTCTAAAAAATTTTTGAGTGCCTGGTCAGCGCACTTTTTCAATTTTCAAAAATGTTGAGATGCTCCGAAAAAAAAATTTTATGCGACGTAAATTGAGTTCTACCACACGATTCCGCACTCAAAATTTTTCTAAAAAATTTCTAAGTGCCTGGCCAGCGCACTTTTTCAATTTTTAAAAATGTTGACATGCTCCGAAAGGAAAATTCCTATGCGACGTAAATTGAGTTCTACCACAAGATTCCGCCCTCAAAATTTTTCTAAAAAAAATTTAAGTTCCTGGCCAGCGCACTTTTACAATTTTCAAAAATGTTGACATGCTCCGAAAAAAAATTCCTATGCGACGTAAATTGAGTTCTACAACACGATTCCGCCCTCAAAACTTTTCTAAAAAAATTTTAAGTGCCTGGCCAGCGCACTTTTTCAATTTTCAAAAATGTTGACATGCTCCGAAAAAAAATACCTATGCGACGTAAATTGAGTTCTACCACAAGATTCCGCCCTCAAAATTTTTCTAAAAAAAATTTAAGTGCCTGGCCAGCGCACTTTTACAATTTTCAAAAATGTTGACATGCTCCGAAAAAAAACTCCTATGCTACGTAAATTGAGTTGTACAACACGATTCCGCCCTCAAAATGTTTCTAAAAAATTTTTGAGTGCCTGGTCAGCGCACTTTTTCAATTTTCAAAAATGTTGACATGCTCCGAAAAAAAACTCCTATGCGACGTAAATTGAGTTGTACAACACGATTCCGCTCTCAAAATGTTTCTAAAAAAATTTTGAGTGCCTGGCCAGCGCACTTTTTCAATTTTCAAAAATGTTGACATGCTCCGAAAAAAAAAATACTATGCTATGTAAATTGAGTTCTACAGCACGATTCCGCCCTCAAAATTTTTCTAAAAAATTTCTAAGTGCCTGGCCAGCTCACTTTTTCAATTTTCAAAAATGTTGACATGCTCCGAAAAAAAACTCCTATGCTACGTAAATTGAGTTGTACAACACGATTCCGCCCTCAAACTGTTTCTAAAAAATTTTTGAGTGCCTGGTCAGCGCACTTTTTCAATTTTCAAAAATGTTGAGATGCTCCGAAAAAAAAATTTTATGCGACGTGAATTGAGTTCTACCACACGATTCCGCACTCAAAATTTTTCTAAAAAATTTCTAAGTGCCTGGCCAGCGCACTTTTTCAATTTTCAAAAATGTTGACATGCTCCGAAAAAAAACTCCTATGCTACGTAAATTGAGTTGTACAACACGATTCCGCCCTCAAACTGTTTCTAAAAAATTTTTGAGTGCCTGGTCAGCGCACTTTTTCAATTTTCAAAAATGTTGAGATGCTCCGAAAAAAAAATTTTATGCGGCGTAAATTGAGTTCTACCACACGATTCCGCACTCAAAATTTTTCTAAAAAATTTCTAAGTGCCTGGCCAGCGCACTTTTTCAATTTTTAAAAATGTTGACATGCTCCGAAAGGAAAATTCCTATGCGACGTAAATTGAGTTCTACCACAAGATTCCGCCCTCAAAATTTTTCTAAAAAAAATTTAAGTTCCTGGCCAGCGCACTTTTACAATTTTCAAAAATGTTGACATGCTCCGAAAAAAATACCTATGCGACGTAAATTGAGTTCTACCACAAGATTCCGCCCTCAAAATTTTTCTAAAAAAAATTTAAGTGCCTGGCCAGCGCACTTTTTCAATTTTCAAAAATGTTGACATGCTCCGAAAAAAAACTCCTATGCGACGTAAATTGAGTTGTACAACACGATTCCGCTCTCAAAATGTTTCTAAAAAAATTTTGAGTGCCTGGCCAGCGCACTTTTTCAATTTTCAAAAATGTTGACATACTCCGAAATAAAAATTCCTATGCGACGTAAATTAAGTGCTGCAACACGATTCCGCCCTACAAATTTTTCTAAAAAAAATTTAAGTGCCTGGCCAGCGCACTTTTACAATTTTCAAAAATGTTGACATGCTCCGAAAAAAAACTCCTATGCTACGTAAATTGAGTTGTACAACACGATTCCGCCCTCAAAATGTTTCTAAAAAATTTTTGAGTGCCTGGTCAGCGCACTTTTTCAATTTTCAAAAATGTTGACATGCTCCGAAAAAAAACTCCTATGCGACGTAAATTGAGTTGTACAACACGATTCCGCTCTCAAAATGTTTCTAAAAAAATTTTGAGTGCCTGGCCAGCGCACTTTTTCAATTTTCAAAAATGTTGACATGCTCCGAAAAAAAACTCCTATGCGACGTAAATTGAGTTGTACAACACGATTCCGCTCTCAAAATGTTTCTAAAAAAATTTTGAGTGCCTGGCCAGCGCACTTTTTCAATTTTCAAAAATGTTGACATGCTCCGAAAAAAAACTCCTATGCTACGTAAATTGAGTTGTACTACACGATTCCGCCCTCAAACTGTTTCTAAAAAATTTTTGAGTGCCTGGTCAGCGCACTTTTTCAATTTTCAAAAATGTTGACAGGCTCCGAAAAAAAACTCCTATGCTACGTAAATTGAGTTGTACAACACGATTCCGCCCTCAAAATGTTTCTAAAAAATTTTTGAGTGCCTGGTCAGCGCACTTTTTCAATTTTCAAAAATGTTGACATGCTCCGAAAAAAAACTCCTATGCGACGTAAATTGAGTTGTACAACACGATTCCGCTCTCAAAATGTTTCTAAAAAAATTTTGAGTGCCTGGCCAGCGCACTTTTTCAATTTTCAAAAATGTTGACATACTCCGAAATAAAAATTCCTATGCGACGTAAATTAAGTCCTGCAACACGATTCCGCCCTAAAAATTTTTCTATAAAATTTCTGAGTGCCTGGCCAGCGCACTTTTTCAATTTTCAAAAATGTTGACATGCTCCGAAAAAAAACTCCTATGCTACGTAAATTGAGTTGTACAACACGATTCCGCTCTCAAAATGTTTCTAAAAAATTTTTGAGTGCCTGGTCAGCGCACTTTTTCAATTTTCAAAAATGTTGACATGCTCCGAAAAAAAAACTCCTATGCGACGTAAATTGAGTTGTACAACACGATTCCGCTCTCAAAATGTTTCTATAAAAATTTTGAGTGCCTGGCCAGCGCACTTTTTCAATTTTCAAAAATGTTGACATACTCCGAAATAAAAATTCCTATGCGACGTAAATTAAGTCCTGCAACACGATTCCGCCCTAAAAATTTTTCTATAAAATTTCTGAGTGCCTGGCCAGCGCACTTTTTCAATTTTCAAAAATGTTGACATGCTCCGAAAAAAAAATACTATGCTATGTAAATTGAGTTCTACAGCACGATTCCGCCCTCAAAATTTTTCTAAAAAATTTCTAAGTGCCTGGCCAGCGCACTTTTTCAATTTTCAAAAATGTTGACATGCTCCGAAAAAAAACTCCTATGCTACGTAAATTGAGTTGTACAACACGATTCCGCCCTCAAAAATGTTGACATGCTCCGAAAGAAAAATTCCTATGCGACGTAAATTGAGTTCTACCACAAGATTCCGCCCTCAAAATTTTTCTAAAAAAAATTTAAGTTCCTGGCCAGCGCACTTTTACAATTTTCAAAAATGTTGACATGCTCCGAAAAAAAATTCCTATGCGACGTAAATTGAGTTCTACAACACGATTCCGCCCTCAAAACTTTTCTAAAAAATTTTTGAGGGCCTGGCCAGCGCACTTTTTCAATTTTCAAAAATGTTGACATGCTCCGAAAAAAATTCCTATGCGACGTAAATTGAGTTCTACAACACGATTCCGCCCTCAAAACTTTTCTAAAAAATTTTTAAGTGCCTGGCCAGCGCACTTTTTCAATTTTCAAAAATGTTGACATGCTCCGGAAAAAAATACCTATGCGACGTAAATTGAGTTCTACCACAAGATTCCGCCCTCAAAATTTTTCTAAAAAAAATTTAAGTTCCTGGCCAGCGCACTTTTACAATTTTCAAAAATGTTGACATGCTCCGAAAAAAAATTCCTATGCGACGTAAATTGAGTTCTACAACACGATTCCGCCCTCAAAACTTTTCTAAAAAATTTTTGAATGCCTGGCCAGCGCACTTTTTCAATTTTCAAAAATGTTGACATGCTCCGAAAAAAAATTCCTATGCGACGTAAATTGAGTTCTACAACACGATTCCGCCCTCAAAACTTTTCTAAAAAATTTTTAAGTGCCTGGCCAGCGCACTTTTTCAATTTTCAAAAATGTTGACATGCTCCGAAAAAAAACTCCTATGCTACGTAAATTGAGTTGTACTACACGATTCCGCCCTCAAACTGTTTCTAAAAAATTTTTAAGTGCCTGGCCAGCGCACTTTTTCAATTTTCAAAAATGTTGACATGCTCCGAAAAAAAACTCCTATGCTACGTAAATTGAGTTGTACTACACGATTCCGCCCTCAAACTGTTTCTAAAAAATTTTTGAGTGCCTGGTCAGCGCACTTTTTCAATTTTCAAAAATGTTGACAGGCTCCGAAAGGAAAATTCCTATGCGACGTAAATTGAGTTCTACCACAAGATTCCGCCCTCAAAATTTTTCTAAAAAAAATGTAAGTTATTGGCCAGCGCACTTTTACAATTTTCAAAAATGTTGACATGCTCCGAAAAAAAATTCCTATGCGACGTAAATTGAGTTCTACAACACGATTCCGCCCTCAAAACTTTTCTAAAAAATTTTTGAGGGCCTGGCCAGCGCACTTTTTCAATTTTCAAAAATGTTGACATGCTCCGAAAAAAATTCCTATGCGACGTAAATTGAGTTCTACAACACGATTCCGCCCTCAAAACTTTTCTAAAAAATTTTTAAGTGCCTGGCCAGCGCACTTTTTCAATTTTCAAAAATGTTGACATGCTCCGAAAAAAAATACCTATGCGACGTAAATTGAGTTCTACCACAAGATTCCGCCCTCAAAATTTTTCTAAAAAAAATTTAAGTTCCTGGCCAGCGCACTTTTACAATTTTCAAAAATGTTGACATGCTCCGAAAAAAAAAACTATGCTATGTAAATTGAGTTCTACAGCACGATTCCGCCCTCAAAATTTTTCTAAAAAATTTCTAAGTGCCTGGCCAGCGCACTTTTTCAATTTTCAAAAATGTTGACATGCTCCGAAAAAAAACTCCTATGCGACGTAAATTGAGTTGTACAACACGATTCCGCTCTCAAAATGTTTCTAAAAAATTTTTGAGTGCCTGGCCAGCGCAATTTTCAAAAATGTTGACATGCTCCGAAAAAAAATTCCTATGCGACGTAAATTGAGTTCTACAACACGATTCCGCCCTCAAAATTTTTTAGAAAAATTTTTAAGTACCTGGTCAGCGCACTTTTTCAATTTTCAAAAATGTTGACATGCTCCGAAAAAAAATACCTATGCGACGTAAATTGAGTTCTACCACAAGATTCCGCCCTCAATTTTTTTCTAAAAAAAATTTAAGTGCCTGGCCAGCGCACTTTTACAATTTTCAAAAATGTTGACATGCTCCGAAAAAAAAATACTATGCTATGTAAATTGAGTTCTACAACATGATTCCGCCCTCAAAATTTTTCTAAAAAATTTTTAAGTGCCTGGCCAGCGCACTTTTTCAATTTTCAAACATGTTGACATGCTCCAAAAAAAAATTACTATGCGACGTAAATTAAGTTCTACAACACGATTCCGCCCTCAAAATGTTTCTAAAAAAATGTTGAGTGCCTGGCCAGCGCACTTTTTCAATTTTCAAAAATGTTGACATGCTCCGAAAAAAAATACTATGCTATGTAAATTGAGTTCTACAGCACGATTCCGCCCTCAAAATTTTTCTAAAAAATTTCTAAGTGCCTGGCCAGCGCACTTTTTCAATTTTCAAAAATGTTGACATGCTCCGAAAAAAAACTCCTATGCTACGTAAATTGAGTTGTACAACACGATTCCGCCCTCAAACTCTTTCTAAAAAATTTTTGAGTGCCTGGTCAGCGCACTTTTTCAATTTTCAAAAATGTTGACATGCTCCGAAAGAAAAATTCCTATGCGACGTAAATTGAGTTCTACCACAAGATTCCGCCCTCAAAATTTTTCTAAAAAAAATTTAAGTTCCTGGCCAGCGCACTTTTACAATTTTCAAAAATGTTGACATGCTCCGAGAAAAAATTCCTATGCGACGTAAATTGAGTTCTACAACACGATTCCGCCCTCAAAACTTTTCTAAAAAATTTTTGAGGGCCTGGCCAGCGCACTTTTTCAATTTTCAAAAATGTTGACATGCTCCGAAAAAAATTCCTATGCGACGTAAATTGAGTTCTACAACACGATTCCGCCCTCAAAACTTTTCTAAAAAATTTTTAAGTGCCTGGCCAGCGCACTTTTTCAATTTTCAAAAATGTTGACATGCTCCGAAAAAAAAATACCTATGCGACGTAAATTGAGTTCTACCACAAGATTCCGCCCTCAAAATTTTTCTAAAAAAAAATTTAAGTTCCTGGCCAGCGCACTTTTACAATTTTCAAAAATGTTGACATGCTCCGAAAAAAAATTCCTATGCGACGTAAATTGAGTTCTACAACACGATTCCGCCCTCAAAACTTTTCTAAAAAATTTTTAAGTGCCTGGCCAGCGCACTTTTTCAATTTTCAAAAATGTTGACATGCTCCGAAAAAAAACCCCTATGCTACGTAAATTGAGTTGTACTACACGATTCCGCCCTCAAACTGTTTCTAAAAAATTTTTGAGTGCCTGGTCAGCGCACTTTTTCAATTTTCAAAAATGTTGACATGCTCCGAAAGGAAAATTCCTATGCGACGAAAATTGAGTTCTACCACAAGATACCACCCTCAAAATTTTTCTAAAAAAAATTTAAGTTCCTGGCCAGCGCACTTTTACAATTTTCAAAAATGTTGACATGCTCCGAAAAAAAATTCCTATGCGACGTAAATTGAGTTCTACCACAAGATTCCGCCCTCAAAATTTTTCTAAAAAAAAATTTAAGTTCCTGGCCAGCGCACTTTTACAATTTTCAAAAATGTTGACATGCTCCGAAAAAAAATTCCTATGCGACGTAAATTGAGTTCTACAACACGATTCCGCCCTCAAAACTTTTCTAAAAAATTTTTAAGTGCCTGGCCAGCGCACTTTTTCAATTTTCAAAAATGTTGACATGCTCCGAAAAAAAACCCCTATGCTACGTAAATTGAGTTGTACTACACGATTCCGCCCTCAAACTGTTTCTAAAAAATTTTTGAGTGCCTGGTCAGCGCACTTTTTCAATTTTCAAAAATGTTGACATGCTCCGAAAGGAAAATTCCTATGCGACGAAAATTGAGTTCTACCACAAGATACCACCCTCAAAATTTTTCTAAAAAAAATTTAAGTTCCTGGCCAGCGCACTTTTACAATTTTCAAAAATGTTGACATGCTCCGAAAAAAAATTCCTATGCGACGTAAATTGAGTTCTACAACACGATTCCGCCCTCAAAACTTTTCTAAAAAATTTTTAAGTGCCTGGCCAGCGCACTTTTTCAATTTTCAAAAATGTTGACATGCTCCGAAAAAAAACTCCTATGCTACGTAAATTGAGTTGTACTACACGATTCCGCCCTCAAACTGTTTCTAAAAAATTTTTGAGTGCCTGGTCAGCGCACTTTTTCAATTTTCAAAAATGTTGACAGGCTCCGAAAGGAAAATTCCTATGCGACGTAAATTGAGTTCTACCACAAGATTCCGCCCTCAAAATTTTTCTAAAAAAAATTTAAGTTCCTGGCCAGCGCACTTTTACAATTTTCAAAAATGTTGACATGCTCCGAAAAAAATACCTATGCGACGTAAATTGAGTTCTACCACAAGATTCCGCCCTCAAAATTTTTCAAAAAAAAATTTAAGTGCCTGGCCAGCGCACTTTTACAATTTTCAAAAATGTTGACATGCTCCGAAAAAAAACTCCTATGCTACGTAAATTGAGTTGTACAACACGATTCCGCCCTCAAAATGTTTCTAAAAAATTTTTGTGTGCCTGGTCAGCGCACTTTTTCAATTTTCAAAAATGTTGACATGCTCCGAAAAAAAATCCTATGCGACGTAAATTGAGTTGTACAACACGATTCCGCTCTCAAAATGTTTCTAAAAAAATTTTGAGTGCCTGGCCAGCGCACTTTTTCAATTTTCAAAAATGTTGAGATGCTCCGAAAAAAAAATTTTATGCGACGTAAATTGAGTTCTACCACACGATTCCGCCCTCAAAATTTTTCTAAAAAATTTCTAAGTGCCTGGCCAGCGCACTTTTTCAATTTTTAAAAATGTTGACATGCTCCGAAAGGAAAATTCCTATGCGACGTAAATTGAGTTCTACCACAAGATTCCGCCCTCAAAATTTTTCTAAAAAAAATTTAAGTTCCTGGCCAGCGCACTTTTACAATTTTCAAAAATGTTGACATGCTCCGAAAAAAATACCTATGCGACGTAAATTGAGTTCTACCACAAGATTCCGCCCTCAAAATTTTTCTAAAAAAAATTTAAGTGCCTGGCCAGCGCACTTTTACAATTTTCAAAAATGTTGACATGCTCCGAAAAAAAACTCCTATGCTACGTAAATTGAGTTGTACAACACGATTCCGCCCTCAAAATGTTTCTAAAAAATTTTTGAGTGCCTGGTCAGCGCACTTTTTCAATTTTCAAAAATGTTGACATGCTCCGAAAAAAAATCCTATGCGACGTAAATTGAGTTGTACAACACGATTCCGCTCTCAAAACTTTTCTAAAAAATTTTTGAATGCCTGGCCAGCGCACTTTTTCAATTTTCAAAAATGTTGACATGCTCCGAAAAAAAATTCCTATGCGACGTAAATTGAGTTCTACAACACGATTCCGCCCTCAAAACTTTTCTAAAAAATTTTTAAGTGCCTGGCCAGCGCACTTTTTCAATTTTCAAAAATGTTGACATGCTCCGAAAAAAACTCCTATGCTACGTAAATTGAGTTGTACTACACGATTCCGCCCTCAAACTGTTTCTAAAAAATTTTTGAGTGCCTGGTCAGCGCACTTTTTCAATTTTCAAAAATGTTGACAGGCTCCGAAAGGAAAATTCCTATGCGACGTAAATTGAGTTCTACCACAAGATTCCGCCCTCAAAATTTTTCTAAAAAAAATTTAAGTTCCTGGCCAGCGCACTTTTACAATTTTCAAAAATGTTGACATGCTCCGAAAAAAATACCTATGCGACGTAAATTGAGTTCTACCACAAGATTCCGCCCTCAAAATTTTTCAAAAAAAAATTTAAGTGCCTGGCCAGCGCACTTTTGCAATTTTCAAAAATGTTGACATGCTCCGAAAAAAAACTCCTATGCTACGTAAATTGAGTTGTACAACACGATTCCGCCCTCAAAATGTTTCTAAAAAATTTTTGAGTGCCTGGTCAGCGCACTTTTTCAATTTTCAAAAATGTTGACATGCTCCGAAAAAAAATCCTATGCGACGTAAATTGAGTTGTACAACACGATTCCGCTCTCAAAATGTTTCTAAAAAAATTTTGAGTGCCTGGCCAGCGCACTTTTTCAATTTTCAAAAATGTTGAGATGCTCCGAAAAAAAAATTTTATGCGACGTAAATTGAGTTCTACCACACGATTCCGCCCTCAAAATTTTTCTAAAAAATTTCTAAGTGCCTGGCCAGCGCACTTTTTCAATTTTTAAAAATGTTGACATGCTCCGAAAGGAAAATTCCTATGCGACGTAAATTGAGTTCTACCACAAGATTCCGCCCTCAAAATTTTTCTAAAAAAAATTTAAGTTCCTGGCCAGCGCACTTTTACAATTTTCAAAAATGTTGACATGCTCCGAAAAAAAATTCCTATGCGACGTAAATTGAGTTCTACAACACGATTCCGCCCTCAAAACTTTTCTAAAAAATTTTTAAGTGCCTGGCCAGCGCACTTTTTCAATTTTCAAAAATGTTGACATGCTCCGAAAAAAAACTCCTATGCTACGTAAATTGAGTTGTACTACACGATTCCGCCCTCAAACTGTTTCTAAAAAATTTTTGAGTGCCTGGTCAGCGCACTTTTTCAATTTTCAAAAATGTTGACAGGCTCCGAAAGGAAAATTCCTATGCGACGTAAATTGAGTTCTACCACAAGATTCCGCCCTCAAAATTTTTCTAAAAAAAATTTAAGTTCCTGGCCAGCGCACTTTTACAATTTTCAAAAATGTTGACATGCTCCGAAAAAAATACCTATGCGACGTAAATTGAGTTCTACCACAAGATTCCGCCCTCAAAATTTTTCTAAAAAAAATTTAAGTGCCTGGCCAGCGCACTTTTACAATTTTCAAAAATGTTGACATGCTCCGAAAAAAAACTCCTATGCTACGTAAATTGAGTTGTACAACACGATTCCGCCCTCAAAATGTTTCTAAAAAATTTTTGAGTGCCTGGTCAGCGCACTTTTTCAATTTTCAAAAATGTTGACATGCTCCGAAAAAAAATCCTATGCGACGTAAATTGAGTTGTACAACACGATTCCGCTCTCAAAACTTTTCTAAAAAATTTTTGAATGCCTGGCCAGCGCACTTTTTCAATTTTCAAAAATGTTGACATGCTCCGAAAAAAAATTCCTATGCGACGTAAATTGAGTTCTACAACACGATTCCGCCCTCAAAACTTTTCTAAAAAATTTTTAAGTGCCTGGCCAGCGCACTTTTTCAATTTTCAAAAATGTTGACATGCTCCGAAAAAAAACTCCTATGCTACGTAAATTGAGTTGTACTACACGATTCCGCCCTCAAACTGTTTCTAAAAAATTTTTGAGTGCCTGGTCAGCGCACTTTTTCAATTTTCAAAAATGTTGACAGGCTCCGAAAGGAAAATTCCTATGCGACGTAAATTGAGTTCTACCACAAGATTCCGCCCTCAAAATTTTTCTAAAAAAAATTTAAGTTCCTGGCCAGCGCACTTTTACAATTTTCAAAAATGTTGACATGCTCCGAAAAAAATACCTATGCGACGTAAATTGAGTTCTACCACAAGATTCCGCCCTCAAAATTTTTCAAAAAAAAATTTAAGTGCCTGGCCAGCGCACTTTTACAATTTTCAAAAATGTTGACATGCTCCGAAAAAAAACTCCTATGCTACGTAAATTGAGTTGTACAACACGATTCCGCCCTCAAAATGTTTCTAAAAAATTTTTGAGTGCCTGGTCAGCGCACTTTTTCAATTTTCAAAAATGTTGACATGCTCCGAAAAAAAATCCTATGCGACGTAAATTGAGTTGTACAACACGATTCCGCTCTCAAAATGTTTCTAAAAAAATTTTGAGTGCCTGGCCAGCGCACTTTTTCAATTTTCAAAAATGTTGAGATGCTCCGAAAAAAAAATTTTATGCGACGTAAATTGAGTTCTACCACACGATTCCGCCCTCAAAATTTTTCTAAAAAATTTCTAAGTGCCTGGCCAGCGCACTTTTTCAATTTTTAAAAATGTTGACATGCTCCGAAAGGAAAATTCCTATGCGACGTAAATTGAGTTCTACCACAAGATTCCGCCCTCAAAATTTTTCTAAAAAAAATTTAAGTTCCTGGCCAGCGCACTTTTACAATTTTCAAAAATGTTGACATGCTCCGAAAAAAATACCTATGCGACGTAAATTGAGTTCTACCACAAGATTCCGCCCTCAAAATTTTTCTAAAAAAAATTTAAGTGCCTGGCCAGCGCACTTTTACAATTTTCAAAAATGTTGACATGCTCCGAAAAAAAACTCCTATGCTACGTAAATTGAGTTGTACAACACGATTCCGCCCTCAAAATGTTTCTAAAAAATTTTTGAGTGCCTGGTCAGCGCACTTTTTCAATTTTCAAAAATGTTGACATGCTCCGAAAAAAAATCCTATGCGACGTAAATTGAGTTGTACAACACGATTCCGCTCTCAAAACTTTTCTAAAAAATTTTTGAATGCCTGGCCAGCGCACTTTTTCAATTTTCAAAAATGTTGACATGCTCCGAAAAAAAATTCCTATGCGACGTAAATTGAGTTCTACAACACGATTCCGCCCTCAAAACTTTTCTAAAAAATTTTTAAGTGCCTGGCCAGCGCACTTTTTCAATTTTCAAAAATGTTGACATGCTCCGAAAAAAAACTCCTATGCTACGTAAATTGAGTTGTACTACACGATTCCGCCCTCAAACTGTTTCTAAAAAATTTTTGAGTGCCTGGTCAGCGCACTTTTTCAATTTTCAAAAATGTTGACAGGCTCCGAAAGGAAAATTCCTATGCGACGTAAATTGAGTTCTACCACAAGATTCCGCCCTCAAAATTTTTCTAAAAAAAATTTAAGTTCCTGGCCAGCGCACTTTTACAATTTTCAAAAATGTTGACATGCTCCGAAAAAAATACCTATGCGACGTAAATTGAGTTCTACCACAAGATTCCGCCCTCAAAATTTTTCAAAAAAAAATTTAAGTGCCTGGCCAGCGCACTTTTACAATTTTCAAAAATGTTGACATGCTCCGAAAAAAAACTCCTATGCTACGTAAATTGAGTTGTACAACACGATTCCGCCCTCAAAATGTTTCTAAAAAATTTTTGAGTGCCTGGTCAGCGCACTTTTTCAATTTTCAAAAATGTTGACATGCTCCGAAAAAAAATCCTATGCGACGTAAATTGAGTTGTACAACACGATTCCGCTCTCAAAATGTTTCTAAAAAAATTTTGAGTGCCTGGCCAGCGCACTTTTTCAATTTTCAAAAATGTTGAGATGCTCCGAAAAAAAAATTTTATGCGACGTAAATTGAGTTCTACCACACGATTCCGCCCTCAAAATTTTTCTAAAAAATTTCTAAGTGCCTGGCCAGCGCACTTTTTCAATTTTTAAAAATGTTGACATGCTCCGAAAGGAAAATTCCTATGCGACGTAAATTGAGTTCTACCACAAGATTCCGCCCTCAAAATTTTTCTAAAAAAAATTTAAGTTCCTGGCCAGCGCACTTTTACAATTTTCAAAAATGTTGACATGCTCCGAAAAAAATACCTATGCGACGTAAATTGAGTTCTACCACAAGATTCCGCCCTCAAAATTTTTCTAAAAAAAATTTAAGTGCCTGGCCAGCGCACTTTTACAATTTTCAAAAATGTTGACATGCTCCGAAAAAAAACTCCTATGCTACGTAAATTGAGTTGTACAACACGATTCCGCCCTCAAAATGTTTCTAAAAAATTTTTGAGTGCCTGGTCAGCGCACTTTTTCAATTTTCAAAAATGTTGACATGCTCCGAAAAAAAATCCTATGCGACGTAAATTGAGTTGTACAACACGATTCCGCTCTCAAAATGTTTCTAAAAAAATTTTGAGTGCCTGGCCAGCGCACTTTTTCAATTTTCAAAAATGTTGACATACTCCGAAATAAAAATTCCTATGCGACGTAAATTAAGTCCTGCAACACGATTCCGCCCTAAAAATTTTTCTATAAAATTTCTGAGTGCCTGGCCAGCGCACTTTTTCAATTTTCAAAAATGTTGACATGCTCCGAAAAAAAAAATACTATGCTATGTAAATTGAGTTCTACAGCACGATTCCGCCCTCAAAATTTTTCTAAAAAATTTCTAAGTGCCTGGCCAGCGCACTTTTTCAATTTTCAAAAATGTTGACATGCTCCGAAAAAAAACTCCTATGCTACGTAAATTGAGTTGTACAACACGATTCCGCCCTCAAACTGTTTCTAAAAAATTTTTGAGTGCCTGGTCAGCGCACTTTTTCAATTTTCAAAAATGTTGACATGCTCCGAAAGAAAAATTCCTATGAGACGTAAATTGAGTTCTACAACACGATTCCGCCCTCAAAACTTTTCTAAAAAATTTTTAAGTGCCTGGCCAGCGCACTTTTACAATTTTCAAAAATGTTGACATGCTCCGAAAAAAAAAAACTATGCTATGTAAATTGAGTTCTACAGCACGATTCCGCCCTCAAAATTTTTCTAAAAAATTTCTAAGTGCCTGGCCAGCGCACTTTTTCAATTTTCAAAAATGTTGACATGCTCCGAAAAAAAACTCCTATGCGACGTAAATTGAGTTGTACAACACGATTCCGCCCTCAAACTGTTTCTAAAAAATTTTTGAGGGCCTGGCCAGCGCACTTTTTCAATTTTCAAAAATGTTGACATGCTCCGAAAAAAATTCCTATGAGACGTAAATTGAGTTCTACAACACGATTCCGCCCTCAAAACTTTTCTAAAAAATTTTTAAGTGCCTGGCCAGCGCACTTTTACAATTTTCAAAAATGTTGACATGCTCCGAAAAAAAAAAACTATGCTATGTAAATTGAGTTCTACAGCACGATTCCGCCCTCAAAATTTTTCTAAAAAATTTCTAAGTGCCTGGCCAGCGCACTTTTTCAATTTTCAAAAATGTTGACATGCTCCGAAAAAAAACTCCTATGCGACGTAAATTGAGTTGTACAACACGATTCCGCTCTCAAAATGTTTCTAAAAAAATTTTGAGTGCCTGGCCAGCGCACTTTTTCAATTTTCAAAAATGTTGACATACTCCGAAATAAAAATTCCTATGCGACGTAAATTAAGTGCTGCAACACGATTCCGCCCTAAAAATTTTTCTATAAAATTTCTGAGTGCCTGGCCAGCGCACTTTTTCAATTTTCAAAAATGTTGACATGCTCCGAAAAAAAACTCCTATGCTACGTAAATTGAGTTGTACAACACGATTCCGCCCTCAAAATGTTTCTAAAAAATTTTTGAGTGCCTGGTCAGCGCACTTTTTCAATTTTCAAAAATGTTGACATGCTCCGAAAAAAAACTCCTATGCGACGTAAATTGAGTTGTACAACACGATTCCGCTCTCAAAATGTTTCTAAAAAAATTTTGAGTGCCTGGCCAGCGCACTTTTTCAATTTTCAAAAATGTTGACATGCTCCGAAAAAAAACTCCTATGCGACGTAAATTGAGTTGTACAACACGATTCCGCTCTCAAAATGTTTCTAAAAAAATTTTGAGTGCCTGGCCAGCGCACTTTTTCAATTTTCAAAAATGTTGACATACTCCGAAATAAAAATTCCTATGCGACGTAAATTAAGTCCTGCAACACGATTCCGCCCTAAAAATTTTTCTATAAAATTTCTGAGTGCCTGGCCAGCGCACTTTTTCAATTTTCAAAAATGTTGACATGCTCCGAAAAAAAAATACTATGCTATGTAAATTGAGTTCTACAGCACGATTCCGCCCTCAAAATTTTTCTAAAAAATTTCTAAGTGCCTGGCCAGCGCACTTTTTCAATTTTCAAAAATGTTGACATGCTCCGAAAAAAAACTCCTATGCTACGTAAATTGAGTTGTACAACACGATTCCGCCCTCAAAATGTTTCTAAAAAATTTTTGAGTGCCTGGTCAGCGCACTTTTTCAATTTTCAAAAATGTTGACATGCTCCGAAAAAAAACTCCTATGCGACGTAAATTGAGTTGTACAACACGATTCCGCTCTCAAAATGTTTCTAAAAAAATTTTGAGTGCCTGGCCAGCGCACTTTTTCAATATTCAAAAATGTTGACATACTCCGAAATAAAAATTCCTATGCGACGTAAATTAAGTCCTGCAACACGATTCCGCCCTAAAAATTTTTCTATAAAATTTCTGAGTGCCTGGCCAGCGCACTTTTTCAATTTTCAAAAATGTTGACATGCTCCGAAAAAAAATACCTATGCGACGTAAATTGAGTTCTACCACAAGATTCCGCCCTCAAAATTTTTCTAAAAAAAATTTAAGTTCCTGGCCAGCGCACTTTTACAATTTTCAAAAATGTTGACATGCTCCGAAAAAAAATTCCTATGCGACGTAAATTGAGTTCTACAACACGATTCCGCCCTCAAAACTTTTCTAAAAAATTTTTGAATGCCTGGCCAGCGCACTTTTTCAATTTTCAAAAATGTTGAGATGCTCCGAAAAAAAATTCCTATGCGACGTAAATTGAGTTCTACAACACGATTCCGCCCTCAAAACTTTTCTAAAAAATTTTTAAGTGCCTGGCCAGCGCACTTTTTCAATTTTCAAAAATGTTGACATGCTCCGAAAAAAAACTCCTATGCTACGTAAATTGAGTTGTACTACACGATTCCGCCCTCAAACTGTTTCTAAAAAATTTTTGAGTGCCTGGTCAGCGCACTTTTTCAATTTTCAAAAATGTTGACAGGCTCCGAAAAAAAACTCCTATGCTACGTAAATTGAGTTGTACAACACGATTCCGCCCTCAAAATGTTTCTAAAAAATTTTTGAGTGCCTGGTCAGCGCACTTTTTCAATTTTCAAAAATGTTGACATGCTCCGAAAAAAAACTCCTATGCGACGTAAATTGAGTTGTACAACAAGATTCCGCTCTCAAAATGTTTCTAAAAAAATTTTGAGTGCCTGGCCAGCGCACTTTTTCAATTTTCAAAAATGTTGACATACTCCGAAATAAAAATTCCTATGCGACGTAAATTAAGTCCTGCAACACGATTCCGCCCTAAAAATTTTTCTATAAAATTTCTGAGTGCCTGGCCAGCGCACTTTTTCAATTTTCAAAAATGTTGACATGCTTCGAAAAAAAACTCCTATGCTACGTAAATTGAGTTGTACAACACGATTCCGCCCTCAAAATGTTTCTAAAAAATTTTTGAGTGCCTGGTCAGCGCACTTTTTCAATTTTCAAAAATGTTGACATGCTCCGAAAAAAAAACTCCTATGCGACGTAAATTGAGTTGTACAACACGATTCCGCTCTCAAAATGTTTCTAAAAAAATTTTGAGTGCCTGGCCAGCGCACTTTTTCAATTTTCAAAAATGTTGACATACTCCGAAATAAAAATTCCTATGCGACGTAAATTAAGTCCTGCAACACGATTCCGCCCTAAAAATTTTTCTATAAAATTTCTGAGTGCCTGGCCAGCGCACTTTTTCAATTTTCAAAAATGTTGACATGCTCCGAAAAAAAAATACTATGCTATGTAAATTGAGTTCTACAGCACGATTCCGCCCTCAAAATTTTTCTAAAAAATTTCTAAGTGCCTGGCCAGCGCACTTTTTCAATTTTCAAAAATTTTGACATGCTCCGAAAAAAAACTCCTATGCTACGTAAATTGAGTTGTACAACACGATTCCGCCCTCAAACTGTTTCTAAAAAATTTTTGAGTGCCTGGTCAGCGCACTTTTTCAATTTTCAAAAATGTTGACATGCTCCGAAAGAAAAATTCCTATGCGACGTAAATTGAGTTCTACCCCAAGATTCCGCCCTCAAAATTTTTCTAAAAAAAATTTAAGTTCCTGGCCAGCGCACTTTTACAATTTTAAAAATGTTGACATGCTCCGAAAAAAAATTCCTATGCGACGTAAATTGAGTTCTACAACACGATTCCGCCCTCAAAACTTTTCTAAAAAATTTTTGAAAGCCTGGCCAGCGCACTTTTTCAATTTTCAAAAATGTTGACATGCTCCGAAAAAAATTCCTATGCGACGTAAATTGAGTTCTACAACACGATTCCGCCCTCAAAACTTTTCTAAAAAATTTTTAAGTGCCTGGAGAGCGCACTTTTTCAATTTTCAAAAATGTTGACATGCTCCGAAAAAAAATACCTATGCGACGTAAATTGAGTTCTACCACAAGATTCCGCCCTCAAAATTTTTCTAAAAAAAATTTAAGTTCCTGGCCAGCGCACTTTTACAATTTTCAAAAATGTTGACATGCTCCGAAAAAAAATTCCTATGCGACGTAAATTGAGTTCTACAACACGATTCCGCCCTCAAAACTTTTCTAAAAAATTTTTGAATGCCTGGCCAGCGCACTTTTTCAATTTTCAAAAATGTTGACATGCTCCGAAAAAAAATTCCTATGCGACGTAAATTGAGTTCTACAACACGATTCCGCCCTCAAAACTTTTCTAAAAAATTTTTGAATGCCTGGCCAGCGCACTTTTTCAATTTTCAAAAATGTTGACATGCTCCGAAAAAAAACTCCTATGCTACGTAAATTGAGTTGTACTACACGATTCCGCCCTCAAACTGTTTCTAAAAAATTTTTGAGTGCCTGGTCAGCGCACTTTTTCAATTTTCAAAAATGTTGACAGGCTCCGAAAGGAAAATTCCTATGCGACGTAAATTGAGTTCTACCACAAGATTCCGCCCTCAAAATTTTTCTAAAAAAAATTTAAGTTCCTGGCCAGCGCACTTTTACAATTTTCAAAAATGTTGACATGCTCCGAAAAAAAATTCCTATGCGACGTAAATTGAGTTCTACAACACGATTCCGCCCTCAAAACTTTTCTAAAAAATTTTTGAGGGCCTGGCCAGCGCACTTTTTCAATTTTCAAAAATGTTGACATGCTCCGAAAAAAATTCCTATGCGACGTAAATTGAGTTCTACAACACGATTCCGCCCTCAAAACTTTTCTAAAAAATTTTTAAGTGCCTGGCCAGCGCACTTTTTCAATTTTCAAAAATGTTGACATGCTCCGAAAAAAAATACCTATGCGACGTAAATTGAGTTCTACCACAAGATTCCGCCCTCAAAATTTTTCTAAAAAAAATTTAAGTTCCTGGCCAGCGCACTTTTACAATTTTCAAAAATGTTGACATGCTCCGAAAAAAAAAACTATGCTATGTAAATTGAGTTCTACAGCACGATTCCGCCCTCAAAATTTTTCTAAAAAATTTCTAAGTGCCTGGCCAGCGCACTTTTTCAATTTTCAAAAATGTTGACATGCTCCGAAAAAAAACTCCTATGCGACGTAAATTGAGTTGTACAACACGATTCCGCTCTCAAAATGTTTCTAAAAAATTTTTGAGTGCCTGGCCAGCGCAATTTTCAAAAATGTTGACATGCTCCGAAAAAAAATTCCTATGCGACGTAAATTGAGTTCTACAACACGATTCCGCCCTCAAAATTTTTTAGAAAAATTTTTAAGTACCTGGTCAGCGCACTTTTTCAATTTTCAAAAATGTTGACATGCTCCGAAAAAAAATACCTATGCGACGTAAATTGAGTTCTACCACAAGATTCCGCCCTCAATTTTTTTCTAAAAAAAATTTAAGTGCCTGGCCAGCGCACTTTTACAATTTTCAAAAATGTTGACATGCTCCAAAAAAAAACTCCTATGCTACGTAAATTGAGTTGTACAACACGATTCCGCCCTCAAAATGTTTCTAAAAAATTTTTGAGTGCCTGGCCAGCGCACTTTTTCAATTTTCAAAAATGTTGACATGCTCCAAAAAAAATTATTATGCGACGTAAATTAAGTTCTGCAACACGATTCCGCCCTCAAAATGTTTCTAAAAAAAATTTGAGTGCCTGGCCAGCGCACTTTTTCAATTTTCAAAAATGTTGACATGCTCCGAAAAAAAAATACTATGCTATGTAAATTGAGTTCTACAACATGATTCCGCCCTCAAAATTTTTCTAAAAAATTTTTAAGTGCCTGGCCAGCGCACTTTTTCAATTTTCAAACATGTTGACATGCTCCAAAAAAAAATTACTATGCGACGTAAATTAAGTTCTACAACACGATTCCGCCCTCAAAATGTTTCTAAAAAAATGTTGAGTGCCTGGCCAGCGCACTTTTTCAATTTTCAAAAATGTTGACATGCTCCGAAAAAAAATACTATGCTATGTAAATTGAGTTCTACAGCACGATTCCGCCCTCAAAATTTTTCTAAAAAATTTCTAAGTGCCTGGCCAGCGCACTTTTTCAATTTTCAAAAATGTTGACATGCTCCGAAAAAAAACTCCTATGCTACGTAAATTGAGTTGTACAACACGATTCCGCCCTCAAACTGTTTCTAAAAAATTTTTGAGTGCCTGGTCAGCGCACTTTTTCAATTTTCAAAAATGTTGACATGCTCCGAAAAAAAATACTATGCTATGTAAATTGAGTTCTACAGCACGATTCCGCCCTCAAAATTTTTCTAAAAAATTTCTAAGTGCCTGGCCAGCGCACTTTTTCAATTTTCAAAAATGTTGACATGCTCCGAAAAAAAACTCCTATGCGACGTAAATTGAGTTGTACAACACGATTCCGCTCTCAAAATGTTTCTAAAAAATTTTTGAGTGCCTGGCCAGCGCAATTTTCAAAAATGTTGACATGCTCCGAAAAAAAATTCCTATGCGACGTAAATTGAGTTCTACAACACGATTCCGCCCTCAAAATTTTTTAGAAAAATTTTTAAGTACCTGGTCAGCGCACTTTTTCAATTTTCAAAAATGTTGACATGCTCCGAAAAAAAATACCTATGCGACGTAAATTGAGTTCTACCACAAGATTCCGCCCTCAATTTTTTTCTAAAAAAAATTTAAGTGCCTGGCCAGCGCACTTTTACAATTTTCAAAAATGTTGACATGCTCCGAAAAAAAAATACTATGCTATGTAAATTGAGTTCTACAACATGATTCCGCCCTCAAAATTTTTCTAAAAAATTTTTAAGTGCCTGGCCAGCGCACTTTTTCAATTTTCAAACATGTTGACATGCTCCAAAAAAAAATTACTATGCGACGTAAATTAAGTTCTACAACACGATTCCGCCCCTCAAAATGTTTCTAAAAAAATGTTGAGTGCCTGGCCAGCGCACTTTTTCAATTTTCAAAAATGTTGACATGCTCCGAAAAAAAATACTATGCTATGTAAATTGAGTTCTACAGCACGATTCCGCCCTCAAAATTTTTCTAAAAAATTTCTAAGTGCCTGGCCAGCGCACTTTTTCAATTTTCAAAAATGTTGACATGCTCCGAAAAAAAACTCCTATGCGACGTAAATTGAGTTGTACAACACGATTCCGCTCTCAAAATGTTTCTAAAAAAATTTTGAGTGCCTGGCCAGCGCACTTTTTCAATTTTCAAAAATGTTGACATACTCCGAAATAAAAATTCCTATGCGACGTAAATTAAGTGCTGCAACACGATTCCGCCCTAAAAATTTTTCTATAAAATTTCTGAGTGCCTGGCCAGCGCACTTTTTCAATTTTCAAAAATGTTGACATGCTCCGAAAAAAAAAATACTATGCTATGTAAATTGAGTTCTACAGCACGATTCCGCCCTCAAAATTTTTCTAAAAAATTTCTAAGTGCCTGGCCAGCGCACTTTTTCAATTTTCAAAAATGTTGACATGCTCCGAAAAAAAACTCCTATGCTACGTAAATTGAGTTGTACAACACGATTCCGCCCTCAAACTGTTTCTAAAAAATTTTTGAGTGCCTGGTCAGCGCACTTTTTCAATTTTCAAAAATGTTGACATGCTCCGAAAGAAAAATTCCTATGCGACGTAAATTGAGTTCTACCACAAGATTCCGCCCTCAAAATTTTTCTAAAAAAAATTTAAGTTCCTGGCCAGCGCACTTTTACAATTTTCAAAAATGTTGACATGCTCCGAAAAAAAATTCCTATGCGACGTAAATTGAGTTCTACAACACGATTCCGCCCTCAAAACTTTTCTAAAAAATTTTTGAGGGCCTGGCCAGCGCACTTTTTCAATTTTCAAAAATGTTGACATGCTCCGAAAAAAATTCCTATGAGACGTAAATTGAGTTCTACAACACGATTCCGCCCTCAAAACTTTTCTAAAAAATTTTTAAGTGCCTGGCCAGCGCACTTTTACAATTTTCAAAAATGTTGACATGCTCCGAAAAAAAAAAACTATGCTATGTAAATTGAGTTCTACAGCACGATTCCGCCCTCAAAATTTTTCTAAAAAATTTCTAAGTGCCTGGCCAGCGCACTTTTTCAATTTTCAAAAATGTTGACATGCTCCGAAAAAAAACTCCTATGCGACGTAAATTGAGTTGTACAACACGATTCCGCTCTCAAAATGTTTCTAAAAAAATTTTGAGTGCCTGGCCAGCGCACTTTTTCAATTTTCAAAAATGTTGACATACTCCGAAATAAAAATTCCTATGCGACGTAAATTAAGTGCTGCAACACGATTCCGCCCTAAAAATTTTTCTATAAAATTTCTGAGTGCCTGGCCAGCGCACTTTTTCAATTTTCAAAAATGTTGACATGCTCCGAAAAAAAACTCCTATGCTACGTAAATTGAGTTGTACAACACGATTCCGCCCTCAAACTGTTTCTAAAAAATTTTTGAGTGCCTGGTCAGCGCACTTTTTCAATTTTCAAAAATGTTGACATGCTCCGAAAGAAAAATTCCTATGCGACGTAAATTGAGTTCTACCACAAGATTCCGCCCTAAAAATTTTTCTATAAAATTTCTGAGTGCCTGGCCAGCGCACTTTTTCAATTTTCAAAAATGTTGACATGCTCCGAAAAAAAACTCCTATGCTACGTAAATTGAGTTGTACAACACGATTCCGCCCTCAAAATGTTTCTAAAAAATTTTTGAGTGCCTGGACAGTGCCCTTTTTCAATTTTCAAACATGTTGACATGCTCCAAAAAAAATTACTATGCGACGTAAATTGAGTTGTACAACACGATTCCGCTCTCAAAATGTTTCTAAAAAATTTTTGAGTGCCTGGCCAGCGCACTTTTTCAATTTTCAAAAATTTTGACATACTCCGAAATAAAAATTCCTATGCGACGTAAATTAAGTGCTGCAACACGATTCCGCCCTAAAAATTTTTCTATAAAATTTCTGAGTGCCTGGCCAGCGCACTTTTTCAATTTTCAAAAATGTTGACATGCTCCGAAAAAAAACTCCTATGCTACGTAAATTGAGTTGTACAACACGATTCCGCCCTCAAACTGTTTCTAAAAAATTTTTGAGTGCCTGGTCAGCGCACTTTTTCAATTTTCAAAAATGTTGACATACTCCGAAATAAAAATTCCTATGCGACGTAAATTAAGTGCTGCAACACGATTCCGCCCTAAAAATTTTTCTATAAAATTTCTGAGTGCCTGGCCAGCGCACTTTTTCAATTTTCAAAAATGTTGACATGCTCCGAAAAAAAACTCCTATGCGACGTAAATTGAGTTGTACAACACGATTCCGCTCTCAAAATGTTTCTAAAAAAATTTTGAGTGCCTGGCCAGCGCACTTTTTCAATTTTCAAAAATGTTGACATACTCCGAAATAAAAATTCCTATGCGACGTAAATTAAGTGCTGCAACACGATTCCGCCCTAAAAATTTTTCTATAAAATTTCTGAGTGCCTGGCCAGCGCACTTTTTCAATTTTCAAAAATGTTGACATGCTCCGAAAAAAAACTCCTATGCTACGTAAATTGAGTTGTACAACACGATTCCGCCCTCAAACTGTTTCTAAAAAATTTTTGAGTGCCTGGTCAGCGCACTTTTTCAATTTTCAAAAATGTTGGCATGCTCCGAAAAAAAAATTCCTATGCGACGTAAATTAAGTTCTTCAACACAATTCCGCCCTAAAAATTTTTTTATAAAATTTCTGTGCCTGGCCAGCGCATTTTTTCAATTTTCAAAAATGTTGTCATGCTCCGAAAAAAAAAAATTCCTATACGACGTAAATTAAGTTCTACAACACGATTCCGCAATAAAAATTTTTCTATAAAATTTCTGAGTGCCCCGCCAGCGCACTTTTTCAATTTTCAAAAATGTTGACATGCTTCGAAAAAAAATACCTATGCGACGTAAATTGAGTTCTACAACACGATTCCGCCCTCAAAATTTTTCTAAAAAATTTCAAAGTACCTGGTCAGCGCACTTTTTCAATTTTCAAAAATGTTGGCATGCTCCGAAAAAAAAATCCTATACGACGTAAATTGAGTTCTACAACACTATTCCGCCCTCCAAATTTTTCTAAAAAATTTCAAAGTACCTGGTCAGCGCACTTTTTCTATTTTCAAAAATGTTGACATGCTCCGAAAAAAAATTCCTATGCGACGTAAATTGAGTTCTACAACACGATTCCGCCCTCAAAATGTTTCTAAAAAATTTTTGAGTGCCTGGCCAGCGCACTTTTTCAACTTTCAAAAATGTTGACATGCTCCGAAAAAAAATACCTATGCGACGTAAATTGAGTTCTACAACACGATTCCGCCCTAAAAATTTTTCTAAAAAAATTTTAAGTACCTGGTCAGCGCACTTTTGCAATTTTCAAAAATGTTGTCATGCTCCGAAAAAAAAATAAAATTCCTATACGACGTAAATTAAGTTCTGCAACACGATTCCGCCCTAAAAATTTTTCTATAAAATTTCAAAGTACCTGGTCAGCGCACTTTTTCAATTTTCAAAAATGTTGGCATGCTCCGAAAAAAAAATTCCTATGCGACGTAAATTAAGTTCTACAACACAATTCCGCTCTAAAAATTTTTTTATAAAATTTCTGTGCCTGGCCAGCGCACTTTTTCAATTTTCAAACATGTTGACATGCTCCGAAAAAAAATTCCTATGCGACGTAAATTAAGTTCTACAACACAATTCCGCCCTAAAAATTTATTTATAAAATTTCTGAGTGCCTGGCCAGCGCACTTTTTCAATTTTCAAACATGTTGACATGCTCCAAAAAAAAATAAAATTCCTATACGACGTAAATTAAGTTCTGCAACACGATTCCGCCCTAAAAATTTTTCTATAAAATTTCAAAGTACCTGGTCAGCGCACTTTTTCAATTTCCAAAAATGTTGGCATGCTCCGAAAAAAAAAAACCTATGCGACGTAAATTAAGTTCTACAACACAATTCCGCCCTAAAAATTTTTTTATAAAATTTCTGTGCCTGGCCAGCGCACTTTTTCAATTTTCAAAAATGTTGACATACTCCGAAATAAAAATTCCTATGCGACGTAAATTAAGTCCTGCAACACGATTCCGCCCTAAAAATTTTTCTATAAAATTTCTGAGTGCCTGGCCAGCGCACTTTTTCAATTTTCAAAAATGTTGACATGCTCCGAAAAAAAAATACTATGCTATGTAAATTGAGTTCTACAGCACGATTCCGCCCTCAAAATTTTTCTAAAAAATTTCTAAGTGCCTGGCCAGCGCACTTTTTCAATTTTCAAAAATGTTGACATGCTCCGAAAAAAAACTCCTATGCTACGTAAATTGAGTTGTACAACACGATTCCGCCCTCAAAATGTTTCTAAAAAATTTTTGAGTGCCTGGTCAGCGCACTTTTTCAATTTTCAAAAATGTTGACATGCTCCGAAAAAAAACTCCTATGCGACGTAAATTGAGTTGTACAACACGATTCCGCTCTCAAAATGTTTCTAAAAAAATTTTGAGTGCCTGGCCAGCGCACTTTTTCAATATTCAAAAATGTTGACATACTCCGAAATAAAAATTCCTATGCGACGTAAATTAAGTCCTGCAACACGATTCCGCCCTAAAAATTTTTCTATAAAATTTCTGAGTGCCTGGCCAGCGCACTTTTTCAATTTTCAAAAATGTTGACATGCTCCGAAAAAAAATACCTATGCGACGTAAATTGAGTTCTACCACAAGATTCCGCCCTCAAAATTTTTCTAAAAAAAATTTAAGTTCCTGGCCAGCGCACTTTTACAATTTTCAAAAATGTTGACATGCTCCGAAAAAAAATTCCTATGCGACGTAAATTGAGTTCTACAACACGATTCCGCCCTCAAAACTTTTCTAAAAAATTTTTGAATGCCTGGCCAGCGCACTTTTTCAATTTTCAAAAATGTTGAGATGCTCCGAAAAAAAATTCCTATGCGACGTAAATTGAGTTCTACAACACGATTCCGCCCTCAAAACTTTTCTAAAAAATTTTTAAGTGCCTGGCCAGCGCACTTTTTCAATTTTCAAAAATGTTGACATGCTCCGAAAAAAAACTCCTATGCTACGTAAATTGAGTTGTACTACACGATTCCGCCCTCAAACTGTTTCTAAAAAATTTTTGAGTGCCTGGTCAGCGCACTTTTTCAATTTTCAAAAATGTTGACAGGCTCCGAAAAAAAACTCCTATGCTACGTAAATTGAGTTGTACAACACGATTCCGCCCTCAAAATGTTTCTAAAAAATTTTTGAGTGCCTGGTCAGCGCACTTTTTCAATTTTCAAAAATGTTGACATGCTCCGAAAAAAAACTCCTATGCGACGTAAATTGAGTTGTACAACAAGATTCCGCTCTCAAAATGTTTCTAAAAAAATTTTGAGTGCCTGGCCAGCGCACTTTTTCAATTTTCAAAAATGTTGACATACTCCGAAATAAAAATTCCTATGCGACGTAAATTAAGTCCTGCAACACGATTCCGCCCTAAAAATTTTTCTATAAAATTTCTGAGTGCCTGGCCAGCGCACTTTTTCAATTTTCAAAAATGTTGACATGCTTCGAAAAAAAACTCCTATGCTACGTAAATTGAGTTGTACAACACGATTCCGCCCTCAAAATGTTTCTAAAAAATTTTTGAGTGCCTGGTCAGCGCACTTTTTCAATTTTCAAAAATGTTGACATGCTCCGAAAAAAAAACTCCTATGCGACGTAAATTGAGTTGTACAACACGATTCCGCTCTCAAAATGTTTCTAAAAAAATTTTGAGTGCCTGGCCAGCGCACTTTTTCAATTTTCAAAAATGTTGACATACTCCGAAATAAAAATTCCTATGCGACGTAAATTAAGTCCTGCAACACGATTCCGCCCTAAAAATTTTTCTATAAAATTTCTGAGTGCCTGGCCAGCGCACTTTTTCAATTTTCAAAAATGTTGACATGCTCCGAAAAAAAAATACTATGCTATGTAAATTGAGTTCTACAGCACGATTCCGCCCTCAAAATTTTTCTAAAAAATTTCTAAGTGCCTGGCCAGCGCACTTTTTCAATTTTCAAAAATGTTGACATGCTCCGAAAAAAAACTCCTATGCTACGTAAATTGAGTTGTACAACACGATTCCGCCCTCAAACTGTTTCTAAAAAATTTTTGAGTGCCTGGTCAGCGCACTTTTTCAATTTTCAAAAATGTTGACATGCTCCGAAAGAAAAATTCCTATGCGACGTAAATTGAGTTCTACCCCAAGATTCCGCCCTCAAAATTTTTCTAAAAAAAATTTAAGTTCCTGGCCAGCGCACTTTTACAATTTTAAAAATGTTGACATGCTCCGAAAAAAAATTCCTATGCGACGTAAATTGAGTTCTACAACACGATTCCGCCCTCAAAACTTTTCTAAAAAATTTTTGAAAGCCTGGCCAGCGCACTTTTTCAATTTTCAAAAATGTTGACATGCTCCGAAAAAAATTCCTATGCGACGTAAATTGAGTTCTACAACACGATTCCGCCCTCAAAACTTTTCTAAAAAATTTTTAAGTGCCTGGAGAGCGCACTTTTTCAATTTTCAAAAATGTTGACATGCTCCGAAAAAAAATACCTATGCGACGTAAATTGAGTTCTACCACAAGATTCCGCCCTCAAAATTTTTCTAAAAAAAATTTAAGTTCCTGGCCAGCGCACTTTTACAATTTTCAAAAATGTTGACATGCTCCGAAAAAAAATTCCTATGCGACGTAAATTGAGTTCTACAACACGATTCCGCCCTCAAAACTTTTCTAAAAAATTTTTGAATGCCTGGCCAGCGCACTTTTTCAATTTTCAAAAATGTTGACATGCTCCGAAAAAAAATTCCTATGCGACGTAAATTGAGTTCTACAACACGATTCCGCCCTCAAAACTTTTCTAAAAAATTTTTAAGTGCCTGGCCAGCGCACTTTTTCAATTTTCAAAAATGTTGACATGCTCCGAAAAAAAACTCCTATGCTACGTAAATTGAGTTGTACTACACGATTCCGCCCTCAAACTGTTTCTAAAAAATTTTTGAGTGCCTGGTCAGCGCACTTTTTCAATTTTCAAAAATGTTGACAGGCTCCGAAAGGAAAATTCCTATGCGACGTAAATTGAGTTCTACCACAAGATTCCGCCCTCAAAATTTTTCTAAAAAAAATTTAAGTTCCTGGCCAGCGCACTTTTACAATTTTCAAAAATGTTGACATGCTCCGAAAAAAAATTCCTATGCGACGTAAATTGAGTTCTACAACACGATTCCGCCCTCAAAACTTTTCTAAAAAATTTTTGAGGGCCTGGCCAGCGCACTTTTTCAATTTTCAAAAATGTTGACATGCTCCGAAAAAAATTCCTATGCGACGTAAATTGAGTTCTACAACACGATTCCGCCCTCAAAACTTTTCTAAAAAATTTTTAAGTGCCTGGCCAGCGCACTTTTTCAATTTTCAAAAATGTTGACATGCTCCGAAAAAAAATACCTATGCGACGT
This sequence comes from Pseudeuparius sepicola, assembly GCA_963920635.1. NCBI lineage: Eukaryota > Metazoa > Arthropoda > Insecta > Coleoptera > Anthribidae > Pseudeuparius > Pseudeuparius sepicola. The sequence continues at coordinate 86,125,608 of OY987298.1, read as the reverse complement.
AAATTGAGTTCTACCACAAGATTCCGCCCTCAAAATTTTTCTAAAAAAAATTTAAGTTCCTGGCCAGCGCACTTTTACAATTTTCAAAAATGTTGACATGCTCCGAAAAAAAAAACTATGCTATGTAAATTGAGTTCTACAGCACGATTCCGCCCTCAAAATTTTTCTAAAAAATTTCTAAGTGCCTGGCCAGCGCACTTTTTCAATTTTCAAAAATGTTGACATGCTCCGAAAAAAAACTCCTATGCGACGTAAATTGAGTTGTACAACACGATTCCGCTCTCAAAATGTTTCTAAAAAATTTTTGAGTGCCTGGCCAGCGCAATTTTCAAAAATGTTGACATGCTCCGAAAAAAAATTCCTATGCGACGTAAATTGAGTTCTACAACACGATTCCGCCCTCAAAATTTTTTAGAAAAATTTTTAAGTACCTGGTCAGCGCACTTTTTCAATTTTCAAAAATGTTGACATGCTCCGAAAAAAAATACCTATGCGACGTAAATTGAGTTCTACCACAAGATTCCGCCCTCAATTTTTTTCTAAAAAAAATTTAAGTGCCTGGCCAGCGCACTTTTACAATTTTCAAAAATGTTGACATGCTCCAAAAAAAAACTCCTATGCTACGTAAATTGAGTTGTACAACACGATTCCGCCCTCAAAATGTTTCTAAAAAATTTTTGAGTGCCTGGCCAGCGCACTTTTTCAATTTTCAAAAATGTTGACATGCTCCAAAAAAAATTATTATGCGACGTAAATTAAGTTCTGCAACACGATTCCGCCCTCAAAATGTTTCTAAAAAAAATTTGAGTGCCTGGCCAGCGCACTTTTTCAATTTTCAAAAATGTTGACATGCTCCGAAAAAAAAATACTATGCTATGTAAATTGAGTTCTACAACATGATTCCGCCCTCAAAATTTTTCTAAAAAATTTTTAAGTGCCTGGCCAGCGCACTTTTTCAATTTTCAAACATGTTGACATGCTCCAAAAAAAAATTACTATGCGACGTAAATTAAGTTCTACAACACGATTCCGCCCTCAAAATGTTTCTAAAAAAATGTTGAGTGCCTGGCCAGCGCACTTTTTCAATTTTCAAAAATGTTGACATGCTCCGAAAAAAAATACTATGCTATGTAAATTGAGTTCTACAGCACGATTCCGCCCTCAAAATTTTTCTAAAAAATTTCTAAGTGCCTGGCCAGCGCACTTTTTCAATTTTCAAAAATGTTGACATGCTCCGAAAAAAAACTCCTATGCTACGTAAATTGAGTTGTACAACACGATTCCGCCCTCAAACTGTTTCTAAAAAATTTTTGAGTGCCTGGTCAGCGCACTTTTTCAATTTTCAAAAATGTTGACATGCTCCGAAAAAAAATACTATGCTATGTAAATTGAGTTCTACAGCACGATTCCGCCCTCAAAATTTTTCTAAAAAATTTCTAAGTGCCTGGCCAGCGCACTTTTTCAATTTTCAAAAATGTTGACATGCTCCGAAAAAAAACTCCTATGCGACGTAAATTGAGTTGTACAACACGATTCCGCTCTCAAAATGTTTCTAAAAAATTTTTGAGTGCCTGGCCAGCGCAATTTTCAAAAATGTTGACATGCTCCGAAAAAAAATTCCTATGCGACGTAAATTGAGTTCTACAACACGATTCCGCCCTCAAAATTTTTTAGAAAAATTTTTAAGTACCTGGTCAGCGCACTTTTTCAATTTTCAAAAATGTTGACATGCTCCGAAAAAAAATACCTATGCGACGTAAATTGAGTTCTACCACAAGATTCCGCCCTCAATTTTTTTCTAAAAAAAATTTAAGTGCCTGGCCAGCGCACTTTTACAATTTTCAAAAATGTTGACATGCTCCGAAAAAAAAATACTATGCTATGTAAATTGAGTTCTACAACATGATTCCGCCCTCAAAATTTTTCTAAAAAATTTTTAAGTGCCTGGCCAGCGCACTTTTTCAATTTTCAAACATGTTGACATGCTCCAAAAAAAAATTACTATGCGACGTAAATTAAGTTCTACAACACGATTCCGCCCCTCAAAATGTTTCTAAAAAAATGTTGAGTGCCTGGCCAGCGCACTTTTTCAATTTTCAAAAATGTTGACATGCTCCGAAAAAAAATACTATGCTATGTAAATTGAGTTCTACAGCACGATTCCGCCCTCAAAATTTTTCTAAAAAATTTCTAAGGGCCTGGCCAGCGCACTTTTTCAATTTTCAAAAATGTTGACATGCTCCGAAAAAAAACTCCTATGCTACGTAAATTGAGTTGTACAACACGATTCCGCCCTCAAACTGTTTCTAAAAAATTTTTGAGTGCCTGGTCAGCGCACTTTTTCAATTTTCAAAAATGTTGACATGCTCCGAAAGAAAAATTCCTATGCGACGTAAATTGAGTTCTACCACAAGATTCCGCCCTCAAAATTTTTCTAAAAAAAATTCAAGTTCCTGGCCAGCGCACTTTTACAATTTTCAAAAATGTTGACATGCTCCGAAAAAAAATTCCTATGCGACGTAAATTGAGTTCTACAACACGATTCCGCCCTCAAAATGTTTCTAAAAAAAATTTGAGTGCCTGGTCAGCGCACTTTTTCAATTTTCAAAAATGTTGACAGGCTCCGAAAGGAAAATTCCTATGCGACGTAAATTGAGTTCTACCACAAGATTCCGCCCTCAAAATTTTTCTAAAAAAAATTTAAGTTCCTGGCCAGCGCACTTTTACAATTTTCAAAAATGTTGACATGCTCCGAAAAAAAATTCCTATGCGACGTAAATTGAGTTCTACAACACGATTCCGCCCTCAAAACTTTTCTAAAAAATTTTTGAGGGCCTGGCCAGCGCACTTTTTCAATTTTCAAAAATGTTGACATGCTCCGAAAAAAATTCCTATGCGACGTAAATTGAGTTCTACAACACGATTCCGCCCTCAAAATTTTTTAGAAAAATTTTTAAGTACCTGGTCAGCGCACTTTTTCAATTTTCAAAAATGTTGACATGCTCCGAAAAAAAATACCTATGCGACGTAAATTGAGTTCTACCACAAGATTCCGCCCTCAATTTTTTTCTAAAAAAAATTTAAGTGCCTGGCCAGCGCACTTTTACAATTTTCAAAAATGTTGACATGCTCCGAAAAAAAACTCCTATGCTACGTAAATTGAGTTGTACAACACGATTCCGCCCTCAAAATGTTTCTAAAAAATTTTTGAGTGCCTGGCCAGCGCACTTTTTCAATTTTCAAAAATGTTGACATGCTCCAAAAAAAATTATTATGCGACGTAAATTAAGTTCTGCAACACGATTCCGCCCTCAAAATGTTTCTAAAAAAAATTTGAGTGCCTGGCCAGCGCACTTTTTCAATTTTCAAAAATGTTGACATGCTCCGAAAAAAAAATACTATGCTATGTAAATTGAGTTCTACAACATGATTCCGCCCTCAAAATTTTTCTAAAAAATTTTTAAGTGCCTGGCCAGCGCACTTTTTCAATTTTCAAACATGTTGACATGCTCCAAAAAAAAATTACTATGCGACGTAAATTAAGTTCTACAACACGATTCCGCCCTCAAAATGTTTCTAAAAAAATGTTGAGTGCCTGGCCAGCGCACTTTTTCAATTTTCAAAAATGTTGACATGCTCCGAAAAAAAATACTATGCTATGTAAATTGAGTTCTACAGCACGATTCCGCCCTCAAAATTTTTCTAAAAAATTTCCAAGTGCCTGGCCAGCGCACTTTTTAAATTTTCAAAAATGTTGACATGCTCCGAAAAAAAACTCCTATGCTACGTAAATTGAGTTGTACAACACGATTCCGCCCTCAAACTGTTTCTAAAAAATTTTTGAGTGCCTGGTCAGCGCACTTTTTCAATTTTCAAAAATGTTGACATGCTCCGAAAAAAAATACTATGCTATGTAAATTGAGTTCTACAGCACGATTCCGCCCTCAAAATTTTTCTAAAAAATTTCTAAGTGCCTGGCCAGCGCACTTTTTCAATTTTCAAAAATGTTGACATGCTCCGAAAAAAAACTCCTATGCGACGTAAATTGAGTTGTACAACACGATTCCGCTCTCAAAATGTTTCTAAAAAATTTTTGAGTGCCTGGCCAGCGCAATTTTCAAAAATGTTGACATGCTCCGAAAAAAAATTCCTATGCGACGTAAATTGAGTTCTACAACCGATTCCGCCCTCAAAATTTTTTAGAAAAATTTTTAAGTACCTGGTCAGCGCACTTTTTCAATTTTCAAAAATGTTGACATGCTCCGAAAAAAAATACCTATGCGACGTAAATTGAGTTCTACCACAAGATTCCGCCCTCAATTTTTTTCTAAAAAAAATTTAAGTGCCTGGCCAGCGCACTTTTACAATTTTCAAAAATGTTGACATGCTCCGAAAAAAAAATACTATGCTATGTAAATTGAGTTCTACAACATGATTCCGCCCTCAAAATTTTTCTAAAAAATTTTTAAGTGCCTGGCCAGCGCACTTTTTCAATTTTCAAACATGTTGACATGCTCCAAAAAAAAATTACTATGCGACGTAAATTAAGTTCTACAACACGATTCCGCCCTCAAAATGTTTCTAAAAAAATGTTGAGTGCCTGGCCAGCGCACTTTTTCAATTTTCAAAAATGTTGACATGCTCCGAAAAAAAATACTATGCTATGTAAATTGAGTTCTACAGCACGATTCCGCCCTCAAAATTTTTCTAAAAAATTTCTAAGGGCCTGGCCAGCGCACTTTTTCAATTTTCAAAAATGTTGACATGCTCCGAAAAAAAACTCCTATGCTACGTAAATTGAGTTGTACAACACGATTCCGCCCTCAAACTGTTTCTAAAAAATTTTTGAGTGCCTGGTCAGCGCACTTTTTCAATTTTCAAAAATGTTGACATGCTCCGAAAGAAAAATTCCTATGCGATGTAAATTGAGTTCTACCACAAGATTCCGCCCTCAAAATTTTTCTAAAAAAAATTTAAGTTCCTGGCCAGCGCACTTTTACAATTTTCAAAAATGTTGACATGCTCCGAAAAAAAATTCCTATGCGACGTAAATTGAGTTCTACAACACGATTCCGCCCTCAAAATGTTTCTAAAAAAAATTTGAGTGCCTGGCCAGCGCACTTTTTCAATTTTCAAAAATGTTGACATGCTCCGAAAAAAAAATACTATGCTATGTAAATTGAGTTCTACAACATGATTCCGCCCTCAAAATTTTTCTAAAAAATTTTTAAGTGCCTGGCCAGCGCACTTTTTCAATTTTCAAACATGTTGACATGCTCCAAAAAAAAATTACTATGCGACGTAAATTAAGTTCTACAACACGATTCCGCCCTCAAAATGTTTCTAAAAAAATGTTGAGTGCCTGGCCAGCGCACTTTTTCAATTTTCAAAAATGTTGACATGCTCCGAAAAAAAATACTATGCTATGTAAATTGAGTTCTACAGCACGATTCCGCCCTCAAAATTTTTCTAAAAAATTTCTAAGTGCCTGGCCAGCGCACTTTTTCAATTTTCAAAAATGTTGACATGCTCCGAAAAAAAACTCCTATGCTACGTAAATTGAGTTGTACAACACGATTCCGCCCTCAAACTGTTTCTAAAAAATTTTTGAGTGCCTGGTCAGCGCACTTTTTCAATTTTCAAAAATGTTGACATGCTCCGAAAGAAAAATTCCTATGCGACGTAAATTGAGTTCTACCACAAGATTCCGCCCTCAAAATTTTTCTAAAAAAAATTTAAGTTCCTGGCCAGCGCACTTTTACAATTTTCAAAAATGTTGACATGCTCCGAAAAAAAATTCCTATGCGACGTAAATTGAGTTCTACAACACGATTCCGCCCTCAAAACTTTTCTAAAAAATTTTTGAGGGCCTGGCCAGCGCACTTTTTCAATTTTCAAAAATGTTGACATGCTCCGAAAAAAATTCCTATGCGACGTAAATTGAGTTCTACAACACGATTCCGCCCTCAAAACTTTTCTAAAAAATTTTTAAGTGCCTGGCCAGCGCACTTTTTCAATTTTCAAAAATGTTGACATGCTCCGAAAAAAAAATACCTATGCGACGTAAATTGAGTTCTACCACAAGATTCCGCCCTCAAAATTTTTCTAAAAAAAAATTTAAGTTCCTGGCCAGCGCACTTTTACAATTTTCAAAAATGTTGACATGCTCCGAAAAAAAATTCCTATGCGACGTAAATTGAGTTCTACAACACGATTCCGCCCTCAAAACTTTTCTAAAAAATTTTTGAATGCCTGGCCAGCGCACTTTTTCAATTTTCAAAAATGTTGACATGCTCCGAAAAAAAATTCCTATGCGACGTAAATTGAGTTCTACAACACGATTCCGCCCTCAAAACTTTTCTAAAAAATTTTTAAGTGCCTGGCCAGCGCACTTTTTCAATTTTCAAAAATGTTGACATGCTCCGAAAAAAAACCCCTATGCTACGTAAATTGAGTTGTACTACACGATTCCGCCCTCAAACTGTTTCTAAAAAATTTTTGAGTGCCTGGTCAGCGCACTTTTTCAATTTTCAAAAATGTTGACAGGCTCCGAAAGGAAAATTCCTATGCGACGTAAATTGAGTTCTACCACAAGATACCACCCTCAAAATTTTTCTAAAAAAAATTTAAGTTCCTGGCCAGCGCACTTTTACAATTTTCAAAAATGTTGACATGCTCCGAAAAAAAATTCCTATGCGACGTAAATTGAGTTCTACAACACGATTCCGCCCTCAAAACTTTTCTAAAAAATTTTTGAATGCCTGGCCAGCGCACTTTTTCAATTTTCAAAAATGTTGACATGCTCCGAAAAAAAATTCCTATGCGACGTAAATTGAGTTCTACAACACGATTCCGCCCTCAAAACTTTTCTAAAAAATTTTTAAGTGCCTGGCCAGCGCACTTTCTCAATTTTCAAAAATGTTGACATGCTCCGAAAAAAAACTCCTATGCTACGTAAATTGAGTTGTACTACACGATTCCGCCCTCAAACTGTTTCTAAAAAATTTTTGAGTGCCTGGTCAGCGCACTTTTTCAATTTTCAAAAATGTTGACAGGCTCCGAAAGGAAAATTCCTATGCGACGTAAATTGAGTTCTACCACAAGATTCCGCCCTCAAAATTTTTCTAAAAAAAATTTAAGTTCCTGGCCAGCGCACTTTTACAATTTTCAAAAATGTTGACATGCTCCGAAAAAAATACCTATGCGACGTAAATTGAGTTCTACCACAAGATTCCGCCCTCAAAATTTTTCAAAAAAAAATTTAAGTGCCTGGCCAGCGCACTTTTACAATTTTCAAAAATGTTGACATGCTCCGAAAAAAAACTCCTATGCTACGTAAATTGAGTTGTACAACACGATTCCGCCCTCAAAATGTTTCTAAAAAATTTTTGAGTGCCTGGTCAGCGCACTTTTTCAATTTTCAAAAATGTTGACATGCTCCGAAAAAAAATCCTATGCGACGTAAATTGAGTTGTACAACACGATTCCGCTCTCAAAATGTTTCTAAAAAAATTTTGAGTGCCTGGCCAGCGCACTTTTTCAATTTTCAAAAATGTTGAGATGCTCCGAAAAAAAAATTTTATGCGACGTAAATTGAGTTCTACCACACGATTCCGCCCTCAAAATTTTTCTAAAAAATTTCTAAGTGCCTGGCCAGCGCACTTTTTCAATTTTCAAAAATGTTGACATGCTCCGAAAAAAAACTCCTATGCTACGTAAATTGAGTTGTACAACACGATTCCGCCCTCAAACTGTTTCTAAAAAATTTTTGAGTGCCTGGTCAGCGCACTTTTTCAATTTTCAAAAATGTTGACATGCTCCGAAAAAAAACTCCTATGCTACGTAAATTGAGTTGTACAACACGATTCCGTCCTCAAAATGTTTCTAAAAAATTTTTGAGTGCCTGGTCAGCGCACTTTTTCAATTTTCAAAAATGTTGACATGCTCCGAAAAAAAATCCTATGCGACGTAAATTGAGTTGTACAACACGATTCCGCTCTCAAAATGTTTCTAAAAAAATTTTGAGTGCCTGGCCAGCGCACTTTTTCAATTTTCAAAAATGTTGACATACTCCGAAATAAAAATTCCTATGCGACGTAAATTAAGTCCTGCAACACGATTCCGCCCTAAAAATTTTTCTATAAAATTTCTGAGTGCCTGGCCAGCGCACTTTTTCAATTTTCAAAAATGTTGACATGCTCCGAAAAAAAAAATACTATGCTATGTAAATTGAGTTCTACAGCACGATTCCGCCCTCAAAATTTTTCTAAAAAATTTCTAAGTGCCTGGCCAGCGCACTTTTTCAATTTTCAAAAATGTTGACATGCTCCGAAAAAAAACTCCTATGCTACGTAAATTGAGTTGTACAACACGATTCCGCCCTCAAACTGTTTCTAAAAAATTTTTGAGTGCCTGGTCAGCGCACTTTTTCAATTTTCAAAAATGTTGACATGCTCCGAAAGAAAAATTCCTATGCGACGTAAATTGAGTTCTACCACAAGATTCCGCCCTCAAAATTTTTCTAAAAAAAATTTAAGTTCCTGGCCAGCGCACTTTTACAATTTTCAAAAATGTTGACATGCTCCGAAAAAAAATTCCTATGCGACGTAAATTGAGTTCTACAACACGATTCCGCCCTCAAAACTTTTCTAAAAAATTTTTGAGGGCCTGGCCAGCGCACTTTTTCAATTTTCAAAAATGTTGACATGCTCCGAAAAAAATTCCTATGAGACGTAAATTGAGTTCTACAACACGATTCCGCCCTCAAAACTTTTCTAAAAAATTTTTAAGTGCCTGGCCAGCGCACTTTTACAATTTTCAAAAATGTTGACATGCTCCGAAAAAAAAAAAACTATGCTATGTAAATTGAGTTCTACAGCACGATTCCGCCCTCAAAATTTTTCTAAAAAATTTCCAAGTGCCTGGCCAGCGCACTTTTTCAATTTTCAAAAATGTTGACATGCTCCGAAAAAAAACTCCTATGCGACGTAAATTGAGTTGTACAACACGATTCCGCTCTCAAAATGTTTCTAAAAAAATTTTGAGTGCCTGGCCAGCGCACTTTTTCAATTTTCAAAAATGTTGACATACTCCGAAATAAAAATTCCTATGCGACGTAAATTAAGTGCTGCAACACGATTCCGCCCTAAAAATTTTTCTATAAAATTTCTGAGTGCCTGGCCAGCGCACTTTTTCAATTTTCAAAAATGTTGACATGCTCCGAAAAAAAAATACTATGCTATGTAAATTGAGTTCTACAGCACGATTCCGCCCTCAAAATTTTTCTAAAAAATTTCTAAGTGCCTGGCCAGCGCACTTTTTCAATTTTCAAAAATGTTGACATGCTCCGAAAAAAAACTCCTATGCTACATAAATTGAGTTGTACAACACGATTCCGCCCTCAAACTGTTTCTAAAAAATTTTTGAGTGCCTGGTCAGCGCACTTTTTCAATTTTCAAAAATGTTGACATGCTCCGAAAGAAAAATTCCTATGCGACGTAAATTGAGTTCTACCACAAGATTCCGCCCTCAAAATTTTTCTAAAAAAAATTTAAGTGCCTGGCCAGCGCACTTTTACAATTTTCAAAAATGTTGACATGCTCCGAAAAAAAACTCCTATGCTACGTAAATTGAGTTGTACAACACGATTCCGCCCTCAAAATGTTTCTAAAAAATTTTTGAGTGCCTGGTCAGCGCACTTTTTCAATTTTCAAAAATGTTGACATGCTCCGAAAAAAAACTCCTATGCGACGTAAATTGAGTTGTACAACACGATTCCGCTCTCAAAATGTTTCTAAAAAAATTTTGAGTGCCTGGCCAGCGCACTTTTTCAATTTTCAAAAATGTTGACATGCTCCGAAAAAAAACTCCTATGCGACGTAAATTGAGTTGTACAACACGATTCCGCTCTCAAAATGTTTCTAAAAAAATTTTGAGTGCCTGGCCAGCGCACTTTTTCAATTTTCAAAAATGTTGACATACTCCGAAATAAAAATTCCTATGCGACGTAAATTAAGTCCTGCAACACGATTCCGCCCTAAAAATTTTTCTATAAAATTTCTGAGTGCCTGGCCAGCGCACTTTTTCAATTTTCAAAAATGTTGACATGCTTCGAAAAAAAACTCCTATGCTACGTAAATTGAGTTGTACAACACGATTCCGCCCTCAAAATGTTTCTAAAAAATTTTTGAGTGCCTGGTCAGCGCACTTTTTCAATTTTCAAAAATGTTGACATGCTCCGAAAAAAAAACTCCTATGCGACGTAAATTGAGTTGTACAACACGATTCCGCTCTCAAAATGTTTCTAAAAAAATTTTGAGTGCCTGGCCAGCGCACTTTTTCAATTTTCAAAAATGTTGACATACTCCGAAATAAAAATTCCTATGCGACGTAAATTAAGTCCTGCAACACGATTCCGCCCTAAAAATTTTTCTATAAAATTTCTGAGTGCCTGGCCAGCGCACTTTTTCAATTTTCAAAAATGTTGACATGCTCCGAAAAAAAAATACTATGCTATGTAAATTGAGTTCTACAGCACGATTCCGCCCTCAAAATTTTTCTAAAAAATTTCTAAGTGCCTGGCCAGCGCACTTTTTCAATTTTCAAAAATGTTGACATGCTCCGAAAAAAAACTCCTATGCTACATAAATTGAGTTGTACAACACGATTCCGCCCTCAAACTGTTTCTAAAAAATTTTTGAGTGCCTGGTCAGCGCACTTTTTCAATTTTCAAAAATGTTGACATGCTCCGAAAGAAAAATTCCTATGCGACGTAAATTGAGTTCTACCACAAGATTCCGCCCTCAAAATTTTTCTAAAAAAAATTTAAGTGCCTGGCCAGCGCACTTTTTCAATTTTCAAAAATGTTGACATGCTCCGAAAAAAAAATACTATGCTATGTAAATTGAGTTCTACAGCACGATTCCGCCCTCAAAATTTTTCTAAAAAATTTCTAAGTGCCTGGCCAGCGCACTTTTTCAATTTTCAAAAATGTTGACATGCTCCGAAAAAAAACTCCTATGCTACGTAAATTGAGTTGTACAACACGATTCCGCCCTCAAAATGTTTCTAAAAAATTTTTGAGTGCCTGGTCAGCGCACTTTTTCAATTTTCAAAAATGTTGACATGCTCCGAAAAAAAACTCCTATGCGACGTAAATTGAGTTGTACAACACGATTCCGCTCTCAAAATGTTTCTAAAAAAATTTTGAGTGCCTGGCCAGCGCACTTTTTCAATTTTCAAAAATGTTGACATACTCCGAAATAAAAATTCCTATGCGACGTAAATTAAGTCCTGCAACACGATTCCGCCCTAAAAATTTTTCTATAAAATTTCTGAGTGCCTGGCCAGCGCACTTTTTCAATTTTCAAAAATGTTGACATGCTCCGAAAAAAAATACCTATGCGACGTAAATTGAGTTCTACCACAAGATTCCGCCCTCAAAATTTTTCTAAAAAAAATTTAAGTTCCTGGCCAGCGCACTTTTACAATTTTCAAAAATGTTGACATGCTCCGAAAAAAAATTCCTATGCGACGTAAATTGAGTTCTACAACACGATTCCGCCCTCAAAACTTTTCTAAAAAATTTTTGAATGCCTGGCCAGCGCACTTTTTCAATTTTCAAAAATGTTGAGATGCTCCGAAAAAAAATTCCTATGCGACGTAAATTGAGTTCTACAACACGATTCCGCCCTCAAAACTTTTCTAAAAAATTTTTAAGTGCCTGGCCAGCGCACTTTTTCAATTTTCAAAAATGTTGACATGCTCCGAAAAAAAACTCCTATGCTACGTAAATTGAGTTGTACTACACGATTCCGCCCTCAAACTGTTTCTAAAAAATTTTTGAGTGCCTGGTCAGCGCACTTTTTCAATTTTCAAAAATGTTGACAGGCTCCGAAAAAAAACTCCTATGCTACGTAAATTGAGTTGTACAACACGATTCCGCCCTCAAAATGTTTCTAAAAAATTTTTGAGTGCCTGGTCAGCGCACTTTTTCAATTTTCAAAAATGTTGACATGCTCCGAAAAAAAACTCCTATGCGACGTAAATTGAGTTGTACAACACGATTCCGCTCTCAAAATGTTTCTAAAAAAATTTTGAGTGCCTGGCCAGCGCACTTTTTCAATTTTCAAAAATGTTGACATACTCCGAAATAAAAATTCCTATGCGACGTAAATTAAGTCCTGCAACACGATTCCGCCCTAAAAATTTTTCTATAAAATTTCTGAGTGCCTGGCCAGCGCACTTTTTCAATTTTCAAAAATGTTGACATGCTTCGAAAAAAAACTCCTATGCTACGTAAATTGAGTTGTACAACACGATTCCGCCCTCAAAATGTTTCTAAAAAATTTTTGAGTGCCTGGTCAGCGCACTTTTTCAATTTTCAAAAATGTTGACATGCTCCGAAAAAAAAACTCCTATGCGACGTAAATTGAGTTGTACAACACGATTCCGCTCTCAAAATGTTTCTAAAAAAATTTTGAGTGCCTGGCCAGCGCACTTTTTCAATTTTCAAAAATGTTGACATACTCCGAAATAAAAATTCCTATGCGACGTAAATTAAGTCCTGCAACACGATTCCGCCCTAAAAATTTTTCTATAAAATTTCTGAGTGCCTGGCCAGCGCACTTTTTCAATTTTCAAAAATGTTGACATGCTCCGAAAAAAAAATACTATGCTATGTAAATTGAGTTCTACAGCACGATTCCGCCCTCAAAATTTTTCTAAAAAATTTCTAAGTGCCTGGCCAGCGCACTTTTTCAATTTTCAAAAATGTTGACATGCTCCGAAAAAAAACTCCTATGCTACGTAAATTGAGTTGTACAACACGATTCCGCCCTCAAACTGTTTCTAAAAAATTTTTGAGTGCCTGGTCAGCGCACTTTTTCAATTTTCAAAAATGTTGACATGCTCCGAAAGAAAAATTCCTATGCGACGTAAATTGAGTTCTACCCCAAGATTCCGCCCTCAAAATTTTTCTAAAAAAAATTTAAGTTCCTGGCCAGCGCACTTTTACAATTTTAAAAATGTTGACATGCTCCGAAAAAAAATTCCTATGCGACGTAAATTGAGTTCTACAACACGATTCCGCCCTCAAAACTTTTCTAAAAAATTTTTGAAAGCCTGGCCAGCGCACTTTTTGAATTTTCAAAAATGTTGACATGCTCCGAAAAAAATTCCTATGCGACGTAAATTGAGTTCTACAACACGATTCCGCCCTCAAAACTTTTCTAAAAAATTTTTAAGTGCCTGGAGAGCGCACTTTTTCAATTTTCAAAAATGTTGACATGCTCCGAAAAAAAATACCTATGCGACGTAAATTGAGTTCTACCACAAGATTCCGCCCTCAAAATTTTTCTAAAAAAAATTTAAGTTCCTGGCCAGCGCACTTTTACAATTTTCAAAAATGTTGACATGCTCCGAAAAAAAATTCCTATGCGACGTAAATTGAGTTCTACAACACGATTCCGCCCTCAAAACTTTTCTAAAAAATTTTTGAATGCCTGGCCAGCGCACTTTTTCAATTTTCAAAAATGTTGACATGCTCCGAAAAAAAATTCCTATGCGACGTAAATTGAGTTCTACAACACGATTCCGCCCTCAAAACTTTTCTAAAAAATTTTTAAGTGCCTGGCCAGCGCACTTTTTCAATTTTCAAAAATGTTGACATGCTCCGAAAAAAAACTCCTATGCTACGTAAATTGAGTTGTACTACACGATTCCGCCCTCAAACTGTTTCTAAAAAATTTTTGAGTGCCTGGTCAGCGCACGTTTTCAATTTTCAAAAATGTTGACAGGCTCCGAAAGGAAAATTCCTATGCGACGTAAATTGAGTTCTACCACAAGATTCCGCCCTCAAAATTTTTCTAAAAAAAATTTAAGTTCCTGGCCAGCGCACTTTTACAATTTTCAAAAATGTTGACATGCTCCGAAAAAAAATTCCTATGCGACGTAAATTGAGTTCTACAACACGATTCCGCCCTCAAAACTTTTCTAAAAAATTTTTGAGGGCCTGGCCAGCGCACTTTTTCAATTTTCAAAAATGTTGTCATGCTCCGAAAAAAATTCCTATGCGACGTAAATTGAGTTCTACAACACGATTCCGCCCTCAAAACTTTTCTAAAAAATTTTTAAGTGCCTGGCCAGCGCACTTTTTCAATTTTCAAACATGTTGACATGCTCCAAAAAAAAATTACTATGCGACGTAAATTAAGTTCTACAACACGATTCCGCCCTCAAAATGTTTCTAAAAAAATGTTGAGTGCCTGGCCAGCGCACTTTTTCAATTTTCAAAAATGTTGACATGCTCCGAAAAAAAACTCCTATGCTACGTAAATTGAGTTGTACAACACGATTCCGCCCTCAAACTGTTTCTAAAAAATTTTTGAGTGCCTGGTCAGCGCACTTTTTCAATTTTCAAAAATGTTGACATGCTCCGAAAGAAAAATTCCTATGCGACGTAAATTGAGTTCTACCACAAGATTCCGCCCTCAAAATTTTTCTAAAAAAAATTTAAGTTCCTGGCCAGCGCACTTTTACAATTTTCAAAAATGTTGACATGCTCCGAAAAAAAATTCCTATGCGACGTAAATTGAGTTCTACAACACGATTCCGCCCTCAAAACTTTTCTAAAAAATTTTTGAGGGCCTGGCCAGCGCACTTTTTCAATTTTCAAAAATGTTGACATGCTCCGAAAAAAATTCCTATGCGACGTAAATTGAGTTCTACAACACGATTCCGCCCTCAAAACTTTTCTAAAAAATTTTTAAGTGCCTGGCCAGCGCACTTTTTCAATTTTCAAAAATGTTGACATGCTCAAAAAAAAAATTATTATGCGACGTAAATTAAGTTCTGCAACACGATTCCGCCCTCAAAATGTTTCTAAAAAAATTTTGAGTGCCTGGCCAGCGCACTTTTTCAATTTTCAAAAATGTTGACATGCTCCGAAAAAAAAATACTATGCTATGTAAATTGAGTTCTACAACATGATTCCGCCCTCAAAATTTTTCTAAAAAATTTTTAAGTGCCTGGCCAGCGCACTTTTTCAATTTTCAAACATGTTGACATGCTCCAAAAAAAATTTACTATGCGACGTAAATTAAGTTCTACAACACGATTCCGCCCTCAAAATTTTTCTAAAAAATTTCTAAGTGCCTGGCCAGCGCACTTTTTCAATTTTCAAAAATGTTGACATGCTCCGAAAAAAAACTCCTATGCTACGTAAATTGAGTTGTACAACACGATTCCGCCCTCAAACTGTTTCTAAAAAATTTTTGAGTGCCTGGTCAGCGCACTTTTTCAATTTTCAAAAATGTTGACATGCTCCGAAAGAAAAATTCCTATGCGACGTAAATTGAGTTCTACCCCAAGATTCCGCCCTCAAAATTTTTCTAAAAAAAATTTAAGTTCCTGGCCAGCGCACTTTTACAATTTTAAAAATGTTGACATGCTCCGAAAAAAAATTCCTATGCGACGTAAATTGAGTTCTACAACACGATTCCGCCCTCAAAACTTTTCTAAAAAATTTTTGAAAGCCTGGCCAGCGCACTTTTTGAATTTTCAAAAATGTTGACATGCTCCGAAAAAAATTCCTATGCGACGTAAATTGAGTTCTACAACACGATTCCGCCCTCAAAACTTTTCTAAAAAATTTTTAAGTGCCTGGAGAGCGCACTTTTTCAATTTTCAAAAATGTTGACATGCTCCGAAAAAAAATACCTATGCGACGTAAATTGAGTTCTACCACAAGATTCCGCCCTCAAAATTTTTCTAAAAAAAATTTAAGTTCCTGGCCAGCGCACTTTTACAATTTTCAAAAATGTTGACATGCTCCGAAAAAAAATTCCTATGCGACGTAAATTGAGTTCTACAACACGATTCCGCCCTCAAAACTTTTCTAAAAAATTTTTGAATGCCTGGCCAGCGCACTTTTTCAATTTTCAAAAATGTTGACATGCTCCGAAAAAAAATTCCTATGCGACGTAAATTGAGTTCTACAACACGATTCCGCCCTCAAAACTTTTCTAAAAAATTTTTAAGTGCCTGGCCAGCGCACTTTTTCAATTTTCAAAAATGTTGACATGCTCCGAAAAAAAACTCCTATGCTACGTAAATTGAGTTGTACTACACGATTCCGCCCTCAAACTGTTTCTAAAAAATTTTTGAGTGCCTGGTCAGCGCACGTTTTCAATTTTCAAAAATGTTGACAGGCTCCGAAAGGAAAATTCCTATGCGACGTAAATTGAGTTCTACCACAAGATTCCGCCCTCAAAATTTTTCTAAAAAAAATTTAAGTTCCTGGCCAGCGCACTTTTACAATTTTCAAAAATGTTGACATGCTCCGAAAAAAAATTCCTATGCGACGTAAATTGAGTTCTACAACACGATTCCGCCCTCAAAACTTTTCTAAAAAATTTTTGAGGGCCTGGCCAGCGCACTTTTTCAATTTTCAAAAATGTTGTCATGCTCCGAAAAAAATTCCTATGCGACGTAAATTGAGTTCTACAACACGATTCCGCCCTCAAAACTTTTCTAAAAAATTTTTAAGTGCCTGGCCAGCGCACTTTTTCAATTTTCAAACATGTTGACATGCTCCAAAAAAAAATTACTATGCGACGTAAATTAAGTTCTACAACACGATTCCGCCCTCAAAATGTTTCTAAAAAAATGTTGAGTGCCTGGCCAGCGCACTTTTTCAATTTTCAAAAATGTTGACATGCTCCGAAAAAAAATACTATGCTATGTAAATTGAGTTCTACAGCACGATTCCGCCCTCAAAATTTTTCTAAAAAATTTCTAAGTGCCTGGCCAGCGCACTTTTTCAATTTTCAAAAATGTTGACATGCTCCGAAAAAAAACTCCTATGCTACGTAAATTGAGTTGTACAACACGATTCCGCCCTCAAACTGTTTCTAAAAAATTTTTGAGTGCCTGGTCAGCGCACTTTTTCAATTTTCAAAAATGTTGACATGCTCCGAAAGAAAAATTCCTATGCGACGTAAATTGAGTTCTACCACAAGATTCCGCCCTCAAAATTTTTCTAAAAAAAATTTAAGTTCCTGGCCAGCGCACTTTTACAATTTTCAAAAATGTTGACATGCTCCGAAAAAAAATTCCTATGCGACGTAAATTGAGTTCTACAACACGATTCCGCCCTCAAAACTTTTCTAAAAAATTTTTGAGGGCCTGGCCAGCGCACTTTTTCAATTTTCAAAAATGTTGACATGCTCCGAAAAAAATTCCTATGCGACGTAAATTGAGTTCTACAACACGATTCCGCCCTCAAAACTTTTCTAAAAAATTTTTAAGTGCCTGGCCAGCGCACTTTTTCAATTTTCAAAAATGTTGACATGCTCCAAAAAAAAATACCTATGCGACGTAAATTGAGTTCTACCACAAGATTCCGCCCTCAAAATTTTTCTAAAAAAAAATTTAAGTTCCTGGCCAGCGCACTTTTACAATTTTCAAAAATGTTGACATGCTCCGAAAAAAAATTCCTATGCGACGTAAATTGAGTTCTACAACACGATTCCGCCCTCAAAACTTTTCTAAAAAATTTTTGAATGCCTGGCCAGCGCACTTTTTCAATTTTCAAAAATGTTGACATGCTCCGAAAAAAAATTCCTATGCGACGTAAATTGAGTTCTACAACACGATTCCGCCCTCAAAACTTTTCTAAAAAATTTTTAAGTGCCTGGCCAGCGCACTTTTTCAATTTTCAAAAATGTTGACATGCTCCGAAAAAAAACCCCTATGCTACGTAAATTGAGTTGTACTACACGATTCCGCCCTCAAACTGTTTCTAAAAAATTTTTGAGTGCCTGGTCAGCGCACTTTTTCAATTTTCAAAAATGTTGACAGGCTCCGAAAGGAAAATTCCTATGCGACGTAAATTGAGTTCTACCACAAGATACCACCCTCAAAATTTTTCTAAAAAAAATTTAAGTTCCTGGCCAGCGCACTTTTACAATTTTCAAAAATGTTGACATGCTCCGAAAAAAAATTCCTATGCGACGTAAATTGAGTTCTACAACACGATTCCGCCCTCAAAACTTTTCTAAAAAATTTTTGAATGCCTGGCCAGCGCACTTTTTCAATTTTCAAAAATGTTGACATGCTCCGAAAAAAAATTCCTATGCGACGTAAATTGAGTTCTACAACACGATTCCGCCCTCAAAACTTTTCTAAAAAATTTTTAAGTGCCTGGCCAGCGCACTTTCTCAATTTTCAAAAATGTTGACATGCTCCGAAAAAAAACTCCTATGCTACGTAAATTGAGTTGTACTACACGATTCCGCCCTCAAACTGTTTCTAAAAAATTTTTGAGTGCCTGGTCAGCGCACTTTTTCAATTTTCAAAAATGTTGACAGGCTCCGAAAGGAAAATTCCTATGCGACGTAAATTGAGTTCTACCACAAGATTCCGCCCTCAAAATTTTTCTAAAAAAAATTTAAGTTCCTGGCCAGCGCACTTTTACAATTTTCAAAAATGTTGACATGCTCCGAAAAAAATACCTATGCGACGTAAATTGAGTTCTACCACAAGATTCCGCCCTCAAAATTTTTCAAAAAAAAATTTAAGTGCCTGGCCAGCGCACTTTTACAATTTTCAAAAATGTTGACATGCTCCGAAAAAAAACTCCTATGCTACGTAAATTGAGTTGTACAACACGATTCCGCCCTCAAAATGTTTCTAAAAAATTTTTGAGTGCCTGGTCAGCGCACTTTTTCAATTTTCAAAAATGTTGACATGCTCCGAAAAAAAATCCTATGCGACGTAAATTGAGTTGTACAACACGATTCCGCTCTCAAAATGTTTCTAAAAAAATTTTGAGTGCCTGGCCAGCGCACTTTTTCAATTTTCAAAAATGTTGAGATGCTCCGAAAAAAAAATTTTATGCGACGTAAATTGAGTTCTACCACACGATTCCGCCCTCAAAATTTTTCTAAAAAATTTCTAAGTGCCTGGCCAGCGCACTTTTTCAATTTTCAAAAATGTTGACATGCTCCGAAAAAAAACTCCTATGCTACGTAAATTGAGTTGTACAACACGATTCCGCCCTCAAAATTTTTCTAAAAAATTTCTAAGTGCCTGGTCAGCGCACTTTTTCAATTTTCAAAAATGTTGAGATGCTCCGAAAAAAAAATTTTATGCGACGTAAATTGAGTTCTACCACACGATTCCGCCCTCAAAATTTTTCTAAAAAATTTCTAAGTGCCTGGCCAGCGCACTTTTTCAATTTTCAAAAATGTTGACATGCTCCGAAAAAAAACTCCTATGCTACGTAAATTGAGTTCTACCACACGATTCCGCCCTCAAAATTTTTCTAAAAAATTTCTAAGTGCCTGGTCAGCGCACTTTTTCAATTTTCAAAAATGTTGACATGCTCCGAAAGAAAAATTCCTATGCGACGTAAATTGAGTTCTACCACAAGATTCCGCCCTCAAAATTTTTCTAAAAAAAATTTAAGTTCCTGGCCAGCGCACTTTTACAATTTTCAAAAATGTTGACATGCTCCGAAAAAAAATTCCTATGCGACGTAAATTGAGTTCTACAACACGATTCCGCCCTCAAAACTTTTCTAAAAAATTTTTGAGGGCCTGGCCAGCGCACTTTTTCAATTTTCAAAAATGTTGACATGCTCCGAAAAAAATTCCTATGAGACGTAAATTGAGTTCTACAACACGATTCCGCCCTCAAAACTTTTCTAAAAAATTTTTAAGTGCCTGGCCAGCGCACTTTTACAATTTTCAAAAATGTTGACATGCTCCGAAAAAAAAAAACTATGCTATGTAAATTGAGTTCTACAGCACGATTCCGCCCTCAAAATTTTTCTAAAAAATTTCTAAGTGCCTGGCCAGCGCACTTTTTCAATTTTCAAAAATGTTGACAGGCTCCGAAAGGAAAATTCCTATGCGACGTAAATTGAGTTCTACCACAAGATTCCGCCCTCAAAATTTTTCTAAAAAAAATTTAAGTTCCTGGCCAGCGCACTTTTACAATTTTCAAAAATGTTGACATGCTCCGAAAAAAATACCTATGCGACGTAAATTGAGTTCTACCACAAGATTCCGCCCTCAAAATTTTTCAAAAAAAAATTTAAGTGCCTGGCCAGCGCACTTTTACAATTTTCAAAAATGTTGACATGCTCCGAAAAAAAACTCCTATGCTACGTAAATTGAGTTGTACAACACGATTCCGCCCTCAAAATGTTTCTAAAAAATTTTTGAGTGCCTGGTCAGCGCACTTTTTCAATTTTCAAAAATGTTGACATGCTCCGAAAAAAAATCCTATGCGACGTAAATTGAGTTGTACAACACGATTCCGCTCTCAAAATGTTTCTAAAAAAATTTTGAGTGCCTGGCCAGCGCACTTTTTCAATTTTCAAAAATGTTGAGATGCTCCGAAAAAAAAATTTTATGCGACGTAAATTGAGTTCTACCACACGATTCCGCCCTCAAAATTTTTCTAAAAAATTTCTAAGTGCCTGGCCAGCGCACTTTTTCAATTTTTAAAAATGTTGACATGCTCCGAAAGGAAAATTCCTATGCGACGTAAATTGAGTTCTACCACAAGATTCCGCCCTCAAAATTTTTCTAAAAAAAATTTAAGTTCCTGGCCAGCGCACTTTTACAATTTTCAAAAATGTTGACATGCTCCGAAAAAAATACCTATGCGACGTAAATTGAGTTCTACCACAAGATTCCGCCCTCAAAATTTTTCTAAAAAAAATTTAAGTGCCTGGCCAGCGCACTTTTACAATTTTCAAAAATGTTGACATGCTCCGAAAAAAAACTCCTATGCTACGTAAATTGAGTTGTACAACACGATTCCGCCCTCAAAATGTTTCTAAAAAATTTTTGAGTGCCTGGTCAGCGCACTTTTTCAATTTTCAAAAATGTTGACATGCTCCGAAAAAAAATCCTATGCGACGTAAATTGAGTTGTACAACACGATTCCGCTCTCAAAATGTTTCTAAAAAAATTTTGAGTGCCTGGCCAGCGCACTTTTTCAATTTTCAAAAATGTTGACATACTCCGAAATAAAAATTCCTATGCGACGTAAATTAAGTCCTGCAACACGATTCCGCCCTAAAAATTTTTCTATAAAATTTCTGAGTGCCTGGCCAGCGCACTTTTTCAATTTTCAAAAATGTTGACATGCTCCGAAAAAAAAAATACTATGCTATGTAAATTGAGTTCTACAGCACGATTCCGCCCTCAAAATTTTTCTAAAAAATTTCTAAGTGCCTGGCCAGCGCACTTTTTCAATTTTCAAAAATGTTGACATGCTCCGAAAAAAAACTCCTATGCTACGTAAATTGAGTTGTACAACACGATTCCGCCCTCAAACTGTTTCTAAAAAATTTTTGAGTGCCTGGTCAGCGCACTTTTTCAATTTTCAAAAATGTTGACATGCTCCGAAAGAAAAATTCCTATGCGACGTAAATTGAGTTCTACCACAAGATTCCGCCCTCAAAATTTTTCTAAAAAAAATTTAAGTTCCTGGCCAGCGCACTTTTACAATTTTCAAAAATGTTGACATGCTCCGAAAAAAAATTCCTATGCGACGTAAATTGAGTTCTACAACACGATTCCGCCCTCAAAACTTTTCTAAAAAATTTTTGAGGGCCTGGCCAGCGCACTTTTTCAATTTTCAAAAATGTTGACATGCTCCGAAAAAAATTCCTATGAGACGTAAATTGAGTTCTACAACACGATTCCGCCCTCAAAACTTTTCTAAAAAATTTTTAAGTGCCTGGCCAGCGCACTTTTACAATTTTCAAAAATGTTGACATGCTCCGAAAAAAAAAAAACTATGCTATGTAAATTGA
Organism: Pseudeuparius sepicola; assembly: GCA_963920635.1. Taxonomy (NCBI): domain Eukaryota; kingdom Metazoa; phylum Arthropoda; class Insecta; order Coleoptera; family Anthribidae; genus Pseudeuparius; species Pseudeuparius sepicola. The sequence goes on along the minus strand of OY987298.1, from coordinate 86,103,776 downwards.
GTTCTACAGCACGATTCCGCCCTCAAAATTTTTCTAAAAAATTTCCAAGTGCCTGGCCAGCGCACTTTTTCAATTTTCAAAAATGTTGACATGCTCCGAAAAAAAACTCCTATGCGACGTAAATTGAGTTGTACAACACGATTCCGCTCTCAAAATGTTTCTAAAAAAATTTTGAGTGCCTGGCCAGCGCACTTTTTCAATTTTCAAAAATGTTGACATACTCCGAAATAAAAATTCCTATGCGACGTAAATTAAGTGCTGCAACACGATTCCGCCCTAAAAATTTTTCTATAAAATTTCTGAGTGCCTGGCCAGCGCACTTTTTCAATTTTCAAAAATGTTGACATGCTCCGAAAAAAAAATACTATGCTATGTAAATTGAGTTCTACAGCACGATTCCGCCCTCAAAATTTTTCTAAAAAATTTCTAAGTGCCTGGCCAGCGCACTTTTTCAATTTTCAAAAATGTTGACATGCTCCGAAAAAAAACTCCTATGCTACATAAATTGAGTTGTACAACACGATTCCGCCCTCAAACTGTTTCTAAAAAATTTTTGAGTGCCTGGTCAGCGCACTTTTTCAATTTTCAAAAATGTTGACATGCTCCGAAAGAAAAATTCCTATGCGACGTAAATTGAGTTCTACCACAAGATTCCGCCCTCAAAATTTTTCTAAAAAAAATTTAAGTGCCTGGCCAGCGCACTTTTACAATTTTCAAAAATGTTGACATGCTCCGAAAAAAAACTCCTATGCTACGTAAATTGAGTTGTACAACACGATTCCGCCCTCAAAATGTTTCTAAAAAATTTTTGAGTGCCTGGTCAGCGCACTTTTTCAATTTTCAAAAATGTTGACATGCTCCGAAAAAAAACTCCTATGCGACGTAAATTGAGTTGTACAACACGATTCCGCTCTCAAAATGTTTCTAAAAAAATTTTGAGTGCCTGGCCAGCGCACTTTTTCAATTTTCAAAAATGTTGACATGCTCCGAAAAAAAACTCCTATGCGACGTAAATTGAGTTGTACAACACGATTCCGCTCTCAAAATGTTTCTAAAAAAATTTTGAGTGCCTGGCCAGCGCACTTTTTCAATTTTCAAAAATGTTGACATACTCCGAAATAAAAATTCCTATGCGACGTAAATTAAGTCCTGCAACACGATTCCGCCCTAAAAATTTTTCTATAAAATTTCTGAGTGCCTGGCCAGCGCACTTTTTCAATTTTCAAAAATGTTGACATGCTCCGAAAAAAAAATACTATGCTATGTAAATTGAGTTCTACAGCACGATTCCGCCCTCAAAATTTTTCTAAAAAATTTCTAAGTGCCTGGCCAGCGCACTTTTTCAATTTTCAAAAATGTTGACATGCTCCGAAAAAAAACTCCTATGCTACGTAAATTGAGTTGTACAACACGATTCCGCCCTCAAAATGTTTCTAAAAAATTTTTGAGTGCCTGGTCAGCGCACTTTTTCAATTTTCAAAAATGTTGACATGCTCCGAAAAAAAACTCCTATGCGACGTAAATTGAGTTGTACAACACGATTCCGCTCTCAAAATGTTTCTAAAAAAATTTTGAGTGCCTGGCCAGCGCACTTTTTCAATTTTCAAAAATGTTGACATACTCCGAAATAAAAATTCCTATGCGACGTAAATTAAGTCCTGCAACACGATTCCGCCCTAAAAATTTTTCTATAAAATTTCTGAGTGCCTGGCCAGCGCACTTTTTCAATTTTCAAAAATGTTGACATGCTCCGAAAAAAAATACCTATGCGACGTAAATTGAGTTCTACCACAAGATTCCGCCCTCAAAATTTTTCTAAAAAAAATTTAAGTTCCTGGCCAGCGCACTTTTACAATTTTCAAAAATGTTGACATGCTCCGAAAAAAAATTCCTATGCGACGTAAATTGAGTTCTACAACACGATTCCGCCCTCAAAACTTTTCTAAAAAATTTTTGAATGCCTGGCCAGCGCACTTTTTCAATTTTCAAAAATGTTGAGATGCTCCGAAAAAAAATTCCTATGCGACGTAAATTGAGTTCTACAACACGATTCCGCCCTCAAAACTTTTCTAAAAAATTTTTAAGTGCCTGGCCAGCGCACTTTTTCAATTTTCAAAAATGTTGACATGCTCCGAAAAAAAACTCCTATGCTACGTAAATTGAGTTGTACTACACGATTCCGCCCTCAAACTGTTTCTAAAAAATTTTTGAGTGCCTGGTCAGCGCACTTTTTCAATTTTCAAAAATGTTGACAGGCTCCGAAAAAAAACTCCTATGCTACGTAAATTGAGTTGTACAACACGATTCCGCCCTCAAAATGTTTCTAAAAAATTTTTGAGTGCCTGGTCAGCGCACTTTTTCAATTTTCAAAAATGTTGACATGCTCCGAAAAAAACTCCTATGCGACGTAAATTGAGTTGTACAACACGATTCCGCTCTCAAAATGTTTCTAAAAAAATTTTGAGTGCCTGGCCAGCGCACTTTTTCAATTTTCAAAAATGTTGACATACTCCGAAATAAAAATTCCTATGCGACGTAAATTAAGTCCTGCAACACGATTCCGCCCTAAAAATTTTTCTATAAAATTTCTGAGTGCCTGGCCAGCGCACTTTTTCAATTTTCAAAAATGTTGACATGCTTCGAAAAAAAACTCCTATGCTACGTAAATTGAGTTGTACAACACGATTCCGCCCTCAAAATGTTTCTAAAAAATTTTTGAGTGCCTGGTCAGCGCACTTTTTCAATTTTCAAAAATGTTGACATGCTCCGAAAAAAAAACTCCTATGCGACGTAAATTGAGTTGTACAACACGATTCCGCTCTCAAAATGTTTCTAAAAAAATTTTGAGTGCCTGGCCAGCGCACTTTTTCAATTTTCAAAAATGTTGACATACTCCGAAATAAAAATTCCTATGCGACGTAAATTAAGTCCTGCAACACGATTCCGCCCTAAAAATTTTTCTATAAAATTTCTGAGTGCCTGGCCAGCGCACTTTTTCAATTTTCAAAAATGTTGACATGCTCCGAAAAAAAAATACTATGCTATGTAAATTGAGTTCTACAGCACGATTCCGCCCTCAAAATTTTTCTAAAAAATTTCTAAGTGCCTGGCCAGCGCACTTTTTCAATTTTCAAAAATGTTGACATGCTCCGAAAAAAAACTCCTATGCTACGTAAATTGAGTTGTACAACACGATTCCGCCCTCAAACTGTTTCTAAAAAATTTTTGAGTGCCTGGTCAGCGCACTTTTTCAATTTTCAAAAATGTTGACATGCTCCGAAAGAAAAATTCCTATGCGACGTAAATTGAGTTCTACAACACGATTCCGCCCTCAAAACTTTTCTAAAAAATTTTTGAAAGCCTGGCCAGCGCACTTTTTGAATTTTCAAAAATGTTGACATGCTCCGAAAAAAATTCCTATGCGACGTAAATTGAGTTCTACAACACGATTCCGCCCTCAAAACTTTTCTAAAAAATTTTTAAGTGCCTGGAGAGCGCACTTTTTCAATTTTCAAAAATGTTGACATGCTCCGAAAAAAAATACCTATGCGACGTAAATTGAGTTCTACCACAAGATTCCGCCCTCAAAATTTTTCTAAAAAAAATTTAAGTTCCTGGCCAGCGCACTTTTACAATTTTCAAAAATGTTGACATACTCCGAAATAAAAATTCCTATGCGACGTAAATTAAGTCCTGCAACACGATTCCGCCCTAAAAATTTTTCTATAAAATTTCTGAGTGCCTGGCCAGCGCACTTTTTCAATTTTCAAAAATGTTGACATGCTTCGAAAAAAAACTCCTATGCTACGTAAATTGAGTTGTACAACACGATTCCGCCCTCAAAATGTTTCTAAAAAATTTTTGAGTGCCTGGTCAGCGCACTTTTTCAATTTTCAAAAATGTTGACATGCTCCGAAAAAAAAACTCCTATGCGACGTAAATTGAGTTGTACAACACGATTCCGCTCTCAAAATGTTTCTAAAAAAATTTTGAGTGCCTGGCCAGCGCACTTTTTCAATTTTCAAAAATGTTGACATACTCCGAAATAAAAATTCCTATGCGACGTAAATTAAGTCCTGCAACACGATTCCGCCCTAAAAATTTTTCTATAAAATTTCTGAGTGCCTGGCCAGCGCACTTTTTCAATTTTCAAAAATGTTGACATGCTCCGAAAAAAAAATACTATGCTATGTAAATTGAGTTCTACAGCACGATTCCGCCCTCAAAATTTTTCTAAAAAATTTCTAAGTGCCTGGCCAGCGCACTTTTTCAATTTTCAAAAATGTTGACATGCTCCGAAAAAAAACTCCTATGCTACGTAAATTGAGTTGTACAACACGATTCCGCCCTCAAACTGTTTCTAAAAAATTTTTGAGTGCCTGGTCAGCGCACTTTTTCAATTTTCAAAAATGTTGACATGCTCCGAAAGAAAAATTCCTATGCGACGTAAATTGAGTTCTACAACACGATTCCGCCCTCAAAACTTTTCTAAAAAATTTTTGAAAGCCTGGCCAGCGCACTTTTTGAATTTTCAAAAATGTTGACATGCTCCGAAAAAAATTCCTATGCGACGTAAATTGAGTTCTACAACACGATTCCGCCCTCAAAACTTTTCTAAAAAATTTTTAAGTGCCTGGAGAGCGCACTTTTTCAATTTTCAAAAATGTTGACATGCTCCGAAAAAAAATACCTATGCGACGTAAATTGAGTTCTACCACAAGATTCCGCCCTCAAAATTTTTCTAAAAAAAATTTAAGTTCCTGGCCAGCGCACTTTTACAATTTTCAAAAATGTTGACATGCTCCGAAAAAAAATTCCTATGCGACGTAAATTGAGTTCTACAACACGATTCCGCCCTCAAAACTTTTCTAAAAAATTTTTGAATGCCTGGCCAGCGCACTTTTTCAATTTTCAAAAATGTTGACATGCTCCGAAAAAAAATTCCTATGCGACGTAAATTGAGTTCTACAACACGATTCCGCCCTCAAAACTTTTCTAAAAAATTTTTAAGTGCCTGGCCAGCGCACTTTTTCAATTTTCAAAAATGTTGACATGCTCCGAAAAAAAACTCCTATGCTACGTAAATTGAGTTGTACTACACGATTCCGCCCTCAAACTGTTTCTAAAAAATTTTTGAGTGCCTGGTCAGCGCACTTTTTCAATTTTCAAAAATGTTGACAGGCTCCGAAAGGAAAATTCCTATGCGACGTAAATTGAGTTCTACCACAAGATTCCGCCCTCAAAATTTTTCTAAAAAAAATTTAAGTTCCTGGCCAGCGCACTTTTACAATTTTCAAAAATGTTGACATGCTCCGAAAAAAAATTCCTATGCGACGTAAATTGAGTTCTACAACACGATTCCGCCCTCAAAACTTTTCTAAAAAATTTTTGAGGGCCTGGCCAGCGCACTTTTTCAATTTTCAAAAATGTTGTCATGCTCCGAAAAAAATTCCTATGCGACGTAAATTGAGTTCTACAACACGATTCCGCCCTCAAAACTTTTCTAAAAAATTTTTAAGTGCCTGGCCAGCGCACTTTTTCAATTTTCAAAAATGTTGACATGCTCCGAAAAAAAATACCTATGCGACGTAAATTGAGTTCTACCACAAGATTCCGCCCTCAAAATTTTTCTAAAAAAAATTTAAGTTCCTGGCCAGCGCACTTTTACAATTTTCAAAAATGTTGACATGCTCCGAAAAAAAAAACTATGCTATGTAAATTGAGTTCTACAGCACGATTCCGCCCTCAAAATTTTTCTAAAAAATTTCTAAGTGCCTGGCCAGCGCACTTTTTCAATTTTCAAAAATGTTGACATGCTCCGAAAAAAAACTCCTATGCGACGTAAATTGAGTTGTACAACACGATTCCGCTCTCAAAATGTTTCTAAAAAATTTTTGAGTGCCTGGCCAGCGCAATTTTCAAAAATGTTGACATGCTCCGAAAAAAAATTCCTATGCGACGTAAATTGAGTTCTACCACAAGATTCCGCCCTCAATTTTTTTCTAAAAAAAATTTAAGTGCCTAGCCAGCGCACTTTTACAATTTTCAAAAATGTTGACATGCTCCGAAAAAAAACTCCTATGCTACGTAAATTGAGTTGTACAACACGATTCCGCCCTCAAAATGTTTCTAAAAAATTTTTGAGTGCCTGGCCAGCGCACTTTTTCAATTTTCAAAAATGTTGACATGCTCCAAAAAAAATTATTATGCGACGTAAATTAAGTTCTGCAACACGATTCCGCCCTCAAAATGTTTCTAAAAAAAATTTGAGTGCCTGGCCAGCGCACTTTTTCAATTTTCAAAAATGTTGACATGCTCCGAAAAAAAAAATACTATGCTATGTAAATTGAGTTCTACAACATGATTCCGCCCTCAAAATTTTTCTAAAAAATTTTTAAGTGCCTGGCCAGCGCACTTTTTCAATTTTCAAACATGTTGACATGCTCCAAAAAAAAATTACTATGCGACGTAAATTAAGTTCTACAACACGATTCCGCCCTCAAAATGTTTCTAAAAAAATGTTGAGTGCCTGGCCAGCGCACTTTTTCAATTTTCAAAAATGTTGACATGCTCCGAAAAAAAATACTATGCTATGTAAATTGAGTTCTACAGCACGATTCCGCCCTCAAAATTTTTCTAAAAAATTTCTAAGTGCCTGGCCAGCGCACTTTTTCAATTTTCAAAAATGTTGACATGCTCCGAAAAAAAACTCCTATGCTACGTAAATTGAGTTGTACAACACGATTCCGCCCTCAAACTGTTTCTAAAAAATTTTTGAGTGCCTGGTCAGCGCACTTTTTCAATTTTCAAAAATGTTGACATGCTCCGAAAGAAAAATTCCTATGCGACGTAAATTGAGTTCTACCACAAGATTCCGCCCTCAAAATTTTTCTAAAAAAAATTTAAGTTCCTGGCCAGCGCACTTTTACAATTTTCAAAAATGTTGACATGCTCCGAAAAAAAATTCCTATGCGACGTAAATTGAGTTCTACAACACGATTCCGCCCTCAAAACTTTTCTAAAAAATTTTTGAGGGCCTGGCCAGCGCACTTTTTCAATTTTCAAAAATGTTGACATGCTCCGAAAAAAATTCCTATGCGACGTAAATTGAGTTCTACAACACGATTCCGCCCTCAAAACTTTTCTAAAAAATTTTTAAGTGCCTGGCCAGCGCACTTTTTCAATTTTCAAAAATGTTGACATGCTCCGAAAAAAAATACCTATGCGACGTAAATTGAGTTCTACCACAAGATTCCGCCCTCAAAATTTTTCTAAAAAAAATTTAAGTTCCTGGCCAGCGCACTTTTACAATTTTCAAAAATGTTGACATGCTCCGAAAAAAAATTCCTATGCGACGTAAATTGAGTTCTACAACACGATTCCGCCCTCAAAACTTTTCTAAAAAAATTTTGAATGCCTGGCCAGCGCACTTTTTCAATTTTCAAAAATGTTGACATGCTCCGAAAAAAAATTCCTATGCGACGTAAATTGAGTTCTACAACACGATTCCGCCCTCAAAACTTTTCTAAAAAATTTTTAAGTGCCTGGCCAGCGCACTTTTTCAATTTTCAAAAATGTTGACAGGCTCCGAAAGGAAAATTCCTATGCGACGTAAATTGAGTTCTACCACAAGATACCACCCTCAAAATTTTTCTAAAAAAAATTTAAGTTCCTGGCCAGCGCACTTTTGCAATTTTCAAAAATGTTGACATGCTCCGAAAAAAAATTCCTATGCGACGTAAATTGAGTTCTACAACACGATTCCGCCCTCAAAACTTTTCTAAAAAATTTTTGAATGCCTGGCCAGCGCACTTTTTCAATTTTCAAAAATGTTGACATGCTCCGAAAAAAAATTCCTATGCGACGTAAATTGAGTTCTACAACACGATTCCGCCCTCAAAACTTTTCTAAAAAATTTTTAAGTGCCTGGCCAGCGCACTTTTTCAATTTTCAAAAATGTTGACATGCTCCGAAAAAAAACTCCTATGCTACGTAAATTGAGTTGTACTACACGATTCCGCCCTCAAACTGTTTCTAAAAAATTTTTGAGTGCCTGGTCAGCGCACTTTTTCAATTTTCAAAAATGTTGACAGGCTCCGAAAGGAAAATTCCTATGCGACGTAAATTGAGTTCTACCACAAGATTCCGCCCTCAAAATTTTTCTAAAAAAATTTAAGTTCCTGGCCAGCGCACTTTTACAATTTTCAAAAATGTTGACATGCTCCGAAAAAAATACCTATGCGACGTAAATTGAGTTCTACCACAAGATTCCGCCCTCAAAATTTTTCTAAAAAAAATTTAAGTGCCTGGCCAGCGCACTTTTACAATTTTCAAAAATGTTGACATGCTCCGAAAAAAAACTCCTATGCTACGTAAATTGAGTTGTACAACACGATTCCGCCCTCAAAATGTTTCTAAAAAATTTTTGAGTGCCTGGTCAGCGCACTTTTTCAATTTTCAAAAATGTTGACATGCTCCGAAAAAAAATCCTATGCGACGTAAATTGAGTTGTACAACACGATTCCGCTCTCAAAATGTTTCTAAAAAAATTTTGAGTGCCTGGCCAGCGCACTTTTTCAATTTTCAAAAATGTTGACATACTCCGAAATAAAAATTCCTATGCGACGTAAATTGAGTTCTACCACAAGATTCCGCCCTCAAAATTTTTCTAAAAAAAATTTAAGTTCCTGGCCAGCGCACTTTTACAATTTTCAAAAATGTTGACATGCTCCGAAAAAAAATTCCTATGCGACGTAAATTGAGTTCTACAACACGATTCCGCCCTCAAAACTTTTCTAAAAAATTTTTGAATGCCTGGCCAGCGCACTTTTTCAATTTTCAAAAATGTTGAGATGCTCCGAAAAAAAATTCCTATGCGACGTAAATTGAGTTCTACAACACGATTCCGCCCTCAAAACTTTTCTAAAAAATTTTTAAGTGCCTGGCCAGCGCACTTTTTCAATTTTCAAAAATGTTGACATGCTCCGAAAAAAAACTCCTATGCTACGTAAATTGAGTTGTACTACACGATTCCGCCCTCAAACTGTTTCTAAAAAATTTTTGAGTGCCTGGTCAGCGCACTTTTTCAATTTTCAAAAATGTTGACAGGCTCCGAAAAAAAACTCCTATGCTACGTAAATTGAGTTGTACAACACGATTCCGCCCTCAAAATGTTTCTAAAAAATTTTTGAGTGCCTGGTCAGCGCACTTTTTCAATTTTCAAAAATGTTGACATGCTCCGAAAAAAACTCCTATGCGACGTAAATTGAGTTGTACAACACGATTCCGCTCTCAAAATGTTTCTAAAAAAATTTTGAGTGCCTGGCCAGCGCACTTTTTCAATTTTCAAAAATGTTGACATACTCCGAAATAAAAATTCCTATGCGACGTAAATTAAGTCCTGCAACACGATTCCGCCCTAAAAATTTTTCTATAAAATTTCTGAGTGCCTGGCCAGCGCACTTTTTCAATTTTCAAAAATGTTGACATGCTTCGAAAAAAAACTCCTATGCTACGTAAATTGAGTTGTACAACACGATTCCGCCCTCAAAATGTTTCTAAAAAATTTTTGAGTGCCTGGTCAGCGCACTTTTTCAATTTTCAAAAATGTTGACATGCTCCGAAAAAAAAACTCCTATGCGACGTAAATTGAGTTGTACAACACGATTCCGCTCTCAAAATGTTTCTAAAAAAATTTTGAGTGCCTGGCCAGCGCACTTTTTCAATTTTCAAAAATGTTGACATACTCCGAAATAAAAATTCCTATGCGACGTAAATTAAGTCCTGCAACACGATTCCGCCCTAAAAATTTTTCTATAAAATTTCTGAGTGCCTGGCCAGCGCACTTTTTCAATTTTCAAAAATGTTGACATGCTCCGAAAAAAAAATACTATGCTATGTAAATTGAGTTCTACAGCACGATTCCGCCCTCAAAATTTTTCTAAAAAATTTCTAAGTGCCTGGCCAGCGCACTTTTTCAATTTTCAAAAATGTTGACATGCTCCGAAAAAAAACTCCTATGCTACGTAAATTGAGTTGTACAACACGATTCCGCCCTCAAACTGTTTCTAAAAAATTTTTGAGTGCCTGGTCAGCGCACTTTTTCAATTTTCAAAAATGTTGACATGCTCCGAAAGAAAAATTCCTATGCGACGTAAATTGAGTTCTACAACACGATTCCGCCCTCAAAACTTTTCTAAAAAATTTTTGAATGCCTGGCCAGCGCACTTTTTCAATTTTCAAAAATGTTGAGATGCTCCGAAAAAAAATTCCTATGCGACGTAAATTGAGTTCTACAACACGATTCCGCCCTCAAAACTTTTCTAAAAAAAATTTAAGTTCCTGGCCAGCGCACTTTTACAATTTTCAAAAATGTTGACATGCTCCGAAAAAAAATTCCTATGCGACGTAAATTGAGTTCTACAACACGATTCCGCCCTCAAAACTTTTCTAAAAAATTTTTGAATGCCTGGCCAGCGCACTTTTTCAATTTTCAAAAATGTTGAGATGCTCCGAAAAAAAATTCCTATGCGACGTAAATTGAGTTCTACAACACGATTCCGCCCTCAAAACTTTTCTAAAAAATTTTTAAGTGCCTGGCCAGCGCACTTTTTCAATTTTCAAAAATGTTGACATGCTCCGAAAAAAAACTCCTATGCTACGTAAATTGAGTTGTACTACACGATTCCGCCCTCAAACTGTTTCTAAAAAATTTTTGAGTGCCTGGTCAGCGCACTTTTTCAATTTTCAAAAATGTTGACAGGCTCCGAAAAAAAACTCCTATGCTACGTAAATTGAGTTGTACAACACGATTCCGCCCTCAAAATGTTTCTAAAAAATTTTTGAGTGCCTGGTCAGCGCACTTTTTCAATTTTCAAAAATGTTGACATGCTCCGAAAAAAACTCCTATGCGACGTAAATTGAGTTGTACAACACGATTCCGCTCTCAAAATGTTTCTAAAAAAATTTTGAGTGCCTGGCCAGCGCACTTTTTCAATTTTCAAAAATGTTGACATACTCCGAAATAAAAATTCCTATGCGACGTAAATTAAGTCCTGCAACACGATTCCGCCCTAAAAATTTTTCTATAAAATTTCTGAGTGCCTGGCCAGCGCACTTTTTCAATTTTCAAAAATGTTGACATGCTTCGAAAAAAAACTCCTATGCTACGTAAATTGAGTTGTACAACACGATTCCGCCCTCAAAATGTTTCTAAAAAATTTTTGAGTGCCTGGTCAGCGCACTTTTTCAATTTTCAAAAATGTTGACATGCTCCGAAAAAAAAACTCCTATGCGACGTAAATTGAGTTGTACAACACGATTCCGCTCTCAAAATGTTTCTAAAAAAATTTTGAGTGCCTGGCCAGCGCACTTTTTCAATTTTCAAAAATGTTGACATACTCCGAAATAAAAATTCCTATGCGACGTAAATTAAGTCCTGCAACACGATTCCGCCCTAAAAATTTTTCTATAAAATTTCTGAGTGCCTGGCCAGCGCACTTTTTCAATTTTCAAAAATGTTGACATGCTCCGAAAAAAAAATACTATGCTATGTAAATTGAGTTCTACAGCACGATTCCGCCCTCAAAATTTTTCTAAAAAATTTCTAAGTGCCTGGCCAGCGCACTTTTTCAATTTTCAAAAATGTTGACATGCTCCGAAAAAAAACTCCTATGCTACGTAAATTGAGTTGTACAACACGATTCCGCCCTCAAACTGTTTCTAAAAAATTTTTGAGTGCCTGGTCAGCGCACTTTTTCAATTTTCAAAAATGTTGACATGCTCCGAAAGAAAAATTCCTATGCGACGTAAATTGAGTTCTACAACACGATTCCGCCCTCAAAACTTTTCTAAAAAATTTTTGAAAGCCTGGCCAGCGCACTTTTTGAATTTTCAAAAATGTTGACATGCTCCGAAAAAAATTCCTATGCGACGTAAATTGAGTTCTACAACACGATTCCGCCCTCAAAACTTTTCTAAAAAATTTTTAAGTGCCTGGAGAGCGCACTTTTTCAATTTTCAAAAATGTTGACATGCTCCGAAAAAAAATACCTATGCGACGTAAATTGAGTTCTACCACAAGATTCCGCCCTCAAAATTTTTCTAAAAAAAATTTAAGTTCCTGGCCAGCGCACTTTTACAATTTTCAAAAATGTTGACATACTCCGAAATAAAAATTCCTATGCGACGTAAATTAAGTCCTGCAACACGATTCCGCCCTAAAAATTTTTCTATAAAATTTCTGAGTGCCTGGCCAGCGCACTTTTTCAATTTTCAAAAATGTTGACATGCTTCGAAAAAAAACTCCTATGCTACGTAAATTGAGTTGTACAACACGATTCCGCCCTCAAAATGTTTCTAAAAAATTTTTGAGTGCCTGGTCAGCGCACTTTTTCAATTTTCAAAAATGTTGACATGCTCCGAAAAAAAAACTCCTATGCGACGTAAATTGAGTTGTACAACACGATTCCGCTCTCAAAATGTTTCTAAAAAAATTTTGAGTGCCTGGCCAGCGCACTTTTTCAATTTTCAAAAATGTTGACATACTCCGAAATAAAAATTCCTATGCGACGTAAATTAAGTCCTGCAACACGATTCCGCCCTAAAAATTTTTCTATAAAATTTCTGAGTGCCTGGCCAGCGCACTTTTTCAATTTTCAAAAATGTTGACATGCTCCGAAAAAAAAATACTATGCTATGTAAATTGAGTTCTACAGCACGATTCCGCCCTCAAAATTTTTCTAAAAAATTTCTAAGTGCCTGGCCAGCGCACTTTTTCAATTTTCAAAAATGTTGACATGCTCCGAAAAAAAACTCCTATGCTACGTAAATTGAGTTGTACAACACGATTCCGCCCTCAAACTGTTTCTAAAAAATTTTTGAGTGCCTGGTCAGCGCACTTTTTCAATTTTCAAAAATGTTGACATGCTCCGAAAGAAAAATTCCTATGCGACGTAAATTGAGTTCTACAACACGATTCCGCCCTCAAAACTTTTCTAAAAAATTTTTGAAAGCCTGGCCAGCGCACTTTTTGAATTTTCAAAAATGTTGACATGCTCCGAAAAAAATTCCTATGCGACGTAAATTGAGTTCTACAACACGATTCCGCCCTCAAAACTTTTCTAAAAAATTTTTAAGTGCCTGGAGAGCGCACTTTTTCAATTTTCAAAAATGTTGACATGCTCCGAAAAAAAATACCTATGCGACGTAAATTGAGTTCTACCACAAGATTCCGCCCTCAAAATTTTTCTAAAAAAAATTTAAGTTCCTGGCCAGCGCACTTTTACAATTTTCAAAAATGTTGACATGCTCCGAAAAAAAATTCCTATGCGACGTAAATTGAGTTCTACAACACGATTCCGCCCTCAAAACTTTTCTAAAAAATTTTTGAATGCCTGGCCAGCGCACTTTTTCAATTTTCAAAAATGTTGACATGCTCCGAAAAAAAATTCCTATGCGACGTAAATTGAGTTCTACAACACGATTCCGCCCTCAAAACTTTTCTAAAAAATTTTTAAGTGCCTGGCCAGCGCACTTTTTCAATTTTCAAAAATGTTGACATGCTCCGAAAAAAAACTCCTATGCTACGTAAATTGAGTTGTACTACACGATTCCGCCCTCAAACTGTTTCTAAAAAATTTTTGAGTGCCTGGTCAGCGCACTTTTTCAATTTTCAAAAATGTTGACAGGCTCCGAAAGGAAAATTCCTATGCGACGTAAATTGAGTTCTACCACAAGATTCCGCCCTCAAAATTTTTCTAAAAAAAATTTAAGTTCCTGGCCAGCGCACTTTTACAATTTTCAAAAATGTTGACATGCTCCGAAAAAAAATTCCTATGCGACGTAAATTGAGTTCTACAACACGATTCCGCCCTCAAAACTTTTCTAAAAAATTTTTGAGGGCCTGGCCAGCGCACTTTTTCAATTTTCAAAAATGTTGTCATGCTCCGAAAAAAATTCCTATGCGACGTAAATTGAGTTCTACAACACGATTCCGCCCTCAAAACTTTTCTAAAAAATTTTTAAGTGCCTGGCCAGCGCACTTTTTCAATTTTCAAAAATGTTGACATGCTCCGAAAAAAAATACCTATGCGACGTAAATTGAGTTCTACCACAAGATTCCGCCCTCAAAATTTTTCTAAAAAAAATTTAAGTTCCTGGCCAGCGCACTTTTACAATTTTCAAAAATGTTGACATGCTCCGAAAAAAAAAACTATGCTATGTAAATTGAGTTCTACAGCACGATTCCGCCCTCAAAATTTTTCTAAAAAATTTCTAAGTGCCTGGCCAGCGCACTTTTTCAATTTTCAAAAATGTTGACATGCTCCGAAAAAAAACTCCTATGCGACGTAAATTGAGTTGTACAACACGATTCCGCTCTCAAAATGTTTCTAAAAAATTTTTGAGTGCCTGGCCAGCGCAATTTTCAAAAATGTTGACATGCTCCGAAAAAAAATTCCTATGCGACGTAAATTGAGTTCTACCACAAGATTCCGCCCTCAATTTTTTTCTAAAAAAAATTTAAGTGCCTAGCCAGCGCACTTTTACAATTTTCAAAAATGTTGACATGCTCCGAAAAAAAACTCCTATGCTACGTAAATTGAGTTGTACAACACGATTCCGCCCTCAAAATGTTTCTAAAAAATTTTTGAGTGCCTGGCCAGCGCACTTTTTCAATTTTCAAAAATGTTGACATGCTCCAAAAAAAATTATTATGCGACGTAAATTAAGTTCTGCAACACGATTCCGCCCTCAAAATGTTTCTAAAAAAAATTTGAGTGCCTGGCCAGCGCACTTTTTCAATTTTCAAAAATGTTGACATGCTCCGAAAAAAAAAATACTATGCTATGTAAATTGAGTTCTACAACATGATTCCGCCCTCAAAATTTTTCTAAAAAATTTTTAAGTGCCTGGCCAGCGCACTTTTTCAATTTTCAAACATGTTGACATGCTCCAAAAAAAAATTACTATGCGACGTAAATTAAGTTCTACAACACGATTCCGCCCTCAAAATGTTTCTAAAAAAATGTTGAGTGCCTGGCCAGCGCACTTTTTCAATTTTCAAAAATGTTGACATGCTCCGAAAAAAAATACTATGCTATGTAAATTGAGTTCTACAGCACGATTCCGCCCTCAAAATTTTTCTAAAAAATTTCTAAGTGCCTGGCCAGCGCACTTTTTCAATTTTCAAAAATGTTGACATGCTCCGAAAAAAAACTCCTATGCTACGTAAATTGAGTTGTACAACACGATTCCGCCCTCAAACTGTTTCTAAAAAATTTTTGAGTGCCTGGTCAGCGCACTTTTTCAATTTTCAAAAATGTTGACATGCTCCGAAAGAAAAATTCCTATGCGACGTAAATTGAGTTCTACCACAAGATTCCGCCCTCAAAATTTTTCTAAAAAAAATTTAAGTTCCTGGCCAGCGCACTTTTACAATTTTCAAAAATGTTGACATGCTCCGAAAAAAAATTCCTATGCGACGTAAATTGAGTTCTACAACACGATTCCGCCCTCAAAACTTTTCTAAAAAATTTTTGAGGGCCTGGCCAGCGCACTTTTTCAATTTTCAAAAATGTTGACATGCTCCGAAAAAAATTCCTATGCGACGTAAATTGAGTTCTACAACACGATTCCGCCCTCAAAACTTTTCTAAAAAATTTTTAAGTGCCTGGCCAGCGCACTTTTTCAATTTTCAAAAATGTTGACATGCTCCGAAAAAAAATACCTATGCGACGTAAATTGAGTTCTACCACAAGATTCCGCCCTCAAAATTTTTCTAAAAAAAATTTAAGTTCCTGGCCAGCGCACTTTTACAATTTTCAAAAATGTTGACATGCTCCGAAAAAAAATTCCTATGCGACGTAAATTGAGTTCTACAACACGATTCCGCCCTCAAAACTTTTCTAAAAAAATTTTGAATGCCTGGCCAGCGCACTTTTTCAATTTTCAAAAATGTTGACATGCTCCGAAAAAAAATTCCTATGCGACGTAAATTGAGTTCTACAACACGATTCCGCCCTCAAAACTTTTCTAAAAAATTTTTAAGTGCCTGGCCAGCGCACTTTTTCAATTTTCAAAAATGTTGACAGGCTCCGAAAGGAAAATTCCTATGCGACGTAAATTGAGTTCTACCACAAGATACCACCCTCAAAATTTTTCTAAAAAAAATTTAAGTTCCTGGCCAGCGCACTTTTGCAATTTTCAAAAATGTTGACATGCTCCGAAAAAAAATTCCTATGCGACGTAAATTGAGTTCTACAACACGATTCCGCCCTCAAAACTTTTCTAAAAAATTTTTGAATGCCTGGCCAGCGCACTTTTTCAATTTTCAAAAATGTTGACATGCTCCGAAAAAAAATTCCTATGCGACGTAAATTGAGTTCTACAACACGATTCCGCCCTCAAAACTTTTCTAAAAAATTTTTAAGTGCCTGGCCAGCGCACTTTTTCAATTTTCAAAAATGTTGACATGCTCCGAAAAAAAACTCCTATGCTACGTAAATTGAGTTGTACTACACGATTCCGCCCTCAAACTGTTTCTAAAAAATTTTTGAGTGCCTGGTCAGCGCACTTTTTCAATTTTCAAAAATGTTGACAGGCTCCGAAAGGAAAATTCCTATGCGACGTAAATTGAGTTCTACCACAAGATTCCGCCCTCAAAATTTTTCTAAAAAAATTTAAGTTCCTGGCCAGCGCACTTTTACAATTTTCAAAAATGTTGACATGCTCCGAAAAAAATACCTATGCGACGTAAATTGAGTTCTACCACAAGATTCCGCCCTCAAAATTTTTCTAAAAAAAATTTAAGTGCCTGGCCAGCGCACTTTTACAATTTTCAAAAATGTTGACATGCTCCGAAAAAAAACTCCTATGCTACGTAAATTGAGTTGTACAACACGATTCCGCCCTCAAAATGTTTCTAAAAAATTTTTGAGTGCCTGGTCAGCGCACTTTTTCAATTTTCAAAAATGTTGACATGCTCCGAAAAAAAATCCTATGCGACGTAAATTGAGTTGTACAACACGATTCCGCTCTCAAAATGTTTCTAAAAAAATTTTGAGTGCCTGGCCAGCGCACTTTTTCAATTTTCAAAAATGTTGACATACTCCGAAATAAAAATTCCTATGCGACGTAAATTAAGTCCTGCAACACGATTCCGCCCTAAAAATTTTTCTATAAAATTTCTGAGTGCCTGGCCAGCGCACTTTTTCAATTTTCAAAAATGTTGACATGCTCCGAAAAAAAACTCCTATGCTACGTAAATTGAGTTGTACAACACGATTCCGCCCTCAAACTGTTTCTAAAAAATTTTTGAGTGCCTGGTCAGCGCACTTTTTCAATTTTCTAAAATGTTGACATGCTCCGAAAGAAAAATTCCTATGCGACGTAAATTGAGTTCTACCACAAGATTCCGCCCTCAAAATTTTTCTAAAAAAAATTTAAGTTCCTGGCCAGCGCACTTTTACAATTTTCAAAAATGTTGACATGCTCCGAAAAAAAATTCCTATGCGACGTAAATTGAGTTCTACAACACGATTCCGCCCTCAAAACTTTTCTAAAAAATTTTTGAGGGCCTGGCCAGCGCACTTTTTCAATTTTAAAAATGTTGACATGCTCCGAAAAAAATTCCTATGCGACGTAAATTGAGTTCTACAACACGATTCCGCCCTCAAAACTTTTCTAAAAAAATTTTAAGTGCCTGGCCAGCGCACTTTTTCAATTTTCAAAAATGTTGACATGCTCCGAAAAAAAATACCTATGCGACGTAAATTGAGTTCTACCACAAGATTCCGCCCTCAAAATTTTTCTAAAAAAAATTTAAGTTCCTGGCCAGCGCACTTTTACAATTTTCAAAAATGTTGACATGCTCCGAAAAAAAATTCCTATGCGACGTAAATTGAGTTCTACAACACGATTCCGCCCTCAAAACTTTTCTAAAAAATTTTTGAATGCCTGGCCAGCGCACTTTTTCAATTTTCAAAAATGTTGACATGCTCCGAAAAAAAATTCCTATGCGACGTAAATTGAGTTCTACAACACGATTCCGCTCTCAAAACTTTTCTAAAAAATTTTTAAGTGCCTGGCCAGCGCACTTTTTCAATTTTCAAAAATGTTGACATGCTCCGAAAAAAAACTCCTATGCTACGTAAATTGAGTTGTACTACACGATTCCGCCCTCAAACTGTTTCTAAAAAATTTTTGAGTGCCTGGTCAGCGCACTTTTTCAATTTTCAAAAATGTTGACAGGCTCCGAAAGGAAAATTCCTATGCGACGTAAATTGAGTTCTACCACAAGATTCCGCCCTCAAAATTTTTCTAAAAAAAATTTAAGTTCCTGGCCAGCGCACTTTTACAATTTTCAAAAATGTTGACATGCTCCGAAAAAAAATTCCTATGCGACGTAAATTGAGTTCTACAACACGATTCCGCCCTCAAAACTTTTCTAAAAAATTTTTGAGTGCCTGGCCAGCGCACTTTTTCAATTTTCAAAAATGTTGACATGCTCCGAAAAAAAAATACTATGCTATGTAAATTGAGTTCTACAGCACGATTCCGCCCTCAAAATTTTTCTAAAAAATTTCTAAGTGCCTGGCCAGCGCACTTTTTCAATTTTCAAAAATGTTGACATGCTCCGAAAGAAAAATTCCTATGCGACGTAAATTGAGTTCTACCACAAGATTCCGCCCTCAAAATTTTTCTAAAAAAAATTTAAGTGCCTGGCCAGCGCACTTTTACAATTTTCAAAAATGTTGACATGCTCCGAAAAAAAACTCCTATGCTACGTAAATTGAGTTGTACAACACGATTCCGCCCTCAAAATGTTTCTAAAAAATTTTTGAGTGCCTGGTCAGCGCACTTTTTCAATTTTCAAAAATGTTGACATGCTCCGAAAAAAAACTCCTATGCGACGTAAATTGAGTTGTACAACACGATTCCGCTCTCAAAATGTTTCTAAAAAAATTTTGAGTGCCTGGCCAGCGCACTTTTTCAATTTTCAAAAATGTTGACATGCTCCGAAAAAAAACTCCTATGCTACGTAAATTGAGTTGTACAACACGATTCCGCCCTCAAACTGTTTCTAAAAAATTTTTGAGTGCCTGGTCAGCGCACTTTTTCAATTTTCAAAAATGTTGACATGCTCCGAAAGAAAATTTCCTATGCGACGTAAATTGAGTTCTACCACAAGATTCCGCCCTCAAAATTTTTCTAAAAAAAATTTAAGTTCCTGGCCAGCGCACTTTTACAATTTTCAAAAATGTTGACATGCTCCGAAAAAAAATTCCTATGCGACGTAAATTGAGTTCTACAACACGATTCCGCCCTCAAAACTTTTCTAAAAAATTTTTGAGGGCCTGGCCAGCGCACTTTTTCAATTTTCAAAAATGTTGACATGCTCCGAAAAAAATTCCTATGCGACGTAAATTGAGTCCTACAACACGATTCCGCCCTCAAAACTTTTCTAAAAAATTTTTAAGTGCCTGGCCAGCGCACTTTTTCAATTTTCAAAAATGTTGACATGCTCCGAAAAAAAATACCTATGCGACGTAAATTGAGTTCTACCACAAGATTCCGCCCTCAAAATTTTTCTAAAAAAAATTTAAGTTCCTGGCCAGCGCACTTTTACAATTTTCAAAAATGTTGACATGCTCCGAAAAAAAATTCCTATGCGACGTAAATTGAGTTCTACAACACGATTCCGCCCTCAAAACTTTTCTAAAAAATTTTTGAATGCCTGGCCAGCGCACTTTTTCAATTTTCAAAAATGTTGACATGCTCCGAAAAAAAATTCCTATGCGACGTAAATTGAGTTCTACAACACGATTCCGCCCTCAAAACTTTTCTAAAAAATTTTTAAGTGCCTGGCCAGCGCACTTTTTCAATTTTCAAAAATGTTGACATGCTCCGAAAAAAAACTCCTATGCTACGTAAATTGAGTTGTACTACACGATTCCGCCCTCAAACTGTTTCTAAAAAATTTTTGAGTGCCTGGTCAGCGCACTTTTTCAATTTTCAAAAATGTTGACATGCTCCGAAAAAAAACTCCTATGCGACGTAAATTGAGTTGTACAACACGATTCCGCTCTCAAAATGTTTCTAAAAAAATTTTGAGTGCCTGGCCAGCGCACTTTTTCAATTTTCAAAAATGTTGACATACTCCGAAATAAAAATTCCTATGCGACGTAAATTAAGTCCTGCAACACGATTCCGCCCTAAAAATTTTTCTATAAAATTTCTGAGTGCCTGGCCAGCGCACTTTTTCAATTTTCAAAAATGTTGACATGCTCCGAAAAAAAAAATACTATGCTGTGTAAATTGAGTTCTACAGCACGATTCCGCCCTCAAAATTTTTCTAAAAAATTTCTAAGTGCCTGGCCAGCGCACTTTTTCAATTTTCAAAAATGTTGACATGCTCCGAATAAAAACTCCTATGCTACGTAAATTGAGTTGTACAACACGATTCCGCCCTCAAACTGTTTCTAAAAAATTTTTGAGTGCCTGGTCAGCGCACTTTTTCAATTTTCAAAAATGTTGACATGCTCCGAAAGAAAAATTCCTATGCGACGTAAATTGAGTTCTACCACAAGATTCCGCCCTCAAAATTTTTCTAAAAAAAATTTAAGTTCCTGGCCAGCGCACTTTTACAATTTTCAAAAATGTTGACATGCTCCGAAAAAAAATTCCTATGCGACGTAAATTGAGTTCTACAACACGATTCCGCCCTCAAAACTTTCAATTTTCAAAAATGTTGACATGCTCCGAAAAAAATTCCTATGCGACGTAAATTGAGTTCTACAACACGATTCCGCCCTCAAAACTTTTCTAAAAAATTTTTAAGTGCCTGGCCAGCGCACTTTTTCAATTTTCAAAAATGTTGACATGCTCCGAAAAAAAAATACCTATGCGACGTAAATTGAGTTCTACCACAAGATTCCGCCCTCAAAATTTTTCTAAAAAAAATTTAAGTTCCTGGCCAGCGCACTTTTACAATTTTCAAAAATGTTGACATGCTCCGAAAAAAAATTCCTATGCGACGTAAATTGAGTTCTACAACACGATTCCGCCCTCAAAACTTTTCTAAAAAATTTTTGAATGCCTGGCCAGCGCACTTTTTCAATTTTCAAAAATGTTGACATGCTCCGAAAAAAAATTCCTATGCGACGTAAATTGAGTTCTACAACACGATTCCGCCCTCAAAACTTTTCTAAAAAATTTTTAAGTGCCTGGCCAGCGCACTTTTTCAATTTTCAAAAATGTTGACAGGCTCCGAAAGGAAAATTCCTATGCGACGTAAATTGAGTTCTACCACAAGATTCCGCCCTCAAAATTTTTCTAAAAAAATTTAAGTTCCTGGCCAGCGCACTTTTACAATTTTCAAAAATGTTGACATGCTCCGAAAAAAAATTCCTATGCGACGTAAATTGAGTTCTACAACACTATTCCGCCCTCAAAACTTTTCTAAAAAATTTTTGAGGGCCTGGCCAGCGCACTTTTTCAATTTTCAAAAATGTTGACATGCTCCGAAAAAAATTCCTATGCGCCGTAAATTGAGTTCTACACCACGATTCCGCCCTCAAAACTTTTCTAAAAAATTTTTAAGTGCCTGGCCAGCGCACTTTTTCAATTTTCAAAAATGTTGACATGCTCCGAAAAAAAATACCTATGCGACGTAAATTGAGTTCTACCACAAGATTCCGCCCTCAAAATTTTTCTAAAAAAAATTTAAGTTCCTGGCCAGCGCACTTTTACAATTTTCAAAAATGTTGACATGCTCCGAAAAAAAAAAAACTATGCTATGTAAATTGAGTTCTACAGCACGATTCCGCCCTCAAAATTTTTCTAAAAAATTTCTAAGTGCCTGGCCAGCGCACTTTTTCAATTTTCAAAAATGTTGACATGCTCCGAAAAAAAACTCCTATGCGACGTAAATTGAGTTGTACAACACGATTCCGCTCTCAAAATGTTTCTAAAAAATTTTTGAGTGCCTGGCCAGCGCAATTTTCAAAAATGTTGACATGCTCCGAAAAAAAATTCCTATGCGACGTAAATTGAGTTCTACCACAAGATTCCGCCCTCAAATTTTTTCTAAAAAAAATTTAAGTGCCTGGCCAGCGCACTTTTACAATTTTCAAAAATGTTGACATGCTCCGAAAAAAAACTCCTATGCTACGTAAATTGAGTTGTACAACACGATTCCGCCCTCAAAATGTTTCTAAAAAATTTTTGAGTGCCTGGCCAGCGCACTTTTTCAATTTTCAAAAATGTTGACATGCTCCGAAAAAAAAATACTATGCTATGTAAATTGAGTTCTACAACATGATTCCGCCCTCAAAATTTTTCTAAAAAATTTTTAAGTGCCTGGCCAGCGCACTTTTTCAATTTTCAAACATGTTGACATGCTCCAAAAAAAAATTACTATGCGACGTAAATTAAGTTCTACAACACGATTCCGCCCTCAAAATGTTTCTAAAAAAATGTTGAGTGCCTGGCCAGCGCACTTTTTCAATTTTCAAAAATGTTGACATGCTCCGAAAAAAAACTCCTATGCGACGTAAATTGAGTTGTACAACACGATTCCGCTCTCAAATTTTTTCTAAAAAAAATTTAAGTGCCTGGCCAGCGCACTTTTACAATTTTCAAAAATGTTGACATGCTCCGAAAAAAAACTCCTATGCTACGTAAATTGAGTTGTACAACACGATTCCGCCCTCAAAATATTTCTAAAAAATTTTTGAGTGCCTGGCCAGCGCACTTTTACAATTTTCAAAAATGTTGACATGCTCCGAAAAAAAACTCCTATGCTACGTAAATTGAGTTGTACAACACGATTCCGCCCTCAAAATGTTTCTAAAAAATTTTTGAGTGCCTGGCCAGCGCACTTTTTCAATTTTCAAAAATGTTGACATGCTCCGAAAAAAAAATACTATGCTATGTAGATTGAGTTCTACAACATGATTCCGCCCTCAAAATTTTTCTAAAAAATTTTTAAGTGCCTGGCCAGCGCACTTTTTCAATTTTCAAACATGTTGACATGCTCCAAAAAAAATTATTATGCGACGTAAATTAAGTTCTGCAACACGATTCCGCCCTCAAAATGTTTCTAAAAAAATTTTGAGTGCCTGTCCAGCGCACTTTTTCAATTTTCAAAAATGTTGACATGCTCCGAAAAAAAAATACTATGCTATGTAAATTGAGTTCTACAACATGATTCCGCCCTCAAAATTTTTCTAAAAAATTTTTAAGTGCCTGGCCAGCGCACTTTTTCAATTTTCAAACATGTTGACATGCTCCAAAAAAAAATTACTATGCGACGTAAATTAAGTTCTACAACACGATTCCGCCCTCAAAATGTTTCTAAAAAAATGTTGAGTGCCTGGCCAGCGCACTTTTTCAATTTTCAAAAATGTTGACATGCTCCGAAAAAAAACTCCTATGCTACGTAAATTGAGTTGTACAACACGATTCCGCCCTCAAAATGTTTCTAAAAAATTTTTGAGTGCCTGGTCAGCGCACTTTTTCAATTTTCAAAAATGTTGACATGCTCCGAAAAAAAACTCCTATGCGACGTAAATTGAGTTGTACAACACGATTCCGCTCTCAAAATGTTTCTAAAAAAATTTTGAGTGCCTGGCCAGCGCACTTTTTCAATTTTCAAAAATGTTGACATACTCCGAAATAAAAATTCCTATGCGACGTAAATTAAGTCCTGCAACACGATTCCGCCCTAAAAATTTTTCTATAAAATTTCTGAGTGCCTGGTCAGCGCACTTTTTCAATTTTCAAAAATGTTGACATGCTCCGAAAAAAAACTCCTATGCGACGTAAATTGAGTTGTACAACACGATTCCGCTCTCAAAATGTTTCTAAAAAATTTTTAAGTGCCTGGCCAGCGCACTTTTTCAATTTTCAAACATGTTGACATGCTCCAAAAAAAAATTACTATGCGACGTAAATTAAGTTCTACAACACGATTCCGCCCTCAAAATGTTTCTAAAAAAATGTTGAGTGCCTGGCCAGCGCACTTTTTCAATTTTCAAAAATGTTGACATGCTACGAAAGAAAAATTCCTATGCGACGTAAATTGAGTTCTACCACAAGATTCCGCCCTCAAAATTTTTCTAAAAAAAATTTAAGTTCCTGGCCAGCGCACTTTTACAATTTTCAAAAATGTTGACATGCTCCGAAAAAAAATTCCTATGCGACGTAAATTGAGTTCTACAACACGATTCCGCCCTCAAAACTTTTCTAAAAAATTTTTGAGGGCCTGGCCAGCGCACTTTTTCAATTTTCAAAAATGTTGACATGCTCCGAAAAAAATTCCTATGCGACGTAAATTGAGTTCTACAACACGATTCCGCCCTCAAAACTTTTCTAAAAAATTTTTAAGTGCCTGGCCAGCGCACTTTTTCAATTTTCAAAAATGTTGACATGCTCCGAAAAAAAATACCTATGCGACGTAAATTGAGATCTACCACAAGATTCCGCCCTCAAAATTTTTCTAAAAAAAATTTAAGTTCCTGGCCAGCGCACTTTTACAATTTTCAAGAATGTTGACATGCTCCGAAAAAAAATTCCTATGCGACGTAAATTGAGTTCTACAACACGATTCCGCCCTCAAAACTTTTCTAAAAAATTTTTGAATGCCTGGCCAGCGCACTTTTTCAATTTTCAAATATGTTGACATGCTCCGAAAAAAAATTCCTATGCGACGTAAATTGAGTTCTACAACACGATTCCGCCCTCAAAACTTTTCTAAAAAATTTTTAAGTGCCTGGCCAGCGCACTTTTTCAATTTTCAAAAATGTTGACATGCTCCGAAAAAAAACTCCTATGCTACGTAAATTGAGTTGTACTACACGATTCCGCCCTCAAACTGTTTCTAAAAAATTTTTGAGTGCCTGGTCAGCGCACTTTTTCAATTTTCAAAAATGTTGACAGGCTCCGAAAGGAAAATTCCTATGCGACGTAAATTGAGTTCTACCACAAGATACCGCCCTTAAAATTTTTCTAAAAAAAATTTAAGTTCCTGGCCAGCGCACTTTTACAATTTTCAAAAATGTTGACATGCTCCGAAAAAAAATTCCTATGCGACGTAAATTGAGTTCTACAACACGATTCCGCCCTCAAAACTTTTCTAAAAAATTTTTGAATGCCTGGCCAGCGCACTTTTTCAATTTTCAAAAATGTTGACATGCTCCGAAAAAAAATTCCTATGCGACGTAAATTGAGTTCTACAACACGATTCCGCCCTCAAAACTTTTCTAAAAAATTTTTAAGTGCCTGGCCAGCGCACTTTTTCAATTTTCAAAAATGTTGACATGCTCCGAAAAAAAACTCCTATGCTACGTAAATTGAGTTGTACTACACGATTCCGCCCTCAAACTGTTTCTAAAAAATTTTTGAGTGCCTGGTCAGCGCACTTTTTCAATTTTCAAAAATGTTGACATGCTCCGAAAAAAAACTCCTATGCGACGTAAATTGAGTTGTACAACACGATTCCGCTCTCAAAATGTTTCTAAAAAAATTTTGAGTGCCTGGCCAGCGCACTTTTTCAATTTTCAAAAATGTTGACATACTCCGAAATAAAAATTCCTATGCGACGTAAATTAAGTCCTGCAACACGATTCCGCCCTAAAAATTTTTCTATAAAATTTCTGAGTGCCTGGCCAGCGCACTTTTTCAATTTTCAAAAATGTTGACATGCTCCGAAAAAAAAAATACTATGCTGTGTAAATTGAGTTCTACAGCACGATTCCGCCCTCAAAATTTTTCTAAAAAATTTCTAAGTGCCTGGCCAGCGCACTTTTTCAATTTTCAAAAATGTTGACATGCTCCGAATAAAAACTCCTATGCTACGTAAATTGAGTTGTACAACACGATTCCGCCCTCAAACTGTTTCTAAAAAATTTTTGAGTGCCTGGTCAGCGCACTTTTTCAATTTTCAAAAATGTTGACATGCTCCGAAAGAAAAATTCCTATGCGACGTAAATTGAGTTCTACCACAAGATTCCGCCCTCAAAATTTTTCTAAAAAAAATTTAAGTTCCTGGCCAGCGCACTTTTACAATTTTCAAAAATGTTGACATGCTCCGAAAAAAAATTCCTATGCGACGTAAATTGAGTTCTACAACACGATTCCGCCCTCAAAACTTTCAATTTTCAAAAATGTTGACATGCTCCGAAAAAAATTCCTATGCGACGTAAATTGAGTTCTACAACACGATTCCGCCCTCAAAACTTTTCTAAAAAATTTTTAAGTGCCTGGCCAGCGCACTTTTTCAATTTTCAAAAATGTTGACATGCTCCGAAAAAAAAATACCTATGCGACGTAAATTGAGTTCTACCACAAGATTCCGCCCTCAAAATTTTTCTAAAAAAAATTTAAGTTCCTGGCCAGCGCACTTTTACAATTTTCAAAAATGTTGACATGCTCCGAAAAAAAATTCCTATGCGACGTAAATTGAGTTCTACAACACGATTCCGCCCTCAAAACTTTTCTAAAAAATTTTTGAATGCCTGGCCAGCGCACTTTTTCAATTTTCAAAAATGTTGACATGCTCCGAAAAAAAATTCCTATGCGACGTAAATTGAGTTCTACAACACGATTCCGCCCTCAAAACTTTTCTAAAAAATTTTTAAGTGCCTGGCCAGCGCACTTTTTCAATTTTCAAAAATGTTGACAGGCTCCGAAAGGAAAATTCCTATGCGACGTAAATTGAGTTCTACCACAAGATTCCGCCCTCAAAATTTTTCTAAAAAAATTTAAGTTCCTGGCCAGCGCACTTTTACAATTTTCAAAAATGTTGACATGCTCCGAAAAAAAATTCCTATGCGACGTAAATTGAGTTCTACAACACTATTCCGCCCTCAAAACTTTTCTAAAAAATTTTTGAGGGCCTGGCCAGCGCACTTTTTCAATTTTCAAAAATGTTGACATGCTCCGAAAAAAATTCCTATGCGCCGTAAATTGAGTTCTACACCACGATTCCGCCCTCAAAACTTTTCTAAAAAATTTTTAAGTGCCTGGCCAGCGCACTTTTTCAATTTTCAAAAATGTTGACATGCTCCGAAAAAAAATACCTATGCGACGTAAATTGAGTTCTACCACAAGATTCCGCCCTCAAAATTTTTCTAAAAAAAATTTAAGTTCCTGGCCAGCGCACTTTTACAATTTTCAAAAATGTTGACATGCTCCGAAAAAAAAAAAACTATGCTATGTAAATTGAGTTCTACAGCACGATTCCGCCCTCAAAATTTTTCTAAAAAATTTCTAAGTGCCTGGCCAGCGCACTTTTTCAATTTTCAAAAATGTTGACATGCTCCGAAAAAAAACTCCTATGCGACGTAAATTGAGTTGTACAACACGATTCCGCTCTCAAAATGTTTCTAAAAAATTTTTGAGTGCCTGGCCAGCGCAATTTTCAAAAATGTTGACATGCTCCGAAAAAAAATTCCTATGCGACGTAAATTGAGTTCTACCACAAGATTCCGCCCTCAAATTTTTTCTAAAAAAAATTTAAGTGCCTGGCCAGCGCACTTTTACAATTTTCAAAAATGTTGACATGCTCCGAAAAAAAACTCCTATGCTACGTAAATTGAGTTGTACAACACGATTCCGCCCTCAAAATGTTTCTAAAAAATTTTTGAGTGCCTGGCCAGCGCACTTTTTCAATTTTCAAAAATGTTGACATGCTCCGAAAAAAAAATACTATGCTATGTAAATTGAGTTCTACAACATGATTCCGCCCTCAAAATTTTTCTAAAAAATTTTTAAGTGCCTGGCCAGCGCACTTTTTCAATTTTCAAACATGTTGACATGCTCCAAAAAAAAATTACTATGCGACGTAAATTAAGTTCTACAACACGATTCCGCCCTCAAAATGTTTCTAAAAAAATGTTGAGTGCCTGGCCAGCGCACTTTTTCAATTTTCAAAAATGTTGACATGCTCCGAAAAAAAACTCCTATGCGACGTAAATTGAGTTGTACAACACGATTCCGCTCTCAAATTTTTTCTAAAAAAAATTTAAGTGCCTGGCCAGCGCACTTTTACAATTTTCAAAAATGTTGACATGCTCCGAAAAAAAACTCCTATGCTACGTAAATTGAGTTGTACAACACGATTCCGCCCTCAAAATGTTTCTAAAAAATTTTTGAGTGCCTGGCCAGCGCACTTTTTCAATTTTCAAAAATGTTGACATGCTCCGAAAAAAAAATACTATGCTATGTAGATTGAGTTCTACAACATGATTCCGCCCTCAAAATTTTTCTAAAAAATTTTTAAGTGCCTGGCCAGCGCACTTTTTCAATTTTCAAACATGTTGACATGCTCCAAAAAAAATTATTATGCGACGTAAATTAAGTTCTGCAACACGATTCCGCCCTCAAAATGTTTCTAAAAAAATTTTGAGTGCCTGTCCAGCGCACTTTTTCAATTTTCAAAAATGTTGACATGCTCCGAAAAAAAAATACTATGCTATGTAAATTGAGTTCTACAACATGATTCCGCCCTCAAAATTTTTCTAAAAAATTTTTAAGTGCCTGGCCAGCGCACTTTTTCAATTTTCAAACATGTTGACATGCTCCAAAAAAAAATTACTATGCGACGTAAATTAAGTTCTACAACACGATTCCGCCCTCAAAATGTTTCTAAAAAAATGTTGAGTGCCTGGCCAGCGCACTTTTTCAATTTTCAAAAATGTTGACATGCTCCGAAAAAAAACTCCTATGCTACGTAAATTGAGTTGTACAACACGATTCCGCCCTCAAAATGTTTCTAAAAAATTTTTGAGTGCCTGGTCAGCGCACTTTTTCAATTTTCAAAAATGTTGACATGCTCCGAAAAAAAACTCCTATGCGACGTAAATTGAGTTGTACAACACGATTCCGCTCTCAAAATGTTTCTAAAAAAATTTTGAGTGCCTGGCCAGCGCACTTTTTCAATTTTCAAAAATGTTGACATACTCCGAAATAAAAATTCCTATGCGACGTAAATTAAGTCCTGCAACACGATTCCGCCCTAAAAATTTTTCTATAAAATTTCTGAGTGCCTGGCCAGCGCACTTTTTCAATTTTCAAAAATGTTGACATGCTCCGAAAAAAAAATACTATGCTATGTAAATTGAGTTCTACAGCACGATTCCGCCCTCAAAATTTTTCTA
Source organism: Pseudeuparius sepicola (assembly GCA_963920635.1). Lineage (NCBI taxonomy): Eukaryota > Metazoa > Arthropoda > Insecta > Coleoptera > Anthribidae > Pseudeuparius > Pseudeuparius sepicola. The sequence goes on along the minus strand of OY987298.1, from coordinate 86,074,617 downwards.
AAAAATTTCTAAGTGCCTGGCCAGCGCACTTTTTCAATTTTCAAAAATGTTGACATGCTCCGAAAAAAAACTCCTATGCTACGTAAATTGAGTTGTACAAGACGATTCCGCCCTCAAACTGTTTCTAAAAAATTTTTGAGTGCCTGGTCAGCGCACTTTTTCAATTTTCAAAAATGTTGACATGCTACGAAAGAAAAATTCCTATGCGACGTAAATTGAGTTCTACCACAAGATTCCGCCCTCAAAATTTTTCTAAAAAAAATTTAAGTTCCTGGCCAGCGCACTTTTACAATTTTCAAAAATGTTGACATGCTCCGAAAAAAAATTCCTATGCGACGTAAATTGAGTTCTACAACACGATTCCGCCCTCAAAACTTTTCTAAAAAATTTTTGAGGGCCTGGCCAGCGCACTTTTTCAATTTTCAAAAATGTTGACATGCTCCGAAAAAAATTCCTATGCGACGTAAATTGAGTTCTACAACACGATTCCGCCCTCAAAACTTTTCTAAAAAATTTTTAAGTGCCTGGCCAGCGCACTTTTTCAATTTTCAAAAATGTTGACATGCTCCGAAAAAAAATACCTATGCGACGTAAATTGAGATCTACCACAAGATTCCGCCCTCAAAATTTTTCTAAAAAAAATTTAAGTTCCTGGCCAGCGCACTTTTACAATTTTCAAGAATGTTGACATGCTCCGAAAAAAAATTCCTATGCGACGTAAATTGAGTTCTACAACACGATTCCGCCCTCAAAACTTTTCTAAAAAATTTTTGAATGCCTGGCCAGCGCACTTTTTCAATTTTCAAATATGTTGACATGCTCCGAAAAAAAATTCCTATGCGACGTAAATTGAGTTCTACAACACGATTCCGCCCTCAAAACTTTTCTAAAAAATTTTTAAGTGCCTGGCCAGCGCACTTTTTCAATTTTCAAAAATGTTGACATGCTCCGAAAAAAAAACTCCTATGCTACGTAAATTGAGTTGTACTACACGATTCCGCCCTCAAACTGTTTCTAAAAAATTTTTGAGTGCCTGGTCAGCGCACTTTTTCAATTTTCAAAAATGTTGACAGGCTCCGAAAGGAAAATTCCTATGCGACGTAAATTGAGTTCTACCACAAGATACCGCCCTTAAAATTTTTCTAAAAAAAATTTAAGTTCCTGGCCAGCGCACTTTTACAATTTTCAAAAATGTTGACATGCTCCGAAAAAAAATTCCTATGCGACGTAAATTGAGTTCTACAACACGATTCCGCCCTCAAAACTTTTCTAAAAAAATTTTGAATGCCTGGCCAGCGCACTTTTTCAATTTTCAAAAATGTTGACATGCTCCGAAAAAAAATTCCTATGCGACGTAAATTGAGTTCTACAACACGATTCCGCCCTCAAAACTTTTCTAAAAAATTTTTAAGTGCCTGGCCAGCGCACTTTTTCAATTTTCAAAAATGTTGACATGCTCCGAAAAAAAAACTCCTATGCTACGTAAATTGAGTTGTACTACACGATTCCGCCCTCAAACTGTTTCTAAAAAATTTTTGAGTGCCTGGTCAGCGCACTTTTTCAATTTTCAAAAATGTTGACAGGCTCCGAAAGGAAAATTCCTATGCGACGTAAATTGAGTTCTACCACAAGATTCCGCCCTCAAATTTTTTCTAAAAAAAATTTAAGTGCCTGGCCAGCGCACTTTTACAATTTTCAAAAATGTTGACATGCTCCGAAAAAAAACTCCTATGCTACGTAAATTGAGTTGTACAACACGATTCCGCCCTCAAAATGTTTCTAAAAAATTTTTGAGTGCCTGGCCAGCGCACTTTTTCAATTTTCAAAAATGTTGACATGCTCCAAAAAAAATTATTATGCGACGTAAATTAAGTTCTGCAACACGATTCCGCCCTCAAAATGTTTCTAAAAAAATTTTGAGTGCCTGGCCAGCGCACTTTTTCAATTTTCAAAAATGTTGACATGCTCCGAAAAAAAAATACTATGCTATGTAAATTGAGTTCTACAACATGATTCCGCCCTCAAAATTTTTCTAAAAAATTTTTAAGTGCCTGGCCAGCGCACTTTTTCAATTTTCAAACATGTTGACATGCTCCAAAAAAAAATTACTATGCGACGTAAATTAAGTTCTACAACACGATTCCGCCCTCAAAATGTTTCTAAAAAAATTTCTAATTGCCTGGCCAGCGCACTTTTTCAATTTTCAAAAATGTTGACATACTCCGAAATAAAAATTCCTATGCGACGTAAATTAAGTCCTGCAACACGATTCCGCCCTAAAAATTTTTCTATAAAATTTCTGAGTGCCTGGCCAGCGCATTTTTTCAATTTTCAAAAATGTTGACATGCTCCGAAAAAAAAAATGCTATGCTATGTAAATTGAGTTCTACAGCACGATTCCGCCCTCAAAATTTTTCTAAAAAATTTCTAAGTGCCTGGCCAGCGCACTTTTTCAATTTTTAAAAATGTTGACATGCTCCGAAAGGAAAATTCCTATGCGACGTAAATTGAGTTCTACCACAAGATTCCGCCCTCAAAATTTTTCTAAAAAAAATTTAAGTTCCTGGCCAGCGCACTTTTACAATTTTCAAAAATATTGACATGCTCCGAAAAAAATACCTATGCGACGTAAATTGAGTTCTACCACAAGATTCCGCCCTCAAAATTTTTCTAAAAAAAATTTAAGTGCCTGGCCAGCGCACTTTTACAATTTTTAAAAATGTTGACATGCTCCGAAAAAAAACTCCTATGCTACGTAAATTGAGTTGTACAACACGATTCCGCCCTCAAAATGTTTCTAAAAAATTTTTGAGTGCCTGGTCAGCGCACTTTTTCAATTTTCAAAAATGTTGACATGCTCCGAAAAAAAATCCTATGCGACGTAAATTGAGTTGTACAACACGATTCCGCTCTCAAAATGTTTCTAAAAAAATTTTGAGTGCCTGGCCAGCGCACTTTTTCAATTTTCAAAAATGTTGACATACTCCGAAATAAAAATTCCTATGCGACGTAAATTAAGTCCTGCAACACGATTCCGCCCTAAAAATTTTTCTATAAAATTTCTGAGTGCCTGGCCAGCGCACTTTTTCAATTTTCAAAAATGTTGACATGCTCCGAAAAAAAAATACTATGCTATGTAAATTGAGTTCTACAGCACGATTCCGCCCTCAAAATTTTTTTAAAAAATTTCTAAGTGCCTGGCCAGCGCACTTTTTCAATTTTCAAAAATGTTGACATGCTCCGAAAAAAAACTCCTATGCTACGTAAATTGAGTTGTACAACACGATTCCGCCCTCAAACTGTTTCTAAAAAATTTTTGAGTGCCTGGTCAGCGCACTTTTTCAATTTTCAAAAATGTTGACATGCTCCGAAAAAAATTCCTATGCGACGTAAATTGAGTTCTACAACACGATTCCGCCCTCAAAACTTTTCTAAAAAATTTTTAAGTGCCTGGCCAGCGCACTTTTTCAATTTTCAAAAATGTTGACATGCTCCGAAAAAAAATACCTATGCGACGTAAATTGAGTTCTACCACAAGATTCCGCCCTCAAAATTTTTCTAAAAAAAATTTAAGTTCCTGGCCAGCGCACTTTTACAATTTTCAAAAATGTTGACATGCTCCGAAAAAAAAAACTATGCTATGTAAATTGAGTTCTACAGCACGATTCCGCCCTCAAAATTTTTCTAAAAAATTTCTAAGTGCCTGGCCAGCGCACTTTTTCAATTTTCAAAAATGTTGACATGCTCCGAAAAAAAACTCCTATGCGACGTAAATTGAGTTGTACAACACGATTTCGCTCTCAAAATGTTTCTAAAAAAATTTTGAGTGCCTGGCCAGCGCACTTTTTCAATTTTCAAAAATGTTGACATACTCCGAAATAAAAATTCCTATGCGACGTAAACTAAGTCCTGCAACACGATTCCGCCCTAAAAATTTTTCTATAAAATTTCTGAGTGCCTGGCCAGCGCACTTTTTCAATTTTCAAAAATGTTGACATGCTCCGAAAAAAAAATACTATGCTATGTAAATTGAGTTCTACAGCACGATTCCGCCCTCAAAATTTTTCTAAAAAATTTCTAAGTGCCTGGCCAGCGCACTTTTTCAATTTTCAAAAATGTTGACATGCTCCGAAAAAAAACTCCTATGCTACGTAAATTGAGTTGTACAACACGATTCCGCCCTCAAAATGTTTCTAAAAAATTTTTGAGTGCCTGGTCAGCGCACTTTTTCAATTTTCAAAAATGTTGACATGCTCCGAAAAAAAACTCCTATGCGACGTAAATTGAGTTGTACAACACGATTCCGCTCTCAAAATGTTTCTAAAAAAATTTTGAGTGCCTGGCCAGCGCACTTTTTCAATTTTCAAAAATGTTGACATGCTCCGAAAAAAAACTCCTATGCGACGTAAATTGAGTTGTACAACACGATTCCGCTCTCAAAATGTTTCTAAAAAAATTTTGAGTGCCTGGCCAGCGCACTTTTTCAATTTTCAAAAATGTTGACATACTCCGAAATAAAAATTCCTATGCGACGTAAATTAAGTCCTGCAACACGATTCCGCCCTAAAAATTTTTCTATAAAATTTCTGAGTGCCTGGCCAGCGCACTTTTTCAATTTTCAAAAATGTTGACATGCTCCGAAAAAAAAATACTATGCTATGTAAATTGAGTTCTACAGCACGATTCCGCCCTCAAAATTTTTCTAAAAAATTTCTAAGTGCCTGGCCAGCGCACTTTTTCAATTTTCAAAAATGTTGACATGCTCCGAAAAAAAACTCCTATGCTACGTAAATTGAGTTGTACAACACGATTCCGCCCTCAAAATGTTTCTAAAAAATTTTTGAGTGCCTGGTCAGCGCACTTTTTCAATTTTCAAAAATGTTGACATGCTCCGAAAAAAAACTCCTATGCGACGTAAATTGAGTTGTACAACACGATTCCGCTCTCAAAATGTTTCTAAAAAAATTTTGAGTGCCTGGCCAGCGCACTTTTTCAATTTTCAAAAATGTTGACATACTCTGAAATAAAAATTCCTATGCGACGTAAATTAAGTCCTGCAACACGATTCCGCCCTAAAAATTTTTCTATAAAATTTCTGAGTGCCTGGCCAGCGCACTTTTTCAATTTTCAAAAATGTTGACATGCTCCGAAAAAAAATACCTATGCGACGTAAATTGAGTTCTACCACAAGATTCCGCCCTCAAAATTTTTCTAAAAAAAATTTAAGTTCCTGGCCAGCGCACTTCTACAATTTTCAAAAATGTTGACATGCTCCGAAAAAAAATTCCTATGCGACGTAAATTGAGTTCTACAACACGATTCCGCCCTCAAAACTTTTCTAAAAAATTTTTGAATGCCTGGCCAGCGCACTTTTTCAATTTTCAAAAATGTAGAGATGCTCCGAAAAAAAATTCCTATGCGACGTAAATTGAGTTCTACAACACGATTCCGCCCTCAAAACTTTTCTAAAAAATTTTTAAGTGCCTGGCCAGCGCACTTTTTCAATTTTCAAAAATGTTGACATGCTCCGAAAAAAAACTCCTATGCTACGTAAATTGAGTTGTACTACACGATTCCGCCCTCAAACTGTTTCTAAAAAATTTTTGAGTGCCTGGTCAGCGCACTTTTTCAATTTTCAAAAATGTTGACAGGCTCCGAAAAAAAACTCCTATGCTACGTAACTTGAGTTGTACAACACGATTCCGCCCTCAAAATGTTTCTAAAAAATTTTTGAGTGCCTGGTCAGCGCACTTTTTCAATTTTCAAAAATGTTGACATGCTCCGAAAAAAACTCCTATGCGACGTAAATTGAGTTGTACAACACGATTCCGCTCTCAAAATGTTTCTAAAAAAATTTTGAGTGCCTGGCCAGCGCACTTTTTCAATTTTCAAAAATGTTGACATACTCCGAAATAAAAATTCCTATGCGACGTAAATTAAGTCCTGCAACACGATTCCGCCCTAAAAATGTTTCTATAAAATTTCTGAGTGCCTGGCCAGCGCACTTTTTCAATTTTCAAAAATGTTGACATGCTCCGAAAAAAAACTCCTATGCTACGTAAATTGAGTTGTACAACACGATTCCGCCCTCAAAATGTTTCTAAAAAATTTTTGAGTGCCTGGTCAGCGCACTTTTTCAATTTTCAAAAATGTTGACATGCTCCGAAAAAAAACTCCTATGCGACGTAAATTGAGTTGTACAACACGATTCCGCCCTCAAAATTTTTCTAAAAAAAATTTAAGTTCCTGGCCAGCGCACTTTTACAATTTTCAAAAATGTTGACATGCTCCGAAAAAAAATTCCTATGCGACGTAAATTGAGTTCTACAACACGATTCCGCCCTCAAAACTTTTCTAAAAAATTTTTGAATGCCTGGCCAGCGCACTTTTTCAATTTTCAAAAATGTTGAGATGCTCCGAAAAAAAATTCCTATGCGACGTAAATTGAGTTCTACAACACGATTCCGCCCTCAAAACTTTTCTAAAAAATTTTTAAGTGCCTGGCCAGCGCACTTTTTCAATTTTCAAAAATGTTGACATGCTCCGAAAAAAAACTCCTATGCTACGTAAATTGAGTTGTACTACACGATTCCGCCCTCAAACTGTTTCTAAAAAATTTTTGAGTGCCTGGTCAGCGCACTTTTTCAATTTTCAAAAATGTTGACAGGCTCCGAAAAAAAACTCCTATGCTACGTAAATTGAGTTGTACAACACGATTCCGCCCTCAAAATGTTTCTAAAAAATTTTTGAGTGCCTGGTCAGCGCACTTTTTCAATTTTCAAAAATGTTGACATGCTCCGAAAAAAACTCCTATGCGACGTAAATTGAGTTGTACAACACGATTCCGCTCTCAAAATGTTTCTAAAAAAATTTTGAGTGCCTGGCCAGCGCACTTTTTCAATTTTCAAAAATGTTGACATACTCCGAAATAAAAATTCCTATGCGACGTAAATTAAGTCCTGCAACACGATTCCGCCCTAAAAATTTTTCTATAAAATTTCTGAGTGCCTGGCCAGCGCACTTTTTCAATTTTCAAAAATGTTGACATGCTTCGAAAAAAAACTCCTATGCTACGTAAATTGAGTTGTACAACACGATTCCGCCCTCAAAATGTTTCTAAAAAATTTTTGAGTGCCTGGTCAGCGCACTTTTTCAATTTTCAAAAATGTTGACATGCTCCGAAAAAAAAACTCCTATGCGACGTAAATTGAGTTGTACAACACGATTCCGCTCTCAAAATGTTTCTAAAAAAATTTTGAGTGCCTGGCCAGCGCACTTTTTCAATTTTCAAAAATGTTGACATACTCCGAAATAAAAATTCCTATGCGACGTAAATTAAGTCCTGCAACACGATTCCGCCCTAAAAATTTTTCTATAAAATTTCTGAGTGCCTGGCCAGCGCACTTTTTCAATTTTCAAAAATGTTGACATGCTCCGAAAAAAAAAAACTATGCTATGTAAATTGAGTTCTACAGCACGATTCCGCCCTCAAAATTTTTCTAAAAAATTTCTAAGTGCCTGGCCAGCGCACTTTTTCAATTTTCAAAAATGTTGACATGCTCCGAAAAAAAACTCCTATGCTACGTAAATTGAGTTGTACAACACGATTCCGCCCTCAAACTGTTTCTAAAAAATTTTTGAGTGCCTGGTCAGCGCACTTTTTCAATTTTCAAAAATGTTGACATGCTCCGAAAGAAAAATTCCTATGCGACGTAAATTGAGTTCTACAACACGATTCCGCCCTCAAAACTTTTCTAAAAAATTTTTGAAAGCCTGGCCAGCGCACTTTTTGAATTTTCAAAAATGTTGACATGCTCCGAAAAAAATTCCTATGCGACGTAAATTGAGTTCTACAACACGATTCCGCCCTCAAAACTTTTCTAAAAAATTTTTAAGTGCCTGGAGAGCGCACTTTTTCAATTTTCAAAAATGTTGACATGCTCCGAAAAAAAATACCTATGCGACGTAAATTGAGTTCTACCACAAGATTCCGCCCTCAAAATTTTTCTAAAAAAAATTTAAGTTCCTGGCCAGCGCACTTTTACAATTTTCAAAAATGTTGACATGCTCCGAAAAAAAATTCCTATGCGACGTAAATTGAGTTCTACAACACGATTCCGCCCTCAAAACTTTTCTAAAAAATTTTTGAATGCCTGGCCAGCGCACTTTTTCAATTTTCAAAAATGTTGACATGCTCCGAAAAAAAACTCCTATGCTACGTAAATTGAGTTGTACTACACGATTCCGCCCTCAAACTGTTTCTAAAAAATTTTTGAGTGCCTGGTCAGCGCACTTTTTCAATTTTCAAAAATGTTGACAGGCTCCGAAAGGAAAATTCCTATGCGACGTAAATTGAGTTCTACCACAAGATTCCGCCCTCAAAATTTTTCTAAAAAAAATTTAAGTTCCTGGCCAGCGCACTTTTACAATTTTCAAAAATGTTGACATGCTCCGAAAAAAAATTCCTATGCGACGTAAATTGAGTTCTACAACACGATTCCGCCCTCAAAACTTTTCTAAAAAATTTTTGAGGGCCTGGCCAGCGCACTTTTTCAATTTTCAAAAATGTTGTCATGCTCCGAAAAAAATTCCTATGCGACGTAAATTGAGTTCTACAACACGATTCCGCCCTCAAAACTTTTCTAAAAAATTTTTAAGTGCCTGGCCAGCGCACTTTTTCAATTTTCAAAAATGTTGACATGCTCCGAAAAAAAATACCTATGCGACGTAAATTGAGTTCTACCACAAGATTCCGCCCTCAAAATTTTTCTAAAAAAAATTTAAGTTCCTGGCCAGCGCACTTTTACAATTTTCAAAAATGTTGACATGCTCCGAAAAAAAAAACTATGCTATGTAAATTGAGTTCTACAGCACGATTCCGCCCTCAAAATTTTTCTAAAAAATTTCTAAGTGCCTGGCCAGCGCACTTTTTCAATTTTCAAAAATGTTGACATGCTCCGAAAAAAAACTCCTATGCGACGTAAATTGAGTTGTACAACACGATTCCGCTCTCAAAATGTTTCTAAAAAATTTTTGAGTGCCTGGCCAGCGCAATTTTCAAAAATGTTGACATGCTCCGAAAAAAAATTCCTATGCGACGTAAATTGAGTTCTACCACAAGATTCCGCCCTCAATTTTTTTCTAAAAAAAATTTAAGTGCCTAGCCAGCGCACTTTTACAATTTTCAAAAATGTTGACATGCTCCGAAAAAAAACTCCTATGCTACGTAAATTGAGTTGTACAACACGATTCCGCCCTCAAAATGTTTCTAAAAAATTTTTGAGTGCCTGGCCAGCGCACTTTTTCAATTTTCAAAAATGTTGACATGCTCCAAAAAAAATTATTATGCGACGTAAATTAAGTTCTGCAACACGATTCCGCCCTCAAAATGTTTCTAAAAAAAATTTGAGTGCCTGGCCAGCGCACTTTTTCAATTTTCAAAAATGTTGACATGCTCCGAAAAAAAAATACTATGCTATGTAAATTGAGTTCTACAACATGATTCCGCCCTCAAAATTTTTCTAAAAAATTTTTAAGTGCCTGGCCAGCGCACTTTTTCAATTTTCAAACATGTTGACATGCTCCAAAAAAAAATTACTATGCGACGTAAATTAAGTTCTACAACACGATTCCGCCCTCAAAATGTTTCTAAAAAAATGTTGAGTGCCTGGCCAGCGCACTTTTTCAATTTTCAAAAATGTTGACATGCTCCGAAAAAAAATACTATGCTATGTAAATTGAGTTCTACAGCACGATTCCGCCCTCAAAATTTTTCTAAAAAATTTCTAAGTGCCTGGCCAGCGCACTTTTTCAATTTTCAAAAATGTTGACATGCTCCGAAAAAAAACTCCTATGCTACGTAAATTGAGTTGTACAACACGATTCCGCCCTCAAACTGTTTCTAAAAAATTTTTGAGTGCCTGGTCAGCGCACTTTTTCAATTTTCAAAAATGTTGACATGCTCCGAAAGAAAAATTCCTATGCGACGTAAATTGAGTTCTACCACAAGATTCCGCCCTCAAAATTTTTCTAAAAAAAATTTAAGTTCCTGGCCAGCGCACTTTTACAATTTTCAAAAATGTTGACATGCTCCGAAAAAAAATTCCTATGCGACGTAAATTGAGTTCTACAACACGATTCCGCCCTCAAAACTTTTCTAAAAAATTTTTGAGGGCCTGGCCAGCGCACTTTTTCAATTTTCAAAAATGTTGACATGCTCCGAAAAAAATTCCTATGCGACGTAAATTGAGTTCTACAACACGATTCCGCCCTCAAAACTTTTCTAAAAAATTTTTAAGTGCCTGGCCAGCGCACTTTTTCAATTTTCAAAAATGTTGACATGCTCCGAAAAAAAATACCTATGCGACGTAAATTGAGTTCTACCACAAGATTCCGCCCTCAAAATTTTTCTAAAAAAAATTTAAGTTCCTGGCCAGCGCACTTTTACAATTTTCAAAAATGTTGACATGCTCCGAAAAAAAATTCCTATGCGACGTAAATTGAGTTCTACAACACGATTCCGCCCTCAAAACTTTTCTAAAAAAATTTTGAATGCCTGGCCAGCGCACTTTTTCAATTTTCAAAAATGTTGACATGCTCCGAAAAAAAATTCCTATGCGACGTAAATTGAGTTCTACAACACGATTCCGCCCTCAAAACTTTTCTAAAAAATTTTTAAGTGCCTGGCCAGCGCACTTTTTCAATTTTCAAAAATGTTGACAGGCTCCGAAAGGAAAATTCCTATGCGACGTAAATTGAGTTCTACCACAAGATACCACCCTCAAAATTTTTCTAAAAAAAATTTAAGTTCCTGGCCAGCGCACTTTTGCAATTTTCAAAAATGTTGACATGCTCCGAAAAAAAATTCCTATGCGACGTAAATTGAGTTCTACAACACGATTCCGCCCTCAAAACTTTTCTAAAAAATTTTTGAATGCCTGGCCAGCGCACTTTTTCAATTTTCAAAAATGTTGACATGCTCCGAAAAAAAATTCCTATGCGACGTAAATTGAGTTCTACAACACGATTCCGCCCTCAAAACTTTTCTAAAAAATTTTTAAGTGCCTGGCCAGCGCACTTTTTCAATTTTCAAAAATGTTGACATGCTCCGAAAAAAAACTCCTATGCTACGTAAATTGAGTTGTACTACACGATTCCGCCCTCAAACTGTTTCTAAAAAATTTTTGAGTGCCTGGTCAGCGCACTTTTTCAATTTTCAAAAATGTTGACAGGCTCCGAAAGGAAAATTCCAATGCGACGTAAATTGAGTTCTACCACAAGATTCCGCCCTCAAAATTTTTCTAAAAAAATTTAAGTTCCTGGCCAGCGCACTTTTACAATTTTCAAAAATGTTGACATGCTCCGAAAAAAATACCTATGCGACGTAAATTGAGTTCTACCACAAGATTCCGCCCTCAAAATTTTTCTAAAAAAAATTTAAGTGCCTGGCCAGCGCACTTTTACAATTTTCAAAAATGTTGACATGCTCCGAAAAAAAACTCCTATGCTACGTAAATTGAGTTGTACAACACGATTCCGCCCTCAAAATGTTTCTAAAAAATTTTTGAGTGCCTGGTCAGCGCACTTTTTCAATTTTCAAAAATGTTGACATGCTCCGAAAAAAAATCCTATGCGACGTAAATTGAGTTGTACAACACGATTCCGCTCTCAAAATGTTTCTAAAAAAATTTTGAGTGCCTGGCCAGCGCACTTTTTCAATTTTCAAAAATGTTGACATACTCCGAAATAAAAATTCCTATGCGACGTAAATTAAGTCCTGCAACACGATTCCGCCCTAAAAATTTTTCTATAAAATTTCTGAGTGCCTGGCCAGCGCACTTTTTCAATTTTCAAAAATGTTGACATGCTCCGAAAAAAAACTCCTATGCTACGTAAATTGAGTTGTACAACACGATTCCGCCCTCAAACTGTTTCTAAAAAATTTTTGAGTGCCTGGCCAGCGCACTTTTACAATTTTCAAAAATGTTGACATGCTCCGAAAAAAAATTCCTATGCGACGTAAATTGAGTTCTACAACACGATTCCGCCCTCAAAACTTTTCTAAAAAATTTTTGAGGGCCTGGCCAGCGCACTTTTTCAATTTTAAAAATGTTGACATGCTCCGAAAAAAATTCCTATGCGACGTAAATTGAGTTCTACAACACGATTCCGCCCTCAAAACTTTTCTAAAAAATTTTTAAGTGCCTGGCCAGCGCACTTTTTCAATTTTCAAAAATGTTGACATGCTCCGAAAAAAAATACCTATGCGACGTAAATTGAGTTCTACCACAAGATTCCGCCCTCAAAATTTTTCTAAAAAAAATTTAAGTTCCTGGCCAGCGCACTTTTACAATTTTCAAAAATGTTGACATGCTCCGAAAAAAAATTCCTATGCGACGTAAATTGAGTTCTACAACACGATTCCGCCCTCAAAACTTTTCTAAAAAATTTTTGAATGCCTGGCCAGCGCACTTTTTCAATTTTCAAAAATGTTGACATGCTCCGAAAAAAAATTCCTATGCGACGTAAATTGAGTTCTACAACACGATTCCGCTCTCAAAACTTTTCTAAAAAATTTTTAAGTGCCTGGCCAGCGCACTTTTTCAATTTTCAAAAATGTTGACATGCTCCGAAAAAAAACTCCTATGCTACGTAAATTGAGTTGTACTACACGATTCCGCCCTCAAACTGTTTCTAAAAAATTTTTGAGTGCCTGGTCAGCGCACTTTTTCAATTTTCAAAAATGTTGACAGGCTCCGAAAGGAAAATTCCTATGCGACGTAAATTGAGTTCTACCACAAGATTCCGCCCTCAAAATTTTTCTAAAAAAAATTTAAGTTCCTGGCCAGCGCACTTTTACAATTTTCAAAAATGTTGACATGCTCCGAAAAAAAATTCCTATGCGACGTAAATTGAGTTCTACAACACGATTCCGCCCTCAAAACTTTTCTAAAAAATTTTTGAGTGCCTGGCCAGCGCACTTTTTCAATTTTCAAAAATGTTGACATGCTCCGAAAAAAAAATACTATGCTATGTAAATTGAGTTCTACAGCACGATTCCGCCCTCAAAATTTTTCTAAAAAATTTCTAAGTGCCTGGCCAGCGCACTTTTTCAATTTTCAAAAATGTTGACATGCTCCGAAAGAAAAATTCCTATGCGACGTAAATTGAGTTCTACCACAAGATTCCGCCCTCAAAATTTTTCTAAAAAAAATTTAAGTGCCTGGCCAGCGCACTTTTACAATTTTCAAAAATGTTGACATGCTCCGAAAAAAAACTCCTATGCTACGTAAATTGAGTTGTACAACACGATTCCGCCCTCAAAATGTTTCTAAAAAATTTTTGAGTGCCTGGTCAGCGCACTTTTTCAATTTTCAAAAATGTTGACATGCTCCGAAAAAAAACTCCTATGCGACGTAAATTGAGTTGTACAACACGATTCCGCTCTCAAAATGTTTCTAAAAAAATTTTGAGTGCCTGGCCAGCGCACTTTTTCAATTTTCAAAAATGTTGACATGCTCCGAAAAAAAACTCCTATGCTACGTAAATTGAGTTGTACAACACGATTCCGCCCTCAAACTGTTTCTAAAAAATTTTTGAGTGCCTGGTCAGCGCACTTTTTCAATTTTCAAAAATGTTGACATGCTCCGAAAGAAAATTTCCTATGCGACGTAAATTGAGTTCTACCACAAGATTCCGCCCTCAAAATTTTTCTAAAAAAAATTTAAGTTCCTGGCCAGCGCACTTTTACAATTTTCAAAAATGTTGACATGCTCCGAAAAAAAATTCCTATGCGACGTAAATTGAGTTCTACAACACGATTCCGCCCTCAAAACTTTTCTAAAAAATTTTTGAGGGCCTGGCCAGCGCACTTTTTCAATTTTCAAAAATGTTGACATGCTCCGAAAAAAATTCCTATGCGACGTAAATTGAGTCCTACAACACGATTCCGCCCTCAAAACTTTTCTAAAAAATTTTTAAGTGCCTGGCCAGCGCACTTTTTCAATTTTCAAAAATGTTGACATGCTCCGAAAAAAAATACCTATGCGACGTAAATTGAGTTCTACCACAAGATTCCGCCCTCAAAATTTTTCTAAAAAAAATTTAAGTTCCTGGCCAGCGCACTTTTACAATTTTCAAAAATGTTGACATGCTCCGAAAAAAAATTCCTATGCGACGTAAATTGAGTTCTACAACACGATTCCGCCCTCAAAACTTTTCTAAAAAATTTTTGAATGCCTGGCCAGCGCACTTTTTCAATTTTCAAAAATGTTGACATGCTCCGAAAAAAAATTCCTATGCGACGTAAATTGAGTTCTACAACACGATTCCGCCCTCAAAACTTTTCTAAAAAATTTTTAAGTGCCTGGCCAGCGCACTTTTTCAATTTTCAAAAATGTTGACATGCTCCGAAAAAAAACTCCTATGCTACGTAAATTGAGTTGTACTACACGATTCCGCCCTCAAACTGTTTCTAAAAAATTTTTGAGTGCCTGGTCAGCGCACTTTTTCAATTTTCAAAAATGTTGACATGCTCCGAAAAAAAACTCCTATGCGACGTAAATTGAGTTGTACAACACGATTCCGCTCTCAAAATGTTTCTAAAAAAATTTTGAGTGCCTGGCCAGCGCACTTTTTCAATTTTCAAAAATGTTGACATACTCCGAAATAAAAATTCCTATGCGACGTAAATTAAGTCCTGCAACACGATTCCGCCCTAAAAATTTTTCTATAAAATTTCTGAGTGCCTGGCCAGCGCACTTTTTCAATTTTCAAAAATGTTGACATGCTCCGAAAAAAAAAATACTATGCTGTGTAAATTGAGTTCTACAGCACGATTCCGCCCTCAAAATTTTTCTAAAAAATTTCTAAGTGCCTGGCCAGCGCACTTTTTCAATTTTCAAAAATGTTGACATGCTCCGAATAAAAACTCCTATGCTACGTAAATTGAGTTGTACAACACGATTCCGCCCTCAAACTGTTTCTAAAAAATTTTTGAGTGCCTGGTCAGCGCACTTTTTCAATTTTCAAAAATGTTGACATGCTCCGAAAGAAAAATTCCTATGCGACGTAAATTGAGTTCTACCACAAGATTCCGCCCTCAAAATTTTTCTAAAAAAAATTTAAGTTCCTGGCCAGCGCACTTTTACAATTTTCAAAAATGTTGACATGCTCCGAAAAAAAATTCCTATGCGACGTAAATTGAGTTCTACAACACGATTCCGCCCTCAAAACTTTCAATTTTCAAAAATGTTGACATGCTCCGA
The DNA here is from genome assembly GCA_963920635.1 of Pseudeuparius sepicola. Taxonomy (NCBI): domain Eukaryota; kingdom Metazoa; phylum Arthropoda; class Insecta; order Coleoptera; family Anthribidae; genus Pseudeuparius; species Pseudeuparius sepicola. Next base: position 86,059,351 of record OY987298.1, on the reverse strand, counting down.
AAAAAATTCCTATGCGACGTAAATTGAGTTCTACAACACGATTCCGCCCTCAAAACTTTTCTAAAAAATTTTTAAGTGCCTGGCCAGCGCACTTTTTCAATTTTCAAAAATGTTGACATGCTCCGAAAAAAAAATACCTATGCGACGTAAATTGAGTTCTACCACAAGATTCCGCCCTCAAAATTTTTCTAAAAAAAATTTAAGTTCCTGGCCAGCGCACTTTTACAATTTTCAAAAATGTTGACATGCTCCGAAAAAAAATTCCTATGCGACGTAAATTGAGTTCTACAACACGATTCCGCCCTCAAAACTTTTCTAAAAAATTTTTGAATGCCTGGCCAGCGCACTTTTTCAATTTTCAAAAATGTTGACATGCTCCGAAAAAAAATTCCTATGCGACGTAAATTGAGTTCTACAACACGATTCCGCCCTCAAAACTTTTCTAAAAAATTTTTAAGTGCCTGGCCAGCGCACTTTTTCAATTTTCAAAAATGTTGACAGGCTCCGAAAGGAAAATTCCTATGCGACGTAAATTGAGTTCTACCACAAGATTCCGCCCTCAAAATTTTTCTAAAAAAATTTAAGTTCCTGGCCAGCGCACTTTTACAATTTTCAAAAATGTTGACATGCTCCGAAAAAAAATTCCTATGCGACGTAAATTGAGTTCTACAACACTATTCCGCCCTCAAAACTTTTCTAAAAAATTTTTGAGGGCCTGGCCAGCGCACTTTTTCAATTTTCAAAAATGTTGACATGCTCCGAAAAAAATTCCTATGCGCCGTAAATTGAGTTCTACACCACGATTCCGCCCTCAAAACTTTTCTAAAAAATTTTTAAGTGCCTGGCCAGCGCACTTTTTCAATTTTCAAAAATGTTGACATGCTCCGAAAAAAAATACCTATGCGACGTAAATTGAGTTCTACCACAAGATTCCGCCCTCAAAATTTTTCTAAAAAAAATTTAAGTTCCTGGCCAGCGCACTTTTACAATTTTCAAAAATGTTGACATGCTCCGAAAAAAAAAAACTATGCTATGTAAATTGAGTTCTACAGCACGATTCCGCCCTCAAAATTTTTCTAAAAAATTTCTAAGTGCCTGGCCAGCGCACTTTTTCAATTTTCAAAAATGTTGACATGCTCCGAAAAAAAACTCCTATGCGACGTAAATTGAGTTGTACAACACGATTCCGCTCTCAAAATGTTTCTAAAAAATTTTTGAGTGCCTGGCCAGCGCAATTTTCAAAAATGTTGACATGCTCCGAAAAAAAATTCCTATGCGACGTAAATTGAGTTCTACCACAAGATTCCGCCCTCAAATTTTTTCTAAAAAAAATTTAAGTGCCTGGCCAGCGCACTTTTACAATTTTCAAAAATGTTGACATGCTCCGAAAAAAAACTCCTATGCTACGTAAATTGAGTTGTACAACACGATTCCGCCCTCAAAATGTTTCTAAAAAATTTTTGAGTGCCTGGCCAGCGCACTTTTTCAATTTTCAAAAATGTTGACATGCTCCGAAAAAAAAATACTATGCTATGTAAATTGAGTTCTACAACATGATTCCGCCCTCAAAATTTTTCTAAAAAATTTTTAAGTGCCTGGCCAGCGCACTTTTTCAATTTTCAAACATGTTGACATGCTCCAAAAAAAAATTACTATGCGACGTAAATTAAGTTCTACAACACGATTCCGCCCTCAAAATGTTTCTAAAAAAATGTTGAGTGCCTGGCCAGCGCACTTTTTCAATTTTCAAAAATGTTGACATGCTCCGAAAAAAAACTCCTATGCGACGTAAATTGAGTTGTACAACACGATTCCGCTCTCAAATTTTTTCTAAAAAAAATTTAAGTGCCTGGCCAGCGCACTTTTACAATTTTCAAAAATGTTGACATGCTCCGAAAAAAAACTCCTATGCTACGTAAATTGAGTTGTACAACACGATTCCGCCCTCAAAATGTTTCTAAAAAATTTTTGAGTGCCTGGCCAGCGCACTTTTACAATTTTCAAAAATGTTGACATGCTCCGAAAAAAAACTCCTATGCTACGTAAATTGAGTTGTACAACACGATTCCGCCCTCAAAATGTTTCTAAAAAATTTTTGAGTGCCTGGCCAGCGCACTTTTTCAATTTTCAAAAATGTTGACATGCTCCGAAAAAAAAATACTATGCTATGTAAATTGAGTTCTACAACATGATTCCGCCCTCAAAATTTTTCTAAAAAATTTTTAAGTGCCTGGCCAGCGCACTTTTTCAATTTTCAAACATGTTGACATGCTCCAAAAAAAATTATTATGCGACGTAAATTAAGTTCTGCAACACGATTCCGCCCTCAAAATGTTTCTAAAAAAATTTTGAGTGCCTGTCCAGCGCACTTTTTCAATTTTCAAAAATGTTGACATGCTCCGAAAAAAAAATACTATGCTATGTAAATTGAGTTCTACAACATGATTCCGCCCTCAAAATTTTTCTAAAAAATTTTTAAGTGCCTGGCCAGCGCACTTTTTCAATTTTCAAACATGTTGACATGCTCCAAAAAAAAATTACTATGCGACGTAAATTAAGTTCTACAACACGATTCCGCCCTCAAAATGTTTCTAAAAAAATGTTGAGTGCCTGGCCAGCGCACTTTTTCAATTTTCAAAAATGTTGACATGCTCCGAAAAAAAACTCCTATGCTACGTAAATTGAGTTGTACAACACGATTCCGCCCTCAAAATGTTTCTAAAAAATTTTTGAGTGCCTGGTCAGCGCACTTTTTCAATTTTCAAAAATGTTGACATGCTCCGAAAAAAAACTCCTATGCGACGTAAATTGAGTTGTACAACACGATTCCGCTCTCAAAATGTTTCTAAAAAAATTTTGAGTGCCTGGCCAGCGCACTTTTTCAATTTTCAAAAATGTTGACATACTCCGAAATAAAAATTCCTATGCGACGTAAATTAAGTCCTGCAACACGATTCCGCCCTAAAAATTTTTCTATAAAATTTCTGAGTGCCTGGCCAGCGCACTTTTTCAATTTTCAAAAATGTTGACATGCTCCGAAAAAAAAATACTATGCTATGTAAATTGAGTTCTACAGCACGATTCCGCCCTCAAAATTTTTCTAAAAAATTTCTAAGTGCCTGGCCAGCGCACTTTTTCAATTTTCAAAAATGTTGACATGCTCCGAAAAAAAACTCCTATGCTACGTAAATTGAGTTGTACAAGACGATTCCGCCCTCAAACTGTTTCTAAAAAATTTTTGAGTGCCTGGTCAGCGCACTTTTTCAATTTTCAAAAATGTTGACATGCTACGAAAGAAAAATTCCTATGCGACGTAAATTGAGTTCTACCACAAGATTCCGCCCTCAAAATTTTTCTAAAAAAAATTTAAGTTCCTGGCCAGCGCACTTTTACAATTTTCAAAAATGTTGACATGCTCCGAAAAAAAATTCCTATGCGACGTAAATTGAGTTCTACAACACGATTCCGCCCTCAAAACTTTTCTAAAAAATTTTTGAGGGCCTGGCCAGCGCACTTTTTCAATTTTCAAAAATGTTGACATGCTCCGAAAAAAATTCCTATGCGACGTAAATTGAGTTCTACAACACGATTCCGCCCTCAAAACTTTTCTAAAAAATTTTTAAGTGCCTGGCCAGCGCACTTTTTCAATTTTCAAAAATGTTGACATGCTCCGAAAAAAAATACCTATGCGACGTAAATTGAGATCTACCACAAGATTCCGCCCTCAAAATTTTTCTAAAAAAAATTTAAGTTCCTGGCCAGCGCACTTTTACAATTTTCAAGAATGTTGACATGCTCCGAAAAAAAATTCCTATGCGACGTAAATTGAGTTCTACAACACGATTCCGCCCTCAAAACTTTTCTAAAAAATTTTTGAATGCCTGGCCAGCGCACTTTTTCAATTTTCAAATATGTTGACATGCTCCGAAAAAAAATTCCTATGCGACGTAAATTGAGTTCTACAACACGATTCCGCCCTCAAAACTTTTCTAAAAAATTTTTAAGTGCCTGGCCAGCGCACTTTTTCAATTTTCAAAAATGTTGACATGCTCCGAAAAAAAACTCCTATGCTACGTAAATTGAGTTGTACTACACGATTCCGCCCTCAAACTGTTTCTAAAAAATTTTTGAGTGCCTGGTCAGCGCACTTTTTCAATTTTCAAAAATGTTGACAGGCTCCGAAAGGAAAATTCCTATGCGACGTAAATTGAGTTCTACCACAAGATACCGCCCTTAAAATTTTTCTAAAAAAAATTTAAGTTCCTGGCCAGCGCACTTTTACAATTTTCAAAAATGTTGACATGCTCCGAAAAAAAATTCCTATGCGACGTAAATTGAGTTCTACAACACGATTCCGCCCTCAAAACTTTTCTAAAAAATTTTTGAATGCCTGGCCAGCGCACTTTTTCAATTTTCAAAAATGTTGACATGCTCCGAAAAAAAATTCCTATGCGACGTAAATTGAGTTCTACAACACGATTCCGCCCTCAAAACTTTTCTAAAAAATTTTTAAGTGCCTGGCCAGCGCACTTTTTCAATTTTCAAAAATGTTGACATGCTCCGAAAAAAAAACTCCTATGCTACGTAAATTGAGTTGTACTACACGATTCCGCCCTCAAACTGTTTCTAAAAAATTTTTGAGTGCCTGGTCAGCGCACTTTTTCAATTTTCAAAAATGTTGACAGGCTCCGAAAGGAAAATTCCTATGCGACGTAAATTGAGTTCTACCACAAGATTCCGCCCTCAAATTTTTTCTAAAAAAAATTTAAGTGCCTGGCCAGCGCACTTTTACAATTTTCAAAAATGTTGACATGCTCCGAAAAAAAACTCCTATGCTACGTAAATTGAGTTGTACAACACGATTCCGCCCTCAAAATGTTTCTAAAAAATTTTTGAGTGCCTGGCCAGCGCACTTTTTCAATTTTCAAAAATGTTGACATGCTCCAAAAAAAATTATTATGCGACGTAAATTAAGTTCTGCAACACGATTCCGCCCTCAAAATGTTTCTAAAAAAATTTTGAGTGCCTGGCCAGCGCACTTTTTCAATTTTCAAAAATGTTGACATGCTCCGAAAAAAAAATACTATGCTATGTAAATTGAGTTCTACAACATGATTCCGCCCTCAAAATTTTTCTAAAAAATTTTTAAGTGCCTGGCCAGCGCACTTTTTCAATTTTCAAAAATGTTGACATACTCCGAAATAAAAATTCCTATGCGACGTAAATTAAGTCCTGCAACACGATTCCGCCCTAAAAATTTTTCTATAAAATTTCTGAGTGCCTGGCCAGCGCATTTTTTCAATTTTCAAAAATGTTGACATGCTCCGAAAAAAAAAATGCTATGCTATGTAAATTGAGTTCTACAGCACGATTCCGCCCTCAAAATTTTTCTAAAAAATTTCTAAGTGCCTGGCCAGCGCACTTTTTCAATTTTTAAAAATGTTGACATGCTCCGAAAGGAAAATTCCTATGCGACGTAAATTGAGTTCTACCACAAGATTCCGCCCTCAAAATTTTTCTAAAAAAAATTTAAGTTCCTGGCCAGCGCACTTTTACAATTTTCAAAAATATTGACATGCTCCGAAAAAAATACCTATGCGACGTAAATTGAGTTCTACCACAAGATTCCGCCCTCAAAATTTTTCTAAAAAAAATTTAAGTGCCTGGCCAGCGCACTTTTACAATTTTTAAAAATGTTGACATGCTCCGAAAAAAAACTCCTATGCTACGTAAATTGAGTTGTACAACACGATTCCGCCCTCAAAATGTTTCTAAAAAATTTTTGAGTGCCTGGTCAGCGCACTTTTTCAATTTTCAAAAATGTTGACATGCTCCGAAAAAAAATCCTATGTGACGTAAATTGAGTTGTACAACACGATTCCGCTCTCAAAATGTTTCTAAAAAAATTTTGAGTGCCTGGCCAGCGCACTTTTTCAATTTTCAAAAATGTTGACATACTCCGAAATAAAAATTCCTATGCGACGTAAATTAAGTCCTGCAACACGATTCCGCCCTAAAAATTTTTCTATAAAATTTCTGAGTGCCTGGCCAGCGCACTTTTTCAATTTTCAAAAATGTTGACATGCTCCGAAAAAAAAATACTATGCTATGTAAATTGAGTTCTACAGCACGATTCCGCCCTCAAAATTTTTTTAAAAAATTTCTAAGTGCCTGGCCAGCGCACTTTTTCAATTTTCAAAAATGTTGACATGCTCCGAAAAAAAACTCCTATGCTACGTAAATTGAGTTGTACAACACGATTCCGCCCTCAAACTGTTTCTAAAAAATTTTTGAGTGCCTGGTCAGCGCACTTTTTCAATTTTCAAAAATGTTGACATGCTCCGAAAAAAATTCCTATGCGACGTAAATTGAGTTCTACAACACGATTCCGCCCTCAAAACTTTTCTAAAAAATTTTTAAGTGCCTGGCCAGCGCACTTTTTCAATTTTCAAAAATGTTGACATGCTCCGAAAAAAAATACCTATGCGACGTAAATTGAGTTCTACCACAAGATTCCGCCCTCAAAATTTTTCTAAAAAAAAATTAAGTTCCTGGCCAGCGCACTTTTACAATTTTCAAAAATGTTGACATGCTCCGAAAAAAAAAACTATGCTATGTAAATTGAGTTCTACAGCACGATTCCGCCCTCAAAATTTTTCTAAAAAATTTCTAAGTGCCTGGCCAGCGCACTTTTTCAATTTTCAAAAATGTTGACATGCTCCGAAAAAAAACTCCTATGCGACGTAAATTGAGTTGTACAACACGATTTCGCTCTCAAAATGTTTCTAAAAAAATTTTGAGTGCCTGGCCAGCGCACTTTTTCAATTTTCAAAAATGTTGACATACTCCGAAATAAAAATTCCTATGCGACGTAAACTAAGTCCTGCAACACGATTCCGCCCTAAAAATTTTTCTATAAAATTTCTGAGTGCCTGGCCAGCGCACTTTTTCAATTTTCAAAAATGTTGACATGCTCCGAAAAAAAAATACTATGCTATGTAAATTGAGTTCTACAGCACGATTCCGCCCTCAAAATTTTTCTAAAAAATTTCTAAGTGCCTGGCCAGCGCACTTTTTCAATTTTCAAAAATGTTGACATGCTCCGAAAAAAAACTCCTATGCTACGTAAATTGAGTTGTACAACACGATTCCGCCCTCAAAATGTTTCTAAAAAATTTTTGAGTGCCTGGTCAGCGCACTTTTTCAATTTTCAAAAATGTTGACATGCTCCGAAAAAAAACTCCTATGCGACGTAAATTGAGTTGTACAACACGATTCCGCTCTCAAAATGTTTCTAAAAAAATTTTGAGTGCCTGGCCAGCGCACTTTTTCAATTTTCAAAAATGTTGACATGCTCCGAAAAAAAACTCCTATGCGACGTAAATTGAGTTGTACAACACGATTCCGCTCTCAAAATGTTTCTAAAAAAATTTTGAGTGCCTGGCCAGCGCACTTTTTCAATTTTCAAAAATGTTGACATACTCCGAAATAAAAATTCCTATGCGACGTAAATTAAGTCCTGCAACACGATTCCGCCCTAAAAATTTTTCTATAAAATTTCTGAGTGCCTGGCCAGCGCACTTTTTCAATTTTCAAAAATGTTGACATGCTCCGAAAAAAAAATACTATGCTATGTAAATTGAGTTCTACAGCACGATTCCGCCCTCAAAATTTTTCTAAAAAATTTCTAAGTGCCTGGCCAGCGCACTTTTTCAATTTTCAAAAATGTTGACATGCTCCGAAAAAAAACTCCTATGCTACGTAAATTGAGTTGTACAACACGATTCCGCCCTCAAAATGTTTCTAAAAAATTTTTGAGTGCCTGGTCAGCGCACTTTTTCAATTTTCAAAAATGTTGACATGCTCCGAAAAAAAACTCCTATGCGACGTAAATTGAGTTGTACAACACGATTCCGCTCTCAAAATGTTTCTAAAAAAATTTTGAGTGCCTGGCCAGCGCACTTTTTCAATTTTCAAAAATGTTGACATACTCTGAAATAAAAATTCCTATGCGACGTAAATTAAGTCCTGCAACACGATTCCGCCCTAAAAATTTTTCTATAAAATTTCTGAGTGCCTGGCCAGCGCACTTTTTCAATTTTCAAAAATGTTGACATGCTCCGAAAAAAAATACCTATGCGACGTAAATTGAGTTCTACCACAAGATTCCGCCCTCAAAATTTTTCTAAAAAAAATTTAAGTTCCTGGCCAGCGCACTTCTACAATTTTCAAAAATGTTGACATGCTCCGAAAAAAAATTCCTATGCGACGTAAATTGAGTTCTACAACACGATTCCGCCCTCAAAACTTTTCTAAAAAATTTTTGAATGCCTGGCCAGCGCACTTTTTCAATTTTCAAAAATGTAGAGATGCTCCGAAAAAAAATTCCTATGCGACGTAAATTGAGTTCTACAACACGATTCCGCCCTCAAAACTTTTCTAAAAAATTTTTAAGTGCCTGGCCAGCGCACTTTTTCAATTTTCAAAAATGTTGACATGCTCCGAAAAAAAACTCCTATGCTACGTAAATTGAGTTGTACTACACGATTCCGCCCTCAAACTGTTTCTAAAAAATTTTTGAGTGCCTGGTCAGCGCACTTTTTCAATTTTCAAAAATGTTGACAGGCTCCGAAAAAAAACTCCTATGCTACGTAACTTGAGTTGTACAACACGATTCCGCCCTCAAAATGTTTCTAAAAAATTTTTGAGTGCCTGGTCAGCGCACTTTTTCAATTTTCAAAAATGTTGACATGCTCCGAAAAAAACTCCTATGCGACGTAAATTGAGTTGTACAACACGATTCCGCTCTCAAAATGTTTCTAAAAAAATTTTGAGTGCCTGGCCAGCGCACTTTTTCAATTTTCAAAAATGTTGACATACTCCGAAATAAAAATTCCTATGCGACGTAAATTAAGTCCTGCAACACGATTCCGCCCTAAAAATGTTTCTATAAAATTTCTGAGTGCCTGGCCAGCGCACTTTTTCAATTTTCAAAAATGTTGACATGCTCCGAAAAAAAACTCCTATGCTACGTAAATTGAGTTGTACAACACGATTCCGCCCTCAAAATGTTTCTAAAAAATTTTTGAGTGCCTGGTCAGCGCACTTTTTCAATTTTCAAAAATGTTGACATGCTCCGAAAAAAAACTCCTATGCGACGTAAATTGAGTTGTACAACACGATTCCGCTCTCAAAATGTTTCTAAAAAAATTTTGAGTGCCTGGCCAGCGCACTTTTTCAATTTTCAAAAATGTTGACATACTCCGAAATAAAAATTCCTATGCGACGTAAATTAAGTCCTGCAACACGATTCCGCCCTAAAAATTTTTCTATAAAATTTCTGAGTGCCTGGCCAGCGCACTTTTTCAATTTTCAAAAATGTTGACATGCTCCGAAAAAAAAATACTATGCTATGTAAATTGAGTTCTACAGCACGATTCCGCCCTCAAAATTTTTCTAAAAAATTTCTAAGTGCCTGGCCAGCGCACTTTTTCAATTTTCAAAAATGTTGACATGCTCCGAAAAAAAACTCCTATGCTACGTAAATTGAGTTGTACAACACGATTCCGCCCTCAAACTGTTTCTAAAAAATTTTTGAGTGCCTGGTCAGCGCACTTTTTTAATTTTCAAAAATGTTGACATGCTCCGAAAGAAAAATTCCTATGCGACGTAAATTGAGTTCTACCACAAGATTCCGCCCTCAAAATTTTTCTAAAAAAAATTTAAGTTCCTGGCCAGCGCACTTTTACAATTTTCAAAAATGTTGACATGCTCCGAAAAAAAATTCCTATGCGACGTAAATTGAGTTCTACAACACGATTCCGCCCTCAAAACTTTTCTAAAAAATTTTTGAGGGCCTGGCCAGCGCACTTTTTCAATTTTCAAAAATGTTGACATGCTCCGAAAAAAATTCCTATGCGACGTAAATTAAGTCCTGCAACACGATTCCGCCCTAAAAATTTTTCTATAAAATTTCTGAGTGCCTGGCCAGCGCACTTTTTCAATTTTCAAAAATGTTGACATGCTCCGAAAAAAAATACCTATGCGACGTAAATTGAGTTCTACCACAAGATTCCGCCCTCAAAATTTTTCTAAAAAAAATTTAAGTTCCTGGCCAGCGCACTTCTACAATTTTCAAAAATGTTGACATGCTCCGAAAAAAAATTCCTATGCGACGTAAATTGAGTTCTACAACACGATTCCGCCCTCAAAACTTTTCTAAAAAATTTTTGAATGCCTGGCCAGCGCACTTTTTCAATTTTCAAAAATGTTGAGATGCTCCGAAAAAAAATTCCTATGCGACGTAAATTGAGTTCTACAACACGATTCCGCCCTCAAAACTTTTCTAAAAAATTTTTAAGTGCCTGGCCAGCGCACTTTTTCAATTTTCAAAAATGTTGACATGCTCCGAAAAAAAACTCCTATGCTACGTAAATTGAGTTGTACTACACGATTCCGCCCTCAAACTGTTTCTAAAAAATTTTTGAGTGCCTGGTCAGCGCACTTTTTCAATTTTCAAAAATGTTGACAGGCTCCGAAAAAAAACTCCTATGCTACGTAAATTGAGTTGTACAACACGATTCCGCCCTCAAAATGTTTCTAAAAAATTTTTGAGTGCCTGGTCAGCGCACTTTTTCAATTTTCAAAAATGTTGACATGCTCCGAAAAAAACTCCTATGCGACGTAAATTGAGTTGTACAACACGATTCCGCTCTCAAAATGTTTCTAAAAAAATTTTGAGTGCCTGGCCAGCGCACTTTTTCAATTTTCAAAAATGTTGACATACTCCGAAATAAAAATTCCTATGCGACGTAAATTAAGTCCTGCAACACGATTCCGCCCTAAAAATGTTTCTATAAAATTTCTGAGTGCCTGGCCAGCGCACTTTTTCAATTTTCAAAAATGTTGACATGCTCCGAAAAAAAACTCCTATGCTACGTAAATTGAGTTGTACAACACGATTCCGCCCTCAAAATGTTTCTAAAAAATTTTTGAGTGCCTGGTCAGCGCACTTTTTCAATTTTCAAAAATGTTGACATGCTCCGAAAAAAAACTCCTATGCGACGTAAATTGAGTTGTACAACACGATTCCGCTCTCAAAATGTTTCTAAAAAAATTTTGAGTGCCTGGCCAGCGCACTTTTTCAATTTTCAAAAATGTTGACATACTCCGAAATAAAAATTCCTATGCGACGTAAATTAAGTCCTGCAACACGATTCCGCCCTAAAAATTTTTCTATAAAATTTCTGAGTGCCTGGCCAGCGCACTTTTTCAATTTTCAAAAATGTTGACATGCTCCGAAAAAAAAATACTATGCTATGTAAATTGAGTTCTACAGCACGATTCCGCCCTCAAAATTTTTCTAAAAAATTTCTAAGTGCCTGGCCAGCGCACTTTTTCAATTTTCAAAAATGTTGACATGCTCCGAAAAAAAACTCCTATGCTACGTAAATTGAGTTGTACAACACGATTCCGCCCTCAAACTGTTTCTAAAAAATTTTTGAGTGCCTGGTCAGCGCACTTTTTTAATTTTCAAAAATGTTGACATGCTCCGAAAGAAAAATTCCTATGCGACGTAAATTGAGTTCTACCACAAGATTCCGCCCTCAAAATTTTTCTAAAAAAAATTTAAGTTCCTGGCCAGCGCACTTTTACAATTTTCAAAAATGTTGACATGCTCCGAAAAAAAATTCCTATGCGACGTAAATTGAGTTCTACAACACGATTCCGCCCTCAAAACTTTTCTAAAAAATTTTTGAGGGCCTGGCCAGCGCACTTTTTCAATTTTCAAAAATGTTGACATGCTCCGAAAAAAATTCCTATGCGACGTAAATTGAGTTCTACAACACGATTCCGCCCTCAAAACTTTTCTAAAAAATTTTTAAGTGCCTGGCCAGCGCAAATGTTGACATGCTCCGAAAAAAAATACCTATGCGACGTAAATTGAGTTCTACCACAAGATTCCGCCCTCAAAATTTTTCTAAAAAAAATTTAAGTTCCTGACCAGCGCACTTTTACAATTTTCAAAAATGTTGACATGCTCCGAAAAAAAATTCCTATGCGACGTAAATTGAGTTCTACAACACGATTCCGCCCTCAAAACTTTTCTAAAAAATTTTTGAATGCCTGGCCAGCGCACTTTTTCAATTTTCAAAAATGTTGACATGCTCCGAAAAAAAAATTCCTATGTGACGTAAATTGAGTTCTACAACACGATTCCGCCCTCAAAACTTTTCTAAAAAATTTTTAAGTGCCTGGCCAGCGCACTTTTTCAATTTTCAAAAATGTTGACATGCTCCGAAAAAAAACTCCTATGCTACGTAAATTGAGTTGTACTACACGATTCCGCCCTCAAACTGTTTCTAAAAAATTTTTGAGTGCCTTGTCAGCGCACTTTTTCAATTTTCAAAAATGTTGACAGGCTCCGAAAGGAAAATTCCTATGCGACGTAAATTGAGTTCTACCACAAGATTCCGCCCTCAAAATTTTTCTAAAAAAAATTTAAGTTCCTGGCCAGCGCACTTTTACAATTTTCAAAAATGTTGACATGCTCCGAAAAAAAATACCTATGCGACGTAAATTGAGTTCTATCACAAGATTCCGCCCTCAAATTTTTTCTAAAAAAAATTTAAGTGCCTGGCCAGCGCACTTTTACAATTTTCAAAAATGTTGACATGCTCCGAAAAAAAACTCCTATGCTACGTAAATTGAGTTGTACAACACGATTCCGCCCTCAAAATGTTTCTAAAAAATTTTTGAGTGCCTGGCCAGCGCACTTTTTCAATTTTCAAAAATGTTGACATGCTCCGAAAAAAAACTCCTATGCGACGTAAATTGAGTTGTACAACACGATTCCGCCCTAAAAATTTTTCTATAAAATTTCTGAGTGCCTGGCCAGCGCACTTTTTCAATTTTCAAAAATGTTGACATGCTCCGAAAAAAAAATACTATGCTATGTAAATTGAGTTCTACAGCACGATTCCGCCCTCAAAATTTTTCTAAAAAATTTCTAAGTGCCTGGCCAGCGCACTTTTTCAATTTTCAAAAATGTTGACATGCTCCGAAAAAAAACTCCTATGCTACGTAAATTGAGTTGTACAACACGATTCCGCCCTCAAACTGTTTCTAAAAAAATTTTGAGTGCCTGGCCAGCGCACTTTTTCAATTTTCAAAAATGTTGACATGCTCCGAAAAAAAACTCCTATGCTATGTAAATTGAGTTCTACAGCACGATTCCGCCCTCAAAATTTTTCTAAAAAATTTTTGAGTGCCTGGCCAGCGCACTTTTTCAATTTTCAAAAATGTTGACATGCTCCGAAAAAAAACTCCTATGCGACGTAAATTGAGTTGTACAACACGATTCCGCCCTAAAAATTTTTCTATAAAATTTCTGAGTGCCTAGTCAGCGCACTTTTTCAATTTTCAAAAATGTTGACATGCTCCGAAAGAAAAATTCCTATGCGACGTAAATTGAGTTCTACCACAAGATTCCGCCCTCAAAATTTTTCTAAAAAAAATTTAAGTGCCTGGCCAGCGCACTTTTACAATTTTCAAAAATGTTGACATGCTCCGAAAAAAAACTCCTATGCTACGTAAATTGAGTTGTACAACACGATTCCGCCCTCAAAATGTTTCTAAAAAATTTTTGAGTGCCTGGTCAGCGCACTTTTTCAATTTTCAAAAATGTTGACATGCTCCGAAAAAAACTCCTATGCGACGTAAATTGAGTTGTACAACACGATTCCGCTCTCAAAATGTTTCTAAAAAAATTTTGAGTGCCTGGCCAGCGCACTTTTTCAATTTTCAAAAATGTTGACATGCTCCGAAAAAAAACTCCTATGCGACGTAAATTGAGTTGTACAACACGATTCCGCTCTCAAAATGTTTCTAAAAAAATTTTGAGTGCCTGGCCAGCGCACTTTTTCAATTTTCAAAAATGTTGACATACTCCGAAATAAAAATTCCTATGCGACGTAAATTAAGTCCTGCAACACGATTCCGCCCTAAAAATTTTTCTATAAAATTTCTGAGTGCCTGGCCAGCGCACTTTTTCAATTTTCAAAAATGTTGACATGCTCCGAAAAAAAAATACTATGCTATGTAAATTGAGTTCTACAGCACGATTCCGCCCTCAAAATTTTTCTAAAAAATTTCTAAGTGCCTGGCCAGCGCACTTTTTCAATTTTCAAAAATGTTGACATGCTCCGAAAAAAAACTCCTATGCTACGTAAATTGAGTTGTACAACACGATTCCGCCCTCAAAATGTTTCTAAAAAATTTTTGAGTGCCTGGTCAGCGCACTTTTTCAATTTTCAAAAATGTTGACATGCTCCGAAAAAAAACTCCTATGCGACGTAAATTGAGTTGTACAACACGATTCCGCTCTCAAAATGTTTCTAAAAAAATTTTGAGTGCCTGGCCAGCGCACTTTTTCAATTTTCAAAAATGTTGACATACTCCGAAATAAAAATTCCTATGCGACGTAAATTAAGTCCTGCAACACGATTCCGCCCTAAAAATTTTTCTATAAAATTTCTGAGTGCCTGGCCAGCGCACTTTTTCAATTTTCAAAAATGTTGACATGCTCCGAAAAAAAAATACTATGCTATGTAAATTGAGTTCTACAGCACGATTCCGCCCTCAAAATTTTTCTAAAAAATTTCTAAGTGCCTGGCCAGCGCACTTTTTCAATTTTCAAAAATGTTGACATGCTCCGAAAAAAAACTCCTATGCTACGTAAATTGAGTTGTACAACACGATTCCGCCCTCAAACTGTTTCTAAAAAATTTTTGAGTGCCTGGTCAGCGCACTTTTTCAATTTTCAAAAATGTTGACATGCTCCGAAAGAAAAATTCCTATGCGACGTAAATTGAGTTCTACCACAAGATTCCGCCCTCAAAATTTTTCTAAAAAAAATTTAAGTTATTGGCCAGCGCACTTTTACAATTTTCAAAAATGTTGACATGCTCCGAAAAAAAATTCCTATGCGACGTAAATTGAGTTCTACAACACGATTCCGCCCTCAAAACTTTTCTAAAAAATTTCTGAGGGCCTGGCCAGCGCACTTTTTCAATTTTCAAAAATGTTGACATGCTCCGAAAAAAATTCCTATGCGACGTAAATTGAGTTCTACAACACGATTCCGCCCTCAAAACTTTTCTAAAAAATTTTTAAGTGCCTGGCCAGCGCACTTTTTCAATTTTCAAAAATGTTGACATGCTCCGAAAAAAAATACCTATGCGACGTAAATTGAGTTCTACCACAAGATTCCGCCCTCAAAATTTTTCTAAAAAAAATTTAAGTTCCTGGCCAGCGCACTTTTACAATTTTCAAAAATGTTGACATGCTCCGAAAAAAAATTCCTATGCGACGTAAATTGAGTTCTACAACACGATTCCGCCCTCAAAACTTTTCTAAAAAATTTTTGAATGCCTGGCCAGCGCACTTTTTCAATTTTCAAAAATGTTGACATGCTCCGAAAGAAAAATTCCTATGCGACGTAAATTGAGTTCTACCACAAGATTCCGCCCTCAAAATTTTTCTAAAAAAAATTTAAGTTCCTGGCCAGCGCACTTTTTCAATTTTCAAAAATGTTGACATGCTCCGAAAAAAAAAATACTATGCTATGTAAATTGAGTTCTACAGCACGATTCCGCCCTCAAAATTTTTCTAAAAAATTTCTAAGTGCCTGGCCAGCGCACTTTTTCAATTTTCAAAAATGTTGACATGCTCCGAAAAAAAACTCCTATGCTACGTAAATTGAGTTGTACAACACGATTCCGCCCTCAAACTGTTTCCAAAAAATTTTTGAGTGCCTGGTCAGCGCACTTTTTCAATTTTCAAAAATGTTGACAGGCTCCGAAAGGAAAATTCCTATGCGACGTAAATTGAATTCTACCACAAGATTCCGCCCTCAAAATTTTTCTAAAAAAAATTTAAGTTCCTGGCCAGCGCACTTTTACAATTTTCAAAAATGTTGACATGCTCCGAAAAAAAATTCCTATGCGACGTAAATTGAGTTCTACAACACGATTCCGCCCTCAAAACTTTTCTAAAAAATTTTTGAGGGCCTGGCCAGCGCACTTTTTCAATTTTCAAAAATGTTGACATGCTCCGAAAAAAATTCCTATGCGACGTAAATTGAGTTCTACAACACGATTCCGCCCTCAAAACTTTTCTAAAAAATTTTTAAGTGCCTGGCCAGTGCACTTTTTCAATTTTCAAAAATGTTGACATGCTCCGAAAAAAATACCTATGCGACGTAAATTGAGTTCTACCACAAGATTCCGCCCTCAAAATTTTTCTAAAAAAAATTTAAGTTCCTGGCCAGCGCACTTTTACAATTTTCAAAAATGTTGACATGCTCCGAAAAAAAATTCCTATGCGACGTAAATTGAGTTCTACAACACGATTCCGCCCTCAAAACTTTTCTAAAAAATTTTTGAAAACCTGGCCAGCGCACTTTTTCAATTTTCAAAAATGTTGACATGCTCCGAAAAAAAATTCCTATGCGACGTAAATTGAGTTCTACAACACGATTCCGCCCTCAAAACTTTTCTAAAAAATTTTTAAGTGCCTGGCCAGCGCACTTTTTCAATTTTCAAAAATGTTGACATGCTCCGAAAAAAAACTCCTATGCTACGTAAATTGAGTTGTACTACACGATTCCGCCCTCAAACTGTTTCTAAAAAATTTTTGAGTGCCTGGTCAGCGCACTTTTTCAATTTTCAAAAATGTTGACAGGCTCCGAAAGGAAAATTCCTATGCGACGTAAATTGAGTTCTACCACAAGATTCCGCCCTCAAAATTTTTCTAAAAAAAATTTAAGTTCCTGGCCAGCGCACTTTTACAATTTTCAAAAATGTTGACATGCTCCGAAAAAAAATTCCTATGCGACTTAAATTGAGTTCTACAACACGATTCCGCCCTCAAAACTTTTCTAAAAAATTTTTGAAAACCTGGCCAGCGCACTTTTTCAATTTTCAAAAATGTTGACATGCTCCGAAAAAAAATTCCTATGCGACGTAAATTGAGTTCTACAGCACGATTCCGCCCTCAAAATTTTTCTAAAAAATTTCTAAGTGCCTGGCCAGCGCACTTTTTCAATTTTCAAAAATGTTGACATGCTCCGAAAAAAAACTCCTATGCTACGTAAATTGAGTTGTACAACACGATTCCGCCCTCAAACTGTTTCCAAAAAATTTTTGAGTGCCTGGTCAGCGCACTTTTTCAATTTTCAAAAATGTTGACAGGCTCCGAAAGGAAAATTCCTATGCGACGTAAATTGAATTCTACCACAAGATTCCGCCCTCAAAATTTTTCTAAAAAAAATTTAAGTTCCTGGCCAGCGCACTTTTACAATTTTCAAAAATGTTGACATGCTCCGAAAAAAAATTCCTATGCGACGTAAATTGAGTTCTACAACACGATTCCGCCCTCAAAACTTTTCTAAAAAATTTTTGAGGGCCTGGCCAGCGCACTTTTTCAATTTTCAAAAATGTTGACATGCTCCGAAAAAAATTCCTATGCGACGTAAATTGAGTTCTACAACACGATTCCGCCCTCAAAACTTTTCTAAAAAATTTTTAAGTGCCTGGCCAGTGCACTTTTTCAATTTTCAAAAATGTTGACATGCTCCGAAAAAAAATACCTATGCGACGTAAATTGAGTTCTACCACAAGATTCCGCCCTCAAAATTTTTCTAAAAAAAATTTAAGTTCCTGGCCAGCGCACTTTTACAATTTTCAAAAATGTTGACATGCTCCGAAAAAAAATTCCTATGCGACGTAAATTGAGTTCTACAACACGATTCCGCCCTCAAAACTTTTCTAAAAAATTTTTGAAAACCTGGCCAGCGCACTTTTTCAATTTTCAAAAATGTTGACATGCTCCGAAAAAAAATTCCTATGCGACGTAAATTGAGTTCTACAGCACGATTCCGCCCTCAAAATTTTTCTAAAAAATTTCTAAGTGCCTGGCCAGCGCACTTTTTCAATTTTCAAAAATGTTGACATGCTCCGAAAAAAAACTCCTATGCTACGTAAATTGAGTTGTACAACACGATTCCGCCCTCAAACTGTTTCCAAAAAATTTTTGAGTGCCTGGTCAGCGCACTTTTTCAATTTTCAAAAATGTTGACAGGCTCCGAAAGGAAAATTCCTATGCGACGTAAATTGAGTTCTACCACAAGATTCCGCCCTCAAAATTTTTCTAAAAAAAATTTAAGTTCCTGGCCAGCGCACTTTTACAATTTTCAAAAATGTTGACATGCTCCGAAAAAAAATTCCTATGCGACGTAAATTGAGTTCTACAACACGATTCCGCCCTCAAAACCTTTCTAAAAAATTTTTGAGGGCCTGGCCAGCGCACTTTTTCAATTTTCAAAAATGTTGACATGCTCCGAAAAAAATTCCTATGCGACGTAAATTGAGTTCTACAACACGATTCCGCCCTCAAAACTTTTCTAAAAAATTTTTAAGTGCCTGGCCAGCGCACTTTTTCAATTTTCAAAAATGTTGACATGCTCCGAAAAAAAATACCTATGCGACGTAAATTGAGTTCTACCACAAGATTCCGCCCTCAAAATTTTTCTAAAAAAAATTTAAGTTCCTGGCCAGCGCACTTTTACAATTTTCAAAAATGTTGACATGCTCCGAAAAAAAAACTATGCTATGTAAATTGAGTTCTACAGCACGATTCCGCCCTCAAAATTTTTCTAAAAAATTTCTAAGTGCCTGGCCAGCGCACTTTTTCAATTTTCAAAAATGTTGACATGCTCCGAAAAAAAACTCCTATGCGACGTAAATTGAGTTGTACAACACGATTCCGCTCTCAAAATGTTTCTAAAAAATTTTTGAGTGCCTGGCCAGCGCAATTTTCAAAAATGTTGACATGCTCCGAAAAAAAATTCCTATGCGACGTAAATTGAGTTCTACAACACGATTCCGCCCTCAAAATTTTTTAGAAAAATTTTTAAGTACCTGGTCAGCGCACTTTTTCAATTTTCAAAAATGTTGACATGCTCCGAAAAAAAATACCTATGCGACGTAAATTGAGTTCTACCACAAGATTCCGCCCTCAAATTTTTTCTAAAAAAAATTTAAGTGCCTGGCCAGCGCACTTTTACAATTTTCAAAAATGTTGACATGCTCCGAAAAAAAACTCCTATGCTACGTAAATTGAGTTGTACAACACGATTCCGCCCTCAAAATGTTTCTAAAAAATTTTTAAGTGCCTGGCCAGCGCACTTTTTCAATTTTCAAAAATGTTGACATGCTCCGAAAAAAAATACCTATGCGACGTAAATTGAGTTCTACCACAAGATTCCGCCCTCAAAATTTTTCTAAAAAAAATTTAAGTTCCTGGCCAGCGCACTTTTACAATTTTCAAAAATGTTGACATGCTCCGAAAAAAAATTCCTATGCGACGTAAATTGAGTTCTATAACACGATTCCGCTCTCAAAACTTTTCTAAAAAATTTTTGAATGCCTGGCCAGCGCACTTTTTCAATTTTCAAAAATGTTGACATGCTCCGAAAAAAAATTCCTATGCGACGTAAATTGAGTTCTACAACACGATTCCGCCCTCAAAACTTTTCTAAAAAATTTTTAAGTGCCTGGCCAGCGCACTTTTTCAATTTTCAAAAATGTTGACATGCTCCGAAAAAAAACTCCTATGCTACGTAAATTGAGTTGTACTACACGATTCCGCCCTCAAACTGTTTCTAAAAAATTTTTGAGTGCCTGGTCAGCGCACTTTTTCAATTTTCAAAAATGTTGAAAGGCTCCGAAAAAAAACTCCTATGCTACGTAAATTGAGTTGTACAACACGATTCCGCCCTCAAAATGTTTCTAAAAAATTTTTGAGTGCCTGGTCAGCGCACTTTTTCAATTTTCAAAAATGTTGACATGCTCCGAAAAAAAACTCCTATGCGACGTAAATTGAGTTGTACAACACGATTCCGCTCTCAAAATGTTTCTAAAAAAATTTTGAGTGCCTGGCCAGCGCACTTTTTCAATTTTCAAAAATGTTGACATACTCCGAAATAAAAATTCCTATGCGACGTAAATTAAGTCCTGCTACACGATTCCGCCCTAAAAATTTTTCTATAAAATTTCTGAGTGCCTGGCCAGCGCACTTTTTCAATTTTCAAAAATGTTGACATGCTCCGAAAAAAAACTCCTATGCTACGTAAATTGAGTTGTACAACACGATTCCGCCCTCAAAATGTTTCTAAAAAATTTTTGAGTGCCTGGTCAGCGCACTTTTTCAATTTTCAAAAATGTTGACATGCTCCGAAAAAAAACTCCTATGCGACGTAAATTGAGTTGTACAACACGATTCCGCTCTCAAAATGTTTCTAAAAAAATTTTGAGTGCCTGGCCAGCGCACTTTTTCAATTTTCAAAAATGTTGACATACTCCGAAATAAAAATTCCTATGCGACGTAAATTAAGTCCTGCAACACGATTCCGCCCTAAAAATTTTTCTATAAAATTTTTGAGTGCCTGGCCAGCGCACTTTTTCAATTTTCAAAAATGTTGACATGCTCCGAAAAAAAAAATACTATGCTATGTAAATTGAGTTCTACAGCACGATTCCGCCCTCAAAATTTTTCTAAAAAATTTCTAAGTGCCTGGCCAGCGCACTTTTTCAATTTTCAAAAATGTTGACATGCTCCGAAAAAAAACTCCTATGCTACGTAAATTGAGTTGTACAACACGATTCCGCCCTCAAACTGTTTCTAAAAAATTTTTGAGTGCCTGGTCAGCGCACTTTTTCAATTTTCAAAAATGTTGACATGCTCCGAAAGAAAAATTCCTATGCGACGTAAATTGAGTTCTACCACAAGATTCCGCCCTCAAAATTTTTCTAAAAAAAATTTAAGTTCCTGGCCAGCGCACTTTTACAATTTTCAAAAATGTTGACATGCTCCGAAAAAAAATTCCTATGCGACGTAAATTGAGTTCTACAACACGATTCCGCCCTCAAAACTTTTCTAAAAAATTTTTGAGGGCCTGGCCAGCGCACTTTTTCAATTTTCAAAAATGTTGACATGCTCCGAAAAAAATTCCTATGCGACGTAAATTGAGTTCTACAACACGATTCCGCCCTCAAAACTTTTCTAAAAAATTTTTAAGTGCCTGGCCAGCGCACTTTTTCAATTTTCAAAAATGTTGACATGCTCCGAAAAAAAATACCTATGCGACGTAAATTGAGTTCTACCACAAGATTCCGCCCTCAAAATTTTTCTAAAAAAAATTTAAGTTCCTGGCCAGCGCACTTTTACAATTTTCAAAAATGTTGACATGCTCCGAAAAAAAATTCCTATGCGACGTAAATTGAGTTCTACAACACGATTCCGCCCTCAAAACTTTTCTAAAAAATTTTTGAAAACCTGGCCAGCGCACTTTTTCAATTTTCAAAAATGTTGACATGCTCCGAAAAAAAATTCCTATGCGACGTAAATTGAGTTCTACAACACGATTCCGCCCTCAAAACTTTTCTAAAAAATTTTTAAGTGCCTGGCCAGCGCACTTTTTCAATTTTCAAAAATGTTGACATGCTCCGAAAAAAAACTCCTATGCTACGTAAATTGAGTTGTACTACACGATTCCGCCCTCAAACTGTTTCTAAAAAATTTTTGAGTGCCTGGTCAGCGCACTTTTTCAATTTTCAAAAATGTTGACAGGCTCCGAAAGGAAAATTCCTATGCGACGTAAATTGAGTTCTACCACAAGATTCCGCCCTCAAAATTTTTCTAAAAAAAATTTAAGTTCCTGGCCAGCGCACTTTTACAATTTTCAAAAATGTTGACATGCTCCGAAAAAAAATTCCTATGCGACGTAAATTGAGTTCTATAACACGATTCCGCCCTCAAAACTTTTCTAAAAAATTTTTGAATGCCTGGCCAGCGCACTTTTTCAATTTTCAAAAATGTTGACATGCTCCGAAAAAAAATTCCTATGCGACGTAAATTGAGTTCTACAACACGATTCCGCCCTGAAAACTTTTCTAAAAAATTTTTAAGTGCCTGGCCAGCGCACTTTTTCAATTTTCAAAAATGTTGACATGCTCCGAAAAAAAATACCTATGCGACGTAAATTGAGTTCTACCGCAAGATTCCGCCCTCAAAATTTTTCTAAAAAAAATTTAAGTTCCTGGCCTGCGCACTTTTACAATTTTCAAAAATGTTGACATGCTCCGAAAAAAAAAACTATGCTATGTAAATTGAGTTCTACAGCACGATTCCGCCCTCAAAATTTTTCTAAAAAATTTCTAAGTGCCTGGCCAGCGCACTTTTTCAATTTTCAAAAATGTTGACATGCTCCGAAAAAAAACTCCTATGCGACGTAAATTGAGTTGTACAACACGATTCCGCTCTCAAAATGTTTCTAAAAAAATTTTGAGTGCCTGGCCAGCGCAATTTTCAAAAATGTTGACATGCTCCGAAAAAAAATTCCTATGCGACGTAAATTGAGTTCTACAACACGATTCCGCCCTAAAAATTTTTCTATAAAATTTCTGAGTGCCTGGCCAGCGCACTTTTTCAATTTTCAAAAATGTTGACATGCTCCGAAAAAAAATACCTATGCGACGTAAATTGAGTTCTACCACAAGATTCCGCCCTCAAATTTTTTCTAAAAAAAATTTAAGTGCCTGGCCAGCGCACTTTTACAATTTTCAAAAATGTTGACATGCTCCGAAAAAAAACTCCTATGCTACGTAAATTGAGTTGTACAACACGATTCCGCCCTCAAAATGTTTCTAAAAAAATTTTAAGTGCCTGGCCAGCGCACTTTTTCAATTTTCAAAAATGTTGACATGCTCCGAAAAAAAAATACCTATGCGACGTAAATTGAGTTCTATTACAAGATTCCGCCCTCAAAATTTTTCTAAAAAAAATTTAAGTTCCTGGCCAGCGCACTTTTACAATTTTCAAAAATGTTGACATGCTCCGAAAAAAAATTCCTATGCGACGTAAATTGAGTTCTATAACACGATTCCGCCCTCAAAACTTTTCTAAAAAATTTTTGAATGCCTGGCCAGCGCACTTTTTCAATTTTCAAAAATGTTGACATGCTCCGAAAAAAAATTCCTATGCGACGTAAATTGAGTTCTACAACACGATTCCGCCCTGAAAACTTTTCTAAAAAATTTTTAAGTGCCTGGCCAGCGCACTTTTTCAATTTTCAAAAATGTTGACATGCTCCGAAAAAAAACTCCTATGCTACGTAAATTGAGTTGTACTACACGATTCCGCCCTCAAACTGTTTCTAAAAAATTTTTGAGTGCCTGGTCAGCGCACTTTTTCAATTTTCAAAAATGTTGACAGGCTCCGAAAAAAAACTCCTATGCTACGTAAATTGAGTTGTACAACACGATTCCGCCCTCAAAATGTTTCTAAAAAATTTTTGAGTGCCTGGTCAGCGCACTTTTTCAATTTTCAAAAATGTTGACATGCTCCGAAAAAAAACTCCTATGCGACGTAAATTGAGTTGTACAACAAGATTCCGCTCTCAAAATGTTTCTAAAAAAATTTTGAGTGCCTGGCCAGCGCACTTTTTCAATTTTCAAAAATGTTGACATACTCCGAAATAAAAATTCCTATGCGACGTAAATTAAGTCCTGCTACACGATTCCGCCCTAAAAATTTTTCTATAAAATTTCTGAGTGCCTGGCCAGCGCACTTTTTCAATTTTCAAAAATGTTGACATGCTCCGAAAAAAAACTCCTATGCTACGTAAATTGAGTTGTACAACACGATTCCGCCCTCAAAATGTTTCTAAAAAATTTTTGAGTGCCTGGTCAGCGCACTTTTTCAATTTTCAAAAATGTTGACATGCTCCGAAAAAAAACTCCTATGCGACGTAAATTGAGTTGTACAACACGATTCCGCTCTCAAAATGTTTCTAAAAAAATTTTGAGTGCCTGGCCAGCGCACTTTTTCAATTTTCAAAAATGTTGACATACTCCGAAATAAAAATTCCTATGCGACGTAAATTAAGTCCTGCAACACGATTCCGCCCTAAAAATTTTTCTATAAAATTTCTGAGTGCCTGGCCAGCGCACTTTTTCAATTTTCAAAAATGTTGACATGCTCCGAAAAAAAAAATACTATGCTATGTAAATTGAGTTCTACAGCACGATTCCGCCCTCAAAATTTTTCTAAAAAATTTCTAAGTGCCTGGCCAGCGCACTTTTTCAATTTTCAAAAATGTTGACATGCTCCGAAAAAAAACTCCTATGCTACGTAAATTGAGTTGTACAACACGATTCCGCCCTCAAACTGTTTCTAAAAAATTTTTGAGTGCCTGGTCAGCGCACTTTTTCAATTTTCAAAAATGTTGACATGCTCCGAAAGAAAAATTCCTATGCGACGTAAATTGAGTTCTACCACAAGATTCCGCCCTCAAAATTTTTCTAAAAAAAATTTAAGTTCCTGGCCAGCGCACTTTTACAATTTTCAAAAATGTTGACATGCTAAGAAAAAAAATTCCTATGCGACGTAAATTGAGTTCTACAACACGATTCCGCCCTAAAAATTTTTCTATAAAATTTATGAGTGCCTGGCCAGCGCACTTTTTCAATTTTCAAAAATGTTGACATGCTCCGAAAAAAAAAATACTATGCTATGTAAATTGAGTTCTACAGCACGATTCCGCCCTCAAAATTTTTCTAAAAAATTTCTAAGTGCCTGGCCAGCGCACTTTTCAATTTTCAAAAATGTTGACATGCTCCGAAAAAAAACTCCTATGCTACGTAAATTGAGTTGTACAACACGATTCCGCCCTCAAACTGTTTCTAAAAAATTTTTGAGTGCCTGGTCAGCGCACTTTTTCAATTTTCAAAAATGTTGACATGCTCCGAAAGAAAAATTCCTATGCGACGTAAATTGAGTTCTACAACACGATTCCGCCCTCAAAACTTTTCTAAAAAATTTTTGAATACCTGGCCAGCGCACTTTTTCAATTTTCAAAAATGTTGACATGCTCCGAAAAAAAATTCCTATGCGACGTAAATTGAGTTCTACAACACGATTCCGCCCTCAAAACTTTTCTAAAAAATTTTTAAGTGCCTGGCCAGCGCACTTTTTCAATTTTCAAAAATGTTGACATGCTCCGAAAAAAAATACCTATGCGACGTAAATTGAGTTCTACCACAAGATTCCGCCCTCAAAATTTTTCTAAAAAAAATTTAAGTTCCTGGCCAGCGCACTTTTACAATTTTCAAAAATGTTGACATGCTCCGAAAAAAAATTCCTATGCGACGTAAATTGAGTTCTACAACACGATTCCGCCCTCAAAACTTTTCTAAAAAATTTTTGAAAACCTGGCCAGCGCACTTTTTCAATTTTCAAAAATGTTGACATGCTCCGAAAAAAAATTCCTATGCGACGTAAATTGAGTTCTACAACACGATTCCGCCCTCAAAACTTTTCTAAAAAATTTTTAAGTGCCTGGCCAGCGCACTTTTTCAATTTTCAAAAATGTTGACATGCTCCGAAAAAAAACTCCTATGCTACGTAAATTGAGTTGTACTACACGATTCCGCCCTCAAACTGTTTCTAAAAAATTTTTGAGTGTGTGGTCAGCGCACTTTTTCAATTTTCAAAAATGTTGACAGGCTCCGAAAGGAAAATTCCTATGCGACGTAAATTGAGTTCTACCACAAGATTCCGCCCTCAAAATTTTTCTAAAAAAATTTAAGTTCCTGGCCAGCGCACTTTTACAATTTTCAAAAATGTTGACATGCTCCGAAAAAAAATTCCTATGCGACGTAAATTGAGTTCTACAACACGATTCCGCCCTCAAAACTTTTCTAAAAAATTTTTGAGGGCCTGGCCAGCGCACTTTTTCAATTTTCAAAAATGTTGACATGCTCCGAAAAAGATTCCTATGCGACGTAAATTGAGTTCTACAACACGATTCCGCCCTCAAAACTTTTCTAAAAAATTTTTAAGTGCCTGGCCAGAGCACTTTTTCAATTTTCAAAAATGTTGACATGCTCCGAAAAAAAATACCTATGCGACGTAAATTGAGTTCTACCACAAGATTCCGCCCTCAAAATTTTTCTAAAAAAAATTTAAGTTCCTGGCCTGCGCACTTTTACAATTTTCAAAAATGTTGACATGCTCCGAAAAAAAAAACTATGCTATGTAAATTGAGTTCTACAGCACGATTCCGCCCTCAAAATTTTTCTAAAAAATTTCTAAGTGCCTGGCCAGCGCACTTTTTCAATTTTCAAAAATGTTGACATGCTCCGAAAAAAAACTCCTATGCGACGTAAATTGAGTGGTACAACACGATTCCGCTCTCAAAATGTTTCTAAAAAATTTTTGAGTGCCTGGCCAGCGCAATTTTCAAAAATGTTGACATGCTCCGAAAAAAAATTCCTATGCGACGTAAATTGAGTTCTACAACACGATTCCGCCCTCAAAATTTTTTAGAAAAATTTTTAAGTACCTGGTCAGCGCACTTTTTCAATTTTCAAAAATGTTGACATGCTCCGAAAAAAAATACCTATGCGACGTAAATTGAGTTCTACCACAAGATTCCGCCCTCAAATTTTTTCTAAAAAAAATTTAAGTGCCTGGCCAGCGCACTTTTACAATTTTCAAAAATGTTGACATGCTCCGAAAAAAAACTCCTATGCTACGTAAATTGAGTTGTACAACACGATTCCGCCCTCAAAATGTTTCTAAAAAATTTTTAAGTGCCTGGCCAGCGCACTTTTTCAATTTTCAAAAATGTTGACATGCTCCGAAAAAAAATACCTATGCGACGTAAATTGAGTTCTACCACAAGATTCCGCCCTCAAAATTTTTCTAAAAAAAATTTAAGTTCCTGGCCAGCGCACTTTTACAATTTTCAAAAATGTTGACATGCTCCGAAAAAAAATTCCTATGCGACGTAAATTGAGTTCTATAACACGATTCCGCCCTCAAAACTTTTCTAAAAAATTTTTGAATGCCTGGCCAGCGCACTTTTTCAATTTTCAAAAATGTTGACATGCTCCGAAAAAAAATTCCTATGCGACGTAAATTGAGTTCTACAACACGATTCCGCCCTCAAAACTTTTCTAAAAAATTTTTAAGTGCCTGGCCAGCGCACTTTTTCAATTTTCAAAAATGTTGACATGCTCCGAAAAAAAACTCCTATGCTACGTAAATTGAGTTGTACTACACGATTCCGCCCTCAAACTGTTTCTAAAAAATTTTTGAGTGCCTGGTCAGCGCACTTTTTCAATTTTCAAAAATGTTGACAGGCTCCGAAAAAAAACTCCTATGCTACGTAAATTGAGTTGTACAACACGATTCCGCCCTCAAAATGTTTCTAAAAAATTTTTGAGTGCCTGGTCAGCGCACTTTTTCAATTTTCAAAAATGTTGACATGCTCCGAAAAAAAACTCCTATGCGACGTAAATTGAGTTGTACAACAAGATTCCGCTCTCAAAATGTTTCTAAAAAAATTTTGAGTGCCTGGCCAGCGCACTTTTTCAATTTTCAAAAATGTTGACATACTCCGAAATAAAAATTCCTATGCGACGTAAATTAAGTCCTGCTACACGATTCCGCCCTAAAAATTTTTCTATAAAATTTCTGAGTGCCTGGCCAGCGCACTTTTTCAATTTTCAAAAATGTTGACATGCTCCGAAAAAAAACTCCTATGCTACGTAAATTGAGTTGTACAACACGATTCCGCCCTCAAAATGTTTCTAAAAAATTTTTGAGTGCCTGGTCAGCGCACTTTTTCAATTTTCAAAAATGTTGACATGCTCCGAAAAAAAACTCCTATGCGACGTAAATTGAGTTGTACAACACGATTCCGCTCTCAAAATGTTTCTAAAAAAATTTTGAGTGCCTGGCCAGCGCACTTTTTCAATTTTCAAAAATGTTGACATACTCCGAAATAAAAATTCCTATGCGACGTAAATTAAGTCCTGCAACACGATTCCGCCCTAAAAATTTTTCTATAAAATTTCTGAGTGCCTGGCCAGCGCACTTTTTCAATTTTCAAAAATGTTGACATGCTCCGAAAAAAAAAATACTATGCTATGTAAATTGAGTTCTACAGCACGATTCCGTCCTCAAAATTTTTCTAAAAAATTTCTAAGTGCCTGGCCAGCGCACTTTTTCAATTTTCAAAAATGTTGACATGCTCCGAAAAAAAACTCCTATGCTACGTAAATTGAGTTGTACAACACGATTCCGCCCTCAAACTGTTTCTAAAAAATTTTTGAGTGCCTGGTCAGCGCACTTTTTCAATTTTCAAAAATGTTGACATGCTCCGAAAAAAAATTCCTATGCGACGTAAATTGAGTTCTACAACACGATTCCGCCCTCAAAACTTTTCTAAAAAATTTTTGAGGGGCCTGGCCAGCGCACTTTTTCAATTTTCAAAAATGTTGACATGCTCCGAAAAAAAAAATACTAGGCTATGTAAATTGAGTTCTACAGCACGATTCCGCCCTCAAAATTTTTCTAAAAAATTTCTAAGTGCCTGGCCAGCGCACTTTTTCAATTTTCAAAAATGTTGACATGCTCCGAAAAAAAACTCCTATGCTACGTAAATTGAGTTGTACAACACGATTCCGCCCTCAAACTGTTTCTAAAAAATTTTTGATTGCCTGGTCAGCGCACTTTTTCAATTTTCAAAAATGTTGACATGCTCCGAAAGGAAAATTCCTATGCGACGTAAATTGAGTTCTACCACAAGATTCCGCCCTCAAAATTTTTCTAAAAAAAATTTAAGTTCCTGGCCAGCGCACTTTTACAATTTTCAAAAATGTTGACATGCTCCGGAAAAAAATTCCTATGCGACGTAAATTGAGTTCTACAACACGATTCCGCCCTCAAAACTTTTCTAAAAAATTTTTGAGTGCCTGGCCAGCGCACTTTTTCAATTTTTAAAAATGTTGACATGCTCCGAAAGGAAAATTCCTATGCGACGTAAATTGAGTTCTACCACAAGATTCCGCCCTCAAAATTTTTCTAAAAAAAATTTAAGTTCCTGGCCAGCGCACTTTTACAATTTTCAAAAATATTGACATGCTCCGAAAAAAATACCTATGCGACGTAAATTGAGTTCTACCACAAGATTCCGCCCTCAAAATTTTTCTAAAAAAAATTTAAGTGCCTGGCCAGCGCACTTTTACAATTTTTAAAAATGTTGACATGCTCCGAAAAAAAACTCCTATGCTACGTAAATTGAGTTGTACAACACGATTCCGCCCTCAAAATGTTTCTAAAAAATTTTTGAGTGCCTGGTCAGCGCACTTTTTCAATTTTCAAAAATGTTGACATGCTCCGAAAAAAAATCCTATGCGACGTAAATTGAGTTGTACAACACGATTCCGCTCTCAAAATGTTTCTAAAAAAATTTTGAGTGCCTGGCCAGCGCACTTTTTCAATTTTCAAAAATGTTGACATACTCCGAAATAAAAATTCCTATGCGACGTAAATTAAGTCCTGCAACACGATTCCGCCCTAAAAATTTTTCTATAAAATTTCTGAGTGCCTGGCCAGCGCACTTTTTCAATTTTCAAAAATGTTGACATGCTCCGAAAAAAAAATACTATGCTATGTAAATTGAGTTCTACAGCACGATTCCGCCCTCAAAATTTTTTTAAAAAATTTCTAAGTGCCTGGCCAGCGCACTTTTTCAATTTTCAAAAATGTTGACATGCTCCGAAAAAAAACTCCTATGCTACGTAAATTGAGTTGTACAACACGATTCCGCCCTCAAACTGTTTCTAAAAAATTTTTGAGTGCCTGGTCAGCGCACTTTTTCAATTTTCAAAAATGTTGACATGCTCCGAAAAAAATTCCTATGCGACGTAAATTGAGTTCTACAACACGATTCCGCCCTCAAAACTTTTCTAAAAAATTTTTAAGTGCCTGGCCAGCGCACTTTTTCAATTTTCAAAAATGTTGACATGCTCCGAAAAAAAATACCTATGCGACGTAAATTGAGTTCTACCACAAGATTCCGCCCTCAAAATTTTTCTAAAAAAAATTTAAGTTCCTGGCCAGCGCACTTTTACAATTTTCAAAAATGTTGACATGCTCCGAAAAAAAAAAACTATGCTATGTAAATTGAGTTCTACAGCACGATTCCGCCCTCAAAATTTTTCTAAAAAATTTCTAAGTGCCTGGCCAGCGCACTTTTTCAATTTTCAAAAATGTTGACATGCTCCGAAAAAAAACTCCTATGCGACGTAAATTGAGTTGTACAACACGATTTCGCTCTCAAAATGTTTCTAAAAAAATTTTGAGTGCCTGGCCAGCGCACTTTTTCAATTTTCAAAAATGTTGACATACTCCGAAATAAAAATTCCTATGCGACGTAAACTAAGTCCTGCAACACGATTCCGCCCTAAAAATTTTTCTATAAAATTTCTGAGTGCCTGGCCAGCGCACTTTTTCAATTTTCAAAAATGTTGACATGCTCCGAAAAAAAAATACTATGCTATGTAAATTGAGTTCTACAGCACGATTCCGCCCTCAAAATTTTTCTAAAAAATTTCTAAGTGCCTGGCCAGCGCACTTTTTCAATTTTCAAAAATGTTGACATGCTCCGAAAAAAAACTCCTATGCTACGTAAATTGAGTTGTACAACACGATTCCGCCCTCAAAATGTTTCTAAAAAATTTTTGAGTGCCTGGTCAGCGCACTTTTTCAATTTTCAAAAATGTTGACATGCTCCGAAAAAAAACTCCTATGCGACGTAAATTGAGTTGTACAACACGATTCCGCCCTCAAAATGTTTCTAAAAAAATTTTGAGTGCCTGGCCAGCACACTTTTTCAATTTTCAAAAATGTTGACATGCTCCGAAAAAAAACTCCTATGCGACGTAAATTGAGTTGTACAACACGATTCCGCTCTCAAAATGTTTCTAAAAAAATTTTGAGTGCCTGGCCAGCGCACTTTTTCAATTTTCAAAAATGTTGACATACTCCGAAATAAAAATTCCTATGCGACGTAAATTAAGTCCTGCAACACGATTCCGCCCTAAAAATTTTTCTATAAAATTTCTGAGTGCCTGGCCAGCGCACTTTTTCAATTTTCAAAAATGTTGACATGCTCCGAAAAAAAAATACTATGCTATGTAAATTGAGTTCTACAGCACGATTCCGCCCTCAAAATTTTTCTAAAAAATTTCTAAGTGCCTGGCCAGCGCACTTTTTCAATTTTCAAAAATGTTGACATGCTCCGAAAAAAAACTCCTATGCTACGTAAATTGAGTTGTACAACACGATTCCGCCCTCAAAATGTTTCTAAAAAATTTTTGAGTGCCTGGTCAGCGCACTTTTTCAATTTTCAAAAATGTTGACATGCTCCGAAAAAAAACTCCTATGCGACGTAAATTGAGTTGTACAACACGATTCCGCTCTCAAAATGTTTCTAAAAAAATTTTGAGTGCCTGGCCAGCGCACTTTTTCAATTTTCAAAAATGTTGACATACTCTGAAATAAAAATTCCTATGCGACGTAAATTAAGTCCTGCAACACGATTCCGCCCTAAAAATTTTTCTATAAAATTTCTGAGTGCCTGGCCAGCGCACTTTTTCAATTTTCAAAAATGTTGACATGCTCCGAAAAAAAATACCTATGCGACGTAAATTGAGTTCTACCACAAGATTCCGCCCTCAAAATTTTTCTAAAAAAAATTTAAGTTCCTGGCCAGCGCACTTCTACAATTTTCAAAAATGTTGACATGCTCCGAAAAAAAATTCCTATGCGACGTAAATTGAGTTCTACAACACGATTCCGCCCTCAAAACTTTTCTAAAAAATTTTTGAATGCCTGGCCAGCGCACTTTTTCAATTTTCAAAAATGTTGAGATGCTCCGAAAAAAAATTCCTATGCGACGTAAATTGAGTTCTACAACACGATTCCGCCCTCAAAACTTTTCTAAAAAATTTTTAAGTGCCTGGCCAGCGCACTTTTTCAATTTTCAAAAATGTTGACATGCTCCGAAAAAAAACTCCTATGCTACGTAAATTGAGTTGTACTACACGATTCCGCCCTCAAACTGTTTCTAAAAAATTTTTGAGTGCCTGGTCAGCGCACTTTTTCAATTTTCAAAAATGTTGACATGCTCCGAAAAAAACTCCTATGCGACGTAAATTGAGTTGTACAACACGATTCCGCTCTCAAAATGTTTCTAAAAAAATTTTGAGTGCCTGGCCAGCGCACTTTTTCAATTTTCAAAAATGTTGACATACTCCGAAATAAAAATTCCTATGCGACGTAAATTAAGTCCTGCAACACGATTCCGCCCTAAAAATGTTTCTATAAAATTTCTGAGTGCCTGGCCAGCGCACTTTTTCAATTTTCAAAAATGTTGACATGCTCCGAAAAAAAACTCCTATGCTACGTAAATTGAGTTGTACAACACGATTCCGCCCTCAAAATGTTTCTAAAAAATTTTTGAGTGCCTGGTCAGCGCACTTTTTCAATTTTCAAAAATGTTGACATGCTCCGAAAAAAAACTCCTATGCGACGTAAATTGAGTTGTACAACACGATTCCGCTCTCAAAATGTTTCTAAAAAAATTTTGAGTGCCTGGCCAGCGCACTTTTTCAATTTTCAAAAATGTTGACATGCTCCGAAAAAAAACTCCTATGCTACGTAAATTGAGTTGTACAACACGATTCCGCCCTCAAAATGTTTCTAAAAAATTTTTGAGTGCCTGGTCAGCGCACTTTTTCAATTTTCAAAAATGTTGACATGCTCCGAAAGAAAAATTCCTATGCGACGTAAATTGAGTTCTACCACAAGATTCCGCCCTCAAAATTTTTCTAAAAAAAATTTAAGTTCCTGACCAGCGCACTTTTACAATTTTCAAAAATGTTGACATGCTCCGAAAAAAAATTCCTATGCGACGTAAATTGAGTTCTACAACACGATTCCGCCCTCAAAACTTTTCTAAAAAATTTTTGAATGCCTGGCCAGCGCACTTTTTCAATTTTCAAAAATGTTGACATGCTCCGAAAAAAAATTCCTATGTGACGTAAATTGAGTTCTACAACACGATTCCGCCCTCAAAACTTTTCTAAAAAATTTTTAAGTGCCTGGCCAGCGCACTTTTTCAATTTTCAAAAATGTTGACATGCTCCGAAAAAAAACTCCTATGCTACGTAAATTGAGTTGTACTACACGATTCCGCCCTCAAACTGTTTCTAAAAAATTTTTGAGTGCCTTGTCAGCGCACTTTTTCAATTTTCAAAAATGTTGACAGGCTCCGAAAGGAAAATTCCTATGCGACGTAAATTGAGTTCTACCACAAGATTCCGCCCTCAAAATTTTTCTAAAAAAAATTTAAGTTCCTGGCCAGCGCACTTTTACAATTTTCAAAAATGTTGACATGCTCCGAAAAAAAATTCCTATGCGACGTAAATTGAGTTCTACAACACGATTCCGCCCTCAAAACTTTTCTAAAAAATTTTTGAGGGCCTGGCCAGCGCACTTTTTCAATTTTCAAAAATGTTGACATGCTCCGAAAAAAATTCCTATGCGACGTAAATTGAGTTCTACAACACGATTCCGCCCTCAAAACTTTTCTAAAAAATTTTTAAGTGCCTGGCCAGCGCACTTTTTCAATTTTCAAAAATGTTGACATGCTCCGAAAAAAAATACCTATGCGACGTAAATTGAGTTCTACCACAAGATTCCGCCCTCAAATTTTTTCTAAAAAAAATTTAAGTGCCTGGCCAGCGCACTTTTACAATTTTCAAAAATGTTGACATGCTCCGAAAAAAAACTCCTATGCTACGTAAATTGAGTTGTACAACACGATTCCGCCCTCAAAATGTTTCTAAAAAATTTTTGAGTGCCTGGCCAGCGCACTTTTTCAATTTTCAAAAATGTTGACATGCTCCAAAAAAAATTATTATGCGACGTAAATTAAGTTCTGCAACACGATTCCGCCCTCAAAATGTTTCTAAAAAAATTTTGAGTGCCTGGCCAGCGCACTTTTTCAATTTTCAAAAATGTTGACATGCTCCGAAAAAAAAATACTATGCTATGTAAATTGAGTTCTACAACATGATTCCGCCCTCAAAATTTTTCTAAAAAATTTTTAAGTGCCTGGCCAGCGCACTTTTTCAATTTTCAAAAATGTTGACATGCTCCGAAAAAAAACTCCTATGCTACGTAAATTGAGTTGTACTACACGATTCCGCCCTCAAACTGTTTCTAAAAAATTTTTGAGTGCCTGGCCAGCGCACTTTTTCAATTTTCAAAAATGTTGACAGGCTCCGAAAGGAAAATTCCTATGCGACGTAAATTGAGTTCTACCACAAGATTCCGCCCTCAAAATTTTTCTAAAAAAAATTTAAGTTCCTGGCCAGCGCACTTTTACAATTTTCAAAAATGTTGACATGCTCCGAAAAAAAATTCCTATGCGACGTAAATTGAGTTCTACAACACGATTCCGCCCTCAAAACTTTTCTAAAAAATTTTTGAGGGCCTGGCCAGCGCACTTTTTCAATTTTCAAAAATGTTGACATGCTCCGAAAAAAAATACCTATGCGACGTAAATTGAGTTCTACCACAAGATTCCGCCCTCAAAATTTTTCTAAAAAAAATTTAAGTTCCTGGCCAGCGCACTTTTACAATTTTCAAAAATGTTGACATGCTCCGAAAAAAAAAAAACTATGCTATGTAAATTGAGTTCTACAGCACGATTCCGCCCTCAAAATTTTTCTAAAAAATTTCTAAGTGCCTGGCCAGCGCACTTTTTCAATTTTCAAAAATGTTGACATGCTCCGAAAAAAATTCCTATGCGACGTAAATTGAGTTCTACAACACGATTCCGCCCTCAAAACTTTTCTAAAAAATTTTGAGTGCCTGGCCAGCGCACTTTTTCAATTTTCAAAAATGTTGACATACTCCGAAATAAAAATTCCTATGCGACGTAAATTAAGTCCTGCAACACGATTCCGCCCTAAAAATTTTTCTATAAAATTTCTGAGTGCCTGGCCAGCGCACTTTTTCAATTTTCAAAAATGTTGACATGCTCCGAAAAAAAAATACTATGCTATGTAAATTGAGTTCTACAGCACGATTCCGCCCTCAAAATTTTTCTAAAAAATTTCTAAGTGCCTGGCCAGCGCACTTTTTCAATTTTCAAAAATGTTGACATGCTCCGAAAAAAAACTCCTATGCTACGTAAATTGAGTTGTACAACACGATTCCGCCCTCAAACTGTTTCTAAAAAATTTTTGAGTGCCTAGTCAGCGCACTTTTTCAATTTTCAAAAATGTTGACATGCTCCGAAAGAAAAATTCCTATGCGACGTAAATTGAGTTCTACCACAAGATTCCGCCCTCAAAATTTTTCTAAAAAAAATTTAAGTGCCTGGCCAGCGCACTTTTACAATTTTCAAAAATGTTGACATGCTCCGAAAAAAAACTCCTATGCTACGTAAATTGAGTTGTACAACACGATTCCGCCCTCAAAATGTTTCTAAAAAATTTTTGAGTGCCTGGCCAGCGCACTTTTTCAATTTTCAAAAATGTTGACATGCTCCGAAAAAAAACTCCTATGCTACGTAAATTGAGTTGTACAACACGATTCCGCCCTCAAAATGTTTCTAAAAAATTTTTGAGTGCCTGGTCAGCGCACTTTTTCAATTTTCAAAAATGTTGACATGCTCCGAAAAAAAACTCCTATGCGACGTAAATTGAGTTGTACAACACGATTCCGCTCTCAAAATGTTTCTAAAAAAATTTTGAGTGCCTGGCCAGCGCACTTTTTCAATTTTCAAAAATGTTGACATACTCCGAAATAAAAATTCCTATGCGACGTAAATTAAGTCCTGCAACACGATTCCGCCCTAAAAATTTTTCTATAAAATTTCTGAGTGCCTGGCCAGCGCACTTTTTCAATTTTCAAAAATGTTGACATGCTCCGAAAAAAAAATACTATGCTATGTAAATTGAGTTCTACAGCACGATTCCGCCCTCAAAATTTTTCTAAAAAATTTCTAAGTGCCTGGCCAGCGCACTTTTTCAATTTTCAAAAATGTTGACATGCTCCGAAAAAAAACTCCTATGCTACGTAAATTGAGTTGTACAACACGATTCCGCCCTCAAACTGTTTCTAAAAAATTTTTGAGTGCCTGGTCAGCGCACTTTTTCAATTTTCAAAAATGTTGACATGCTCCGAAAGAAAAATTCCTATGCGACGTAAATTGAGTTCTACCACAAGATTCCGCCCTCAAAATTTTTCTAAAAAA
Source organism: Pseudeuparius sepicola (assembly GCA_963920635.1). Taxonomy (NCBI): domain Eukaryota; kingdom Metazoa; phylum Arthropoda; class Insecta; order Coleoptera; family Anthribidae; genus Pseudeuparius; species Pseudeuparius sepicola. The sequence goes on along the minus strand of OY987298.1, from coordinate 86,023,107 downwards.
AATTTAAGTTCCTGGCCAGCGCACTTTTACAATTTTCAAAAATGTTGACATGCTCCGAAAAAAAATTCCTATGCGACGTAAATTGAGTTCTACAACACGATTCCGCCCTCAAAACTTTTCTAAAAAATTTCTGAGGGCCTGGCCAGCGCACTTTTTCAATTTTCAAAAATGTTGACATGCTCCGAAAAAAATTCCTATGCGACGTAAATTGAGTTCTACAACACGATTCCGCCCTCAAAACTTTTCTAAAAAATTTTTAAGTGCCTGGCCAGCGCACTTTTTCAATTTTCAAAAATGTTGACATGCTCCGAAAAAAAATACCTATGCGACGTAAATTGAGTTCTACCACAAGATTCCGCCCTCAAAATTTTTCTAAAAAAAATTTAAGTTCCTGGCCAGCGCACTTTTACAATTTTCAAAAATGTTGACATGCTCCGAAAAAAAATTCCTATGCGACGTAAATTGAGTTCTACAACACGATTCCGCCCTCAAAACTTTTCTAAAAAATTTTTGAATGCCTGGCCAGCGCACTTTTTCAATTTTCAAAAATGTTGACATGCTCCGAAAGAAAAATTCCTATGCGACGTAAATTGAGTTCTACCACAAGATTCCGCCCTCAAAATTTTTCTAAAAAAAATTTTGTACAACACGATTCCGCCCTCAAACTGTTTCCAAAAAATTTTTGAGTGCCTGGTCAGCGCACTTTTTCAATTTTCAAAAATGTTGACAGGCTCCGAAAGGAAAATTCCTATGCGACGTAAATTGAATTCTACCACAAGATTCCGCCCTCAAAATTTTTCTAAAAAAAATTTAAGTTCCTGGCCAGCGCACTTTTACAATTTTCAAAAATGTTGACATGCTCCGAAAAAAAATTCCTATGCGACGTAAATTGAGTTCTACAACACGATTCCGCCCTCAAAACTTTTCTAAAAAATTTTTGAGGGCCTGGCCAGCGCACTTTTTCAATTTTCAAAAATGTTGACATGCTCCGAAAAAAATTCCTATGCGACGTAAATTGAGTTCTACAACACGATTCCGCCCTCAAAACTTTTCTAAAAATTTTTAAGTGCCTGGCCAGTGCACTTTTTCAATTTTCAAAAATGTTGACATGCTCCGAAAAAAAATACCTATGCGACGTAAATTGAGTTCTACCACAAGATTCCGCCCTCAAAATTTTTCTAAAAAAATTTAAGTTCCTGGCCAGCGCACTTTTACAATTTTCAAAAATGTTGACATGCTCCGAAAAAAAATTCCTATGCGACGTAAATTGAGTTCTACAACACGATTCCGCCCTCAAAACTTTTCTAAAAAATTTTTGAAAACCTGGCCAGCGCACTTTTTCAATTTTCAAAAATGTTGACATGCTCCGAAAAAAAATTCCTATGCGACGTAAATTGAGTTCTACAACACGATTCCGCCCTCAAAACTTTTCTAAAAAAATTTTAAGTGCCTGGCCAGCGCACTTTTTCAATTTTCAAAAATGTTGACATGCTCCGAAAAAAAACTCCTATGCTACGTAAATTGAGTTGTACTACACGATTCCGCCCTCAAACTGTTTCTAAAAAATTTTTGAGTGCCTGGTCAGCGCACTTTTTCAATTTTCAAAAATGTTGACAGGCTCCGAAAGGAAAATTCCTATGCGACGTAAATTGAGTTCTACCACAAGATTCCGCCCTCAAAATTTTTCTAAAAAAAATTTAAGTTCCTGGCCAGCGCACTTTTACAATTTTCAAAAATGTTGACATGCTCCGAAAAAAAATTCCTATGCGACGTAAATTGAGTTCTACAACACGATTCCGCCCTCAAAACTTTTCTAAAAAATTTTTGAAAACCTGGCCAGCGCACTTTTTCAATTTTCAAAAATGTTGACATGCTCCGAAAAAAAATTCCTATGCGACGTAAATTGAGTTCTACAGCACGATTCCGCCCTCAAAATTTTTCTACAAAATTTCTAAGTGCCTGGCCAGCGCACTTTTTCAATTTTCAAAAATGTTGACATGCTCCGAAAAAAAACTCCTATGCTACGTAAATTGAGTTGTACAACACGATTCCGCCCTCAAACTGTTTCCAAAAAATTTTTGAGTGCCTGGTCAGCGCACTTTTTCAATTTTCAAAAATGTTGACAGGCTCCGAAAGGAAAATTCCTATGCGACGTAAATTGAATTCTACCACAAGATTCCGCCCTCAAAATTTTTCTAAAAAAAATTTAAGTTCCTGGCCAGCGCACTTTTACAATTTTCAAAAATGTTGACATGCTCCGAAAAAAAATTCCTATGCGACGTAAATTGAGTTCTACAACACGATTCCGCCCTCAAAACTTTTCTAAAAAATTTTTGAGGGCCTGGCCAGCGCACTTTTTCAATTTTCAAAAATGTTGACATGCTCCGAAAAAAATTCCTATGCGACGTAAATTGAGTTCTACAACACGATTCCGCCCTCAAAACTTTTCTAAAAAATTTTTAAGTGCCTGGCCAGTGCACTTTTTCAATTTTCAAAAATGTTGACATGCTCCGAAAAAAAATACCTATGCGACGTAAATTGAGTTCTACCACAAGATTCCGCCCTCAAAATTTTTCTAAAAAAAATTTAAGTTCCTGGCCAGCGCACTTTTACAATTTTCAAAAATGTTGACATGCTCCGAAAAAAAATTCCTATGCGACGTAAATTGAGTTCTACAACACGATTCCGCCCTCAAAACTTTTCTAAAAAATTTTTGAAAACCTGGCCAGCGCACTTTTTCAATTTTCAAAAATGTTGACATGCTCCGAAAAAAAATTCCTATGCGACGTAAATTGAGTTCTACAGCACGATTCCGCCCTCAAAATTTTTCTAAAAAATTTCTAAGTGCCTGGCCAGCGCACTTTTTCAATTTTCAAAAATGTTGACATGCTCCGAAAAAAAACTCCTATGCTACGTAAATTGAGTTGTACAACACGATTCCGCCCTCAAACTGTTTCCAAAAAATTTTTGAGTGCCTGGTCAGCGCACTTTTTCAATTTTCAAAAATGTTGACAGGCTCCGAAAGGAAAATTCCTATGCGACGTAAATTGAGTTCTACCACAAGATTCCGCCCTCAAAATTTTTCTAAAAAAAATTTAAGTTCCTGGCCAGCGCACTTTTACAATTTTCAAAAATGTTGACATGCTCCGAAAAAAAATTCCTATGCGACGTAAATTGAGTTCTACAACACGATTCCGCCCTCAAAACCTTTCTAAAAAATTTTTGAGGGCCTGGCCAGCGCACTTTTTCAATTTTCAAAAATGTTGACATGCTCCGAAAAAAATTCCTATGCGACGTAAATTGAGTTCTACAACACGATTCCGCCCTCAAAACTTTTCTAAAAAATTTTTAAGTGCCTGGCCAGCGCACTTTTTCAATTTTCAAAAATGTTGACATGCTCCGAAAAAAAAATACCTATGCGACGTAAATTGAGTTCTACCACAAGATTCCGCCCTCAAAATTTTTCTAAAAAAAATTTAAGTTCCTGGCCAGCGCACTTTTACAATTTTCAAAAATGTTGACATGCTCCGAAAAAAAAAACTATGCTATGTAAATTGAGTTCTACAGCACGATTCCGCCCTCAAAATTTTTCTAAAAAATTTCTAAGTGCCTGGCCAGCGCACTTTTTCAATTTTCAAAAATGTTGACATGCTCCGAAAAAAAACTCCTATGCGACGTAAATTGAGTTGTACAACACGATTCCGTTCTCAAAATGTTTCTAAAAAATTTTTGAGTGCCTGGCCAGCGCAATTTTCAAAAATGTTGACATGCTCCGAAAAAAAATTCCTATGCGACGTAAATTGAGTTCTACAACACGATTCCGCCCTCAAAATTTTTTAGAAAAATTTTTAAGTACCTGGTCAGCGCACTTTTTCAATTTTCAAAAATGTTGACATGCTCCGAAAAAAAATACCTATGCGACGTAAATTGAGTTCTACCACAAGATTCCGCCCTCAAATTTTTTCTAAAAAAAATTTAAGTGCCTGGCCAGCGCACTTTTACAATTTTCAAAAATGTTGACATGCTCCGAAAAAAAACTCCTATGCTACGTAAATTGAGTTGTACAACACGATTCCGCCCTCAAAATGTTTCTAAAAAATTTTTAAGTGCCTGGTCAGCGCACTTTTTCAATTTTCAAAAATGTTGACAGGCTCCGAAAGGAAAATTCCTATGCGACGTAAATTGAATTCTACCACAAGATTCCGCCCTCAAAATTTTTCTAAAAAAAATTTAAGTTCCTGGCCAGCGCACTTTTACAATTTTCAAAAATGTTGACATGCTCCGAAAAAAAATTCCTATGCGACGTAAATTGAGTTCTACAACACGATTCCGCCCTCAAAACTTTTCTAAAAAATTTTTGAGGGCCTGGCCAGCGCACTTTTTCAATTTTCAAAAATGTTGACATGCTCCGAAAAAAATTCCTATGCGACGTAAATTGAGTTCTACAACACGATTCCGCCCTCAAAACTTTTCTAAAAATTTTTAAGTGCCTGGCCAGTGCACTTTTTCAATTTTCAAAAATGTTGACATGCTCCGAAAAAAAATACCTATGCGACGTAAATTGAGTTCTACCACAAGATTCCGCCCTCAAAATTTTTCTAAAAAAAATTTAAGTTCCTGGCCAGCGCACTTTTACAATTTTCAAAAATGTTGACATGCTCCGAAAAAAAATTCCTATGCGACGTAAATTGAGTTCTACAACACGATTCCGCCCTCAAAACTTTTCTAAAAAATTTTTGAAAACCTGGCCAGCGCACTTTTTCAATTTTCAAAAATGTTGACATGCTCCGAAAAAAAATTCCTATGCGACGTAAATTGAGTTCTACAACACGATTCCGCCCTCAAAACTTTTCTAAAAAATTTTTAAGTGCCTGGCCAGCGCACTTTTTCAATTTTCAAAAATGTTGACATGCTCCGAAAAAAAACTCCTATGCTACGTAAATTGAGTTGTACTACACGATTCCGCCCTCAAACTGTTTCTAAAAAATTTTTGAGTGCCTGGTCAGCGCACTTTTTCAATTTTCAAAAATGTTGACAGGCTCCGAAAGGAAAATTCCTATGCGACGTAAATTGAGTTCTACCACAAGATTCCGCCCTCAAAATTTTTCTAAAAAAAATTTAAGTTCCTGGCCAGCGCACTTTTACAATTTTCAAAAATGTTGACATGCTCCGAAAAAAAATTCCTATGCGACGTAAATTGAGTTCTACAACACGATTCCGCCCTCAAAACTTTTCTAAAAAATTTTTGAAAACCTGGCCAGCGCACTTTTTCAATTTTCAAAAATGTTGACATGCTCCGAAAAAAAATTCCTATGCGACGTAAATTGAGTTCTACAGCACGATTCCGCCCTCAAAATTTTTCTACAAAATTTCTAAGTGCCTGGCCAGCGCACTTTTTCAATTTTCAAAAATGTTGACATGCTCCGAAAAAAAACTCCTATGCTACGTAAATTGAGTTGTACAACACGATTCCGCCCTCAAACTGTTTCCAAAAAATTTTTGAGTGCCTGGTCAGCGCACTTTTTCAATTTTCAAAAATGTTGACAGGCTCCGAAAGGAAAATTCCTATGCGACGTAAATTGAATTCTACCACAAGATTCCGCCCTCAAAATTTTTCTAAAAAAAATTTAAGTTCCTGGCCAGCGCACTTTTACAATTTTCAAAAATGTTGACATGCTCCGAAAAAAAATTCCTATGCGACGTAAATTGAGTTCTACAACACGATTCCGCCCTCAAAACTTTTCTAAAAAATTTTTGAGGGCCTGGCCAGCGCACTTTTTCAATTTTCAAAAATGTTGACATGCTCCGAAAAAAATTCCTATGCGACGTAAATTGAGTTCTACAACACGATTCCGCCCTCAAAACTTTTCTAAAAAATTTTTAAGTGCCTGGCCAGTGCACTTTTTCAATTTTCAAAAATGTTGACATGCTCCGAAAAAAAATACCTATGCGACGTAAATTGAGTTCTACCACAAGATTCCGCCCTCAAAATTTTTCTAAAAAAAATTTAAGTTCCTGGCCAGCGCACTTTTACAATTTTCAAAAATGTTGACATGCTCCGAAAAAAAATTCCTATGCGACGTAAATTGAGTTCTACAACACGATTCCGCCCTCAAAACTTTTCTAAAAAATTTTTGAAAACCTGGCCAGCGCACTTTTTCAATTTTCAAAAATGTTGACATGCTCCGAAAAAAAATTCCTATGCGACGTAAATTGAGTTCTACAGCACGATTCCGCCCTCAAAATTTTTCTAAAAAATTTCTAAGTGCCTGGCCAGCGCACTTTTTCAATTTTCAAAAATGTTGACATGCTCCGAAAAAAAACTCCTATGCTACGTAAATTGAGTTGTACAACACGATTCCGCCCTCAAACTGTTTCCAAAAAATTTTTGAGTGCCTGGTCAGCGCACTTTTTCAATTTTCAAAAATGTTGACAGGCTCCGAAAGGAAAATTCCTATGCGACGTAAATTGAGTTCTACCACAAGATTCCGCCCTCAAAATTTTTCTAAAAAAAATTTAAGTTCCTGGCCAGCGCACTTTTACAATTTTCAAAAATGTTGACATGCTCCGAAAAAAAATTCCTATGCGACGTAAATTGAGTTCTACAACACGATTCCGCCCTCAAAACCTTTCTAAAAAATTTTTGAGGGCCTGGCCAGCGCACTTTTTCAATTTTCAAAAATGTTGACATGCTCCGAAAAAAATTCCTATGCGACGTAAATTGAGTTCTACAACACGATTCCGCCCTCAAAACTTTTCTAAAAAATTTTTAAGTGCCTGGCCAGCGCACTTTTTCAATTTTCAAAAATGTTGACATGCTCCGAAAAAAAAATACCTATGCGACGTAAATTGAGTTCTACCACAAGATTCCGCCCTCAAAATTTTTCTAAAAAAAATTTAAGTTCCTGGCCAGCGCACTTTTACAATTTTCAAAAATGTTGACATGCTCCGAAAAAAAAAACTATGCTATGTAAATTGAGTTCTACAGCACGATTCCGCCCTCAAAATTTTTCTAAAAAATTTCTAAGTGCCTGGCCAGCGCACTTTTTCAATTTTCAAAAATGTTGACATGCTCCGAAAAAAAACTCCTATGCGACGTAAATTGAGTTGTACAACACGATTCCGCTCTCAAAATGTTTCTAAAAAATTTTTGAGTGCCTGGCCAGCGCAATTTTCAAAAATGTTGACATGCTCCGAAAAAAAATTCCTATGCGACGTAAATTGAGTTCTACAACACGATTCCGCCCTCAAAATTTTTTAGAAAAATTTTTAAGTACCTGGTCAGCGCACTTTTTCAATTTTCAAAAATGTTGACATGCTCCGAAAAAAAATACCTATGCGACGTAAATTGAGTTCTACCACAAGATTCCGCCCTCAAATTTTTTCTAAAAAAAATTTAAGTGCCTGGCCAGCGCACTTTTACAATTTTCAAAAATGTTGACATGCTCCGAAAAAAAACTCCTATGCTACGTAAATTGAGTTGTACAACACGATTCCGCCCTCAAAATGTTTCTAAAAAATTTTTAAGTGCCTGGCCAGCGCACTTTTTCAATTTTCAAAAATGTTGACATGCTCCGAAAAAAAATACCTATGCGACGTAAATTGAGTTCTACCACAAGATTCCGCCCTCAAAATTTTTCTAAAAAAAATTTAAGTTCCTGGCCAGCGCACTTTTACAATTTTCAAAAATGTTGACATGCTCCGAAAAAAAATTCCTATGCGACGTAAATTGAGTTCTATAACACGATTCTGCTCTCAAAACTTTTCTAAAAAATTTTTGAATGCCTGGCCAGCGCACTTTTTCAATTTTCAAAAATGTTGACATGCTCCGAAAAAAAATTCCTATGCGACGTAAATTGAGTTCTACAACACGATTCCGCCCTCAAAACTTTTCTAAAAAATTTTTAAGTGCCTGGCCAGCGCACTTTTTCAATTTTCAAAAATGTTGACATGCTCCGAAAAAAAACTCCTATGCTACGTAAATTGAGTTGTACTACACGATTCCGCCCTCAAACTGTTTCTAAAAAATTTTTGAGTGCCTGGTCAGCGCACTTTTTCAATTTTCAAAAATGTTGAAAGGCTCCGAAAAAAAACTCCTATGCTACGTAAATTGAGTTGTACAACACGATTCCGCCCTCAAAATGTTTCTAAAAAATTTTTGAGTGCCTGGTCAGCGCACTTTTTCAATTTTCAAAAATGTTGACATGCTCCGAAAAAAAACTCCTATGCGACGTAAATTGAGTTGTACAACACGATTCCGCTCTCAAAATGTTTCTAAAAAAATTTTGAGTGCCTGGCCAGCGCACTTTTTCAATTTTCAAAAATGTTGACATACTCCGAAATAAAAATTCCTATGCGACGTAAATTAAGTCCTGCTACACGATTCCGCCCTAAAAATTTTTCTATAAAATTTCTGAGTGCCTGGCCAGCGCACTTTTTCAATTTTCAAAAATGTTGACATGCTCCGAAAAAAAACTCCTATGCTACGTAAATTGAGTTGTACAACACGATTCCGCCCTCAAAATGTTTCTAAAAAATTTTTGAGTGCCTGGTCAGCGCACTTTTTCAATTTTCAAAAATGTTGACATGCTCCGAAAAAAAACTCCTATGCGACGTAAATTGAGTTGTACAACACGATTCCGCTCTCAAAATGTTTCTAAAAAAATTTTGAGTGCCTGGCCAGCGCACTTTTTCAATTTTCAAAAATGTTGACATACTCCGAAATAAAAATTCCTATGCGACGTAAATTAAGTCCTGCAACACGATTCCGCCCTAAAAATTTTTCTATAAAATTTCTGAGTGCCTGGCCAGCGCACTTATTCAATTTTCAAAAATGTTGACATGCTCCGAAAAAAAAAATACTATGCTATGTAAATTGAGTTCTACAGCACGATTCCGCCCTCAAAATTTTTCTAAAAAATTTCTAAGTGCCTGGCCAGCGCACTTTTTCAATTTTAAAAAATGTTGACATGCTCCGAAAAAAAACTCCTATGCTACGTAAATTGAGTTGTACAACACGATTCCGCCCTCAAACTGTTTCTAAAAAATTTTTGAGTGCCTGGTCAGCGCACTTTTTCAATTTTCAAAAATGTTGACATGCTCCGAAAGAAAAATTCCTATGCGACGTAAATTGAGTTCTACCACAAGATTCCGCCCTCAAAATTTTTCTAAAAAAAATTTAAGTTCCTGGCCAGCGCACTTTTACAATTTTCAAAAATGTTGGCATGCTCCGAAAAAAAATTCCTATGCGACGTAAATTGAGTTCTACAACACGATTCCGCCCTCAAAACTTTTCTAAAAAATTTTTGAGGGCCTGGCCAGCGCACTTTTTCAATTTTCAAAAATGTTGACATGCTCCGAAAAAAATTCCTATGCGACGTAAATTGAGTTCTACAACACGATTCCGCCCTCAAAACTTTTCTAAAAAATTTTTAAGTGCCTGGCCAGCGCACTTTTTCAATTTTCAAAAATGTTGACATGCTCCGAAAAAAAATACCTATGCGACGTAAATTGAGTTCTACCACAAGATTCCGCCCTCAAAATTTTTCTAAAAAAAAATTAAGTTCCTGGCCTGCGCACTTTTACAATTTTCAAAAATGTTGACATGCTCCGAAAAAAAAAACTATGCTATGTAAATTGAGTTCTACAGCACGATTCCGCCCTCAAAATTTTTCTAAAAAATTTCTAAGTGCCTGGCCAGCGCACTTTTTCAATTTTCAAAAATGTTGACATGCTCCGAAAAAAAACTCCTATGCGACGTAAATTGAGTTGTACAACACGATTCCGCTCTCAAAATGTTTCTAAAAAAATTTTGAGTGCCTGGCCAGCGCAATTTTCAAAAATGTTGACATGCTCCGAAAAAAAATTCCTATGCGACGTAAATTGAGTTCTACAACACGATTCCGCCCTAAAAATTTTTCTATAAAATTTCTGAGTGCCTGGCCAGCGCACTTTTTCAATTTTCAAAAATGTTGACATGCTCCGAAAAAAAATACCTATGCGACGTAAATTGAGTTCTACCACAAGATTCCGCCCTCAAATTTTTTCTAAAAAAAATTTAAGTGCCTGGCCAGCGCACTTTTACAATTTTCAAAAATGTTGACATGCTCCGAAAAAAAACTCCTATGCTACGTAAATTGAGTTGTACAACACGATTCCGCCCTCAAAATGTTTCTAAAAAATTTTTAAGTGCCTGGCCAGCGCACTTTTTCAATTTTCAAAAATGTTGACATGCTCCGAAAAAAAATACCTATGCGACGTAAATTGAGTTCTACCACAAGATTCCGCCCTCAAAATTTTTCTAAAAAAAATTTAAGTTCCTGGCCAGCGCACTTTTACAATTTTCAAAAATGTTGACATGCTCCGAAAAAAAATTCCTATGCGACGTAAATTGAGTTCTATAACACGATTCCGCCCTCAAAACTTTTCTAAAAAATTTTTGAATGCCTGGCCAGCGCACTTTTTCAATTTTCAAAAATGTTGACATGCTCCGAAAAAAAATTCCTATGCGACGTAAATTGAGTTCTACAACACGATTCCGCCCTGAAAACTTTTCTAAAAAATTTTTAAGTGCCTGGCCAGCGCACTTTTTCAATTTTCAAAAATGTTGACATGCTCCGAAAAAAAACTCCTATGCTACGTAAATTGAGTTGTACTACACGATTCCGCCCTCAAACTGTTTCTAAATAATTTTTGAGTGCCTGGTCAGCGCACTTTTTCAATTTTCAAAAATGTTGACAGGCTCCGAAAAAAAACTCCTATGCTACGTAAATTGAGTTGTACAACACGATTCCGCCCTCAAAATGTTTCTAAAAAATTTTTGAGTGCCTGGTCAGCGCACTTTTTCAATTTTCAAAAATGTTGACATGCTCCGAAAAAAAACTCCTATGCGACGTAAATTGAGTTGTACAACAAGATTCCGCTCTCAAAATGTTTCTAAAAAAATTTTGAGTGCCTGGCCAGCGCACTTTTTCAATTTTCAAAAATGTTGACATACTCCGAAATAAAAATTCCTATGCGACGTAAATTAAGTCCTGCTACACGATTCCGCCCTAAAAATTTTTCTATAAAATTTCTGAGTGCCTGGCCAGCGCACTTTTTCAATTTTCAAAAATGTTGACATGCTCCGAAAAAAACTCCTATGCTACGTAAATTGAGTTGTACAACACGATTCCGCCCTCAAAATGTTTCTAAAAAATTTTTGAGTGCCTGGTCAGCGCACTTTTTCAATTTTCAAAAATGTTGACATGCTCCGAAAAAAAACTCCTATGCGACGTAAATTGAGTTGTACAACACGATTCCGCTCTCAAAATGTTTCTAAAAAAATTTTGAGTGCCTGGCCAGCGCACTTTTTCAATTTTCAAAAATGTTGACATACTCCGAAATAAAAATTCCTATGCGACGTAAATTAAGTCCTGCAACACGATTCCGCCCTAAAAATTTTTCTATAAAATTTCTGAGTGCCTGGCCAGCGCACTTTTTCAATTTTCAAAAATGTTGACATGCTCCGAAAAAAAAAATACTATGCTATGGAAATTGAGTTCTACAGCACGATTCCGCCCTCAAAATTTTTCTAAAAAATTTCTAAGTGCCTGGCCAGCGCACTTTTTCAATTTTCAAAAATGTTGACATGCTCCGAAAAAAAATTCCTATGCGACGTAAATTGAGTTCTATAACACGATTCCGCCCTCAAAACTTTTCTAAAAAATTTTTGAATGCCTGGCCAGCGCACTTTTTCAATTTTCAAAAATGTTGACATGCTCCGAAAGAAAAATTCCTATGCGACGTAAATTGAGTTCTACCACAAGATTCCGCCCTCAAAATTTTTCTAAAAAAAATTTAAGTTCCTGGCCAGCGCACTTTTACAATTTTCAAAAATGTTGACATGCTAAGAAAAAAAATTGAGTTCTACAACACGATTCCGCCCTCAAAACTTTTCTAAAAAATTTTTGAATACCTGGCCAGCGCACTTTTTCAATTTTCAAAAATGTTGACATGCTCCGAAAAAAAATTCCTATGCGACGTAAATTGAGTTCTACAACACGATTCCGCCCTCAAAACTTTTCTAAAAAATTTTTAAGTGCCTGGCCAGCGCACTTTTTCAATTTTCAAAAATGTTGACATGCTCCGAAAAAAAATACCTATGCGACGTAAATTGAGTTCTACCAAAAGATCCCGCCCTCAAAATTTTTCTAAAAAAAATTTAAGTTCCTGGCCAGCGCACTTTTACAATTTTCAAAAATGTTGACATGCTCCGAAAAAAAATTCCTATGCGACGTAAATTGAGTTCTACAACACGATTCCGCCCTCAAAACTTTTCTAAAAAATTTTTGAAAACCTGGCCAGCGCACTTTTTCAATTTTCAAAAATGTTGACATGCTCCGAAAAAAAATTCCTATGCGACGTAAATTGAGTTCTACAACACGATTCCGCCCTCAAAACTTTTCTAAAAAATTTTTAAGTGCCTGGCCAGCGCACTTTTTCAATTTTCAAAAATGTTGACATGCTCCGAAAAAAAACTCCTATGCTACGTAAATTGAGTTGTACTACACGATTCCGCCCTCAAACTGTTTCTAAAAAATTTTGGAGTGCCTGGTCAGCGCACTTTTTCAATTTTCAAAACTGTTGACAGGCTCCGAAAGGAAAATTCCTATGCGACGTAAATTGAGTTCTACCACAAGATTCCGCCCTCAAAATTTTTCTAAAAAAATTTAAGTTCCTGGCCAGCGCACTTTTACAATTTTCAAAAATGTTGACATGCTCCGAAAAAAAATTCCTATGCGACGTAAATTGAGTTCTACAACACGATTCCGCCCTCAAAACTTTTCTAAAAAATTTTTGAGGGCCTGGCCAGCGCACTTTTTCAATTTTCAAAAATGTTGACATGCTCCGAAAAAAATTCCTATGCGACGTAAATTGAGTTCTACAACACGATTCCGCCCTCAAAACTTTTCTAAAAAATAAGTGCCTGGCCAGCGCACTTTTTCAATTTTCAAAAATGTTGACATGCTCCGAAAAAAAATACCTATGCGACGTAAATTGAGTTCTACCACAAGATTCCGCCCTCAAAATTTTTCTAAAAAAAATTTAAGTTCCTGGCCTGCGCACTTTTACAATTTTCAAAAATGTTGACATGCTCCGAAAAAAAAAACTATGCTATGTAAATTGAGTTCTACAGCACGATTCCGCCCTCAAAATTTTTCTAAAAAATTTCTAAGTGCCTGGCCAGCGCACTTTTTCAATTTTCAAAAATGTTGACATGCTCCGAAAAAAAACTCCTATGCGACGTAAATTGAGTTGTACAACACGATTCCGCTCTCAAAATGTTTCTAAAAAAATTTTGAGTGCCTGGCCAGCGCAATTTTCAAAAATGTTGACATGCTCCGAAAAAAAATTCCTATGCGACGTAAATTGAGTTCTACAACACGATTCCGCCCTAAAAATTTTTCTATAAAATTTCTGAGTGCCTGGCCAGCGCACTTTTTCAATTTTCAAAAATGTTGACATGCTCCGAAAAAAAATACCTATGCGACGTAAATTGAGTTCTACCACAAGATTCCGCCCTCAAATTTTTTCTAAAAAAAATTTAAGTGCCTGGCCAGCGCACTTTTACAATTTTCAAAAATGTTGACATGCTCCGAAAAAAAACTCCTATGCTACGTAAATTGAGTTGTACAACACGATTCCGCCCTCAAAATGTTTCTAAAAAATTTTTAAGTGCCTGGCCAGCGCACTTTTTCAATTTTCAAAAATGTTGACATGCTCCGAAAAAAAATACCTATGCGACGTAAATTGAGTTCTACCACAAGATTCCGCCCTCAAAATTTTTCTAAAAAAAATTTAAGTTCCTGGCCAGCGCACTTTTACAATTTTCAAAAATGTTGACATGCTCCGAAAAAAAATTCCTATGCGACGTAAATTGAGTTCTATAACACGATTCCGCCCTCAAAACTTTTCTAAAAAATTTTTGAATGCCTGGCCAGCGCACTTTTTCAATTTTCAAAAATGTTGACATGCTCCGAAAAAAAATTCCTATGCGACGTAAATTGAGTTCTACAACACGATTCCGCCCTGAAAACTTTTCTAAAAAATTTTTAAGTGCCTGGCCAGCGCACTTTTTCAATTTTCAAAAATGTTGACATGCTCCGAAAAAAAACTCCTATGCTACGTAAATTGAGTTGTACTACACGATTCCGCCCTCAAACTGTTTCTAAAAAATTTTTGAGTGCCTGGTCAGCGCACTTTTTCAATTTTCAAAAATGTTGACAGGCTCCGAAAAAAAACTCCTATGCTACGTAAATTGAGTTGTACAACACGATTCCGCCCTCAAAATGTTTCTAAAAAATTTTTGAGTGCCTGGTCAGCGCACTTTTTCAATTTTCAAAAATGTTGACATGCTCCGAAAAAAAACTCCTATGCGACGTAAATTGAGTTGTACAACACGATTCCGCTCTCAAAATGTTTCTAAAAAAATTTTGAGTGCCTGGCCAGCGCACTTTTTCAATTTTCAAAAATGTTGACATACTCCGAAATAAAAATTCCTATGCGACGTAAATTAAGTCCTGCAACACGATTCCGCCCTAAAAATTTTTCTATAAAATTTCTGAGTGCCTGGCCAGCGCACTTTTTCAATTTTCAAAAATGTTGACATGCTCCGAAAAAAAAAATACTATGCTATGGAAATTGAGTTCTACAGCACGATTCCGCCCTCAAAATTTTTCTAAAAAATTTCTAAGTGCCTGGCCAGCGCACTTTTTCAATTTTCAAAAATGTTGACATGCTCCGAAAAAAAACTCCTATGCTACGTAAATTGAGTTGTACAACACGATTCCGCCCTCAAACTGTTTCTAAAAAATTTTTGAGTGCCTGGTCAGCGCACTTTTTCAATTTTCAAAAATGTTGACATGCTCCGAAAGAAAAATTCCTATGCGACGTAAATTGAGTTCTACCACAAGATTCCGCCCTCAAAATTTTTCTAAAAAAAATTTAAGTTCCTGGCCAGCGCACTTTTACAATTTTCAAAAATGTTGACATGCTAAGAAAAAAAATTGAGTTCTACAACACGATTCCGCCCTCAAAACTTTTCTAAAAAATTTTTGAATACCTGGCCAGCGCACTTTTTCAATTTTCAAAAATGTTGACATGCTCCGAAAAAAAATTCCTATGCGACGTAAATTGAGTTCTACAACACGATTCCGCCCTCAAAACTTTTCTAAAAAATTTTTAAGTGCCTGGCCAGCGCACTTTTTCAATTTTCAAAAATGTTGACATGCTCCGAAAAAAAATACCTATGCGACGTAAATTGAGTTCTACCAAAAGATCCCGCCCTCAAAATTTTTCTAAAAAAAATTTAAGTTCCTGGCCAGCGCACTTTTACAATTTTCAAAAATGTTGACATGCTCCGAAAAAAAATTCCTATGCGACGTAAATTGAGTTCTACAACACGATTCCGCCCTCAAAACTTTTCTAAAAAATTTTTGAAAACCTGGCCAGCGCACTTTTTCAATTTTCAAAAATGTTGACATGCTCCGAAAAAAAATTCCTATGCGACGTAAATTGAGTTCTACAACACGATTCCGCCCTCAAAACTTTTCTAAAAAATTTTTAAGTGCCTGGCCAGCGCACTTTTTCAATTTTCAAAAATGTTGACATGCTCCGAAAAAAAACTCCTATGCTACGTAAATTGAGTTGTACTACACGATTCCGCCCTCAAACTGTTTCTAAAAAATTTTTGAGTGCCTGGTCAGCGCACTTTTTCAATTTTCAAAAATGTTGACAGGCTCCGAAAGGAAAATTCCTATGCGACGTAAATTGAGTTCTACCACAAGATTCCGCCCTCAAAATTTTTCTAAAAAAATTTAAGTTCCTGGCCAGCGCACTTTTACAATTTTCAAAAATGTTGACATGCTCCGAAAAAAAATTCCTATGCGACGTAAATTGAGTTCTACAACACGATTCCGCCCTCAAAACTTTTCTAAAAAATTTTTGAGGGCCTGGCCAGCGCACTTTTTCAATTTTCAAAAATGTTGACATGCTCCGAAAAAGATTCCTATGCGACGTAAATTGAGTTCTACAACACGATTCCGCCCTCAAAACTTTTCTAAAAAATTTTTAAGTGCCTGGCCAGCGCACTTTTTCAATTTTCAAAAATGTTGACATGCTCCGAAAAAAAATACCTATGCGACGTAAATTGAGTTCTACCACAAGATTCCGCCCTCAAAACTTTTCTAAAAAATTTTTAAGTTCCTGGCCTGCGCACTTTTACAATTTTCAAAAATGTTGACATGCTCCGAAAAAAAAAACTATGCTATGTAAATTGAGTTCTACAGCACGATTCCGCCCTCAAAATTTTTCTAAAAAATTTCTAAGTGCCTGGCCAGCGCACTTTTTCAATTTTCAAAAATGTTGACATGCTCCGAAAAAGATTCCTATGCGACGTAAATTGAGTTCTACAACACGATTCCGCCCTCAAAACTTTTCTAAAAAATTTTTAAGTTCCTGGCCTGCGCACTTTTACAATTTTCAAAAATGTTGACATGCTCCGAAAAAAAAAACTATGCTATGTAAATTGAGTTCTACAGCACGATTCCGCCCTCAAAATTTTTCTAAAAAATTTCTAAGTGCCTGGCCAGCGCACTTTTTCAATTTTCAAAAATGTTGACATGCTCCGAAAAAAAACTCCTATGCGACGTAAATTGAGTTGTACAACACGATTCCGCTCTCAAAATGTTTCTAAAAAATTTTTGAGTGCCTGGCCAGCGCAATTTTCAAAAATGTTGACATGCTCCGAAAAAAAATTCCTATGCGACGTAAATTGAGTTCTACAACACGATTCCGCCCTCAAAATTTTTTAGAAAAATTTTTAAGTACCTGGTCAGCGCACTTTTTCAATTTTCAAAAATGTTGACATGCTCCGAAAAAAAATACCTATGCGACGTAAATTGAGTTCTACCACAAGATTCCGCCCTCAAATTTTTTCTAAAAAAAATTTAAGTGCCTGGCCAGCGCACTTTTACAATTTTCAAAAATGTTGACATGCTCCGAAAAAAAACTCCTATGCTACGTAAATTGAGTTGTACAACACGATTCCGCCCTCAAAATGTTTCTAAAAAATTTTTAAGTGCCTGGCCAGCGCACTTTTTCAATTTTCAAAAATGTTGACATGCTCCGAAAAAAAATACCTATGCGACGTAAATTGAGTTCTACCACAAGATTCCGCCCTCAAAATTTTTCTAAAAAAAATTTAAGTTCCTGGCCAGCGCACTTTTACAATTTTCAAAAATGTTGACATGCTCCGAAAAAAAATTCCTATGCGACGTAAATTGAGTTCTATAACACGATTCCGCCCTCAAAACTTTTCTAAAAAATTTTTGAATGCCTGGCCAGCGCACTTTTTCAATTTTCAAAAATGTTGACATGCTCCGAAAAAAAATTCCTATGCGACGTAAATTGAGTTCTACAACACGATTCCGCCCTCAAAACTTTTCTAAAAAATTTTTAAGTGCCTGGCCAGCGCACTTTTTCAATTTTCAAAAATGTTGACATGCTCCGAAAAAAAACTCCTATGCTACGTAAATTGAGTTGTACTACACGATTCCGCCCTCAAACTGTTTCTAAAAAATTTTTGAGTGCCTGGTCAGCGCACTTTTTCAATTTTCAAAAATGTTGACATACTCCGAAATAAAAATTCCTATGCGACGTAAATTAAGTCCTGCTACACGATTCCGCCCTAAAAATTTTTCTATAAAATTTCTGAGTGCCTGGCCAGCGCACTTTTTCAATTTTCAAAAATGTTGACATGCTCCGAAAAAAAACTCCTATGCTACGTAAATTGAGTTGTACAACACGATTCCGCCCTCAAAATGTTTCTAAAAAATTTTTGAGTGCCTGGTCAGCGCACTTTTTCAATTTTCAAAAATGTTGACATGCTCCGAAAAAAAACTCCTATGCGACGTAAATTGAGTTGTACAACACGATTCCGCTCTCAAAATGTTTCTAAAAAAATTTTGAGTGCCTGGCCAGCGCACTTTTTCAATTTTCAAAAATGTTGACATACTCCGAAATAAAAATTCCTATGCGACGTAAATTAAGTCCTGCAACACGATTCCGCCCTAAAAATTTTTCTATAAAATTTCTGAGTGCCTGGCCAGCGCACTTTTTCAATTTTCAAAAATGTTGACATGCTCCGAAAAAAAAAATACTATGCTATGTAAATTGAGTTCTACAGCACGATTCCGCCCTCAAAATTTTTCTAAAAAATTTCTAAGTGCCTGGCCAGCGCACTTTTTCAATTTTCAAAAATGTTGACATGCTCCAAAAAAAAACTCCTATGCTACGTAAATTGAGTTGTACAACACGATTCCGCCCTCAAACTGTTTCTAAAAAATTTTTGAGTGCCTGGTCAGCGCACTTTTTCAATTTTCAAAAATGTTGACATGCTCCGAAAAAAAATTCCTATGCGACGTAAATTGAGTTCTACAACACGATTCCGCCCTCAAAACTTTTCTAAAAAATTTTTGAGGGGCCTGGCCAGCGCACTTTTTCAATTTTCAAAAATGTTGACATGCTCCGAAAAAAAAAATACTAGGCTATGTAAATTGAGTTCTACAGCACGATTCCGCCCTCAAAATTTTTCTAAAAAATTTCTAAGTGCCTGGCCAGCGCACTTTTTCAATTTTCAAAAATGTTGACATGCTCCGAAAAAAAACTCCTATGCTACGTAAATTGAGTTGTACAACACGATTCCGCCCTCAAACTGTTTCTAAAAAATTTTTGATTGCCTGGTCAGCGCACTTTTTCAATTTTCAA
Organism: Pseudeuparius sepicola; assembly: GCA_963920635.1. Classification (NCBI taxonomy): domain Eukaryota; kingdom Metazoa; phylum Arthropoda; class Insecta; order Coleoptera; family Anthribidae; genus Pseudeuparius; species Pseudeuparius sepicola. The sequence goes on along the minus strand of OY987298.1, from coordinate 86,004,300 downwards.
AAATGTTGACATGCTCCGAAAGGAAAATTCCTATGCGACGTAAATTGAGTTCTACCACAAGATTCCGCCCTCAAAATTTTTCTAAAAAAAATTTAAGTTCCTGGCCAGCGCACTTTTACAATTTTCAAAAATGTTGACATGCTCCGGAAAAAAATTCCTATGCGACGTAAATTGAGTTCTACAACACGATTCCGCCCTCAAAACTTTTCTAAAAAATTTTTGAGGGCCTGGCCAGCGCACTTTTTCAATTTTCAAAAATGTTGACATGCTCCGAAAAAAATTCCTATGCGACGTAAATTGAGTTCTACAACACGATTCCGCCCTCAAAACTTTTCTAAAAAATTTTTAAGTGCCTGGCCAGCGCACTTTTACAATTTTCAAAAATGTTGACATGCTCCGAAAAAACATTTTCCTATGCGACGTAAATTGAATTCTACAACACGATTCCGCCCTCAAAACTTTTCTAAAAAATTTTTGAATGCCTGGCCAGCGCACTTTTTCAATTTTCAAAATTGTTGACATGCTCCGAAAAAAAATTCCTATGCGACGTAAATTGAGTTCTACAACACGATTCCGCCCTCAAAACTTTTCTAAAAAATTTTTAAGTGCCTGGCCAGCGCACTTTTTCAATTTTCAAAAATGTTGACATGCTCCGAAAAAAAACTCCTATGCTACGTAAATTGAGTTGTACAACACGATTCCGCCCTCAAACTGTTTCTAAAAAATTTTTGAGTGCCTGGTCAGTGCACTTTTTCAATTTTCAAAAATGTTGACAGGCTCCGAAAGGAAAATTCCTATGCGACGTAAATTGAGTTCTACCACAAGATTCCGCCCTCAAAATTTTTCTAAAAAAAATTTAAGTTCCTGGCCAGCGCACTTTTACAATTTTCAAAAATGTTGACATGCTCCGAAAAAAAATTCCTATGCGACGTAAATTGAGTTCTACAACACGATTCCGCCCTCAAAACTTTTCTAAAAAATTTTTGAGGGGCCTGGCCAGCGCACTTTTTCAATTTTCAAAAATGTTGACATGCTCCGAAAAAAAATTCCTATGCGACGTAAATTGAGTTCTACAACACGAATCCGCCCTCAAAACTTTTCTAAAAAATGTTTGAGGGCCTGGCCAGCGCACTTTTTCAATTTTCAAAAATGTTGACATGCTCCGAAAAAAAATTCCTATGCGACGTAAATTGAGTTCTACAACACGATTCCGCCCTCAAAACTTTTCTAAAAAAAATTTAAGTGCCTGGCCAGCGCACTTTTACAATTTTCAAAAATGTTGACATGCTCCAAAAAAAAACTCCTATGCTACGTAAATTGAGATGTACAACACGATTCCGCCCTCAAAACTTTTCTAAAAAATTTTTGAGGGCCTGGCCAGCGCACTTTTTCAATTTTCAAAAATGTTGACATGCTCCGAAAAAAAATTCCTATGCGACGTAAATTGAGTTCTACAACACGATTCCGCCCTCAAAACTTTTCTAAAAAATTTTTAAGTGCCTGGCCAGCGCACTTTTTCAATTTTCAAAAATGTTGACATGCTCCGAAAAAAAATACCTATGCGACGTAAATTGAGTTCTACCACAAGATTCCGCCCTCAAAATTTTTCTAAAAAAAATTTAAGTGCCTGGCCAGCGCACTTTTACAATTTTCAAAAATGTTGACATGCTCCGAAAAAAAACTCCTATGCTACGTAAATTGAGTTGTACAACACGATTCCGCCCTCAAAATGTTTCTAAAAAATTTTTGAGTGCCTGGCCAGCGCACTTTTTCAATTTTCAAAAATGTTGACATGCTCCGAAAAAAAATTCCTATGCGACGTAAATTGAGTTCTACAACACGATTCCGCCCTCAAAACTTTTCTAAAAAATTTTTAAGTGCCTGGCCAGCGCACTTTTTCAATTTTCAAAAATGTTGACATGCTCCGAAAAAAAATTCCTATGCGACGTAAATTGAGTTCTACAACACGATTCCGCCCTCAAAACTTTTCTTAAAAATTTTTAAGTGCCTGGCCAGCGCACATTTTCAATTTTCAAACATGTTGACATGCTCCAAAAAAAATTACTATGCGACGTAAATTAAGTTCTACAACACGATTCCGCCCTCAAAATGTTTCTAAAAAAATTTTGAGTGCCTGGCCAGCGCACTTTTTCAATTTTCAAAAATGTTCACATGCTCCGAAAAAAAAATACTATGCTATGTAAATTGAGTTCTACAGCACGATTCCGCCCTCAAAATTTTTCTAAAAAATTTCTAAGTGCCTGGCCAGCGCACTTTTTCAATTTTCAAAAATGTTGACATGCTCCCAAAGGAAAATTCCTATGCGACGTAAATTGAGTTCTACCACAAGATTCCGCCCTCAAAATTTTTCTAAAAAAAATTTAAGTGCCTGGCCAGCGCACTTTTACAATTTTCAAAAATGTTGACATGCACCGAAAAAAAAAGTCATATGTGACGTAAATTGAGTTCTACAACACGATTCGGCCCTCAAAATTTTTCTAAAAAATTTCTGTGCCTGGCCAGCGCACTTTATCAATTTTCAAACATGTTGACATGCTCAAAAAAAATTACTATGCGACGTAAATTGAGTTCTACAACACGATTCCGCCCTCAAAATGTTTCTAAAAAATTTTTGCGAGCCTGGCCAGCGCACTTTTTCAATTTTCAAAAATGTTGACATGCTCCGAAAAAAAATTCCTATGCGACGTAAATTGAGATCTACAACACGATTCCGCCCTCAAAGATTTTCTAAAAAATTTTTAAGTGCCTGGCCAGCGCACTTTTTCAATTTTCAAACATGTTGACATACTTTGAAAAAAAAATTCCTATGCGACGTAAATTGAGTTCTACAACATGATTACGCCCTCAAAATTTTTCTAAAAAATTTTTAAGTGCCTGGCCAGCGCACTTTTTCAATTTTCAAACATGTTGACATGCTCCAAAAAAAATTACTATACGACGTAAATTGAGTTGTACAACACGATTCCGCTCTCAAAATGTTTCTAAAAAATTTTTGAGTGCCTGGCCAGCGCACTTTTTCAATTTTCAAAAATGTTGACATGCTCTAAAAAAATTACTATACGACGTAAATTGAGTTGTACAACACGATTCCGCTCTCAAAATGTTTCTAAAAAAATTTTGAGTGCCTGGCCAGCGCACTTTTTCAATTTTCAAAAATGTTGACATACTCCGAAATAAAAATTCCTATGCGACGTAAATTAGGTAAGTCCTACAACACGATTCCGCCCTAAAAATTTTTCTATAAAATTTCTGAGTGCTTGGCCAGCGCACTTTTTCAATTTTCAAAAATGTTGACATGCTCCGAAAAAAAATTCCTATGCGACGTAAATTGAGTTGTACAACACGATTCCGCCCTCAAAATGTTTCTAAAAAATTTTTGAGTGCCTGGCCAGCGCACTTTTTCAATTTTCAAAAATGTTGACATACTCCGAAATAAAAATTCCTATGCGACGTAAATTAAGTTCTACAACACGATTACGCCCTAAAAATTTTTCTATAAAATTTCTAAGTGCCTGACCAGAGTACTTTTTCAATTTTCAAAAATGTTGACATGCTCCGAAAAAAAAGTCCTATGTGACGTAAATTGACTTCTGCAACACGATTCCGCCCACAACATTTTTCTAAAAAATTTCTGTGCCTGGCCAGCGCACTTTTTCAATTTTCAAAAATGTTGACATGCTCCTAAAAAAAATTCCTATGCGACGTAAATTGAGTTCTACCAAAAGATTCCGCCCTCAAAATTTTTCTAAAAAATTTCTGAGTGCCTGGAGAGCGCACTTTTTCAATTTTCAAAAATGTTGACATGCTCCAAAAAAAAAAAATTCCTATGCGACGTAAATTGAGTTCTACAACACGATTCCGCCCTCCAAATTTTTCTGAAAAATTTCTGTGCCTGACCAGCGCACTTTTTCCATCTTCAAAAACGTTGACATGCTCCAAAAAAAAATCCGACGTAAATTGAGTTCTACAGCACGATTCCGCCCTCCAAATTTTTCTAAAAAATTTGTGAGTGCCTGGCCAGCGCACTTTTTCAATTTTCAAACATGTTGACATGCTCAAAAAAAAATTACTATGCGACGTAAATTGAGTTCTACAACACGATTCCGCCCTAAAAATTTTTCTATAAAATTTCTGAGTGCCTGGCCAGCGCACTTTTTCAATTTTCAAAAATGTTGACATGCCCCGAAAAAAAATCCTATGCGACGTAAATTGAGTTCTACCACATGATTCCGCCCTCAAAATTTTTCTAAAAAATTTCTAAGTGCCTGGCCAGCGCACTTTTTCAATTTTCAAACATGTTGACATGCTCAAAAAAAAATTACTATGCGACGTAAATTGAGTTCTACAACACGATTCCGCCCTAAAAATTTTTCTATAAAATTTCTGAGTGCCTGGCCAGCGCACTTTTTCAATTTTCAAAAATGTTGACATGCTCAAAAAAAAAAATCCTATGCGACGTAAATTGAGTTCTACCACACGATTCCGCCCTCAAAATTTTTCTAAAAAATTTCTAAGTGCCTGGCCAGCGCACTTTTTCAATTTTCAAAAATGTTGACATGCTCCGAAAAAAAAAATACTATGCTATGTAAATTGAGTTCTACAGCACGATTCCGCCCTCAAAATTTTTCTAAAAAATTTCTAAGTGCCTGGCCAGCGCACTTTTTTTTCATCAATTTTCAAAAATGTTGACATGCTCCGAAAAAAAATTCCTATGCGACGTAAATTGAGTTCTACAACACGATTCCGCCCTCAAAATTTTTTAGAAAAATTTTTAAGTACCTGGTCAGCGCACTTTTTCAATTTTCAAAAATGTTGACAGGCTCCGAAAAAAAACTCCTATGCTACGTAAATTGAGTTGTACAACACGATTCCGCCCTCAAAATGTTTCTAAAAAATTTTTGAGTGCCTGGTCAGCGCACTTTTTCAATTTTCAAAAATGTTGACATGCTCCGAAAAAAAACTCCTATGCGACGTAAATTGAGTTGTACAACACGATTCCGCTCTCAAAATGTTTCTAAAAAAATTTTGAGTGCCTGGCCAGCGCACTTTTTCAATTTTCAAAAATGTTGACATACTCCGAAATAAAAATTCCTATGCGACGTAAATTAAGTCCTGCTACACGATTCCGCCCTAAAAATTTTTCTATAAAATTTCTGAGTGCCTGGCCAGCGCACTATTTCAATTTTCAAAAATGTTGACATGCTCCGAAAAAAAACTCCTATGCTACGTAAATTGAGTTGTACAACACGATTCCGCCCTCAAAATGTTTCTAAAAAATTTTTGAGTGCCTGGTCAGCGCACTTTTTCAATTTTCAAAAATGTTGACATGCTCCGAAAAAAAACTCCTATGCGACGTAAATTGAGTTGTACAACACGATTCCGCTCTCAAAATGTTTCTAAAAAAATTTTGAGTGCCTGGCCAGCGCACTTTTTCAATTTTCAAAAATGTTGACATACTCCGAAATAAAAATTCCTATGCGACGTAAATTAAGTCCTGCAACACGATTCCGCCCTAAAAATTTTTCTATAAAATTTCTGAGTGCCTGGCCAGCGCACTTTTTCAATTTTCAAAAATGTTGACATGCTCCGAAAAAAAAAATACTATGCTATGTAAATTGAGTTCTACAGCACGATTCCGCCCTCAAAATTTTTCTAAAAAATTTCTAAGTGCCTGGCCAGCGCACTTTTTCAATTTTCAAAAATGTTGACATGCTCCGAAAAAAAACTCCTATGCTACGTAAATTAAGTTGTACAACACGATTCCGCCCTCAAACTGTTTCTAAAAAATTTTTGAGTGCCTGGTCAGCGCACTTTTTAAATTTTCAAAAATGTTGACATGCTCCGAAAGAAAAATTCCTATGCGACGTAAATTGAGTTCTACCACAAGATTCCGCCCTCAAAATTTTTCTAAAAAAAATTTAAGTTCCTGGCCAGCGCACTTTTACAATTTTCAAAAATGTTGACATGCTCCGAAAAAAAATTCCTATGCGACGTAAATTGAGTTCTACAACACGATTCCGCCCTCAAAACTTTTCTAAAAAATTTTTAAGTGCCTGGCCAGCGCACTTTTTCAATTTTCAAAAATGTTGACATGCTCCGAAAAAAAATACCTATGCGACGTAAATTGAGTTCTACCACAAGATTCCGCCCTCAAAATTTTTCTAAAAAAAATATAAGTTCCTGGCCAGCGCACTTTTACAATTTTCAAAAATGTTGACATGCTCCGAAAAAAAATTATTATGCGACGTAAATTGAGTTCTACAACACGATTCCGCCCTCAAAACTTTTCTAAAAAATTTTTGAATACCTGGCCAGCGCACTTTTTCAATTTTCAAAAATGTTGACATGCTCCGAAAAAAAATTCCTATGCGACGTAAATTGAGTTCTACAACACGATTCCGCCCTCAAAACTTTTCTAAAAAATTTTTAAGTGCCTGGCAAGCGCACTTTTTCAATTTTCAAAAATGTTGACATGCTCCGAAAAAAAATACCTATGCGACGTAAATTGAGTTCTACCACAAGATTCCGCCCTCAAAATTTTTCTAAAAAAAATTTAAGTTCCTGGCCAGCGCACTTTTACAATTTTCAAAAATGTTGACATGCTCCGAAAAAAAATTCCTATGCGACGTAAATTGAGTTCTACAACACGATTCCGCCCTCAAAACTTTTCTAAAAAATTTTTGAAAACCTGGCCAGCGCACTTTTTCAATTTTCAAAAATGTTGACATGCTCCGAAAAAAAATTCCTATGCGACGTAAATTGAGTTCTACAACACGATTCCGCCCTCAAAACTTTTCTAAAAAATTTTTAAGTGCCTGGCCAGCGCACTTTTTCAATTTTCAAAAATGTTGACATGCTCCGAAAAAAAACTCCTATGCTACGTAAATTGAGTTGTACTACACGATTCCGCCCTCAAACTGTTTCTAAAAAATTTTTGAGTGCCTGGTCAGCGCACTTTTTCAATTTTCAAAAATGTTGACAGGCTCCGAAAGGAAAATTCCTATGCGACGTAAATTGAGTTCTACCACAAGATTCCGCCCTCAAAATTTTTCTAAAAAAAATTTAAGTTCCTGGCCAGCGCACTTTTACAATTTTCAAAAATGTTGACATGCTCCGAAAAAAAATTCCTATGCGACGTAAATTGAGTTCTACAACACGATTCCGCCCTCAAAACTTTTCTAAAAAATTTTTGAGGGCCTGGCCAGCGCACTTTTTCAATTTTCAAAAATGTTGACATGCTCCGAAAAAAATTCCTATGCGACGTAAATTGAGTTCTACAACACGATTCCGCCCTCAAAACTTTTCTAAAAAATTTTTAAGTGCCTGGCCAGCGCACTTTTTCAATTTTCAAAAATGTTGACATGCTCCGAAAAAAAATACCTATGCGACGTAAATTGAGTTCTACCACAAGATTCCGCCCTCAAAATTTTTCTAAAAAAAATTTAAGTTCCTGGCCAGCGCACTTTTACAATTTTCAAAAATGTTGACATGCTCCGAAAAAAAAAACTATGCTATGTAAATTGAGTTCTACAGCACGATTCCGCCCTCAAAATTTTTCTAAAAAATTTCTAAGTGCCTGGCCAGCGCACTTTTTCAATTTTCAAAAATGTTGACATGCTCCGAAAAAAAACTCCTATGCGACGTAAATTGAGTTGTACAACACGATTCCGCTCTCAAAATGTTTCTAAAAAATTTTTGAGTGCCTGGCCAGCGCAATTTTCAAAAATGTTGACATGCTCCGAAAAAAAATTCCTATGCGACGTAAATTGAGTTCTACAACACGATTCCGCCCTCAAAATTTTTTAGAAAAATTTTTAAGTACCTGGTCAGCGCACTTTTTCAATTTTCAAAAATGTTGACATGCTCCGAAAAAAAATACCTATGCGACGTAAATTGAGTTCTACCACAAGATTCCGCCCTCAAATTTTTTCTAAAAAAAATTTAAGTGCCTGGCCAGCGCACTTTTACAATTTTCAAAAATGTTGACATGCTCCGAAAAAAAACTCCTATGCTACGTAAATTGAGTTGTACAACACGATTCCGCCCTCAAAATGTTTCTAAAAAATTTTTAAGTGCCTGGCCAGCGCACTTTTTCAATTTTCAAAAATGTTGACATGCTCCGAAAAAAAATACCTATGCGACGTAAATTGAGTTCTACCACAAGATTCCGCCCTCAAAATTTTTCTAAAAAAAATTTAAGTTCCTGGCCAGCGCACTTTTACAATTTTCAAAAATGTTGACATGCTCCGAAAAAAAATTCCTATGCGACGTAAATTGAGTTCTATAACACGATTCCGCCCTCAAAACTTTTCTAAAAAATTTTTGAATGCCTGGCCAGCGCACTTTTTCAATTTTCAAAAATGTTGACATGCTCCGAAAAAAAATTCCTATGCGACGTAAATTGAGTTCTACAACACGATTCCGCCCTCAAAACTTTTCTAAAAAATTTTTAAGTGCCTGGCCAGCGCACTTTTTCAATTTTCAAAAATGTTGACATGCTCCGAAAAAAAACTCCTATGCTACGTAAATTGAGTTGTACTACACGATTCCGCCCTCAAACTGTTTCTAAAAAATTTTTGAGTGCCTGGTCAGCGCACTTTTTCAATTTTCAAAAATGTTGACAGGCTCCGAAAAAAAACTCCTATGCTACGTAAATTGAGTTGTACAACACGATTCCGCCCTCAAAATGTTTCTAAAAAATTTTTGAGTGCCTGGTCAACGCACTTTTTCAATTTTCAAAAATGTTGACATGCTCCGAAAAAAAACTCCTATGCGACGTAAATTGAGTTGTACAACAAGATTCCGCTCTCAAAATGTTTCTAAAAAAATTTTGAGTGCCTGGCCAGCGCACTTTTTCAATTTTCAAAAATGTTGACATACTCCGAAATAAAAATTCCTATGCGACGTAAATTAAGTCCTGCTACACGATTCCGCCCTAAAAATTTTTCTATAAAATTTCTGAGTGCCTGGCCAGCGCACTTTTTCAATTTTCAAAAATGTTGACATGCTCCGAAAAAAAACTCCTATGCTACGTAAATTGAGTTGTACAACACGATTCCGCCCTCAAAATGTTTCTAAAAAATTTTTGAGTGCCTGGTCAGCGCACTTTTTCAATTTTCAAAAATGTTGACATGCTCCGAAAAAAAATTCCTATGCGACGTAAATTGAGTTCTACAACACGATTCCGCCCTCAAAACTTTTCTAAAAAATTTTTAAGTGCCTGGCCAGCGCACTTTTTCAATTTTCAAAAATGTTGACATGCTCCGAAAAAAAATACCTATGCGACGTAAATTGAGTTCTACCACAAGATTCCGCCCTCAAAATTTTTCTAAAAAAAATATAAGTTCCTGGCCAGCGCACTTTTACAATTTTCAAAAATGTTGACATGCTCCGAAAAAAAATTCCTATGCGACGTAAATTGAGTTCTACAACACGATTCCGCCCTCAAAACTTTTCTAAAAAATTTTTGAATACCTGGCCAGCGCACTTTTTCAATTTTCAAAAATGTTGACATGCTCCGAAAAAAAATTCCTATGCGACGTAAATTGAGTTCTACAACACGATTCCGCCCTCAAAACTTTTCTAAAAAATTTTTAAGTGCCTGGCCAGCGCACTTTTTCAATTTTCAAAAATGTTGACATGCTCCGAAAAAAAATACCTATGCGACGTAAATTGAGTTCTACCACAAGATTCCGCCCTCAAAATTTTTCTAAAAAAAATTTAAGTTCCTGGCCAGCGCACTTTTACAATTTTCAAAAATGTTGACATGCTCCGAAAAAAAATTCCTATGCGACGTAAATTGAGTTCTACAACACGATTCCGCCCTCAAAACTTTTCTAAAAAATTTTTGAAAACCTGGCCAGCGCACTTTTTCAATTTTCAAAAATGTTGACATGCTCCGAAAAAAAATTCCTATGCGACGTAAATTGAGTTCTACAACACGATTCCGCCCTCAAAACTTTTCTAAAAAATTTTTAAGTGCCTGGCCAGCGCACTTTTTCAATTTTCAAAAATGTTGACATGCTCCGAAAAAAAACTCCTATGCTACGTAAATTGAGTTGTACTACACGATTCCGCCCTCAAACTGTTTCTAAAAAATTTTTGAGTGCCTGGTCAGCGCACTTTTTCAATTTTCAAAAATGTTGACAGGCTCCGAAAGGAAAATTCCTATGCGACGTAAATTGAGTTCTACCACAAGATTCCGCCCTCAAAATTTTTCTAAAAAAAATTTAAGTTCCTGGCCAGCGCACTTTTACAATTTTCAAAAATGTTGACATGCTCCGAAAAAAAATTCCTATGCGACGTAAATTGAGTTCTACAACACGATTCCGCCCTCAAAACTTTTCTAAAAAATTTTTGAGGGCCTGGCCAGCGCACTTTTTCAATTTTCAAAAATGTTGACATGCTCCGAAAAAAATTCCTATGCGACGTAAATTGAGTTCTACAACACGATTCCGCCCTCAAAACTTTTCTAAAAAATTTTTAAGTGCCTGGCCAGCGCACTTTTTCAATTTTCAAAAATGTTGACATGCTCCGAAAAAAAATACCTATGCGACGTAAATTGAGTTCTACCACAAGATTCCGCATTCAAAATTTTTCTAAAAAAAATTTAAGTTCCTGGCCAGCGCACTTTTACAATTTTCAAAAATGTTGACATGCTCCGAAAAAAAAAACTATGCTATGTAAATTGAGTTCTACAGCACGATTCCGCCCTCAAAATTTTTCTAAAAAATTTCTAAGTGCCTGGCCAGCGCACTTTTTCAATTTTCAAAAATGTTGACATGCTCCGAAAAAAAACTCCTATGCGACGTAAATTGAGTTGTACAACACGATTCCGCTCTCAAAATGTTTCTAAAAAATTTTTGAGTGCCTGGCCAGCGCAATTTTCAAAAATGTTGACATGCTCCGAAAAAAAATTCCTATGCGACGTAAATTGAGTTCTACAACACGATTCCGCCCTCAAAATTTTTTAGAAAAATTTTTAAGTACCTGGTCAGCGCACTTTTTCAATTTTCAAAAATGTTGACATGCTCCGAAAAAAAATACCTATGCGACGTAAATTGAGTTCTACCACAAGATTCCGCCCTCAAATTTTTTCTAAAAAAAATTTAAGTGCCTGGCCAGCGCACTTTTACAATTTTCAAAAATGTTGACATGCTCCGAAAAAAAACTCCTATGCTACGTAAATTGAGTTGTACAACACGATTCCGCCCTCAAAATGTTTCTAAAAAATTTTTAAGTGCCTGGCCAGCGCACTTTTTCAATTTTCAAAAATGTTGACATGCTCCGAAAAAAAATACCTATGCGACGTAAATTGAGTTCTACCACAAGATTCCGCCCTCAAAATTTTTCTAAAAAAAATTTAAGTTCCTGGCCAGCGCACTTTTACAATTTTCAAAAATGTTGACATGCTCCGAAAAAAAATTCCTATGCGACGTAAATTGAGTTCTATAACACGATTCCGCCCTCAAAACTTTTCTAAAAAATTTTTGAATGCCTGGCCAGCGCACTTTTTCAATTTTCAAAAATGTTGACATGCTCCGAAAAAAAATTCCTATGCGACGTAAATTGAGTTCTACAACACGATTCCGCCCTCAAAACTTTTCTAAAAAATTTTTAAGTGCCTGGCCAGCGCACTTTTTCAATTTTCAAAAATGTTGACATGCTCCGAAAAAAAACTCCTATGCTACGTAAATTGAGTTGTACTACACGATTCAGCCCTCAAACTGTTTCTAAAAAATTTTTGAGTGCCTGGTCAGCGCACTTTTTCAATTTTCAAAAATGTTGACAGGCTCCGAAAAAAAACTCCTATGCTACGTAAATTGAGTTGTACAACACGATTCCGCCCTCAAAATGTTTCTAAAAAATTTTTGAGTGCCTGGTCAGCGCACTTTTTCAATTTTCAAAAATGTTGACATGCTCCGAAAAAAAACTCCTATGCGACGTAAATTGAGTTGTACAACAAGATTCCGCTCTCAAAATGTTTCTAAAAAAATTTTGAGTGCCTGGCCAGCGCACTTTTTCAATTTTCAAAAATGTTGACATACTCCGAAATAAAAATTCCTATGCGACGTAAATTAAGTCCTGCTACACGATTCCGCCCTAAAAATTTTTCTATAAAATTTCTGAGTGCCTGGCCAGCGCACTTTTTCAATTTTCAAAAATGTTGACATGCTCCGAAAAAAAACTCCTATGCTACGTAAATTGAGTTGTACAACACGATTCCGCCCTCAAAATGTTTCTAAAAAATTTTTGAGTGCCTGGTCAGCGCACTTTTTCAATTTTCAAAAATGTTGACATGCTCCGAAAAAAAACTCCTATGCGACGTAAATTGAGTTGTACAACACGATTCCGCTCTCAAAATGTTTCTAAAAAAATTTTGAGTGCCTGGCCAGCGCACTTTTTCAATTTTCAAAAATGTTGACATACTCCGAAATAAAAATTCCTATGCGACGTAAATTAAGTCCTGCAACACGATTCCGCCCTAAAAATTTTTCTATAAAATTTCTGAGTGCCTGGCCAGCGCACTTTTTCAATTTTCAAAAATATTGACATGCTCCGAAAAAAAAAATACTATGCTATGTAAATTGAGTTCTACAGCACGATTCCGCCCTCAAAATTTTTCTAAAAAATTTCTAAGTGCCTGGCCAGCGCACTTTTTCAATTTTCAAAAATGTTGACATGCTCCGAAAAAAAACTCCTATGCTACGTAAATTGAGTTGTACAACACGATTCCGCCCTCAAACTGTTTCTAAAAAATTTTTGAGTGCCTGGTCAGCGCACTTTTTCAATTTTCAAAAATGTTGACATGCTCCGAAAAAAAATTCCTATGCGACGTAAATTGAGTTCTACAACACGATTCCGCCCTCAAAACTTTTCTAAAAAATTTTTGAGGGGCCTGGCCAGCGCACTTTTTCAATTTTCAAAAATGTTGACATGCTCCGAAAAAAAAAATACTAGGCTATGTAAATTGAGTTCTACAGCACGATTCCGCCCTCAAAATTTTTCTAAAAAATTTCTAAGTGCCTGGCCAGCGCACTTTTTCAATTTTCAAAAATGTTGACATGCTCCGAAAAAAAACTCCTATGCTACGTAAATTGAGTTGTACAACACGATTCCGCCCTCAAACTGTTTCTAAAAAATTTTTGATTGCCTGGTCAGCGCACTTTTTCAATTTTCAAAAATGTTGACATGCTCCGAAAGGAAAATTCCTATGCGACGTAAATTGAGTTCTACCACAAGATTCCGCCCTCAAAATTTTTCTAAAAAAAATTTAAGTTCCTGGCCAGCGCACTTTTACAATTTTCAAAAATGTTGACATGCTCCGGAAAAAAATTCCTATGCGACGTAAATTGAGTTCTACAACACGATTCCGCCCTCAAAACTTTTCTAAAAAATTTTTGAGGGCCTGGCCAGCGCACTTTTTCAATTTTCAAAAATGTTGACATGCTCCGAAAAAAATTCCTATGCGACCTAAATTGAGTTCTACAACACGATTCCGCCCTCAAAACTTTTCTAAAAAATTTTTAAGTGCCTGGCCAGCGCACTTTTACAATTTTCAAAAATGTTGACATGCTCCGAAAAAAAATTTTCCTATGCGACGTAAATTGAGTTCTACAACACGATTCCGCCCTCAAAACTTTTCTAAAAAATTTTTGAATGCCTGGCCAGCGCACTTTTTCAATTTTCAAAATTGTTGACATGCTCCGAAAAAAAATTCCTATGCGACGTAAATTGAGTTCTACAACACGATTCCGCCCTCAAAATTTTCTAAAAAATTTTTAAGTGCCTGGCCAGCGCACTTTTACAATTTTCAAAAATGTTGACATGCTCCGGAAAAAAATTCCTATGCGACGTAAATTGAGTTCTACAACACGATTCCGCCCTCAAAACTTTTCTAAAAAATTTTTGAGGGCCTGGCCAGCGCACTTTTTCAATTTTCAAAAATGTTGACATGCTCCGAAAAAAATTCCTATGCGACGTAAATTGAGTTCTACAACACGATTCCGCCCTCAAAACTTTTCTAAAAAATTTTTAAGTGCCTGGCCAGCGCACTTTTACAATTTTCAAAAATGTTGACATGCTCCGAAAAAAAATTTTCCTATGCGACGTAAATTGAGTTCTACAACACGATTCCGCCCTCAAAACTTTTCTAAAAAATTTTTGAATGCCTGGCCAGCGCACTTTTTCAATTTTCAAAATTGTTGACATGCTCCGAAAAAAAATTCCTATGCGACGTAAATTGAGTTCTACAACACGATTCCGCCCTCAAAACTTTTCTAAAAAATTTTTAAGTGCCTGGCCAGCGCACTTTTTCAATTTTCAAAAATGTTGACATGCTCCGAAAAAAAACTCCTATGCTACGTAAATTGAGTTGTACAACACGATTCCGCCCTCAAACTGTTTCTAAAAAATTTTTGAGTGCCTGGTCAGCGCACTTTTTCAATTTTCAAAAATGTTGACAGGCTCCGAAAGGAAAATTCCTATGCGACGTAAATTGAGTTCTACCACAAGATTCCGCCCTCAAAATTTTTCTAAAAAAAATTTAAGTTCCTGGCCAGCGCACTTTTACAATTTTCAAAAATGTTGACATGCTCCGAAAAAAAATTCCTATGCGACGTAAATTGAGTTCTACAACACGATTCCGCCCTCAAAACTTTTCTAAAAAATTTTTGAGGGGCCTGGCCAGCGCACTTTTTCAATTTTCAAAAATGTTGACATGCTCCGAAAAAAAATTCCTATGCGACGTAAATTGAGTTCTACAACACGATTCCGCCCTCAAAACTTTTCTAAAAAATTTTTGAGGGCCTGGCCAGCGCACTTTTTCAATTTTCAAAAATGTTGACATGCTCCGAAAAAAAATTCCTATGCGACGTAAATTGAGTTCTACAACACGATTCCGCCCTCAAAACTTTTCTAAAAAAAATTTAAGTGCCTGGCCAGCGCACTTTTACAATTTTCAAAAATGTTGACATGCTCCGAAAAAAAACTCCTATGCTACGTAAATTGAGATGTACAACACGATTCCGCCCTCAAAACTTTTCTAAAAAATTTTTGAGGGCCTGGCCAGCGCACTTTTTCAATTTTCAAAAATGTTGACATGCTCCGAAAAAAAATTCCTATGCGACGTAAATTGAGTTCTACAACACGATTCCGCCCTCAAAACTTTTCTAAAAAATTTTTAAGTGCCTGGCCAGCGCACTTTTTCAATTTTCAAAAATGTTGACATGCTCCGAAAAAAAATACCTATGCGACGTAAATTGAGTTCTACCACAAGATTCCGCCCTCAAAATTTTTCTAAAAAAAATTTAAGTGCCTGGCCAGCGCACTTTTACAATTTTCAAAAATGTTGACATGCTCCGAAAAAAAACTCCTATGCTACGTAAATTGAGTTGTACAACACGATTCCGCCCTCAAAATGTTTCTAAAAAATTTTTGAGTGCCTGGCCAGCGCACTTTTTCAATTTTCAAAAATGTTGACATGCTCCGAAAAAAAATTCCTATGCGACGTAAATTGAGTTCTACAACACGATTCCGCCCTCAAAACTTTTCTAAAAAATTTTTGAGTGCCTGGTCAGCGCACTTTTTCAATTTTCAAAAATGTTGACATGCTCCGAAAAAAAACTCCTATGCGACGTAAATTGAGTTGTACAACAAGATTCCGCTCTCAAAATGTTTCTAAAAAAATTTTGAGTGCCTGGCCAGCGCACTTTTTCAATTTTCAAAAATGTTGACATACTCCGAAATAAAAATTCCTATGCGACGTAAATTAAGTCCTGCTACACGATTCCGCCCTAAAAATTTTTCTATAAAATTTCTGAGTGCCTGGCCAGCGCACTTTTTCAATTTTCAAAAATGTTGACATGCTCCGAAAAAAAACTCCTATGCTACGTAAATTGAGTTGTACAACACGATTCCGCCCTCAAAATGTTTCTAAAAAATTTTTGAGTGCCTGGTCAGCGCACTTTTTCAATTTTCAAAAATGTTGACATGCTCCGAAAAAAAACTCCTATGCGACGTAAATTGAGTTGTACAACACGATTCCGCTCTCAAAATGTTTCTAAAAAAATTTTGAGTGCCTGGCCAGCGCACTTTTTCAATTTTCAAAAATGTTGACATACTCCGAAATAAAAATTCCTATGCGACGTAAATTAAGTCCTGCAACACGATTCCGCCCTAAAAATTTTTCTATAAAATTTCTGAGTGCCTGGCTAGCGCACTTTTTCAATTTTCAAAAATGTTGACATGCTCCGAAAAAAAAATACTATGCTATGTAAATTGAGTTCTACAGCACGATTCCGCCCTCAAAATTTTTCTAAAAAATTTCTAAGTGCCTGGCCAGCGCACTTTTTCAATTTTCAAAAATGTTGACATGCTCCGAAAAAAAACTCCTATGCTACGTAAATTGAGTTGTACAACACGATTCCGCCCTCAAACTGTTTCTAAAAAATTTTTGAGTGCCTGGTCAGCGCACTTTTTCAATTTTCAAAAATGTTGACATGCTCCGAAAAAAAATTCCTATGCGACGTAAATTGAGTTCTACAACACGATTCCGCCCTCAAAACTTTTCTAAAAAATTTTTGAGGGGCCTGGCCAGCGCACTTTTTCAATTTTCAAAAATGTTGACATGCTCCGAAAAAAAAAATACTAGGCTATGTAAATTGAGTTCTACAGCACGATTCCGCCCTCAAAATTTTTCTAAAAAATTTCTAAGTGCCTGGCCAGCGCACTTTTTCAATTTTCAAAAATGTTGACATGCTCCGAAAAAAAACTCCTATGCTACGTAAATTGAGTTGTACAACACGGTTCCGCCCTCAAACTGTTTCTAAAAAATTTTTGATTGCCTGGTCAGCGCACTTTTTCAATTTTCAAAAATGTTGACATGCTCCGAAAGGAAAATTCCTATGCGACGTAAATTGAGTTCTACCACAAGATTCCGCCCTCAAAATTTTTCTAAAAAAAATTTAAGTTCCTGGCCAGCGCACTTTTACAATTTTCAAAAATGTTGACATGCTCCGGAAAAAAATTCCTATGCGACGTAAATTGAGTTCTACAACACGATTCCGCCCTCAAAACTTTTCTAAAAAATTTTTGAGGGCCTGGCCAGCGCACTTTTTCAATTTTCAAAAATGTTGACATGCTCCGAAAAAAATTCCTATGCGACGTAAATTGAGTTCTACAACACGATTCCGCCCTCAAAACTTTTCTAAAAAATTTTTAAGTGCCTGGCCAGCGCACTTTTACAATTTTCAAAAATGTTGACATGCTCCGAAAAAAAATTTTCCTATGCGACGTAAATTGAGTTCTACAACACGATTCCGCCCTCAAAACTTTTCTAAAAAATTTTTGAATGCCTGGCCAGCGCACTTTTTCAATTTTCAAAATTGTTGACATGCTCCGAAAAAAAATTCCTATGCGACGTAAATTGAGTTCTACAACACGATTCCGCCCTCAAAACTTTTCTAAAAAATTTTTAAGTGCCTGGCCAGCGCACTTTTTCAATTTTCAAAAATGTTGACATGCTCCGAAAAAAAACTCCTATGCTACGTAAATTGAGTTGTACAACACGATTCCGCCCTCAAACTGTTTCTAAAAAATTTTTGAGTGCCTGGTCAGCGCACTTTTTCAATTTTCAAAAATGTTGACAGGCTCCGAAAGGAAAATTCCTATGCGACGTAAATTGAGTTCTACCACAAGATTCCGCCCTCAAAATTTTTCTAAAAAAAATTTAAGTTCCTGGCCAGCGCACTTTTACAATTTTCAAAAATGTTGACATGCTCCGAAAAAAAATTCCTATGCGACGTAAATTGAGTTCTACAACACGATTCCGCCCTCAAAACTTTTCTAAAAAATTTTTGAGGGGCCTGGCCAGCGCACTTTTTCAATTTTCAAAAATGTTGACATGCTCCGAAAAAAAATTCCTATGCGACGTAAATTGAGTTCTACAACACGATTCCGCCCTCAAAACTTTTCTAAAAAATTTTTGAGGGCCTGGCCAGCGCACTTTTTCAATTTTCAAAAATGTTGACATGCTCCGAAAAAAAATTCCTATGCGACGTAAATTGAGTTCTACAACACGATTCCGCCCTCAAACTGTTTCTAAAAAATTTTTGAGTGCCTGGTCAGCGCACTTTTTCAATTTTCAAAAATGTTGACAGGCTCCGAAAGGAAAATTCCTATGCGACGTAAATTGAGTTCTACCACAAGATTCCGCCCTCAAAATTTTTCTAAAAAAAATTTAAGTTCCTGGCCAGCGCACTTTTACAATTTTCAAAAATGTTGACATGCTCCGAAAAAAAACTCCTATGCTACGTAAATTGAGATGTACAACACGATTCCGCCCTCAAAACTTTTCTAAAAAATTTTTGAGGGCCTGGCCAGCGCACTTTTTCAATTTTCAAAAATGTTGACATGCTCCGAAAAAAAATTCCTATGCGACGTAAATTGAGTTCTACAACACGATTCCGCCCTCAAAACTTTTCTAAAAAATTTTTAAGTGCCTGGCCAGCGCACTTTTTCAATTTTCAAAAATGTTGACATGCTCCGAAAAAAAATACCTAATTGAGTTCTACCACAAGATTCCGCCCTCAAAATTTTTCTAAAAAAAATTTAAGTGCCTGGCCAGCGCACTTTTACAATTTTCAAAAATGTTGACATGCTCCGAAAAAAAACTCCTATGCTACGTAAATTGAGTTGTACAACACGATTCCGCCCTCAAAATGTTTCTAAAAAATTTTTGAGTGCCTGGCCAGCGCACTTTTTCAATTTTCAAAAATGTTGACATGCTCCGAAAAAAAATTCCTATGCGACGTAAATTGAGTTCTACAACACGATTCCGCCCTCAAAACTTTTCTAAAAAATTTTTAAGTGCCTGGCCAGCGCACTTTTTCAATTTTCAAAAATGTTGACATGCTCCGAAAAAAAATTCCTATGCGACGTAAATTGAGTTCTACAACACGATTCCGCCCTCAAAACTTTTCTAAAAAAATTTTAAGTGCCTGGCCAGCGCACTTTTTCAATTTTCAAACATGTTGACATGCTCCAAAAAAAATTACTATGCGACGTAAATTAAGTTCTACAACACGATTCCGCCCTCAAAATGTTTCTAAAAAAATTTTGAGTGCCTGGCCAGCGCACTTTTTCAATTTTCAAAAATGTTCACATGCTCCGAAAAAAAAATACTATGCTATGTAAATTGAGTTCTACAGCACGATTCCGCCCTCAAAATTTTTCTAAAAAATTTCTAAGTGCCTGGCCAGCGCACTTTTTCCATTTTCAAAAATGTTGACATGCTCCCAAAGGAAAATTCCTATGCGACGTAAATTGAGTTCTACCACAAGATTCCGCCCCCAAAATTTTTCTAAAAAAAATTTAAGTGCCTGGCCAGCGCACTTTTACAATTTTCAAAAATGTTGACATGCACCGAAAAAAAAAGTCATATGTGACGTAAATTGAGTTCTACAACACGATTCGGCCCTCAAAATTTTTCTAAAAAATTTCTGTGCCTGGCCAGCGCACTTTTTCAATTTTCAAAAATGTTGACATGCTCCGAAAAAAAATTCCTATGCGACGTAAATTGAGATCTACAACACGATTCCGCCCTCAAAGATTTTCTAAAAAATTTTTAAGTGCCTGGCCAGCGCACTTTTTCAATTTTCAAACATGTTGACATACTTTGAAAAAAAAATTCCTATGCGACGTAAATTGAGTTCTACAACATGATTACGCCCTCAAAATTTTTCTAAAAAATTTTTAAGTGCCTGGCCAGCGCACTTTTTCAATTTTCAAACATGTTGACATGCTCCAAAAAAAATTACTATACGACGTAAATTGAGTTGTACAACACGATTCCGCTCTCAAAATGTTTCTAAAAAATTTTTGAGTGCCTGGCCAGCGCACTTTTTCAATTTTCAAAAATGTTGACATGCTCTAAAAAAATTACTATACGACGTAAATTGAGTTGTACAACACGATTCCGCTCTCAAAATGTTTCTAAAAAAATTTTGAGTGCCTGGCCAGCGCACTTTTTCAATTTTCAAAAATGTTGACATACTCCGAAATAAAAATTCCTATGCGACGTAAATTAGGTAAGTCCTACAACACGATTCCGCCCTAAAAATTTTTCTATAAAATTTCTGAGTGCTTGGCCAGCGCACTTTTTCAATTTTCAAAAATGTTGACATGCTCCGAAAAAAAATTCCTATGCGACGTAAATTGAGTTGTACAACACGATTCCGCCCTCAAAATGTTTCTAAAAAATTTTTGAGTGCCTGGCCAGCGCACTTTTTCAATTTTCAAAAATGTTGACATACTCCGAAATAAAAATTCCTATGCGACGTAAATTAAGTTCTACAACACGATTACGCCCTAAAAATTTTTCTATAAAATTTCTAAGTGCCTGGCCAGCGCACTTTTTCCATTTTCAAAAATGTTGACATGCTCCCAAAGGAAAATTCCTATGCGACGTAAATTGAGTTCTACCACAAGATTCCGCCCCCAAAATTTTTCTAAAAAAAATTTAAGTGCCTGGCCAGCGCACTTTTACAATTTTCAAAAATGTTGACATGCACCGAAAAAAAAAGTCATATGTGACGTAAATTGAGTTCTACAACACGATTCGGCCCTCAAAATTTTTCTAAAAAATTTCTGTGCCTGGCCAGCGCACTTTTTCAATTTTCAAACATGTTGACATGCTAAAAAAAAATTACTATGCGACGTAAATTGAGTTCTACAACACGATTCCGCCCTCAAAATTTTTCTAAAAAAAATTTAAGTGCCTGGCCAGCGCACTTTTACAATTTTCAAAATGTTGACATGCACCGAAAAAAAAAGTCCTATGTGACGTAAATTGAGTTCTACAACACGATTCGGCCCTCAAAATTTTTTTAAAAAATTTCTGAGTGCCTGGAGAGCGCACTTTTTCAATTTTCAAAAATGTTGACATGCTCCAAAAAAAAAAAATTCCTATGCGACGTAAATTGAGTTCTACAACACGATTCCGCCCTCCAAATTTTTCTGAAAAATTTCTGTGCCTGACCAGCGCACTTTTTCCATCTTCAAAAACGTTGACATGCTCCAAAAAAAAATCCGACGTAAATTGAGTTCTACAGCACGATTCCGCCCTCCAAATTTTTCTAAAAAATTTGTGAGTGCCTGGCCAGCGCACTTTTTCAATTTTCAAACATGTTGACATGCTCAAAAAAAAATTACTATGCGACGTAAATTGAGTTCTACAACACGATTCCGCCCTAAAAATTTTTCTATAAAATTTCTGAGTGCCTGGCCAGCGCACTTTTTCAATTTTCAAAAATGTTGACATGCCCCGAAAAAAAATCCTATGCGACGTAAATTGAGTTCTACCACACGATTCCGCCCTCAAAATTTTTCTAAAAAATTTCTAAGTGCCTGGCCAGCGCACTTTTTCAATTTTCAAACATGTTGACATGCTCAAAAAAAAATTACTATGCGACGTAAATTGAGTTCTACAACACGATTCCGCCCTAAAAATTTTTCTATAAAATTTCTGAGTGCCTGGCCAGCGCACTTTTTCAATTTTCAAAAATGTTGACATGCTCCAAAAAAAAAATCCTATGCGACGTAAATTGAGTTCTACCACACGATTCCGCCCTCAAAATTTTTCTAAAAAATTTCTAAGTGCCTGGCCAGCGCACTTTTTCAATTTTCAAAAATGTTGACATGCTCCGAAAAAAAATTCCTATGCGACGTAAATTGAGTTGTACAACACGATTCCGCCCTCAAAATGTTTCTAAAAAATTTTTGAGTGCCTGGCCAGCGCACTTTTTCAATTTTCAAAAATGTTGACATACTCCGAAATAAAAATTCCTATGCGACGTAAATTAAGTTCTACAACACGATTACGCCCTAAAAATTTTTCTATAAAATTTCTAAGTGCCTGGCCAGAGTACTTTTTCAATTTTCAAAAATGTTAACATGCTCCGAAAAAAAAGTCCTATGTGACGTAAATTGACTTCTGCAACACGATTCCGCCCACAAAATTTTTCTAACAAATTTCTAAGTGCCTGGCCAGCGCACTGTTTCAATTTTCAAAAATGTTGACATGCTCCGAAAGGAAAATTCCTATGCGACGTAAATTGAGTTCTACCAAAAGATTCCGCCCTCAAAATTTTTCTAAAAAAAATTTAAGTGCCTGGCCAGCGCACTTTTACAATTTTCAAAAATGTTGACATGCACCGAAAAAAAAAGTCCTATGTGACGTAAATTGAGTTCTACAACACGATTCGGCCCTCAAAATTTTTCTAAAAAATTTCTGAGTGCCTGGCCAGCGCACTTTTACAATTTTCAAAAATGTTGACATGCTCCGAAAAAAAACTCCTATGCGACGTAAATTGAGTTGTACAACACGATTCCGCCCTCAAAATGTTTCTAAAAAATTTTTGAGTGCCTGGTCAGCGCACTTTTTCAATTTTCAAAAATGTTGACATGCTCCGAAAAAAAACTCCTATGCGACGTAAATTGAGTTGTACAACACGATTCCGCTCTCAAAATGTTTCTAAAAAAATTTTGAGTGCCTGGCCAGCGCACTTTTTCAATTTTCAAAAATGTTGACATACTCCGAAATAAAAATTCCTATGCGACGTAAATTAAGTCCTGCTACACGATTCCGCCCTAAAAATTTTTCTATAAAATTTCTGAGTGCCTGGCCAGCGCACTATTTCAATTTTCAAAAATGTTGACATGCTCCGAAAAAAAACTCCTATGCTACGTAAATTGAGTTGTACAACACGATTCCGCCCTCAAAATGTTTCTAAAAAATTTTTGAGTGCCTGGTCAGCGCACTTTTTCAATTTTCAAAAATGTTGACATGCTCCGAAAAAAAACTCCTATGCGACGTAAATTGAGTTGTACAACACGATTCCGCTCTCAAAATGTTTCTAAAAAAATTTTGAGTGCCTGGCCAGCGCACTTTTTCAATTTTCAAAAATGTTGACATACTCCGAAATAAAAATTCCTATGCGACGTAAATTAAGTCCTGCAACACGATTCCGCCCTAAAAATTTTTCTATAAAATTTCTGAGTGCCTGGCCAGCGCACTTTTTCAATTTTCAAAAATGTTGACATGCTCCGAAAAAAAAAATACTATGCTATGTAAATTGAGTTCTACAGCACGATTCCGCCCTCAAAATTTTTCTAAAAAATTTCTAAGTGCCTGGCCAGCGCACTTTTTCAATTTTCAAAAATGTTGACATGCTCCGAAAAAAAACTCCTATGCTACGTAAATTAAGTTGTACAACACGATTCCGCCCTCAAACTGTTTCTAAAAAATTTTTGAGTGCCTGGTCAGCGCACTTTTTAAATTTTCAAAAATGTTGACATGCTCCGAAAGAAAAATTCCTATGCGACGTAAATTGAGTTCTACCACAAGATTCCGCCCTCAAAATTTTTCTAAAAAAAATTTAAGTTCCTGGCCAGCGCACTTTTACAATTTTCAAAAATGTTGACATGCTCCGAAAAAAAATTCCTATGCGACGTAAATTGAGTTCTACAACACGATTCCGCCCTCAAAACTTTTCTAAAAAATTTTTAAGTGCCTGGCCAGCGCACTTTTTCAATTTTCAAAAATGTTGACATGCTCCGAAAAAAAATACCTATGCGACGTAAATTGAGTTCTACCACAAGATTCCGCCCTCAAAATTTTTCTAAAAAAAATATAAGTTCCTGGCCAGCGCACTTTTACAATTTTCAAAAATGTTGACATGCTCCGAAAAAAAATTATTATGCGACGTAAATTGAGTTCTACAACACGATTCCGCCCTCAAAACTTTTCTAAAAAATTTTTGAATACCTGGCCAGCGCACTTTTTCAATTTTCAAAAATGTTGACATGCTCCGAAAAAAAATTCCTATGCGACGTAAATTGAGTTCTACAACACGATTCCGCCCTCAAAACTTTTCTAAAAAATTTTTAAGTGCCTGGCAAGCGCACTTTTTCAATTTTCAAAAATGTTGACATGCTCCGAAAAAAAATACCTATGCGACGTAAATTGAGTTCTACCACAAGATTCCGCCCTCAAAATTTTTCTAAAAAAAATTTAAGTTCCTGGCCAGCGCACTTTTACAATTTTCAAAAATGTTGACATGCTCCGAAAAAAAATTCCTATGCGACGTAAATTGAGTTCTACAACACGATTCCGCCCTCAAAACTTTTCTAAAAAATTTTTGAAAACCTGGCCAGCGCACTTTTTCAATTTTCAAAAATGTTGACATGCTCCGAAAAAAAATTCCTATGCGACGTAAATTGAGTTCTACAACACGATTCCGCCCTCAAAACTTTTCTAAAAAATTTTTAAGTGCCTGGCCAGCGCACTTTTTCAATTTTCAAAAATGTTGACATGCTCCGAAAAAAAACTCCTATGCTACGTAAATTGAGTTGTACTACACGATTCCGCCCTCAAACTGTTTCTAAAAAATTTTTGAGTGCCTGGTCAGCGCACTTTTTCAATTTTCAAAAATGTTGACAGGCTCCGAAAGGAAAATTCCTATGCGACGTAAATTGAGTTCTACCACAAGATTCCGCCCTCAAAATTTTTCTAAAAAAAATTTAAGTTCCTGGCCAGCGCACTTTTACAATTTTCAAAAATGTTGACATGCTCCGAAAAAAAATTCCTATGCGACGTAAATTGAGTTCTACAACACGATTCCGCCCTCAAAACTTTTCTAAAAAATTTTTGAGGGCCTGGCCAGCGCACTTTTTCAATTTTCAAAAATGTTGACATGCTCCGAAAAAAATTCCTATGCGACGTAAATTGAGTTCTACAACACGATTCCGCCCTCAAAACTTTTCTAAAAAATTTTTAAGTGCCTGGCCAGCGCACTTTTTCAATTTTCAAAAATGTTGACATGCTCCGAAAAAAAATACCTATGCGACGTAAATTGAGTTCTACCACAAGATTCCGCCCTCAAAATTTTTCTAAAAAAAATTTAAGTTCCTGGCCAGCGCACTTTTACAATTTTCAAAAATGTTGACATGCTCCGAAAAAAAAAACTATGCTATGTAAATTGAGTTCTACAGCACGATTCCGCCCTCAAAATTTTTCTAAAAAATTTCTAAGTGCCTGGCCAGCGCACTTTTTCAATTTTCAAAAATGTTGACATGCTCCGAAAAAAAACTCCTATGCGACGTAAATTGAGTTGTACAACACGATTCCGCTCTCAAAATGTTTCTAAAAAATTTTTGAGTGCCTGGCCAGCGCAATTTTCAAAAATGTTGACATGCTCCGAAAAAAAATTCCTATGCGACGTAAATTGAGTTCTACAACACGATTCCGCCCTCAAAATTTTTTAGAAAAATTTTTAAGTACCTGGTCAGCGCACTTTTTCAATTTTCAAAAATGTTGACATGCTCCGAAAAAAAATACCTATGCGACGTAAATTGAGTTCTACCACAAGATTCCGCCCTCAAATTTTTTCTAAAAAAAATTTAAGTGCCTGGCCAGCGCACTTTTACAATTTTCAAAAATGTTGACATGCTCCGAAAAAAAACTCCTATGCTACGTAAATTGAGTTGTACAACACGATTCCGCCCTCAAAATGTTTCTAAAAAATTTTTAAGTGCCTGGCCAGCGCACTTTTTCAATTTTCAAAAATGTTGACATGCTCCGAAAAAAAATACCTATGCGACGTAAATTGAGTTCTACCACAAGATTCCGCCCTCAAAATTTTTCTAAAAAAAATTTAAGTTCCTGGCCAGCGCACTTTTACAATTTTCAAAAATGTTGACATGCTCCGAAAAAAAATTCCTATGCGACGTAAATTGAGTTCTATAACACGATTCCGCCCTCAAAACTTTTCTAAAAAATTTTTGAATGCCTGGCCAGCGCACTTTTTCAATTTTCAAAAATGTTGACATGCTCCGAAAAAAAATTCCTATGCGACGTAAATTGAGTTCTACAACACGATTCCGCCCTCAAAACTTTTCTAAAAAATTTTTAAGTGCCTGGCCAGCGCACTTTTTCAATTTTCAAAAATGTTGACATGCTCCGAAAAAAAACTCCTATGCTACGTAAATTGAGTTGTACTACACGATTCCGCCCTCAAACTGTTTCTAAAAAATTTTTGAGTGCCTGGTCAGCGCACTTTTTCAATTTTCAAAAATGTTGACAGGCTCCGAAAAAAAACTCCTATGCTACGTAAATTGAGTTGTACAACACGATTCCGCCCTCAAAATGTTTCTAAAAAATTTTTGAGTGCCTGGTCAACGCACTTTTTCAATTTTCAAAAATGTTGACATGCTCCGAAAAAAAACTCCTATGCGACGTAAATTGAGTTGTACAACAAGATTCCGCTCTCAAAATGTTTCTAAAAAAATTTTGAGTGCCTGGCCAGCGCACTTTTTCAATTTTCAAAAATGTTGACATACTCCGAAATAAAAATTCCTATGCGACGTAAATTAAGTCCTGCTACACGATTCCGCCCTAAAAATTTTTCTATAAAATTTCTGAGTGCCTGGCCAGCGCACTTTTTCAATTTTCAAAAATGTTGACATGCTCCGAAAAAAAACTCCTATGCTACGTAAATTGAGTTGTACAACACGATTCCGCCCTCAAAATGTTTCTAAAAAATTTTTGAGTGCCTGGTCAGCGCACTTTTTCAATTTTCAAAAATGTTGACATGCTCCGAAAAAAAATTCCTATGCGACGTAAATTGAGTTCTACAACACGATTCCGCCCTCAAAACTTTTCTAAAAAATTTTTAAGTGCCTGGCCAGCGCACTTTTTCAATTTTCAAAAATGTTGACATGCTCCGAAAAAAAATACCTATGCGACGTAAATTGAGTTCTACCACAAGATTCCGCCCTCAAAATTTTTCTAAAAAAAATATAAGTTCCTGGCCAGCGCACTTTTACAATTTTCAAAAATGTTGACATGCTCCGAAAAAAAATTCCTATGCGACGTAAATTGAGTTCTACAACACGATTCCGCCCTCAAAACTTTTCTAAAAAATTTTTGAATACCTGGCCAGCGCACTTTTTCAATTTTCAAAAATGTTGACATGCTCCGAAAAAAAATTCCTATGCGACGTAAATTGAGTTCTACAACACGATTCCGCCCTCAAAACTTTTCTAAAAAATTTTTAAGTGCCTGGCCAGCGCACTTTTTCAATTTTCAAAAATGTTGACATGCTCCGAAAAAAAATACCTATGCGACGTAAATTGAGTTCTACCACAAGATTCCGCCCTCAAAATTTTTCTAAAAAAAATTTAAGTTCCTGGCCAGCGCACTTTTACAATTTTCAAAAATGTTGACATGCTCCGAAAAAAAATTCCTATGCGACGTAAATTGAGTTCTACAACACGATTCCGCCCTCAAAACTTTTCTAAAAAATTTTTGAAAACCTGGCCAGCGCACTTTTTCAATTTTCAAAAATGTTGACATGCTCCGAAAAAAAATTCCTATGCGACGTAAATTGAGTTCTACAACACGATTCCGCCCTCAAAACTTTTCTAAAAAATTTTTAAGTGCCTGGCCAGCGCACTTTTTCAATTTTCAAAAATGTTGACATGCTCCGAAAAAAAACTCCTATGCTACGTAAATTGAGTTGTACTACACGATTCCGCCCTCAAACTGTTTCTAAAAAATTTTTGAGTGCCTGGTCAGCGCACTTTTTCAATTTTCAAAAATGTTGACAGGCTCCGAAAGGAAAATTCCTATGCGACGTAAATTGAGTTCTACCACAAGATTCCGCCCTCAAAATTTTTCTAAAAAAAATTTAAGTTCCTGGCCAGCGCACTTTTACAATTTTCAAAAATGTTGACATGCTCCGAAAAAAAATTCCTATGCGACGTAAATTGAGTTCTACAACACGATTCCGCCCTCAAAACTTTTCTAAAAAATTTTTGAGGGCCTGGCCAGCGCACTTTTTCAATTTTCAAAAATGTTGACATGCTCCGAAAAAAATTCCTATGCGACGTAAATTGAGTTCTACAACACGATTCCGCCCTCAAAACTTTTCTAAAAAATTTTTAAGTGCCTGGCCAGCGCACTTTTTCAATTTTCAAAAATGTTGACATGCTCCGAAAAAAAATACCTATGCGACGTAAATTGAGTTCTACCACAAGATTCCGCATTCAAAATTTTTCTAAAAAAAATTTAAGTTCCTGGCCAGCGCACTTTTACAATTTTCAAAAATGTTGACATGCTCCGAAAAAAAAAACTATGCTATGTAAATTGAGTTCTACAGCACGATTCCGCCCTCAAAATTTTTCTAAAAAATTTCTAAGTGCCTGGCCAGCGCACTTTTTCAATTTTCAAAAATGTTGACATGCTCCGAAAAAAAACTCCTATGCGACGTAAATTGAGTTGTACAACACGATTCCGCTCTCAAAATGTTTCTAAAAAATTTTTGAGTGCCTGGCCAGCGCAATTTTCAAAAATGTTGACATGCTCCGAAAAAAAATTCCTATGCGACGTAAATTGAGTTCTACAACACGATTCCGCCCTCAAAATTTTTTAGAAAAATTTTTAAGTACCTGGTCAGCGCACTTTTTCAATTTTCAAAAATGTTGACATGCTCCGAAAAAAAATACCTATGCGACGTAAATTGAGTTCTACCACAAGATTCCGCCCTCAAATTTTTTCTAAAAAAAATTTAAGTGCCTGGCCAGCGCACTTTTACAATTTTCAAAAATGTTGACATGCTCCGAAAAAAAACTCCTATGCTACGTAAATTGAGTTGTACAACACGATTCCGCCCTCAAAATGTTTCTAAAAAATTTTTAAGTGCCTGGCCAGCGCACTTTTTCAATTTTCAAAAATGTTGACATGCTCCGAAAAAAAATACCTATGCGACGTAAATTGAGTTCTACCACAAGATTCCGCCCTCAAAATTTTTCTAAAAAAAATTTAAGTTCCTGGCCAGCGCACTTTTACAATTTTCAAAAATGTTGACATGCTCCGAAAAAAAATTCCTATGCGACGTAAATTGAGTTCTATAACACGATTCCGCCCTCAAAACTTTTCTAAAAAATTTTTGAATGCCTGGCCAGCGCACTTTTTCAATTTTCAAAAATGTTGACATGCTCCGAAAAAAAATTCCTATGCGACGTAAATTGAGTTCTACAACACGATTCCGCCCTCAAAACTTTTCTAAAAAATTTTTAAGTGCCTGGCCAGCGCACTTTTTCAATTTTCAAAAATGTTGACATGCTCCGAAAAAAAACTCCTATGCTACGTAAATTGAGTTGTACTACACGATTCAGCCCTCAAACTGTTTCTAAAAAATTTTTGAGTGCCTGGTCAGCGCACTTTTTCAATTTTCAAAAATGTTGACAGGCTCCGAAAAAAAACTCCTATGCTACGTAAATTGAGTTGTACAACACGATTCCGCCCTCAAAATGTTTCTAAAAAATTTTTGAGTGCCTGGTCAGCGCACTTTTTCAATTTTCAAAAATGTTGACATGCTCCGAAAAAAAACTCCTATGCGACGTAAATTGAGTTGTACAACAAGATTCCGCTCTCAAAATGTTTCTAAAAAAATTTTGAGTGCCTGGCCAGCGCACTTTTTCAATTTTCAAAAATGTTGACATACTCCGAAATAAAAATTCCTATGCGACGTAAATTAAGTCCTGCTACACGATTCCGCCCTAAAAATTTTTCTATAAAATTTCTGAGTGCCTGGCCAGCGCACTTTTTCAATTTTCAAAAATGTTGACATGCTCCGAAAAAAAACTCCTATGCTACGTAAATTGAGTTGTACAACACGATTCCGCCCTCAAAATGTTTCTAAAAAATTTTTGAGTGCCTGGTCAGCGCACTTTTTCAATTTTCAAAAATGTTGACATGCTCCGAAAAAAAACTCCTATGCGACGTAAATTGAGTTGTACAACACGATTCCGCTCTCAAAATGTTTCTAAAAAAATTTTGAGTGCCTGGCCAGCGCACTTTTTCAATTTTCAAAAATGTTGACATACTCCGAAATAAAAATTCCTATGCGACGTAAATTAAGTCCTGCAACACGATTCCGCCCTAAAAATTTTTCTATAAAATTTCTGAGTGCCTGGCCAGCGCACTTTTTCAATTTTCAAAAATATTGACATGCTCCGAAAAAAAAAATACTATGCTATGTAAATTGAGTTCTACAGCACGATTCCGCCCTCAAAATTTTTCTAAAAAATTTCTAAGTGCCTGGCCAGCGCACTTTTTCAATTTTCAAAAATGTTGACATGCTCCGAAAAAAAACTCCTATGCTACGTAAATTGAGTTGTACAACACGATTCCGCCCTCAAACTGTTTCTAAAAAATTTTTGAGTGCCTGGTCAGCGCACTTTTTCAATTTTCAAAAATGTTGACATGCTCCGAAAAAAAATTCCTATGCGACGTAAATTGAGTTCTACAACACGATTCCGCCCTCAAAACTTTTCTAAAAAATTTTTGAGGGGCCTGGCCAGCGCACTTTTTCAATTTTCAAAAATGTTGACATGCTCCGAAAAAAAAAATACTAGGCTATGTAAATTGAGTTCTACAGCACGATTCCGCCCTCAAAATTTTTCTAAAAAATTTCTAAGTGCCTGGCCAGCGCACTTTTTCAATTTTCAAAAATGTTGACATGCTCCGAAAAAAAACTCCTATGCTACGTAAATTGAGTTGTACAACACGATTCCGCCCTCAAACTGTTTCTAAAAAATTTTTGATTGCCTGGTCAGCGCACTTTTTCAATTTTCAAAAATGTTGACATGCTCCGAAAGGAAAATTCCTATGCGACGTAAATTGAGTTCTACCACAAGATTCCGCCCTCAAAATTTTTCTAAAAAAAATTTAAGTTCCTGGCCAGCGCACTTTTACAATTTTCAAAAATGTTGACATGCTCCGGAAAAAAATTCCTATGCGACGTAAATTGAGTTCTACAACACGATTCCGCCCTCAAAACTTTTCTAAAAAATTTTTGAGGGCCTGGCCAGCGCACTTTTTCAATTTTCAAAAATGTTGACATGCTCCGAAAAAAATTCCTATGCGACCTAAATTGAGTTCTACAACACGATTCCGCCCTCAAAACTTTTCTAAAAAATTTTTAAGTGCCTGGCCAGCGCACTTTTACAATTTTCAAAAATGTTGACATGCTCCGAAAAAAAATTTTCCTATGCGACGTAAATTGAGTTCTACAACACGATTCCGCCCTCAAAACTTTTCTAAAAAATTTTTGAATGCCTGGCCAGCGCACTTTTTCAATTTTCAAAATTGTTGACATGCTCCGAAAAAAAATTCCTATGCGACGTAAATTGAGTTCTACAACACGATTCCGCCCTCAAAATTTTCTAAAAAATTTTTAAGTGCCTGGCCAGCGCACTTTTACAATTTTCAAAAATGTTGACATGCTCCGGAAAAAAATTCCTATGCGACGTAAATTGAGTTCTACAACACGATTCCGCCCTCAAAACTTTTCTAAAAAATTTTTGAGGGCCTGGCCAGCGCACTTTTTCAATTTTCAAAAATGTTGACATGCTCCGAAAAAAATTCCTATGCGACGTAAATTGAGTTCTACAACACGATTCCGCCCTCAAAACTTTTCTAAAAAATTTTTAAGTGCCTGGCCAGCGCACTTTTACAATTTTCAAAAATGTTGACATGCTCCGAAAAAAAATTTTCCTATGCGACGTAAATTGAGTTCTACAACACGATTCCGCCCTCAAAACTTTTCTAAAAAATTTTTGAATGCCTGGCCAGCGCACTTTTTCAATTTTCAAAATTGTTGACATGCTCCGAAAAAAAATTCCTATGCGACGTAAATTGAGTTCTACAACACGATTCCGCCCTCAAAACTTTTCTAAAAAATTTTTAAGTGCCTGGCCAGCGCACTTTTTCAATTTTCAAAAATGTTGACATGCTCCGAAAAAAAACTCCTATGCTACGTAAATTGAGTTGTACAACACGATTCCGCCCTCAAACTGTTTCTAAAAAATTTTTGAGTGCCTGGTCAGCGCACTTTTTCAATTTTCAAAAATGTTGACAGGCTCCGAAAGGAAAATTCCTATGCGACGTAAATTGAGTTCTACCACAAGATTCCGCCCTCAAAATTTTTCTAAAAAAAATTTAAGTTCCTGGCCAGCGCACTTTTACAATTTTCAAAAATGTTGACATGCTCCGAAAAAAAATTCCTATGCGACGTAAATTGAGTTCTACAACACGATTCCGCCCTCAAAACTTTTCTAAAAAATTTTTGAGGGGCCTGGCCAGCGCACTTTTTCAATTTTCAAAAATGTTGACATGCTCCGAAAAAAAATTCCTATGCGACGTAAATTGAGTTCTACAACACGATTCCGCCCTCAAAACTTTTCTAAAAAATTTTTGAGGGCCTGGCCAGCGCACTTTTTCAATTTTCAAAAATGTTGACATGCTCCGAAAAAAAATTCCTATGCGACGTAAATTGAGTTCTACAACACGATTCCGCCCTCAAAACTTTTCTAAAAAAAATTTAAGTGCCTGGCCAGCGCACTTTTACAATTTTCAAAAATGTTGACATGCTCCGAAAAAAAACTCCTATGCTACGTAAATTGAGATGTACAACACGATTCCGCCCTCAAAACTTTTCTAAAAAATTTTTGAGGGCCTGGCCAGCGCACTTTTTCAATTTTCAAAAATGTTGACATGCTCCGAAAAAAAATTCCTATGCGACGTAAATTGAGTTCTACAACACGATTCCGCCCTCAAAACTTTTCTAAAAAATTTTTAAGTGCCTGGCCAGCGCACTTTTTCAATTTTCAAAAATGTTGACATGCTCCGAAAAAAAATACCTATGCGACGTAAATTGAGTTCTACCACAAGATTCCGCCCTCAAAATTTTTCTAAAAAAAATTTAAGTGCCTGGCCAGCGCACTTTTACAATTTTCAAAAATGTTGACATGCTCCGAAAAAAAACTCCTATGCTACGTAAATTGAGTTGTACAACACGATTCCGCCCTCAAAATGTTTCTAAAAAATTTTTGAGTGCCTGGCCAGCGCACTTTTTCAATTTTCAAAAATGTTGACATGCTCCGAAAAAAAATTCCTATGCGACGTAAATTGAGTTCTACAACACGATTCCGCCCTCAAAACTTTTCTAAAAAATTTTTGAGTGCCTGGTCAGCGCACTTTTTCAATTTTCAAAAATGTTGACATGCTCCGAAAAAAAACTCCTATGCGACGTAAATTGAGTTGTACAACAAGATTCCGCTCTCAAAATGTTTCTAAAAAAATTTTGAGTGCCTGGCCAGCGCACTTTTTCAATTTTCAAAAATGTTGACATACTCCGAAATAAAAATTCCTATGCGACGTAAATTAAGTCCTGCTACACGATTCCGCCCTAAAAATTTTTCTATAAAATTTCTGAGTGCCTGGCCAGCGCACTTTTTCAATTTTCAAAAATGTTGACATGCTCCGAAAAAAAACTCCTATGCTACGTAAATTGAGTTGTACAACACGATTCCGCCCTCAAAATGTTTCTAAAAAATTTTTGAGTGCCTGGTCAGCGCACTTTTTCAATTTTCAAAAATGTTGACATGCTCCGAAAAAAAACTCCTATGCGACGTAAATTGAGTTGTACAACACGATTCCGCTCTCAAAATGTTTCTAAAAAAATTTTGAGTGCCTGGCCAGCGCACTTTTTCAATTTTCAAAAATGTTGACATACTCCGAAATAAAAATTCCTATGCGACGTAAATTAAGTCCTGCAACACGATTCCGCCCTAAAAATTTTTCTATAAAATTTCTGAGTGCCTGGCTAGCGCACTTTTTCAATTTTCAAAAATGTTGACATGCTCCGAAAAAAAAATACTATGCTATGTAAATTGAGTTCTACAGCACGATTCCGCCCTCAAAATTTTTCTAAAAAATTTCTAAGTGCCTGGCCAGCGCACTTTTTCAATTTTCAAAAATGTTGACATGCTCCGAAAAAAAACTCCTATGCTACGTAAATTGAGTTGTACAACACGATTCCGCCCTCAAACTGTTTCTAAAAAATTTTTGAGTGCCTGGTCAGCGCACTTTTTCAATTTTCAAAAATGTTGACATGCTCCGAAAAAAAATTCCTATGCGACGTAAATTGAGTTCTACAACACGATTCCGCCCTCAAAACTTTTCTAAAAAATTTTTGAGGGGCCTGGCCAGCGCACTTTTTCAATTTTCAAAAATGTTGACATGCTCCGAAAAAAAAAATACTAGGCTATGTAAATTGAGTTCTACAGCACGATTCCGCCCTCAAAATTTTTCTAAAAAATTTCTAAGTGCCTGGCCAGCGCACTTTTTCAATTTTCAAAAATGTTGACATGCTCCGAAAAAAAACTCCTATGCTACGTAAATTGAGTTGTACAACACGGTTCCGCCCTCAAACTGTTTCTAAAAAATTTTTGATTGCCTGGTCAGCGCACTTTTTCAATTTTCAAAAATGTTGACATGCTCCGAAAGGAAAATTCCTATGCGACGTAAATTGAGTTCTACCACAAGATTCCGCCCTCAAAATTTTTCTAAAAAAAATTTAAGTTCCTGGCCAGCGCACTTTTACAATTTTCAAAAATGTTGACATGCTCCGGAAAAAAATTCCTATGCGACGTAAATTGAGTTCTACAACACGATTCCGCCCTCAAAACTTTTCTAAAAAATTTTTGAGGGCCTGGCCAGCGCACTTTTTCAATTTTCAAAAATGTTGACATGCTCCGAAAAAAATTCCTATGCGACGTAAATTGAGTTCTACAACACGATTCCGCCCTCAAAACTTTTCTAAAAAATTTTTAAGTGCCTGGCCAGCGCACTTTTACAATTTTCAAAAATGTTGACATGCTCCGAAAAAAAATTTTCCTATGCGACGTAAATTGAGTTCTACAACACGATTCCGCCCTCAAAACTTTTCTAAAAAATTTTTGAATGCCTGGCCAGCGCACTTTTTCAATTTTCAAAATTGTTGACATGCTCCGAAAAAAAATTCCTATGCGACGTAAATTGAGTTCTACAACACGATTCCGCCCTCAAAACTTTTCTAAAAAATTTTTAAGTGCCTGGCCAGCGCACTTTTTCAATTTTCAAAAATGTTGACATGCTCCGAAAAAAAACTCCTATGCTACGTAAATTGAGTTGTACAACACGATTCCGCCCTCAAACTGTTTCTAAAAAATTTTTGAG
This sequence comes from Pseudeuparius sepicola, assembly GCA_963920635.1. Taxonomy (NCBI): domain Eukaryota; kingdom Metazoa; phylum Arthropoda; class Insecta; order Coleoptera; family Anthribidae; genus Pseudeuparius; species Pseudeuparius sepicola. The sequence goes on along the minus strand of OY987298.1, from coordinate 85,969,157 downwards.
TGCCTGGTCAGCGCACTTTTTCAATTTTCAAAAATGTTGACAGGCTCCGAAAGGAAAATTCCTATGCGACGTAAATTGAGTTCTACCACAAGATTCCGCCCTCAAAATTTTTCTAAAAAAAATTTAAGTTCCTGGCCAGCGCACTTTTACAATTTTCAAAAATGTTGACATGCTCCGAAAAAAAATTCCTATGCGACGTAAATTGAGTTCTACAACACGATTCCGCCCTCAAAACTTTTCTAAAAAATTTTTGAGGGGCCTGGCCAGCGCACTTTTTCAATTTTCAAAAATGTTGACATGCTCCGAAAAAAAATTCCTATGCGACGTAAATTGAGTTCTACAACACGATTCCGCCCTCAAAACTTTTCTAAAAAATTTTTGAGGGCCTGGCCAGCGCACTTTTTCAATTTTCAAAAATGTTGACATGCTCCGAAAAAAAATTCCTATGCGACGTAAATTGAGTTCTACAACACGATTCCGCCCTCAAACTGTTTCTAAAAAATTTTTGAGTGCCTGGTCAGCGCACTTTTTCAATTTTCAAAAATGTTGACAGGCTCCGAAAGGAAAATTCCTATGCGACGTAAATTGAGTTCTACCACAAGATTCCGCCCTCAAAATTTTTCTAAAAAAAATTTAAGTTCCTGGCCAGCGCACTTTTACAATTTTCAAAAATGTTGACATGCTCCGAAAAAAAACTCCTATGCTACGTAAATTGAGATGTACAACACGATTCCGCCCTCAAAACTTTTCTAAAAAATTTTTGAGGGCCTGGCCAGCGCACTTTTTCAATTTTCAAAAATGTTGACATGCTCCGAAAAAAAATTCCTATGCGACGTAAATTGAGTTCTACAACACGATTCCGCCCTCAAAACTTTTCTAAAAAATTTTTAAGTGCCTGGCCAGCGCACTTTTTCAATTTTCAAAAATGTTGACATGCTCCGAAAAAAAATACCTAATTGAGTTCTACCACAAGATTCCGCCCTCAAAATTTTTCTAAAAAAAATTTAAGTGCCTGGCCAGCGCACTTTTACAATTTTCAAAAATGTTGACATGCTCCGAAAAAAAACTCCTATGCTACGTAAATTGAGTTGTACAACACGATTCCGCCCTCAAAATGTTTCTAAAAAATTTTTGAGTGCCTGGCCAGCGCACTTTTTCAATTTTCAAAAATGTTGACATGCTCCGAAAAAAAATTCCTATGCGACGTAAATTGAGTTCTACAACACGATTCCGCCCTCAAAACTTTTCTAAAAAATTTTTAAGTGCCTGGCCAGCGCACTTTTTCAATTTTCAAAAATGTTGACATGCTCCGAAAAAAAATTCCTATGCGACGTAAATTGAGTTCTACAACACGATTCCGCCCTCAAAACTTTTCTAAAAAAATTTTAAGTGCCTGGCCAGCGCACTTTTTCAATTTTCAAACATGTTGACATGCTCCAAAAAAAATTACTATGCGACGTAAATTAAGTTCTACAACACGATTCCGCCCTCAAAATGTTTCTAAAAAAATTTTGAGTGCCTGGCCAGCGCACTTTTTCAATTTTCAAAAATGTTCACATGCTCCGAAAAAAAAATACTATGCTATGTAAATTGAGTTCTACAGCACGATTCCGCCCTCAAAATTTTTCTAAAAAATTTCTAAGTGCCTGGCCAGCGCACTTTTTCCATTTTCAAAAATGTTGACATGCTCCCAAAGGAAAATTCCTATGCGACGTAAATTGAGTTCTACCACAAGATTCCGCCCCCAAAATTTTTCTAAAAAAAATTTAAGTGCCTGGCCAGCGCACTTTTACAATTTTCAAAAATGTTGACATGCACCGAAAAAAAAAGTCATATGTGACGTAAATTGAGTTCTACAACACGATTCGGCCCTCAAAATTTTTCTAAAAAATTTCTGTGCCTGGCCAGCGCACTTTTTCAATTTTCAAAAATGTTGACATGCTCCGAAAAAAAATTCCTATGCGACGTAAATTGAGATCTACAACACGATTCCGCCCTCAAAGATTTTCTAAAAAATTTTTAAGTGCCTGGCCAGCGCACTTTTTCAATTTTCAAACATGTTGACATACTTTGAAAAAAAAATTCCTATGCGACGTAAATTGAGTTCTACAACATGATTACGCCCTCAAAATTTTTCTAAAAAATTTTTAAGTGCCTGGCCAGCGCACTTTTTCAATTTTCAAACATGTTGACATGCTCCAAAAAAAATTACTATACGACGTAAATTGAGTTGTACAACACGATTCCGCTCTCAAAATGTTTCTAAAAAATTTTTGAGTGCCTGGCCAGCGCACTTTTTCAATTTTCAAAAATGTTGACATGCTCTAAAAAAATTACTATACGACGTAAATTGAGTTGTACAACACGATTCCGCTCTCAAAATGTTTCTAAAAAAATTTTGAGTGCCTGGCCAGCGCACTTTTTCAATTTTCAAAAATGTTGACATACTCCGAAATAAAAATTCCTATGCGACGTAAATTAGGTAAGTCCTACAACACGATTCCGCCCTAAAAATTTTTCTATAAAATTTCTGAGTGCTTGGCCAGCGCACTTTTTCAATTTTCAAAAATGTTGACATGCTCCGAAAAAAAATTCCTATGCGACGTAAATTGAGTTGTACAACACGATTCCGCCCTCAAAATGTTTCTAAAAAATTTTTGAGTGCCTGGCCAGCGCACTTTTTCAATTTTCAAAAATGTTGACATACTCCGAAATAAAAATTCCTATGCGACGTAAATTAAGTTCTACAACACGATTACGCCCTAAAAATTTTTCTATAAAATTTCTAAGTGCCTGGCCAGCGCACTTTTTCCATTTTCAAAAATGTTGACATGCTCCCAAAGGAAAATTCCTATGCGACGTAAATTGAGTTCTACCACAAGATTCCGCCCCCAAAATTTTTCTAAAAAAAATTTAAGTGCCTGGCCAGCGCACTTTTACAATTTTCAAAAATGTTGACATGCACCGAAAAAAAAAGTCATATGTGACGTAAATTGAGTTCTACAACACGATTCGGCCCTCAAAATTTTTCTAAAAAATTTCTGTGCCTGGCCAGCGCACTTTTTCAATTTTCAAACATGTTGACATGCTAAAAAAAAATTACTATGCGACGTAAATTGAGTTCTACAACACGATTCCGCCCTCAAAATTTTTCTAAAAAAAATTTAAGTGCCTGGCCAGCGCACTTTTACAATTTTCAAAATGTTGACATGCACCGAAAAAAAAAGTCCTATGTGACGTAAATTGAGTTCTACAACACGATTCGGCCCTCAAAATTTTTTTAAAAAATTTCTGAGTGCCTGGAGAGCGCACTTTTTCAATTTTCAAAAATGTTGACATGCTCCAAAAAAAAAAAATTCCTATGCGACGTAAATTGAGTTCTACAACACGATTCCGCCCTCCAAATTTTTCTGAAAAATTTCTGTGCCTGACCAGCGCACTTTTTCCATCTTCAAAAACGTTGACATGCTCCAAAAAAAAATCCGACGTAAATTGAGTTCTACAGCACGATTCCGCCCTCCAAATTTTTCTAAAAAATTTGTGAGTGCCTGGCCAGCGCACTTTTTCAATTTTCAAACATGTTGACATGCTCAAAAAAAAATTACTATGCGACGTAAATTGAGTTCTACAACACGATTCCGCCCTAAAAATTTTTCTATAAAATTTCTGAGTGCCTGGCCAGCGCACTTTTTCAATTTTCAAAAATGTTGACATGCCCCGAAAAAAAATCCTATGCGACGTAAATTGAGTTCTACCACACGATTCCGCCCTCAAAATTTTTCTAAAAAATTTCTAAGTGCCTGGCCAGCGCACTTTTTCAATTTTCAAACATGTTGACATGCTCAAAAAAAAATTACTATGCGACGTAAATTGAGTTCTACAACACGATTCCGCCCTAAAAATTTTTCTATAAAATTTCTGAGTGCCTGGCCAGCGCACTTTTTCAATTTTCAAAAATGTTGACATGCTCCAAAAAAAAAATCCTATGCGACGTAAATTGAGTTCTACCACACGATTCCGCCCTCAAAATTTTTCTAAAAAATTTCTAAGTGCCTGGCCAGCGCACTTTTTCAATTTTCAAAAATGTTGACATGCTCCGAAAAAAAATTCCTATGCGACGTAAATTGAGTTGTACAACACGATTCCGCCCTCAAAATGTTTCTAAAAAATTTTTGAGTGCCTGGCCAGCGCACTTTTTCAATTTTCAAAAATGTTGACATACTCCGAAATAAAAATTCCTATGCGACGTAAATTAAGTTCTACAACACGATTACGCCCTAAAAATTTTTCTATAAAATTTCTAAGTGCCTGGCCAGAGTACTTTTTCAATTTTCAAAAATGTTAACATGCTCCGAAAAAAAAGTCCTATGTGACGTAAATTGACTTCTGCAACACGATTCCGCCCACAAAATTTTTCTAACAAATTTCTAAGTGCCTGGCCAGCGCACTGTTTCAATTTTCAAAAATGTTGACATGCTCCGAAAGGAAAATTCCTATGCGACGTAAATTGAGTTCTACCAAAAGATTCCGCCCTCAAAATTTTTCTAAAAAAAATTTAAGTGCCTGGCCAGCGCACTTTTACAATTTTCAAAAATGTTGACATGCACCGAAAAAAAAAGTCCTATGTGACGTAAATTGAGTTCTACAACACGATTCGGCCCTCAAAATTTTTCTAAAAAATTTCTGAGTGCCTGGCCAGCGCACTTTTACAATTTTCAAAAATGTTGACATGCTCCGAAAAAAAACTCCTATGCGACGTAAATTGAGTTGTACAACACGATTCCGCCCTCAAAATGTTTCTAAAAAATTTCTGAGTGCCTGGCCAGCGCACTTTTTCAATTTTCAAAAATGTTGACAAGCTCCTAAAAAAAAATTCCTATGCGACGTAAATTGAGTTCTACCACACGATTCCGCCCTCATAATTTTTCTAACAAATTTCTAAGTGCCTGGCCAGCGCACTGTTTCAATTTTCAAAAATGTTGACATGCTCCGAAAGGAAAATTCCTATGCGACGTAAATTGAGTTCTACCAAAAGATTCCGCCCTCAAAATTTTTCTAAAAAAAATTTAAGTGCCTGGCCAGCGCACTTTTACAATTTTCAAAAATGTTGACATGCTCCGAAAAAAAACTCCTATGCTACGTAAATTGAGTTGTACAACACGATTCCGCCCTCAAAATGTTTCTAAAAAATTTTTGAGTGCCTGGCCAGCGCACTTTTTCAATTTTCAAAAATGTTGACATGCTCCGAAAAAAAATTCCTATGCGACGTAAATTGAGTTCTACAACACGATTCCGCCCTCAAAACTTTTCTAAAAAATTTTTAAGTGCCTGGACAGTGCCCTTTTTCAATTTTCAAAAATGTTGACATACTACGAAAAAAAATTCCTATGCGACGTAAATTGAGTTGTACAACACGATTCCGCCCCCAAAATGTTTCTAAAAAATTTTTGAGTGCCTGGCCAGCGCACTTTTTCAATTTTCAAAAATGTTGACATACTCCGAAATAAAAATTCCTATGCGACGTAAATTAAGTTCTACAACACGATTCCGCCCTCAAAATGTTTCTAAAAAAATTTTGAGTGCCTGGCCAGCGCACATTTTCAATTTTCAAAAATGTTGACATGCTCCGAAAAAAAAAACTATGCTATGTAAATTGAGTTCTACAGCACGATTCCGCCCTCAAAATTTTTCTAAAAAATTTTTAAGTGCCTGGCCAGCGCACATTTTCAATTTTCAAAAATGTTGACATGCTCCGAAAAAAAAACTCCTATGCGACGTAAATTGAGTTGTACAACACGATTCCGCTCTCAAAATGTTTCTAAAAAATTTTTGAGTGCCTGGCCAGCGCACTTTTTAAATTTTCAAAAATGTTGACATACTCCGAAATAAAAATTCCTATGCGACGTAAATTAAGTCCTACAACACGATTCCGCCCTAAAAATTTTTCTATAAAATTTCTGAGTGCCTGGCCAGCGCACTTTTTCAATTTTCAAAAATGTTGACATGCTCCGAAAAAAAAATCCTATGCGACGTAAATTGAGTTCTACCACACGATTCCGCCCTCAAAATTTTTCTAAAAAATTTCTAAGTGCCTGGCCAGCGCACTTTTTCAATTTTTAAAAATGTTGACATGCTCCGAAAAAAATACCTATGCGACGTAAATTGAGTTCTACCACAAGATTCCGCCCTCAAAATTTTTCTAAAAAAAATTTAAGTGCCTGGCCAGCGCACTTTTACAATTTTCAAAAATGTTGACATGCTCCGAAAAAAAACTCCTATGCTACGTAAATTGAGTTGTACAACACGATTCCGCCCCCAAAATGTTTCTAAAAAATTTTTGAGTGCCTGGCCAGCGCACTTTTTCAATTTTCAAAAATGTTGACATACTCCGAAATAAAAATTCCTATGCGACGTAAATTAAGTTCTACAACACGATTCCGCCCTCAAAATGTTTCTAAAAAAATTTTGAGTGCCTGGCCAGCGCACATTTTCAATTTTCAAAAATGTTGACATGCTCCGAAAAAAAAAACTATGCTATGTAAATTGAGTTCTACAGCACGATTCCGCCCTCAAAATTTTTCTAAAAAATTTTTAAGTGCCTGGCCAGCGCACATTTTCAATTTTCAAAAATGTTGACATGCTCCGAAAAAAAAACTCCTATGCGACGTAAATTGAGTTGTACAACACGATTCCGCTCTCAAAATGTTTCTAAAAAATTTTTGAGTGCCTGGCCAGCGCACTTTTTAAATTTTCAAAAATGTTGACATACTCCGAAATAAAAATTCCTATGCGACGTAAATTAAGTCCTACAACACGATTCCGCCCTAAAAATTTTTCTATAAAATTTCTGAGTGCCTGGCCAGCGCACTTTTTCAATTTTCAAAAATGTTGACATGCTCCGAAAAAAAAATCCTATGCGACGTAAATTGAGTTCTACCACACGATTCCGCCCTCAAAATTTTTCTAAAAAATTTCTAAGTGCCTGGCCAGCGCACTTTTTCAATTTTTAAAAATGTTGACATGCTCCGAAAAAAATACCTATGCGACGTAAATTGAGTTCTACCACAAGATTCCGCCCTCAAAATTTTTCTAAAAAAAATTTAAGTTCCTGGCCAGCGCACTTTTACAATTTTCAAAAATGTTGACATGCTCCGAAAAAAAATTCCTATGCGACGTAAATTGAGTTCTACAACACGATTCCGCCCTCAAAACTTTTCTAAAAAATTTTTGAGGGGCCTGGCCAGCGCACTTTTTCAATTTTCAAAAATGTTGACATGCTCCGAAAAAAAATTCCTATGCGACGTAAATTGAGTTCTACAACACGATTCCGCCCTCAAAACTTTTCTAAAAAATTTTTGAGGGCCTGGCCAGCGCACTTTTTCAATTTTCAAAAATGTTGACATGCTCCGAAAAAAAATTCCTATGCGACGTAAATTGAGTTCTACAACACGATTCCGCCCTCAAAACTTTTCTAAAAAAAATTTAAGTGCCTGGCCAGCGCACTTTTACAATTTTCAAAAATGTTGACATGCTCCGAAAAAAAACTCCTATGCTACGTAAATTGAGATGTACAACACGATTCCGCCCTCAAAACTTTTCTAAAAAATTTTTGAGGGCCTGGCCAGCGCACTTTTTCAATTTTCAAAAATGTTGACATGCTCCGAAAAAAAATTCCTATGCGACGTAAATTGAGTTCTACAACACGATTCCGCCCTCAAAACTTTTCTAAAAAATTTTTAAGTGCCTGGCCAGCGCACTTTTTCAATTTTCAAAAATGTTGACATGCTCCGAAAAAAAATACCTATGCGACGTAAATTGAGTTCTACCACAAGATTCCGCCCTCAAAATTTTTCTAAAAAAAATTTAAGTGCCTGGCCAGCGCACTTTTACAATTTTCAAAAATGTTGACATGCTCCGAAAAAAAACTCCTATGCTACGTAAATTGAGTTGTACAACACGATTCCGCCCTCAAAATGTTTCTAAAAAATTTTTGAGTGCCTGGCCAGCGCACTTTTTCAATTTTCAAAAATGTTGACATGCTCCGAAAAAAAATTCCTATGCGACGTAAATTGAGTTCTACAACACGATTCCGCCCTCAAAACTTTTCTAAAAAATTTTTAAGTGCCTGGTCAGCGCACTTTTTCAATTTTCAAAAATGTTGACATGCTCCGAAAAAAAACTCCTATGCTACGTAAATTGAGTTGTACAACACGATTCCGCCCTCAAAATGTTTCTAAAAAATTTTTGAGTGCCTGGCCAGCGCACTTTTTCAATTTTCAAAAATGTTGACATGCTCCGAAAAAAAATTCCTATGCGACGTAAATTGAGTTCTACAACACGATTCCGCCCTCAAAACTTTTCTAAAAAATTTTTAAGTGCCTGGACAGTGCCCTTTTTCAATTTTCAAAAATGTTGACATACTACGAAAAAAAATTCCTATGCGACGTAAATTGAGTTGTACAACACGATTCCGCCCCCAAAATGTTTCTAAAAAATTTTTGAGTGCCTGGCCAGCGCACTTTTTCAATTTTCAAAAATGTTGACATACTCCGAAATAAAAATTCCTATGCGACGTAAATTAAGTTCTACAACACGATTCCGCCCTCAAAATGTTTCTAAAAAAATTTTGAGTGCCTGGCCAGCGCACATTTTCAATTTTCAAAAATGTTGACATGCTCCGAAAAAAAAAACTATGCTATGTAAATTGAGTTCTACAGCACGATTCCGCCCTCAAAATTTTTCTAAAAAATTTTTAAGTGCCTGGCCAGCGCACATTTTCAATTTTCAAAAATGTTGACATGCTCCGAAAAAAAAACTCCTATGCGACGTAAATTGAGTTGTACAACACGATTCCGCTCTCAAAATGTTTCTAAAAAATTTTTGAGTGCCTGGCCAGCGCACTTTTTAAATTTTCAAAAATGTTGACATACTCCGAAATAAAAATTCCTATGCGACGTAAATTAAGTCCTACAACACGATTCCGCCCTAAAAATTTTTCTATAAAATTTCTGAGTGCCTGGCCAGCGCACTTTTTCAATTTTCAAAAATGTTGACATGCTCCGAAAAAAAAATCCTATGCGACGTAAATTGAGTTCTACCACACGATTCCGCCCTCAAAATTTTTCTAAAAAATTTCTAAGTGCCTGGCCAGCGCACTTTTTCAATTTTTAAAAATGTTGACATGCTCCGAAAAAAATACCTATGCGACGTAAATTGAGTTCTACCACAAGATTCCGCCCTCAAAATTTTTCTAAAAAAAATTTAAGTGCCTGGCCAGCGCACTTTTACAATTTTCAAAAATGTTGACATGCTCCGAAAAAAAACTCCTATGCTACGTAAATTGAGTTGTACAACACGATTCCGCCCTCAAAATGTTTCTAAAAAATTTTTGAGTGCGTGGCCAGCGCACTTTTTCAATTTTCAAAAATGTTGACATGCTCCGAAAAAAAATTCCTATGCGACGTAAATTGAGTTCTACAACACGATTCCGCCCTCAAAACTTTTCTAAAAAATTTTTGAGGGGCCTGGCCAGCGCACTTTTTCAATTTTCAAAAATGTTGACATGCTCCGAAAAAAAAAATACTAGGCTATGTAAATTGAGTTCTACAGCACGATTCCGCCCTCAAAATTTTTCTAAAAAATTTCTAAGTGCCTGGCCAGCGCACTTTTTCAATTTTCAAAAATGTTGACATGCTCCGAAAAAAAACTCCTATGCTACGTAAATTGAGTTGTACAACACGATTCCGCCCTCAAACTGTTTCTAAAAAATTTTTGATTGCCTGGTCAGCGCACTTTTTCAATTTTCAAAAATGTTGACATGCTCCGAAAGGAAAATTCCTATGCGACGTAAATTGAGTTCTACCACAAGATTCCGCCCTCAAAATTTTTCTAAAAAAAATTTAAGTTCCTGGCCAGCGCACTTTTACAATTTTCAAAAATGTTGACATGCTCCGGAAAAAAATTCCTATGCGACGTAAATTGAGTTCTACAACACGATTCCGCCCTCAAAACTTTTCTAAAAAATTTTTGAGGGCCTGGCCAGCGCACTTTTTCAATTTTCAAAAATGTTGACATGCTCCGAAAAAAATTCCTATGCGACCTAAATTGAGTTCTACAACACGATTCCGCCCTCAAAACTTTTCTAAAAAATTTTTAAGTGCCTGGACAGCGCACTTTTACAATTTTCAAAAATGTTGACATGCTCCGAAAAAAAATTTTCCTATGCGACGTAAATTGAGTTCTACAACACGATTCCGCCCTCAAAACTTTTCTAAAAAATTTTTGAATGCCTGGCCAGCGCTCTTTTTCAATTTTCAAAATTGTTGACATGCTCCGAAAAAAAATTCCTATGCGACGTAAATTGAGTTCTACAACACGATTCCGCCCTCAAAATTTTCTAAAAAATTTTTAAGTGCCTGGCCAGCGCACTTTTACAATTTTCAAAAATGTTGACATGCTCCGGAAAAAAATTCCTATGCGACGTAAATTGAGTTCTACAACACGATTCCGCCCTCAAAACTTTTCTAAAAAATTTTTGAGGGCCTGGCCAGCGCACTTTTTCAATTTTCAAAAATGTTGACATGCTCCGAAAAAAATTCCTATGCGACGTAAATTGAGTTCTACAACACGATTCCGCCCTCAAAACTTTTCTAAAAAATTTTTAAGTGCCTGGCCAGCGCACTTTTACAATTTTCAAAAATGTTGACATGCTCCGAAAAAAAATTTTCCTATGCGACGTAAATTGAGTTCTACAACACGATTCCGCCCTCAAAACTTTTCTAAAAAATTTTTGAATGCCTGGCCAGCGCACTTTTTCAATTTTCAAAATTGTTGACATGCTCCGAAAAAAAATTCCTATGCGACGTAAATTGAGTTCTACAACACGATTCCGCCCTCAAAACTTTTCTAAAAAATTTTTAAGTGCCTGGCCAGCGCACTTTTTCAATTTTCAAAAATGTTGACATGCTCCGAAAAAAAACTCCTATGCTACGTAAATTGAGTTGTACAACACGATTCCGCCCTCAAACTGTTTCTAAAAAATTTTTGAGTGCCTGGTCAGCGCACTTTTTCAATTTTCAAAAATGTTGACAGGCTCCGAAAGGAAAATTCCTATGCGACGTAAATTGAGTTCTACCACAAGATTCCGCCCTCAAAATTTTTCTAAAAAAAATTTAAGTTCCTGGCCAGCGCACTTTTACAATTTTCAAAAATGTTGACATGCTCCGAAAAAAAATTCCTATGCGACGTAAATTGAGTTCTACAACACGATTCCGCCCTCAAAACTTTTCTAAAAAATTTTTGAGGGGCCTGGCCAGCGCACTTTTTCAATTTTCAAAAATGTTGACATGCTCCGAAAAAAAATTCCTATGCGACGTAAATTGAGTTCTACAACACGATTCCGCCCTCAAAACTTTTCTAAAAAATTTTTGAGGGCCTGGCCAGCGCACTTTTTCAATTTTCAAAAATGTTGACATGCTCCGAAAAAAAATTCCTATGCGACGTAAATTGAGTTCTACAACACGATTCCGCCCTCAAAACTTTTCTAAAAAAAATTTAAGTGCCTGGCCAGCGCACTTTTACAATTTTCAAAAATGTTGACATGCTCCGAAAAAAAACTCCTATGCTACGTAAATTGAGATGTACAACACGATTCCGCCCTCAAAACTTTTCTAAAAAATTTTTGAGGGCCTGGCCAGCGCACTTTTTCAATTTTCAAAAATGTTGACATGCTCCGAAAAAAAATTCCTATGCGACGTAAATTGAGTTCTACAACACGATTCCGCCCTCAAAACTTTTCTAAAAAATTTTTAAGTGCCTGGCCAGCGCACTTTTTCAATTTTCAAAAATGTTGACATGCTCCGAAAAAAAATACCTATGCGACGTAAATTGAGTTCTACCACAAGATTCCGCCCTCAAAATTTTTCTAAAAAAAATTTAAGTGCCTGGCCAGCGCACTTTTACAATTTTCAAAAATGTTGACATGCTCCGAAAAAAAACTCCTATGCTACGTAAATTGAGTTGTACAACACGATTCCGCCCTCAAAATGTTTCTAAAAAATTTTTGAGTGCCTGGCCAGCGCACTTTTTCAATTTTCAAAAATGTTGACATGCTCCGAAAAAAAATTCCTATGCGACGTAAATTGAGTTCTACAACACGATTCCGCCCTCAAAACTTTTCTAAAAAATTTTTGAGTGCCTGGTCAGCGCACTTTTTCAATTTTCAAAAATGTTGACATGCTCCGAAAAAAAACTCCTATGCGACGTAAATTGAGTTGTACAACACGATTCCGCTCTCAAAATGTTTCTAAAAAAATTTTGAGTGCCTGGCCAGCGCACTTTTTCAATTTTCAAAAATGTTGACATACTCCGAAATAAAAATTCCTATGCGACGTAAATTAAGTCCTGCAACACGATTCCGCCCTAAAAATTTTTCTATAAAATTTCTGAGTGCCTGGCTAGCGCACTTTTTCAATTTTCAAAAATGTTGACATGCTCCGAAAAAAAAATACTATGCGACGTAAATTGAGTTCTACAACACGATTCCGCCCTCAAAACTTTTCTAAAAAATTTTTGAGGGGCCTGGCCAGCGCACTTTTTCAATTTTCAAAAATGTTGACATGCTCCGAAAAAAAACTCCTATGCTACGTAAATTGAGTTGTACAACACGATTCCGCCCTCAAACTGTTTCTAAAAAATTTTTGAGTGCCTGGTCAGCGCACTTTTTCAATTTTCAAAAATGTTGACATGCTCCGAAAAAAAATTCCTATGCGACGTAAATTGAGTTCTACAACACGATTCCGCCCTCAAAACTTTTCTAAAAAATTTTTGAGGGGCCTGGCCAGCGCACTTTTTCAATTTTCAAAAATGTTGACATGCTCCGAAAAAAAAAATACTAGGCTATGTAAATTGAGTTCTACAGCACGATTCCGCCCTCAAAATTTTTCTAAAAAATTTCTAAGTGCCTGGCCAGCGCACTTTTTCAATTTTCAAAAATGTTGACATGCTCCGAAAAAAAACTCCTATGCTACGTAAATTGAGTTGTACAACACGATTCCGCCCTCAAACTGTTTCTAAAAAATTTTTGATTGCCTGGTCAGCGCACTTTTTCAATTTTCAAAAATGTTGACATGCTCCGAAAGGAAAATTCCTATGCGACGTAAATTGAGTTCTACCACAAGATTCCGCCCTCAAAATTTTTCTAAAAAAAATTTAAGTTCCTGGCCAGCGCACTTTTACAATTTTCAAAAATGTTGACATGCTCCGGAAAAAAATTCCTATGCGACGTAAATTGAGTTCTACAACACGATTCCGCCCTCAAAACTTTTCTAAAAAATTTTTGAGGGCCTGGCCAGCGCACTTTTTCAATTTTCAAAAATGTTGACATGCTCCGAAAAAAATTCCTATGCGACGTAAATTGAGTTCTACAACACGATTCCGCCCTCAAAACTTTTCTAAAAAATTTTTAAGTGCCTGGCCAGCGCACTTTTACAATTTTCAAAAATGTTGACATGCTCCGAAAAAAAATTTTCCTATGCGACGTAAATTGAGTTCTACAACACGATTCCGCCCTCAAAACTTTTCTAAAAAATTTTTGAATGCCTGGCCAGCGCACTTTTTCAATTTTCAAAATTGTTGACATGCTCCGAAAAAAAATTCCTATGCGACGTAAATTGAGTTCTACAACACGATTCCGCCCTCAAAACTTTTCTAAAAAATTTTTAAGTGCCTGGCCAGCGCACTTTTTCAATTTTCAAAAATGTTGACATGCTCCGAAAAAAAACTCCTATGCTACGTAAATTGAGTTGTACAACACGATTCCGCCCTCAAACTGTTTCTAAAAAATTTTTGAGTGCCTGGTCAGCGCACTTTTTCAATTTTCAAAAATGTTGACAGGCTCCGAAAGGAAAATTCCTATGCGACGTAAATTGAGTTCTACCACAAGATTCCGCCCTCAAAATTTTTCTAAAAAAAATTTAAGTTCCTGGCCAGCGCACTTTTACAATTTTCAAAAATGTTGACATGCTCCGAAAAAAAATTCCTATGCGACGTAAATTGAGTTCTACAACACGATTCCGCCCTCAAAACTTTTCTAAAAAATTTTTGAGGGGCCTGGCCAGCGCACTTTTTCAATTTTCAAAAATGTTGACATGCTCCGAAAAAAAATTCCTATGCGACGTAAATTGAGTTCTACAACACGATTCCGCCCTCAAAACTTTTCTAAAAAATTTTTGAGGGCCTGGCCAGCGCACTTTTTCAATTTTCAAAAATGTTGACATGCTCCGAAAAAAAATTCCTATGCGACGTAAATTGAGTTCTACAACACGATTCCGCCCTCAAAACTTTTCTAAAAAAAATTTAAGTGCCTGGCCAGCGCACTTTTACAATTTTCAAAAATGTTGACATGCTCCGAAAAAAAACTCCTATGCTACGTAAATTGAGATGTACAACACGATTCCGCCCTCAAAACTTTTCTAAAAAATTTTTGAGGGCCTGGCCAGCGCACTTTTTCAATTTTCAAAAATGTTGACATGCTCCGAAAAAAAATTCCTATGCGACGTAAATTGAGTTCTACAACACGATTCCGCCCTCAAAACTTTTCTAAAAAATTTTTAAGTGCCTGGCCAGCGCACTTTTTCAATTTTCAAAAATGTTGACATGCTCCGAAAAAAAATACCTAATTGAGTTCTACCACAAGATTCCGCCCTCAAAATTTTTCTAAAAAAAATTTAAGTGCCTGGCCAGCGCACTTTTACAATTTTCAAAAATGTTGACATGCTCCGAAAAAAAACTCCTATGCTACGTAAATTGAGTTGTACAACACGATTCCGCCCTAAAAATGTTTCTAAAAAATTTTTGAGTGCCTGGCCAGCGCACTTTTTCAATTTTCAAAAATGTTGACATGCTCCGAAAAAAAATTCCTATGCGACGTAAATTGAGTTCTACAACACGATTCCGCCCTCAAAACTTTTCTAAAAAATTTTTAAGTGCCTGGCCAGCGCACTTTTTCAATTTTCAAAAATGTTGACATGCTCCGAAAAAAAATTCCTATGCGACGTAAATTGAGTTCTACAACACGATTCCGCCCTCAAAACTTTTCTAAAAAAATTTTAAGTGCCTGGCCAGCGCACTTTTTCAATTTTCAAACATGTTGACATGCTCCAAAAAAAATTACTATGCGACGTAAATTAAGTTCTACAACACGATTCCGCCCTCAAAATGTTTCTAAAAAAATTTTGAGTGCCTGGCCAGCGCACTTTTTCAATTTTCAAAAATGTTCACATGCTCCGAAAAAAAAATACTATGCTATGTAAATTGAGTTCTACAGCACGATTCCGCCCTCAAAATTTTTCTAAAAAATTTCTAAGTGCCTGGCCAGCGCACTTTTTCCATTTTCAAAAATGTTGACATGCTCCCAAAGGAAAATTCCTATGCGACGTAAATTGAGTTCTACCACAAGATTCCGCCCCCAAAATTTTTCTAAAAAAAATTTAAGTGCCTGGCCAGCGCACTTTTACAATTTTCAAAAATGTTGACATGCACCGAAAAAAAAAGTCATATGTGACGTAAATTGAGTTCTACAACACGATTCGGCCCTCAAAATTTTTCTAAAAAATTTCTGTGCCTGGCCAGCGCACTTTTTCAATTTTCAAACATGTTGACATGCTAAAAAAAAATTACTATGCGACGTAAATTGAGTTCTACAACACGATTCCGCCCTCAAAATGTTTCTAAAAAATTTTTGCGTGCCTGGCCAGCGCACTTTTTCAATTTTCAAAAATGTTGACATGCTCCGAAAAAAAATTCCTATGCGACGTAAATTGAGATCTACAACACGATTCCGCCCTCAAAGATTTTCTAAAAAATTTTTAAGTGCCTGGCCAGCGCACTTTTTCAATTTTCAAACATGTTGACATACTTTGAAAAAAAAATTCCTATGCGACGTAAATTGAGTTCTACAACATGATTACGCCCTCAAAATTTTTCTAAAAAATTTTTAAGTGCCTGGCCAGCGCACTTTTTCAATTTTCAAACATGTTGACATGCTCCAAAAAAAATTACTATACGACGTAAATTGAGTTGTACAACACGATTCCGCTCTCAAAATGTTTCTAAAAAATTTTTGAGTGCCTGGCCAGCGCACTTTTTCAATTTTCAAAAATGTTGACATGCTCTAAAAAAATTACTATACGACGTAAATTGAGTTGTACAACACGATTCCGCTCTCAAAATGTTTCTAAAAAAATTTTGAGTGCCTGGCCAGCGCACTTTTTCAATTTTCAAAAATGTTGACATACTCCGAAATAAAAATTCCTATGCGACGTAAATTAGGTAAGTCCTACAACACGATTCCGCCCTAAAAATTTTTCTATAAAATTTCTGAGTGCTTGGCCAGCGCACTTTTTCAATTTTCAAAAATGTTGACATGCTCCGAAAAAAAATTCCTATGCGACGTAAATTGAGTTGTACAACACGATTCCGCCCTCAAAATGTTTCTAAAAAATTTTTGAGTGCCTGGCCAGCGCACTTTTTCAATTTTCAAAAATGTTGACATACTCCGAAATAAAAATTCCTATGCGACGTAAATTAAGTTCTACAACACGATTACGCCCTAAAAATTTTTCTATAAAATTTCTAAGTGCCTGACCAGAGTACTTTTTCAATTTTCAAAAATGTTGACATGCTCCGAAAAAAAAGTCCTATGTGACGTAAATTGACTTCTGCAACACGATTCCGCCCACAACATTTTTCTAAAAAATTTCTGTGCCTGGCCAGCGCACTTTTTCAATTTTCAAAAATGTTGACATGCTCCTAAAAAAAATTCCTATGCGACGTAAATTGAGTTCTACCAAAAGATTCCGCACTCAAAATTTTTCTAAAAAAAATTTAAGTGCCTGGCCAGCGCACTTTTACAATTTTCAAAATGTTGACATGCACCGAAAAAAAAAGTCCTATGTGACGTAAATTGAGTTCTACAACACGATTCGGCCCTCAAAATTTTTTTAAAAAATTTCTGAGTGCCTGGAGAGCGCACTTTTTCAATTTTCAAAAATGTTGACATGCTCCAAAAAAAAAAAATTCCTATGCGACGTAAATTGAGTTCTACAACACGATTCCGCCCTCCAAATTTTTCTGAAAAATTTCTGTGCCTGACCAGCGCACTTTTTCCATCTTCAAAAACGTTGACATGCTCCAAAAAAAAATCCGACGTAAATTGAGTTCTACAGCACGATTCCGCCCTCCAAATTTTTCTAAAAAATTTGTGAGTGCCTGGCCAGCGCACTTTTTCAATTTTCAAACATGTTGACATGCTCAAAAAAAAATTACTATGCGACGTAAATTGAGTTCTACAACACGATTCCGCCCTAAAAATTTTTCTATAAAATTTCTGAGTGCCTGGCCAGCGCACTTTTTCAATTTTCAAAAATGTTGACATGCCCCGAAAAAAAATCCTATGCGACGTAAATTGAGTTCTACCACACGATTCCGCCCTCAAAATTTTTCTAAAAAATTTCTAAGTGCCTGGCCAGCGCACTTTTTCAATTTTCAAACATGTTGACATGCTCAAAAAAAAATTACTATGCGACGTAAATTGAGTTCTACAACACGATTCCGCCCTAAAAATTTTTCTATAAAATTTCTGAGTGCCTGGCCAGCGCACTTTTTCAATTTTCAAAAATGTTGACATGCTCCAAAAAAAAAATCCTATGCGACGTAAATTGAGTTCTACCACACGATTCCGCCCTCAAAATTTTTCTAAAAAATTTCTAAGTGCCTGGCCAGCGCACTTTTTCAATTTTCAAAAATGTTGACATGCTCCGAAAAAAAATTCCTATGCGACGTAAATTGAGTTGTACAACACGATTCCGCCCTCAAAATGTTTCTAAAAAATTTTTGAGTGCCTGGCCAGCGCACTTTTTCAATTTTCAAAAATGTTGACATACTCCGAAATAAAAATTCCTATGCGACGTAAATTAAGTTCTACAACACGATTACGCCCTAAAAATTTTTCTATAAAATTTCTAAGTGCCTGGCCAGAGTACTTTTTCAATTTTCAAAAATGTTAACATGCTCCGAAAAAAAAGTCCTATGTGACGTAAATTGACTTCTGCAACACGATTCCGCCCACAAAATTTTTCTAACAAATTTCTAAGTGCCTGGCCAGCGCACTGTTTCAATTTTCAAAAATGTTGACATGCTCCGAAAGGAAAATTCCTATGCGACGTAAATTGAGTTCTACCAAAAGATTCCGCCCTCAAAATTTTTCTAAAAAAAATTTAAGTGCCTGGCCAGCGCACTTTTACAATTTTCAAAAATGTTGACATGCACCGAAAAAAAAAGTCCTATGTGACGTAAATTGAGTTCTACAACACGATTCGGCCCTCAAAATTTTTCTAAAAAATTTCTGAGTGCCTGGCCAGCGCACTTTTACAATTTTCAAAAATGTTGACATGCTCCGAAAAAAAACTCCTATGCGACGTAAATTGAGTTGTACAACACGATTCCGCCCTCAAAATGTTTCTAAAAAATTTCTGAGTGCCTGGCCAGCGCACTTTTTCAATTTTCAAAAATGTTGACAAGCTCCTAAAAAAAAATTCCTATGCGACGTAAATTGAGTTCTACCACACGATTCCGCCCTCATAATTTTTCTAACAAATTTCTAAGTGCCTGGCCAGCGCACTGTTTCAATTTTCAAAAATGTTGACATGCTCCGAAAGGAAAATTCCTATGCGACGTAAATTGAGTTCTACCAAAAGATTCCGCCCTCAAAATTTTTCTAAAAAAAATTTAAGTGCCTGGCCAGCGCACTTTTACAATTTTCAAAAATGTTGACATGCTCCGAAAAAAAACTCCTATGCTACGTAAATTGAGTTGTACAACACGATTCCGCCCTCAAAATGTTTCTAAAAAATTTTTGAGTGCCTGGCCAGCGCACTTTTTCAATTTTCAAAAATGTTGACATGCTCCGAAAAAAAATTCCTATGCGACGTAAATTGAGTTCTACAACACGATTCCGCCCTCAAAACTTTTCTAAAAAAATTTTAAGTGCCTGGACAGTGCCCTTTTTCAATTTTCAAAAATGTTGACATACTACGAAAAAAAATTCCTATGCGACGTAAATTGAGTTGTACAACACGATTCCGCCCCCAAAATGTTTCTAAAAAATTTTTGAGTGCCTGGCCAGCGCACTTTTTCAATTTTCAAAAATGTTGACATACTCCGAAATAAAAATTCCTATGCGACGTAAATTAAGTTCTACAACACGATTCCGCCCTCAAAATGTTTCTAAAAAAATTTTGAGTGCCTGGCCAGCGCACTTTTTCAATTTTCAAAAATGTTGACATGCTCCGAAAAAAAATTCCTATGCGACGTAAATTGAGTTCTACAACACGATTCCGCCCTCAAAACTTTTCTAAAAAAATTTTAAGTGCCTGGACAGTGCCCTTTTTCAATTTTCAAAAATGTTGACATACTACGAAAAAAAATTCCTATGCGACGTAAATTGAGTTGTACAACACGATTCCGCCCCCAAAATGTTTCTAAAAAATTTTTGAGTGCCTGGCCAGCGCACATTTTCAATTTTCAAAAATGTTGACATGCTCCGAAAAAAAAACTCCTATGCGACGTAAATTGAGTTGTACAACACGATTCCGCTCTCAAAATGTTTCTAAAAAATTTTTGAGTGCCTGGCCAGCGCACTTTTTAAATTTTCAAAAATGTTGACATACTCCGAAATAAAAATTCCTATGCGACGTAAATTAAGTCCTACAACACGATTCCGCCCTAAAAATTTTTCTATAAAATTTCTGAGTGCCTGGCCAGCGCACTTTTTCAATTTTCAAAAATGTTGACATGCTCCGAAAAAAAAATCCTATGCGACGTAAATTGAGTTCTACCACACGATTCCGCCCTCAAAATTTTTCTAAAAAATTTCTAAGTGCCTGGCCAGCGCACTTTTTCAATTTTTAAAAATGTTGACATGCTCCGAAAAAAATACCTATGCGACGTAAATTGAGTTCTACCACAAGATTCCGCCCTCAAAATTTTTCTAAAAAAAATTTAAGTGCCTGGCCAGCGCACTTTTACAATTTTCAAAAATGTTGACATGCTCCGAAAAAAAACTCCTATGCTACGTAAATTGAGTTGTACAACACGATTCCGCCCTCAAAATGTTTCTAAAAAATTTTTGAGTGCGTGGCCAGCGCACTTTTTCAATTTTCAAAAATGTTGACATGCTCCGAAAAAAAATTCCTATGCGACGTAAATTGAGTTCTACAACACGATTCCGCCCTCAAAACTTTTTAGAAAAATTTTTAAGTACCTTGTCAGCGCACTTTTTCAATTTTCAAAAATGTTGACATGCTCCGAAAAAAAATACCTATGCGACGTAAATTGAGTTCTACCACAAGATTCCGCCCTCAAATTTTTTCTAAAAAAAATTTAAGTGCCTGGCCAGCGCACTTTTACAATTTCCAAAAATGTTGACATGCTCCGAAAAAAAACTCCTATGCTACGTAAATTGAGTTGTACAACACGATTCCGCCCTCAAAATGTTTCTAAAAAATTTTTGAGTGCCTGGCCAGCGCACTTTTTCAATTTTCAAAAATGTTGACATGCTCCAAAAAAAAATTACTATGCGACGTAAATTAAGTTCTACAACACGATTCCGCCCTCAAAATGTTTCTAAAAAAATTTTGAGTGCCTGGCCAGCGCACTTTTTCAATTTTCAAAAATGTGGACATGCTCCGAAAAAAAATACTATGCTATGTAAATTGAGTTCTACAACATAATTCCGCCCTCAAAATTTTTCTAAAAAATTTTTAAGTGCCTGGCCAGCGCACTTTTTCAATTTTCAAACATGTTGACATGCTCCAAAAAAAAATTACTATGCGACGTAAATTAAGTTCTACAACACGATTCCGCCCTCAAAATGTTTCTAAAAAAATGTTGAGTGCCTGGCCAGCGCACTTTTTCAATTTTCAAAAATGTTGACATGCTCCGAAAAAAAACTCCTATGCTACGTAAATTGAGTTGTACAACACGATTCCGCCCTCAAACTGTTTCTAAAAAATTTTTGAGTGCCTGGTCAGCGCACTTTTTCAATTTTCAAAAATGTTGAGATGCTCCGAAAAAAAAATTTTATGCGACGTAAATTGAGTTCTACCACAAGATTCCGCCCTCAAAATTTTTCTAAAAAAAATTTAAGTGCCTGGCCAGCGCACTTTTACAATTTTCAAAAATGTTGACATGCTCCGAAAAAAAACTCCTATGCTACGTAAATTGAGTTGTACAACACGATTCCGCCCTCAAAATGTTTCTAAAAAATTTTTGAGTGCGTGGCCAGCGCACTTTTTCAATTTTCAAAAATGTTGACATGCTCCGAAAAAAAATTCCTATGCGACGTAAATTGAGTTCTACAACACGATTCCGCGCTCAAAATTTTTTAGAAAAATTTTTAAGTACCTGGTCAGCGCACTTTTTCAATTTTCAAAAATGTTGACATGCTCCGAAAAAAAATACTATGCTATGTAAATTGAGTTCTACAGCACGATTCCGCCCTCAAAATTTTTCTAAAAAAAATTTAAGTGCCTGTCCAGCGCACTTTTACAATTTTCAAAAATGTTGACATGCTCCGAAAAAAAAATACTATGCTATGTAAATTGAGTTCTACAGCACGATTCCGCCCTCAAAATTTTTCTAAAAAATTTCTAAGTGCCTGCTCAGCGCACTTTTTCAATTTTCAAAAATGTTGACATGCTCCGAAAAAAAACTCCTATGCTACGTAAAATGAGTTGTACAACACGATTCCGCCCTCAAACTGTTTCTAAAAAATTTTTGAGTGCCTGGTCAGCGCACTTTTTCAATTTTCAAAAATGTTGAGATGCTCCGAAAAAAAAATTTTATGCGACGTAAATTGAGTTCTACCACACGATTCCGCCCTCAAAATTTTTCTAAAAAATTTCTAAGTGCCTGGCCAGCGCACTTTTTCAATTTTGAAAAATGTTGACATGCTCCGAAATTAAAATTCCTATGCGACGTAAATTGAGTTCTACCACAAGATTCCGCCCTCAAAATTTTTCTAAAAAAAATTTAAGTTCCTGGCCAGCGCACTTTTACAATTTTCAAAAATGTTGACATGCTCCGAAAAAAAATTCCTATGCGACGTAAATTGAGTTCTACAACACGATTGCGCCCTCAAAACTTTTCTAAAAAATTTTTGAGGGCCTGGCCAGCGCACTTTTTCAATTTTCAAAAATGTTGACATGCTCCGAAAAAAAATTCCTATGCGACGTAAATTGAGTTCTACAACACGATTCCGCCCTCAAAACTTTTCTAAAAAATTTTTAAGTGCCTGGCCAGCGCACTTTTTCAATTTTCAAAAATGTTGACATGCTCCGAAAAAAAATACCTATGCGACGTAAATTGAGTTCTACCACAAGATTCCGCCCTCAAAATTTTTCTAAAAAAAATTTAAGTTCCTGGCCAGCGCACTTTTACAATTTTCAAAAATGTTGACATGCTCCGAAAAAAAACTCCTATGCGACGTAAATTGAGTTCTACAACACGATTCCGCCCTCAAAACTTTTCTAAAAAATTTTTGAGGGCCTGGCCAGCGCACTTTTTCAATTTTCAAAAATGTTGACATGCTCCGAAAAAAAATTCCTATGCGACGTAAATTGAGTTGTACAACACGATTCCGCCCTCAAAATGTTTCTAAAAAATTTTTGAGTGCCTGGCCAGCGCACTTTTTCAATTTTCAAAAATGTTGACATGCTCCGAAAAAAAACTCCTATGCTACGTAAATTGAGTTGTACAACACGATTCCGCCCTCAAAATGTTTCTAAAAAATTTTTGAGTGCCTGGCCAGCGCACTTTTTCAATTTTCAAAAATGTTGACATGCTCCGAAAAAAAATTCCTATGCGACGTAAATTGAGTTCTACAACACGATTCCGCCCTCAAAACTTTTCTAAAAAATTTTTAAGTGCCTGGACAGTGCCCTTTTTCAATTTTCAAAAATGTTGACATACTACGAAAAAAAATTCCTATGCGACGTAAATTGAGTTCTACAACATGATTCCGCCCTCAAAATTTTTCTAAAAAATTTTAAAGTGCCTGGCCAGCGCACTTTTTCAATTTTCAAACATGTTGACATGCTCCAAAAAAAAATTACTATGCGACGTAAATTAACTTCTACAACACGATTCCGCCCTCAAAATGTTTCTAAAAAAATTTTGAGTGCCTGGCCAGCGCACATTTTCAATTTTCAAAAATGTTGACATGCTCCGAAAAAAAAACTATGCTATGTAAATTGAGTTCTACAGCACGATTCCGCCCTCAAAATTTTTCTAAAAAATTTTTAAGTGCCTGGCCAGCGCACATTTTCAATTTTCAAAAATGTTGACATGCTCCGAAAAAAAAAACTCCTATGCGACGTAAATTGAGTTGTACAACACGATTCCGTTCTCAAAATGTTTCTAAAAAATTTTTGAGTGCCTGGCCAGCGCACTTTTTAAATTTTCAAAAATGTTGACATACTCCGAAATAAAAATTCCTATGCGACGTAAATTAAGTCCTACAACACGATTCCGCACTAAAAATTTTTCTATAAAATTTCTGAGTGCCTGGCCAGCGCACTTTTTCAATTTTCAAAAATGTTGACATGCTCCGAAAAAAAAATCCTATGCGACGTAAATTGAGTTCTACCACACGATTCCGCCCTCAAAATTTTTCTAAAAAATTTCTAAGTGCCTGGCCAGCGCACTTTTTCAATTTTTAAAAATGTTGACATGCTCCGAAAAAAATACCTATGCGACGTAAATTGAGTTCTACCACAAGATTCCGCCCTCAAAATTTTTCTAAAAAAAATTTAAGTGCCTGGCCAGCGCACTTTTACAATTTTCAAAAATGTTGACATGCTCCGAAAAAAAACTCCTATGCTACGTAAATTGAGTTGTACAACACGATTCCGCCCTCAAAATGTTTCTAAAAAATTTTTGAGTGCGTGGCCGGCGCACTTTTTCAATTTTCAAAAATGTTGACATGCTCCGAAAAAAAATTCCTATGCGACGTAAATTGAGTTCTACAACACGATTCCGCCCTCAAAATTTTTTAGAAAAATTTTTAAGTACCTTGTCAGCGCACTTTTTCAATTTTCAAAAATGTTGACATGCTCCGAAAAAAAATACCTATGCGACGTAAATTGAGTTCTACCACAAGATTCCGCCCTCAATATTTTTCTAAAAAAAATTTAAGTGCCTGGCCAGCGCACTTTTACAATTTTCAAAAATGTTGACATGCTCCGAAAAAAAACTCCTATGCTACGTAAATTGAGTTGTACAACACGATTCCGCCCTCAAAATGTTTCTAAAAAATTTTTGAGTGCCTGGCCAGCGCACTTTTTCAATTTTCAAAAATGTTGACATGCTCCAAAAAAAAATTACTATGCGACGTAAATTAAGTTCTACAACACGATTCCGCCCTCAAAATGTTTCTAAAAAAATGTTGAGTGCCTGGCCAGCGCACTTTTTCAATTTTCAAAAATGTTGACATGCTCCGAAAAAAAAATACTATGCTATGTAAATTGAGTTCTACAGCACGATTCCGCCCTCAAAATTTTTCTAAAAAATTTTTAAGTGCCTGGCCAGCGCACTTTTTCAATTTTCAAAAATGTTGACATGCTCCGAAAAAAAACTCCTATGCTACGTAAATTGAGTTGTACAACACGATTCCGCCCTCAAAATGTTTCTAAAAAAATTTTGAGTGCCTGGCCAGCGCACTTTTTCAATTTTCAAAAATGTGGACATACTCCGAAAAAAAATACTATGCTATGTAAATTGAGTTCTACAACATGATTCCGCCCTCAAAATTTTTCTAAAAAATTTTTAAGTGCCTGGCCAGCGCACTTTTTCAATTTTCAAACATGTTGACATGCTCCAAAAAAAATTACTATGCGACGTAAATTAAGTTCTACAACACGATTCCGCCCTCAAAATGTTTCTAAAAAAATGTTGAGTGCCTGGCCAGCGCACTTTTTCAATTTTCAAAAATGTTGACATGCTCCGAAAAAAAATACTATGCTATGTAAATTGAGTTCTACAGCACGATTCCGCCCTCAAAATTTTTCTAAAAAATTTTTAAGTGCCTGGCCAGCGCACTTTTTCAATTTTCAAGAATGTTGACATGCTCCGAAAAAAAACTCCTATGCGACGTAAATTGAGGTACAACACGATTCCGCTCTCAAAATGTTTCTAAAAAAATTTTGAGTGCCTGGCCAGCGCACTTTTTCAATTTTCAAAAATGTTGACATGCTCCGAAAAAAAAAATACTATGCTATGTAAATTGAGTTCTACAGCACGATTCCGCCCTCAAAATGTTTCTAAAAAATTTTTGAGTGCCTGGCCAGCGCACTTTTTCAATTTTCAAAAATGTTGACATGCTCCGAAAAAAAATTCCTATGCGACGTAAATTGAGATCTACAACACGATTCCGCCCTCAAAGATTTTCTAAAAAATTTTTAAGTGCCTGGCCAGCGCACTTTTTCAATTTTCAAACATGTTGACATACTTTGAAAAAAAAATTCCTATGCGACGTAAATTGAGTTCTACAACATGATTACGCCCTCAAAATTTTTCTAAAAAATTTTTAAGTGCCTGGCCAGCGCACTTTTTCAATTTTCAAACATGTTGACATGCTCCAAAAAAAATTACTATACGACGTAAATTGAGTTGTACAACACGATTCCGCTCTCAAAATGTTTCTAAAAAATTTTTGAGTGCCTGGCCAGCGCACTTTTTCAATTTTCAAAAATGTTGACATGCTCTAAAAAAATTACTATACGACGTAAATTGAGTTGTACAACACGATTCCGCTCTCAAAATGTTTCTAAAAAAATTTTGAGTGCCTGGCCAGCGCACTTTTTCAATTTTCAAAAATGTTGACATACTCCGAAATAAAAATTCCTATGCGACGTAAATTAGGTAAGTCCTACAACACGATTCCGCCCTAAAAATTTTTCTATAAAATTTCTGAGTGCTTGGCCAGCGCACTTTTTCAATTTTCAAAAATGTTGACATGCTCCGAAAAAAAATTCCTATGCGACGTAAATTGAGTTGTACAACACGATTCCGCCCTCAAAATGTTTCTAAAAAATTTTTGAGTGCCTGGCCAGCGCACTTTTTCAATTTTCAAAAATGTTGACATGCACCGAAAAAAAAAGTCATATGTGACGTAAATTGAGTTCTACAACACGATTCGGCCCTCAAAATTTTTCTAAAAAATTTCTGTGCCTGGCCAGCGCACTTTTTCAATTTTCAAACATGTTGACATGCTAAAAAAAAATTACTATGCGACGTAAATTGAGTTCTACAACACGATTCCGCCCTCAAAATGTTTCTAAAAAATTTTTGCGTGCCTGGCCAGCGCACTTTTTCAATTTTCAAAAATGTTGACATGCTCCGAAAAAAAATTCCTATGCGACGTAAATTGAGATCTACAACACGATTCCGCCCTCAAAGATTTTCTAAAAAATTTTTAAGTGCCTGGCCAGCGCACTTTTTCAATTTTCAAACATGTTGACATACTTTGAAAAAAAAATTCCTATGCGACGTAAATTGAGTTCTACAACATGATTACGCCCTCAAAATTTTTCTAAAAAATTTTTAAGTGCCTGGCCAGCGCACTTTTTCAATTTTCAAACATGTTGACATGCTCCAAAAAAAATTACTATACGACGTAAATTGAGTTGTACAACACGATTCCGCTCTCAAAATGTTTCTAAAAAATTTTTGAGTGCCTGGCCAGCGCACTTTTTCAATTTTCAAAAATGTTGACATGCTCTAAAAAAATTACTATACGACGTAAATTGAGTTGTACAACACGATTCCGCTCTCAAAATGTTTCTAAAAAAATTTTGAGTGCCTGGCCAGCGCACTTTTTCAATTTTCAAAAATGTTGACATACTCCGAAATAAAAATTCCTATGCGACGTAAATTAGGTAAGTCCTACAACACGATTCCGCCCTAAAAATTTTTCTATAAAATTTCTGAGTGCTTGGCCAGCGCACTTTTTCAATTTTCAAAAATGTTGACATGCTCCGAAAAAAAATTCCTATGCGACGTAAATTGAGTTGTACAACACGATTCCGCCCTCAAAATGTTTCTAAAAAATTTTTGAGTGCCTGGCCAGCGCACTTTTTCAATTTTCAAAAATGTTGACATACTCCGAAATAAAAATTCCTATGCGACGTAAATTAAGTTCTACAACACGATTACGCCCTAAAAATTTTTCTATAAAATTTCTAAGTGCCTGACCAGAGTACTTTTTCAATTTTCAAAAATGTTGACATGCTCCGAAAAAAAAGTCCTATGTGACGTAAATTGACTTCTGCAACACGATTCCGCCCACAACATTTTTCTAAAAAATTTCTGTGCCTGGCCAGCGCACTTTTTCAATTTTCAAAAATGTTGACATGCTCCTAAAAAAAATTCCTATGCGACGTAAATTGAGTTCTACCAAAAGATTCCGCACTCAAAATTTTTCTAAAAAAAATTTAAGTGCCTGGCCAGCGCACTTTTACAATTTTCAAAATGTTGACATGCACCGAAAAAAAAAGTCCTATGTGACGTAAATTGAGTTCTACAACACGATTCGGCCCTCAAAATTTTTTTAAAAAATTTCTGAGTGCCTGGAGAGCGCACTTTTTCAATTTTCAAAAATGTTGACATGCTCCAAAAAAAAAAAATTCCTATGCGACGTAAATTGAGTTCTACAACACGATTCCGCCCTCCAAATTTTTCTGAAAAATTTCTGTGCCTGACCAGCGCACTTTTTCCATCTTCAAAAACGTTGACATGCTCAAAAAAAAAATCCGACGTAAATTGAGTTCTACAGCACGATTCCGCCCTCCAAATTTTTCTAAAAAATTTGTGAGTGCCTGGCCAGCGCACTTTTTCAATTTTCAAACATGTTGACATGCTCAAAAAAAAATTACTATGCGACGTAAATTGAGTTCTACAACACGATTCCGCCCTAAAAATTTTTCTATAAAATTTCTGAGTGCCTGGCCAGCGCACTTTTTCAATTTTCAAAAATGTTGACATGCCCCGAAAAAAAATCCTATGCGACGTAAATTGAGTTCTACCACACGATTCCGCCCTCAAAATTTTTCTAAAAAATTTCTAAGTGCCTGGCCAGCGCACTTTTTCAATTTTCAAACATGTTGACATGCTCAAAAAAAAATTACTATGCGACGTAAATTGAGTTCTACAACACGATTCCGCCCTAAAAATTTTTCTATAAAATTTCTGAGTGCCTGGCCAGCGCACTTTTTCAATTTTCAAAAATGTTGACATGCTCCAAAAAAAAAATCCTATGCGACGTAAATTGAGTTCTACCACACGATTCCGCCCTCAAAATTTTTCTAAAAAATTTCTAAGTGCCTGGCCAGCGCACTTTTTCAATTTTCAAAAATGTTGACATGCTCCGAAAAAAAATTCCTATGCGACGTAAATTGAGTTGTACAACACGATTCCGCCCTCAAAATGTTTCTAAAAAATTTTTGAGTGCCTGGCCAGCGCACTTTTTCAATTTTCAAAAATGTTGACATACTCCGAAATAAAAATTCCTATGCGACGTAAATTAAGTTCTACAACACGATTACGCCCTAAAAATTTTTCTATAAAATTTCTAAGTGCCTGGCCAGAGTACTTTTTCAATTTTCAAAAATGTTAACATGCTCCGAAAAAAAAGTCCTATGTGACGTAAATTGACTTCTGCAACACGATTCCGCCCACAAAATTTTTCTAACAAATTTCTAAGTGCCTGGCCAGCGCACTGTTTCAATTTTCAAAAATGTTGACATGCTCCGAAAGGAAAATTCCTATGCGACGTAAATTGAGTTCTACCAAAAGATTCCGCCCTCAAAATTTTTCTAAAAAAAATTTAAGTGCCTGGCCAGCGCACTTTTACAATTTTCAAAAATGTTGACATGCACCGAAAAAAAAAGTCCTATGTGACGTAAATTGAGTTCTACAACACGATTCGGCCCTCAAAATTTTTCTAAAAAATTTCTGAGTGCCTGGCCAGCGCACTTTTACAATTTTCAAAAATGTTGACATGCTCCGAAAAAAAACTCCTATGCGACGTAAATTGAGTTGTACAACACGATTCCGCCCTCAAAATGTTTCTAAAAAATTTCTGAGTGCCTGGCCAGCGCACTTTTTCAATTTTCAAAAATGTTGACAAGCTCCTAAAAAAAAATTCCTATGCGACGTAAATTGAGTTCTACCACACGATTCCGCCCTCATAATTTTTCTAACAAATTTCTAAGTGCCTGGCCAGCGCACTGTTTCAATTTTCAAAAATGTTGACATGCTCCGAAAGGAAAATTCCTATGCGACGTAAATTGAGTTCTACCAAAAGATTCCGCCCTCAAAATTTTTCTAAAAAAAATTTAAGTGCCTGGCCAGCGCACTTTTACAATTTTCAAAAATGTTGACATGCTCCGAAAAAAAACTCCTATGCTACGTAAATTGAGTTGTACAACACGATTCCGCCCTCAAAATGTTTCTAAAAAATTTTTGAGTGCCTGGCCAGCGCACTTTTTCAATTTTCAAAAATGTTGACATGCTCCGAAAAAAAATTCCTATGCGACGTAAATTGAGTTCTACAACACGATTCCGCCCTCAAAACTTTTCTAAAAAATTTTTAAGTGCCTGGACAGTGCCCTTTTTCAATTTTCAAAAATGTTGACATACTACGAAAAAAAATTCCTATGCGACGTAAATTGAGTTGTACAACACGATTCCGCCCCCAAAATGTTTCTAAAAAATTTTTGAGTGCCTGGCCAGCGCACTTTTTCAATTTTCAAAAATGTTGACATACTCCGAAATAAAAATTCCTATGCGACGTAAATTAAGTTCTACAACACGATTCCGCCCTCAAAATGTTTCTAAAAAAATTTTGAGTGCCTGGCCAGCGCACATTTTCAATTTTCAAAAATGTTGACATGCTCCGAAAAAAAAAACTATGCTATGTAAATTGAGTTCTACAGCACGATTCCGCCCTCAAAATTTTTCTAAAAAATTTTTAAGTGCCTGGCCAGCGCACATTTTCAATTTTCAAAAATGTTGACATGCTCCGAAAAAAAAACTCCTATGCGACGTAAATTGAGTTGTACAACACGATTCCGCTCTCAAAATGTTTCTAAAAATTTTTTGAGTGCCTGGCCAGCGCACTTTTTAAATTTTCAAAAATGTTGACATACTCCGAAATAAAAATTCCTATGCGACGTAAATTAAGTCCTACAACACGATTCCGCCCTAAAAATTTTTCTATAAAATTTCTGAGTGCCTGGCCAGCGCACTTTTTCAATTTTCAAAAATGTTGACATGCTCCGAAAAAAAAATCCTATGCGACGTAAATTGAGTTCTACCACACGATTCCGCCCTCAAAATTTTTCTAAAAAATTTCTAAGTGCCTGGCCAGCGCACTTTTTCAATTTTTAAAAATGTTGACATGCTCCGAAAAAAATACCTATGCGACGTAAATTGAGTTCTACCACAAGATTCCGCCCTCAAAATTTTTCTAAAAAAAATTTAAGTGCCTGGCCAGCGCACTTTTACAATTTTCAAAAATGTTGACATGCTCCGAAAAAAAACTCCTATGCTACGTAAATTGAGTTGTACAACACGATTCCGCCCTCAAAATGTTTCTAAAAAATTTTTGAGTGCGTGGCCAGCGCACTTTTTCAATTTTCAAAAAGGTTGACATGCTCCGAAAAAAAATTCCTATGCGACGTAAATTGAGTTCTACAACACGATTCCGCCCTCAAAATTTTTTAGAAAAATTTTTAAGTACCTTGTCAGCGCACTTTTTCAATTTTCAAAAATGTTGACATGCTCCGAAAAAAAATACCTATGCGACGTAAATTGAGTTCTACCACAAGATTCCGCCCTCAAATTTTTTCTAAAAAAAATTTAAGTGCCTGGCCAGCGCACTTTTACAATTTCCAAAAATGTTGACATGCTCCGAAAAAAAACTCCTATGCTACGTAAATTGAGTTGTACAACACGATTCCGCCCTCAAAATGTTTCTAAAAAATTTTTGAGTGCCTGGCCAGCGCACTTTTTCAATTTTCAAAAATGTTGACATGCTCCAAAAAAAAATTACTATGCGACGTAAATTAAGTTCTACAACACGATTCCGCCCTCAAAATGTTTCTAAAAAAATTTTGAGTGCCTGGCCAGCGCACTTTTTCAATTTTCAAAAATGTGGACATGCTCCGAAAAAAAATACTATGCTATGTAAATTGAGTTCTACAACATAATTCCGCCCTCAAAATTTTTCTAAAAAATTTTTAAGTGCCTGGCCAGCGCACTTTTTCAATTTTCAAACATGTTGACATGCTCCAAAAAAAAATTACTATGCGACGTAAATTAAGTTCTACAACACGATTCCGCCCTCAAAATGTTTCTAAAAAAATGTTGAGTGCCTGGCCAGCGCACTTTTTCAATTTTCAAAAATGTTGACATGCTCCGAAAAAAAAATACTATGCTATGTAAATTGAGTTCTACAGCACGATTCCGCCCTCAAAATTTTTCTAAAAAATTTCTAAGTGCCTGGCCAGCGCACTTTTTCAATTTTCAAAAATGTTGACATGCTCCGAAAAAAAACTCCTATGCGACGTAAATTGAGGTACAACACGATTCCGCTCTCAAAATGTTTCTAAAAAAATTTTGAGTGCCTGGCCAGCGCACTTTTTCAATTTTCAAAAATGTTGACATGCTCCGAAAAAAAAATACTATGCTATGTAAATTGAGTTCTACAGCACGATTCCGCCCTCAAAATTTTTCTAAAAAATTTCTAAGTGCCTGGCCAGCGCACTTTTTCAATTTTCAAAAATGTTGACATGCTCCGAAAAAAAACTCCTATGCTACGTAAATTGAGTTGTACAACACGATTCCGCCCTCAAACTGTTTCTAAAAAATTTTTGAGTGCCTGGTCAGCGCACTTTTTCAATTTTCAAAAATGTTGAGATGCTCCGAAAAAAAAATTTTATGCGACGTAAATTGAGTTCTACCACAAGATTCCGCCCTCAAAATTTTTCTAAAAAAAATTTAAGTGCCTGGCCAGCGCACTTTTACAATTTTCAAAAATGTTGACATGCTCCGAAAAAAAACTCCTATGCTACGTAAATTGAGTTGTACAACACGATTCCGCCCTCAAAATGTTTCTAAAAAATTTTTGAGTGCGTGGCCAGCGCACTTTTTCAATTTTCAAAAATGTTGACATGCTCCGAAAAAAAATTCCTATGCGACGTAAATTGAGTTCTACAACACGATTCCGCGCTCAAAATTTTTTAGAAAAATTTTTAAGTACCTGGTCAGCGCACTTTTTCAATTTTCAAAAATGTTGACATGCTCCGAAAAAAAATACCTATGCGACGTAAATTGAGTTCTACCACAAGATTCCGCCCTCAAATTTTTTCTAAAAAAAATTTAAGTGCCTGTCCAGCGCACTTTTACAATTTTCAAAAATGTTGACATGCTCCGAAAAAAAAATACTATGCTATGTAAATTGAGTTCTACAGCACGATTCCGCCCTCAAAATTTTTCTAAAAAATTTCTAAGTGCCTGCTCAGCGCACTTTTTCAATTTTCAAAAATGTTGACATGCTCCGAAAAAAAACTCCTATGCTACGTAAAATGAGTTGTACAACACGATTCCGCCCTCAAACTGTTTCTAAAAAATTTTTGAGTGCCTGGTCAGCGCACTTTTTCAATTTTCAAAAATGTTGAGATGCTCCGAAAAAAAAATTTTATGCGACGTAAATTGAGTTCTACCACACGATTCCGCCCTCAAAATTTTTCTAAAAAATTTCTAAGTGCCTGGCCAGCGCACTTTTTCAATTTTTAAAAATGTTGACATGCTCCGAAATTAAAATTCCTATGCGACGTAAATTGAGTTCTACCACAAGATTCCGCCCTCAAAATTTTTCTAAAAAAAATTTAAGTTCCTGGCCAGCGCACTTTTACAATTTTCAAAAATGTTGACATGCTCCGAAAAAAAATTCCTATGCGACGTAAATTGAGTTCTACAACACGATTGCGCCCTCAAAACTTTTCTAAAAAATTTTTGAGGGCCTGGCCAGCGCACTTTTTCAATTTTCAAAAATGTTGACATGCTCCGAAAAAAAATTCCTATGCGACGTAAATTGAGTTCTACAACACGATTCCGCCCTCAAAACTTTTCTAAAAAATTTTTAAGTGCCTGGCCAGCGCACTTTTTCAATTTTCAAAAATGTTGACATGCTCCGAAAAAAAATACCTATGCGACGTAAATTGAGTTCTACCACAAGATTCCGCCCTCAAAATTTTTCTAAAAAAAATTTAAGTTCCTGGCCAGCGCACTTTTACAATTTTCAAAAATGTTGACATGCTCCGAAAAAAAATTCCTATGCGACGTAAATTGAGTTCTACAACACGATTCCGCCCTCAAAACTTTTCTAAAAAATTTTTGAGGGCCTGGCCAGCGCACTTTTTCAATTTTCAAAAATGTTGACATGCTCCGAAAAAAAATTCCTATGCGACGTAAATTGAGTTGTACAACACGATTCCGCCCTCAAAATGTTTCTAAAAAATTTTTGAGTGCCTGGCCAGCGCACTTTTTCAATTTTCAAAAATGTTGACATGCTCCGAAAAAAAACTCCTATGCTACGTAAATTGAGTTGTACAACACGATTCCGCCCTCAAAATGTTTCTAAAAAATTTTTGAGTGCCTGGCCAGCGCACTTTTTCAATTTTCAAAAATGTTGACATGCTCCGAAAAAAAATTCCTATGCGACGTAAATTGAGTTCTACAACACGATTCCGCCCTCAAAACTTTTCTAAAAAATTTTTAAGTGCCTGGACAGTGCCCTTTTTCAATTTTCAAAAATGTTGACATACTACGAAAAAAAATTCCTATGCGACGTAAATTGAGTTCTACAACATGATTCCGCCCTCAAAATTTTTCTAAAAAATTTTTAAGTGCCTGGCCAGCGCACTTTTTCAATTTTCAAACATGTTGACATGCTCCAAAAAAAAATTACTATGCGACGTAAATTAACTTCTACAACACGATTCCGCCCTCAAAATGTTTCTAAAAAAATTTTGAGTGCCTGGCCAGCGCACATTTTCAATTTTCAAAAATGTTGACATGCTCCGAAAAAAAAACTATGCTATGTAAATTGAGTTCTACAGCACGATTCCGCCCTCAAAATTTTTCTAAAAAATTTTTAAGTGCCTGGCCAGCGCACATTTTCAATTTTCAAAAATGTTGACATGCTCCGAAAAAAAAAACTCCTATGCGACGTAAATTGAGTTGTACAACACGATTCCGCTCTCAAAATGTTTCTAAAAAATTTTTGAGTGCCTGGCCAGCGCACTTTTTAAATTTTCAAAAATGTTGACATACTCCGAAATAAAAATTCCTATGCGACGTAAATTAAGTCCTACAACACGATTCCGCACTAAAAATTTTTCTATAAAATTTCTGAGTGCCTGGCCAGCGCACTTTTTCAATTTTCAAAAATGTTGACATGCTCCGAAAAAAAAATCCTATGCGACGTAAATTGAGTTCTACCACACGATTCCGCCCTCAAAATTTTTCTAAAAAATTTCTAAGTGCCTGGCCAGCGCACTTTTTCAATTTTTAAAAATGTTGACATGCTCCGAAAAAAATACCTATGCGACGTAAATTGAGTTCTACCACAAGATTCCGCCCTCAAAATTTTTCTAAAAAAAATTTAAGTGCCTGGCCAGCGCACTTTTACAATTTTCAAAAATGTTGACATGCTCCGAAAAAAAACTCCTATGCTACGTAAATTGAGTTGTACAACACGATTCCGCCCTCAAAATGTTTCTAAAAAATTTTTGAGTGCGTGGCCAGCGCACTTTTTCAATTTTCAAAAATGTTGACATGCTCCGAAAAAAAATTCCTATGCGACGTAAATTGAGTTCTACAACACGATTCCGCCCTCAAAATTTTTTAGAAAAATTTTTAAGTACCTTGTCAGCGCACTTTTTCAATTTTCAAAAATGTTGACATGCTCCGAAAAAAAATACCTATGCGACGTAAATTGAGTTCTACCACAAGATTCCGCCCTCAATATTTTTCTAAAAAAAATTTAAGTGCCTGGCCAGCGCACTTTTACAATTTTCAAAAATGTTGACATGCTCCGAAAAAAAACTCCTATGCTACGTAAATTGAGTTGTACAACACGATTCCGCCCTCAAAATGTTTCTAAAAAATTTTTGAGTGCCTGGCCAGCGCACTTTTTCAATTTTCAAAAATGTTGACATGCTCCAAAAAAAAATTACTATGCGACGTAAATTAAGTTCTACAACACGATTCCGCCCTCAAAATGTTTCTAAAAAAATGTTGAGTGCCTGGCCAGCGCACTTTTTCAATTTTCAAAAATGTTGACATGCTCCGAAAAAAAAATACTATGCTATGTAAATTGAGTTCTACAGCACGATTCCGCCCTCAAAATTTTTCTAAAAAATTTTTAAGTGCCTGGCCAGCGCACTTTTTCAATTTTCAAAAATGTTGACATGCTCCGAAAAAAAACTCCTATGCTACGTAAATTGAGTTGTACAACACGATTCCGCTTCAAAATGTTTCTAAAAAAATTTTGAGTGCCTGGCCAGCGCACTTTTTCAATTTTCAAAAATGTGGACATACTCCGAAAAAAAATACTATGCTATGTAAATTGAGTTCTACAACATGATTCCGCCCTCAAAATTTTTCTAAAAAATTTTTAAGTGCCTGGCCAGCGCACTTTTTCAATTTTCAAACATGTTGACATGCTCCAAAAAAAATTACTATGCGACGTAAATTAAGTTCTACAACACGATTCCGCCCTCAAAATGTTTCTAAAAAAATGTTGAGTGCCTGGCCAGCGCACTTTTTCAATTTTCAAAAATGTTGACATGCTCCGAAAAAAAATACTATGCTATGTAAATTGAGTTCTACAGCACGATTCCGCCCTCAAAATTTTTCTAAAAAATTTTTAAGTGCCTGGCCAGCGCACTTTTTCAATTTTCAAGAATGTTGACATGCTCCGAAAAAAAACTCCTATGCGACGTAAATTGAGGTACAACACGATTCCGCTCTCAAAATGTTTCTAAAAAAATTTTGAGTGCCTGGCCAGCGCACTTTTTCAATTTTCAAAAATGTTGACATGCTCCGAAAAAAAAAATACTATGCTATGTAAATTGAGTTCTACAGCACGATTCCGCCCTCAAAATTTTTCTAAAAAATTTCTAAGTGCCTGGCCAGCGCACTTTTTCAATTTTCAAAAATGTTGACATGCTCCGAAAAAAAACTCCTATGCTACGTAAATTGAGTTGTACAACACGATTCCGCCCTCAAACTGTTTCTAAAAAATTTTTGAGTGCCTGGTCAGCGCACTTTTTCAATTTTCAAAAATGTTGAGATGCTCCGAAAAAAAAATTTTATGCGACGTAAATTGAGTTCTACCACACGATTCCGCCCTTAAAATTTTTCTAAAAAATTTCTAAGTGCCTGGCCAGCGCACTTTTTCAATTTTTAAAAATGTTGACATGCTCCGAAAGGAAAATTCCTATGCGACGTAAATTGAGTTCTACCACAAGATTCCGCCCTCAAAATTTTTCTAAAAAAAATTTAAGTTCCTGGCCAGCGCACTTTTACAATTTTCAAAAATGTTGACATGCTCCGAAAAAAATACCTATGCGACGTAAATTGAGTTCTACCACAAGATTCCGCCCTCAAAATTTTTCTAAAAAAAATTTAAGTGCCTGGCCAGCGCACTTTTACAATTTTCAAAAATGTTGACATGCTCCGAAAAAAAAATACTATGCTATGTAAATTGAGTTCTACAGCACGATTCCGCCCTCAAAATTTTTCTAAAAAATTTCTAAGTGCCTGGCCAGCGCACTTTTTCAATTTTCAAAAATGTTGACATGCTCCGAAAAAAAACTCCTATGCTACGTAAATTGAGTTGTACAACACGATTCCGCCCTCAAAATGTTTCTAAAAAATTTTTGAGTGCGTGGCCAGCGCACTTTTTCAATTTTCAAAAATGTTGACATGCTCCGAAAAAAAATTCCTATGCGACGTAAATTGAGTTCTACAACACGATTCCGCCCTCAAAATTTTTTAGAAAAATTTTTAAGTACCTGGTCAGCGCACTTTTTCAATTTTCAAAAATGTTGACATGCTCCGAAAAAAAATACCTATGCGACGTAAATTGAGTTCTACCACAAGATTCCGCCCTCAAATTTTTTCTAAAAAAAATTTAAGTGCCTGGCCAGCGCACTTTTACAATTTTCAAAAATGTTGACATGCTCCGAAAAAAAAATACTATGCTATGTAAATTGAGTTCTACAGCACGATTCCGCCCTCAAAATTTTTCTAAAAAATTTCTAAGTGCCTGGCCAGCGCACTTTTTCAATTTTCAACAATTGTACAACACGATTCCGCCCTCAAAATGTTTCTAAAAAATTTTTGAGTGCGTGGCCAGCGCACTTTTTCAATTTTCAAAAATGTTGACATGCTCCGAAAAAAAATTCCTATGCGACGTAAATTGAGTTCTACAACACGATTCCGCCCTCAAAATTTTTTAGAAAAATTTTTAAGTACCTGGTCAGCGCACTTTTTCAATTTTCAAAAATGTTGACATGCTCCGAAAAAAAATACCTATGCGACGTAAATTGAGTTCTACCACAAGATTCCGCCCTCAAATTTTTTCTAAAAAAAATTTAAGTGCCTGGCCAGCGCACTTTTACAATTTTCAAAAATGTTGACATGCTCCGAAAAAAAAATACTATGCTATGTAAATTGAGTTCTACAGCACGATTCCGCCCTCAAAATTTTTCTAAAAAATTTCTAAGTGCCTGGCCAGC
This sequence comes from Pseudeuparius sepicola, assembly GCA_963920635.1. Classification (NCBI taxonomy): domain Eukaryota; kingdom Metazoa; phylum Arthropoda; class Insecta; order Coleoptera; family Anthribidae; genus Pseudeuparius; species Pseudeuparius sepicola. The sequence goes on along the minus strand of OY987298.1, from coordinate 85,931,232 downwards.
GCACTTTTTCAATTTTCAAAAATGTTGACATGCTCCGAAAAAAAATTCCTATGCGACGTAAATTGAGTTCTACAACACGATTCCGCCCTCAAAATTTTTTAGAAAAATTTTTAAGTACCTGGTCAGCGCACTTTTTCAATTTTCAAAAATGTTGACATGCTCCGAAAAAAAATACCTATGCGACGTAAATTGAGTTCTACCACAAGATTCCGCCCTCAATATTTTTCTAAAAAAAATTTAAGTGCCTGGCCAGCGCACTTTTACAATTTTCAAAAATGTTGACATGCTCCGAAAAAAAACTCCTATGCTACGTAAATTGAGTTGTACAACACGATTCCGCCCTCAAAATGTTTCTAAAAAATTTTTGAGTGCCTGGCCAGCGCACTTTTTCAATTTTCAAAAATGTTGACATGCTCCAAAAAAAAATTACTATGCGACGTAAATTAAGTTCTACAACACGATTCCGCCCTCAAAATGTTTCTAAAAAAATGTTGAGTGCCTGGCCAGCGCACTTTTTCAATTTTCAAAAATGTTGACATGCTCCGAAAAAAAAATACTATGCTATGTAAATTGAGTTCTACAGCACGATTCCGCCCTCAAAATTTTTCTAAAAAATTTTTAAGTGCCTGGCCAGCGCACTTTTTCAATTTTCAAAAATGTTGACATGCTCCGAAAAAAAACTCCTATGCTACGTAAATTGAGTTGTACAACACGATTCCGCCCTCAAAATGTTTCTAAAAAAATTTTGAGTGCCTGGCCAGCGCACTTTTTCAATTTTCAAAAATGTGGACATACTCCGAAAAAAAATACTATGCTATGTAAATTGAGTTCTACAACATGATTCCGCCCTCAAAATTTTTCTAAAAAATTTTTAAGTGCCTGGCCAGCGCACTTTTTCAATTTTCAAACATGTTGACATGCTCCAAAAAAAATTACTATGCGACGTAAATTAAGTTCTACAACACGATTCCGCCCTCAAAATGTTTCTAAAAAAATGTTGAGTGCCTGGCCAGCGCACTTTTTCAATTTTCAAAAATGTTGACATGCTCCGAAAAAAATACTATGCTATGTAAATTGAGTTCTACAGCACGATTCCGCCCTCAAAATTTTTCTAAAAAATTTTTAAGTGCCTGGCCAGCGCACTTTTTCAATTTTCAAGAATGTTGACATGCTCCGAAAAAAAACTCCTATGCGACGTAAATTGAGGTACAACACGATTCCGCTCTCAAAATGTTTCTAAAAAAATTTTGAGTGCCTGGCCAGCGCACTTTTTCAATTTTCAAAAATGTTGACATGCTCCGAAAAAAAAAATACTATGCTATGTAAATTGAGTTCTACAGCACGATTCCGCCCTCAAAATGTTTCTAAAAAATTTTTGAGTGCCTGGCCAGCGCACTTTTTCAATTTTCAAAAATGTTGACATGCTCCGAAAAAAAATTCCTATGCGACGTAAATTGAGATCTACAACACGATTCCGCCCTCAAAGATTTTCTAAAAAATTTTTAAGTGCCTGGCCAGCGCACTTTTTCAATTTTCAAACATGTTGACATACTTTGAAAAAAAAATTCCTATGCGACGTAAATTGAGTTCTACAACATGATTACGCCCTCAAAATTTTTCTAAAAAATTTTTAAGTGCCTGGCCAGCGCACTTTTTCAATTTTCAAACATGTTGACATGCTCCAAAAAAAATTACTATACGACGTAAATTGAGTTGTACAACACGATTCCGCTCTCAAAATGTTTCTAAAAAATTTTTGAGTGCCTGGCCAGCGCACTTTTTCAATTTTCAAAAATGTTGACATGCTCTAAAAAAATTACTATACGACGTAAATTGAGTTGTACAACACGATTCCGCTCTCAAAATGTTTCTAAAAAAATTTTGAGTGCCTGGCCAGCGCACTTTTTCAATTTTCAAAAATGTTGACATACTCCGAAATAAAAATTCCTATGCGACGTAAATTAGGTAAGTCCTACAACACGATTCCGCCCTAAAAATTTTTCTATAAAATTTCTGAGTGCTTGGCCAGCGCACTTTTTCAATTTTCAAAAATGTTGACATGCTCCGAAAAAAAATTCCTATGCGACGTAAATTGAGTTGTACAACACGATTCCGCCCTCAAAATGTTTCTAAAAAATTTTTGAGTGCCTGGCCAGCGCACTTTTTCAATTTTCAAAAATGTTGACATGCACCGAAAAAAAAAGTCATATGTGACGTAAATTGAGTTCTACAACACGATTCGGCCCTCAAAATTTTTCTAAAAAATTTCTGTGCCTGGCCAGCGCACTTTTTCAATTTTCAAACATGTTGACATGCTAAAAAAAAATTACTATGCGACGTAAATTGAGTTCTACAACACGATTCCGCCCTCAAAATGTTTCTAAAAAATTTTTGCGTGCCTGGCCAGCGCACTTTTTCAATTTTCAAAAATGTTGACATGCTCCGAAAAAAAATTCCTATGCGACGTAAATTGAGATCTACAACACGATTCCGCCCTCAAAGATTTTCTAAAAAATTTTTAAGTGCCTGGCCAGCGCACTTTTTCAATTTTCAAACATGTTGACATACTTTGAAAAAAAAATTCCTATGCGACGTAAATTGAGTTCTACAACATGATTACGCCCTCAAAATTTTTCTAAAAAATTTTTAAGTGCCTGGCCAGCGCACTTTTTCAATTTTCAAACATGTTGACATGCTCCAAAAAAAATTACTATACGACGTAAATTGAGTTGTACAACACGATTCCGCTCTCAAAATGTTTCTAAAAAATTTTTGAGTGCCTGGCCAGCGCACTTTTTCAATTTTCAAAAATGTTGACATGCTCTAAAAAAATTACTATACGACGTAAATTGAGTTGTACAACACGATTCCGCTCTCAAAATGTTTCTAAAAAAATTTTGAGTGCCTGGCCAGCGCACTTTTTCAATTTTCAAAAATGTTGACATACTCCGAAATAAAAATTCCTATGCGACGTAAATTAGGTAAGTCCTACAACACGATTCCGCCCTAAAAATTTTTCTATAAAATTTCTGAGTGCTTGGCCAGCGCACTTTTTCAATTTTCAAAAATGTTGACATGCTCCGAAAAAAAATTCCTATGCGACGTAAATTGAGTTGTACAACACGATTCCGCCCTCAAAATGTTTCTAAAAAATTTTTGAGTGCCTGGCCAGCGCACTTTTTCAATTTTCAAAAATGTTGACATACTCCGAAATAAAAATTCCTATGCGACGTAAATTAAGTTCTACAACACGATTACGCCCTAAAAATTTTTCTATAAAATTTCTAAGTGCCTGACCAGAGTACTTTTTCAATTTTCAAAAATGTTGACATGCTCCGAAAAAAAAGTCCTATGTGACGTAAATTGACTTCTGCAACACGATTCCGCCCACAACATTTTTCTAAAAAATTTCTGTGCCTGGCCAGCGCACTTTTTCAATTTTCAAAAATGTTGACATGCTCCTAAAAAAAATTCCTATGCGACGTAAATTGAGTTCTACCAAAAGATTCCGCACTCAAAATTTTTCTAAAAAAAATTTAAGTGCCTGGCCAGCGCACTTTTACAATTTTCAAAATGTTGACATGCACCGAAAAAAAAAGTCCTATGTGACGTAAATTGAGTTCTACAACACGATTCGGCCCTCAAAATTTTTTTAAAAAATTTCTGAGTGCCTGGAGAGCGCACTTTTTCAATTTTCAAAAATGTTGACATGCTCCAAAAAAAAAAAATTCCTATGCGACGTAAATTGAGTTCTACAACACGATTCCGCCCTCCAAATTTTTCTGAAAAATTTCTGTGCCTGACCAGCGCACTTTTTCCATCTTCAAAAACGTTGACATGCTCAAAAAAAAAATCCGACGTAAATTGAGTTCTACAGCACGATTCCGCCCTCCAAATTTTTCTAAAAAATTTCTGAGTGCCTGGCCAGCGCACTTTTTCAATTTTCAAAAATGTTGACATGCCCCGAAAAAAAATCCTATGCGACGTAAATTGAGTTCTACCACACGATTCCGCCCTCAAAATTTTTCTAAAAAATTTCTAAGTGCCTGGCCAGCGCACTTTTTCAATTTTCAAACATGTTGACATGCTCAAAAAAAAATTACTATGCGACGTAAATTGAGTTCTACAACACGATTCCGCCCTAAAAATTTTTCTATAAAATTTCTGAGTGCCTGGCCAGCGCACTTTTTCAATTTTCAAAAATGTTGACATGCTCCAAAAAAAAAATCCTATGCGACGTAAATTGAGTTCTACCACACGATTCCGCCCTCAAAATTTTTCTAAAAAATTTCTAAGTGCCTGGCCAGCGCACTTTTTCAATTTTCAAAAATGTTGACATGCTCCGAAAAAAAATTCCTATGCGACGTAAATTGAGTTGTACAACACGATTCCGCCCTCAAAATGTTTCTAAAAAATTTTTGAGTGCCTGGCCAGCGCACTTTTTCAATTTTCAAAAATGTTGACATACTCCGAAATAAAAATTCCTATGCGACGTAAATTAAGTTCTACAACACGATTACGCCCTAAAAATTTTTCTATAAAATTTCTAAGTGCCTGGCCAGAGTACTTTTTCAATTTTCAAAAATGTTAACATGCTCCGAAAAAAAAGTCCTATGTGACGTAAATTGACTTCTGCAACACGATTCCGCCCACAAAATTTTTCTAACAAATTTCTAAGTGCCTGGCCAGCGCACTGTTTCAATTTTCAAAAATGTTGACATGCTCCGAAAGGAAAATTCCTATGCGACGTAAATTGAGTTCTACCAAAAGATTCCGCCCTCAAAATTTTTCTAAAAAAAATTTAAGTGCCTGGCCAGCGCACTTTTACAATTTTCAAAAATGTTGACATGCACCGAAAAAAAAAGTCCTATGTGACGTAAATTGAGTTCTACAACACGATTCGGCCCTCAAAATTTTTCTAAAAAATTTCTGAGTGCCTGGCCAGCGCACTTTTACAATTTTCAAAAATGTTGACATGCTCCGAAAAAAAACTCCTATGCGACGTAAATTGAGTTGTACAACACGATTCCGCCCTCAAAATGTTTCTAAAAAATTTCTGAGTGCCTGGCCAGCGCACTTTTTCAATTTTCAAAAATGTTGACAAGCTCCTAAAAAAAAATTCCTATGCGACGTAAATTGAGTTCTACCACACGATTCCGCCCTCATAATTTTTCTAACAAATTTCTAAGTGCCTGGCCAGCGCACTGTTTCAATTTTCAAAAATGTTGACATGCTCCGAAAGGAAAATTCCTATGCGACGTAAATTGAGTTCTACCAAAAGATTCCGCCCTCAAAATTTTTCTAAAAAAAATTTAAGTGCCTGGCCAGCGCACTTTTACAATGTTCAAAAATGTTGACATGCTCCGAAAAAAAACTCCTATGCTACGTAAATTGAGTTGTACAACACGATTCCGCCCTCAAAATGTTTCTAAAAAATTTTTGAGTGCCTGGCCAGGGCACTTTTTCAATTTTCAAAAATGTTGACATGCTCCGAAAAAAAATTCCTATGCGACGTAAATTGAGTTCTACAACACGATTCCGCCCTCAAAACTTTTCTAAAAAATTTTTAAGTGCCTGGACAGTGCCCTTTTTCAATTTTCAAAAATGTTGACATACTACGAAAAAAAATTCCTATGCGACGTAAATTGAGTTGTACAACACGATTCCGCCCCCAAAATGTTTCTAAAAAATTTTTGAGTGCCTGGCCAGCGCACTTTTTCAATTTTCAAAAATGTTGACATACTCCGAAATAAAAATTCCTATGCGACGTAAATTAAGTTCTACAACACGATTCCGCCCTCAAAATGTTTCTAAAAAAATTTTGAGTGCCTGGCCAGCGCACATTTTCAATTTTCAAAAATGTTGACATGCTCCGAAAAAAAAAACTATGCTATGTAAATTGAGTTCTACAGCACGATTCCGCCCTCAAAATTTTTCTAAAAAATTTTTAAGTGCCTGGCCAGCGCACATTTTCAATTTTCAAAAATGTTGACATGCTCCGAAAAAAAAACTCCTATGCGACGTAAATTGAGTTGTACAACACGATTCCGCTCTCAAAATGTTTCTAAAAAATTTTTGAGTGCCTGGCCAGCGCACTTTTTAAATTTTCAAAAATGTTGACATACTCCGAAATAAAAATTCCTATGCGACGTAAATTAAGTCCTACAACACGATTCCGCCCTAAAAATTTTTCTATAAAATTTCTGAGTGCCTGGCCAGCGCACTTTTTCAATTTTCAAAAATGTTGACATGCTCCGAAAAAAAAATCCTATGCGACGTAAATTGAGTTCTACCACACGATTCCGCCCTCAAAATTTTTCTAAAAAATTTCTAAGTGCCTGGCCAGCGCACTTTTTCAATTTTTAAAAATGTTGACATGCTCCGAAAAAAATACCTATGCGACGTAAATTGAGTTCTACCACAAGATTCCGCCCTCAAAATTTTTCTAAAAAAAATTTAAGTGCCTGGCCAGCGCACTTTTACAATTTTCAAAAATGTTGACATGCTCCGAAAAAAAACTCCTATGCTACGTAAATTGAGTTGTACAACACGATTCCGCCCTCAAAATGTTTCTAAAAAATTTTTGAGTGCGTGGCCAGCGCACTTTTTCAATTTTCAAAAAGGTTGACATGCTCCGAAAAAAAATTCCTATGCGACGTAAATTGAGTTCTACAACACGATTCCGCCCTCAAAATTTTTTAGAAAAATTTTTAAGTACCTTGTCAGCGCACTTTTTCAATTTTCAAAAATGTTGACATGCTCCGAAAAAAAATACCTATGCGACGTAAATTGAGTTCTACCACAAGATTCCGCCCTCAAATTTTTTCTAAAAAAAATTTAAGTGCCTGGCCAGCGCACTTTTACAATTTCCAAAAATGTTGACATGCTCCGAAAAAAAACTCCTATGCTACGTAAATTGAGTTGTACAACACGATTCCGCCCTCAAAATGTTTCTAAAAAATTTTTGAGTGCCTGGCCAGCGCACTTTTTCAATTTTCAAAAATGTTGACATGCTCCAAAAAAAAATTACTATGCGACGTAAATTAAGTTCTACAACACGATTCCGCCCTCAAAATGTTTCTAAAAAAATTTTGAGTGCCTGGCCAGCGCACTTTTTCAATTTTCAAAAATGTGGACATGCTCCGAAAAAAAATACTATGCTATGTAAATTGAGTTCTACAACATAATTCCGCCCTCAAAATTTTTCTAAAAAATTTTTAAGTGCCTGGCCAGCGCACTTTTTCAATTTTCAAACATGTTGACATGCTCCAAAAAAAAATTACTATGCGACGTAAATTAAGTTCTACAACACGATTCCGCCCTCAAAATGTTTCTAAAAAAATGTTGAGTGCCTGGCCAGCGCACTTTTTCAATTTTCAAAAATGTTGACATGCTCCGAAAAAAAAATACTATGCTATGTAAATTGAGTTCTACAGCACGATTCCGCCCTCAAAATTTTTCTAAAAAATTTCTAAGTGCCTGGCCAGCGCACTTTTTCAATTTTCAAAAATGTTGACATGCTCCGAAAAAAAACTCCTATGCGACGTAAATTGAGGTACAACACGATTCCGCTCTCAAAATGTTTCTAAAAAAATTTTGAGTGCCTGGCCAGCGCACTTTTTCAATTTTCAAAAATGTTGACATGCTCCGAAAAAAAAATACTATGCTATGTAAATTGAGTTCTACAGCACGATTCCGCCCTCAAAATTTTTCTAAAAAATTTCTAAGTGCCTGGCCAGCGCACTTTTTCAATTTTCAAAAATGTTGACATGCTCCGAAAAAAAACTCCTATGCTACGTAAATTGAGTTGTACAACACGATTCCGCCCTCAAACTGTTTCTAAAAAATTTTTGAGTGCCTGGTCAGCGCACTTTTTCAATTTTCAAAAATGTTGAGATGCTCCGAAAAAAAAATTTTATGCGACGTAAATTGAGTTCTACCACAAGATTCCGCCCTCAAAATTTTTCTAAAAAAAATTTAAGTGCCTGGCCAGCGCACTTTTACAATTTTCAAAAATGTTGACATGCTCCGAAAAAAACTCCTATGCTACGTAAATTGAGTTGTACAACACGATTCCGCCCTCAAAATGTTTCTAAAAAATTTTTGAGTGCGTGGCCAGCGCACTTTTTCAATTTTCAAAAATGTTGACATGCTCCGAAAAAAAATTCCTATGCGACGTAAATTGAGTTCTACAACACGATTCCGCGCTCAAAATTTTTTAGAAAAATTTTTAAGTACCTGGTCAGCGCACTTTTTCAATTTTCAAAAATGTTGACATGCTCCGAAAAAAAATACCTATGCGACGTAAATTGAGTTCTACCACAAGATTCCGCCCTCAAATTTTTTCTAAAAAAAATTTAAGTGCCTGTCCAGCGCACTTTTACAATTTTCAAAAATGTTGACATGCTCCGAAAAAAAAATACTATGCTATGTAAATTGAGTTCTACAGCACGATTCCGCCCTCAAAATTTTTCTAAAAAATTTCTAAGTGCCTGCTCAGCGCACTTTTTCAATTTTCAAAAATGTTGACATGCTCCGAAAAAAAACTCCTATGCTACGTAAAATGAGTTGTACAACACGATTCCGCCCTCAAACTGTTTCTAAAAAATTTTTGAGTGCCTGGTCAGCGCACTTTTTCAATTTTCAAAAATGTTGAGATGCTCCGAAAAAAAAATTTTATGCGACGTAAATTGAGTTCTACCACACGATTCCGCCCTCAAAATTTTTCTAAAAAATTTCTAAGTGCCTGGCCAGCGCACTTTTTCAATTTTTAAAAATGTTGACATGCTCCGAAATTAAAATTCCTATGCGACGTAAATTGAGTTCTACCACAAGATTCCGCCCTCAAAATTTTTCTAAAAAAAATTTAAGTTCCTGGCCAGCGCACTTTTACAATTTTCAAAAATGTTGACATGCTCCGAAAAAAAATTCCTATGCGACGTAAATTGAGTTCTACAACACGATTGCGCCCTCAAAACTTTTCTAAAAAATTTTTGAGGGCCTGGCCAGCGCACTTTTTCAATTTTCAAAAATGTTGACATGCTCCGAAAAAAAAGTCCTATGTTACGTAAATTGACTTCTGCAACACGATTCCGCCCACAAAATTTTTCTAAAAAATTTCTGAGTGCCTGGCCAGCGCACTTTTTCAATTTTCAAAAATGTTGACATGCTCCGAAAAAAAATACCTATGCGACGTAAATTGAGTTCTACCACAAGATTCCGCCCTCAAAATTTTTCTAAAAAAAATTTAAGTTCCTGGCCAGCGCACTTTTACAATTTTCAAAAATGTTGACATGCTCCGAAAAAAAATTCCTATGCGACGTAAATTGAGTTCTACAACACGATTCCGCCCTCAAAACTTTTCTAAAAAATTTTTGAGGGCCTGGCCAGCGCACTTTTTCAATTTTCAAAAATGTTGACATGCTCCGAAAAAAAATTCCTATGCGACGTAAATTGAGTTGTACAACACGATTCCGCCCTCAAAATGTTTCTAAAAAATTTTTGAGTGCCTGGCCAGCGCACTTTTTCAATTTTCAAAAATGTTGACATGCTCCGAAAAAAAACTCCTATGCTACGTAAATTGAGTTGTACAACACGATTCCGCCCTCAAAATGTTTCTAAAAAATTTTTGAGTGCCTGGCCAGCGCACTTTTTCAATTTTCAAAAATGTTGACATGCTCCGAAAAAAAATTCCTATGCGACGTAAATTGAGTTCTACAACACGATTCCGCCCTCAAAACTTTTCTAAAAAATTTTTAAGTGCCTGGACAGTGCCCTTTTTCAATTTTCAAAAATGTTGACATACTACGAAAAAAAATTCCTATGCGACGTAAATTGAGTTCTACAACATGATTCCGCCCTCAAAATTTTTCTAAAAAATTTTTAAGTGCCTGGCCAGCGCACTTTTTCAATTTTCAAACATGTTGACATGCTCCAAAAAAAAATTACTATGCGACGTAAATTAACTTCTACAACACGATTCCGCCCTCAAAATGTTTCTAAAAAAATTTTGAGTGCCTGGCCAGCGCACATTTTCAATTTTCAAAAATGTTGACATGCTCCGAAAAAAAAACTATGCTATGTAAATTGAGTTCTACAGCACGATTCCGCCCTCAAAATTTTTCTAAAAAATTTTTAAGTGCCTGGCCAGCGCACATTTTCAATTTTCAAAAATGTTGACATGCTCCGAAAAAAAAAACTCCTATGCGACGTAAATTGAGTTGTACAACACGATTCCGCTCTCAAAATGTTTCTAAAAAATTTTTGAGTGCCTGGCCAGCGCACTTTTTAAATTTTCAAAAATGTTGACATACTCCGAAATAAAAATTCCTATGCGACGTAAATTAAGTCCTACAACACGATTCCGCACTAAAAATTTTTCTATAAAATTTCTGAGTGCCTGGCCAGCGCACTTTTTCAATTTTCAAAAATGTTGACATGCTCCGAAAAAAAAATCCTATGCGACGTAAATTGAGTTCTACCACACGATTCCGCCCTCAAAATTTTTCTAAAAAATTTCTAAGTGCCTGGCCAGCGCACTTTTTCAATTTTTAAAAATGTTGACATGCTCCGAAAAAAATACCTATGCGACGTAAATTGAGTTCTACCACAAGATTCCGCCCTCAAAATTTTTCTAAAAAAAATTTAAGTGCCTGGCCAGCGCACTTTTACAATTTTCAAAAATGTTGACATGCTCCGAAAAAAAACTCCTATGCTACGTAAATTGAGTTGTACAACACGATTCCGCCCTCAAAATGTTTCTAAAAAATTTTTGAGTGCGTGGCCAGCGCACTTTTTCAATTTTCAAAAATGTTGACATGCTCCGAAAAAAAATTCCTATGCGACGTAAATTGAGTTCTACAACACGATTCCGCCCTCAAAATTTTTTAGAAAAATTTTTAAGTACCTTGTCAGCGCACTTTTTCAATTTTCAAAAATGTTGACATGCTCCGAAAAAAAATACCTATGCGACGTAAATTGAGTTCTACCACAAGATTCCGCCCTCAATATTTTTCTAAAAAAAATTTAAGTGCCTGGCCAGCGCACTTTTACAATTTTCAAAAATGTTGACATGCTCCGAAAAAAAACTCCTATGCTACGTAAATTGAGTTGTACAACACGATTCCGCCCTCAAAATGTTTCTAAAAAATTTTTGAGTGCCTGGCCAGCGCACTTTTTCAATTTTCAAAAATGTTGACATGCTCCAAAAAAAAATTACTATGCGACGTAAATTAAGTTCTACAACACGATTCCGCCCTCAAAATGTTTCTAAAAAAATGTTGAGTGCCTGGCCAGCGCACTTTTTCAATTTTCAAAAATGTTGACATGCTCCGAAAAAAAAATACTATGCTATGTAAATTGAGTTCTACAGCACGATTCCGCCCTCAAAATTTTTCTAAAAAATTTTTAAGTGCCTGGCCAGCGCACTTTTTCAATTTTCAAAAATGTTGACATGCTCCGAAAAAAAACTCCTATGCTACGTAAATTGAGTTGTACAACACGATTCCGCCCTCAAAATGTTTCTAAAAAAATTTTGAGTGCCTGGCCAGCGCACTTTTTCAATTTTCAAAAATGTGGACATACTCCGAAAAAAAATACTATGCTATGTAAATTGAGTTCTACAACATGATTCCGCCCTCAAAATTTTTCTAAAAAATTTTTAAGTGCCTGGCCAGCGCACTTTTTCAATTTTCAAACATGTTGACATGCTCCAAAAAAAATTACTATGCGACGTAAATTAAGTTCTACAACACGATTCCGCCCTCAAAATGTTTCTAAAAAAATGTTGAGTGCCTGGCCAGCGCACTTTTTCAATTTTCAAAAATGTTGACATGCTCCGAAAAAAAATACTATGCTATGTAAATTGAGTTCTACAGCACGATTCCGCCCTCAAAATTTTTCTAAAAAATTTTTAAGTGCCTGGCCAGCGCACTTTTTCAATTTTCAAGAATGTTGACATGCTCCGAAAAAAAACTCCTATGCGACGTAAATTGAGGTACAACACGATTCCGCTCTCAAAATGTTTCTAAAAAAATTTTGAGTGCCTGGCCAGCGCACTTTTTCAATTTTCAAAAATGTTGACATGCTCCGAAAAAAAAAATACTATGCTATGTAAATTGAGTTCTACAGCACGATTCCGCCCTCAAAATTTTTCTAAAAAATTTCTAAGTGCCTGGCCAGCGCACTTTTTCAATTTTCAAAAATGTTGACATGCTCCGAAAAAAAACTCCTATGCTACGTAAATTGAGTTGTACAACACGATTCCGCCCTCAAACTGTTTCTAAAAAATTTTTGAGTGCCTGGTCAGCGCACTTTTTCAATTTTCAAAAATGTTGAGATGCTCCGAAAAAAAAATTTTATGCGACGTAAATTGAGTTCTACCACACGATTCCGCCCTTAAAATTTTTCTAAAAAATTTCTAAGTGCCTGGCCAGCGCACTTTTTCAATTTTTAAAAATGTTGACATGCTCCGAAAGGAAAATTCCTATGCGACGTAAATTGAGTTCTACCACAAGATTCCGCCCTCAAAATTTTTCTAAAAAAAATTTAAGTTCCTGGCCAGCGCACTTTTACAATTTTCAAAAATGTTGACATGCTCCGAAAAAAATACCTATGCGACGTAAATTGAGTTCTACCACAAGATTCCGCCCTCAAAATTTTTCTAAAAAAAATTTGAGTGCCTGGCCAGCGCACTTTTACAATTTTCAAAAATGTTGACATGCTCCGAAAAAAAAATACTATGCTATGTAAATTGAGTTCTACAGCACGATTCCGCCCTCAAAATTTTTCTAAAAAATTTCTAAGTGCCTGGCCAGCGCACTTTTTCAATTTTCAAAAATGTTGACATGCTCCGAAAAAAAACTCCTATGCTACGTAAATTGAGTTGTACAACACGATTCCGCCCTCAAAATGTTTCTAAAAAATTTTTGAGTGCGTGGCCAGCGCACTTTTTCAATTTTCAAAAATGTTGACATGCTCCGAAAAAAAATTCCTATGCGACGTAAATTGAGTTCTACAACACGATTCCGCCCTCAAAATTTTTTAGAAAAATTTTTAAGTACCTGGTCAGCGCACTTTTTCAATTTTCAAAAATGTTGACATGCTCCGAAAAAAAATACCTATGCGACGTAAATTGAGTTCTACCACAAGATTCCGCCCTCAAATTTTTTCTAAAAAAAATTTAAGTGCCTGGCCAGCGCACTTTTACAATTTTCAAAAATGTTGACATGCTCCGAAAAAAAAATACTATGCTATGTAAATTGAGTTCTACAGCACGATTCCGCCCTCAAAATTTTTCTAAAAAATTTCTAAGTGCCTGGCCAGCGCACTTTTTCAATTTTCAAAAATGTTGACATGCTCCGAAAAAAAACTCCTATGCGACGTAAATTGAGTTGTACAAAACGACTCCGCTCTCAAAATGTTTCTAAAAAAATTTTGAGTGCCTGGCCAGCGCACTTTTTCAATTTTCAAAAATGTTGACATGCTCCGAAAAAAAAAATACTATGCTATGTAAATTGAGTTCTACAGCACGATTCCGCCCTCAAAATTTTTCTAAAAAATTTCTAAGTGCCTGGCCAGCGCACTTTTTCAATTTTCAAAAATGTTGACATGCTCCGAAAAAAAACTCCTATGCTACGTAAATTGAGTTGTACAACACGATTCCGCCCTCAAACTGTTTCTAAAAAATTTTTGAGTGCCTGTTCAGCGCACTTTTTCAATTTTCAAAAATGTTGAGATGCTCCGAAAAAAAAATTTTATGCGACGTAAATTGAGTTCTACCACACGATTCCGCCCTCAAAATTTTTCTAAAAAATTTCTAAGTGCCTGGCCAGCGCACTTTTTCAATTTTTAAAAATGTTGACATGCTCCGAAAGGAAAATTCCTATGCGACGTAAATTGAGTTCTACCACAAGATTCCGCCCTCAAAATTTTTCTAAAAAAAATTTAAGTTCCTGGCCAGCGCACTTTTACAATTTTCAAAAATGTTGACATGCTCCGAGAAAAAATTCCTATGCGACGTAAATTGAGTTCTACAACACGATTCCGCCCTCAAAACTTTTCTAAAAAATTTTTGAGGGCCTGGCCAGCGCACTTTTTCAATTTTCAAAAATGTTGACATGCTCCGAAAAAGAATTCCTATGCGACGTAAATTGAGTTCTACAACACGATTCCGCCCTCAAAACTTTTCTAAAAAATTTTTAAGTGCCTGGCCAGCGCACTTTTTCAATTTTCAAAAATGTTGACATGCTCCGAAAAAAAAATACCTATGCGACGTAAATTGAGTTCAACCACAAGATTCCGCCCTCAAAATTTTTCTAAAAAAAATTTAAGTTCCTGGCCAGCGCACTTTTACAATTTTCAAAAATGTTGACATGCTCCGAAAAAAAATTCCTATGCGACGTAAATTGAGTTCTACAACACGATTCCGCCCTCAAAACTTTTCTAAAAAATTTTTGAGGGCCTGGCCAGCGCACTTTTTCAATTTTCAAAAATGTTGACATGCTCCGAAAAAAAATTCCTATGCGACGTAAATTGAGTTCTACAACACGATTCCGCCCTCAAAACTTTTCTAAAAAATTTTTAAGTGCCTGGCCAGCGCTCTTTTTCAATTTTCAAAATTGTTGACATGCTCCGAAAAAAAATTCCTATGCGACGTAAATTGAGTTGTACAACACGATTCCGCCCTCAAAATGTTTCTAAAAAATTTTTGAGTGCCTGGCCAGCGCACTTTTTCAATTTTCAAAAATGTTGACATGCTCCGAAAAAAAAATTACTATGCGACGTAAATTGAGTTCTACAACACGATTCCGCCCTCAAAATGTTTCTAAAAAATTTTTGCGTGCCTGGCCAGCGCACTTTTTCAATTTTCAAAAATGTTGACATGCTCCGAAAAAAAATTCCTATGCGACGTAAATTGAGATCTACAACACGATTCCGCCCTCAAAACTTTTCTAAAAAATTTTTAAGTGCCTGGCCAGCGCACTTCAAACATGTTGACATGCTCCAAGAAAAAATTACTATGCGACGTAAATTGAGTTCTACAACACGATTCCGCCCTCAAAATGTTTCTAAAAATTTTTTGCGTGCCTGGCCAGCGCACTTTTTCAATTTTCAAAAATGTTGACATGCTCCTAAAAAAAATTCCTATGCGACGTAAATTGAGTTCTACCAAAAGATTCCGCCCTCAAAATTTTTCTAAAAAATTTTTAAGTTCCTGGCCAGCGCACTTTTTCAATTTTCAAACATGTTGACATGCTCCCAGAAAAAATTACTATGCGACGTGAATTGAGTTCTACAACACGATTCCGCCCTCAAAATATTTCTAAAAAATTTTTGAGTGCCTGAACAGTGCCCTTTTTCAATTTTCAAAAATGTTGACATACTCCGAAAAAAAAATTCCTATGCGACGTAAATTGAGTTCTACAACATGATTACGCCCTCAAAATTTTTCTAAAAAATTTTTGAGTGCCTGGCCAGCGCACTTTTTCAATTTTCAAAAATGTTGACATAGTCCGAAATAAAAATTCCTATGCGACGTAAATTAGGTAAGTCCTACAACACGATTCCGCCCTAAAAATGTTTCTATAAAATTTCTGAGTGCTTGGCCAGCGCACTTTTTCAATTTTCAAAAATGTTGACATGCTCCGAAAAAAAATTCCTATGCGACGTAAATTGAGTTGTACAACACGATTCCGCCCTCAAAATGTTTCTAAAAAATTTTTGAGTGCCTGGCCAGCGCACTGTTTCAATTTTCAAAAATGTTGACATGCTCCTAAAAAAAATTCCTATGCGACGTAAATTGAGTTCTACCAAAAGATTCCGCCCTCAAAATTTTTCTAAAAAAAATTTAAGTGCCTGGCCAGCGCACTTTTACAATTTTCAAAATGTTGACATGCACCGAAAAAAAAAAAGTCCTATGTGACGTAAATTGAGTTCTACAACACGATTCGGCCCTCAAAATTTTTCTAAAAAATTTCTGAGTTCTTGGCCAGCGCACTTTTTCAATTTTCAAAAATGTTGACATGCTCCGAAAAAAAATTCCTATGCGACGTAAATTGAGTTGTACAACACGATTCCGCCCTCAAAATGTTTCTAAAAAATTTTTGAGTGCCTGGCCAGCGCACTTTTTCAATTTTCAAACATGTTGACATGCTCAAAAAAAAATTACTATGCGACGTAAATTGAGTTCTACAACACGATTCCGCCCTCAAAATTTTTCTAAAAAATTTCTAAGTGCCTGGCCAGCGCACTTTTTCAATTTTCAAACATGTTGACATGCTCAAAAAAAAATTACTATGCGACGTAAATTGAGTTCTACAACACGATTCCGCCCTAAAAATTTTTCTATAAAATTTCTGAGTGCCTGGCCAGCGCACTTTTTCAATTTTCAAAAATGTTGACATGCTCCGAAAAAAAAATCCTATGCGACGTAAATTGAGTTCTACCACACGATTCCGCTCTCAAAATTTTTCTAAAAAATTTCTAAGTGCCTGGCCAGCGCACTTTTTCAATTTTCAAAAATGTTGACATGCTCCGAAAAAAAATTCCTATGCGACGTAAATTGAGTTGTACAACACGATTCCGCCCTCAAAATGTTTCTAAAAAATTTCTAAGTGCCTGGCCAGCGCACTTTTTCAATTTTCAAAAATGTTGACATGCTCCAAAAAAAATTACTATGCGACGTAAATTGAGTTCTACAACACGATTACGCCCTAAAAATTTTTCTATAAAATTTCTAAGTGCCTGGCCAGCGCACTTTTTCAATTTTCAAAAATGTTGACATGCTCCAAAAAAAAATTACTATGCGACGTAAATTAAGTTCTACAACACGATTCCGCCCTCAAAATGTTTCTAAAAAAATGTTGAGTGCCTGGCCAGCGCACTTTTTCAATTTTCAAAAATGTTGACATGCTCCGAAAAAAAAATACTATGCTATGTAAATTGAGTTCTACAGCACGATTCCGCCCTCAAAATGTTTCTAAAAAAATTTTGAGTGCCTGGCCAGCGCACTTTTTCAATTTTCAAAAATGTGGACATGCTCCGAAAAAAAAATACTATGCTATGTAAATTGAGTTCTACAACATGATTCCGCCCTCAAAATTTTTCTAAAAAATTTTTAAGTGCCTGGCCAGCGCACTTTTTCAATTTTCAAAAATGTTGACATGCTCCGAAAAAAAACTCCTATGCGACGTAAATTGAGTTGTACAACACGATTCCGCTCTCAAAATGTTTCTAAAAAATTTTTGAGTGCCTGGCCAGCGCACTTTTTCAATTTTCAAACATGTTGACATGCTCCAAAAAAAAATTACTATGCGACGTAAATTAAGTTCTACAACACGATTCCGCCCTCAAAATGTTTCTAAAAAAATGTTGAGTGCCTGGCCAGCGCACTTTTTCAATTTTCAAAAATGTTGACATGCTCCGAAAAAAAAAATACTATGCTATGTAAATTGAGTTCTACAGCACGATTCCGCATTCAAAATTTTTCTAAAAAATTTCTAAGTGCCTGGCCAGCGCACTTTTTCAATTTTCAAAAATGTTGACATGCTCCGAAAAAAAACTCCTATGCGACGTAAATTGAGTTGTACAACACGATTCCGCTCTCAAAATGTTTCTAAAAAAATTTTGAGTGCCTGGCCAGCGCACTTTTTCAATTTTCAAAAATGTTGACATGCTCCGAAAAAAAAAATACTATGCTATGTAAATTGAGTTCTACAGCACGATTCCGCCCTCAAAATTTTTCTAAAAAATTTCTAAGTGCCTGGCCAGCGCACTTTTTCAATTTTCAAAAATGTTGACATGCTCCGAAAAAAAACTCCTATGCTACGTAAATTGAGTTGTACAACACGATTCCGCTCTCAAACTGTTTCTAAAAAATTTTTGAGTGCCTGGTCAGCGCACTTTTTCAATTTTCAAAAATGTTGAGATGCTCCGAAAAAAAAATTTTATGCGACGTAAATTGAGTTCTACCACACGATTCCGCCCTCAAAATTTTTCTAAAAAATTTCTAAGTGCCTGGCCAGCGCACTTTTTCAATTTTTAAAAATGTTGACATGCTCCGAAAGGAAAACTCCTATGCGACGTAAATTGAGTTCTACCACAAGATTCCGCCCTCAAAATTTTTCTAAAAAAAATTTAAGTTCCTGGCCAGCGCACTTTTACAATTTTCAAAAATGTTGACATGCTCCGAAAAAAAATTCCTATGCGACGTAAATTGAGTTCTACAACACGATTCCGCCCTCAAAACTTTTCTAAAAAAATTTTGAGGGCCTGGCCAGCGCATTTTTTCAATTTTCAAAAATGTTGACATGCTCCAAAAAAAAATTACTATGCGACGTAAATTAAGTTCTACAACACGATTCCGCCCTCAAAATGTTTCTAAAAAAATTTTGAGTGCCTGGCCAGCGCACTTTTTCAATTTTCAACAATGTGGACATGCTCCGAAAAAAAAATACTATGCTATGTAAATTGAGTTCTACAACATGATTCCGCCCTCAAAATTTTTCTAAAAAATTTTTAAGTGCCTGGCCAGCGCACTTTTTCAATTTTCAAACATGTTGACATGCTCCGAAAAAAAACTCCTATGCTACGTAAATTGAGTTGTACAACACGATTCCGCCCTCAAACTGTTTCTAAAAAATTTTTGAGTGCCTGGTCAGCGCACTTTTTCAATTTTCAAAAATGTTGAGATGCTCCGAAAAAAAAATTTTATGCGACGTAAATTGAGTTCTACCACACGATTCCGCCCTCAAAATTTTTCTAAAAAATTTCTAAGTGCCTGGCCAGCGCAGTTTTCCAATTTTCAAAAATGTTGACATGCTCCGAAAAAAACTCCTATGCGACGTAAATTGAGTTGTACAACACGATTCCGCTCTCAAAATGTTTCTAAAAAAATTTTGAGTGCCTGGCCAGCGCCCTTTTTCAATTTTCAAAAATGTTGACATGCTCCGAAAAAAAATACTATGCTATGTAAATTGAGTTCTACAGCACGATTCCGCCCTCAAAATTTTTCTAAAAAATTTCTAAGTGCCTGGCCAGCGCACTTTTTCAATTTTCAAAAATGTTGACATGCTCCGAAAAAAAACTCCTATGCTACGTAAATTGAGTTGTACAACACGATACCGCCCTCAAACTGTTTCTAAAAAATTTTTGAGTGCCTGGTCAGCGCACTTTTTCAATTTTCAAAAATGTTGAGATGCTCCGAAAAAAAAATTTTATGCGACGTAAATTGAGTTCTACCACACGATTCCGCCCTCAAAATTTTTCTAAAAAATTTCTAAGTGCCTGGCCAGCGCACTTTTTCAATTTTTAAAAATGTTGACATGCTCCGAAAGGAAAATTCCTATGCGACGTAAATTGAGTTCTACCACAAGATTCCGCCCTCAAAATTTTTCTAAAAAAAGTTTAAGTTCCTGGCCAGCGCACTTTTACAATTTTCAAAAATGTTGACATGCTCCGAAAAAAAATTCCTATGCGACGTAAATTGAGTTCTACAACACGATTCCGCCCTCAAAACTTTTCTAAAAAATTTTTGAGGGCCTGGCCAGCGCACTTTTTCAATTTTCAAAAATGTTGACATGCTCCGAAAAAAAATTCCTATGCGACGTAAATTGAGTTCTACAACACGATTCCGCCCTCAAAACTTTTCTAAAAAATTTTTAAGTGCCTGGCCAGCGCACTTTTTCAATTTTCAAAAATGTTGACATGCTCCGAAAAAAAATTCCTATGCGACGTAAATTGAGTTGTACAACACGATTCCGCCCTCAAAATGTTTCTAAAAAATTTTTGCGTGCCTGGCCAGCGCACTTTTTCAATTTTCAAAAATGTTGACATGCTCCGAAAAAAAATTCCTATGCGACGTAAATTGAGATCTACAACACGATTCCGCCCTCAAAACTTTTCTAAAAAATTTTTAAGTGCCTGGCCAGCGCACTTTTTCAATTTTCAAACATGTTAACATGCTCCAAGAAAAAATTACTATGCGACGTGAATTGAGTTCTACAACACGATTCCGCCCTCAAAATATTTCTAAAAAATTTTTGAGTGCCTGGACAGTGCCCTTTTTCAATTTTCAAAAATGTTGACATACTCCGAAAAAAAAATTCCTATGCGACGTAAATTGAGTTCTACAACATGATTACGCCCTCAAAATTTTTCTAAAAAATTTTTTAGTGCCTGGCCAGCGCACTTTTTCAATTTTTAAAAATGTTGACATGCTCCGAAAGGAAAATTCCTATGCGACGTAAATTGAGTTCTACCACAAGATTCCGCCCTCAAAATTTTTCTAAAAAAAATTTAAGTTCCTGGCCAGCGCACTTTTACAATTTTCAAAAATGTTGACATGCTCCGAAAAAAAATTCCTATGCGACGTAAATTGAGTTCTACAACACGATTCCGCCCTCAAAACTTTTCTAAAAAATTTTTGAGGGCCTGTCCAGCGCACTTTTTCAATTTTCAAAAATGTTGACATGCTCCAAAAAAAAATTCCTATGCGACGTAAATTGAGTTCTACAACACGATTCCGCCCTCAAAACTTTTCTAAAAAAATTTTAAGTGCCTGGCCAGCGCTCATTTTCAATTATCAAAAATGTTGACATGCTCCGAAAAAAAATTCCTATGCGACGTAAATTGAGTTGTACAACACGATTCCGCCCTCAAAATGTTTCTAAAAAATTTTTGAGTGCCTGGCCAGCGCACTTTTTCAATTTTCAAAAATGTTGACATGCTCCGAAAAAAAATTACTATGCGACGTAAATTGAGTTCTACAACACGATTCCGCCCTCAAAATGTTTCTAAAAAATTTTTGCGTGCCTGGCCAGCGCACTTTTTCAATTTTCAAAAATGTTGACATGCTCCGAAAAAAAATTCATATGCGACGTAAATTGAGATCTACAACACGATTCCGCCCTCAAAACTTTTCTAAAAAATTTTTAAGTGCCTGGCCAGCGCACTTTTTCAATTTTCAAACATGTTGACATGCTCCCAGAAAAAATTACTATGCGACGTGAATTGAGTTCTACAACACGATTCCGCCCTCAAAATATTTCTAAAAAATTTTTGAGTGCCTGGACAGTGCCCTTTTTCAATTTTCAAAAATGTTGACATACTCCGAAAAAAAAATTCCTATGCGACGTAAATTGAGTTCTACAACATGATTACGCCCTCAAAATTTTTCTAAAAAATTTTTAAGTGCCTGGCCTGCGCACTTTTTCAATTTTCAAACATGTTGACATGCTCCAAAAAAAATTACTATACGACGTAAATTGAGTTGTACAACACGATTCCGCCCTCAAAATGTTTCTAAAAAATTTTTGAGTGCCTGGCCAGCGCACTTTTTCAATTTTCAAAAATGTTGACATACTCCGAAATAAAAATTCCTATGCGACGTAAATTAGGTAAGTCCTACAACACGATTCCGCCCTAAAAATTTTTCTATAAAATTTCTGAGTGCTTGGCCAGCGCACTTTTTCAATTTTCAAAAATGTTGACATGCTCCGAAAAAAAAATTCCTATGCGACGTAAATTGAGTTGTACAACACGATTCCGCCCTCAAAATGTTTCTAAAAAATTTTTGAGTGCCTGGCCAGCGCACTTTTTCAATTTTCAAAAATGTTGACATACTCCGAAATAAAAATTCCTATGCGACGTAAATTAAGTTCTACAACACGATTACGACCTAAAAATTTTTCTATAAAATTTCTAAGTGCCTGACCAGAGTACTTTTTCAATTTTCAAAAATGTTGACATGCTCCGAAAAAAAAGTCCTATGTGACGTAAATTGACTTCTGCAACACGATTCCGCCCACAAAATTTTTCTAAAAAATTTCTGAGTGCCTGGCCAGCGCACTTTTTCAATTTTCAAAAATGTTGACATGCTCCTAAAAAAAATTCCTATGCGACGTAAATTGAGTTCTACCGCACGATTCCGCCCTCAAAATTTTTCTAACAAATTTCTAAGTGCCTGGCCAGCGCACTGTTTCAATTTTCAAAAATGTTGACATGCTCCGAAAGGAAAATTCCTATGCGACGTAAATTGAGTTCTACCAAAAGATTCCGCCCTCAAAATTTTTCTAAAAAAAATTTAAGTGCCTGGCCAGCGCACTTTTACAATTTTCAAAATGTTGACATGCACCGAAAAAAAAAAGTCCTATGTGACGTAAATTGAGTTCTACAACACGATTCGGCCCTCAAAATTTTTCTAAAAAATTTCTGAGTGCTTGGCCAGCGCACTTTTTCAATTTTCAAAAATGTTGACATGCTCCGAAAAAAAATTCCTATGCGACGTAAATTGAGTTGTACAACACGATTCCGCCCTCAAAATGTTTCTAAAAAATTTTTGAGTGCCTGGCCAGCGCCCTTTTTCAATTTTCAAACATGTTGACATGCTCAAAAAAAAATTACTATGCGACGTAAATTGAGTTCTACAACACGATTCCGCCCTAAAAATTTTTCTATAAAATTTCTGAGTGCCTGGCCAGCGCACTTTTTCAATTTTCAAAAATGTTGACATGCTCCGAAAAAAAAATCCTATGCGACGTAAATTGAGTTCTACCACACGATTCCGCCCTCAAAATTTTTCTAAAAAATTTCTAAGTGCCTGGCCAGCGCACTTTTTCAATTTTCAAACATGTTGACATGCTCAAAAAAAAATTACTATGCGACGTAAATTGAGTTCTACAACACGATTCCGCCCTAAAAATTTTTCTATAAAATTTCTGAGTGCCTGGCCAGCGCACTTTTTCAATTTTCAAAAATGTTGACATGCTCCGAAAAAAAAATCCTATGCGACGTAAATTGAGTTCTACCACACGATTCCGCTCTCAACATTTTTCTAAAAAATTTCTAAGTGCCTGGCCAGCGCACTTTTTCAATTTTCAAAAATGTTGACATGCTCCGAAAAAAAATTCCTATGCGACGTAAATTGAGTTGTACAACACGATTCCGCCCTCAAAATGTTTCTAAAAAATTTTTGAGTGCCTGGCCAGCGCACTTTTTCAATTTTCAAAAATGTTGACATACTCCGAAATAAAAATTCCTATGCGACGTAAATTAAGTTCTACAACACGATTACGCCCTAAAAATTTTTCTATAAAATTTCTAAGTGCCTGGCCAGAGTACTTTTTCAATTTTCAAAAATGTTGACTTGCTCCGAAAAAAAAGTCCTATGTGACGTAAATTGACTTCTGCAACACGATTCCGCCCACAAAATTTTTCTAACAAATTTCTAAGTGCCTGGCCAGCGCACTGTTTCAATTTTCAAAAATGTTGACATGCTCCGAAAGAAAAATTCTTCTAAAAAAAATTTAAGTGCCTGGCCAGCGCACTTTTACAATTTTCAAAAATGTTGACATGCACAGAAAAAAAAAGTCCTATGTGACGTAAATTGAGTTCTACAACACGATTCGGCCCTCAAAATTTTTCTAAAAAATTTCTGAGTGCCTGGCCAGCGCACTTTTTCAATTTTCAAACATGTTGACATGCTCAAAAAAAAATTACTATGCGACGTAAATTGAGTTCTACAACACGATTCCGCCCTCAAAATGTTTCTAAAAAATTTTTGCGTGCCTGGCCAGCGCACTTTTTCAATTTTCAAAAATGTTGACACGCTCCGAAAAAAAGTTCCTATGCGACGTAAATTGAGTTCTACAACACGATTCCGCCCTCAAAACTTTTCTAAAAAATTTTTAAGTGCCTGGCCAGCGCACTTTTTCAATTTTCAAACATGTTGACATGCTCCAAGAAAAAATTACTATGCGACGTAAATTGAGTTCTACAACACGATTCCGCCCTCAAAATATTTCTAAAAAATTTTTGAGTGCCTGGACAGTGCCCTTTTTCAATTTTCAAAAATGTTGACATACTCCGAAAAAAAATTCATATGCGACGTAAATTAAGTTCTACAACACGATTCCGCCCTCAAAATGTTTCTAAAAAAATTTTGAGTGCCTGGCCAGCGCACTTTTTCAATTTTCAAAAATGTTGACATACTCCGAAATAAAAATTCCTATGCGACGTAAATTAAGTCCTACAACACGATTCCGACCTCAAAATTTTTCTAAAAAAATTCTAAGTGCCTGGCCAGCGCACTTTTTCAATTTTCAAAAATGTTGACATGCTCCGAAAAAAAACTCCTATGCTACGTAAATTGAGTTGTACAACACGATTCCGCCCTCAAAATGTTTCTAAAAAATTTTTGAGTGCCTGGTCAGCGCACTTTTTCAATTTTCAAAAATGTTGACATGCTCTAAAAAAAATTACTATACGACGTAAATTGAGTTGTACAACACGATTCCGCTCTCAAAATGTTTCTAAAAAAATTTTGAGTGCCTGGCCAGCGCACTTTTTCAATTTTCAAAAATGTTGACATACTCCGAAATAAAAATTCCTATGCGACGTAAATTAGGTAAGTCCTACAACACGATTCCGCCCTAAAAATTTTTCTATAAAATTTCCGAGTGCTTGGCCAGCGCACTTTTTCAATTTTCAAAAATGTTGACATGCTCCGAAAAAAAATTCCTATGCGACGTAAATTGAGTTGTACAACACGATTCCGCCCTCAAAATGTTTCTAAAAAATTTTTGAGTGCCTGGCCAGCGCACTTTTTCAATTTTCAAAAATGTTGACATACTCCGAAATAAAAATTCCTATGCGACGTAAATTAAGTTCTACAACACGATTACGCCCTAAAAATTTTTCTATAAAATTTCTAAGTGCCTGACCAGAGTACTTTTTTCAATTTTCAAAAATGTTGACATGCTCCGAAAAAAAGTCCTATGTGACGTAAATTGAGTTGTACAACACGATTCCGCCCTCAAAATGTTTCTAAAAAATTTTTGAGTGCCTGGCCAGCGCCCTTTTTCAATTTTCAAACATGTTGACATGCTCAAAAAAAAATTACTATGCGACGTAAATTGAGTTCTACAACACGATTCCGCCCTAAAAATTTTTCTATAAAATTTCTGAGTGCCTGGCCAGCGCACTTTTTCAATTTTCAAAAATGTTGACATGCTCCGAAAAAAAAATCCTATGCGACGTAAATTGAGTTCTACCACACGATTCCGCCCTCAAAATTTTTCTAAAAAATTTCTAAGTGCCTGGCCAGCGCACTTTTTCAATTTTCAAACATGTTGACATGCTCAAAAAAAAATTACTATGCGACGTAAATTGAGTTCTACAACACGATTCCGCCCTAAAAATTTTTCTATAAAATTTCTGAGTGCCTGGCCAGCGCACTTTTTCAATTTTCAAAAATGTTGACATGCTCCGAAAAAAAAATCCTATGCGACGTAAATTGAGTTCTACCACACGATTCCGCTCTCAACATTTTTCTAAAAAATTTCTAAGTGCCTGGCCAGCGCACTTTTTCAATTTTCAAAAATGTTGACATGCTCCGAAAAAAAATTCCTATGCGACGTAAATTGAGTTGTACAACACGATTCCGCCCTCAAAATGTTTCTAAAAAATTTTTGAGTGCCTGGCCAGCGCACTTTTTCAATTTTCAAAAATGTTGACATACTCCGAAATAAAAATTCCTATGCGACGTAAATTAAGTTCTACAACACGATTACGCCCTAAAAATTTTTCTATAAAATTTCTAAGTGCCTGGCCAGAGTACTTTTTCAATTTTCAAAAATGTTGACTTGCTCCGAAAAAAAAGTCCTATGTGACGTAAATTGACTTCTGCAACACGATTCCGCCCACAAAATTTTTCTAACAAATTTCTAAGTGCCTGGCCAGCGCACTGTTTCAATTTTCAAAAATGTTGACATGCTCCGAAAGGAAAATCCTTCTAAAAAAAATTTAAGTGCCTGGCCAGCGCACTTTTACAATTTTCAAAAATGTTGACATGCACAGAAAAAAAAAGTCCTATGTGACGTAAATTGAGTTCTACAACACGATTCGGCCCTCAAAATTTTTCTAAAAAATTTCTGAGTGCCTGGCCAGCGCACTTTTTCAATTTTCAAACATGTTGACATGCTCAAAAAAAAATTACTATGCGACGTAAATTGAGTTCTACAACACGATTCCGCCCTCAAAATGTTTCTAAAAAATTTTTGCGTGCCTGGCCAGCGCACTTTTTCAATTTTCAAAAATGTTGACACGCTCCGAAAAAAAGTTCCTATGCGACGTAAATTGAGTTCTACAACACGATTCCGCCCTCAAAACTTTTCTAAAAAATTTTTAAGTGCCTGGCCAGCGCACTTTTTCAATTTTCAAACATGTTGACATGCTCCAAGAAAAAATTACTATGCGACGTAAATTGAGTTCTACAACACGATTCCGCCCTCAAAATATTTCTAAAAAATTTTTGAGTGCCTGGACAGTGCCCTTTTTCAATTTTCAAAAATGTTGACATACTCCGAAAAAAAATTCATATGCGACGTAAATTAAGTTCTACAACACGATTCCGCCCTCAAAATGTTTCTAAAAAAATTTTGAGTGCCTGGCCAGCGCACTTTTTCAATTTTCAAAAATGTTGACATACTCCGAAATAAAAATTCCTATGCGACGTAAATTAAGTCCTACAACACGATTCCGACCTCAAAATTTTTCTAAAAAAATTCTAAGTGCCTGGCCAGCGCACTTTTTCAATTTTCAAAAATGTTGACATGCTCCGAAAAAAAAACTCCTATGCTACGTAAATTGAGTTGTACAACACGATTCCGCCCTCAAAATGTTTCTAAAAAATTTTTGAGTGCCTGGTCAGCGCACTTTTTCAATTTTCAAAAATGTTGACATGCTCTAAAAAAAATTACTATACGACGTAAATTGAGTTGTACAACACGATTCCGCTCTCAAAATGTTTCTAAAAAAATTTTGAGTGCCTGGCCAGCGCACTTTTTCAATTTTCAAAAATGTTGACATACTCCGAAATAAAAATTCCTATGCGACGTAAATTAGGTAAGTCCTACAACACGATTCCGCCCTAAAAATTTTTCTATAAAATTTCTGAGTGCTTGGCCAGCGCACTTTTTCAATTTTCAAAAATGTTGACATGCTCCGAAAAAAAATTCCTATGCGACGTAAATTGAGTTGTACAACACGATTCCGCCCTCAAAATGTTTCTAAAAAATTTTTGAGTGCCTGGCCAGCGCACTTTTTCAATTTTCAAAAATGTTGACATACTCCGAAATAAAAATTCCTATGCGACGTAAATTAAGTTCTACAACACGATTACGCCCTAAAAATTTTTCTATAAAATTTCTAAGTGCCTGACCAGAGTACTTTTTTCAATTTTCAAAAATGTTGACATGCTCCGAAAAAAAAGTCCTATGTGACGTAAATTGACTTCTGCAACACGATTCCGCCCACAACATTTTTCTAAAAAATTTCTGTGCCTGGCCAGCGCACTTTTTCAATTTTCAAAAATGTTGACATGCTCCTAAAAAAAATTCCTATGCGACGTAAATTGAGGTCTACCAAAAGATTCCGCCCTCAAAATTTTTCTAAAAAAAATTTAAGTGCCTGGCCAGCGCACTTTTACAATTTTCAAAATGTTGACATGCACCGAAAAAAAAAGTCCTATGTGACGTAAATTGAGTTCTACAACACGATTCGGCCCTCAAAATTTTTCTAAAAAATTTCTGAGTGCCTGGCCAGCGCACTTTTTCAATTTTCAAACATGTTGACATGCTCAAAAAAAAATTACTATGCGACGTAAATTGAGTTCTACAACACGATTCCGCCCTCCAAATTTTTCTGAAAAATTTCTGAGTGCCTGGCCAGCGCACTTTTTCAATTTTCAAAAATGTTGACATACTCCGAAAAAAAAAATCCTATGCGACGTAAATTGAGTTCTACAACACGATTCCGCCCTCCAAATTTTTCTGAAAAATTTCTGTGCCTGGCCAGCGCACTTTTTCAATTTTCAAAAACGTTGGCATGCTCCAAAAAAAAAATCCGACGTAAATTGAGTTCTACAACACGATTCCGCCCTCAAAATTTTTCTAAAAAATTTCTGAGTGCCTGGCCAGCGCACTTTTTCAATTTTCAAAAATGTTGACATACTCCGAAAAAAAAAAATTCCTATGCGAGTAAATTGAGTTCTACAGCACGATTCCGCCCTCCAAATTTTTCTAAAAAATTTCTGAGCGCATGGCCAGCGCTATTTTTCAATTTTCAAAAATGTTGACATGCTCCGAAAAAAAAATTACTATGCGACGTAAATTTAGTTCTACAACACGATTCCGTCCTCAAAATTTTTCTAAAAAATTTCTAAGTGCCTGGCCAGCGCACTTTTTCAATTTTCAAAAATGTTGACATGCTCCGAAAAAAAATTCCTATGCGACGTAAATTGAGTTCTACCACACGATTCCGCCATCAAAATTTTTCTAAAAAATTTCTAAGTGCCTGGAGAGCGCACTTTTTCAATTTTCAAAAATGTTGACATGCTCCAAAAAAAAAATTCCTATGCGACGTAAATTGAGTTCTACAACACGATTCCGCCCTCCAAATTTTTCTGAAAAATTTCTGTGCCTGACCAGCGCACTTTTTCCATCTTCAAAAACGTTGACATGCTCAAAAAAAAAAATCCGACGTAAATTGAGTTCTACAGCACGATTCCGCCCTCCAAATTTTTCTAAAAAATTTGTGAGTGCCTGGCCAGCGCACTTTTTCAATTTTCAAAAATGTTGACATGCTCCGAAAAGAAAATTCCTATGCGACGTAAATTGAGTTCTACCACACGATTCCGCCCTCAAAATTTTTCTAAAAAATTTCTGAGTGCCTGGCAAGCGCACTTTTTCAATTTTCAAAAATGTTGACATGCTCCAAAAAAAAATTCCTATGCGACGTAAATTGAGTTCTACAACACGATTCCGCCCTCCAAATTTTTCTGAAAAATTTCTGTGCCTGACCAGCGCACTTTTTCCATCTTCAAAAACGTTGACATGCTCCAAAAAAAAAATCCGACGTAAATTGAGTTCTACAGCACGATTCCGCCCTCCAAATTTTTCTAAAAAATTTGTGAGTGCCTGGCCAGCGCACCTTTTCAATTTTCAAAAATGTTGACATGCTCCGAAAAAACTGTGTTCACACACTGTTCTAACTACTAAGGTTAAGAGGAATACACGAAAGGAACATTTCCTATCGAAATTCACATAGGAACTAAAGTTACGAGAAAACAGAGAATCGATGAAGAACCAGCGGAATTAAGCCATTATTTCGATATTATCCCTGATTCCAAAATTTCCCATCCAATTTCGCAAAAACTGTTTTCACACACTGTTCTAACTACTAAGGTTAAGAGAAATACACAGAAAGTAACACGAAAAGAACATTTCCTATCGAAATTCACAAAAAAACTAAAGTTTCGAGAAAACAGAGAATCGACGAGGAACCAGCGGAATTCAGCAAATACTCCGAAATTATCCCTGATTCAATAACTTTCCATCCAATTTCGCGAAAACTGTGTTCACGCACAGTTCTAAAGACCCATTTTAAGAGAAATACACGAAAAGTGACCCGAAAAGAACATTTCCTATCGAAATTCACATAAAAACTAAAGTACGAGAAAACAGTGAATCGACGTAGAAACAGCGGAATTTAGCAAATACTCCAAAATTATCCCCGATTGTTTTCTAACTTTGAGTGCTATCACTTTTTCTTGTTTTCACATCTACACTCACAATCTTACGTTCTTTGCTTAGTTTTTATGTGAATTTCGATAGGAAGTATTCTTTTCGGGTTATTTCCGTGTATTTCTCTTAACCTTAGTTAGAACAGTGTGTGAACACAGTTTTTGCGACATTGGATGGGAAATTATTGAATCAGGGATAATTTCGAAGTAATTGCTGAATTCCGCTGGTTCCTCGTCGATTCTCTGTTTTCTCGTAACTTTAGTTTTTATGTGAATTTCGATAGGAAATGTTCTTTCCGGGATACTTTCCATGTATTTCTCTTAACCTTAGTAGTTAGAACAATATGTGACAGTTTATGCGATATTGGATGGGAAATTGTTTAATAAGGGATAATTACAAAGTAATTGCTGAATTCCGCTGGTTCTTCGTCGATTCTCTGTTTTCTCGTAACTTTAGACTCATTTAAAGAGAAATACACAGAAAGTAACACGAAAAGAACATTTCCTATCGAAATTCACATACAAACTAAAGTTACGAGAAAACAGAGAATCGATGAAGAACCAGCGGAATTAAGCCATTATTTCGAAATTATCCCTGATTCCATAATTTTCCATCCGATTTCGCAGAAATTGTATTCACACGGTGTTCTAACTACTAAGGTTAGGAGAAATACTCGGAAAGTAACCCGAAAAGAACATTTCCTTTCGAAATCACATAAAAACTAAAGTTACGAGAAGACAGACAATCGACGAGGAACCAGCGGAATTCAGCAATACTCCGAAATTATCCCTGATTCAATAATTTTCCATCCAATTTCGCAAAAATTGTATTCACACAGTGTTCTAACTAGTAAGGTTAAGAGAAATACTCGGAAAGTAACCCGAAAAGAACATTTCCAATCGAAATTCACATAAAAACTAAAGATACGAGAAAACAGTGAATCGACGTAGATCCAGCGGAATTCAGCAAATACTCCGAAATTATTCCTGATTCCGTAACTTCCCATCCAATTTCGCATAAACTGTTTTCACACACTGTTCTAAGGTCTCATTTTAAGAGAAATACACAGAAAGTAACACGAAAAGAACATTTCCTATCGAAATTCACAAAAAAACTAAAGTTTCGAGAAAACAGAGAATCGACGAGGAACCAGCGGAATTCAGCAAATACTCCGAAATTATCCCTGATTCAATAACTTCCCATCCAATTTCGCGAAAACTGTGTTCACACACTGTTCTAAAGACCCATTTTAAGAGAAATACACGAAAAGTGACCCGAAAAGAACATTTCCTATCGAAATTCACATAAAAACTAAAGTTACGAGAAAACAGTGAATCGACGTAGAAACAGCGGAATTCAGCAAATACTCCAAAATTTTCCCCGATTGTTTTCTAACTTTGAGTGCTATCACTTTTTCTTGTTTTCACATCTACACTCACAATCTTACGTTCTTTGTTTAGTTTTTATGTGAATTTCGATAGGAAGTATTCTTTTCGGGTTATTTCCGTGTATTTCTCTTAACCTTAGTAGTAGAACAGTGTGTGAACACAGTTTTTTCGAAATTGGATGGGAAATTATTGAATCAGGGATAATTTCGTAGTAATTGCTGAATTCCGCTGGTTCCTCGTCGATTCTCTGTTTTCTCGTAACTTTAGTTTTTATGTGAATTTCGATAGGAAATGTTCTTTTCGGGTTACTTTCCCTGTATTTCTTTTAACCTTAGTAGTTAGAACAATATGTGACAGTTTATGCGAAATTGGATGGGAAATTATTTAATCAGGGATAATTTCAAAGTAATTACTGAATTCCGCTGGTTCTTGGTCGATTCTCTGTTTTCTCGTAACTTTAGACTCATTTAAAGAAGAAAGTAACACGAAAAGAACATTTCCTATCGAAATTCACAAAAAAACTGAAGTTACGAGAAAACAGAGAATAGACCAGGAACCAGCGGAATTCAGCAATTACTTCGAAATTATCCCTGATTCCTTAATTTACCATCCAATTTCGCATAAACTGCTTTCACACGCTGTTGTTAGGACCCATTTTAAGAGAAATACACAGAAAGTAACATTTCTTGTTACTTTCTGTGTATTCACAAAACATTTCCAATCGAAATTCGCATAAAAACTAAAGTTACGAGAAAACTGAATTGTCGTAGAACCGGCGCAATTCAGCTTAAGAGAAATACTCGGAAAGTAACCCGAAAAGAACATTTCCTATCGAAATTCACATAAAAACTAAAGTTACGAGAAAACAGAGAATCGACGTAGAACCAGCGGAATTCAGCAAATACTCCAAAATTATCCTTGATTCCATAATTTCTCATCCAATTTCGCAAAAACTGTTTTCACACGCTGTTCTAAGGACTCATTTTAAGAGAAATACACGGAATGTAATACGAATAGAACATTTCCTTTCGAAATTCACAAAAAAACTAAAGTTTCGAGAAAACAGAGAATCGACGAGGAACCAGCGGAATTCAGCAATACTCCGAAATTATCCCTGATTCAATAATTTTCCATCCAATTTCGCAAAAATTGTATTCACACAGTGTTCTAACTACTAAGGTTAAGAGAAATACTCGGAAAGTAACCCGAAAAGGACATTTCCTATCGAAATCACATAAAAACTAAAGTTACGAGAAAACAGACAATCGACGTAGAACCAGCGGAATTCAGCAAATACTCCGAAATTATCCCTCATTCCATAATTTCTCATCCAATTTCGCAAAAACTGTTTTCACACGCTGTTCTAAGGACTCATTTTAAGAGAAATACACGGAATGTAATACGAAAAGAACATTTCCTTTCGAAATTCACAAAAAAACTAAAGTTTCGAGAAAACAGAGAATCGACGAGGAACCAGCGGAATTCAGCAATACTCCGAAATTATCCCTGATTCAATAATTTTCCATCCAATTTCGCAAAAATTGTATTCACACAGTGTTCTAACTACTAAGGTTAAGAGAAATACTCGGAAAGTAACCCGAAAAGGACATTTCCTATCGAAATTCACAAAAAAACTATAGTTTCGAGAAAACAGAGAATCGACGAGGAACCAGCGGAATTCAGCAATACTCCGAAATTATCCCTGATTCAATAATTTTCCATCCAATTTCGCAAAAATTGTATTCACACAGTGTTCTAACTACTAAGGTTAAGAGAAATACTCGGAAAGTAACACGAAAAGAACATTTCCTATCGAAATTCACAAAAAAACTAAAGTTACGAGAAAACAGAGAATAGACGAGGAACCAGCGGAATTCAGCAATTACTTCGAAATTATCCCTGATTCCATAATTTCCCATCCAATTTCGCGAAAGCTGTGTTCACACACTGTTCTAAGGATTCATTTAAAGAGAAATACATAGAAAGTAACACGGAAAGAACATTTCGAATCGAAATTCACATAAAAACTAAAGTTACGAGAAAACAGTGAATCGACGTAGAACCAGCGCAATTCAGCAAATACTCCGAAATTATCCCTGATTCCAAAATTTCCCATCCAATTTCGCAAAAACTGTTTTCACACACTGTTCTAACTACTAAGGTTAAGAGAAATACTCGGAAAGAAACCCGAAAAGAACATTTCCTATCGAAATTCCCAAAAAAGCTAAAGTTACGAGAAAACAGAGAATCGACGAGGAACCAGCGGAATTCAGCAATTACTTCGAAATTATCCCTGATTCCACAATTTCCCATCCAAATTCGCAAAAACTGTGTTCACACACTGTTCTAACTACTAAGGTTAAGAGGAATACACGAAAGGAACATTTCCTATCGAAATTCACATAGGAACTAAAGTTACGAGAAAACAGAGAATCGATGAAGAACCAGCGGAATTAAGCCATTATTTCGATATTATCCCTGATTCCAAAATTTCCCATCCAATTTCGCAAAAACTGTTTTCACACACTGTTCTAACTACTAAGGTTAAGAGAAATACACAGAAAGTAACACGAAAAGAACATTTCCTATCGAAATTCACAAAAAAAACTAAAGTTTCGAGAAAACAGAGAATCGACGAGGAACCAGCGGAATTCAGCAAATACTCCGAAATTATCCCTGATTCAATAACTTTCCATCCAATTTCGCGAAAACTGTGTTCACGCACAGTTCTAAAGACCCATTTTAAGAGAAATACACGAAAAGTGACCCGAAAAGAACATTTCCTATCGAAATTCACATAAAAACTAAAGTACGAGAAAACAGTGAATCGACGTAGAAACAGCGGAATTCAGCAAATACTCCAAAATTATCCCCGATTGTTTTCTAACTTTGAGTGCTATCACTTTTTCTTGTTTTCACATCTACACTCACAATCTTACGTTCTTTGCTTAGTTTTTATGTGAATTTCGATAGGAAGTATTCTTTTCGGGTTATTTCCGTGTATTTCTCTTAACCTTAGTTAGAACAGTGTGTGAACACAGTTTTTGCGACATTGGATGGGAAATTATTGAATCAGGGATAATTTCGAAGTAATTGCTGAATTCCGCTGGTTCCTCGTCGATTCTCTGTTTTCTCGTAACTTTAGTTTTTATGTGAATTTCGATAGGAAATGTTCTTTCCGGGATACTTTCCGTGTATTTCTCTTAACCTTAGTAGTTAGAACAATATGTGACAGTTTATGCGAAATTGGATGGGAAATTATTTAATAAGGGATAATTACAAAGTAATTGCTGAATTCCGCTGGTTCTTCGTCGATTCTCTGTTTTCTCGTAACTTTAGACTCATTTAAAGAGAAATACACAGAAAGTAACACGAAAAGAACATTTCCTATCGAAATTCACAAAAAAACTAAAGTTACGAGAAAACAGAGAATAGACGAGGAACCAGCGGAATTCAGCAATTACTTCGAAATTATCCCTGATTCCACAATTTCCCATCCAATTTCGCAAAATCTGTGTTCACACACTGTTCTAACTACTAAGGTTAAGAGAAATACACGAAAGGAACATTTCCTATCGAAATTCACATAGGAACTAAAGTTACGAGAAAACAGTGAATCGACGTATAACCAGCGGAATTCAGCAAATACTCCGAAATTATCTGTGATTCGATAATTTCCCATCCAATTTCGCAAAAACTGTTTTGACACACTGTTCTAAGAACTCATTTTAAGAGAAATACACCTAAAGCAACACGAAAAGAATATTTCCTATCGAAATTCACAATAATACAAAGTTGCGAGAAAACAGAAATGTCGTAGAACCGGCGGAATTCAGCAAATACTCCGAAATTATGCCTGATTCAATAATATCTCATCCAATTTCGCAAAAACCGTGTTCACACACTGTTCTACTACTAAGGTTAAGAGAAATACACGGAAAGTAACCCGAAAAGAACATTTCCTATCGAAATTCACATACAAACTAAAGTTACGAGAAAACAGAGAATCGATGAAGAACCAGCGGAATTAAGCCATTATTTCGAAATTATCCCTGATTCCATAATTTTCCATCCGATTTCGCAGAAATTGTATTCACACGGTGTTCTAACTACTAAGGTTAGGAGAAATACTCGGAAAGTAACCCGAAAAGAACATTTCCTTTCGAAATCACATAAAAACTAAAGTTACGAGAAGACAGACAATCGACGAGGAACCAGCGGAATTCAGCAATACTCCGAAATTATCCCTGATTCAATAATTTTCCATCCAATTTCGCAAAAATTGTATTCACACAGTGTTCTAACTACTAAGGTTAAGAGAAATACTCGGAAAGTAACACGAAAAGAACATTTCCTATCGAAATTCACAAAAAAACTAAAGTTACGAGAAAACAGAGAATCGACGTAGAACCAGCGGAATTCAGCAAATACTCCAAAATTATCCTTGATTCCATAATTTCTCAACCAATTTCGCAAAAACTGTTTTCACACGCTGTTCTAAGGACTCATTTTAAGAGAAATACACGGAATGTAATACGAAAAGAACATTTCCTATCGAAATCACATAAAAACTAAAGTTACGAGAAAACAGACAATCGACGTAGAACCAGCGGAATTCAGCAAATACTCCGAAATTATCCCTCAT
This sequence comes from Pseudeuparius sepicola, assembly GCA_963920635.1. Classification (NCBI taxonomy): domain Eukaryota; kingdom Metazoa; phylum Arthropoda; class Insecta; order Coleoptera; family Anthribidae; genus Pseudeuparius; species Pseudeuparius sepicola. Next base: position 85,895,620 of record OY987298.1, on the reverse strand, counting down.
TCCATAATTTCTCATCCAATTTCGCAAAAACTGTTTTCACACGCTGTTCTAAGGACTCATTTTAGGAGAAATACCCGGAATGTAATACGAAAAGAACATTTCCAATCGAAATTCACATAAAAACTAAAGATACGAGAAAACAGTGAATCGACGTAGATCCAGCGGAATTCAGCAAATACTCCGAAATTATTCCTGATTCTGTAACTTCCCATCCAATTTCGCATAAACTGTTTTCACACACTGTTCTAAGGTCTCATTTTAAGAGAAATACACAGAAAGTAACACGAAAAGAACATTTCCTATCGAAATTCCCAAAAAAGCTAAAGTTACGAGAAAACAGAGAATCGACGAGGAACCAGCGGAATTCAGCAATTACTTCGAAATTATCCCTGATTCCACAATTTCCCATCCAAATTCGCAAAAACTGTGTTCACACACTGTTCTAACAACTAAGGTTAAGAGAAATACTCGGAAAGTAACCCGAAAAGAACATTTCCTATCGAAATTCCCAAAAAAGCTAAAGTTACGAGAAAACAGAGAATCGACGTAGAACCAGCGGAATTCAGCAAATACTCCGAAATTATCCCTGATTCCATAATTTTCCATCCAATTTCGCAAAAATTGTATTCACACAATGCTCTAACTACTAAGGTTAAGAGAAATACTCGGAAAGTAACCCGAAAAGAACATTTCCAATCGAAATTCACATAAAAACTAAAGATACGAGAAAACAGTGAATCGACGTAGATCCAGCGGAATTCAGCAAATACTCCGAAATTATTCCTGATTCCGTAACTTCTCATCCAATTTCGCATAAACTGTGTTCACACACTGTTCTAAGGACTCATTTAAAGAGAAATACCCAGAAAGTAACACGGAAAGAACATTTCGAATCGAAATTCACATAAAAACTAAAGTTACGAGAAAACAGTGAATCGACGTAGATCCAGCGGAATTCAGCAAATACCCCGAAATTATCCCTGATTCAATAACTTCCCATCCAATTTCGCGAAAACTGTGTTCACACACTGTTCTAAAGACCCATTATAAGAGAAATACACGAAAAGTGACCCGAAAAGAACATTTCCTATCGAAATTCACATAAAAACTAAAGTTACGAGAAAACAGTGAATCGACGTAGAAACAGCGGAATTCAGCAAATACTCCAAAATTTTCCCCGATTGTTTTCTAACTTTGAGTGCTATCACTTTTTCTTGTTTTCACATCTACACTCACAATCTTACGTTCTTTGTTTAGTTTTTATGTGAATTTCGATAGGAAGTATTCTTTTCGGGTTATTTCCGTGTATTTCTCTTAACCTTAGTAGTAGAACAGTGTGTGAACACAGTTTTTGCGAAATTGGATGGGAAATTATTGAATCAGGGATAATTTCGAAGTAATTGCTGAATTCCGCTGGTTCCTCGTCGATTCTCTGTTTTCTCGTAACTTTAGTTTTTAAGTGAATTTCGATAGGAAATGTTCTTTCCGGGATACTGTCCGTGTATTTCTCTTAACCTTAGTAGTTAGAACAATATGTGACAGTTTATGCGAAATTGGATGGGAAATTATTTAATAAGGGATAATTACAAAGTAATTGCTGAATTCCGCTGGTTCTTCGTCGATTCTCTGTTTTCTCGTAACTTTAGACTCATTTAAAGATAAATACACAGAAAGTAACACGAAAAGAACATTTCCTATCGAAATTCACAAAAAAACTAAAGTTACGAGAAAACAGAGAATAGACGAGGAACCAGCGGAATTCAGCAATTACTTCGAAATTATCCCTGATTCCACAATTTCCCATCCAATTTCGCAAAATCTGTGTTCACACACTGTTCTAACTACTAAGGTTAAGAGAAATACACGAAAGGAACATTTCCTATCGAAATTCACATAGGAACTAAAGTTACGAGAAAACAGTGAATCGACGTATAACCAGCGGAATTCAGCAAATACTCCGAAATTATCTGTGATTCGATAATTTCAGATCCAATTTCGCAAAAACTGTTTTGACACACTGTTCTAAGAACTCATTTTAAGAGAAATACACCTAAAGCAACACGAAAAGAATATTTCCTATCGAAATTCACATAAAAACTAAAGTTACGAGAAAACAGTGAATCGACGTAGAAACAGCGGAATTCAGCAAATACTCCAAAATTTTCCCCGATTGTTTTCTAACTTTGAGTGCTATCACTTTTTCTTGTTTTCACATCTACACTCACAATCTTACGTTCTTTGTTTAGTTTTTATGTGAATTTCGATAGGAAGTATTCTTTTCGGGTTATTTCCGTGTATTTCTCTTAACCTTAGTAGTAGAACAGTGTGTGAACACAGTTTTTGCGAAATTGGATGGGAAATTATTGAATCAGGGATAATTTCGAAGTAATTGCTGAATTCCGCTGGTTCCTCGTCGATTCTCTGTTTTCTCGTAACTTTAGTTTTTAAGTGAATTTCGATAGGAAATGTTCTTTCCGGGATACTGTCCGTGTATTTCTCTTAACCTTAGTAGTTAGAACAATATGTGACAGTTTATGCGAAATTGGATGGGAAATTATTTAATAAGGGATAATTACAAAGTAATTGCTGAATTCCGCTGGTTCTTCGTCGATTCTCTGTTTTCTCGTAACTTTAGACTCATTTAAAGAGAAATACACAGAAAGTAACACGAAAAGAACATTTCCTATCGAAATTCACAAAAAAACTAAAGTTACGAGAAAACAGAGAATAGACGAGGAACCAGCGGAATTCAGCAATTACTTCGAAATTATCCCTGATTCCACAATTTCCCATCCAATTTCGCAAAATCTGTGTTCACACACTGTTCTAACTACTAAGGTTAAGAGAAATACACGAAAGGAACATTTCCTATCGAAATTCACATAGGAACTAAAGTTACGAGAAAACAGTGAATCGACGTATAACCAGCGGAATTCAGCAAATACTCCGAAATTATCTGTGATTCGATAATTTCCCATCCAATTTCGCAAAAACTGTTTTGACACACTGTTCTAAGAACTCATTTTAAGAGAAATACACCTAAAGCAACACGAAAAGAATATTTCCTATCGAAATTCACAATAATACTAAAGTTGCGAGAAAACAGAAATGTCGTAGAACCGGCGGAATTCAGCAAATACTCGGAAATTATGCCTGATTCAATAATATCCCATCCAATTTCGCAAAAACCGTGTTCACACACTGTTCTACTACTAAGGTTAAGAGAAATACACGGAAAGTAACCCGAAAAGAACATTTCCTATCGAAATTCACATACAAACTAAAGTTACGAGAAAACAGAGAATCGATGAAGAACCAGCGGAATTAAGCCATTATTTCGAAATTATCCCTGATTCCATAATTTTCCATCCGATTTCGCAGAAATTGTATTCACACGGTGTTCTAACTACTAAGGTTAGGAGAAATACTCGGAAAGTAACCCGAAAAGAACATTTCCTTTCGAAATCACATAAAAACTAAAGTTACGAGAAGACAGACAATCGACGAGGAACCAGCGGAATTCAGCAATACTCCGAAATTATCCCTGATTCAATAATTTTCCATCCAATTTCGCAAAAATTGTATTCACACAGTGTTCTAACTACTAAGGTTAAGAGAAATACTCGGAAAGTAACACGAAAAGAACATTTCCTATCGAAATTCACAAAAAAACTAAAGTTACGAGAAAACAGAGAATCGACGTAGAACCAGCGGAATTCAGCAAATACTCCAAAATTATCCTTGATTCCATAATTTCTCAACCAATTTCGCAAAAACTGTTTTCACACGCTGTTCTAAGGACTCATTTTAAGAGAAATACACGGAATGTAATACGAAAAGAACATTTCCTATCGAAATCACATAAAAACTAAAGTTACGAGAAAACAGACAATCGACGTAGAACCAGCGGAATTCAGCAAATACTCCGAAATTATCCCTCATTCCATAATTTCTCATCCAATTTCGCAAAAACTGTTTTCACACGCTGTTCTAAGGACTCATTTTAGGAGAAATACCCGGAATGTAATACGAAAAGAACATTTCCAATCGAAA